>OX155693.1:2675252-3967635 GCA_944547425.1 Eupithecia centaureata | reverse complement strand
CATCCAGCCTATATTAGTCCACTGCTGGACATAGGCCTCCCCTAACGAGCGCCATAGCATCCTGTCTTCAACTAACTTGATTATTATTATTTAATATACTAGCTGGTGCCCGCGACTTCGTCTGCGCATGATTAGTATTTGGAGTACTCGCGATTTTACTTGCGTAATTCCCTTTCCCGTGGGATTTTCGGGATAAATTATGTGTTATCGTTAAAGCATATGTGTTATTCCAGCTTATAATCTATCTCTGTGCCAAATTTCACCCAGATCCGTTCAGCAGTTTTTGCGTGAAAGAGTAACAAACTTCCATCCATCTATCAATCTAACCATTCATACTTACAAACTATCGCGTTTATTAGTTCAACTCAGTTTGGTTCCCCTGGGCTATACGGGTTTTCAAAAATTTCTCACAGTATCTCAACGACGCGTACACACGCGTCGTTCAGATGCTGTGAGAAATTTTTGAAACCCAGTATAGCCCAGGGGAACCAAACTGAATTCCGGGATAAAATGTATCCCATGTCCAATCGTCCCGAGTTCCCTTCGAATTCATTCACTTCCGTCGTGATGCGTGGTTAAAGAATTCTTCTTTCACCCTCTCTCCCAGGGGAACCTTACTGAATTCCGGGATAAAAAGTATCCCATGTCCTTCCTTGTAGTATGAACTCAAATCGTCCCGAGTTTCATTCCAACTCATTCAGCAGTTTCGGCGTGATGCGCGGTAAAGGAATTTTACTTTCATAACCTCTCCCATGAGAACCTTACTGAATTCCGGGATAAAAAGTATCCTATGTCCTTCCTCGTAGTATGACCTATAATTATGCCGAGTTTCATTTCAATCCATCAAGTAGTTTCGGCGTGATGCGCGTTTACGATACAGACAGACAGACAGACAGACAGACAGACAGACAGACAGACAGACAGACAGACATGAATGAAAAAAAATACAGTTTTGGCTTGAGTATCGATAATAGAGGGCCCTCCAAAAAAAATTTTTAAAATATCTTCAATGTACAGAATTGGACCTGTTACAGTTTTATTATAAGTATAGATGAAAGCTAGTGCTTCTCATGGTTTCATATAAATTTGACTGTTTAAAGTAGATATTTTGTTTATTATCTTCTCTGTTATCGATACAGGATGCCGAGTGATCGGTAATATTATGAATATGAAAAGAGCCAGCCCTCTTCAAAACAACCCGGGATCTTGATGAATAACTTCCGGAAGACAATAAAATCCAATCGCTGCACACTGCAGTGCCCTACGTGCTCTGGGTTTTAGAGGATTATATCAGAAGTGGGATACTAACATAGAAGAACACATAGTTGTCTTTTCTACTTTCGATAGCATATTATAAACCCTCAAAAATAAGCTGAAAAAAGTAACTGAGCGTCTGGTCCATGCGAGTGGTGAGTATCTGGCGCAGCGCATCAGCATTACCATACAGCGTGGTAAGCAGCTAGCGTCTTGGGGACTCTTTCGGTATTGATAGAGATAAGTTGAGCTACATCAGAACTGTTTAAAAATAAACATATCACAATATTACGCCCGAATTCCCATGCAAAATCTACTTAAACTAATTGTGGAACAAGGCACAACAAGAGAGTTTAATTGGCCGCCACTGATTTCGTTTGATCCAAGTTTAGAAGGAAATGTAAGAAGTAACTAGAAACATTCACTGTAAGAGTTCATTAGTCATAGTACAGTACATTACAGTGAAACGTACGTAACAGAGGCACCTGAAAGGGTTCATTGAACCGCGACCAGCTAACAAGCCACGGAGTAAACAAACAGCAACACTGCTTGTGTTATGTCTATAGGGTTGCCAGTTAAAAAAACGAATAGATAAAGAAAACTAAAAAGATGGTCTTTTGTGTCTTGTTATGTCCAAATGATGTAGTAATGTCAGCAATAACTGAGTGAAAATATGGCGCTTTTTGTTTTATCTTTTATATGTAACATAAACGGTGCTTTGATATAGGTAGTTTTATTTCCCCTTGACATTAAACTACCTTTATTCTGTCACAAAAGTTCAAAGCCATCTATTCGAGTTCTAAGGTAAATAGAGTTTATTTCTTTATGCAAATTAAAATGGGTGATAGGGATTCCACAATCACATATCTCATTGTGGTTATAAATGTGTATTATTAGCTGCACACCACGGCTTCACTCGCAAAAATTGATAACAAGTAGTCAATGTTTTATTCAAGTTCTAGAACTACGTCTATTAAAAATTTCATTTCACATTAAACACAAACTTTCGAAGAGAAACTTTACGATATAATATTAGTAGGCATAATTAATTGTGATTAGTGTACTTAGTTTGTTTGGTTTAGTCACCCTGTAGAATTGAAAATTGTTGAAATGTCTTTAAAGATTATTTTACGTGAATAATACATCTGTTGTTTGCAAATGAATGTATGCTTGTTTATATTTTCACGATCAGATGAATGTAGTACAGTCATAAAATCGGAGATTGCAAAGAATTCTCTGTTACATTTTCTTGATACACTGCTAATCTAAACAAGGTAAAACCTGACTTGAAAAAGTAACATAATATTAAGTAATATATAATATAGTAAGTAATATATAGTATAGTAATAAAAAGTTGACGGAATTTAAAATTCAAATTCAAAGATAAGTGATTTTTTTTAAAGAACACTTTCTTACATTCTGCGCGTGACAACCCTAAATGAGCTTCAATAAATAAAACTCCTAATAAGACCTTTACTGCCCAGCAATAGGGACTAACAATATAAAAATACAATGTTTGTATGTACCTACGAGTACTTACAGCAAACATATTAGGTAACTCCGTGTTCACAAGTTATACTTGCTAATGCTAACTATTAGTTAGCACTTCGGCAGTTGGATCGTGTATCACTTTTAAATGTGTTCTTGTATAAATAGGAAAATATAAAATTTTGCGAGTTTTTTTTTCAATTATTGTTAAATATCTTAACAACGAACATTACAATCAAGGAATAGTAAAAAAACTCGTATATACAATTGAAACCATTGAGTTACTGCAGACGGTTGCAAACAGTCTAAGGTAGCTCAATTGATCCATGTACATAATTAACCAGTCATTATTAATTAGGTACTCGTTCCCACCCGCGACTTCGCACGTGTTTTATTGTAAACCTTACTCAGGGCTATATTTTTAAGGCTATTGTATGTACTAATGCGACTTTTTCAAAGAGATATATATTTTGAAATAATGAAATCTAAACTTTCTCAAAAATATACAAATTGAGCTAACAAATTGATTTTTGAATTTTTGATACCTACTAGTTCCAAACAATATTGACTTTTAGTATTTTTCTTTCACTATAATATTTGTCAAATCTTTTTACATGAATTGGATATTTGACGAGTAAATTAAATTACACACGGCTAAAATAAACCAACCTTTTAGAACATTATAAAAATTGGTCTCAATTCAGACACTTAACTAACTTGACACAACCTAGTAATAACGTTGCCGTCCCTTTTGATCGAATCGAAATAAAAAGGATCACATTATTTAGCTTCTGATTAATAAGTTTAGTTGTACCGACATGGGAATTGAAACCAAACCTCACGATTCACCTCTTTAATCGAGTTTGATCAATTCATTAGATAATCGAGTTTTAGAACATAACGATCGATACAATAGATAATCGAGTTTAAGATCGTAATGATCGATTCAATAGATGCCTCTAGATACAAAACAAGTAGTGGTTGACCTTGTTTCATTGAAATCATGATCAATCACTGACTCTACCATACCACAATGCTGCAATGATGCCAAGTACACTCCAAATAAGTTACTTTTGTACCTATGCCTATAGACTGTTGGCACGCAATGAGCCAGTCTATATCACTATGGATACTAATAGATTTATAGTTTATAATATATTTATTTATTTATTTTTATGAGGTACACAAAAAACATAACAAGCAATAGTAAAATAACACAAAAAACAATCAAAATGGAACGGGCTTGAGACGTAACACGTGTCAAATACAAAACAACAAAAAGATATTTTTAAATATTACAATCCAAGCAATTTTTAAAACTAGGTACGATAACAGAAAAGAAAAATGCTTAAAAATTTAATTTATATAATTGATAAAACTAAACTAATGTGGTTATGAAATAAGTAGGCAATAAATAGCTAATAAATTGCTAATAGACCATAGGCTAGGATCACTGATTATCAAAAAGGTATTGGTTGAAAAAAAGGAAATGCTCAGCCAACACCTTTCGCAAAGAATTTAATAGTAGGTTCTTACTTAAGTATCTTCATGCTAGTTAAAATAGATTTCATCGACCTTTGTGTGATATCAATATCACACAAAGATTGCGACTATTTCCTCTGTCCTTGACAAATGTACCACAATATAATGGAACGTAGTAATCTTAGAATATAATAATCACAAAGTACTTACATAGGTATGTACCTCTATCACAATTACACAAGTAGGTAAGTTAAGAATGATAAAAACTTAGACTAGAACCATAGAGCCATAATAACAGAAAAAACAACGAGCGCGTTTAAGTCTTTTGTTGGGTTTTTTAACAAATTTGTGTACGATCTGCAGATTTTTTTCCGTTGGTCTGGGTGTTTTCTACATATAATAAAAAATATCTACCTATGAATATAATGTATTAAATAAGTATATCAGTTATCTTGTAGGTACCTATAACACAAGCTCTGCTTAGCTTGGGGATAGATGGTGCTGTGTGGACTGTCGGGAATTATTATTATTATAAATATCCCGTTTAAGGAAATTAAATTTCATCAATTTTTAACGCGTTCCGATTAAATCTAAATTACTTTTTTTCATATTCAGACTTGAGGCAGAAGCCTATTACAATATCGGAACGCGTAGCGCCCTTCTTCAATGCGTCTGTAGAGACGACTTTACAATTCCAACAGACAACGGGCTCAGACAACGGGTAACCAATCCGTAACCGAACTCGGAATACAACAACTGCGATATAGCTCAACGCTCATTGCTGACCAACTCTTGAATTATTACGACCCGACCCGGCTTCGCACGGTTTTGTTATACGTATAAACCTTCCTCTTGAATCACTCTATCTATTAAAAAAACCGCATCAAAATCCGTTGCGTAGTTTTAAAGGTTTAAGCAGTCAAAGGGACTTATGGAAATAGGGACAGAAAAAGCGACTTTGTTTTATACTATGTAGTGATTGACTTATTTCTATCTGCAACAACTAGCAACGTGAAACCAATATAACAAGGTACCTAGAACTAAAGGCATCGTGTCTAGCGGTCGTATAACACCACGCCTCGGATAATAAAAACGCCTCCCATGACAGGTCATATTTTGATGAGCTTCCGTGTACAACTTTATAGTGCACTATGTTTTATGAACGTTGCGACTTAAGGCGTCATGCATGAATCAACTTCAACCTCTCTACGGAGATTTACCATCCAATATAAAATAAATAGAACATTCTTTTTTGAACCTCTGAATATGAAGTTGTGCAAAAAAACGTCAATAAATACGCATTTTTTAAGACATTTACTAAAATTATTTACTCAGATGATCATAGATTAAATTGATAAAATGTGGATCGACCAAAAAATAAATTGAAAAAAGAATCATCTAAATTGCATGACCTTCAAAACAGTTTTGAGATAACTTACATAGATCAACATCATCATCAGCCTATATTAGTCCACAGCTAGACATAGCCACACCTAAATATGAGCGCCATAGCGCCCTGTCATCAGCTTGTCATCACCCACTTAAATAATACATAAGAATGAAGAACCTGGGCCTTGTTTGAATGGTGACAAAAATATTCTGACTAGAGAATTCGGCTCATTCGGACCAAGTGGCTCCGAAAGCACCTACATTCAGCCTTGGAGTTGGATGGGTACCTAATTCCTTCCATTAGCCTATCCAATCCAAAAGAGAAACTTTCTACCCACTAAATCTGAGCCCCAAAAAACGATTTCCCAAAACATTTAATCAATTTAATAACCAGCAATTTTCCCCTATAATTACTTACAATACAAGAGCCTCTCATCAGAGAATTTCATAGAAACCATCATTGTTCTTTTTCCCAAGGGTCCAATCCCACGAAGCATGAACTCATAGTAAATAGGTGAACATTGGAACCACAAAAAGCTAGTCTGTTATTGTATGATAATTTGTATGATATGGATTTATGGGTTGAATGCATGCTCCTTTTGCATTTTCTTAGTTTTTTAGGGTTTGTTCACACGAGATATACTTAAGATCTTTAAATGTATTTCTTGAGTACAATAAGTGTTCATTCATTCATTCAATAAATTTCTGAAATTTGTTTGAAATAAAAAACTCTGGTTCGCGGGCGAAGCCGCGGGGCGCAACTAGTAATATTATAAACGCGAAAGTTTGTAAGGATGGATAGATGGATGGATACTTAAAATACTTTAAAAATAATTTTATAATAATGTCTAGCCAGCGCACCGTCTTGGGGACCGATTTAATTGGTCTATGGATCAGTTGAGCTACCTCTAGACTGTTGCAACCGACTGTAGTTAGCTCAATTTTATCAATTGTTTATTTGGCAAAAAGATAAATTCATACATAACATCGAGCGAAAAGTAAGACTTAATTTGATTTGATTAGCACAATTAGAGCGACAGTGACCTAATCGTGACAATCAGCTTCGTTGAATTCATTTAGGACGGAGTTCCACGTGATTGGGACTGGCATGCCAGTGACTATCACAAACGGGAGACTTTTTGCAATCATCGATTATGTCAGACTAGCATCTGCCCGCGGCTTCACTCGTTGTTTCTATGGAAACGTTTTAAGGCTATTTCTATTCCATGGGAACTGATTTATGGGATGAAAAGTAAGCTTTGTGCTATTCTAGGGCTAGAACTACGTTTCAGTAATTTTTGTGTGAAAGAGTAACTCATAAAAACTTTCACGTTTAAAATTTTTACCTATAAAACGGTTCCCATTGGATAGAAATAGCCTTGAAACGTAGCTTGAAACATTTCCATAAAAAAAATGCGTGTCAAGCGGCGGCGAGCAGATAGTATTACTAAGTAGTTGTATCTTAAACCTACGTCTGTCCTAATAAAGATTTTTTTTTGTAATGTATTTAATTATTTATTACAACTTAAATTTTCAAACTAAGAACTGGAAATAAAAATTCTAAGGTGTTATCTATGAACAATATAAATTCAATTCAGTTTATTAATCATTAATATAACATTACAGATTACAATAATAAAGTAATTGTATAAATTATATGAGTCATCTAGTACCCATAAGACAAGCTCTGCTTAGCTTGGGACTAGATGATGCTCTGTGGATTGACCATCAAAATTTATTAATTTATATTCATCAAAGCCTATCAGCTTGTAATTAACCAACTGGGCATCCTTTGTATCAAATGCATGGCTCATATTAAAGTTTTATACCCTTTCCAGATACACTAAATCCATGACTCTTCAATTGCAAACTTCAAATCGTTACCAATCTGTTTCGGCCAGGCCTACAGAGGTACCTATTATAACTATAGATTGTGGTATAGATACGATACGAATTGAACAAAATGTCAATAGAAGGCGTGGTATCATTTTGTTCGCTATTAAAAACCAACTCGATACTAATCTGTGCCGCGATACGATCGTGAGATCATCTAAATTGAGGTTTGTTTCGGTAGGTAGTAGTTACTCTACGCTTCGATACTTACCCACGTACTTTGTGATTTTATCGGGTAAATGATGCAACTTAGTCAAATTGGTGAAATATTATCTGGACCATGAGAAAATGACTTAGTAGAGGCCTCTTATTCTAATAGCAGATTTCTACTAATTTGAAAGGAGATTAGGTAGGTACCAGTTTTCTTTGTTGGGCTTTTTAAGTTTTTATACGGAATATAAATAAATTAAACTATTACCTAACTATATACAATTAATCTAACTGCAGACGGTTGCAAACAGGCTAGAGTTAGCTCAACTGATCCATGTAAATACCAGTTGGAAGCGTCCCCAAGACACTGGCTGCATCACACGCTGTATGGCAATGCTGATGCGCTGACTCACCAGCTCTCGGGTCACGCGTGGCTTCGACGACGCTCAGATATTTTATTAAAATCCGGAGAGCCTCTGTAATAGTATATGGTACTTGTATAAGTTAGTCCATAGTACTAGTAATGTCTCTCTACCAAGTTGAAACTGGTGAAATGTTTTCAAGTAAACTTCCTTATCACAGAAACGAAGCTGACTCAGTCGATACGATAATGAACAAAGAATGTTTGTTTTAGGAGTTTGCTGAACGAACCGATAATAGTTCACATTAGTTGATTTGTTTGCATCTTTCATTATGACCAACTCTTTTAGTGTTTAGCTGTAGGCACAAATAAATTGAAGTGAGTTGGTGATTTAATCCTTACTTAAATGTGAAAGTTTGTACGGATGTATGTATGAATGTTTGTTCCTCTTTCACGCAAAATCTACTGAACAGATCGAGAAGAAGAATTGGAAGAGGTAGTTCTAGTCCTGGAATAACACATAGGTTACTATTCGAGCCATAAATCAGATCGTATGGGATAGTAATATCCTTGAAAAGATTCCATGAAAATAACGCGTGCAAAGCCTGGGGCAGATGCTAGGTACTATAATATTTATACTAAATGAGTAAATACACCGTGTATTTACTCCTTTAGTATAAATATACCTACATGAATTTATGAAAACAAAATAAATAGGCATCACACTAATTTATAAATGCGGAAGTTTGGATGGAAGAATGTTTGTTACCTTTTTACGATACTGACCGGTAACTACTGAATCGGACTGAAATCATAAATACTTACTATTAATTAGATACTTCTATTTATAACCAGTCTAAAGGTAGATTAATTGATCCATGTCAATACCAGTCGGAAGCGTCCCCAAGACACTGGCTGCATTACCACGCTGTATGGCAATGCTGATGCGCTGAGCCAGATACTCACCAGCTCTCGGGTCACGCATCGCATCGACCAGACGCTCAGATATTTTTTTTTTAAAACCCGGAGAACCTCTGTACCCCACGGACCTACGGTCTCGACTCCAAGGGGAGCAAATGCGTAGGTTCTGTCGAGACCTGCAATTGAGCTACCTTTAGACTGTTTGCAACCGTCTGCAGTTAGCTCAATGGTTTCAATTGTAAATACTAGTTGTTATTTTTCTATTCCTTGCTTGTAATTTTCGTTGTTAATAAAGATCTCTTATATTTAAGAACAATATAGAATAGAATACTTTATTGCTTACCTTTATTTTTGATTTTGGCTTGTAACTAGGCGTTATAGTATAAATAAAGAATTGTATTGTATATTATTGTATAGCGCCTAATAAATTCAAATCCCATTGCCCATCCCGACACGCACTGCCGAGCGTTACAGGTCAATAGCGTTACCCGATTAGTTGGTAACGTTTAATTCTCTGGGCATCGAACCCGCGCGTCCTTATCCAATGCATTTTATGGATTGACGCCACTTCGACGCCAACATTGAGTGATTCGCCATAGTGTGATATCGAGACGTGCATCGCGAATCGATTCGAGGTAAAAACTAGCAGGAATTTCAGTTATGCGATGCCATCGTCCAGTTTGGATTGCAATGATAATGAAGCCGGTGTAAAGCCCCCACTGTAGCGATTTTGAAGCGCGTCTTGTGTCAAGTCTTTAGCTGCGATTTTGTAGCGCGATTCCTAACCTGTGCGTCTTGTAAGCGCGATTTCTAGACGCTGCACCGTGCGCCGTTAAATCGCAAAATTCAAGACGCAGCTATGTGAAAGATAGCATACGTCTTACTTAGTACAAAATGTTCCATGAACAATTATCGTAAAATCGCAGGACGCGAAACGTCAGACAAGTTCAATTGCATTGATGAAATCGCAGCAGTGTGTACGAGAACGAACACACTGATGTTGGTACTACAATCAAGTAATATCAAAATCGCAACAGTGGGTGGGTGGAGGCATAACTTAGTACCTGATGACTTGCAAAATTCCGTGACGTTTATTATTATTACCCTAAAGATATTACACAGATTTGCATCATACTTTTTAATGCAAAAGGAACTGTGTCTAAATACCTAATAATTAATATTACATTAAGTAAGCATACCTACGATTTAGTTGGTATATTCTAGTCTTCATTCACGAATCCGTCAACTTAATGGTCATGTATTTAACGAAAATAAATAAGATTGTGGTCGGAGTATAGTCTACTAATTTCTAGTAATTTGACTAGTTGGCACAGTTATACAATAGGAATAAAGGAGTAGGTACCTAATAGAAACCTAGCTCGCAGACTGGTACATTATGGCTTCATCTGCATTCCTTTGTAGGTAATCCATTAGTTCTGTTCAAGTCTAGGAATTTGTGCTCTATAATAAATAATATATATAGGTATATAGAACAATTTTTACAAATATTATTAACGAATATAATAAAAAATAAACGAAAGTTTATTTTTTATTATATTTGTTACTCTTTCACGCAAAAAACTACTGAACGGCTGAAATTTTGAATAGACCTATTTCTAGGCCTGGAATAAACCTAAAATAAGTTCCCATGGGTAACTTATTTATTAGTTATATAACCTCTGTGGATACAAACAACCTTCATAGGATACGTTTCCATACAAACAACGTATATAACGTAGCCAAGCTTAGTAGTAATAATTAGCCGTTTTTTACAAAAACTAACATGCAACTTAAAATTTCATACATTATTGAGGATAAAACAAAAACTGTTTGTCAGATCTTCACCCAATTTATATATAAGGAAAGCACCAGATTTCAGATAAAAGCTATCATGAAAAGCGGTTAACCCAGAAAAATCGTATTATGAACAATCAAAAGAATTGAGAACCTCCTGTTTTGAATTCGGTTGAAAAGTAACTTTGCTAAAAGGTAATTCAAGTCATATGATTCATTCTTACACTTACCCGACCAAATCGAGCCCTACTACAGGAAAGCCTAATCACAAAAGCATTCCTGGGTCCAGGTAGATCAGACAAAAAGCAGTGTGAGTTCCCATGGTCTGTTCACACGCGCCGTCTCGTCACACCCCATGAACGCGACGTAATAGCTACTAATAGTACTAAATACCATGGGCTTTTGACCCCGAAGGAAGCTTGGCGAATCATAGGATTTAAAATCTTTCTAATAGTTCGAGATTTTGTAGGTTAGCGCTACTTTAAGACAATGTTTACTTTTTATAACAGTTTTGGAGTGTTTTTTTGGATGCGGCAAGCTGAAGAAAGGGCGCTATGGCACTCATTAGAGGATTTCTAAGTCCAGCAGTGGACTAATAATATGTTGATGATGGTGATAATAATTTATTTACTTTTCATAGGTGTACTTATTGTTGAAAATTGATATGAGGATGCTGCTTTCAAAAAACAAAAGAACCATCAAAATCGGATCACAAAGTAAAAATCTGTAAAAATACAGTCGAAATGAGAAACGCCTCCTCTTTTAAAGTCATCATACATGTACCTACTTCCCGAATTCCTTTTCCAAGAAAGAAATACAACATATCCTATGTACAATGGCACAAAAACAGTTTCAGTTTCATAAAAGTATCATCATCATCATCTTTATAAGACGTATCCCTACTTGTGGTCGAAAGACTTTGAAGTATTGAAATCATCATATATAAGACGTAGGTATACTTAGGTTCAAAGACTTTTGAGTATTGAGCCTTAGTACCTACCTTTAGAATATGTATGAAGTACCAATTATAATGTATTTCTTTATTTTATCATTGTTAGATTGACCTCAATTAATCGCTTCTCATGTTTTACAAATACTTCACGATGATAATTATATAGGTAGATAACCACTTTCTGACCCAAAATCTAATCACAATAACTTTATTCTCGCAGTTTGACATCATATTGTATTACAAACTAGAATAAATTTTATCCACTATCGATATAAATATAAAGAGTTTTTAAAAAAGAAAATTACAATCAAGGAATAGAAACAAATTAAAACTTGTAGGTTTACAATTGAGATAACTGCTACTTAATTATAAGAATGAAAAAAAAAAACAATAGCCCGTATGTTTTATTAGAAAATTAGACTTTTACTTGACAAAAACTTATACAAAACCGAAAAAAAACAACACAGGACATCTTGCGTTTGACATTTTTAATTAATGTGACCTAAAAAAGGAGTTACTTCGCTATGCAATACAGAACCATTGTTATAAAACGTAATAAAAATATAAAAATAGTTACTTAAAAAACGGCCAATTGCGAGTCGGACTCGCGCAGGAAGGGTTCCGTTTCCGTATAAAAATAGTAGCCCATTAAATATTAATTTTATTATTTTTTAGTATTTGAACATTAAACACTAAGAAATTTAGCATTAATAATACAAAGTACTTTATACAAAAATGTATAGGTACATACTGGCAAAAGAAATAAATTATCTGTTACTAGCAGCGCCTCGCAGTTTCACCCGCGTAATTCCCATTCCCGTGGGAATTCCGGGATAAAATAATAAAATAAAATAATAGCCTTTGTGTTATTCCAGACTATAATCTATCTTTGAGCCAAATTTCACCCATATTGGTTCAGTAGTTTTTGCGTGAAAGAGTAACAAACATCCATCCATCCATATTTCAAACTTTCGCGTTTATAATATTAGTAGGATTATAGTCAACTGTGTAATAACTGTTCATGAGATCAGACTGGTGACAGGCGTTCAGCGGAGTCTTAGTAAACGGGTCCTGTTTTATCCTTTAGGTACGGAACCCTAAAAATTAAAGAATATGCGACCTTCCCTTAAAATGGCGTCTAAAGTCTGACCTTTAAAGCGGCTGCCTAAATCGAAAACATCTGCGGTTATTTGCGATTCTTAAAGCAGGTGCTTCCAACACATGGCTTGCCACTTGAGTGGTTGTGTGTTTCCAACTGACCTCGAAAAAAGGAGGTTCTCAATTCAACAGTACCTACCTAATTGTTTTTAACATTTTTTATTGATACGTACGTCTTTTTTCCTGGTATAGACGACTTTAGTGCCAGAGAATATCTAGTTCATTTCATATAGGAACCGTTCTCTGAAGGGTCACTTTATCTTTGTTTCGCTTAAATGATTAAAGACTTTTTGTTCAAACATTAAAAATAAATTGACATCACTATCACTACACAGTAATAAAAAAAAGTCGCTTTCTCTGTCCCTATATCCCTATGTCCCTTTGTATGCTTAAATTTTTAAAACTACGCAACGTATTTTGATGCGGTTTTTTTAAATAGATACGAGTGATTCAAGAGGACGGTTTATACGTATAATAAAACCGTGCGTAGCTGGGGCGGGTCGCTAGTTAAAAATAAATAAGTAACGTTTTAAAGATTTTAGATATGATTTTCGTCCCTAGTTATGTTGCGTAAAATGATGCAAACGAGTATTTTATAGAACGGTTCCTATGTGAATGGACCTATAGTTAGTTTAGTATAAGTAAGTACTAAACTGTTTGCCTGGTTGGTGGTATAGGCGACTCCACTCGCCTAGTTAGTAGTACCGTGTAGTAGTACGTAATTTTTTGCTGTGTCAACACTGAATACTGACCCGATGAGTATCAACCATGATTCACAAATATGCTCATAGTATACTTACTTTGTTTGTTGAGGAATAAATGAATGTTTGTTATTTATTCATGACAAAACAATTGAGCGCGGTTTAAATGAGATATTGCGAAGAATATGTACCATTGGGAATAATTTATTAAGGTTGTTTCTGGTCCAGGACTAAGCATAGCTCCGCTATAAGATGGCGCTGATTTTCTATGTTGAAGTTTTTCACTATTTTCTTATTAAATTGTGCATAATTGTTTAATTGTAATATATTTGCCGCAAATGGGATGTTGTTTTTTATGTACCAAGCAATTTTTCAAGTGTTGAAAGCATCTATGGAGCTTGTATTTGGGAAGAGCAAAAAAGATTTTGCCTGTGTGAGTGATCGGCCGCTACGAGTCACTCACACAAAAAAAGATCTTGCCCGTGTGAGTGATCGGCCGCTACGAGTCACTCACACAGGCAAACCCTATAAATTCAGTGGAACTAAAATAACTACTGTTCGAAAAATAACAGAGATAATTGGAGACGCCTTAGGACTAAATATTTTTCGGACCAATAGTTCCGTTTTCGGGACATAACTAAATTACATCTAAAATTAATTCAATAAAACCACTAGTTAACGAACTAATTTTCGACTCTTGTTTTTTTTAAGAATAAAAACAGGCTCTATTTACATTTAAAAAAAAATTGGAGGTAATTTTCTTTTTTCGTTTTGAACAATTTAAGTAAAAAGGCGCAGAGGGTAATGTTATTTACAAACTAGCTTATAAGCTAAGGAATATCTTACAAATTATAGGTAAAAAAAATACTTTTCACGCTATTTATTAATTTCGTTAAATCATTGGAATTGACAAATAATTTGAATGAGTTCACAATAACAATCATTAATTTTAAATGTACTCACTGTGAAAGTTGTTCCAATATTATAATAAAATTACAATAAAATTGTTGGCGTAAGGAAGTCTCCACTTTTTTTGACTCTGTTCTTTGTGTACTTAGGTATTTTAGCTCCGATTTTACGACCACTTATAATAGATTAAAAGTAATACAAATTTTCACCGTATTTCAATAAGTCGCGTTGGACTAGCGGTTCGAACAGTCGGGTGGGTGCGACGATGTATAGTCGTACCTGGGTTCGAAACCACTGAAAATTTGATTTACTTTTTGCTTTTTGATGATAAAATATCCACAAAATTTTGATACATCCCGTTAGTACGGGCTCGAATCCCTTCAACACTACCAAAATTTTTGATTTTTATCATTTTTATTCTTTATGTTTTGAACAATGTCATAGACCTAGTACAAACAAATTCATGTTTGTCATAAATTACTTATTGTAAGCCTTCCTAAGTCTATTTTATTGTAATATAAAACTTTGGTAGACTGTTCTGCGTACATCCCACAAAGGGTCCTGACCTCGTTTCTAACGGTATGACAAAAATAAAATGAAACAATTATGTACTATCAACACCAACTGATTTTTATTTTATTTTAGCTCTTTACGCCAGCTAATGTTCAGGCATTTTTACAAATCGCTCATTGAATGCAAAACGGCCACATTTCAAAAAATTTAGAAAATGTTTTATTTCTCATAAAGTACATATATCTTCTTTTGAAAACATTTCATTTCAATATTTATTTCTTTTTATTGGGATTATTATCTTAACTTTGCTTCAAAATTTGAATGCAAAAAGGGCTTTTGTAGTTTTTATCAAGTTGGGTGATAGATATAACAGCGACCATTATTTTAAAATAGAGCAAAAAATTACGAAAACAATGATGAATGTGATGAATGAAAGAAAAACATTTTTTCAAAAAAATCATGTTCAAAATTTTGTTTTGGCTCCTGTAAAAAGTGACGATTAGTCCAATAAAATAAAAAAAAATATATAATTCCGGACAGTCCACACAGCATCATCTAGCCCCAAGTTGAGCAAAGCTTGTATTATGGGTACTAGTTGACTGATAAACTTAATACAATACATTACATAGATAGATATTTTTTTTCTAAATACATAGAAAACACCCAGACCAACGGAACAAATTTCTGCAGATTGTACACAATTTTTTTCCGACACGGGAATTGAACCCGCAACCGGTCGCAGGCGGACCTTCGCCCACTGCGCCACATCGGTCGTCGCTGATGAATGAGCGAAATGCTTTGCATACACTCTGACACGTCTAATGCTGGGGCCACACTATCGTGATATGCCGATAATTATTGCCATAAGTTATACAACACCTAGGTGTAACCACGATTTATGGCCATAATTTTACAATGCCAATCAATATGGCAAATGGCGGTAGGCAATAGCTCCGGCGGCGGTTTTGTTTCGCACATCAAAGAAGATTACCGCAGTAATTAATGCGTTTGTGGCCACTACCGTTTGTCCAGTGTGCAATATGAGCTCACCGGCGCGGCGACGCACGTGATATTTTTACCGCCTTATTTATTGACATATCTAGGTAAACTCTAGTGTAACCACACCAGTTCATGCAGTAATTTAAACGGTAATTTAATGTCATAATTATTGCGGTAACAGCCTGGTAGACGGTAAGGTAGTGTGGCCCCAGCGTAAAACTCTCTAAACTGGTATCTATAAGCAAACATTTTATCTGTTTACATAGTGTCATTTATTGTTGTCATGGGAACGGCACGTAGGCTTCCTAGATCTTATTTGACATGCAACAAAAATAGAAGGGAATAAATACTTGGACGATGGAAAAACGCTTTGAGAACGTAAACTATGGTATTATTAGATGATTCTTTAGATAGCACAGAGATGGCGATTTCGTCGCCGCCGTCACACTCACAAGTTCAAGTAAGCGGGCGTACGACACTATCCGTGTTCACTCACGCATTGATAGAAATGGCCTAAAATTTTCACGTTATATCTAATTATACCGAGTGTTTTCATGAATCAAACACAATTTTCCGCAAATAATGACGAATAACAAAGCCAAAAACAGTTATTTATTTGTTAAATTATGTCCACATCGCTCATATTTGGGAAAATACAAACGTATGGAACTCGGATCACCTTAAGGCAAAACATGTGAAGCCACCATTAAAACAGAATCTACTTATTGTTAGGTAAGTTCAACAGTCCTCTAAGGAAATAAATCACTATGAGATTCAGTTTGAGTTTGTACGTATAATACAGATAATTACATGTACAGGTACAGATAATTAGTCGCGTTAGGCACAATAGGCACCTAATTTAATTACTATATAAAACTATATCTTACCGCGGCTTTGCACATTGTTTCTATGGAAACGTTTCAAGTCATGGGAACTGGTTTATGGAATGATCAGTATTGAAAAGTACCTACAATGTTTTATTCCAAGCCTAAAACTAATTCTATTAAAAATTTCATCCAGTTCCGTTCAGTAGTTTTGGCGTGAATAGGTAAAAAGCGTCCATCCATTCAAACTATCGCACTTTTAACATTAATGTCATACTACTTCTAAAAAAAAGTGAATTACTTACGCTCCGTTTCAGTAGCATTTCTGGGAAGAAGATAAATATAATCTACCTAAATACTACATCATAATAAAAGTTATCATTCTCTCTTCTCGGAACCAAAAACAAGGCCATTGTCAAAGTCATTGTTATGTCTTCATTTTTATCATCACGAAGCATAGCTACTCAAGAGCGTCTTTAGGTGTAGGTTTGAAGCGAGTAAGAAAATTTAGTTACACATTTATTACTATGGGTCAAACAAATGTGTAAATTTTCTTCAGCCTATTAATATTATAAACGCGAAAGATTATAATATTGTAAGTATAGATGATTGGATGTTTGTTACTGTTTCACGCAAAAACTACTGGACGGATCTGGATGAAATTTGCACAGAGATAAATTATAGTCTGGAATAACACATAGTTTATATTTTATCCCGGAATTCCCACGGGAACGGGAATTACGCGGGTGAAACCGCAAGGCGCTGCTAGTGATACATAAATTGAAACAAGAAATATAAAAAATATTTTTAAATGCAAAATTTGGGTGGCTGTTATCATCCATCCAATTTTCGCATTGGATGTTTTGTCGGTGTATTATCCAACCAAACCATCTTACAGTAGGTACACAAACTTATTTCCATAGTTCTCGGATAACATGTTATTTTGGACCTTATCGATTCCGGCGTATTCTAGGCTGGATCGATCTAGGCGTCCCAATTTAGGAGCTTTGCGAAGTAGGCTAACTGGAAACGAGTCCAGGTAGACCGCATTATGACAGCTTAATGTAGTATTCATAGTCTGACTGGAATCTGGATTAATATAGAAGAAGTTTATGTCCGGGGCGTTGCAGCCATGTTTGCCAATAGAATTTCGTGTTCATAGGAGCCGTAGACCATACCTTTTTGGAAAGGTGCTACCGCTAACATTCAAATTATTGTTTACTAGCGACCCGGCCCGTCTTCGCACGGTTTTATTATACGTAGGGATACTCTTGAATCACTGTCTATTAAAAAAACCGCATCAAAATCCGTAGTAGCGTAGTTAGATTTAAGCATACATAGGGATAAGTATAGGGATATAGGGACAGAGATAGCGACTTTGTTTTATTCTATGTAGTGATGATTGAAACTAAAAACCATGCAAGTGTGAGTCGGACTCAAGCACGACGGGTTCCGTACCATCTTCAGGCTCTAGGCCGAAATATCACGTTGCAGTAGCTACGAGATGCCTTGGAAACGATTTCGTAAACAAAACTACCTATCTAATGATCGAAACAAAAGACAATTTGACTCCAATTTGATTCCAATTATTCCCCCAACATTCCTATGATTAGACAACAATCAAAACGGTCAAATCAAGATGTTTTGAATTTACCCCATGTTACCCGCATCGTAAACTATTATTCAAAAATCATCCTTATTCTCTAGTCCTTAAAATTTTGATTTAGGTAGGTAACTACTATCGTTATTTTTGTCCCCCTTTGGCAATGCAATTTTCAATTTAAGTTCATACCTACCTCTTGTATTTTACTGGTCTTGAATTTAATGACTGTTTGTAGATAAGGACGGACCGTTTTATATACATACCTACCTACTAGGCTAGGCTAGACTAGGCTATACCTATAGGTAGGTCATAGTATAGCCTAGGTAGATGTAGGTACATAACTGTCGGAACATACCTAACCTACCTATATTACATATAGGTGATGAGGTAGGTACAAGATCGTGTTTCATAACCGCAAACTTGAGCATGCACGAAAAACCATTCCTAAAAACAAATAGGTAGGTAGGTAGGCCACCCACCATCTTAATACCTAACTTGAGTTGTGTGGATCTTTATTTATTGATTTAGTTACGAACCGTACTTCACTAGGTAAGTAGGTACCTACCTACCATGGACATTTTTTACGTCCTTGCTTGCCTTCAAGTTTTATTATAATTTGCTAAGCTAATTTGTTTCTAATTTTTAAAGTTCCTAATTTTCATAATACCTACTTTTAGATGTATATAAAGTAGGGATGTAGTTAGGTACCTACTCCCTTCTGAATATTTGGACCACTGTATTAAAACTGACCATTGGTCAACTACCTACCTTCGAGAACTTTAAAAAGAGACCATCTTTCAGCCATTTATTTTAGTCTTGTCTGACTGATAATTTATTTAACTCACCGTTAACAATGAACCTGTGTCTATCGTTGGTCAGCTCCTTAGACAATTTCGGGCATTCCTTATTCAAAACCGCACACAATTCATTCAACTTAGCACTTTGTTTACCAACAATCTCAACAAAGTAATTGCACTTCTCACTATCAACTGCACTAGTAATATCTTCTAAATCATTTAAACTGAATATTCCTTTCTTCACTAAAACATCAAGAAGGTTTGTGTCGGTTATTTCTCGGAATAATATCGTTTTATGGCGGAGCAAGCCGGCACAGAAATCGCCGACCGCGCGCGTTGCCATCATTGGACAAACTAAACTAACTAAACTAAACATGGGAGGAAAAATGAATGCCCCATTCACGGACCCACAGATGTTTACCGATAAGTGCGCCTTTTGTGTTCGGTGCTATAGTGACTGTTGGATGACCTGTGTAACTTTAAGTTTTTTGAGCTTGAGCGAGTAGGTTTCTTTTCAAGTGGCTCAAAATATAACGTGATGAGTTGTACCTAGTTAAGTAGTTCCAAGTTTTATTTATAGTACTGGTTAAGTAAGAAAATTTTTGAACAAACTTCATCTTTAAAAGCTTTGTTACCTATGAATAGCTAGGTAAGTAACTAATAAAACTCATCGGTCGGTACGGTAGGTACCTGCTGCGTACCTACCAATATGCTATGTAAGAATTACATGGATGTATTTAAAGGTTTATGTATCTAAATTCGTAATTAATTCCGTATAAACCTACCTGTAGCTTTAATCTATAATACGTATACGTATAATACCTAAGCTAACTGTTTTTTATGAAATTATTTATAGAAATCGTGTTTAAAATATTTTAGGATCGTTTTCAAAAACTCCCGCCTGAAATGAAAGAAGTGAACGAAATGGTGTGAATGAAGGTGAAAGAAAGATATATCAAGCAATATACCGACCGACTTATTAAAACATAGATGTATAATTCTATGTATTAAAACATGGAAATAACTGACAAAATAACGAATGATTCCTTCGTCGCAAACAATAAAATATCAACGTAGATAGATATTTTTTATTATGTATCGAAAACACCCAGAACATAGAAAAAAAAATGCATCAAGAAATCTATTCACAAGGAAAGAACAAAACTTGTTGGTTTTGTTATGTTGTAATCCAGATTTCGCGACGTTGTTTTGATTGCTTCGCTTGCTGGTTTGATTGCTTCAAATCATTCATTCAACATAACCTCAAATAATTTTGTTTACGTTACGTAGAATAGCTAAAAAAAGAAAGAAGTTTTCAAGTACGGTAATAAAATATTTAGAATACCGTTGTAGATAAAAGTCGTAGCAGCCAGGGTAACGCTAATATGACTCTCAAAAGCAAGAACTCGTTGGAAGGTAAGTCGTTGCCATTGAAAATTTGTGGTAGAAAATGTGATGTATTGAATTTACCAGTCCCATAGTATAAATTTATTTACCTTTAAGTTTATCATGTTTAAGCTAAAAAAACAATAATTTGTGCTGTACTGTTTCATATCCATTATTATGCTACCTACCTTTACGAATTCCATGAAAAAGTAAATTCATTTCAATTGTTTGTCTTAAAAACAATATTTTTGGTTTTCAGAAACAGACTCAGGCTCTGACTCTGATAGTGGGTCCAGTGGTAGCCACCACAGCAAAAGTCCGAGCCCTGCTCGATCTGGAAAACGTAGCAGTCGATCAAGGTAAAGACAGATATCAAAATGTTTTATGTGTGAAGGAAGACTGAATCAAAACCAAACAATCGTTACAATGTACACACTCTATTCACGTCTTTTTCCAGATCAGGGTCTAAAAGCCCAGCAAAATCAGGAAGCGAATCTCCCAAATCAAACCACTCAGATCGCCGCTCTCGAAAATCTTCCAATGCTTCAAGAAGCAAGTCCAACTCTCCAGCGCATTCAAACAGATCAGGCTCAGCTCATAGCCACAAATCAGGGTCTTCCAGTCCTAAATCGAATGCCTCGGGGAGCCCCAAGAGGGCTTCAAGGTCTAGGAGTGGCAGTCCTAAGTCCCAAGGATCAGGAAGCCCGAAGTCACAGGTTTCTGGTAGTCCTAAATCAAATGCATCGGAAAGTCCTAAACGGGCATCTAGATCTAGAAGTGGCTCGAAGAAGTCTCGTTCCCGATCTGGAAGTGCAAGATCTCACTCTGGTAGTGCTAAGTCACGATCGGCCAGTCCTAAATCACAAGCCAGTGCTAGATCACGGAGTCCTAAGTCTAGATCACAAACCCCTAAAGCTTCTAGGGCCCGATCTGGGTCTAAATCAGTCAGCCCTGAAAACAGGAAGTCTCGATCTCGGTCAGGCAGTGCTGAGACTGCCAAGTCCAAGTCCAAAAGTCCTGCAGGGGGCAAGGGTGATGACAGCAGATCTAATTCACCAAATCTTATGATTGATGTTGAACAAGCAAAGGAAAAATCTAAGAGTAGATCTAGGTGAGCAAAATCTATTACAAAACTTACATCAACCTATATAAGTCCACTGATGGATATATGGCCTCACCTAATGAGCACCGTAGTGCCCTTTCTTCAGATTGCTGCATCCAGTAGTCTTTCGCAGTATCTACTCAAGAACATGACATGTGTACACCAACAAAATAACCATTATACGAAAATTACTGTTGAATTAATTGTTTCTTAAATTTTCAGGTCAGGTTCAAGGCAAAGGCAATCTAGAAGCAAGTCTAAAAGCCGTTCAAGGTCCAGATCAAAAAGTTCCAATGGATCAGAAGTTGGTTCAAGTAAGTACTAACTCAGTAAAAAGGCCAAGGCTAGTAAGAGCCATTTAATTTAATATTTGTAGTTATCTAAAAATAGAAGTTAAAAATTTAAAAATTGAGGTAAATAGTGAGAATTAATGGGAAGTAGTGAATGTCCTAATTCATCTAAGACAAAGCTTCTAATTTAATAGCCAAATTCAGCGACAAAATTCGGCTGGCTGTTAAATTTATTATTTACCTTCCTGAAGGAAGACAAGAAAAAACGCGCAGTGCTTTACGCCAAAGTCGGCGACAAAACTCGGCAGGTTGCTGCATCATTTTAGGTTAATCAGTACATAGTATAAAATAAAGTCGCTTTGTCTGTCCCTATGTTATCGTGTCCCTTTGAACACTTAAATCTTTAAAACTACGCAACGGATTTTGATGCGGTTTTTTTTTATAGAAAGAGTGATTCAAGAGGAAGGTTTATACGTATAATATAACCGTGCGAAGCCGGGGCGGGTCGCTAGTTTTATTATATATCTTCCAGAGGACAAGAAAAAACGCGCAGTCCTATCAGACTCCGAAAGCGAGGGAGAAAAAACAAGCGCTACCAAGCGTAAGAAGGGGGTTGACAGCGGCAGTGGATCTGACACCAGCAGCAAACCCAAGAAGAAAGCAGCTAAGATCGTGGATACTGATGATGAAGGTGATGAGGAGAAAGCTGGAGACACAGGTAAAGATTAATAAAATTTCTTTTAAAATGTAAATCCTTTATTAACTGTAGGTCAAACTGTCCAAAAGACGCGGATTTTGTGAAGTAATAAATAAAATCATAGTTTTTTTTTACGATTACTACTTTACTATGACAATATATTTTTTGGAAAATTCAAATAGTTTCAAAGCAATATTGGTGAAAAATATGTTACAAAACTGATATCATTTTTTGATTTAGAAGCTTGTGCAAATGACATATTTCACTCCAATTTGGACCTTTTTAGCTGCACATACAATGCGTTTTTTTCTGTTGAAGTGAATTTTTTTGTTTGCTTTTCA
This sequence comes from Eupithecia centaureata, assembly GCA_944547425.1. Lineage (NCBI taxonomy): Eukaryota > Metazoa > Arthropoda > Insecta > Lepidoptera > Geometridae > Eupithecia > Eupithecia centaureata. The sequence continues at coordinate 3,944,631 of OX155693.1, read as the reverse complement.
TTCATATGAACAGCTGTTGCATGACAATTTAAATTTATTTATTTTAATAGGCATATTATAATGTGTAATGCACTTAGGAAAGAGAAAAAAAATATTCTCAAACAGCTCTTTCAAAATGCACTTCTCTATTCCAGTAACGGCAGATGCACTCTTCGGCGACGCATCAGACATCAGCACAGATGAGGAAGCTGAGAAGCAGTCGGAGCGGTCGCGGTCCCGGTCCAGGAGTCGAAGCCGCAGCCGCGGGCGGTCAGATGACGACCGCCGCTCCGGCGATGAGGCCAGAAGAAGCGGGGATGAGGTAAGGCTGCGCCAACTTAATTGTAGTGTGTGACTGCGCCAATCCGAACCGGCTTCGTACGTCGTTTGAACGTACCATGAAAAGCTGATTATTAAAACAGCGAGCTATAAAAACACACAACTTCTTTGTGATTAAAACTTTCTTAATGTTTTTAACAAAATAACAATTATTTATCCGATATTTTATAGAAGTGGAAATAAAACACATGATACTCAATAAATACCTGATAGTTTTATTTTGTTTTTGACTTGCTTATATATTTCAAAATGATAACAATTAATATATAACACATAAATTTACTTATAATCATATCTAATCAACATTAATTTACATATAACAACATTAATATTCAGGAACCCCGCGACAAGCCAGAAGAAGAAGAGGAAGTAGAAATCCCTGAAACCCGTATCGACGTAGACATGCCTAAGATCTGGACGGAGCTGGGCAAGGAACTCCATTTCGTGAAGCTTCCCAACTTCCTCTCAGTGGAAACCAGGCCGTACGACCCCAACACGTATGAGGATGAAATCGACGAGGAAGAAACCTTGGATGAAGAGGGTCGAGCTAGGTAAGACTCCTGAGGCCGAATTCCACTACATAATTTCAAAACAGGTCTCAATAGTGCCATTCAATCAAGATGATTAAAATGACGTTTGTGCATTTGGTATTCTACAATTTTTTGCGCTTGAAGAGACTTTCATAATTAGAATGTCAAATTGGTAGTTATAAAGGTAATCGTCACAGCTATGAATGAACCTCAAAAAGTTTATGTTAGTAGAATACCAAAAAGAGTTTAACACTGACATTTTGACACGATAGTATTTAAATGGTGAAACGATTTATTTAGTGGAATTCGGGCCCTGTACAAAGTCCCACTCGCACACATCCTATTAATATTATTAACGTGAAAGTTTGTAAGTATGGATGGATGGATGAATGTTTGTTACTTTTCAAGCAAAAACTACTTAATGGATATGGATGAAATTTGGCACAGAGACATATTATAGTCTGGAATAACACATAGGCTACATTATATTCAGGAATTCCCAATGGGAATTACCGAGAGTCGCTCCTAGTTCCTATATAGGGAGGGATGTTAGATTATGAGTAGGTACTAAGCTGAAAGGGAATGATTTTGGACCCCGAGAGGATGAACTTCATCAAAGAATTATTTGAATTTCGAATATTTTTTTATGTTATGATTTAAATATAAGATAATATTATAATTATTTTGTGTTAAAAGTACAATAAAAAGTTCGATCAATGAACTGGGGGCCTTCACGGACAACAAAAATAGAAATATCTGATTCGTAAGATTCCAAACCTACTAATATTTCTCCCACATAAGCTAGCGCTTGCGCAAAGACGAATCGGGAACTTTCTTTTTCGTTTTTACGAGTTTGATTGAGGTTGAGGGATTATCCCTCAACCATAGGACTCCCCAAACAACGATGCCAAAAATAGCAATAATTTGCCGCTTCCGTCCATCATCTTCGGCGACCTCTGCAATGTCGTCGGTACATTGAGTCGATGCGAAATTCGCATTGTATCCCTGTTTCTAATAAATAATACTGGAGCGCCAAGCTCTAAGCAGAGATTGTTTTATCGGTACTTGATAACTAATTTTGATATTGATGTATTAATAACGTTACACAACCTAGATAGATTTTTTATTAAATAATGAAAAACCCAGAACACCCTGAACGAACATAACTATGCAGATCGTACAAACATTTTTCCCGATGCGGGGATCGATTTGCCCGCTGCGCCACCTTAGGTCATCGTATAATTTTTTTGTATCCATACATATGTATATTAATATTTTGATCATGGTTTTATAATTTCCAGGTTAAAACTGAAAGTAGAGAACACGATCCGTTGGCGCACAGCTTTCGACAAGGACGGCGAGGCGATCAAGGAATCCAACGCGCGGATAGTGAAGTGGTCAGACGGCAGCATGAGTCTGCATCTCGGCTCTGAGATATTCGACGTTTATAAACAACCCTTGCATGTGAGTAGCCTTCTAGAATGTACTATGGGTAAATAGGATCAGATATTCTACGTTATAAACCACTTATAAACCAACCATTGTATTTGAGTCGGAATAAGAAGGGATATTCGACGTTTATAAACAACCCTTGCATGTGAGTAGCCTTCTAGAATGTTCTATGGATAAATAGGATCAGATATTCTACGTTTACAAACAACCCTTGCATGTGAGTAGCCTTCTAGAATGTACTATTATGGGTAAATAGGATCAGATATTGGATGTTTATAAACGTTCCTTGCGTGTGAGTAACCTTCTAGAATGTTCTATGGGTAAATCGGCGTACGGATATTCGACGTATACAAATAAGTATAAACAACCCTCACATGTGAGAAACCTAAAATAATCTATGGGTAAATCGGAACAGATTTTTATATACAACACTTGCATACAAGTAGTAGTCCAGAAAGTTTTATCCGTTTCTAGGGTTTTTATAGCTCATAGTTGATATTGCTGCCTATTGGATTCTATATTGAGTATTGAATAGCATCATCGCTATTCAATACTCAATAAATTTACTGTTGTTTTGCATATTTTTAGTAGTTTATTATCATTTATTATTATTTATTATTCTATCCTCAGGGCGACCACAATCACTTATTCGTCCGCCAAGGCACGGGACTTCAAGGGCAAGCAGTGTTCCGTACCAAGCTGTCGTTCCGTCCTCACTCGACGGAATCCTTCACTCACCGTAAGATGACGCTGTCTCTCGCCGACCGGTCCACTAAGACGTCGGCGATTAAGATACTGTCGCAAGTCGGCGCCGATCCGGACGCGGATAGGAAGTATCAGCTCAAGGTAAGGAATTGAATAGAATAGAATAGATTTATTCGTAACTCGATCAATAAAAATTATACAATCCTTGCTAATATTATAAACGCGAAAATTTGCAAAAACTACTGAACAGAACGAGATGAAATTTCGAAGAGACGTAGTCTAGAATATCCTTTTTCCATGGGATAAAAATAGCCACGACAGAGCCGTTTGGTGACGTCACGGAAGATAGAATTGCAAATTAAATCATCATCAGCCTATAGGTATATCAGTCCACCGCTCGACACAGGCCTCCCCTAATGAGCGCCATAGCTCCCTGTCTTCAACTTGCCGCATCCAGCATCTGCTAGCAGTCTTTCGCAGATCGTCATCCCACCTGGCCGGAGGGCATCCTACGCTTTTGCCAAGTCGCGGACTCCAATCAATAGGTTTACCCCAACGGTTGTCTGTTCTTCCCTAGATATCCGGCCTAATGCCACTTCAGCTTGCTAATTCTTTGAGCTATGTTGGTAACTTTGATTTTCTCTCGGAGGTATTCCTATCATATTAAGAATCCTATCCTTCAGATAAACTTTCATATACCTGTAATGATGTAGGGGGCTGAGACGTGGACACTCACGGTAGGGCCACCAGTTCATAATCGCTCAGCGAGCTTTGGAAAGAGCTATGCTCGGAGTTTCTCTGAAGGATAGGATTCGTAATGAATACATCTGACAGAGAACCAAAGTTATCGACATAGCTCAAAGAATTAGTTAGCTGAAGTAGCAGTGGAACGTACAAATCACGCCAAGAACCAACAACCGAGATAACTATACCATAACACTAGCTAGATGATGCTGTGTGGATTGTCCAGCATTTACATTATTGTATAAATGATTCCAGAAAGAAGAGATGGAACTCCGCGCCGCCATGCGGTCCCGCGCGAGCACGCGGCCCGCGCGGCGCAAGGGCGGCGGCGGCGCGGCGCGCGGGCCGGCGCGAGACGACTCCGACGACGAGGGGGGCGTCTCGCTCGCCGCCATCAAGAACAAGTACAAGCAGGGACAGAAAGGTACGACTACACTCTGATGTAGAGATGGAACTGCGCGCCGCCATGCGGTCCCGCGCATGTATATTTTAGGAGGAGATACGAAAAAGTTTGTTGGCCACCAAGAGCAACTTCGTATCTTTTTCTAAACTAGACAAAATATAACTACTACAGATGCATTAAAAAAAGCTTATGATAGGTATAACAAACTGTACGTGTGAATATTGGAAATTCGTTTGATTAACGTAATTAAATGATTAAAAAAAATGGTGGCGGTAGTTTAGCTCCGCAAGCAGGAGCTAAACTACCGCCACCATTTTTTTTAACCACCTTAACCATTTTATGCTATTTTTGAAAATTTCTGAAATATTAGCATTTTCAGTCATGGTTTTATCAGTACTTACTGAATTTTAGCTCAAAAGCAAGCATCATACATTCCAGTTAATTTTTTATACCAAAAGATATTAGCCAAATAATATTTAGCTGATTTTTTTCGGCTGACCAAATATCTAAAATAAAAACCAATAAATTGACTCCCTTTTTAATTAATATTTGTCCCTTCCAGCGTCAGCCGCAGCCATATACTCGTCGGAATCCGACGCATCTGACGTGGAAACCCGTCGGGCGAAGCGCCTCGACCGCGCTAAGGCTCTCAAAGACTCCGATTCCGAAGCCTCGGATGGAGACGACAAGGCGCCGGAGCGGAGCCCTACGCCGAGCGGCAGTGGCAGCGGTGGGGGCAGCGGCAGCGGCAGCGGCGGCGGCAGCGGAAGCGAATGATCTGGTACTTGTCATGATAATGTAGCGTAGAACAGTTCAAAGGGTAAAAAGGTCTTAGTGAATAAGGTGCGCATAAATGACGTGAAAGATTATTAACAACGAAAATTACAAGCAAAGGAATAGAAAAATTACAACTAGTATTTACAATTGAAACCATTGAGCTAACTGCAGACGGTTGCAAACAGTCTGACGTGAAAGGGATTCGAACATTTTTGTATGGAGCCTGGCATACGTACGAGTCCGAGTCGAGAGAGTTTTGAGAATAATCTCTAAAGTAATATGGTTTTTGAGATATTTGGGTCTAAATTTACTTTATCATCATCATCAACCTATATAAGTCCACTGATGGACATAGGCCTGCCTCCCCCAATGAGCGCCATTTACTTTATACAATAATACAAATCGTATAACTTTATGTTTCTTTTTCAGACCCAAATATCTCAAAAACCGTATCACTTAGTAGATTTGATCACTGAATACCTTTGTTTGTATTTATTTACTCTTTCGATTGGCAAGCGGTTCATCACTGGCCGCCGAATTAAAATGGAGGACTCGTAGGTTTTCCAAAGATGTTGAAAGCTCATATTTCTTACTTAAGCGTGGCGTAACGAACTGGAGACCTAAGAAGAAGCTTGTGTCTAGCTGGCTCAGGACCGAGATGGGAGGGACCAGGTATAGGCCTTTGCCCAGCAGTGGGACACACCAAATTCCACTAATTTCAAAACAAAGGTCTCAATAGCGTCATACAATCAAGATGCCTAAAATGACGTTTTTGCATTTGGTATTCTACTATTTTTGCGCTTGAAGAGACTTTCATAATTAGAATGTCAAATTGGTAGTTATTAAGTTAATCGTCACAGCTATGAATGAACCTCAAAAAGTTTGTGCTAGTAGAATAGGTACCAAAAAGAGTTTAACACTGTCAGTTTGACACGATGCTATTAGAATGGTGAAGTGATTTATTTAGTGGAATCCGGGCCCAGGCTAATTGTAATTGTAACTCAAGCTATTTTGCACAAACTAAGTGGAATCAGAAAACTTTACCCCAATGCATACTGATTTTAGAGCATTTTGGTTTAGTTACCTTTTTATTTGTAAAAGAACATAACTGCAATGAATATTAATTTCATATTTTTAACTGAATTTTAGTAGGACTTGGTCATACTATTTATATTTGGTCATAGTACTACTTGGAACCTATACTTATAAGTCATTGACATACTATGGCAATATATTTAGGCATTTTTTTATTCTGCTTATATTTTCTGGGTGTCTTATAATTCTGTATAAACCAGGTAATTATTAAAAATTACTTTACAAATTGTAACTCATAAGTTCGATGATACTAATTTTACATTAAATGACAAGTAAATTAAACTACGATGAAAATGAATGTATTATAAGTAATAGTTTAGATATTATGTAAATAATATTATAAATGCTATGTAATAGTTTTTCCTACCATGCGTGAAAGTTATGACTGCAGGATAAAACTTATTATAAGACTGTTAAATAAAAGAACTAAAAACAAACAAGGTTTTTATTATAATACTTATATCACAGTTTTAGAACCTCCTTTATAGTAAAAACATCAAAATAGAATACAATAGACTAAATTCAAATATAAAATGTATTTGAATTTCACAATTAACTACACATTATTTTTATTTTAACACTAGCGACCCGCCCCGGCTTCGCACGGTTTTATTATAAAAGAAAATGAAAAAGCGACTTTGTTTTATACTATGTAGTGATATTAGAATAGGTAGGCACTATTTAATTTAATAAATTAAATTAAAATAACAATACAAATGTTGCAGTACAAAACTTCTGATAAAAAAATATAATAATTATATTAATTCTGTTGATAATAACATAATAATAATAATTATTTTCTTTATTTTGACACAACAAACGTTTTACAGATACATATGGAATCCGTAGGATCCTAAACTAGCCTTAGCTGTATTTTAGGATCCAGGTCTTAGAAAAGTTACTTCAAGGCCTGGATAAGTATATAGGCTACTTTTCATCAAATTCCACGCAAGAGAACCACGCAGCTAGTTTTCAAAAATTTACCTCTGAGGGGGTTAATAAATAGGGTGGTAAAGTTTGTATGGAAAATTATTTATCCTTGGTTTGATTTACTCAAAACTCTGTCTGAATAAAGTATGACAAAAATTATTAAATAAATAAATAAATAAAATAAAATCTCTTTATTTCGGATAACCAGGATCCATATTGGGTTAGTAGGCACACAAAATATAAAAGAAGAAAGAGCGTTAGTAGGTAGGTACATCTTAAAAACAAAGAAAATCTTAAAAATTAAGGTTAAATGGAGCATGCCTCGTTCCCAGAGTGATCATCATAGTAAAGAGACATTTGTCGGGATCACTCTGCGAACCAGGCTTGCCCACAACGGCGATGAAAATCTATCCGCTATGGTTTTCAGGATGCTGTTAGGACTGTCCCGCAGTCTGCGGATCAGGGATGCAGTTTTTTTGCGGATAATGGCTTCGAAACCATCTGTTTGATACTCTGCAAACATCCCTGATGCACTGCAGAAGCGAGGCAATCCCAACATCATCCTGAAAATATTATTATATTGGATACGTAGGGTCGCTAGCGAGTTTTTGGTATGACTGACCCATAAGCTTCCCGTGTACATATTTTGGCAGTAAGCTTTAAAGAGAGTAATCTTTACTTGCTCTGTACACCGGGAAAACCTGCGGGCCAGCATATTACCTCGAACTGCCAACGATCTACGCTCCCTTTGAATATCAGCATCGTCTTTGAGGCTGTCGGCAATGATATGTCCAAGATATCTAAATTTAGTAACTCTTTTAACGTTAACTCCATTAAGGGTTATCTTATATGTATTCTTATCTGGACCTTTGCCGGCAGCCTCAAAGACCATGTACTCTGTTTTTTTAGCATTGTATATCAGCCCATGTTTAGTAGCGTATTGCTCACAGACTCCTAGCAGCTCCTGAAGGCCACCCACCGTGGGGCAGAGCAGCACCATGTCGTCCGCGTAGCTAATATTATTAATATTATTAAACATGTAATTTATTTTTACAAAATAACCCCTAGAGGTTGTTTAAAATTTTTCTGAAATTTGGATGATAAAGAAATCGTTGAAAATTATTTTTTACTTCGAGCTCATCGTCATTGACTTTTAAAAAGACCACCCCAAAGAATACCATTTTACCGACTCCAGTTATTACCCAAAGCCCTTCGTCTGCTTTCGTTACGTTTTTGACGACGTATCCGCATCTTTCCATGTCTATTTGTGACCTATCGTAGAACCTATAGAAAAAAAGGAATGTAAATAAGTCTGCTGATGCTGGTGCGTCCAGACAGAGCGAACAGGGGCGAGCGAATAACAAAACGAATGCGAACGAACAAAGAGAAATCAGTTCTCTTTGCGAACGAACGTGTGGACGTGATAGTGAAAGCATGTGTCCTTCGTTCGCCTTCGCCGGCTTTCGCTGGGGTTCACATGCGTTCGACTTCATTTAGTGTGGACTTAACAGCGAAAGTGAGCGAACGTGCGGTACCGATCGTCGAATCCCACTCGTTCGCTTAGTCTGGATACAATAATAAAAAGTAACAGTAAAAAGTCCTTATCTAGAAATATAAATACCAAACAATACATAATATAAGAAAATACATCTACTACTGTCTCTCTTCATTCGCCAGCGAGAGGGAGATGAAAGTCACGGTAGTTCAATTGGCCTGAAATCAGTGGAATTCGGCTGAATAAGCCAAACTAAAGTAGCTGTAAGTTTTAGATGAATGGAAGTACAACGACCTTAGGTTTAAATGGTTGGTACTTACATATTATATCATTTAAAATGTAGGTATCTGCTGCCTTATTGTCTAAATTGAATTAAATTATCAGTCAAATTCGAATGTCAACCAGTGGTACAATCGAAGTCCAGGCTAGTTTGTTTCAAATTTCAAAATTGAATCGATCTCGATTATCAATTGAGTTAGAGTTTAGATAAAAAGGTTTGAATTAAATAGATAAAAAAGTGACTTTATAATTCAGTCACAATATTCTCCTTTGCCAGAGTAAAAGTAATTACCTATCGAAAGTAGAGTGTGGGACGCTAAGTTCGCAGGTTTCTAAGTGCTTGATGGGGTAAGCAAAACTCAGCCGGAACTCGTCACCTTCCTTAAGAGTTGGCTTCTCAGGTGTAAGAGGCACGCGTGCTGAAAAAACAACAATGTCAATCTTCCTTTTTATGGGTGCCTGAAAAAGCGGAGCGGAGATTTCATGGCAATCCTATTGGTTAATATTTCCTCGTTTCTCCGCTCCGCTGCCTCTCTCCGCGTCAATGGACAGGCAGCCTAACTGACTAACAACGGGTAAGGGGGTATAAAAACAAACGTTGTAAAGGGTGTTAAACAAATAGCACCTAAAGTGAAGCCTTATTACAAGTTGCCTTTGGCGGCCACCAAACTCTGTTTTCTTATCTCTTCCTAAAATGGACAAAATGAAAATACTACAGAAAAAAGCTTATGATAGGTTAAACAAACTGTGCGAGTGAATTTTGGAAAGTGTTTTGTTTAACGGAATTATATGATAAAATTTGTGGGGCGCCTCTTTAGGTGCTGTTACAACTGAAAAGGAAGGGGCAAAATAAAGAAATAATGACCCGGACCAAAAAAGTTGTGGATGTTTCAAAGATTTTATAATAAAAAAATACCTACCTACGTTTCTACCTATTTACATTTTTTTAATATTTTTTTATTTATATCCACTATAAACAAAAAAAATAATTATAATTCATATGTTAATATTATATAAAAGCAAAAATTTTGGTGGATGGATATTTGATACTTCTTTACGCTAAAACTACTGACGGATCGGAAATTTTTGAGTAGTTCTAGCTCTGGATTAAAAAACATAGTCTACTTACATAGTACAACAAACAAAGCCTACAATTTTCCAGTGTAAAAATATAGAGGTAAGCCAGTAAACCTAAAAGTACCTACTTTTACAAAAACATTTGACTGTTGTTTCCAATTTATCGACTCATCAAACAGGTTTTTATCAATATTAGCTTCGGCGATAACTTTCCCAAATATAAATTGTGTTATATCTTCACTTGCCTTTACTTATTTACTAAAATACTCAAGACTTTACACTCAAGTAACTTTGCACATGTGCACAGACATTTCAAAGGACGCGTTGTAGTTATGGGTTCGGTTCGTAAGCCCCCGATCCCGTGTCCCCCCGGGTTCGTTACCCCCCGATTTGGTTTAGTCACGATAAATTTTATAAGAAGCAATTTTCGACGAAAAGTACAGGCGGGCACAAATGTGTTTAGTTTTTGTCACGATAAGAATAGGATTATAGAGCATACTTGTTGCACAAATTTTTTTTTATTGTTTTATACAAAAAAACTAGGTAGGTTAGGTACACAGTTAATTTAGATATTGTTATTAAATAAATAATTAGTTGTACTTAGGTTTTTAAATTACTTATGAAACAAAATATGCCTAATTCACTTCAAATAGACCGCAGCTGCGCAGTTTTCCCAAGATCTTGACAAATTATTTGCGAAATAGTACATTATCATGATTTTTTTATAAGTAGTTTTTTTTTCGCATTTATTGTTTTCACGTTAGCGGAACCAGGGAATTAATATTGAATTTTATGTTATTAAAGTTGTTGTTTCTTAAAGCAGTATTACACTACACGTTATTCAGGGACCCTAACCCTAACTAAGAGTAGTGTAATAAGATTTAGGGTACCTAAGGGACGGACCCGGCAAGCCTTGCTCCCCAATCGCCTTAACTACCGGGCCCTGAATAACTTGTAGTGTAATACCGCTTTTAGTCTTATCTTACCTGTAATCTCCACACTGATAACTTGAAAGATCTCAATCCACTCGTCATCGATATCCTTCAAGTATACGCTCAGCACCCAGTTTCCATGGTCTTCTTCCAACATCGGTCCTATCATGAACTCATTCTCTGTCATCTTCAATTCATTTTCTTTAACAACATCTTCATTGATGCTGTGTCTATAGCTAGGGTTAAATACCCTTGTGTTTCCACTAGCGGAGATAATTTTTACGTTTTTGTTTATGTATTTTACAGTTAAATTGTTAACTGTTATGTTTTTTCTTCGTGGACGTGGTAGGTTAAGTTTTATGATATCTTGATTGGGTTTATGTAAATAGTATAATGCTGGAGTGGCAGTCACAGGAGCCGTAAGGACCACGATATCGTTGAGTCCACAAGTGATAAAAGTGTTTTCTAGTTCTACTTTTGATTTACCTGAAATAAAAGCGAATTGTTTGTGTTGAGATAAGATTTGAATGATAAAGCGTATTCGTTTGGTTTTGTATTGGCCTTGTATATTGTTTCATTTTTATATTTGAGTACATTCATCATCATTATTGAAGACATTATCACTGGTATCGTTCTTTTATCACGATGTTATCATTTTTGTTTTAAATAATTTTAAGTCTTAATAATTTAAGATTAATACGACAAATTAAGTTATGGAGCTTTTTAAGTTATGGAACTACAAACAGTAATAAAATTATATAAACATCTATTAAATAACAAATACATACTTAGGGTAAATTTGACGCAACATGGATTATACACATTTTTGGTTAGGTATATGTGCTAGTGAGTTTCAGTTTAAAAAAATATTTTATAACATAATAAAGTAAAAGATTATACAGAAAAATATAGTAGATTGTCATCCTAGTATATATATAAATTGCTAGCTGTTTTTAAGCCATTGGCATAGATCTAATTGTATAGATCTAAAGCAAAAAAAAATCAATGTAAAATACAGCTAAAAACATAAGTAAAATATTTTCTTTTATGTTTTGGATAATAATAACATACTTAATAGCCTGTAAAACCTATATGTGGTAGTGCGATGATATAGCAATGTTAGTATTGATTTAATTTAGGTATCTACTAGAGGATATTACATTTTCTTTTCGACTAGTCTTGAAGTAACAAACTCTATTCAAACTTTCGCGTTAAGAGTTTTAAATACAACCTCTGCTAAGCTGGTTTATAGAATTCTTTTAGCCTATATTAGTCCACTGCTAGACATAGGGCTCCCCTATTGAGCGCCATAGCGCCCTGTCTTCAGCTTGACGCATCCAGGAGTCTTTCGCAGATCGTCATCACACCTGGCCGGAGGGCGTCCTACACTACATTTGCCAAGTCGCGTTCTCCACTCAAGAACACGTTTACTGCAACGGTTGTCAGTTCTTCGCGAGATATGGCCAGCCAACTGCCACTTCAAAAAATTCGAAGTCTTTGTAATAATGCGCAATTTCTATTGTTGTTAAGAATCGATCAAGGCTATTGGTTCAATAATTATGATAAGTCAGTATGTTGGTTTGTTTTTAACGAAAAGGGAAGCCATTAATGTTTCCGATCGTTGTTTCTAATTCTAACACACGAATGTAAGAATATACTAGGAATTATATTTTGTATCTGACCTGCCTTCGATGTAGGAGGTCACAGGTTCGATTCCCGCCTCGATACAAATGTTTGTACGAGCTACAAATATTTGTTCAGGATGTTTTTTAAGTAAAAAAGAAAATATCCATCTGTGTAGTAAAATGTCGTAAGTATATCAGTTATCTAGTACCCATAACAGAAGGTCTGCTAAGCTTGGGGCTAGATAAAACTGGCATTATTTATTCTATAGTGACCAACGTCTTGGCCATTACCATATTCAATTCATTAATATTATACCCGTCTAAGAGTTATTTTCGTTTGACTCTTTCCTTACTTAATGACAGGTCAGTTTGATTCATCATGATCATCAGCCTATATTAGTCCACTGCTGGACATAAGCCTCCCCTAATGAGCACCCGGCCGGAGGGCGTCCTACACTACGTTTGCCAAGTCGCGATCTCCACTCAAGAACACGTTTACCCCAACGGTTGTCAGTTCTTCGCGAGATTTGGCCGGCCCACTGCCACTTCACCTTGCTAATCCTTTGAGCTATGTCGATAACTTTGGTTCTCTGTCGGATGAATTCGTTACGAATCCTGTCCTTCAGAGAGACTCCGAGCATAGCTCTATTCGTTACGTATCCTGTCCTTCAGAGAGACTCTGAGCATAGCTCTTTCCATAGCTCGCTGAGCGACTTTGACCAGCTCTACCGTGAGTGTCCACGTTTCAACTCCGTATTTCATTACGACGCAGTGGTTTAAAACTGTCGTTTTCAAACATTGCGGTATGGATGTCGAGAAGACTCGACGTAGTTTTCCAAACGCTGACCAGCCCAGCTGGATCCTCCTCTTGGCCTCCTTCTCAAAATTGTTTTTACCCAATTGAACAATCTACCCAAGGTAGATTGTGCAATTAGGTACTCGGAAACAATTTCAAGAAGGTGGCCTTCTTCGACGACCGGTCTTGGATCAATGTAGTCATTGGTCATGATGCGTCGCGAGGCTGAGGCCAGGCCGTCCAGCATGTGGGTGAGCTCCTCTAGCGACTCCGCCATTATTATGTCATCAGCGAATCGCAGGTGTGAGATGTGATTGCCGTTTATGTTAAAGCCCTTACCTTTCCAGTCCAGCGTATTAAACATATCGTCCAATGCGCTAGTGAACAGTTTCGTAGATATGACATCCCCCTGTCTCACTCCTCTGAACAATTGGATGGGTTTAGACTGCTGGCCCTATACTTGGACACTCATAGTGGCGGCTTCGTAGAGACATCTCAGCACCCCGATATAACGATAGTCTACTTGGCATCGCTTTAAGGATTCCAGAACAGCCCAAGTTTCGATGGAGTCAAAGGCTTTCTCATAGTCTACAAAAGTGAGACACAGGGACTGATTATACTCTTCGGACTTCAGTATAAACTGCCTCACTTTGTGAATGTGGGCTATGGTGCCATATCCTCCGCGGAACCCGGCCTGTTCCGGTGGCTGAAACTCATCGAGTCTCCTGGCGAGTTGAAATTTATGAACACAATCGTACCAAATCTAACGTAAAATTTGAAATTTTGGCAACATTTGATGTGAAATCATTTTGTATTTAGTTTACAAAATTGTCAATCTGTCGATGTCTAAAGCCATAATACCGGACGACATATAAACTGCTGTTGTTAACGTGTGAGCAGTACCTACGCGTAGGTACAAACTATTGAGTTCTTCGTTTATTTACTTACGAGATTACGTCTGTAAATTATAACTCGCCTGATTGTGAGTAAAACTACGTTTCTGATCACACACAAGTGGAAACCAACCCATATTCGATTAGAGAATCGATGCGCGCGACCGACAGTGATAATCGAATCCAGTTTATGATAAGCGTTTAATGCCTCGATTTCTGTAATCAAAAGATTGTTTGATGTTTCGGCGTGCTATTGAAATCTTAATCTTCCTCTCCATCCTTTAGTTGTTAACTTATATTGAAGTAATTGTTTGTGTACCTATTAGGTAGTGTATTTTTGTAGCATCGTAACTCATACACGAATTAACCGATTTTTCAGTAATCCAGTAGTTACTTTATGTATTGTTTTAGAATCAGGTATGCCAAGCAGAGGTAGAATTTTGACATCACTTGAATGTATCATAATTCATAATTCGACAGTAGATATCCTATACTCCGTCCACGTATTTAGGTATATTCTTTCTCGACAGCGAGTGTAATTCGATAGTAGGTAAAAATACAATCGATTGTGTTTATGAAAATACTTCTCTACCCGTGGTATTATATCTACGCGTACTGGGACAAAAAGTATGACAGCCTGAGTAACTGTGGTAAAATAAATAAGTTGAATATTATTATTAAAAATTAATTTTTCGTCGAAAAATAACTACGCACTAATCATCGTTAAATGTTTTCTCAAAATTTCGTAAATCCCGATATTTTACTAGTCGACAGGTTCGCTTCTCCATCGACCTTATAATATTAAAACTATTTCAGCAACGCCTGTTATATTTTACGCGTTTATAAATTTTTAGAGCTGTTAGTATCACTTTAGCATGAAATACCACGAATCGTCCAACGTATTTCATTAATATATAGGTACGTATTTGATAATGATAAATGAATATATTCTTGTTCTAATGAAAATAGTACGAACGCTCGCAAACGAGTCTTGTGAGAAGGATCTCAACTTACAAGCTAGAGTCCAACCCCACGATACGTACTGATTATATCCGTCCGTTTGTTAGTCACAGTAACGCAGTGCGATAACATAGGCAGTAGGAAAAGGGCCAAGAGCGAGCACATCTCGGAACAGCCGCGGTAACACTGAAATACTGATAGACGGTGCTTAATTTTAACCGAGCAGAGTACGATCTCGTCAAGTGTTATAAAGAAAAATTTATTACAAAGGTAATCTTGCTATGTCGACTAACCCCAATCGAGACCATTACCAGTACTTTAAGTTCTTGATTATTACTACCTACCTACGATTATTTTTATTTATAGATTTAATAATGTCTTTATCCAGTTTAATTTTTTTTGCTCGCATTTTCCTCTATGCACATAGTTTGTGAAATAATCGAATGCTATACCCATTTTTCTTTGAGTTCCTAATGTATATTATTTAATACATTTTGATTACTTTATGTTTTGTGGGTCTCAATCTTAATATTTAAAGGCACAAACGCGCATCCGATAAGGAAGTATTTATAGAAATTCCACGCTTAAGGGGGTGAAAAATGTTGAAGTTTTTAAGGTGTTTTTTATAACTGATTACTGATATGGACTGCGCTTGTGAATGACGTTATCTCTCAGGCTGCGCTGTCCTGCTTTGTTAGCATCAGATCTGAACTTGAGAGAGAGAGAGAGAGAGTGCGGAGGTTCTACCCACGTTATACCTACATGACAGGAATAGTAAATAGGAATAGTAGGCGATGACAGAAACGTCAAATATTTTGAAAGTAGTTAAAAATATTGAATTCGACATGCACCTGACAAAAAATACAAAAATGTCGTGGGGACTGTGATGGAAACATATTATGTAGTACTGTATCTGTACAAAATGGATAGATTCATTTTGTGCGTGACTGGAAACTAAACGAGAAATGAACAGATATAAAAATGTATTTATCTACCAAAGTTTTTGCTCATACAATGAGTTCGCTAGATCTAAGGTCACCTTGTATGAAATAAGTACTTACAGATAAAACTGTATATTTGTTCAGCCGTTTTGACAAAATTAAATAAATTGGATTGGTTCTAGGTTTTCGAATGTCGAACACGTAGGTAAGTTTTATATCTTAGAAATTAATTGGTAATTAAAAACGTGAGCATTTCAGTTATTTGAATAATTTAATGCAGAAAGAAATTTTTAATCAAACAGAAACCAATGACCTTAACCGCAGTGTGTGTTGGTTCGAGATTATCCCTTCAATAAATATTGATAACAAATTTTGAATTTCAACGCCATGTACAAATGGTGATAGTCATTTTGTTACTGGACTTACTACGTATTTAATTATCACACAAGTTTCATCTGTGTACATAAGCCTCTAAACAAATAAATTCATAAAATAAAATTAATAATGCTTGACAGTTCACACAGACACAGACATCTAGCAACAAGCTATAAAAAATTTGGGTTGTGGGTAAGTAGTACTAGATTTACTTTTATTTATTTATTTATTTTCTTTTACTTAGGTATATGTATACCTACACTCTTATCCTATCCATATCTATAAATGTTTTTTCTATTCTATTCTATCCTAGCCTCCTATCCTTAACCTATCCTATCTTATTCTATTCTGTAGGCGCTATGGCGCTCGTCAGGGGAGGCCTATGTATAGCGATGGATTAATATAGGTTGCTGATAAATATAAACAAAGAAAACAATGTAAATATAAATAGGGGAAGGCCTATGTGTAATATAGGTTGATGATGATATTAACAAAACAACAAATTAATTTAAAAATATGTATTATTATAATAATATCTCGTCCTACGCGATAGCAGTAGCTACCACCCAGTTGATATAGGGCGCGAGACGCGTGTTGATGGCGGGGTACCACCCCTGTGCGCAACCCTGCGCCCTCGAGAACACTGCCACCACGGTCTCCTTGTCTAGTAGGGGGCTGCCGGTGTCACCCTGGAAGGAGGCTTTGTTTTAGCATCATTGGTTAGTTCTAGTCCAGACGTGGGAGATTTGTAAGCTATGATTTAGGTACTTATTTCGATTTAAGCAAAAGTTAATAAATTATTATGGACAATCCACACAGCACCACGAGCTTGTGTTATACACTAGATGATTGGTATACTTATTACAAAAATAATCATCAAAATCGATACACAGAAAATAATTCCGAGGTAATTTAATACAAAAAAAATGAGAACCTGTTACTTTTTTGGATGTCGGTTGACAAAACATTAAAATAAATATCATAGAGAATCTAGCCCTAAGCTAAGCTAAGCAGGTGTTGTTGATTTTGTTATGGGTGCAAAATGACTTATGATACTTTAATACATAGATATTTCTTTAGTATACGTATAAAACACCCAGAACTCCTGAACAAATATTTGCAGATTGTACACACATTTGTCCCAAGGCGGGAATCGAACCCGTAACCTTCACAAGCGGACCTTCTCTCTACTCTTCATCGTCACATCACCTGGCATTGTCCAATGACGCCGACATCCAGCCAGCCTGCGCAGACCATATCCTCAGTGACGGTGACTCCGAGCTCGTCGTACCGGTTGGCACAGGTCTGCTGGTTCACCACGTACACATCCACCTTGCGCAGCCCCGCTGATGATGAGACCTGGTTCTGGTGAAGAACACATCACCTGGCATTGTCCAATGACCCCGACATCCAGCCAGCCTGCGCAGACCATATCCTCAGTGACGGTGACTCCGAGCTCGTCGTACCGGTTGGCACAGGTCTGCTGGTTCACCACGTACACATCCACCTTGCGCAGCCCCGCTGATGATGAGACCTGGTTCTGGTGAAAAACACATCACCTGGCATTGTCCAATGACCCCGACATCCAGCCAGCCTGCGCAGACCATATCCTCAGTGACGGTGACTCCGAGCTCGTCGTACCGGTTGGCACAGGTCTGCTGGTTCACCACGTACACATCCACCTTGCGCAGCCCCGCTGATGATGAGACCTGGTTCTGGTGAAAAACACATCACCTGGCATTGTCCAATGACCCCGACATCCAGCCAGCCTGCGCAGACCATATCCTCAGTGACGGTGACTCCGAGCTCGTCGTACCGGTTGGCACAGGTCTGCTGGTTCACCACGTACACATCCACCTTGCGCAGCCCCGCTGATGATGAGACCTGGTTCTTGTGAAGAACACATCACCTGGCATTGTCCAATGACCCCGACATCCAGCCAGCCTGCGCAGACCATATCCTCAGTGACGGTGACTCCGAGCTCGTCGTACCGGTTGGCACAGGTCTGCTGGTTCACCACGTACACATCCACCTTGCGCAGCTCCGCTGATGATGAGACCTGGTTCTGGTGAAGAATACATAATTTATTACATAATGCTATGTTTTTTTGTTTTAAAAGTTTCTTTAGGAACAATTTTTTTACATACGAAGCTAGATTAGCTAAACACTGTTAAGAACCTAACTGTTAACAAGACAAGAATAACTCAACAGGGTAAAAGGGCCTTCTAAAGGTTTTTGACAAAATACCAATAATGTTGGAAGGTTGGAAGGAACCAATAATTGAGGTCAATTTTCAAGATATTCGAAGTTATTTTTATAAAATTACTATTATCTGTAAGCGTTGATTCCATGGAAACGTTTCAAGGATTAAAAGGATTGTATGAATTACTAATTCATGAAAATGGGAAGAAAATAGCTTATCGAGTTTTCTGTTCTACTGTCATTAGTCTTACGTAGTCTATTCCCCGATCCAGGCAGTCATAAAATGACCAGGTTTGACAATAACCATCTCTTAGGACATAGGTTCAGTCATCGTGATTATGCTAGCCTAGTATTACTGCCTCTTTTTGTCTGCTTTTAGTTTGCCAGTCTCTGCTCTTCCTGGAGTACTGGTCTTCCCGTAACCACGTATGCCCTGCGTCCTTGAGGATATCTATGATGAATCCATCATATCATCTTTACAGAATGTGTTCTCTCATGATGGTATCGAAATGAAATAACAAAGAAGAAATAAACCGATAGAGACTAAACATTTACTGAAAAAATGATTTCAAAGTGGTGAATGGCTTATCTCATGGAAATTACAATTTTTTTTATTGCAAGGTTCTGTTCTTTTTGTACGTGTTTAATGTCTAAGAACAATACTTTCAGACGATCATATACGTTGATAAAATTCAAGGCTGTAAACTATCTTTAATATACGAAAAGCCTGATTACCGTGAGGTTTATTTCCAGTTTCTGATATAAAAAATGGGAACTAAATCCATAAATTCAACTTACTGAGATAGCTCCCCATCCAATAGCAGTCACCACCTGGTTAGTGCTAAAAGTATACGCTGCTCCAGCCACCCTGGCGACCTCCACAGACCCTGGCACCAAGTTAATGTTTAGCGCAGTGCGGACCACTGCGATATCATGAACCAGGGTCGTGGGGTTGAAGCCAGGGTTGGGGACAATGCTTCTGATGAGGTACACGGTTCCTCTGGCGTTGCTGGAGGTAGAACCCACGCGTGTTCGCCACCATATTGGAGGGTCTACTCTGTAGATGAGACCATAGTATTTTAGGCCTAAATCTGTTCTAAATTCGGGATCAGATAAAAAGTTCTTAATAATTTACAAACTATCGCTTGAAAACCTTGAAAATACTGTTTTAGATGGTCTTGGTAGAGCTAGACCCAAAACAAGCATTGTGTTATGGGAAATAATAACTGATAATTAAGATTCCTGCGTATAGGATAGGATAGGATAGGATATAGGATGGACAATCCTTAGTAAAAATTAAAACCGGAAAGAACATTTTCTCTTGGCCGAAGAGGCTGGTGTGATGAGAAAGGTTTACTTAGTAAAAAAAAATCTGGTTCATAGTTTTATTGAGTAGTAGTTTTATTTAATTGTAAGAATTATGATATCTCTACTTTATTTTGCTTGACTGACAAATTGGTCATGTTATGTAATTAGTCAAATCTAATAGGATTAGCGCTAATCATGATTTCACGAACTTGGCAATTATTTCGGTTCACCGACCGGTTTATTTCTAAAGATGCATGTAGTGAGTGACCTACCTTGCCATAATCAGCTTTACAACTCATTTGTCGTGTCAAATTAGTCACAGTGCCTACGATATAACAATAATGCATTGATATGCACAGCATCTGTTTTTGCGATTGAGGACTGCTTGCTGAAATCGTTTACGTAAAAGAGATCAACATCATTTTGTCCTTTTAGGTGGGTACCAACTTCTTCAAATTGTCGAGGTCGTCGTAATTTATCTAGAGAGGTAATTTTTATCATAAGTAGGTTTATTATAGAAGTTTAGTGTCCCGATAAATATTATGGCAGATTGTAATACATAGAAGAAAATAATTAAACATACTTAATTATTAAAAGTATCGTATTAGGTATATCAGTTATCTACCGGGTGCGGCGATTGAACTGTCCGTCTCTATCTAGGTAACTGTTATAAAATTCGAACCACTGAATGGAAAGTCTCCAAAATTTCAAATGTTGGTCTTTGACATATTCTTTATCATCATTTGAAGTGATTTTCTTGTGAGAGAAACAGATTCGAATTAATAACAATGGATTTAAAACGAAATTTAGTGATTGCTCTTCATTTGGAGGGAAAATCGAATATCGAAATACGTCGAGCGCTGCCAAATCTTCAATTGAACAAGAAATTTGTGCATCGCACTATTCGACGTTATAATGAGACCGGTAGCGTTAAGAAACGCTACGATGGCTGACGACGCTGTTCTGCAACGGCGCCAGCAGTTGTCGAAAAGGTGCGTCATCGATTAGACAGAAATCTAGCGCGCTCAGCAAACCAGCTCGCGAAGGATCTCAAGGTGAGCGATTGCAGCGTTCGTCGCATATTAAAGGAAAAGCTTAAAGTCAAACCATTAAAAAAAACCTTCCTCAGGAACTCACTGCTTTACAGCGTAGCAAACGGTTGGTTCGACCGAAAGAGCTGATTCGCTTGCTCGACTCTGGCGAGCATCCCAACTTGGTGTTTTCAGATGAGAAAACATTTTGCGTTGAACAGTTTTTAAACAAACAAAACGACCGTGTTTGGTTGAAGGGATGTGTCAGCGACCATTCAGACGAATTGCAAGTCACTCGAAGTCAAGGAACCGACCAAATCATGGTCTGGGCGGCGGTGCCTGAAAAAGGCCGTTCTCTGCTCGTTTTTCTTCCAATGGGTCGCAACCAAGTCAAAATAAATCAACAAATCTATCGAGATAAAGTCTTGCGACCAGGGCTGATACCGTGGGCACGCAACACATTCGGTTCTGATCGTTGGAATTTCCAGCAAGACTCGGCACCATCACACAGAGCAAATGGAACGTAAAATTGGTTAAAAGCAAACGTTCCAGTGCTGATCGACCGAGATATGTGGCCGTCGTCATTGCCCGACTTGAATCCGTTGGACTTTTGTATTTACGGTGTTTTACAGACCAGAGCCTGGGCTAAAAAACACACTTAGCTGGAAGCGCTCAAAGTTAATCTTACGCGAGAATGGAATTGTTTGAGTGACGATGTCATTCGAGCAGCCTGCGCTTCTTTCAGAAAGGGACTTCAGCTTGTAGTAAAGCCTTAAGGCGGTTTTATTCCTTCGGAATAAGTGATAATAAAACTTTGAACTTTCTTTTTTCACATGGCAAAAGTGTATAAATAAATATTGAAAATTATCAGAAATATTTCATTTTCACATACGGACAGTTCAATCGCCGTACCCGGTAGTACCCACAAGCTCTGCTTAGCTTAGCTACGGCCTATTTATTTTTTTTATTTAAAAAAAACGATTTACGTAGGTACTTACTTACCTACCTATTAACATTTTTTAGTCCTCGGAACCATCAACCTCTCAAAATTTCTATTCTTCGAGTTTTAGGATTATTCATTAGACTCGAGAACTATGCATCCAAGACCAAAAGAACTTTTCGTGGTTGTTTCTATCACAATATGATCACGACAGTGCGTAAGCCTGTTGAAACGTCAGGAAATATAGTTTGTATTATGGGTCTAATTATTATTTATTTTAATTAGTCAGGAATTTAGACAATTTACTTAGTTAGGCTGTATGATCATTTGTGAATATAAAGATATTGAGTTACAGTGAGTCATCGGCCTTACTCCTGATTGGTGTAAAAGCACGAAGCAGCGGACAGAACCGAGCTGGTCGTCAGCAGCGTCCCCCCACAGGCGTGGCTGAAGGTCCCTTGACCGCCGTTGGTCAGCAGAGCCACGGAGAACGGGTACTCGCTGATCTGAGCCACTTGGCCACCGGCTATTCTGTTCCCTGAAAAAGGTTGTAATGAATAAGGGGTTAGTATTTTGTTATACATGGATCTGGTATACGTATACAGTATGTATACTGTAGTATACCTACCTACGCTTATTGAATACATGAAGTGTCCATCAGAACTATGTAGGTATATCATTGCCCTGCGTGTGCAATTTAAAAAGATCTTTAGAATACTGTTGGGGCTGCCTCGTTACTAAAGTGCCACAGATATGTTCGCAAAAACGTTCACAAATGGCTTCGCTGCAATTATGCGGAAGCGAGTAGTATCGACCAGGAACAGAGTGAGAGTTAAGAGAGTTTGGCTATGTACGATTCATCATCATCAGCCTATTTAGTTCACTGCTGGACCTAGGCCTTCCCTAATGAACGCTATAGCGCCCTGTCTTCAACTTGGGGCATCCAGCATCTGCCAGCAGTCTTTCGTAGATCGTCATCCTACACTACGTACCATATTTGTCCGCTAATAAAGTTATTTTGATTGGATATCGTCTCCCTTCACTCAAGAATAGCCCTGGGTTCGGTTTGATGATAGCATCTTAGCATCTCATTTTTGTATGAGATTTTCCTACTTCTATATTCGCACACTAAAGGCATTGTACAAAATCCCATAGAAAATTGAGTCATAAGGGCTCTGGTTTACAACTTGTTCTTGAGTGAACATCGCGATTTCATAAACGTAGAGAAAAAACCTCGCTAGTTCTGCTAGAAGAAACCAAGTCAAAGAAGATAAAAGAAGAAGCTGTTATGTTTCTTTAATTCATACAACTAAGTCTATTTTGTTCACTGAATTATTATTACTAGATTGATAAAGAACTTAATACTAAAAAGGGGAAATAGTCCTCTGAATTAGCTGATATGATACATTACAGAACAGTCGTTTCTGGTAGATACCTATAGCATTTAGAATGCTGTTGCTAGCTCCATGGGTTCTGATGATCAGTGAGGCTGTCTTTTTGCGCCAGGTGGCATCAAAGGAATCTAAGCGCGCCTCAGCAAAAATACCTGAGACACTGACACTAAAAATTGCCACTATTACATTTTCTGACCTCTCGTTCACTCGGCCATAGGCTGCGGTAACCGTTTTCCACCAGGCGGGCGGCATGCTAGTTTTCTACCTTGGCGGTATAAAAAAAAACACTAGAAACAAAGAACTTACCATTTACAGAAACTAATATAGCACTTAAAACAAAAAGGACTATCATTTTCACAATAAAACAATCACAACCTACAAAATAAATAAACTAAGAATTTTATACTACTGCCACGACTAAGGCATAATCAAATGGTATTTACCTACGAAGCTAATCTCTGTTTATCTTAATCTTAGTTATCTCTGACAAGTTATTTATTGTATGTAGGTGGCAGGTAGATATCGTAATGAGAGAAAATAATTAACGTACTTAGGTACCTACTTTATAAACCTTTGACTCAGTCTTGTCACATTTTGCATAGGGGTTACAAATAGTAGAATAATTATTCTCTTAAAATCTAAATGGCTTCTTTTCCCTCATAATTTTCCCGCATAGGTGTGTAAGTATTTTTAACTGGGACATTATGGTGCACATACCTTATTCATAGCGATTTTTTTTGTAATCGAACTTCGCCAAGATCTCAGTACTCGTGACCCCCAACGTAAAAATCTTAAATTACAAAAAATTCAAATTTTTAGTTCCTCTCAAAATACGATAAAAAATCAAGAAAGTGCACTGTGAGCTAGGGCTAGAAATGCGTCTATTCAAAACTTCAGGCCTATCCGTGTAGAGTTACACATAAACATCCATACATTAAACTACCTACTGCGTTTACAATATTAGTAAGGAATGCCTATGTGGTTCCTTTTAAAGCTAGTTTTATAATAACTTAGTTACCTATGTATTTTTTCGTAATATCATAACAATAATTAGAACTTTAGCCTTTTTAAAAAGTTAATGCTCCGGCCCGCTGCTATGAACTCAAAATCCAAAGTATTCCTATTCGCACCTCTTAGAGTTTATATAGTCACTTTACCAGTATCTCTCCTGTGTCTCTTCTGTGCTAGTATAGGTTTTCCTAATATCATCATTTTATTAAATTTGACCAACTTCTGCTGCTCAAATTTATTTCATCTGATACCATAACTAAATGTACCTAGGTATCTAAAAATAATAATCAAACAAAGTTTTAGGTGCTAGGTACTCACATTCGATCGAAATTAGTTTTTTGACAAACTGGTTGTATTTAAAAAACTGATGTTTTGCTTAGAAAGTGTAAGTTTACCTCTTCGGGCCCCCAAATTACCAAGTTAAAAAAATGCTATGTTTGCTTGTGAAGTTTTCTCACTGTACCTTCCTACCAAGGGAAAACTATAAATTGCAAATTTTCTTCGGTGTTCTTCAATGACATTGCTTTAAGTTAGAGACACTAGTTATATATTCTTTTAACTACGCTTGTTATCAAAAAATCATCGTCGTATAGTCTGAGTCGATGTGCGAAAGACTGCTGGCAGATGCTGGATGCGTCAAGCTGAAGACAGAGTGCTCATTAGGGGAGGCCTATGTCCAGCAGTGGACTAATATAGGCTGATGATGATGATAGTCTGAAAACAATAACACATCACACTACATCGTTTCACAGTAGTAAAACGTACGTAAAACGTCACATAAATGCAGCAGATGTGTGACTCGTTATCACAAAATCCTCAGTTCGCCTTAGATTTTCATGAGAGCAAACCTTAGCAATCACTGACAATTTCTCGCCTCACAGTAATTGAAAATAAATAAAACAACGTTTTAAAGAGGTAACAATATTATTTGTACATATTTACACTCAATCTGCTTTCAGGTATTCTGGCCTATCATCGATAGGTAGATAACTTCTTTTTATTATTTTTGAGGTGATAAAATAATGGTTCTAAAGCGAGCTAAGCGCTTTGTTCATATTTAGGTGGTTCTTGCGCTGGCAGAGGTTCTTTCCTGATGCTAAGTCTTGAGATACTGGTGCGCATAGACACAGCCCTGGCGGATGTCCATTCGCGGTGCTTCTTAGGGCCGAGCCAGACGCCCAGCAGGATTGCCACGAGGAAGACACTCAGGAGAACGTAGAACGCGACGCCAACTGAAAATAAATTATAAAAATAGAAAGCGACTTATAAATCGTTATTTGCATGTTTTAGGGGTCAGTTTGAGTATGGGACAATTTTATTATAGGAGCATTATTTAAATAAAATCCACAGTTGACTGAGTAATCGTCAACCACACAAAGAATAAAAGAACTAATTTTTCGAAGTCGTAAGTTAAAATATAAACTACAATTCATCTGTCTGCGAATTTGAGGTCATAAATTGAAAATAAATGGCAAAATTCTACTTTCTGATAAAACAAAATTTGTTTTATTTAGGAATGCCAAAACTTCTGTTTGATAAACCTTGTAAAAACCTAAAAGTACGCTTTCCAGTTTGCTTTTATTTTTCATAAGGCTTCTAAAATGGTTACTATTTGTGGGATTTGTTTGACTTCCTCGTCGTTCCTTCGTCGCTTACATTAGGTAATAGCTTTCCTAAGGGGTCAACAGTGTTACCCTCAGGTTACTTTGAGGTACATGGTGCTATGTGGATTGTCCAGTATTATAATATATTAACTTACAAGGTGAATTCCTCCTAGCATTGATATGCTCCATCACATCTCCATTTTCCTCCCCCTCAGGCGTCGGCATCTGGAGGACGAGCTTGTCCATGGTGTCTCCGGAGACCTCGCGGTCCTGGCCGCGGATCCTGGCGGCGACGGTCCAGGGGTGCAGGTCGAGGATGGACGGGTTGGTGACGGTCAGCTGGCAGATGCCGTGGGAGATCGCGCTGGTGTCCACGTAGTTACTGGGGGCGTTGCCGGTGGAGAACCCTGAGGGAATGAATGAATGAACACTTTATTGTACCTTTTGAAATATAGAACAATAGGAGGATATAGGTTAGAGATTACATGTGGAAGACCAAAGCATCCTCTATTATTTTGGTGACTGTGTTGAAAATAAATACTTGTTTTTTTGTTGTTTGTTTGTATTGGTGTAGGGTTTAGGATATTTATCCTAAACCTGTGCCTATACTAGCTACTGACGTGCTCTTCAATCTTTACCCTTTTTATGGGTTTTTTGAAAATTCCTGAAACTTGTGTTTTAAATTATGTTATGTAAATTATAAAAGTTAAATTATGTAAATTGCAATTCGTAAATATCCTGCATTAAAAAGTTACAGACATTTCAATACGTAGCCAAACTGCGAATCGGAAATCTATGAAAAATCCTGAAACATGTGTTTATATTTAAGTGTGCTAATTTATGATTTAAAAATATTTTTTGTCATAAAAATCCAAATCCTATCACTAAGCTACTTAAATAATTTCAAATTTTCAAACTTTTTGTGTACTTGGTTGAACGTGGTGTTTCTTGGTCTACTCTACATAGTCTGTTTGGACTTCTTCTTGACTCGCTTTTTGGATGTGTGATCCCTAATCCACGTATTTCAAAGTTCAAAGATTAGTTTATCAATACAGAGTATAAAACAAAGTCGCTTTCTCTGTCCCTATGTAAGTATGCTTATATCTTTAAAACTACGAACGGATTTTGATATGGTTTTTTTAAATTGATAGAGTGATTTAAGAGGAAGGGAGGAGAATACATTAAAATACCATGCAAAGCCGGAGCGGGTCGCTAGTAAAGCAATAAAGCATTTGTTCATTTCTGATAGTGTTGTTTCCCGACCCAAAAATGAGAAGAACTACCAGTGTCCTAGCAGTATAACAAAGAAGTAGATAACTTACCGAAACCATCGATCCTGACAAATCTGCAGTAGTCGAGCGCGCGGCCTTCGTACACCAAACCTTCCACCACCATGACGGGGTCATTTCTGCGGTGGTCAGTGCGAATTGGCTCTGGAAATACAACACCATTCATCATTATCATCATTGGCCTTTCATTTCCAAGAACCACTGTGGCTAATTCTCCTGTAGAGGCCTTACAAGTCATCTTCATAAATACCAATGAAAACTATCTACATAAACCATCCTTTTAAAGCATTCAAATAAACGTTAAGTATTTGGTCTGGGCGTTTTCTATGTATAATGAAAAGTTATATATGCATTAAATATATCAGTTATCTAGTAAGGACCTGTAACACAAGCTTTGAGTAGGTTACTTTAAGGCTGGTGCTGTGTGGATTGTCCAGCATTATTTATTTATTTATATTTACTTTAAGTTTCTCCAACAATATAGGTACGTTGATGGAACGTTATCGACGATTCTAGAAAGCATAAATTCAAAATATGTACTTTAATTCCTGTAAAGCGGTATTACTACTACGTTATTCTGGGCCCTAACTACCGGGCCCTGAATATCGTCCGGGTCCGGGTCCGTCCCTGAGGGACCCTAAATCTTATTACACCACTCTTAGTCAGGGCATAAGAATTATTATTTATTCTTATGGTTAGGGTTAGGGTCCCTGAATACCGTGTAGTGTGATACCCCTTTTAGACCTTACAGAACTCTTGGACACGTCATAAACAATATGTTTCCTACTAACCGGCTACAGTCAGGTGGATGTCAACCTTCTGCTCCTCAGGCTCGCTGACAAGACCGACGTGGCAGCTCCAACGGCCGCTGTCTCTGTGCTTCATCCTCAGGAACCTCACTCCACACTCTCCGGCATCGAATCCAGCTCCGACGTACGAATGGTCGCGAGCGGACGTACCTGGAGGAAAAGGGGAGGTTATTTTTATCTCTTTTCGTAGTACTTGGTTCTGGTTCTTCGTAACAATTTACAAACTTTATTAACAACGATGATAATTACAATTAAGGAATAGAAACAAATTGAAATTATTATATGTATACATACAATTGATACCTACAATTGAGCTAACTGCTGACGATTGCAAAAAGTCTAGAGGTTTACTGTTGAACTGCACACTAAATAAGAACAAAAACAAATAAACTAAAAAATTACAAATATCAAAGAAATATTATAAAAATAAGTCTATAGGTTAAGTAAAGTTCCTACCAGGAGCAACGGTGAAGATGGTTCCGTTCTGGAAGCGGAAGTAGCAGTACTTGATAGCAGCGTCGACGGCACAGGACATCGTCACTGGCTCATTCTCTACCACATTCACGTTGGAGCTGTGGGCCTTCAGGATCGGGTCTGCAATGAGTAGAGTGAAATGTTATATCCAACACCTGTGTAAAGATGAAAATACACGGTTCACTTTTGTCTTTCAATTTGGATGAAGCAACCAAATGGCCCGCCTGATGGAAAACGGTTACCGCAGCCTATGGACGCATGCAACATCAGAGAATTACATAAGGTGAAAATAGACGGTTCAACCAAATTTAATCAATTTGGTTGAACAAAAATTTTATGTGTCTAAGTGCTTATTTTGTAAGCCTAAAGAAATAAAGATATTGATTATTGATTATTGAATCAAACCAACGAAGTGATTTGGTAGTTCGTAATTTTCCTATACCACCTACCTTGTTGAACCACAGCCGCCACCTCCGGGACCTGGATGGCCCAGGGGCAGATGACCTTCAAGAAGCCGTAGTACGTGTCCTCTTCGGTCTCGAAGGCACAGCGCCACAGCCCCAGGTCGCTCACTTCAGGGTTGGTGATCTGAAGGCTGCACTCGTGGCTGCTAAGCTGAGATGCGATGCTGGAAACGGAATAAAAATTTATTTATTTGAAAAAAAACCAGCCTAACATCATTCCATGTTTTTTTCCCTAAAGCGATGATACATGTAGATAAGTGTATCACTACATAGTATAAAACAAAGTCGCTTTCTCTGTCCCTATGTCCCTATATCCCTATGTCCCTTTGTATGCTTAAATCTTTAAAACTACGTAACGGATTTTGATACGATTTTTTTTAATAGATAGAAGAAGGTTTATGTTTATTTATATATTTATATATATTTGCGGGTCGCTAGTAGGTACTAATTTAAACATTTTGTTTCTAAAACTACCTGTGCTATTTGTAGGAGTTTCGGCAGGTTATTGGAAGAACAAATTGAAGAAATAATAAACTGAATTGCACATAAAAACAGCATCAGCATTGCTGTGTAGGTACTTCTGATTTAGTTATGATATATTTTATGTAAGTATGTTGACTGTAAGATATTTATTTTTATGGGCTTTAGAATAAGTATTTATCACTTATTCTTTTCTTATGTTGCGTGAAATGAATGAAAAAAAGCCATATAGGTACCTATAGCGTGGTAATGCAGCCAGTGTCTTGGAGACGCTTCCGACTGGTATTGACATGGATCAATTGAGCTACCTTTAGACTGTTTGCAACCGTCTGCAGTTAGCTCAATGGTAAATTCAATTGTAAATTCCTTGATTGTAATTTTCGTTGTACATATTTGTTGAAAACATTAATGTTTGAAAAACAAAATCGTATCAAGAAGCCATTCATGATTAAATCAATCACTTTAATGCATTCTCAATTGATTTCTGATTTCTGAACACAATAGGTTACTCATTAATTATTGGTTTATGTTTTATTAATTGTTGTATAATCAGACAATGCTTGTCCACTACTGGAGCTTCCTATTGACTGTTTTAGCGCCAGCTTTCATTCAGCATCTGCCTACTTTAGTACTATACCTATAAATGTGCATCTTCTGCTGGTAGACAAATTGCTTATTGCATAACAACCGTGGCCGAATTCCACAAATTTTTGTTTTTGTTTTGACAAACGTCTCAACAGTGCCATTCAGTCAAGATGATTAAAATGACGTTTGTGCATTTGGTATTCTACTATTTTTTTGCGCTTGAAGAAACTTTCATTAGACTGTCAAATTGGTAGTTATAAAAGCGGTATTACACTAGAGGTACTCGTTATTCAGGGCGATTAGGGAGCAAGCCTTGCCAGGTCCGTCCCTTAGGGACCCTAAATCTTATTACACCACTCTTAGTTAGGGTTAGGGTCCCTGAATAACGTGTATCACAGCTATGAATGAACATCAAAAAGTTTGTGCTAGTAGAATAACAAAAAGAATTTAACACTGACATTTCGACACCATACTATTTAAATGGTGAAGCGATTTATCTATTGGAATTTGGGCTCACTTCATTGAATTGTTTATTTTGCATTGATTTATTTGTATATGACATCGTTTATTTTGTGTGAACTTGTCTTATCACTGTGGTCCATGAAGAAATAACCTTAAATCGTCGTTAAAAACTCTGTCATTTAATCAAACAGACACGGAGTGGGCATATTATTATGTATTGCCAGACTTAGTGCCATATAGTTGTTTTACATTCAATTCCATGCAGGCCATATCAGCAACAGCCGTTAGAATAGGTTCCATCATTATTGTAACGTAAAATGAAATTTTAAGTTTTCTTTGTATATTTTTGTGTGCCTACTACCTAACCCAATATGGATCCTAGTTATCCGCAATAATGAGATTTTATTATATTTACTAATAACTAGCAGCGCCTCGCGGTTTCACTCGCGCTACGTTCCCGTGGGAATTCCGGGATAAAAATATACTCGTAGCTTATGTGTTATTCCAGACTATAATCTATCTCTGTGCCAAATTTCATCCATATTCAGTAGTTTTTTCGTGAAAGAGTAACAAACATCCACCGATCTATACTTACAACTTCGCCTTTATAATATTAGTAGGATGAGGATTAATTGTTGAATAATCAGACAATGCTTGTCCAATACTACGTTCACAATCTGCCTACTTTAGTACTATAACTTTAAATGTGCAAATATATTTTTCGAAAATCGAACTAACAGACTAAATCGATTGTTTTTAGAACTAGCCTATTGTAAAATGCCACCATATTGTAAAGTTATGTACCTGGTCTGGACTCCGTTAGAAGAGTATCGGTCCTCGGTGACGCCAGTAGACAACAGGATCTTGCCTTGCGGGTCGCGGAACTTGCAGGAGCGGACGGTAGCGTCGACTGCCACTCCGCACGTCAGGGTCACCACGGGCTTCTCTGTCACCACGTTTGTGCTCACCACCGGTCTAGCTTCTGTAATTCAACGCGCGTTGTAAATAAAGAAAAGTAAAAAAAATATTTTTGCTTTCTTTCTCAAGCTGAAGTGGCAGTGGGCCGGCCATATCGCGCGAAGAACGACAACCTTTGGGTAAACGTATTCTTGAGTGGAGACCGCGACTCGGTAAACGTAGTGTAGGACGCCCTCCGGCCAGGTGAGATGACGATCTGCGAAGGACCGCTGGCAAATGCTGGATGCGTCAAGCTGAAGACAGGGCGCTCATTAGGAGAGGCCTATGTCCAGCAGTGGATTGATATAGGCTGATGATGAAATATGGATTGTATGTAGGTAAGTTTTTTTAACTTTTTAAAATATTATAATAATCTGGCGTTTGTTGTTTCTTATTTCACTTTTGTTTCACGATTTCAATGCAATTTATTGTTTACTAAAATACGGACAATGAACTATTATCATTATTTTTGAGATCGAATTAATGATCTCAGTTTGTCGATTGTTTTTTAAACTGATGTTGCTTTATTGGTTGTAATTTATATCCGATCTTTACGATATAGTCAGGCTTATAACATCATCATTTTCTTGCTTATCGCAATGCTCCTTTGTTATCTACTCATAACATAAACATCCAAAATTATGAAGATAAATTATTTAGATGAATTCCATTTACGGCGACGATTGGAAGACAAAATGGGAAGACCTTTCCTGCTGTAGGTTAGGTAGACTAAAAAAACAACCAAAAACTAACAATAAAATATTGAACAAACCTCGTTCTCTGACATTGACGTAGATCTGGTGGTCAACGGCGATGACCCTGCCGGCTGAAGCTACAGACATCTGCCAAGCGCCGAAATGTTCCTGGGTGACTCTCTGCAAGACCATTCTGCAAGGGCCGAACCCATCAAACACAGGGATGCCTGGAAGCAATCATAGACTTAAGATATATTAATAACTTGCGACCCGCCCCGGCTTCGCACGGTTTTATTATACTTATAAACTTTCCCCTTGAATCATACTGTCTATTAAAAAAAAACCGCATCAAAATCCGTTGCGCAGTTATAAAGATTTTAAGCATACTAAGGGACATATAGGGATATAGGGACAGAGAAAGCGACTTTGTTTTATACTATGTAGTGATTATGATTAAGCCATTGATTATCATAGGCTAAATTAATTACATAATCTCAGAAAAGACAAGAAACATGATAAAGAAAAGAACCGAGTTGAGACTTAATATAATATTCCCCAGCAATCTTGAACATAGTGTTAGGTACTAGCTACTTATTTTACAAAGGCGAATTTCTTGTGATTTTTGGGAGAAGACAAAGCCAGAAATTCTGAACAGATCGAGCTGAACTTTAACAATTAAAATACAGCTAAAGTTATAGGTTAGGTTATATTAGTAGGATATTAGCTACGAGACATAACTGTATTGTTAGTAAAAGTGTCGTTATTCATAATTAACTAACTGACATATTTTACAAATAAAGCGTTATGCTGGCTAGGTAAGGCAGTTGTGTCACAACCGGTAACGGATTATTTTTAATTCTCAACGCGAAATCCTTTCGTCATCATATTAACATCCATTTAAAACTGCCGTAAATACGCTCTTGCCTTCCGCTGTCCATCGAATTAGTCGCTGTCAACAGTGTTGTATGAACTGTTGAGAAAGACGATGAAAGTTGTATCTAGCATATTTTTAGAAGTATTTACCGTTGGGGTCAACCAGACGACAGTAGATAGCATCCGTGGGTCCAACAATCATGTTCACATTTTGGTCCCTGATGAGGTTTATGTTGCTCGAGAATGAGGTCTCTGATCCGGCACTCACTACAAAAAGACATAATTTAAAGTTCGTTTCTCAAAAAAGGTACAAAAGGAATTAAAGACAAAGACGATAAAAGCCATGCAAAAGTGTTAGTGCGAAGAGTGAAAGGTGACATGAAGAGATATGAATTAGTACACAATTTATCAAAAATATCAATTCACACATACGTTTTCAATAACACATTCTAGATAAGTTAGGACAGATTACCGATAACATCGATTGCAATTCGAGCCCTGTGAATCTTTCTATCCCCGTAAACGATTTCCCATGTTCCTTTATCAGCTGTGGACACATTAAAGATCCCGAATCCACATCGTTCAATGTTTAACGCATCAAGTGGATGATACGATACAGTGCCGTCTGGTCCGTAAAGTTCGCATGTGTCGTGCTGAGTGGTAGGATTAGCCAAACGGATGTACACAGAATTTCCTTCTACTACAGTTATCGCCTTAGGAACAGCTTCGACGATTTCTGAAATTAAATCCAAGTCAGTTATCGCATTGACACCCTAATTATGTATTTCAGATCTTATCACCAGACGTGACTTGATACGCGTAGCATTGTGCTTACTAAAATCCACTAATCAAAAGTTACCTTCAACGCTGATAGTGAAAGGTAATCTGCGTTCGTGTGGATCCTGGAACCTTAATGCTCTAGCGATCAAGGTCCAAGTGCCGATTTGTTTCTCTGACTCAACGGTTACAATTATGCCGCATTCTATGTTGTCTCCTTCTACAACCGTGACTCCGGGAAGACTAAAGCCGTCCATGATCTGATACTGCAGACCGTCAGGAGTCAAAACGTGACAAGATTGTTCCGTGTAGAAAGACGCTTTATTAATGACAATGTTGTGTGAACTGCCCATTTCCGTCTCCGCGTGACGTGCGTTTAGGACCTCAACGGATCTGTGATCTTCCAATATAGGGTTAGCTGGATCTACAAAATTTTATGTTACTTAGTAATGTCTATAGTATTCATAATTTTTATTAATGCTCCTTTTTCGAATGACGTGACCAACCTTCTTGAATGATTTTGGTTGTTTGTTGTATTTCAGTAAAGCGACCATTGAGACTGAATTTTCCTATTACTGTCCATGATCCGAGAAGTTGTTCGGTGATTGGTCCAATAGCTAAGCGACATGCTATGCGACCGTTGACATCCACAAACGACGCTCCTTCATAATGTTCCACTACGTCCCCTGACGGTGTTTCCATCAAGCATTGGTCCACTTGACCAGTGCTGGTTACCTCAAGTTCAGGAGTTGTGTGCAGATTGACTGCTCGTATGATCGGGCTCCCACGGGTTACATTATAAGCTTGCTCGTAAGGATTCTCTTCATCTAAAATTTTAATTTGTTATTTAGTTTTTCAGTACCTATCTACTTACATCTTTATCCTAGGTATATCACTGTGGTTTGGAAGAACATACCATATAAGAAAAAGTTCATCGGTAAACGCGCTTCAGATAAGCCGAAGAAGCTTCTAAATTTGCCGTAAATCGTCCAGTTTTTAAGCATTTGGTTCGTAATAGGGCCAATAGCGATGCTGCAAATAGAGTTGCCGGTTGTCACCAGTTTCAAGTGAGGGTAGTCGGAGTCAGCATCAATGACCAAGTCTTCTCCGTTTGGAGTGATGATGTGGCACGAGACGCGATCGCCTACGTCTCGCACAGCGGGGGTCCAGGTGCCTCCTAGATGAACTGCGTGATTGAACTCGGTTTGTCTCGAGACATCCCACTCTTGGCTTGGATTGCGTTCACTGTCTGAGAATTAAAAATATTATTAATACTCCATGTATCAAGCCAGTAATCAACAGCTCTGCAAACACATGATTGCTGATTCAACTGTTGATCGCTAAACAAATAACTGTATTGACATTTTGATTGGAAACTTACTCCAAGTGATCCTTGTTAGTTGACACCTATCCGGTTCCTCTGTATTATCAGTTCGTTTGCCACAGAGAGCCCAGTCTCCGAGTAGACTGTCATCCATGGGTCCTATACTGATCCTGCAGGACACGTAATCGCTGCTGGCATGGGCTTTCACTCCTTCGATATTGAGATCAGTTGTCTTGACGTTCTCCCCGCCAGGCTTGAGGATATAGCAATCTTCCCCAAACTCTCTTTTGCTTAAGCTTATCTCGACATTTTGTCCAGTTCTTGTTGGGAACTCGATCGGGTTCAACCATTTTCTATTGGCCTCTTCCGCCGGAGCTAAATACATTATTGGTATGAAGAGACATGGTTTATGTTAATTAAAGTCTGAAATTAATATGATAGGTGGTGTTTACATGTGAGGAGTTCAGGAGAGTTTCAGGAGAGAAGGGTAGCTGGATTTGAACAGCGTTATATCATATGACACAGTTAATGTGCTTAGCAGCAGACCCTATAACTACAATAGTGAATTGATGAGATGGATGTAAACAGCGTAAAGCAGTGTTCATACACACGCAATTTAGAACTCACTTACCTTCTGTTTGCTCCGTGGCGCCAGTAACTGTCAATTCGTATGATTCCGGATCTCCTGCACCATCCTCATTTTCATGGGAGATGGTCCAAAGTCCGCTGTCAGATGCTTGGACATTCCTTATGGTCACAGCACAAGGTATGACGGGGTTCGCTTCCCCGAGTACGTATTTATCTCCATTTGACGATGGTTCATCGTGCTTGAAGTGTAGGACCTCGTTGGTAGGGGTGACTAGTTGACAACCGATCACGTTCGGGCTCAAACCGCGCACATTAAATGTGACATCTTGACCCGCGTCGATGGTTACCTTCTGAACAGAGGCAGTGCTGATGCCTGTTTAAAACAAAACTATGTTTAAAATCTAGTTCATGTCGCCGAAATTATGGATTTGAACGAATCTGAACTATTGTGTTAAAATTTAAACTGAAAATTGTTTCCACGCAACTACTGGTTATTTCACTCGGATATATACACTGTGGACACGTATTTTGTTTGGACTCCTTCAAAATTATTAAAGCTAAGAAAAATGAACACTGGCTACGTATTAAATTAATCCCTTCATGCTTCTTGCAAATAACTTCCTAGGTAAATATTTGTCGGATAGAGAAAGTTTTCTCTTAAAGCCGTAGTATATCAGAATTCACGGAAAAAGCAGTACGATACTGTCACTGACCTGAAAACAGGAGCGCACACAGAACTAACCCTAAGCAACGCATTTTGAGCTCAAAACTACCGTTCGTAGACCCGCGACCCGTGTATTTAAACTTCACGAAGATTGATAACAGCTTCACTTATCGTAATCACACCTGTAGCGCAGAGATAAGTACAGCTAGATCACTCCTTTGTTTGAAAGCAACTGTACGTTGAAACCGCGTTATTTTCTCGCTTACATCAGTTCATGTCGGCCACTCAAACCGGGCGCATGTGTCGTACTCGTATCATCGTCATTTTTAACTCAAACAGTGTTTTGGAATTAAATCAGTTTATCAACTATGAACAACTTATTATAATTAATTTTAAGGGTAATTCAAAGGGCTTTGTAACCTTTTAAACGTTCATTTACCTACTTGTTTATAACGGAACGATAATAAATAAATAAATAATAAATCATTCCGGACAGTTCTCACAGCATCATCTAGCCCCAAGCAAAACAGAGCTTGTGTTATGGGTACTAGATGACTGATATACTTAATACAATACATTACATATTTGTTTTATTATACATAGAAAACATCCAGACCAACGGAACAAATTTCTGCAGATCGTACACCAATTTGTTCCGAGGCGGGAATCGAACCCGCATCTTCTGCGTTGCAGGCGGACCTTCGCCCACCACGCAACGTCGTCGATAAAGACGCATAATTTTCATTTTGTGAACGAATTATTATAGGTATTTTTTTCAATGTATAACTTAGTTTTTAATTTATTTTATTAACTTAATGTAATTTTTTTTTCATTTGTACGATAAAATGATTTCATATTTAGATAATAAAATTTTACATATAAATTGGTTTATTCAATAAAATGTATTTCATAAATCAAATGGAAAACGAACTTTCAAAAAAACTTAAAACCGGTATACGTTTCTCGCTCGCACAATGCCATACAATATTTATGCATTGTTACTATAAACATGATTGCATGGGTTTTTGTTGCATATTCCGAGATCGTCTTCGATCTTTGAGTTAAATAGATAATTTGGCGTGTTTAAAAACTTTAAACTGCCTCAAAATGCTTGAAATCAAAAGAGAACGTCATTAAAGTACTCGAAGTCAATTAAAAACGTATTATGTAGGTATTAAGGAATGAGGACAAAAAACTGGTCTAGTAAAATAAAACTTTTTTTTTGGTATTGTGCAAAATAACTATAAGTCTGACGCTTTGGGAAACTGTAAGTCAGTCAACAATGTATAAATAAAAAAAAAAATAAGACGTGTATTAAACACTCTGGAGTGAACTATCTCTAACAACTCTACAATCAAGATCCTACGTGTGTCTACCGATAAATCATTGATCCTTCACTTTTTTCTCAGTCGGCTGTCGGCCAATTTGAACAAAAAAATTGTTTTGATTTAGTTTTAACCAAATGTGTGCCAAACTCTATAAAATCAGTCTAATTTATTAAACCGCGATGGCTGAACATTTACACTGACCTGTATTTTATGAATTTTTTCAAAGGACAAAATCATTAACCCGACTAACACTGAAGGACAATGAATGTAATAGTCTGAGTAAATAATTTGAAATTTTTGCCCAGAAATCCCCCGTGGGGTCAGACAGGAGAAGTACAGGGGATTTTATGGGCAAGAGTTCAGCAATGCCCCTATGCAATTATACCTACACATAATGGGTTATTTTGTGTGAATTTGCCAAACTCTACACTAAATCTATATTCATTTAGAGTGGAGTTTTTTGTGCATGAGGGCATTTCTGGAACGATTGCTCAAAAAATCCCGACTGAGCCGGTGTAGGTGTAGGGATTTTTTAGCAAAGATCTAGTAATCCCTTACTGATTATTGTAATATGCCGTGCATTTGAATACACTATGTAGGTAAATTTTTTGCGCAATGTGGCTTTTGTGTCACTGCCGCCTATTGTGATCATGTAGGTACTTAAATAAAAATTTATTACTAGATACGTAGGTAAAACATAGCAGATAGGTAACTCCTAATCCCAAAATCATAGCACCTAGTTATTTTAATCTGCCTGCTCTATTTAAACCGATATCTAATCTGTTCGGTTGTATACTTCTGAGTTAATTATTAATTACACAACCCTGCACTTTGCCTACCTATTATTGGTCTAGGTAGAGGTAGATTAGGCCCATGATCAGTTTTTTAGAGTCTAAGTTTTTAAATAAAATTAAAAGTTTTTATTCAGTCGTTTTCAACGACGCAAAACTTTGATGTGACAATTAAAACGACAAAACAACAAAAATTAAGATACAAAATTAATAACAATTGCAAATAAATTTACCTATTTTTAAAGATAAAGATCATTTATATCATAACACAAGCTCTGCTTAGCTTGGGGCTAGATGATACTGTGTGGACTGTCCAGAATTATTTATTTATTATTTAGTATTTATTTGCAGAAACATGTGTAGGTACCTAAAAATGAGATTTTTCAGGTAAGTATGTTGGTATCAACATGTTTCGATTTCGGTGTACAAAATGTCAGATGGCATGCAACATATTTTATGTCAGTAGGTAACTAAAATAATAATACTTTAAATCTTAAAATTACCCTATTAGGTATAGGTGAATACAAAAACAAAAAAGTTAAAAATTATCATTTAGGAAGGTCGTCAGTCTTGCACTCTTATAGTAGGTACACACACTGTACATTTTTCAGTTAACATTTTCTTTATTTTTTTTTTAAATTCACTAAATTTCTAGAAACTTCGAAGAAGAAAAGAAGCGGTTTGTAATGCATATACTCGTAATTACAGAGATATTAACTACACTTTTCTTGTGGATGAATGGCGTGTACTGTTTAGGTCAGATTCTGTCTGCGATAGATTCGTTGTATGACAGATTATTTTAAGGACAGTATTTTACCAGTCGATATAATAATTAACTTCACTCCACCGAGTTCCATGATGGAAACCAACAATGAAGATCCAACATCACACTAATTTTATAAAAACAAAAGTTAGAATGGATTTATGTAAAAAGTATCAAAAAAAATAAAGTGCATCAAAAACTAAAATGCATCACAGATGAATTTAAAACAGCATTGGTATATGTTTGTTATATATCATCTCACCAAAACTACTTAACGGATTTGAATTTTTTTGAATAGACGTATTTCTAGTCCTGGAATAAAACATACTTTCACACATTTTCACGCGGGTGTAGCCACGTGTCGCAGCTAGTCAACCATTGAATAAAAGTATTATCCAGCTCTGTAACCTTGGCAATGAAT
The DNA here is from genome assembly GCA_944547425.1 of Eupithecia centaureata. Lineage (NCBI taxonomy): Eukaryota > Metazoa > Arthropoda > Insecta > Lepidoptera > Geometridae > Eupithecia > Eupithecia centaureata. Next base: position 3,905,070 of record OX155693.1, on the reverse strand, counting down.
AGAAGATGAAAGTAAAACGTAGAAGCCCTTATAAATCAGCGCAAAGCTCACATTTGCTTTGTAAATGTGGCTTGCAATGGCCGACAACACGGACCTCCCAGGAATGGCACATATGATTGGGGTGACCACACGGCTTTTGTGTTGATCAGTTTACTGAAGGTGAAAAAAGACGGTTCAACCAAATTGAATCAATTTGGATGAAACGTGATTGAACGCTAAAAGTGAAAATATAGAGCATGTTCAATTCTTTCAACACCGTGAAACGACAACATTCAATGACATTGAATGATTCACTTCTAAGTTTACATGGATCAATTTGGTTGCTTCATCCAAATTGAAAGACAAAAGTGAATCGTGTATTTTCAGCTTTAGTGTCATTTGGTTATTGATTCTTATATTACTAGGCTGAACTCTGTTAATGTATCTAAGAAACAGGGTCGATAGGCATCGAAAAAGATTTTGTGCACAATTATCGCTTTCTTGCTGGCTGTAGGTAATTATTTTTCATAATCATAGCCCGGTTTTCTGGGTGTCTTCTATGTACTTATTGTAAAATTAAATATGTCGTTACCTTCTTAAAATAAAAATAAAAATCCGGACAGTCCACTCAGCATCATCTAGCCCCAAGCTAAGCAGAACTTGTGTTAGGGTACAAGATGACTGATATACTTAATAATTACATTACATAGATATAGATTTTTTTTTTTATACATAGAAGACACCCAGACCCACGGAACAAATTTCTGCAGAAAGTAAACAAATTTACGAACCCGCAACCTCCTGTGTCGCAGGCGGACCTTCGCCCACCGCGCCACATCGGTCGTCAAGAGGTTAATTTTGAGGGAAGATTTTTCGCCAGCCTTTGCCTTCAGTGCCTAATGATTTAGTTAGATAGAATTATATGTGATACCGAAACAGACACATCTATGAAACATATTTGTGTTTCAAACTTGGGTTTGTGTGTTGTGTGTGTGGTACACCAAATTTTTATGAAAATATTAACTGCCTATAATACCTAAGTTGAAGGCGGTAAAACTGCCTTGAACTTAAGTATCTATTATGAAAATATTCAGTTGTAACTACCTCTGTAAAAATCAGACTCAGATCAAATAGAGATTTAACATTAACTAAGTGCTTATTTTGTAAGCCTAAAGAAATAAAGTTATTCTAAATTCAGAAATCACAAATCTTACAAGAAATAAAGTGTTAAATGATTTTCTCTTCACTTACATTTTTTGTCCACTTGTGGATGAAAAACAGATACAAAGTTCCGTACATTAAAAAAACTTGAAGTTATAAACTTAGGTATTTGTTTTTGTTAGACAAGTTTCATTTTCTCCGTAAACATGGGCACCGTTCACACATGATTGGCGAGCCGCCGTGCGTGCCAATAAGCTGGTCATCCAAGTGGAACATTCTGATCAGTAGGCCGCATGCTCCAACCCTCACTCATCCGAGTGGATTTCCATCGTTTTAATAATACATTGTAGTAGGGTGAAATAGGGTGAAACAATTACTGGAAGATCGGCTACGTTGGCTTAAATTAGTATCCATAAAAAGCAGATGGTAAGATCAGGTATATTAATACAAATTAATTTTGATTTTTGCTACTGGTTTTGCTTAACCATCTATCTAGTACATGAGCTTAAAAAAAAAGATTTTTTTCATTCATAGCAAGATGAATGAATTCCTCAAAAGTCACAGCAATTCTATGCATGCTCTACATAGAGCATGCATAGAATATCTCAAGTATAATACTTATTTGCGTTAGTTTTTCTATACAAATATTATAAAGAGGAAAGGTTTGATTTTTTGTTTGTTTGTTTGTTTGTATGAATTGAATAGGCTCCGAAACTACTTGGCAGATTTGAAAAATTCTTTCACTGTTGGAAAGCTACATCATTTCTGAGTGACATAGGCTATATTTCATTTTCAAAAAAAATAGGCATCCTTACTAAAATTACGATAACGTAATCCAAGGTGTGAAAAAAATATCAAAAAACTACCTTACATCGCGTGCGCTGCGAAAACTATTGATGATAGAACAAAATGATATACTACATTTTTTTAGAACACACCATTATCTACAAAAAATCAGCGGCAGCATATCTCTAACTATTACAGTCATGTCACAATAAGCGTTTTTTTATTGAAAAAAAGAAATTAAAATACCACCGCTACAAAAAGCTCTTTATTTGTACCTTGGTATTAACCCTTATCAAAATAAATGATGTATTATTTAAGACTGCTTCAATATCTTTATATTACTTTTTGAATTATTCGATTCTGACAATCCATTCAAAAGATATCACGAGTTAAAAAACAATTAAAAAATAAACTGTATTCGGCTAGCTATGCGTTGTAGGCGTCACTCGGGCAGGGGTACGGGAGGGGGGTTAAGATCACGAAATAAACTTGCCGCGGTCGGCTCCCTACGTGATGGACGTGTGCGGAATTTACGCTTGATAATAATTAATGCCCGTGCGAAGCCGGGACGGGCCGCTAGTACATGATAATTAAATATTTACACTATTTTATAATTTAAGTAAAATTACAATATAAATACAATAATACGAATCGTATAGAGTTTACGATAGTTTATAACGAAAATGCAAATAGGATGCTGCATTGACAATGCTGCTCTGGTTTTCAGCGGCGCCATGGTAAATGCATACATGCACCATTCAACAATAACAATATTATATACTTATAACATATACTTATATCAAGGTCTTACTAAACTGCTCATAGAGTCCACAGGTGATCGGAATTCTGGCTTTTCGGTCAGTGAATTAGCATTAGGTAAACGTGGCAATGCTGCCAGCATTCTGGGCCAGCACTCTGTCTTCTCGTGACGGCTTAGATTTTTAGGAGTTTGTTATAAATGTAAATACTAGCAGTAATTAGTCGTTTTGTTATTGTTTCAATTAATTTTTCTTATAACATATTCCAAATAGAAAAATTGTTTGAGACTAAAATAGCATGACTTGCATAATCTTATTTAGTAAGTACCTAACAATAACTTAAATATTGTGAGATGCAGCATGATACACAAATAGAAACGTTACATAAAACAAATACGTTATCAGATACGTTATTATTGAACAGGTCAATCTTAAAAGTAAATAGAATTACTTTAAAGAAAATGTGCTGAAGATTACAAGTTCACAGAGAATTCAAATTTTACAGAAAGAAAAGAAATAAGTTTCAAATCAAGAGCGAAAACAGGGTCAATGTGGTTCTTGTAATAGAATAGTAGTAAGAACACCCAGCGAGCATAACAATAATTCAGAGGACAATCAATTTCACGCCACGGCTGCGGCTTTGGAGACAAACAAACGTGGCAAATACACACAGGCCAGCGATGTCCTTTCGCCTTTTCTCTCCGAAGAAATGCTAAACGTAGCTTAACGACCGTGGCATACACTTGCAGAACTCCAGCATTATAAAAATGAACTTTACCGTCCCGAATATAAACCTCCAGTTAGTTAAACAGACGATGACGATACAACCTTTTGCAGTTAAGTCTACCTCCCGGCGAGTCAAGTTTACCCGTCGGATCAGTTACTGGCTGGGCCGCTAATAGAGAGGACGTTATTTTCGAGTCTGTTCATAAAATAAACAATACAGAGACTGTGTAATCAAAACAAGTGATAACAGTGCATTTTTGAACAGTGTGTGAACGCTTTAGCCGAGGATTTTGTTCCTACGTGAGTAATCTTTGAATTCCACGTGTGAATATATGTGACGTTTCGTATTAACTTATTGCATTTGAAGTTTTAATTGAATGGCTGATGAGAAAGCATGGCGTGCTTTTCCGTTAGTTTATTTCTTTGAACTTTCCTAACCTATGTTTATTAACGCGATTAGATTTAGATGATAGGTACCTTTTAGATCTTTAAAAAAATAAGGTTATCTTTCATTCTCTCGGTCATTTATGTTTATAAAGTCATATGAAATGATTGATAAAAGACGCACCTGCGTGTACCTATTAAAATACACCAGTATAATACGGTTATTCTAATGATTACCTTCAACAAAAATACATTGTGCACAACTTGGTGGTTTACATCCTCAACTAAGCAAATACAACTGTATTTTTCAATCTATTTACCTTATAAACATATGTATTATTATTACAATATCAATCGATATTGTCGTATCAATGCATTCTTGGCATGCGGCATCAACATGTTTACATCGTTCAAAGATAATATTTTAAATAAATGAAATGAAATAAACCGTGCGTCGTTGAAGATAAAACTAAAGTAGACTGCTCTTTATTCAAGAGAATATGGAGTGATGAAGATCATTGTAGACTCATGAAGCAGCAGCAAGACATTTTAATCGTAATTATATGTAATCCTGTGCAAAATATTTGCATATACATAAATAGCTAGGTACTAATATTGTAAAGAAAACGTGAAGTTTGTTTGTAATGGTATTCTTCGGAAAAACTAGTCCGATTTACCTCTAAAATACTAAATGGTGTATTATAGCCTTCTTTTGCCACGACCTCGGGAACGAAGCCACAGATCGAAGCTATTTAAAAACAAATCGAACAAGATGGAATGAAAACAAAAGAAGCATTTTAATTTTTTTGTCTTCGAATTCCAATTAAAATGTTTTCCAACATTCAGTATCTACTACGACCTTGAAGGTTTAACAGGACCGCATTTGAAAGTCAGATTCCGTTTGTGGCTTAATGTTTATTCTGTTGTGGTCCGATGAAGAATCTTGCAAAAAGATTGAAGGAAACAAAAATTAAAATGTGCACTTTATTCCTCAACTTTAATTATTTAAAACATTATTTTTTATTACAAGATTTGTCCAAGAGTCTTGTAAGGTTTTAAGGAAATAAAGCAATATAATCATGATTTTTTATTTTGAAAGATTTTTCTCAGAAACTGAAGAATTCTGCAAAAATTTTAGACGACAGCTCATCTTAAACATCTTTAGGCTTAATTACCTCCTCATGTTTGCTATGATGTTGTTTTTTTTTCATTCATTTCCTTATTAAGACGAGGATGAACTTAGTAGATTTGAATTTTACCTTGTGTGTTGGTCACAAGACATACCTAATGTCTTTGTGTTCTTTTTATGTCTCAATCTGACACTTGTGCCAATTGGAAAGCTAATGTCACCCATATCCTTTTCTATATTCTAAGTGCACTTACGTAGTTTAGCGTTTCTCTATGGGTTGAGAAATTGGCTTTGCAAATCATTATAAACTGTGGTCATTCTGAAAAATAGTCATTAAAGATATTATGACTTCTCTCTATCTTTAAATAAATAATAAATAAATAATTCCGGACAATCCACACAGCATCATCTAGCCCCAAGCTAAGCAGAGCTTGTGTTATGGGTACTAGATGACGGATATACTTAATACAATACATTACATAGATAGAGCTTTAGACCACAACTAAGTGCATGTAAAAATTGACATTATGAGAAATCGTCCTTTTGACAAAAAATAATAGCTGGCATTTTGGTAAGTGTTCTTTCTAAATCTTAAGTTTAAAAAATCCTGAATTTTCTTAACCATGGGATTTTGCTTTAGATAGATAGATATACCTTTACAAGTTATTGACTTAAGTACTATATTACACAGACATACTAAGTATATAAGGTACATGTTTTTAAGTTAGGTAGTATCTCCAATCCTACATTAGGTTAACCTAGAGTTCTATACATGTAACATTACAGCAATATAGATACATAGTTATAAACACGGCACACATACAAACACAACACATAGGTCATGTCACCATGCACACTTCGTCGTGTAGCTGTATGACCTAAGGAACAAATCGAAGAAAACTCATATCAAAACGTTGAATGGTAAAAATTAGCATGAAGCATGCTAGAATGAGTCAAGCAATGCAACGGTACATGTGCTCGGTTAGAATTAGCACGGCTTGGCTTTGTCAGCGGCTAACAAGTTGCTAACAAAATGTCCACTCACCACTGTCAGAGAAAAACGCAAAATGGACCAAACTGAGTCCAAATGCGGAAACTAGACTTCTTTGTCAGAAAATCGCACTCATGATACCAATGTAGGTATGTGTATATATAATGCTTGAAGCTAGAGAATGCTTTGTGATATGTTTAGCATTATTTATTTATAGAGACTTTAGTTACCAGCTCAGGCTGTTAGTTTAACATCTTCACAGCATCAGCAGCGCGATTATAAATCCGGAAATTTGGATGGATGTAGGGATCTTTTTTCTTATCTTTTTTTTAAGATGCCTTTGGCCTGGTGTTTACGCAAAAACTTCTGAAGGGATCGAGTTAGAACTTTTCAAAGATTAGCCTATTTTATCCTAAATCAGTTCCCATAGGTAAAACATAAATTACTCTTAAACGTTTCTATAGAAATAACGCATGCGAAGGTACGGGCACTATACTAGTATCTTATAATACTAACTTACACGTCTGTATACTTGAAAATGGCGAGCCCATTTTGCAAATTGGTTACCTACCTTTTTTTTCTAAATGTGTGTAAAAGTTCAGTTTAAAAGAAATTGAAGTTAAATATTTGCCTAACACTGTTTGTAGTTATAATTCAGAGAGGAACTTTATTGTGACTTATTTTCCTAATTGGTAATTAAGTCTTATTAGGTCTTTTGTTTATGGCTTCTGAGAACTTCTTCGAGTTTCCTTTGAAGTTTCTCATTGAATTGAAGACGCTGTCTCGTCTTGCCTCATATTTTTAGAATAAAAATATGTCCCTACTTTGATATTTTTCAGCGTCCTAAAATAATATTTTTAGAAGCTATCTTTTGTTGTCTTTGTGTTAAAATCAAATGTGTTTCTGTTCTATATGGATATTCACATTTTGTTTAGACCACAGTTTAGTTAGACAAAGAACAATGTCTAACTTGCTAGCTTGCTACCTAGCTACCAAGCTTCACATGATAACATTTTTTTTTTTTTAGGATTTATCAAAACAGATACAAAACTCTCGTGTTCATGTCTAATATTCAGTTACTTATTCCTCACGTCGTGCTTGGTTCCTTATGACAAAGTTTGGTCACGACATTTCACAGAATATTCAGACATCAAGTTCGTCAGCCATAGCATAACTTAACACGTTTTTATTCAGCTACAAGGTTTAAGTTCACTTGCACGCTACTTAATGTCAAAGATCAATATCTGAGCCGAGGGCCGACTGTCTACATACCTACAAAGTTACTTACCCTATAACATGACTCACACTTAACTTGGTAAGGTACTTGTGAAATCTAAATAGAGAAGTGAAAACAGGGCTTTGTTTAGAATTTGATACATTTAATTATTATCACTATCACTACATAGTATAAAACAAAGTCGCTTTTTCTGTCCCTATGTCCCTATATCCTTATGTCCCTTTGAATGCTTAAATCTTTAAAACTATGCAACGGATTTTGATGCGGTTTTTTTAAATAGATAGAGTGATTCAAGAGGAAGTTTTATACGTATAATAAAACCGTGCGAAGCCGGGGTGGGTCGCTAGTATTATATTAAAACGCATGAATTAAGCGTTCAAATGCAAAGAAAAGTAAACTCAGAAAAAACGTCTCATGCCAAGAATTTTTGACAGATTTCCATTGAAAACTTAACAATTTAATAAAGTCAGAAAATCAGGTCCCCAATCTACCTAGATAGCATCTGAGTATTTGGGGGTAAATTTATCACCTGAGTAAGTACTAAAACTTACAAACAAAAAACAATTGTAAACAATTGTACCTATAGAAAACCTCTTTTTTTTGTTACTATATAGTACTATAATAGTTGGTAGTAATGGCTAAGAATTCTTCGATCAATAATGTTTACCTTTTTTTCGCAATCCGGAGAATAATATTCTGAGTTTCAACCGGTTTTTTATTTGATTTAAGGAAATCTAGAAGAGTATTTCAGTCTCAGATAAATAGTTGTTCCTAAGCAAACACACATATTTGCGGAATTTATGTTCTTAAAAAAGTAAGCAAACAAATCGCAAGTAAATAGTGACCGGTCGATCGTATCATTTATGGCTTAGTCTATGTGTTATGAACATATCAAATATTATTTTATTATTAAGTAAGTATAGATTAGTTAAAAAAAAAATATCCTCGATAGTAAAAACAAACAAGTTCCATGGGTATTGTTTTGAATTACCTATTAATTACCTTTAATGTTTTTTGGAAATAAATAAACCATGCCTACTTGAAAGAAAGTAAAAGATATTAGTGTATTTGGGTACAAAGGCAAGTAATATCGCTCGATATACTAACACAATTTTCTTTTTTAATTATTCCAAATTGTATCTACTATGGCAACATTGGCAACCTACGTCAGAACATTTTGTCTATGGACTTTTTTATTCTTTGAACTGTATGTATCGTATCTAAATAGGTAGGTGTGTTTAACATTACGTAAAGAGTTTTTATTAAACTAGAATCCGAATCAATAAATTCAATCGATTGACTCAGTTTCCCTGAAAGGCAGTTACAGAATTACGAAATGTCCATATGCAGCAATGTGGGCATTTCTGTTTTTTTGCACGATATGCACGATGTATTGCACAATTATTTTGAAATCAACTTTGTAAGCATTGGTCTTGCTTGTTCTAGCGAAATTGCAGGCTCTGCAAAATGTTTTTACACTTTCGCTAGCGATCCACCACGACTTTGCACAGTGTATATACGTACAAACCTTCCTCTTGAATCACTCTGTCTAATTAAGTTCCAAACTTCTGAAGGTTGAGCTTAACTACCTACTTGCTACCTAACCTCCTACCTGTGACTAATAATTGGTACACTATCTAAAAAAACCCAATGAAAATCCGTTGCGTAGTTTTTAAAGATCAAAGCATACATACATAGGGACAGACAGTCAGATGGCGGGAAGCGATCGTTTTATACTATTTCGTGATTGTCCACGTCCCACATGTGGTTCTAGCAGTCCTCTTAGCTTCTAAAATTAATAAATTTTTCCATCCAAAGGTTGCCTGGAAGATATCAATTCTAAGTGATAAGGCCGCCCATTGTACTTGTCTATGATGTTCTTTTTCTGGTGTAAAATAAAGCACTTTTGTATTGTATTATAACTTAATAGATGGGACCTAATTCTGCGATATTCCTCGGCTTTACCTGACAAAGGGTAAGCCAAAATTCAATTTTTATCCGGCCGATGTGAAAAGTTCTCATACTAAGTTTCCCATAAGTAGGTACTTACACGAATACATTGTAAATTAAATTTTTGTTTTTCAATTTCAGTGACAACTTGAATCCTTAACATATCTTTTTAATTTTTCTGGATTATGTCCTAAAGTAACTGTGTTATAGATCAAACAGCCTAAAGTCTAGTTCCGCATTACACAATAAGATATGACTAAAACTGTCCACAATCTTGCCACATTTGAGGTTGACCCAGCGTGTGTAGCGACTCAGTGTTCTGAATCGAGGACAAAATACACATTTGTTTTGTTTTCAAACTCGTTTAATCTACGAGGTCATTGCAAAACTCAGCTGCATAGAAAACGTAAATAATTTAAGATTTTAAAATATTTCTTCATAAATATACTTATTAAATATTGATCGTCTGAATGTGTGCAGTTTATCAAGATGGTATCTAATTATCGATATACTGTTACTAAACCGTAAATTTATTATAATTTTCCAAATCAAAGTGATAGAATTGTAGTGTTCCATAACTTAAAATTATATGCGAATGGGATGGCGAATAGGATGTGATATCGACTTTTCTTTTAGATTAATTTGTAGTCTCAGTTTGTAGTCATTATAATAAATGAAAAGCTTTCTTCGATATCTCAACCGGAAGAAACAAGGTCATTTAAAAGTAGAGTCAGCATACAAAGACGAATAGCGGATGTCGTTTCCTGTGCAATTGTATGGAAATGAGTTATGAAAATTGCATTACCAAAAATGGTGAATTCAAAATATCATAAATGTGGCAATGTTGTTTTGACATCATTTGGTAAGAAAGTAATTGTTTTTTATCATTTGTACAGGAAAGCGTGTTTTTGGAATTTAAAGCGTAAAACGGATTGGAAAAATCATTCAGTTCAGTTTTTCATCATTTCAGTTTTTAGTGATGACGATGATTGATGATTTTCCAGTCGATTTCGACTACAGTGACTTTTACTGGGCGTTCAATTTAACTTGGAGTATAATTAGTATTTCCAAGTCTTTGGTGCGCGTGCACATGCAATTTTTAGTTAAACTGCAACCTAAAAGTAAAAAAAGTAAACTAAACCTAAACTTTATGAAAATTAATGAAAGAGACAGTTGAGCTACCTCTACACTGTTTGGAACTCTCTGCAGTTAACTCGATTGAATAATACTTACTACTAATTTTCATTTGTTTCTATTTCTTGCAAAAGAGTTAAATTTTACTGTTTCTAACATAAAGAAGTTCAACTCATATGTAGAAACAACCAATGTAATAAACATTATCAGTAATATTTGAGAGAAAATCTAACATTCCTAGCAATCTGCAATAAAGCGATATTGATAGTAAAATAACATATGTGTGCATTCTACTTTCTATTTCTCGTCGAGACCAGAATAACTTCGTATCGAAATATTCTAGTGTTGTGACCCGAATCGTATTATACTCTACAGGTTTTGCTTAGAGCTAAAGCATGTCTGTGTCTGCTTTGTAAAAATATGTTAATTAAGACCTAGCTTATGTAGAATTTGTGAGTTGATCCCACTTTCAAAACATTTCTACAAAAACTGCTTAAACAGTAAGAATAAGAATTCCTTGAATAAGAATTATCTTTTTACCGATTCAAAATATGGAGGACGTTCTATGTTCGGATGTGTGTATGTTTTAGGTATATTCGTCGATAACTCTATCAATCGTAGCCGATTTCGATGATTATTTTGCTATTTTATAGAGAATGATCCTAAATAGCCTTGTACTTTTTAAATTTGAAGTTTCTATTAGCTTATTCAGAACAATCAAATGACTTAAAATTTCATTGTAGGTATGTATTTTGGTTGAGTTTAAGTTTCTTTTATTGCGTTGACGTCTATTCTTGAACTCTGTTTACAAAAATGTCATCATCATCAGCCTATACTAGTTCACTGCTGGACATAGTCCTCCGCCTATAGCAGTGATGTATGTGTGAGCGCCATATAGCGCCACATAGCGCTCTGTCTTCAGCTTGCCGCATCCACACAAAAATATAATAATAAATCAATATTTATCAACCAAAAACACATGCATCACAATAAAATTGCTGGCGCAACTCAATCTACGCAAGAATGACTGTATCTTGAGGTCCAATATACATAACTAGGAGTTCATAGACGTGCAACCAACCATAACTAATGTAAACAACCTAATAAATCATTTCGATGTATTTCAACAACATTGCGTTAGATATTGATGGTTCATCCTTAGTTTAATTCGGTCAAATATATATATAACACTGGGTTGCCCCATTGCCAGTGTTGCCACATTGTTGGCACTCGGTAAGATAGATCAACAAAGATCCCTTTGGATCTACCGAATATAAAATGCTACAGTTTAGATGCAAGACTTCGTTTAGTTATTCCTGTCGTAGTTTGTGTAGAAGGTTGATTTATTCGTTTTTTTTTATTCGTATTCTCTGCTTCTGCTGTAGGCCTAGCCTAAAAGCACACTTACTATACGATGCGATTCTATTTTTGAAATCGTCATCACGGAAACGATGGCGAAGTTCGATTGGTAGACAAGAGACTTCATTAGATTCAATATGGAGGAAAATCGTTTTGATGTTATTTCTTGTTCGATTCGGTTCATGTTATCGAAATGTATGTAAATTGTCTAACTATGATCTAAAAAAACCGAAATATCTCTATTAAATGAATATAATTGACACCGTTATTTATTTTTTCCGTGTAAAAGACATAAACGCGCGCATTTTGCCATCTTCTTAGGTATTTAAAAAATTACAAACAAGTAATTAAAAATAAACTTCGAGTTTTACTGTAGGTACGTAGGGCATACGTACCTATAGCATGTGCAAATTAATATCCTTCCTTCCTAGTAGTTTTACTCTCCATTCTTTGAACTCTATGCAGAAAAATCAAGTCGAGTCTTAAAAATCATGTCTTAATTAAAGCGGGATGGAAGGACAATCAAAGGACACTTACGCTTTTATAATATAGGTTAGGATTAATATTAATAATATATAGGATTAATGTAAAGTCTTGTGTATTATTTATCTATTATTAGGTTATAAATTTTATACGATTTTATTCGTTTTTCATTACAGTTCCGATGTTGAATTCCTGTTTAATTACCTACCTATTTTATACAGGTGTATTCCTTAGTTTTTTATTATTTCCTATTTTAGCTTCGAATTTAAAATTTAAGCACCATTTATTGTTACATATATTATAGTAAATTGACGTATTCAAGTGCCTTACGCTCCTACGGCTTATCGATGAGAATGTGTCCGTGATCATTGACTCCAATAAGGATATTGAGTGTTAAGTCGATGTGATATGAATAATGTTAGATGCAGTCTTCCTGTTTGTCTGTTTGTTGGTATCATTGACAGTTTATTACGATTTTCTACATTGAATACGATACTAATAAAATTTGTGTTACCTTAAAACGTCTCTTGGAAACTAGTTTTGTGTTTCGTAATTTATGTGTGTATGTAACACAAAAAATATCACTGTTTTCAAAATATCACTTATTCTTTGTTTAGTATAATAATATAAATAAAATTGAATTAAAATGCTCATACATAAAATTAGCTGAGCCCCAGCTTCATTCGCAAGAATATTTATGAAATGTACTCATAGTAAGTTAGTGAGTTTTTTTCTAAGCCTTATTTTCATTCCAGACCTAGAATTATGTCTAAGTATTTAAAATTTAAGCCCTATCAATTCAGTAGTTTAGGCGTAAAGAGGTAACAAACATCAAAACCTTCGCTTTTCTAATATTAGTGTGTTATACATATAGACCTGACGTTTGATCTCAAAATTGACGAAAAGAAGTGATTTTTTTTGTAGCTTGTGTATAACCCACGGCACGTATAGTGTCGTGTCGTGTAAGTTTGTATTATTTTTAGTTGTAGGTACTTTTTCTAAGTCTATAAAGTTTGTGAATTAGGAAAAGTAATGAGACTCTACCACACCTACTTCATTCTAAACCTGCCTTTGCGTGTTATTTAAACTAACATATTTTTTTTATTACTTTTTTGAATTAATGCGTTGAGGGACTAGGTACCTTTGCCCAGCTGTGGGACACACTATGCTAAATTGTAAATGTAATTTCTTGAGGTTTCATAATAATGCAGTTGACTCGATCAGCGACTTCTGAAATCTCCAAGCCAAACAACGGGCGAATAATCGAAGTCATCCTAAAGTACGTTGGAGACCGTTGCCATGGTAACGGCTCCCCTTTATTTTCGTACTCCCTTTGCTCGCATTCTTGTTTCGACACAGTTTTGACACATGCAGTCGTTGACTAATTCTGTACTCACCTGTACCGAGAATAAAGAGTACGTACTAAAGAAGCAAGTGTCAGATTTAGAATTGGTGCAAGGGCATACGCGCTCACGACTGGGTATTCTGTATAGTACAAGTACGTAAGTTACGTGTTATATTTTGTGTTATTATTGGAACTATCTTTGTGTAAGAAATGTCTTTGGGTAGAGTTAGTCAAAAAATAATAATTGTAGAGACAAGCAAAAATCTCCAAAAGCTAAGTTGGCCATTTCGAATATTCCTATATATGTATACAACTAGCTGCGCTCCCAGATTTGGAAATTGATGAAAAGTAGCCTATGTTTTATTCCAGGCCTAGAACTACGTCAATTCAAAATTTCATGCCGATCCGTTTACTACCTTCAATTCAATTCCATCCAAACTTTCACATCTACAATTATTAGTGTGACACCTGGGGCCGAGTTCCACTAAATTCAAAACAAAGGTATAGCGGAATACTATCAAGATGGCTAAAAAGACGTTTTTATTTGGTATTCTACAATTTTTTGTGCTTGAAGAGAATTCATTATTAGAATGTCAAATTGGTAGCTATAAACGTAATCGTCACAGCTATAAATGAATCTCAAAAAGTTTGTGCTAGTAGAATACCAGAAAGAGCTTAACACTGTAATTTTGACACGATAAATGAAGTAATGATGAAGTGATTTTATTTAGTGGAATTCGGGCATTTTCGGTGTCCTCCCATCGATTTCATGAGAACTTTCACCCCTATTAACATCCCGGTCGCGTGTTTCCCCTATTTCATGTTTTATTCCCCCTGCCCTAGTTATTCACAACTAGCCTCTTTCCTCAGCTTTACTTGCACAGTCACCTACAACTTACATTTTAAAGCCAAAGAAATGCAAAATGTAGAGTTCATCAAAAACAATGCAGTAACAACAATGTAGTTAATTTAGGATGATGTTTTGTCGATCCAAATTCAACATAGATCAAATAGGTGATGTGTCTCATATAGTAGTCCTTTTAGTTAGCTAGATGATAGCATGTGGCTTCGCTTATCTTTACTAATATTATAAACAAGAAAGTTTGTACGGATGTTTGTTCCTCCTTCACGCAATAAATATTGAACGGATCATTTTGAAATTTTTAATAGAACATTGAAATTACCTACACATAGGTTACTTTTCATCCCATACATCATATCCCATGGGATAAATAGCAATAGCCTTGAAATGTTTCCGTAGAAACAACTCGCGCGAAGCCGCGGGCAAATACTAGTGTTATTATACACTAAATTTTATTATAATCTCGTTATTACATAACAACGAAAATAACAATCAAGGAATAGAAAAAAATTACAACTAGTATATACAATTGAAACCATTGAGCTAACTGCAGACGGTTGCAAACATTCTAAACGTAGCTCAATTGATCCATTCATCCATCCATCCGTCCATCTATCCATTTATACACTTGTATTTGCCCGCAGTGTTATTATACACTTGTCTGCAATGTTACATAAACAAATTTGCAAAAAAAATTACATCGTACAGTTGTTTATACTCTTTATTTGATTTAAGCACTTTTTACGCCTGAAACACAAGAACATCGAATTCAGGCTAAATTGTTATAATAGATATATTTAGACAATAAGTTCACCTCTTGTTTTACAATCACACAAGTTTTTGTATAAAAAGTAATATATTCTCTAAAACTGAACTAACTTAATAACTTAACTTAATGAGTAACTTTAATAACTTTACTTAATGAGTAACTAGTAATGAGGAACTGAAAAAACATAAAAACGAAAAGTAAACTGACATAGACCAGGGTACCTCAGAGTCAAATGTGTTGTACTGAACCCTACTATCGCGTCCTGAAGGATCAAAGACCCTGTATATCTTGTATGTCTACATTGTCTACACACATACAAGATAATTTGAACAGTACCTCTGGTTCTTATTATAATCAGCTAGTGCTAGAAACCGTGTGTAACGTTTAATATTGTTTATTTCTTTGTAGTTTTTCTGGTACACTAACGAACAGAGTGTGTTTGTCGCTTGTGTCAGTGTTTATCAGTTTTACTAATTAGTGAGTCAGTAAGCGCGTAGCCGATGTTATTCTATACTGTCATGGAGCGATTTATTTGGTAATGATTTCATACATTTTATTGTTCTAATACCAAATGCTGACACAATCATGTCTCACTAGAGGTATAGCCAAATTTAAGGACGCGATCAATTTGGACACGAATTCGTTCGTACGGAAAAAGTGCGTACACTGTTCGATCGCACGTATACATACGACCGCAGTCTAACCGCTGCCAAAGTACTTATTTGAAAGGTTGGGATCATTCGCGCGTAATCTTACGTTTCCGCACGAATCAAATTCGAACGCAAACGTATCCAAACTAGCTAAGTTTCTTTACCTTAAATAAAGCTCAATTGCTGTTTTTCAATTTATAAAAAAAAAACTATAGATTATGAAAATAAAGATACTATTCTGAGACCATGATTGGGAAACCAACCTACTAGAAAACAACAAAGATAAAACAAGACAAATGCCAACCGAATTTATAAAATTAGGTTAGGTGATGGATGGCATACCTAATGGATTTTATATTTCAGGTAGGTAGGTATACCGTATTAATACCATTTCACTTGCTAAGTTTATAAATATACCTAGTCTAAATATCCCTTTCTTTTTGTTGATTTTATGACAGTATTTCTTGTTGATAATTTATTTTCATAAGTATTAACTAATATTATAAATTCAAAAGTTTGGATGGATTTAATTTAGTTACCTACCTCTTCACGCCAAAACTACTGAACGGATCAGGAAGAATTTTTGAACAGACCTTGTTTATTAGCTGTTCATTATTAGATAAATTGATATTTTTAAAAAACTGACTACATTTACTTGCATAATTTAAGATTTATGTGTGTGTACCTACTCTACTTGACGTTTCATAATAAAGTTTTACCTATACATATGAACTTTAACATATTTAGCGTGCATAGGTTATGCATATAATCCTAATTAATTAAATACCTAAGCAATTAATTAATGAAACAAGTAAAAGTAGTTACCAGCATTGTTTTATTACTTATTACATCAATTTGTGCATAAATAATAATGGCAGGCTAATCGTGGGAGCCACGATAAAGAAGAAAGATACGTAGGTACTACAATATGATTCAATGAATGAAACAAACTGTGTGAATTTGACTCACGCACGCACAATGTACAATTTTGTTTCACTCACAAAATATAACAGTAAAAATATTATGGTAATGATGATTCGGTTTTTATGAATGATAACCGGTTAAAATTCTTGTAAGTATATAGTTACTTATGGCATTTTACCTGTTGCATCCCATTTAAAACAAATAAACAAATCCTTTTTTAATTAACGAATGATATGATAAGATAATGGATTCAAAAATATGTAAGTTCGTAGTTGCGTACTTAGTTACGGCCTTTGGTGCATCCCAATTAAAAAAATAAAAATAAAATCGTTATGAATTATCGCATCAAACCAGCGCTTTCTCAGGAGGCTTACCCTTTGTGCTTTATCACTAAGTATATAATATAAAGGGACAGGAGGGTCTCTATCCGGGCTGTCTCTCATCTGCGAGCGTGTTCTTTTATTTTGTTTTTCGCCTTCGACATTTTGATTAAAATATCGATGCGATATTTTAATTGCCGAGATTGTCAGAAAAGAATAAAGAGAGATTCACTTGCAAAGAAAGGTATTGTTCACAACTAGATCACTTCGTTCATACAAATAAACGACATTTATCAAAGTTCGAAACACAATCCACAAGTAATTAGAAAAACACGTTCCGTCGCGATTTGCATGGTGCGGGCGCGTCCATTTTCCTTCTAGCAATCGCCGCCGCCGCTACCCTGCCACCGACGTTACGTGAGAGTGTCAAATGGTCTAGCCCGATTTTATGTCAGGCTACCAGTTCACCCTTTTTCTATACAGATGGCGCACTCGGCTGTCAATGCGCCGTCACGGCCGGACTGACATACGACCGTCCACGGGCGTTAATCTTCTATTGTTTTCCTCGAACAAAGGAGACCATATTGTCGTCACTTGTTCCGCTCGTCCATACACTGACCAGGAGGAGAATTTTCTATAAGAACATTCATTACTCAACCCAAGTAGGTATCACACCCGAAAACTGCGAGACTCTATGTATCCCTTCGACCATCACTCCGGACCGGATGACATATTACTTCCGAGCAAAACACATGGACCGGACGTGTGTGTCCCTTCAACCAGCCACACAGGCGACCGGACGCCACAGTCCCTTCGACCAATACAAACACCAATGTGGACTGGACGAGTGTGTCCTTTCGACCAGCCCAACGGCCATGGACCGGACGGCACTGTCCTTGCGAACCACAACCACCATGTGGACCGGACGGGTGTGTCCTTTCGACCAGTCGACATGGACCGGACGACACTGTCCTTTCGAACCACAACCCACATGGACCGGACGGGTGTGTCCTTTCGACCAGCCCCACGCGCGTGGACCGGACGACACTGTCCTTTCGACCACAACGTGGACCGGACGGGTGTATCCTCTCAACCAACCCACAGAATTGGGTTTGGCCCGGATGACCACTGTCCTTTCGACCACAACCTGGACCGGACGGGTGTATCCTCTCAACCAACCCACAGAAATGGGTTTGGCCCGGATGACACTGCCCCTTCGACCACAGACCATCCGTGAACAAATCATTAAGACTCTCGTTCTGTAGTGTGAACTTCGACCTCAAGTTGTACGTCTAAAGTATCCGGATAACAGACACTAAGAGTATCTGATCCAGCAGTGAGACTTTCAGAATCCGAATAAGCGGTGGTGGCACTTGGAGCTTTGTTATCAATAGTCCAGTTTGTACTATGTTCTTCATTGCTACTTTTCGATTTTGGCTCATCATCATTTTCCGACGCCGTCACGGTCTTGACCTAAATAACACTATCGGACACAGTGTGAAAAAGGAAGTCTACCGACATGTCACCGATTTTTAATGTACTTAAGATTTGATTTGTGCAATCAAGATCATCGCCCTAATGCCATTGAGGTACACAAGACTATTACGCTCAGTGCCAGGAAACATAGGTAAGTAACTACCTATTTTTTTACAAGCGAGCAAGAGGATCCGCTGTTAAACAGAAAAGGAATTTGCTCACCGGATGATGTCTCTAAAGTAACTCTTGATGGACGGTGCATAGGTTAATTTCTTTGGGTGCAGCTCCACCACCGCTTTTCTTTTCGGGACACGTCAGCGCCACATGTCCTTGCTTGCCGCAATAATAGCAAGTTACATCTGTATACTTATCTTGGTTACGAGATGAGTACGAAGTGTCCTGTGTCCTTGACGAAGTAGGCTTTGGTTCTTCTCTGCGCTTCTTACACTCACTCTGCCTATGCCCATGATTGCCACAATAATGACATGTCCCAGAAAATCGTGTTTCTGTTGTACGAGGGTGCTTAGCACCATGCTCTAGTTGGCTTTCATTGACATCCAGTTGCCGTTTCAGGGAAATGCCATTAAGAATCCGGAATAGTTGAACCCTCGTAGTTACAATATAAGCTGTCAGTTCTCTGCGTATCAAATTATCCTTCTGACTTAGCAATGACATCACAAATCCAGTAATAGCTTCTTCTGATAGCTCGGTTTTAGGTACAGACAGAATCATTAATTGGTAACCCCTCAAATAGCTAAAGTTTACATTTGTCGTCCGACCGATTTGCTAATCTTTTACTCAAATTCTAAGAAACAAAAATTGTATCATCAAGTGGGGTTCGAACCAGGCATCCAATCGCTCGCATGATATTTAACCACTTCACTAAACAACTAAGCTAATGAACTAGTTATCGGACGCTCGAAAATTTGTGTTATTTATGTTCGGTAGCGGATTTTATTTACGATATCTGGATAAGAAAAAAAGATGAGGGTAGATCTGAATACAATCTTGGTGAACGAAGAAAAGGTTACTGCCATTCTCAATTCGAGTGTTTACTTGGTTGATTTTTATTTATGTTTTTGGTGGAATTGAAGAATATTGAAGGAAATGTTGCATATCAGTAATTTTGTGAGAACTAAGATCCCGGTTATTATCGAACAGCAAATAAGTAATAAGAAGATTGCTCGTCAGCTTGGAATAACGGTAAATTTCCTACTTATATCTTTTTAGTAAAAACTTGTTATCTTTAACTGCATAATTATATTGTTGATTTGTTATCTTACAGATTCAAACCCTGCGCTTATGAGGTCGTAAATTTAAATCCGAGGGGGATGTGAATGTAAGAAGAATTGGCAGAAAAAACAACAGGAGTGTAACAACAGAATAAATTAAAAAAGTAAGTGATAATTCTCAACGAATCCAATTTCATTTATCAAAGATTATTTCATCTTATTCTTATCTTTTTAAAACAAAACAAACAAACAACATAGTATTTGACCAATGTAAATAAATTATTTGTGTTTTATCCCACACACCTAAAAACAAACACCAATTGATTAAATTATTATTTTTAGGTTATTGGGGTCTTCTATGGTTCCCGGAAAATAGAAGAAATGACTGGGAGTATGAATGGCGAACAATATTTGACAGTGTTGAAGGAAGTCATGTTACTTTCTGTGCGGATCGTGTATCCAGAGGGACTTTATTTTGTCCATCATAATTGTGCAGTGCATCGTACGCGAATGGTTTCTGAATGATTATATTTTTAAGAAGACATTACTGTTATTCCTAGCTAGCTAAAAGTCCGGACCTAAGTCTGAGAAAATATGTGGGGTCAAATGGTTTTAAATTGGCATTCGAATGAATTGAGGTCCAAGCATAACTTAGATCAAGAGGTTACACAGATGAGAAACAGACTACAAAAAATAAATAATAAAAAAAAACACCCTTTGACCTCATATATATTTTCAAACCTACCTCATTAAACTATGTTCCACGATTTACAGGAGATTCAAATTGTTTAATTCATTAGATTAGAAAAGTAAATAAAAATCTAATGAAAACATGTGTATTCTCGAGTACTAAATCGCAAATAGAACATTATTTATCAGGATAGGGAACTACTTATAAATAAGCTTGATTATAAAATAAAAAATGTCTAAGACAAACAAACAATCTATGCTACTTATGTTCATTTTGTTTTGTTATGTAGTCATAAATTTTGAAATAGAAAGTGTGTTTACTTACCTGAAATTGTGTTTTATTTTTCAATCATATATTGATACTAATAAACAATGACTTCACTATTCACAAGAATAGACAAAAATAAAAAATGGCAAATATAAAAATGACATCTAATCGATAAAGGGGATCGAACACGGGTCTTGCGATTAGAAGCCAGATTAACTCGGCTACTTCTACCACTACACCAACGTTACATATGATTATGTCTCGAAATTTAGCATACCTAGTTACTTGTGCGTACCGATAGAAATTTAGAAAGGTATTGAAAAAATCTTAGTTTTCTGATTAGTAATTGAATAAAATTTATAACAAAACAAAATACGAAATTATCGAGAAATTTGTAAACTTAAATCAATTATTTTTATGTTAAAGGGTTTGAACCTGCGTGCTACTGAATACACACTACTGCATATTCTGTGAGGGGGATACCAATTAGTGAAGCTGTCTGTACATTCTCAATCATATTCCACAGGCGCATTGCCGCTTCAGTCGCAGATTCTTTATTTCTAATTTGGAATTTAATAATTTCATCAAAGTGATCCTGTATCATTTTAGGTCTAGAAAATTTGGCATGTAAAGTTTGTTTTACAGAGTCCCATGTCAGATTGTTAATATTCAGTTTGGTCAAACATGTTGCAGCACGCCCTTTCAGCGCACTCATAAGGGCAATCAGCAAATCGGCACCTTCAAGTCCTTTCTTCTTGACCACAACCCCTACGACTTTACACCATGCCTCTACGTCTGCTTCTTGGTCATCAGGATCGAAATGAATGAGCTGACAAGTAGTACTCACAGGAGCCTGTGGTTGTGACATTGATAGTACTCTCGTTAGTAACGCCTCCATGTTCGTCAAAACATTTGTAGAGGCGGCTTCATCAGTCAGTGGTGCAGGTGTCCTGAGATAATCTTGTTGTTCAGTACCCACTTCTGATAAAGGGACAGGAGGGTCTCTATCCGGGCTGTCTCTCATCTGCGAGCGTGTTCTTTTATTTTGTTTTTCGCCTTCGACATTTTGATTAAAATATCGATGCGATATTTTAATTGCCGAGATTGTCAGAAAAGAATAAAGAGAGATTCACTTGCAAAGAAAGGTATTGTTCACAACTAGATCACTTCGTTCATACAAATAAACGACATTTATCAAAGTTCGAAACACAATCCACAAGTAATTAGAAAAACACGTTCCGTCGCGATTTGCATGGTGCGGGCGCGTCCATTTTCCTTCTAGCAATCGCCGCCGCCGCTACCCTGCCACCGACGTTACGTGAGAGTGTCAAATGGTCTAGCCCGATTTTATGTCAGGCTACCAGTTCACCCTTTTTCTATACAGATGGCGCACTCGGCTGTCAATGCGCCGTCAAAAGGAAAGGAAAAATGGACGCGAGCCGTACCATGCAAATTGCGACGGAACGTACCTATTTTTCTAATTACTTGTTGATTGTGTTTCGAACTTTGATAAATGTCGTTTATTTGTACGAACGAAGTGATCTAGTTGTGAACAATACCTTTCTTTGCTAGTGAATCTCTCTTTATTCTTTTCTGACAATCTCGGCTATTAAAATATCGCATCGATATTTTAATCAAAATGTCGAAGGCGAAAAAAAAAATAAAAGAACACGCTCGCAGATGAGAGACAGCCCGGATAGAGACCCTCCTGTCCCTCTTTCCTTTGGTGCATCCCAATTAAAAAAATAAAAATAAAATCGTTATGAATTATCGCATCAAACCAGCGCTTTCTCAGGAGGCTTACCCTTTGTGCTTTATCACTAAGTATATAATATAATTATAATACTTTATGAAACTAAATTGAATGAATAAATTAATAGGATGCTTTGAAAATCTGTTCGAAATCTTAATTTTCTTATTTTGTAAAAGCTCACCTACTCTGAGTAACTTAATAAAAGATACAGTAATATATCTGTGAATCTCAGGTCAATAACAGATTCTAGAGTTATTGACCTCAGAGAGAGACCTACAGTTAGTTTGCCAATGTGTCAGGTCGGTAGTGTCGGTACCGATAGAAAAAAGTGATGGTACTTACACTACGCAACACTAGTCATAGACAGATGACCTCACCTCCTATAAATAATGCTAAACATGAATAGAAATGAGATGGTAACGGGAAAAACTAAACTTAATCCGAGGACGTATGAAACAAAAAAAATAAGTACATATGTACATGGAATTAATTGTTTGGCCCAAACCAAGTTATTTAAAAATTACAATTCACAAATATAAACAAATTAAAACTAGTTTTTACAATTGAGCTATGGGTACACAGTTGCAAACAAGCTAGAGGTAGAATTGATCACAACAATACTAAAAATCCAATCCATCCCCATAGAAAAGGTCAGTATCGAAGTAGGTAAAGTATCATTTTAACAAAAAACACACATAGGTACTTACACAGTTGGGTACTGCTGCTTCGCACGCGTTGTTATATGTATTATATTATATATTATTAAAAGTTTCATGGCTAAGATCTATCCCATGGAATCTGGTTTATGAGATGAAAAGTAGGCTGTTTTATTCTGGGGCTAGAACTGCGTCTTTTCAAAATTTCGCCTTTATTATTAAGGCGAAAGTCAGTATGTATTTATTGTATGTATGGATATGAATATAGTCGGATGATTGATTAACAAGCAATTTTTCAAATGCTCAAGGCATTGTTCCAAGCATATAGCTCGTGACTGTTTTATAGCTGTAAACAAATGTTTTTCCTGCATGTTCAGGGTCGACAACCATGCTCAATATAAAGATAATCGCACTCGTGGTTTTAAGACCCGCATTATTCAAATGTATTGACGCAACTCAAAATAAATCAATAACCTCTATTGATTTCACGTTTGCTTTTCAACTATTGTGTCTCCTTTTAAGTGCTAGAAGTTTTAGTGGCCATAGGAACTATCTTACTCTTACTATTATAATAAATGGGAAAGTCTGTGTGAATGTTTGTTATAAATAATCTTTGTAAATACTTGAGTTATTTAAATAAAATTTGGTATGTAGATAGTTTAGGACCTAGAATAGGACATAGGCTATTAAAATTTGTAAATTTTAACCTGTCAGGGGGTTAAATAGGGTGGTAAAGTTTGTGTGGAAAATATTTTTTCCTTGGTGCGATTCATTCAAAACTCGGTATGAATAAAGTATGAAATAAATAATTAAATACTTACGTCTTTTTTTATTTTTACAAAACCTAGGGGTTCTGTAATAAATTTCTGAAATTTGTATGAAAAAAAACTCTGGTTCGCAGGCGAAGCCGCGGGGCGCGTCTATACTAAACTAAACGACGAAACACAGTCGAGTTTAGGTTCGTTGAAATTGTCTTCCCAAGCACAAGATTCTTTTTTAATTCGAGCTTGTACCAAACAATTGTATTAAAAATATTTATATATAAATAAAATGTAATTCAAAACAATATTTTTTTACTAAGAAGTTCACATAGTTCCTTGCGAAAGCCGTAAGAATAAGACTCAAAAGCTGCATTTCAAAACGACGCGACAGCTGCAAAACAGTTGCGAGATAAATCTTTAGGGTCTTTTGTAGCCGCATTCCCTTATGCTACATCTATATTCTCTATCTATATTCACGTTAGTTCGCAATGTTATTTAATAAAACTTCCTTTCACCCTCAATACCTGCTCCCAATTAGAACCATTTCTCTAACGGTCCGTCTCAATCCATTTGCATTTATGATAAAACCGGCTTTTTCTTGAAATAATCGCTAGTGACTCAAGGAATAATCTTAGCTAGACTTTTATATCTAAACTAGGTTCTATAAGAATTGTTTTTGTTAATGGGTATATACCCAATAAATGATAAAACGGCATGGGTAGGTACCTAAATTTAAATTAGTTATATAGATTTTATTAATAATTTCATAAAATTCTCGAACGGGACGAACTCTAATTTACATCCATTCCAGTAAGTTGTTAAAAATATCTTCACCTTATTGTTTTCTTTTATTGGTAAATTCATTTCTTTCTTTTCAAAATATATCTTGAATTCTAGAATTGAGATAAACTATTTAGAAACATAGTATAAAAAGACTAGCTTTTGCAGTGCACATAAAACTTAATTAATCAATAAAATATGAAAGTTGTGTAGTATTTCCCATGGTTCTTGCTTTATTAAAACTTTTCTAAGAGATAAACCATAACTCTGATAAATAATGACTGCCTATCAAGTTAATCAATATCTTTATTTCTTTACGCTTATAAAAGAAGCACTTATGCGAGTTAAATTTTAAACTATAGGTACATAATTATCAAAAATAATGTTATAGAAGGAAACACAAAATTTAAGTGATCAGTGCATTTCTTATTTTTAATTGGATATAGAATTTTAATTACCTGATGTTTCCAAGAGCCCTGTAAGGTCCTAAGTAAATAAAGCACTTTGAATTTAAATAGTTCAGTTTTATATGCCCTATTCAATAATACAATTGAAAGATTTTTTCATAGAATGAATTATGATAACTGATATGAAGTGGGATGAAAAGTAGCCTGTCTTATTACAAGGCTACCGCCCGAATACTCAATCGCAGTCTTTTCAAATTTTCAGCCTGTTCCGTTCGAAATTTTCAGCCTGTTCCGTTCGAAATTTTCAGCCTGTTCCGTTCGAAATTTTTTCCATGCAAAAGTAACAAACATGAGTACTTACCTTATAATATTGCTTATAAAAAATATATAGAGGAGAAACTGTTAATTTTAAAGTTATTTACTAACTGCAAGAATACCTATCGAGACTAAAGAGAGACCAGTCTATTAATAGGCTTGCATTCGTCATCCTACACTAGACCGGTTTAGATCTTTAACCGTAGTTAATGTCCTGTCCTTTCTTGAGTCACTGTATCGCATCCTTTAATAAGGACAGAAGACAGATAAACCCTTAGCGAGACGCTTTTTTCCGTAAAGCTTTTGCCAGATTGAACGATGTAAGAAATACGACGACATGGAATTAAAAATTGCAATAACGACGGCAAAAAACGTTTGTCTATATCTAATACTTTCTTACTTTGATTCTACCAAATGTTTGGGTTGTTTTTGCCTTTTGTGAAACCTAGCTATAGATAGGAGATCTATGCTATCTAACCCTCATTTACTCTGGCGCTTTTTAAAAAAAAGGGGGACTAATACGAAAAAAGTAAAAATAAACTGATGTAAAGAGCCTGGGGAAAATTAATAGAAATAAATAGTTAAGAGAAAATCAATTAACACCTTATTTCTTTTATTATTTTGATAATTATTTATAGGTCAATATTTGAATTGTCTCAGTGCTTATTTTATACCTAAGCCTAAAGAAGTAAGTACTTAGTACCTACTTACTTCTGATCTGAAAATACTGGCTGATAACTAAGCTAACCAGATTCTTAATTTTACTTACTTAGATGTTTCTATTTCCTTGCTAAACTTTTATTGAGGAAAAGTAAAGAAGCGAACAAGAAACTTTACGTTGTTAGGTTGTTATTTTCATATTGGAACAAAACCTGACCCAAACTTTACTATCCATGAATTATTTTGATTCTAGAAAATCAGTTTTTTTAAAGTAAGCCTGTTTACAATGAATAGTTTTGACAGTACAGATAATTTTTCCAACTCACTTGGAATCTTGTTGTAGAAGCGTAGATTAAAGTTGTGGGCAAAGCAAATTTATTCTTATTTTAAGTTTATAGTTACATTATATTTATCGCTATTATTATTATTACAAGGAACCGATTGATATTTTTATGAATGTACAACATGTTTTCAAAAATATATTGATTAAACCATGTTTATTTCTTCGAATTAAATATCGAAAGAACTTTATTCTAACGAACTAACAAAATTTCATGTGTGTTTGAAATATTGCCGTTTAGGATGCGCTGCGGGAGTGGCTGTCCGGGAATAGAACCCGCTATTTACAGATCACTCCTGTTAGTCCTGTTTTCACTTCACGCGTGAAAGTGTTCTATACTCTTTAAAAAAATATTGGTAGAACAGTCTGCAGTTACTTGATATTATTGTAATTATAGTTCTATTTTTTTCTAATTATTTTATTTTTCGCTTAAGTATTTTATTTTCTATTCCCGAATAGTTTTTTCTCTCTTAATAATTTTTGTTACTTAGGATTAATATGTACCTAGAAATGTATAAAAGGTACATACCTACTCATATCCTACTTATATAATAAACGCGAAAGTATGTAAGTATGGATGGATGGATGTTTGTTAGTCTTTCACGCGAAAACTACTAAAAGATATGGATGAATGGCACAGAAATAGATTATAGTCTGGAATAACACATACGCTATAATTTTATCCCGGAATTACCACGGAAACGTGAATTACGCGGGTGAAACCGCGAGGCGCTGCCAGGTTAATATAAGTTTGTACCTACCTATGCAAAACCAAAGACAAATCATATCAAAGACTTTTATGGTATTGAGTAGCTCAATTTTAAATTCAATTTGATGAACTTGCTCTCACACAAAGCGCTCTTTAGCTAGGTACTCTTTTATTTTCCTAGGTACTTTATTAGAACATACAGACATATATCTACCTAAAGATGTTAAAGCTTCAACAAATAATCTTCCTTCGCCGATAACGTCAAATATTGATATCGAATGATAACGTTTTTGATGGATTTTTTTCAAAAATAAAGATAATTTGGTGGTCATTGTTAAGATTAGTCAAAAAAATTTATGAAAATTAGTTTTGATACTTCCCAATATTAAAACCAAATCAAAATCAAAGTGCTTCTAATTCCCTTTAGACCATATACAGGACTTGGACACGTCATAAAATACATGTTAAAAAAATAATTGAAATTATGAAATAAAAGTGCTCAAAAAATTCAAAAGATAATAACAATTTTTAACAAAAAATATTGTAAAATAAAATAAACCTAAGTGAATTCTGTTAGACTCCGTGTTGAATACAGGGTCCTCTCTGTGGTCCCATCCCACTCAAACAAATAAATAAAAGTAAACTATTGAATGATGCCTTACCTACCCTAACAAGCAAAAAATGAAAATGCATAACAAGCAAAAAATGAAACTATGCCGATACCTTGATCTATTACTACGGTACCTTTCATACAACCTCAAATATTATGATAATATCATGTAACAATGGATAACAACATCAAACAAAAGTTGCGCAGCCACTTTCCCTATCAGCATTATCCAAGAAGGTTCAATTCTCCGTGACGGACACTTTCACCGGCCACTCAACAAGTCAATCAAGCCCTTTTTCAATGATACTCTACCCTTGAGCCCCTACGCAATAAGATAAAACATAGCGGTAACAATCATTGGATAAAATTGACAGATCAAATCAGTTTTATCATGATAAGCCCATTTGCTGTGTGCATGATTGCTGGAAGGCTTAAGCTACATTGATCTTTGTACTATCTTAACTCTTTAGAACATTATAATCACTACATAGTATAAATTAAAGTCGCTTTTTCTGTCCCTATGTCCTTATGTCCCTTTGAATGCTTAAATCATTAAAACTACGCAACGGATTTTGATGCGGGTTTTTTTAATAGTTAGAGTGATTCAAGAGAAAGTTTTATATACTTATAATACAACCGTGCGAAGCCGGGGCGGGTCGCTAGTATAATATTTTTATTTGTTATAAGACTCACAGAACACAAACAAACTTAAGACAACATACGATGTACTACATACCTAACATACTGTGTTGAAAGGTAGGTTTCCCAGGTGTTCAGCAAAGTTAGCACCGGCGGCATTTAGTACTTACAGCAATTACTAGATTTCTAGTTCAGTGCGTTATTCACTTTCTTTACTGGGAAAATACATGAACTCTGCAGTTTCTAATGCTTTTCTCACCAAGCAAAGCTTTTTCGATGGGTCTCCTAATAAAAAAAGGCTTTGCATTGCAACCCTGATCTTACGTATGTTATGAATG
Source organism: Eupithecia centaureata (assembly GCA_944547425.1). Taxonomy (NCBI): domain Eukaryota; kingdom Metazoa; phylum Arthropoda; class Insecta; order Lepidoptera; family Geometridae; genus Eupithecia; species Eupithecia centaureata. The sequence goes on along the minus strand of OX155693.1, from coordinate 3,876,489 downwards.
TAGATTAAAAGCCGCTCTAATTCAATTTAATTAAAGGCTGAAAATTATGGCAGATAATACAGGCTACCTTTAGCATATCTAGAGCTTGAGGCATTTGCGAAACTCAAAATAATTTCATCATAGTAAACATCCACCAGGAAAGAGCTCGTTAAGCCACGCCATTACCATTCTCAAATCATTTACGGACAGCCGAGAAACAAGGTGATCTACAGATCATTTCTCCGAAGTCGTTGCTAAGCGATGTTTTCCTTTTGTTCCAGATGTTATCAGAGGAATCATGCCAGCGCTATCAGTGCGGAGATCAACTGTGAAGGCTTGTGACGTTATTTAGGATTCATATCTCAAGATCGAGAGAAATAATCTCGTTGCAAATACTCGAAGTGCCAGTGCGTTACGTGTTCGGATTGGACATCGGACGTATTCGATTGGGGCTCTCGACTCACCCTTAAGTTTTAAATTAGAACTACAATTACATTACAACCTTTTTAAATCTCTTGAGTGGAGTTTTGGAACTTTTTGGTGAAGTCGTGGTGTAGGGCTCTTTGCTCTACCCATAACTTCGAAATTTGAACTATCCATTACAACCTTTTTTTTAGCTCCCGTGTGGAGTTTTTAGACTTTTTGGTGAAGTGGTGGAGTGTAAAACAAAATGGCGAGTGCTGGCGGTGAGATCTGGCTGCAGTGGTTCGCGTGCTGCTACCAGCCGGCGGCGCAGGCGCAGCGCACACGGCGGAGAATAGACCGGTCCATGATCGGCAATCCCACCAACTTCCAGCACACTGGACACATAGGTAAGAAAATAAATGCTTTTAAATATTTATAATATTATGATGTTTTACCGAAAAAGCTTGTGAACAATATTTTTATCGGACTACCCTGAGTTAGTTCATCATTTTTTATACAATAGGGAAGAGAACTATCAAAATTATCGGAAGGACTTCGAGCAACAAATATAATAAAACATACCTTACAGCCAAAATGAGAACTATTTTAAAATCGATCGAACTCATTAAACTGAAGTAGTTTGAAGGTTTCTCTATTTTAAAATAGAGACATGTTAATTTGTAACCTAAATAATAATATAGCCAAGCTATAATGCTCAATCATATAGTTAATTTTGGTTCATACACCTACTACGATAAACGTACCTAGGTAGCTAGGTTGGTACGTTGGTAGGTAGGTTGGGTAGGTGCATATTACTATACTACGTTACGAATAATCAAATCCATCTACGGTTAGTTAGATGCAATTTGTTATTTGATTTACGATTCTTATGTTGATATACAGTTTCTAAAACAATGGCGCTGCCTATAGGCTATAGCGACTGGTAATAGTTTAGTAGAATAGATGTTTGATCGCCATTGAAATCTAAAGAGATATGAAAGAGACTGCTAACAAAGGGGAATTCATATACATTAAAAAGGATCTCTTCCTTTCTAAGTCGGTTAATATCAATTCCATTGTATATTTTATTTTCAATGTGAACAAATATTAATGATTTTTATTTGAATGGTGGTGCGTCTCGTCTATACCCATATAATTATTATAAGAAAACCTAAAAATATAAAAAAATGCTAGTAGTCCTATCTCCAAGTCGTGTAACAAAGCATTTCAACGCCTTTCTATCCACATTATGATTTATGTAGTTATTGTTTTGCTATAACTCGACAAGACAAGATAATAATTAAATCTATCTTCCTGATTTTCAAATTAATTGATGCCATAGAGTTCCCAAGTTGGATAGAGTCACCCCTTATGATCTTCAGGCCTCTCATTTTACCCAAGCTCTTTGTCAGTTTATTCGACACAACATTATCTCCTATTATCTAGAAGCCTGCTGTGTTATCATTATCACTTTATCTGCTATATCTTCAGGGTGATCATTGTAAGTAATCCTGATAGGTTAGGTCTCTTTTGAGAGGATTTTAATCCTCTGAGGAGGTTGTAGCATTTACGTTGACCAACGGGGGGGCAACACTGCTTTGTGACAGTCGGTCGAAGAGGTTCAATAAAGTAAATAAAACGTGTGATAAAATCTAATTGAGTGTATTAATTAATTACATCATTTAAAATATAACATTGGCGACGAGCGGCTTACGAACCCCGAAAATAAAAATAAAAACTTGCACCGTTGTGCAAACCACTGAAGAAAAATCTAACCTCAAAAGAAGCGTGAAGCGTGGTATTTTTTTTCCAAACCAACCAAGGACTCAAGGAGCATTGGTATGTCTAATTCATGGATCTCATCGAACAGTTAATAAAAGAAGGGAGGAAATCCTGGATACAGGAGAGATCGAAAGCAGAATTAATCGAGATTTCAAATAAACTATCACAGGAAATTATTTTTGACGAAACGTATTCCCTTGAAGAAATCAGGAAGTATTTACGTGAATTCGTAGATAGAATAAAGACAAAAGACTACTCACGCGGCGTCATCATGAATGCGATTTCTAGCTTAGAAACATTTAGGTACTGGTGAAAATTGGAGCGCTTATCAACAACAATTCGAATGTTTCATAATGTTAAATGAAATAAAACAAGATAAAAAAGTGCCATTACTTATAACGAAATTGAGTACAAAAGTTTATGAATTGTTAACAACATTGTGCATACCAGAAACACCTTTGAATCAAACATATGAAAACTTATGTGAGAAACTAACAAAATACTATCACCCAGTGAAAAACAATGCATTACATCAAGCAGAATTTCGGAAACGCTGTCAAAAACAAAATGAATCTATGGAACAATACATAATTGAACTAAAAAGATTGTCTAAAAACTGCAACTTCAAGAACTTAGATGATGAAATAAAGGAAAGATTGCTAAATGGTACTTTTTGTGACTCGATAAAGTTTGAATTATTGAAACAAGCTGACAAATCGCTGCTAGAGTTGACTAACATTGGAAAAACAGCAGAAATTGCTTACAAAATAGCGTTTAACCAAACAACGGAACAAGAACAACCACAAATGTTCAAATTAAAAGAAGAAAATGTCAATAAAAACAAAAACAGAAGTTTTCGCTCAAATATACCCAGGAGTAAACAAAGTGGGGCATGTTTTTGCTGTGGGAAGAGTGGACATTTGAAAGGAGAATGCTATCTACGTGAGAAATTTTGTAGCGAATGTGGCGTCAAGGGACATATCTTCAAAGTTTGCAGTAAAAACAAGGCATATAAAGTTAAAAATGTCAACTTGGTTGAAAATACTGACGAAGAGATAAAGGAGGTGGAAGAAAATAAAGACACAAAAGAGGATAAGGAAATATTTGACATATTTAATTTCAGCTATAGTAAAATTCCTTCTGCAACGTTACAGGTTAGTGTAAATGGAAAATTAATAGATTTTGAGATTGACACTGGAGCAGATGTAAGTACTATCACAATGGCTGATAAACAACAATATTTTCCAGATTTAGAAATTAAACAACGTAATGTGATATTCACCAACTTTGACCAGTCGACTTCAACACCATTAGGGGTTATTGAAAACTTAAATATCAGATATGAGTCAGTAAAGGTAAACAATCAAAGACTGTTTGTGGTAAGGAATGGACTGCCCAAGATAATAGGGAAAGATTGGCTCTCTTTATTACAAGTATGGCCACCAAGATTTGAACAAAAGGTTTGTGAAAAAAGTACTAAAGAAACAGTAATAAACAGTATAAAAAAGGAATATTGTACCCTATTTGAACCAGGTATGGGGGAGTTTAAGGGAGAACCTATTCACTTGTCTATTGACCCAGATGTAAAGCCAATATTCATGCCGGTAAGAACTGTTCCATTTGCATTAAAGGATAAAGTTAAAAAAGAAATTGAAAGATTAGTTGTAAATAAACGAATTGAACCAGTTGAGTACTCCAAGTGGGGTACTCCAGTGGTACCTGTTTTAAAACCAGATGGGACAGTTCGGTTGTGTGGGGATTTTCGAATTACAATAAATAAGTATTTGCAGATTGATCATTTTCCTTTACCCACTATTAACAAAATTTTAATGAAAATTCAAGGAAATAGTTATTTCTGTGAATTAGATTTACGGGAGGCTTATTTACAAGCTCCATTAGACAAAGAATCACAGGAACTAGTGACAGTGGTAACGGAGGAAGGAATCTACAAATACTTATTCCTCCCATTTGGGGTTAGTACCGGACCAGGCTCATTTCAAAGATTAATTACACAAAAACTAAATGGACTAGATGTTATTGTTTACATAGATAATGTGTATGTTTATGGAAAAACATTGTCAGAGACATATGATAAATTGAAACAGGTACTGCAAAGATTTGTAGATTCAGGATTAAAATTAAAAATGAACAAATGTAAATTCTTTGAGGAAAAACTGGATATTTTTGGATTTGAAGTAAACAAAACAGGAGTAAAAATTATTAAAAGCACAATAGAACCAATATTGTCATTGCCTCAACCAAACAATGTAAAAATGCTGCGGTCATTCCTGGGAAAAGTTAACTATTATAACAGATTTTTACAAAACATGGCAATAATATTAAAGCCATTATATGATTGTTTAAAAAGGGATAAGTTTGAGTGGACAGAGGGATGTGATTAGAGGATTCGATTCCGGGATCCCGGGATTCGGGATCCCGGGATCCCGGCCCATTTTTGATCCCGAAAATTTCGGGATTATTTTTTCCAAATCCCGGGATTTTCGGGATTGAGAAAAATACTATAATAATCATTAAACATAATAAAAAATGAAGCGCGTTAATTTAAGAAACACAACACAATATTATAAACTTAAAATTATACCAATTGCTTATTGGCACCATTAAAAATAACAAAAATCTGATCATGTCTCTGACATCGGTTTAGTTTTATTTTTAAATTATGATTAATAAAAACAGGAATTATTATTCCTGCATTTTGTTATCAGAATACGCACTTTTTATTTACAAATAATACCATTTAAAATACCATGTAACTGTTCACAAAAAAGCATTCCTTAAACAAGTCATCCATCGCATCCTCGGTCGCATCGTGGACAAAATTCATCTGAAATATTTTTTGTCGATAATCACGATTTGCTTTTTAGTTAAAACAATACGTTTAATGATCATTAAACTTTGTTTTACTGACTGATAATTATTCGGTTGCTTATTTACCTAAAAGCGGGGCAAAGACACAAAAAGGAGCTTTTAACACCAACTTTTTCAGGAATCCTGATGAATTACCACTAATTCTAAACTTCCAGAAATTTCTAAAATAATGATGTTTTTTCGCCGGAATCTTTTTTATAAACAAAATAAAAGACACTTTTATTCTATTGCGTATTTCACTAAAGACATAATATTTTTTTTTTTTAATTTCGTAAATAAAAATCATTACTGCTCCGGAAATATCCATTTAAGTGAAAAACGCGTCATAAAAAGTGTGTTTTATATTTGATTGATCTTTAAATAAAATGCCAGCGAAAATAAATAACACTCGATATTTTGGAATTCCTCGGAATTTATATGAATTCCCTAAAAAGATTTAGAGTTGTTTGGTTTTAATAGCTCACGTTGTGTCGTCACTCAAAGTTAAGGTAAATAAGCGCCCGAATATCCGATCACTGCCGATAACGTTACCATTACGAGGAAAAGTAAAAATTAAAAAAAAAATTGTATAAGTATGTATTTTGTATGTAATTATTTTTGTAGAGGGGCAATTCTGTATAAAAGAAATCAGTCAAAATTTTAAACAATCTTTGTATTCTCCGTGATTGAGTTTCGTGAATTCTGGCAAATCCTACTTCTTCTTAATAGTGTTCATATATAAGAAAATGCTGAAATTAATGGTGAACTATATAACTAATTGGACCGGAAAATGCCCCTCAGCGGGGCTTTTCTGGCAGGTGGTAATATTATTTGATCCTATGATGCTATAATAGTAAAACTAGAAGCTTTACAAACTGGACAAGTCAGTACATCCAAATTTGAGTCTTCTAAGCTCCTGAGAGGGTTCAGTTTCTAGAAAAGAGATTTAATTTTTTTTATTTTTCACGCGGCTTAATTCGGGCACCACTTTTTAGTCTCCCATATATGCTAGTGTTGAGGCTCTGACTATCGACATCGATAATAACGAACTCGGTAAAAGAATAGGATATTAATTAGATGAGTTTTTGAAAGTACGAAGGAAAGAATAAAATTGTTGTTTTCATGTTAAGTAAAACCAACAAGTATTTTTTTCCATTAATTTACTTATTTAGGTAGGTAGTAAAAGCATACTTCATTATATTAACTGAATATTCAGATAGAGGACACTTAGACAAATAAAACATTTTCAATCACATAAAGTCCTAAAGTGTCTGTATTTTTCTCAGTTGCCACGAGTTTGAATTTTTTTATCGACATTTACTTCAATGCTGTGGACATCACTGGTTTTTTACAACTTCATATAAAAACAGTCGGGCAATTTGGGCAGCCAACTCCGAAAAAATAACCTCCGGTCACAATTTTGTGGGGCAATTATACCAGGCTCAATAACTTATGAAAAACAAAGATTAGGAACGAAACAATAACATTAAAAGAATTTCCAGTTTAAAACAAGTATAATTAATTGCCTTGTAAAATCAGCAAAAAACCCGCGAAAACCACTAAATTCTGTAAAATTTGAAGACCTCGTCACAGGTGTCATGCGCACTCAAAATGTCGACTGACAAAATGATGCTGTATATCGATCAGTTAACGCGGTAGCAATACTAGAAATTCCTTCTATAGGTGATTGAATTAACCGGTTGTTGCTCTACCCGAACATAGAGGTCTCTCTTGAGTAAATGTGCCATAATAATCCCCCTGCCATAATTGGCCCTCTGCACCTTAATTAACTGAATAAATAAGTTTTTGTAATTTTAATTGATTATTACTTTGTTTTTGAAAGTAAATGGAAGCTGATTTTCATATATTACTTGGATATTCTTCCTTCGTCTACGATCCCGGGATTATCCCGGGATCCCGGGATCGCGTTTCACCAATCCCGAAATCCCGGGATTGAAAATAAAGACCGGGATCGAATCCTCTAGATGTGATAAATCGTTTCAGGAAATAAAAAAAGCCTTAGCAAACACAACACCACTATCACATTTTGATCAGAATTGTACAATTGTTTTAACTTGTGATTCAGCAGATACGGGGGTTGCTGCTGTGCTCTCTGTAAAAGACAAAAATAATATCACAAGGCCAGTAGCATTTGCAAGTAAAAAATTAAATGATACCCAAATTAAGTACCCAATTTTAGAAAAAGAGGCTTATGCAATTGTGTTTGGTGTCAGTAAATTTTATGAATTTTTATTTGGACAAAAATTCATTCTGCAAACGGACAATGAGGCATTAGTTAAAATATTAGGACCAAAATATGGAATACCAAAAATGGCAGCAAGGCGATTACAATATTGGTCAATATTTTTGAATGGATTTAACTATGAAGTTCATCACATAAAATCCAAAAATAATCCAGCGGATTATTTATCACGAGTAGCAATTAAGGATAATGATACAGGAAAAATGACTGGGATGATTGATAAAAGTTTTGAATGTAATACTGTTAACTATATAGTTAAGTCAGATTTAAAAACATTAAATTGGCAAACGGTTCAAAGTGAAACTAAAAAAGATAAAATATTATGTAATATCATGCGTTATTGTAGAGATGGTTGGCCAATTAAAAACGATTTGGGTGAGGACTATGAACCATATTTTAGAAGAAAAAATGAAATCAGTACAGAAAAAGAATGTCTGTTATGGGGTCACAGGGTAATCATACCAATAAATATCCAAGAAAATGTAATGAGTGAGCTTCATGCTAGCCATTTAGGTGTAACACGCATGAAAGAAATATCTAGGTCATATTTTTGGTGGCCTAATATGGATATTGAATTAGAGAACATAACAAAAAGTTGCATTCATTGTTTACAAAATCATAAAAATCCAGAAAAAACTAAATTAACACTGTGGCCTCAACCCCCCACTGTTTGGCATAGGTTACACGCTGATTTCCTAGGTCCATTGTATTCTAAAATGTTTCTAGTAATAGTGGACGCCTATTCAAAATGGCCAGAGGCATTTGTTATGAGTAATATAACAGCACAAAAAACCATTGATGTATTTAAAAGTTTATTTGTTCGTTATGGGTATCCTTTACATTTGGTGACTGATAATGGACCTACATGGACCAGTGAGGAATTTAAAAGTTTTTGTAGAATAGTGGGAATTAAACAAACATTCAGTCCACCATACTACCCAGCAACAAATGGACTAGCAGAACGTTTTGTAGAATCATTTAAGTCTCATGTAATAAAAATTGTAGAGAGTGGAAAGAAATTGGAGTATGCTTGTAATTTGTTTCTATTTGATTATAGATGTACTGTACACAAAACCACGGGCATTAGTCCAGCAAAACTGATGCTAGGGAGAGAGTTGAGGTGCCGTTTCTCATTGCTGAGACCAAACCCAGTAAATGATAAAGTAGACTTTGAACAAGTAAAATTAACAATAAATAGTAAAGATAAAAAGGTAAATAAATTATTTTCAGTCGGAGAAAAGGTGATGGTAAAAGACTATAGAAAAACCAAAAAGAAATGGTCATTAGGAAAAATTTATGAGATTCTAGTACCAGGTGTTACATACACTGTAGAAGTGGATGGTCTTCATTGGAAACGACATGTCAATCAACTTCTGGAATGTAGTCAAAATTTAAAATAAGATTGTAAGATTGTATTATATATCTAACTTCATTATCAACTGTTTATTTAGTTTAAAAGAACAAAATATGTATATAATATAATATGTTATTTAGTTTAGTACCTACACAGTAATTATGTTTCTATTTAGTTAGTCTAGATAAGTTAGTGTAGTAATCATTTCCATTAAAGTGGGGAAGAGTGTAGCATTTACGTTGACCAACGGGGGGGCAACACTGCTTTGTGACAGTCGGTCGAAGAGGTTCAATAAAGTAAATAAAACGTGTAATAAAATCTAATTGAGTGTATTAATTAATTACATCATTTAAAATATAACAGAGGTGAACGACCGTTTTTTCAATCTAGGGCCATGATTCTCAGGATTTTGTGTGTAGAGAGCTCTTCCATGGCCCTTTGTACCCACAATTTAGGCCTTGCTGAGTTTATTGAAGGTTTACTTCTCTTCTCCCTCAGACTTCACAAACAGGTCGTTTGGTGGCACGTCGAGGGTAAGACTCTGTAATCCGTCGCTATTTCTCTTGGTAAGCTCGAGATTTGTCGTGTAGCCTGTAGATTACGGAAACAGGCAGAATAATCGGAATAAAAGGCCTTATCTACGAATAAAGAACAAGAATTGTCTTAAAGAGAGTCTACAAATTACAAAGTAACCCATCAAAAAGAACTCGTCTCCTCAACCGCTTCCCAAGACATTCTAGAAACCTAAAAACCTGTATGGCTCGTATAAAATTCCTTTCCCATTTTAAAAGACTTCGTACAACAAAATACCTAAGCGTTATTTGGAGCTATTACGAACTTTATGTAAGAGATATAAGGTTGTAGTTAGAGAGAGTTACATAAAGGGTTCATTTGTATGCAGCAGGGCATGTCATAAGATCCATTTTTGGAAGCAGTGATGTAAAGGAATCTAAGTGGGTACCTAATATAGTACCTACTTATATGCATCATATTTGTTCCTAAGGCTTACATTTGATTACTTACTTACGACTCTGTCGGAAGACCAGCGTTGGTTGTACGTAAATATACCAGCTCATGCTGAGACAGGGACCGTTTTGTGACTCAAGCAAACTGTTATATTTTTTATTGTAAGTAGGTATTCTTTTATTTTTCTGTCTTTTATGCAGGGCTTTATAACGTTACCACTTCCCAATAAAAATACCGGTAAGTAACGTTACAATTTTATAGATACCTATTTAACGATACCAAAAGGTGGTATCGTTACCCAGGTAACGAAAAACTTTATAACGTTATATCTAAAGAGGTAATTCCCATTATTTACCGGTACATAATTTCGTTAAAAATGCACGTTGCCGCTCTGCTCTAAGCACTAGGGCTAGGTAAAGAAGAGCGGCAAACGCGCATGCGGTGATCGCGCGCCGCGCTACGTATGCAGGCAGGCACCGATGTAAATAGTCAACCGGTGTACCCAGATTGCGAAATAAAAAATACTACTTTTTGAAATAAAAAAAATATAGTAAATTTGTTAAATAAAGTGGTTTATTTAATCTAGAATATTATTTGAGTTTTGACGCCGATGACGCCGATGAAAAATTTCGGGTCAATATCTGAAATAATAAAAAAGTTATTAGAATTACTTACATTATTATTATGTTAGTAACCCTACATAGTAAAAAGTAATTTGGAGAAACCCTTCATTATAAATATTACAGTTAAGTAATTCATTGATGACACACCTGTCGTGTAATGTAATCTCATTATTTATTAAATAAAAGCTTGTGATGTTTTCAAAGACGGTCATCTGCAAAATTGCGTCAAACCAGACGCAGAGCCATAATCAAGAAGTTGAAGTTGAATCTGTTAGTAACGAAAATTTCAATCAAATAATAGAAATAAATTAAAACCAGTTTGAGATAACTGCAGGCTGTTGCAAACATTCTAGAGATAGCTCAACTGATCCATGTCAATACCAAGTCAATAATTTCATAATTATAGATAATTCTTGACTGTTCACTAATGAATCCAAGGTGTGAAATAAATAAATTAAAAAAAATCAATAAAATAGGAAGGGAGGGTCATAGGTACATATTCCAACCACATACCTATCTAGGTATGGTAAATCATCATCGCCTACTATTTTATAGCTAATAGGTAGGGTACCAACTTTTACCAGTGCTTTCTTCACAAGTCCTTGCTCTTTTACGCTTTATAGGCGGCGCCAAAATTGATTGTGATTCAGATTCGTCCGAATCCGATTCGAATTTAACATCTCCTGTAAGTATATATAACATTAAATGAAACTGTTATGTATTTGACAGCTAATTGTTTGGTAACCTGCTTGAGGGTAGATTTGTAAAATGTTATATAAAGTTTGAAGGTAGTTAAATAAAAGCCAGTTTTGGTAATAAACTCAATGACGGCGTTATCTTTTAGTGGCGACTTCGGAAAATAAGTGCGAAAAAGGCTTAAATGGCATTAAATATGACGAATATTGTGTTGCCGGGGCCTTTTAACCCAAAAACTGATGTGTGGCGTGACTATAAAGAACAATTATTGTGTGCGTTGGACGCCGCGGGTCTGTCGCGAAACTCGACAACTGACGAAGATAAATCTCGCTCTTTGTTCTTGTCGCAGTGCGAAAAAGACACTTACGCATTAATTGCTTCGTTGTTGGTGCCGTTACGTCCATGTCAAGTAAAGTTTGGCGCTATCTTGGATCTTTTGGACAGGTTCTATGAACCAGAAGTAAATGAGATTTTACAAGCTGGAAAGTTCCATAAACGCGCTCAGTCATACAAGGAAAGCGTGCAGGATTTTGTGGCAGCAATAAGTGCACTAGCGGCTAAGTGCAACTTCACAGACTTGGAGCGCCAAGTGCGGGACAGGCTCGTGCTGGGAGTGCGAGACGAGCGCCTGCGCCGGGAGCTGCTGAAGACCAAAGGATTGACTTGCAAAACGGCGATACAGATGTGTCTCAATCACCAAGCTACTTTTGAAGACATGTATCCTGGTCAGAGTTCAGAGGCTGCTCAACCTAGTTCTTCTCAGACAGCAGCGGAGTCGATGGACATTGGCAAAATCAAGTCTAATGAGTGTAAACATTGTACTAGAATACACAAGTTTGGAGAGAAGTGTACATTTGTGAAGGCAAAGTGCTTTAAATGCCATAAGTATGGTCACATAGCAAGAGCCTGTGACAAGAAGTCAAAAATACATCAAGTGGATGATAACGAAGAGTCTAATGATAAACAGAAGTCATTAAAAACTGAAGACATGATGGGTATCTATGTGTGCACAGATAACTATCAACCTCCAATAAAAGCAAATGTGGTCATTGATGGAGCTAGTTTGACTATGGAAATAGACTCTGGTGCATCTCGTAGCATTGTGTCAGAAAAGACTTTCAAGAAGTTGTGGTCTACACCGGCTACACTACAGAGTACTAATTTGAAGCTAGTCACCTGGACCCGAGACTCTTTGAAGGTGGTAGGAGTGGCTAATGTCCGTGTTGTACTGGGCGGGAAGGAGGCGCAGTGTGAACTAATCATTGTCTCTGGTGATGGACCTAGCCTGTTGGGTCGGAATTGGTTTCAATCGCTGGGACTACAAGTGACTGGATTGTACTGGGCTGAAGAAGATTTGGTGCCCTTTAAGAATAATTTCCTGAGCTCTTCAAGGAAGATCTAGGCACATACAAAGGTCCAGAAGTTTCACTCCACTTGCGCCCTGATGCAGGACCGCGTTTCCTAAAGGCTCGCACAGTACCATTTCCTATGAAACAACAAGTAGAAGAGGAACTAAACCGTATGGTCGAAACGGGTGTGCTGACCCCGGTGAGATACTCCGAGTGGGCTACTCCATTGAGGATAGTCAAGAAAGAGGACGGATCGTTGCGAATCTGCGGAGATTACCGATCTACTGTGAATGCATCTATTGAAGTAGACAGGTATCCACTTCCGACATCTGTGGAGGCCTTTGAGAAGCTCAGTGGAGGCAGATTTTTTAGTAAGCTCGACTTGAAACATGCCTATACACAAATGAAGGTTGATGATGAGACGGCCAAGCTATTAACGCTGAATACGCCTATTGGCCTTATGAAAGTGAATCGCCTGGCATTTGGTGTAAGTGCGGCGCCATGTATTTTCCAGCGAGTAATGTCTTCTACGCTGGCGGGCATGGAGGGCGTGGCTTGTTTGTTGGACGATGTGGCGGTGGCGGGTGCGACGCTAGAAGAGCACAACCAGAGATTGCATAAGGTGATGGAGAAACTTAACGAAGTGGGCTTTCGACTGAATAGCAACAAATGTGTATTTGCTGCCAATAGCATCACATTTTTAGGTCACATGATTGATGGCGAAGGACTTCATCCAGCACCTGCCAAAATCAAAGAAATTAAGGAAAAACCAGCGCCTACTAATAAAGAAACCTTGAGAGCTTTTCTGGGTTTGTACAACTTTTACCAAAAGTTTTTACCTGACAGAGCCACTTTATTGGAGCCTTTGTATCGGCTGCTAGAATCTAAAACTGCTTGGAGGTGGGGTGAAAGCGAGCAAAGAGCGTTTGATAAAGCTAAGCTCTTATTATCGTCGGATCTGACATTGGTTGGATATAACTTGAACAAAGAACTACTGCTCATATGTGATTCATCCGAATACGGAGTGGGCGCTATCATAGCACATGTTATGGAAGATGGATCAGAGAGACCGATCATGATGGCGTCGCGCACCCTGCAGGCTCATGAGAGAAAGTATGGGCAGATTGACAAGGAAGCTCTTGCAATAATGTTTGGTTTACAAAAATTTCATGAATTTCTGTTGGGTCGCAAATTTTGTATAGTAACAGACCACAAACCATTAGTGGGCTTGTTTAATCCAGGTAAACCAATTCCTGACCAGATTTCACCCAGGATGCTACGTTGGTCTTTAAAGTTAGCATGTTACGAGTACACCATCAAGCACAGACCAGGGAAATCCATTGGCAATGCGGATGCATTAAGTAGATGGACTGAACCAACTACAGGGACATTGGCTGAAGATGAGCTGAAAGAAGTATTGTTGTTAGACGAACAACCTAGAGGCTGGAATGTGAGCGCTGAAAGTATTGCTGCTAAGACCAGAAAAGATACTTTACTCCAGAAGGTATGGTTTCATGTACTGCATGGTTGGCCTAATAAGAATATTGATCCTATGTTGCAGCCATTTTGGACAAGAAGGGAGGCTCTTTCTCACACTAAAGATTGTTTACTGTGGAGTAACAGAGTCATAGTACCAGCTAAGTTACATGAACAGGTGCTGAAAATATTACATGCCCCGCATGCGGGTATAGTCCAAACAAAGGCATATGCAAGAGGTTATGTATGGTGGCCTCAGATGGATAATCAGATTGAGCAGATGGTGGCCAGCTGTGAACACTGCCAGCTCGTAAGGAACAGTCCGCCGAGAGATCCGCAGACATGGGTTATGTCTGAAAAGCCATGGCAGAGGGTGCATATAGACTTTGCTGGACCATTTCTAGGAAAGACTTTCTTTGTCATGATTGATAGTCACAGTAAATGGATGGAAGCAGAGATTGTAAACTCTATGAGTAGCGGGGCAGTTATCACAGTGATGAGGAGAATTTTTGCATCACAAGGCTTGCCAGATGTGGTGGTGTCTGATAATGGAAGAGCTTTCACTTCAGATGAGTTTAATAAATTTCTAGAGAAAAATGGAATTAAACACCTGCTCTCCTCGCCTTACCATCCAGCAACAAATGGACAGATAGAAAGAGCTATTCAGACATTTTAAAATAAAATAAAGAAAGTGCAGCATTTAAACATGCCATGGAGTGAAATGATAAGCAAAGTGCTGTTTCACATGAGAACAGTGCCTAATAGCGTCACAAACAAAACTCCAGCTGAGATGCTCAACGGTCGCAAGTACAGGACAGCTATTTCGTCTCTCCATCCTGACTCGAGGCAGAGCCGAGGCGAGGAACAGCTAGAGGCGGCTGCGCAGCGCGCGCCCGCACGGGCCTTCGCGGTGGACCAGCCCGTGTTGATCCACATGTATGGAGCCGGACAGAAGTGGCAGAAGGCCACTGTGGAGAAGGTGGAGGGACCCAGCTCGTACAGGGTGAGAACGGAAGATGGAGAGCTACATCGTAGACATGCAGATCAGATACTGGCAAGAACAGTTACAGCAGAAGCTAGATTAGCTGACAATGAAAACAGAGACACAAGTGCTTCAGACTTGCAGGCAACTGCTGAGCCTGACATTGAAGTACCACCCCCTGAGAGGTGGCCGGACATTATTGGTGTACCTGCCTTTAGATCTGATTAGTGTTATTACATTATATTGTGTCAATTATTAAAAAGTTTAAGTTGCTATATTTGATTTATATAATTGTGTACTAATTTAAAGAAGGAAGGTATGTTATGTATTTGACAGCTAATTGTTTGGTAACCTGCTTGAGGGTAGATTTGTAAAATGTTATATATTTGAAGGTAGTTAAATAAAAGCCAGTTTTGGTAATAAACTCAATGACGGCGTTATCTTTTAGAAACCATAATAACTATCATAATAGGGTGATTCTACGAAAACTCGTTTTTTGTCTGACTTCTGTGGCACATTTTTTTTTTGTTGAAATTGCACATCATGATAGTATATTCTAAATGAAGATTTAATTTTGATTTTTTTGGTAGTGAAGGGAACTTTATTGGCTTTATGGTTACGGAGTTATTCAATTTTAAAAATATGGTGTCCACGGAAATCAGAATTTTTATCACCAAAATCAAATAGGGGTTGATTTATCAATAAAAATATGTGTTTTCGGTAGTAAGTAGATTATTAAGGTTCTTAAAACTAAGGACCAATTATTTGACGTTTGTAGTTTGAATCAGTTTTTATAAAAACACCTTTAAATCATTAATGTAAATACAAGTAACTTTTTACAAAAATCACACTAATAATGTTTATCTTTGTATTAAAAATATTATTATTATTCATTTTGTATTTATTATAAAATTTTATCCTAAAAACATCATAAAAACTGTAAAAAAATATTATTGAGATGTTAATCAACCCGCAAAATCCACGGAAATCAGTACCACGGAAATCAAAAATAATTACAAAATCTTAGAAATTTTCTTAATTTGCTGGTTTATTTTACATTGAAATATGCAGTCGAAATTAGGAACACAAAAGGCATGAATTATCATAATTAATAAAACAATAGGATTAGCATAAACAAATTTAAAGTCAACATGGTAATCAGAATTTCTAGATACCAAGCCACGGAAAGTGATTACGTACTGAAATAACAGAATGACGTGGAGACATACACACTTGTTGTACACACCACTGATGGGGCGTGACTGATAGTTTCTCTCGACCTAACAACTATTTACGAAAGAATTTCCAAGGATTTTATTTATTTTTACTTATTTAAAATAAGAATATTAAAAAACTAAAAAAGGCCTCCCCTATTATCTTTGTCTAATCTACTATCATAAAAAAAATCAAAGGGCTAGGGATACTTTTTGTATGATTTTTCGAGCCGGACATGTTTTTTTCAACCCTGGGAGAATCACCCAATAATAACATCAAAGATGAAACTATAATAACTAGGTACCTAGTTAATATAGTTTCATCTTTCTAAAGTAAAAAAGTAGGTAGGTACTACCTACCTACTTTAAAAGCAGTAGGCATTTTAGCAAGAAATGTCCTGCAGTACCAACTAAACAGTGGTAGGTAAGGGACATTAACAGATTGTCATTTCCAAGCCTTTTTACTTAAATGATAGCTTGTAGCTTGGAATGATTCCTAGCTCAAATATGTAGGTAGGTAGGTACTTCTATCGCAAAAATAAATGCCTAACTTGCAATAAGCTGCAAACACTATATAAAGTTGAACTTTGACTGACTTATTACTGACATAAGAGTAGGACACGAGATAACTTACCGTTATTTACAAATTTAAAATCCCACTGACCCAATTACAATCTAATAAACAGGTCAACTTTTTAAACTGGCACCAACCAGCCACCGCCAACTGCTCGAACGAAACCACAAAAAAAAAGAAAGAGATAGAAAACTGTTTTTGTAACATTTACTTTATAACGTTAAGTAACGGTAAGTTTACCGATAAAAGCAAAAGTATCGTTACATTGATTTACCGGTATCTCGTCACAAAATTACCGGTATATCATATACCGGTACCTATTTTAGTAACGTTACCTAGTGTTGGGCCGATGTAACGTTACCACCTTTTTACCGGTATATGAAGCCCTGCTTTTATGTGTTTGAGTTACAAATAAAGCTTTTTATTTCTTTTGTATTCTATTACAATCTGCCATGCTGTCATTTGTTTCGAAATATCGTACTAAACCACAAATAGGTTAATACCGAAGCAAAACACAAACAGAAAATAGGTTATCTCACAAAGTTTCTTACGAAATAGAATTTAGTTAGTTAGTATGAAGTAGGAATTCGAATACCAAAACAAAGAGAAATTATCGAAGCTGTTGTTATCTAGTCTAAAGGAAAAAATATTTCCGAATGAATTGTCTAGAAAAGCGATTAAATAATATATTATCTAAATGGATTACAAGCAGGCATATATTATCGCAGCGCAATCTGCTACGTGCAGTTTTGGGCATTCCAATTATCTGCATAATTTAAATACTAATCTATATCTATCGACAATTATATTTAAGTTTGATCATTGATTATAGTCAAGTAGGTAAATGAACTTATTAAAACAAGTTATCGGGGAAAGAAATTGTTACAACAGGGTTGTCAGATCCTTCTTAAAATAAATACCTACCACCTTCTGGCTCCAACTTCGTTGGTTACATAGCTAAGTGAGCTAAGCACTGTTTTTTTTTTATTGAGACTTTACTTTGTCTGGTGATACTTCACGTACCTAGTGTACTAAAGATTAATAAACTAACACATACCTACATATGAATATGTTAGATTTTTTTTGTTTTGCTTTAGTTTAATACACCTACCACAAGTTCAGCAGATGCGACGACGGGCAAAAAAGCAGAGATCCTAAAAATGATATTTTCTGACTGAGGTGCTAGTAATAGGGCGTGCAAAACCGAAAACCGGTTTTGTTGAAAACCGGAAAACCGGCCAAAATTTACCATTTCTTCAAAACCGGTTTTGAGAGACAAAACCGGTGTTAGCTCCGGTTTTCCCGTAAATTAATTAAAATTTGATTTAGATCCACGTTTTTCAAAAGCACTTAAGAAATATGTAATTTTGTGTCATGAAATATTATCTGAATGCAACCTATACCAAACTAACCTACACTCCTCCCTCCGCAACCACGCTACGCGACTCCTGCAACCCACCTGCCTGCATTGTCGCCCGAATATACTTGCGTGCGACGACACGCTTAGCTTCTTATCTATTTGTTAATTATAATATATTTTGTGTTTTCTCATTTCCCTGTATTTTTGAGACGATGATAAGTAGAATTAATAAAACAACAGGTTGGTCTTAAGCTGCTTTTACTTTAATGCCGTCCATCGTTGTTTTATTCCGTAAATAAAAAGGGTTTATCATTCCTAACGTAAGAGTAGAACTTCCCTATGCTAATTATCTTTATTTTCAGAGAAATATATTTTTTTAAGAATAACCTCAGTAATATTGTTTTTTATATAGCAAATCAAATTAGACCTGTGTTGATCGCTCATATTTCGTGTCCTGTTCGATCTGATTCGACTAGTTGACTGAGTATCGTTCAATATAAACGATCTAAACTATCCTACTGAATAAAATGCCTAAATTAAGACCCGCAACACGTGACACACAACTTATTTATTAGGTACGTGTGAAGTAAAAAACGTCACGAAAATGAGTGCAAAAGAAAGAGACTAAGCTTAGTTGCATTACATGAATGATCGGTCGCTTTTCTATCAAAACTTAAATTTAATGGTTTATAACTTAACATGTCCGAATTAAAATTAGTTTTTGTTTACAAATACGATCGAGTATCCGTGATCAATCGCCATCGACACAGGTCTAAATCAAATCTATGCAGCATTCATCATCAACAACATAGGCTTCCCCCAATTGGCGCCTTAGCGCCCTGTCTTCACCTTGCCACATCCAGCATCTGCCAGCAGTCTTTCGCAGATCATCATCCCACCTGGCCGGAGGGCGTCCTAAATTACGTTTGCCGAGTCGCGGTCTCCACTCAAAAACACGTTTACTCTAACAGTTGTCGTTTCTTCGCGAGATTTGGCCGGCCCACTGACACTTCAGCTTGCTAATGCTTTGAGCTATGTCGAAAACTTTGGTTCTCTGTCGGATGTATTCGTTACGATTCGTGTCCTTCAGAGGAACTCCAAGCATAGCTCGCTGAGCGGCTTTGAACTGGTGGACCAGCCCTACCGTGAGTGTCCACGTCTCAGCTCCGTAGGTCATTACGGGTAGGGCGCACTGATTGAAAACTTTCGTTTTCAAACATTGCGTTGTGGATGACGAGAAGACCCAATGTTAGTTTCCCAAATGCTGCCCTGCCCAGCTGGATCCCCCTATTGGCCTTCTAAAAATTGTTTTTACCCAACTGCACAATCTGCCTAAGGTAAGCATACTCGGAAACAATTATAAGAAGGTGGCCATCTACGACGATGGGTCCTGGAACAATGTGGCCATTGATCATGCATGACTTTGGTTTTGTCCAAATTCAAGCCAAGACCGATGCGTCGCGAGGCTGAGGCTAGGCCGTCCATCCTGTGGGTCAGCTCCTCTAGCGACTCCACAATAACGACTGTGTCATCAGATGTTATCGCCGTTTATGTTAATGCCCTTACCGTTCTAGTCCAGCGTCTCAAACACGTCTTCCAATTCACTTGTGAACAGTTTAGAGGATATGACATCCCCCTGTCTCACTCCTCTGAGCAATTGGATGGGCTTAGACTGCTAGTCCTGTACTTGGACACTCATAGTGGCAGCTTCGTAGAGACAACTCAGCACTTCGATAGAACGATAGTCTACTTGGCATCGCTGCAAATATCCCAGAAAAACCTAAGTTTCGACGGAGTCAAAGGCTTTCTCTTAGCCCACAAAAGCGAGACACAGGGGCTTATTATACTCTTCGGACTTCTGTATAATCTGCCTCACTGTGTGAATGTGGTCTATGGTGCCATGTCCTCCGCGGAACCCGGCCTGTTCTGGTGGCTGGAACTCGTCAAGTCTCCTGGCGAGACGATTCGTGACCACTCGTGGGAACAGCTTATAGCTGCAGCATTGTCACGTATTAAATTCATGGTTCCCAGAAGTGTTTCACTCTTAGTCTTAGGTACTCCTAGGAAAATACTTATACATCTTTTACATAACGGTACCACAAACTTATCTGACCCGGTAGGTGATGGTCTCGCTTTGTCAAAATTTTACCAATCAGAAGCTGGTACATAGAATAGACCAATCCTGCTTGACATTTGACCTCTCCTCACCAGCAACGCCGTTTTTTTTTTGCTAAAACCGGGTTTAAAACCGGTTTTCGGTTTTGAGCCCTCAACACCGAAAATCAAAACCGGTTTTGAAAACTTTCCGGTTTTGCACGCCCTAGTTAGTAATCTATTTAACAGGGATTATGGAAATAGTTTTAATTGTATGATCGAGATTCACATAATATTCTTTAAAACTATTAAATAAATCTATTTTAAAAGGGATTATGGAAACAGTTTTTAATCGTATGATCGAGATGCACGTAGCTTCCTTTAAACCTATTTACTTAATGCATTATTAAAAATCTTTTATTTTTAATTATATTTTAAAAAAGTAAATTTAAAAAATATGTTTCTCTAAATAGTAAAATAGAGAGATGTTTTCTTTGATAGTCTCTAAACTTATGTTTTATAATTCTTATCAAACACTCCAAATCTTAAAGGGAGATAAGCAATTGGCAACCCTATGCAAAAGTGACCGCATGACTTTGACGCCAGCAAATAAATAGAGTTGCAGTAGGCAACACTCGTCTCATTATTATTGAATGCGAGTCGCCGCTTCCGGCGCTAGCAGGTTCGACTCCTCGCAGGCACCGTGCATAATTTATCAGTTAACGTAATCGTTTCGTCGTAGTCCGTTTTCTACTTTCAAGATCAACCACAGAATAATTATTCATCATCTCGAAAACCTTTCCTTTTAAAACACTATAGCTAACTCTACACGACAGTTTAAATTTGTACCTTAATGAAACCAGAGCTCAAGTTTAGGTTAACATAAACTTTGTGTCTTTGAGTCTGAAAGACCCAAAATCCAAAAAGGTTTTGTGGTAATACATATAAATAGAATAAACCAAAAACCTAAGTAAATCGTACTTATATCTGGATCGTATCGTCCTGTTTCCTTTGATCACGCTGCTATTTTAAGATGTACTTTGTCTTACATGAAAAGTTAAGAAAATTGCGCAGGAAATTGGATTTAATATCAATAAACTTAACGACTATTTTAACGTTCACAGTGAATTTGATGAATGACAATTTAGCGGGAAGCTGTTTTAATTTTTTTTTGGTTACGAGTACTAAAGAATTATTTATATTATTTCATAACTAAGTCAGAACAACGTCTCTCAGATCTCATAGTATAAATCAAAGTTTCTCTGTCCCTATGTCCCTTTGTATGATAAAATCTTTAAAACTACGCAACGGATATTGATGATTCAAGAGGAAGGTATAATAAACGTACGTATAATAAAACCGTGCGAAGCCGAGTTGGGTCGCTAGTTTTAAATAACTTAGAATAAAATCATTGAATAACTTCCACGCTAACTAGTTCTGGTAGTTGGTCATTCATAATATTTAATAGATAGGAACAATCGGGACTCGTCCATTGTTCTTCCTATTCTACTTTAAGCTGATGTTTATATTATCGTTCAGGCTTTGGCGTAACGAGTTATGAATACTGATGTTTTACCTATCCACTATCTACACTATCACCTATCCTACTAATATTATAAACGCGAAAGTTTGTAAGTATGGATGGATAGATGGACGTTTGTTACTCTTTCACGCAAAAACTACTGAACGGATATGGATGAAATTTGGTACAGAGATAGATTATAGTCTGGAATAACACATAGGCTATATTTTATCCCGGAATTCCCACGAGAACGGGAAATTACCGCGGGTGAAACCGCGAGGCGTTGCTAGTCCTTCATATTCAAAGATTTTTATATATACATTTTTGTTCATATTATCATCGCCAGTGAAATGATTATGATTAGAATGAGGGCAGACAAAGCGCACCCATAGACCAACAGCGTCCGCGCGCTCGCTAGAGGAATGTCTTTGCCTTCGCTTTATATTTAGACCGTTTGAGTCTGTGCTTGTATTTCTGTACGTTTCTCATCCGAATACAAAGCTCTAGGCTTCAGTGGAAAAGACGATGATGGATTTTCCCTTCCGTTTTGTAGATCAATGCACCGATAGATAGATTAGTTTTTAGTTTTCGACAAACGTCGGTTTTACAAACCAGAGAAATAGAAAGTCCTTTTCCTCTGTATTTTATTAATTGGTCTGAGTTCTGTTCAAACGAAACGCAAAAGTTTCGTAGATTACCTATTTGTTACTTCTTTACGTACAAACAACTGAACGCATCAGGCTGAAATTATGCATAAATGTAGTAATATGCCTGGAATAAAATATGGAAAAAGTACGTTTTATCTCTGAATAAAACGTACAAATGCCAGTCAGACACTTGTTTTGAAAAAAAAAAAACAATACCAAAATGAAACAAACTATTGTCGAGCTTCTAAACCTCAGTTAAAACCACCTTAAGGCATTCACTGCCCACTAACTATCCACCACCGCAACACAACAGGGATCAACATGTATATGCCACTCAATGTCCAGACTTTAAATTTCTAAACAATAACCAAAAACGTCCGACTTCGAAGGGACTTGAACCCCTCAACTAAGTACGGAATGCTACAAATTTCAAAATTAACGAATTTTACTATGAGGGAGGTCAAAAAATAAAACTTTTGTTGCAGACATTCATAGAAACCCATACACGACACTAAAATAATAAGATCACACTAAAATATAAAAAATAGACCAGTTAATGTAGGACTTGGACAAGTATTAGGTAAGTAATAGAAAAATTCATGAGGAATCTCCACTATTTCAAATCTTTATGAAAATAAAATTTCATCAGCCTTTTTTCCACGCAAGCAACCTGCGAGTCAATGTCAGTCCTGCTCATTTCGTCGGCAGATCTGGAGGTTAAAAAATCATTATGTACAAAAAGTAACGGGAGGGCCCGTTACTTTTTGTACAACCACCCTGTTAGTAGAAAAGTGTTACAATTAATATTTTAGTTTTATAGGAATTAAGATAGATAGAAGTCTGTAATTAGGGGTAGGAGTTTTTACAAAATCCAAGTTTTTGTTTTTTATCATGAATCTTTGTAAGGATCTTCTAAACTAAAAGTTATGCTAACGACTTATCTACTATTATAAATTCTGAATTGTGTGCGCAGCACAGTCAAAGGCAAATATGGTCTCCACCGCAGAGTTTACTCGGCGATGTGCTGGATAAATACTGATGTGTCCACCCAGCGCTGGGTTTTAGTGGAGACCAAGACACTGTAACGCCACGACTGTATATTTCACTAATTTTTATGAAAAACTCGATAACTACTGCTAGACCTTGATCAAATCTCAAAGGTCCGCACGAAAAGCATTAGCAAAATAAGTAACACCAAAATCGTTTCACCTTATTCAGTCAAATTGAGTACCTTTTTTTAAAGACCTCGGAAACCTACGGAAAGTGAGTTGTTTGAAAAAATCCAATTTGTCTTGTAAAAAACCTGGCAGCGCCCCGCGGCTTCACCCGCCGCGTGAAAATGGATGAATGAATATTGTTTTATTCCAGGTCTAGAATAACGTCTATTTAATTTTAGCTCGATCCGTTCAGTAGTTTTTGTGTGAAGAGGCATCAAGTATATCCATCCATAATTTTGCATTTATAATATTAAAATAATGAAATAGATGTTCTTTGTGGTGTATTTAGGTACGTGCCTCATCCAGTGAACGAGTGTCTGCATTACGAGACTGCGATTCTAAAATAAACAGAGTTCGCCGGCCGCCCGGCGCTGACTCATCCTACCATGTACAAGGAATACTTTTGATATTTAAATAGCACCTTATTTACAATACATTAACAAACATTACAAGGAACAGCTTGTAATTGTGAGGGGTTAGAGGCAGAAGTACACTAAGTTTGCTGAGTCGGGGTCTCCACTCAACAGAACACGTTCTTTCCACTGTCGGTTCTTCGCGAGATATGGCCGGCCCACTGCCACTTCAGCTTGCTAATTCTTTGAGCTACGTCGATAACTTTGGCTCTCTGTCGGATGTATTCGTTACGAATTCTTATATATATTTTCTATTCTTACGAATTCTATCTATTCTTCAGAGAAACACCGAGTATAGCTCTTTCCATAGCTGGTGACTTTGAACTGAGAATACATATAAAACCTAAAAATAATTTAAAAACTTAGGATATGACTCGATTACATTCGCGATTACATCCACACGATTTTCAAAACTCTCTTTTCGAAAAAAAAAGTCCCGTCTGAATTTCTCTTATTGTGAATTTTTCTTAATGTTCTTGGTAGTCCTTTTTTCAACAAGCGACAGACTAAAACGAGGTGTCGCATAGGCGAGGCCTATGTCCAGCAGTGGAACGTTTCTTTGTTATACTTATGACCTCATCATCATTAGTTAGGAGCTTATTATGATGCTGATGCGGTCATGAGTATTGAGGCTTTCATGAGTATTGAGGCTTTCTTGAATACGATACGACACACACTTTTTTTTCACTTTTGGATTTGTGCATCTGCCTCTGATAAGACGCATCTGACGTATCGTGACCACACTTCTTGGAAGCGCGTTCAAATCTTTTGTACGGAAAAGTAAACAGTTGTTTTTTTTATGCTTGTAGCCAGATTTATACGTCAATCCATAATAACTACCTCCAGCATATCAGTTTTTTACCATGAGGTGTGGTAGACCGTAAATAATATTATAGTAAGTAACTATAAATTATTTTACCAAGAGGTAGGTAAACCGTTTATAATAATATACATACATACAGTTAAAAGTACATCAATTTTTAGATTAAACATATCGTAGGTTCTATTTTCCTCTAGACTATACGTTGGTTGTTTTGAACATTGTCTCTGTCTGTACAGAGTTCGGTACTTAAATAGGAAAACCCTTTTTTATTCTGACCATAAAATAAAACTTATTGAAATATTAATAAAAGAAGTATTTCCATTAGCCATTAAAAACTAAATGATCATAAAACATTTCAAATGAGACCATGTGTGTTGTACTGTGCGGTGCCAAACTTCAATAGATTATATTTTTAAGTATCACCATTGCTAAGGAGGTGCAATTATCAAATTTATTTGCACCACACAGATACGAATAAAAAAATGATCGCATAAAAATACAGATCCAGGAGGGATCGTAATATGATGCATTTTTGAAAAAAGATAAAACCATTTTTACCTTAGAACTATAGATGGAGTTAAAAAGGAATGGAATCGTGAAAGATAGATCTTTGGCTGAAGATCAAAAGTTGTCATATCTAACTAACTAATTATGCAGTCTTGGTCAATAATACCGCGTCCAAAAACGAATCAGAGGTTTTCAAATCGCCGGAATCTTTTTTTTATATAATCTATCTATGTATGTATGTATATGTTAACATGTTAACCGATTACTCGATGACGCCTGAAATGATTTGGAAAATTCTTAAAAAAACTAATTTTTTTTAAAAATATTTATCAAAAAAATTACGAATTGTTTATGTAAATGATATTTTCTATGGTCAACAACTTATTGGTGTTATCATACCATGGGCGCAAACAAACAGTGCATGCGGAATTGATATCGGTTTATAGTTTTTTGACAGAAGTCATAGCGACCTCGTTTCAGTCTGTTTGATCTTTGAATTTTCAATTATTTTTAAATATTTCGCCTCTGCCACAAGGGGACAAAAGAATTAGACGAACTGAAAATCAATTATCACTTTATTTCTATTATTTTTATATTACATTATTTTGATAATTATGTACCTATAGTATTAAATTTGACTTGTCTTAGTACTTATTTTGTAAGCCTAAAGAAATATAGATATTGATTTACTGATTTATTGATAGTAATTTCACAGCTCTTTTACCCTAAAGAAGAAATTTACAGCCAGCTAGCTTCCTTAATAACTTTTAATTATTCAACTTTTTCAAGGCCAACTTGTTAGATGCCTATCTAAACGACTTGATCCCCACAGGCCCTTAACCAGCCAAGTGTTACCAAGAGAGTTCTGGGAATGAACTTATGAACGTTTCTCCCCTATAGGTGTTTTTGCATTCGCGGTGAATTCACCTTTTTCAATGCTCTGCGATACCTACAGGGTATATGTAATGTATGTAGGTAATTGAATGGTATTAGATATTATGTACGTGACTGATAATTCAATATTATCATAACCGGTTTAATTAATGCGGTAAAGTCATTGACGCAGTTTTCGTCCATAGAGCACATGTAATGAACTTATGAGAGACATATCTGACATGCCAAGTCATGTAAAAAAGCATCTGGAGTATTTTTTAAGTTTTGCTATGGAAGTAAAAAGTACTACGTACAACGTAGTGAGTTCCATGAGTTTTGTAGACAGTTTTACGCTTTCAGATGATTTAGCCCATTTCTATTATTACAGAAATTGGACTCAATCAAAATAACTTATATCTTCTTACAAAAGTTTTGAAGTGTGCATTTTCAATGCTTTACAGCTGCTGTAAAGATACATATATAAATAACGAAGCAGCTTCTGTATCAAACATAAAACTTAGAGTCAAAACATTTGTGTCCAGTAGTGGAAATTTACTGTCCACTGTGCGAGGCATAAGCAGAAAGACCTAGATTCTAGAGTACCTATATAAAAACAAATAAGAGTGTTAAGTTTTAACCCATAGTACGTTAGGCTTAGCTAGATGTTGCTGTGTGATTTTTCGAGTATAATGAATTGAGTAATTTATTTACCTATAGTTCTGTTTTTGTGAATGTTACCTCAGAAATTTCTTCTAGATGAACCAATTTTATGTTTCTTTTTATATTTGAAAGCTGGCTCAGCTTTTGTGGTCCCATACAAATTTAAGTATCAGTAGTTTTTGAGTTATCATGTTATTATCCATCAACCACATCATATTCCACTACTGAACATAGGCATCCCCTAATGAGTGCCATAGCGCCCGTCTTCAACTTTCCGCATCCAGCATCTGCGCACAGTCTTACCCAGATCTTTGCTTTTAAAAATTTGAAGTCTATTTATAATTTTTTACAGCTCGTAAAGTTATTTCAAACCCACAATATTTTTTATTCAAATACACAAGGGTTTGTCTGTGGCATTGGTGTAAATTCGTGATCCCCTAGCACAAATTTACAGGAAAGTCAAAAGCAAAGTTAGACAATGATCCCTTGTTGATTTAAAATAAACAAAAACACTCAGTATGATAAACGACCGTCCGTTAAAACGTTTCAACACATGATATCATAATAATGAGATGCGGGCGACATACGTTGTAATGTAATTACTTTATTTATATTACATTCGACCACATGTGTATGCTTCTGCGGTTCGAGTGGTGTATCGAGTAACAAATAGTAGCGGGATTGATTCGCACATGAATAAAAACGTGATGACAAATACACACTTCATGTTTACAGTACACATATAGATTTGTATAGTAATACTAGCTGCGCCCCGCAGCGTCGCCCGCGGAGAAATTTATTTATTTGTCAAATATCATATTTTTATACATAATATGCTATTCCCGACGAAGGCAAATCCAAAAACACAAAAATCATAAAAATCGGTCCAGCCGTTCTCGAGTTAACAAACACGACTTTCTTTTATATATATATATATAGATAGATGTTACCTAAAGACCGCCATAAATTAATCCCGTGTTGTCCATATCCCTTAAGGAAGTGGCCAGGCATTGTTGTGGTAATTGTTATTGTTGATATTTTTTTTTGTGTTTTACCTTTTTTTTACCATGTTTAAATTAAAAAGAAATTATATTTAAGGGAGCGACATGGTCACTGTGTGACAAAACTCCATTACAATAAATAAAGAAAAAAAGATCGATCATACGCTACCCGCAAACAGCAGTTTCCATGACTTTCGTCATCGGTTCATTTTGCATTTTTACCGACAAATCATTGATAAAAATGGTGGTTCTATGTAACACACAGCATCATCAAGCCCCAAGCTAAGTAGAGCTTGTGTTATGGTACTACTAGACGACTGATATATTTAATACAACATTACGTAGATAGATAATTTTTACTATAAAAAACATCCAGAACCCCGGAACAAATATTTGCAGATCGTAAAACAATGGTCTCGAGGCGGGAGTTGAACCCGCAACCTCCTGCGTCGGACTTTCGTCCGCCGCGCAACATCGGTTGTCAAATCAGAAAAGGTTGAGTAAATGAACATCATCGTTATCTAACTATGTAAAATCACCTAAAATTACACTAATGAAATGTATTTTCCAGAATACTTTAATTTGTTTTTAATGTTCAACGTGGCTCTTTGTTCAAATTCTTTGAGGTAAATCCCAATGTTTTTATTCCTAACGCGTTGGTACATGTTTTTCTGATCATTGAGTCACCACACTACTCACCAGTGAAATAAGTTGTGAGCGCTGTTTGGACCTACCATATTGTTCATCCAGCACAGCTTGAATGGAGGCTATATTTGCCACTAATTCTGATAAGTAGGTACAAAAACCTGTTAAAAGGTACTTAGGAGTAATGACTATTTAGTTGCTGTGAGTAGATTTAGGTTCGCAAAAATAATTACTTACACGTATTTATTTTTTCTTTTAGATACCGAAAGAAGACAAGTGCGAGTAATTCTCTAAAAAAAATGTGTCATCTGTTTTGTTGGCCAACATATTATTATCATCCAACACTATCCATCCAACTGATATTATAAGAGCGAAAGTAATTCCTTCTATCTGCTATGGGCCATCATAGGCTACTTTTTATACCAGAAAAGATCATGCGAAGCCGCTCTGCTAGTGATTATTATTGTACTAAGTAAGGAACCAGCATGCGCTATATTATTGCAGGATACTACGGACGATTTTAAATACCCAAAGGTTGCTCGGCCAACCTTGAACTCTTGTCTGACTCACGTCTCTAGGCCACTGCAATCATATAGCAATTTTGAACGGCGACATTGAGTCCTACAGATCATTACCATCTTCAAGTTATCTTTTTAATCGTGCTGCTGTGAGTTTTTTTCATATTCAAGTATGTTTAAAGTCATAGTCTAGAATGATCAAAGCTACTTATTTCCGTGAATCACTTTAGGTGTTATTGTACGTATGGAGACAATTAATGAGCAAAAACTAAAATGATTTTTTAAACAAAGGGAAGAAAAAAGTTTTACAAAAGAAACTTTTTTCTGATCAAGAGCAAAAATTAAAATAATTGGATTCTGTAATTCTAAATACAGGTCTTATTAATAACAAAGATCTTTACAAACAAATTATAAAGTATTTACAATTTTAAAACAGGTCTAAATTTATATGATTTTTTTGTAATAAATAACAAACCGTATGCATACCGCTACAACTGGCTACAAGTCAAAACTGTTCTTTTCTTGAAAAAATAATGTAGATTTCCCTTGCAATTTCTCTGATAAAAACAAAACAATGACCAGACATTGTCTCGATTAGAGTGTTATGCAGCTCTATCATAAATCACTCGACCTTTACGGCTAATTAGCGATCGTGTCAGATATTCGTGCTGCCCTCTATTAGCTAAAACACCATTTATTGCCATTATTTATTGTTATTCTCTAGACCGAGGTCGTTATGTAATAAGGTGATATATTTTACGATTTCATTTCAGCTTGATTAGGTTTTTTGAAAGGCAGATTTATTACGTTAGATATTTCGTGATCGTTTTTCGTTCGTTTCCATTTTTATGATTTCTACGATGACCAAGATTGACTAAGCCGCATATTTCATAAAAATATAGTCACAAAAATTATTAGGTACCTTGTTGTTTATAAATGCGCCTTTTTGACATTCCTATTTCTGAACCTCACTTTGTAGAATCATGTCTGTGTCTAACAAATGAGAAAAATAATTAATATTTATCAACCAAAAATAAAGAATCTGAAGATAGCCGGATCAAAATACTGTGAATTTTCAAATTGAAATACACCAAAACCCTCATAAAATGATCCTTTTTCTTTACTTCCAGGGTCTTCAGACGCTGAGATGCCACCTTCGCTGCTCCACTCGATGCAGAACCAGATGCAGAGCAAAGGAGGCTACGAGATGGCGTATGGAGTTAAGGTACTTATCTACCATCCCTTAGAACTAACCACAAAAATTACCACTTTAGAGCCGAGTGCTTCAAGTTCCCCGTTCAAGGGGTGATTCAATATGGCCAATCCAAGCGTGAGATTCTGACAAAATCGTATTTAGAACACATTGTGACGTCACACGATTTGGACGTGGAATCTCCTGTCATAGTGAATAACGCCCCAGGACTATCTTCCTGTTGTGGCAGCTGCCATAGAGCTATGCATAAAATTTTGCTCAAATGGCTCATGAGTAAGGCTTTAGAGCTTGCTCTAGCGTAGTTGGCTTCTTACACATTCTCCCCCACGCGGCGTTATTATATTCTATAACTAACTATACACTTCAAAAAAATTAAAAATGATTTGAGAAAATCTTATCATTGAATATTCCTCTACAACGACAATGCGAGTAAAAACTATAGGTACTTTCATCTAAAGATATAATGAAATTTATTGAAAATCAATTTATCAGCACTCACAACACAAGATCAGCTTAATTTGGGGCTAGATGTCGTTGTGTGAATTGTCCGGCATCATTAACTTATTATGTAAAAGTACTATATGAGCGAAAAAGTTTAGGTACTCTATCTATCACGCTAACGAAGATACGGGCCAGAGCGGTCTGACATGAGTAAAACGCAACGTCCTCGCAAGAAGAACCTAAATCCTAGCAGGACTGAATAGAGTGGGTAGTTTTAGACCCCATGCTCAGTGGAGTCAGGTTGTTAATGATGAAGACGAAGGAAAGAAATGTCGAAAGAAATGTCGGGCAATAATCGGCATTCCTAAGTTTCTATGACTATTAACGAACGATATCGAAACGTCCTTCGATTGAAACTAGGCTAACTTTCGGAATGGCTATTAAATTGGCAAATACTTTTAGAACATCTTAGCAAATAACACTTAATTTTGATCGTCTTCTGATGTCGCCATCAAAAATTGGCATCAGTTGGTATAAGGAGGACAAGTAAATTTTTGAACCCAACTTGTAAATATGTAAATTGATTGACAATAGATATATTAATTGATTGGCAACTTGTAAATAAGTCTTTTAATTCTTTCTCGAACCCTTTCTTAAGAACAAACATTGAAATCGGAAAAGTAGTGAAGAATATAAAAAGAAATACAACATTTTACGAAACTTTTTTATTATGTCACAGGTCTTTAATGTTATGAAATTAACATTCGTGGTCTAAAATTACCAAACACGTTTTCAGTAAATAAGTATTCTACTGTCGATATATCAATAATTTAACGATAATTAATCTTTTTCAGGTTTATTGAAACTGCAGTGGCCGAGTATGTGTGAAGAATGCGCTCCGATTGTTGAACCAAGTATCATTTCACAGCCGATGACTCAAACGACAACAAACATTGTAAAACCAAACGCAGTGATATCATTTAATAGACAGGTCCAATGAGAAAAATAATAATATTATTATTAAAAATAATAATACTATTATTATTTATTGAGAAAATAACATCATTACAGGGTTTATAACCCCAAGATGATGATATTATAGTTTGATCTAGATCTAGGTTTTGTTAATATATCTTTTTTTAATTCCTAATCGAATTGCAAGGAAATCTTAAAACCCTTTAAGATTCACTTGGATTCCACCAAAGCATTACCTTTTTGTGTAAGAATATCCAACGTTTAGTGTAGTGTGTACAGGACCATCGCGTTTTTTTTCGAAATTCACATTCTTTTGGATGAAACACACCCAGCATGAAAAATTAAACATACATTTAACCCTATTCACTGTGTGCCCAAGTTTTCGTAAAGTTAGCTGCTCTAAAATGGTAATTCAGTACCGGCCACATATTTTATGGTAATTTATATTAGAAGACCTAAATTTTAGAACAGATATTGGTGTCAAATCAGATGTCGCCATAACTACTTAAATCTAATTTGAAAGCACTAGAAGTGTTGCCATCGTTTTCATAACGATCTAAATAAAAAGGATGACATAATGTCTACATATATCAAATTGTAGATACAAAATTCTAGATACAAATCATAGGGAAAATATGTCTAATTGTCTGATCACTTTAAACTTTGATTTCGTTCAAATGTTATTTTGATGAAATGAACATCCCCTAGACGTTTTTATTAATGAAATAATGAATCACTGTGTTTGTTCTGTCAAATAAGAGTCAAAACTGTAAAATTTATGCTATAATGATCTAATATTTATTTAATGAACGTTAGTTGTAGTATTCGTGTTAAGAATTTGTTTACTGTAAATACATTTTATTTAAATTCAAATTCAGTAAGTTAAATCAAGTTACCTATGTTATTTCTGTAAGAAAATAGTGTTTTAGTCTTTATTCTATTTTAATTACATACCTTCTCGGAATTATATGAATTTATGTACGATTAATTCCTGTAAAATTCTGTAAATCAAATCATCGAAATAATTCGAAATCAATCGAATTTATTCATACACTTGTTAGAAAAAAATATCTGTGCATGGTAACAATTGGGAAACAGGTAATTTTCTAAACATTTTTTTGAATTTTGTAAGAACTATTGTGTCATAAAAACTACATTAATATTTTAATATCTTCGTCCTGGCAATACTGCCGAGTTCCTTATAGTCAATTTTATTCTCATCTATTGTAAGATAAGCTAAGTCATAATTAGACAAGAAATATTGTAAGTTTCCTTTTTTAAATTTAAACTTAAAAGTCTGCGTGCCCGAACGTCTTTGGACAACGAAATGACTCTTAAGTTTAAACTGTAGACTGAAAAACTAAAAAAAAACGAAGAGATTTTTTAACATGCTCTTTTTTCCATATTAACAGTTAACAAAATAGAAATGCGTTAATACATTTAAAATACCTATCTGCTATATGAAACTTCATGGAAGCCTTATTTGTGTTAACAACAAGTAAATTTTGATATCAACCATTTTAATATCAGACTTATAATGCTTAGGGTGATGTTCTTCCTTAATTTAATCGCACTGATGCATAATTTGATAGTTTTACAGGCGTTTTCATACTTTATTTACACTTCAGCTGAATTTATCGCTGTAGATTATCGAAAAGTTTTCAGAAAACCTTTCAGAAGAACAACGCCCTAGGTTTCTGTGTAAAAAACAATAACAACAATGGAGAAGTGAGAAAAAACTATTTTTGGTTATCAGTCCTATTTTGCAATGAACCGTTATTGGCATTTAAGCGCACACCAATGACCTCAGCAATTTTGTCGATTATTAGTTCAAATGACAAAGGTTTATTCAGTTTAGAAAAATAGTAAGTAATTAGTTATAATTGTATTGTCTACATCAGTAATATGGATTTGTTCTTATGATAAAAATATGTACTTATGGAAAAGTTTTTGATTGTTTTATTTTGCCTTTCATTAGATGAAAACAATACCTTTTCTGAATTACAAAGCTCTTAATAATTTAATTTAACTTTTTATTAGATTTTGCCGTGATGCTTCTTATGGCTACATATGATTATTGTATCGATTTCTTGCATGATTAAAAAACACTGATTGATTGTTAACGCCCTTTGATAACTTTGCTAACAAAAGTGATAAGCTTACAAAGTACATAAATGAGTCGATTAAAATTGTATTTAGGAATCGACCCATAAATATTACAAGATTTTTTTATCTCATTATTTGTTGTTTCGCCTTCCTCTTTTATTTATTTATATCTATCCTATCCATTAAGACGTTGAAACAATAACAAAACGACTAATTACAGCTAGTACCTATTTACAATTATAACAAACTCCTAAAAATCTCTACCGTCACCAGAAGGCAGAAGTGCCCAGAATGCTGGAGCATTGCCACGTTGAATGGCAATCAATGCTAATTCGTAGACCGAATGTCGTTTTATTTATTTATTTATTTATTTCTCAAACAAAATCCACAGCCCTTAAAACTAGAATTAACAAACTTATTCATGAAACATAAGGCCAATGAAGGATTTACATTTTTTAAATATCGTTGAACACAATTTCGACCCTTCGATTATCATGACTCCAAGGTATACCTTCCTTGGGCTACACTCTAAGTTTTTAAATAATCCCGCCTTTGAGCCGTTTGGCATAGACAAGTAGTTTGCAGTAGGCAAACTATACCTAGGCTTAGGCTGCGCTACGTGTACCTAATAGTAAGGTATATGTTAGCGAAATAATCGTGCGACGTTTTTGTACATTTTATAGCGGTTTCTTATCAACAGTAATCATAAATTTACGATACAAATCGTATGATCGTTGCTAGTATTGTGATAGTATGCACATTTTTTACAGCAGATTTATTAATCGATGTCATAACAAAACAATTCAAAGTTATTTAAAGAAAAGTTATTTTGCAGTTTGATAAAACGGTACAGAATGATGATTCGGTTTTTAAAAATTGTGCATGTTTTAACGGTATACTGTAGGTACTTAAAGCGGTATTACACAACACGCAATTCAGGGCCCGCTAGTTAGGGTAACTAGGGAGCAAGGCTTGCCAGGTAGGGACCCTAAATCTTTTCACACCACTCTTATTTAAAGTTAGGGTCCCTGAATAACGTGTAGTGTAATACCCCTTTTACCTAAGCAATCATGGCGCAGTATAACTGAGCCCTTATTCCTAGTCTATGGTTCAACATTTCTCAGTAGTTTTGAGGCAGTTTTATCTATATGCTTAGCACAAATTCTTCTACATAGAATCGCATTGTTTATCGTTCGTAGTTGCCGGTTAGCATTCAACCAGCGGACATTGTTGTGTTTGTGCCTTGTATGTGAAAAGAACGCTTACAAATAATTATTGTGCGTCTGCCAAAAAATACTTAGTGCGAATATTCGCTACGCATTGCTTGGAAAATGCAGTCAACATAATCAAAATTAACGATATATAAATACAATGTTTGGCATACTGATCATAATTTTAATTTTGTTGTTAATCGGCAAATACTTTTACAAATTTTCATGCGGAATTTGCAAATGTGCGGATAAAATGATCGACAAAGTTGTCGTAATAACCGGCTCGAATACTGGAATAGGTTTCGAAACCGCCGAGGAGCTGGCCCGGCGAGGGGCGAAGGTGATTCTCGCATGCCGAGATGAAACACGAGGCACCTCGGCTAGAGATAAAATAATAAAAACCACCGGCAACCAAAACATAGTCTACAAACACCTGGATTTGGCCTCGTTTAAATCTGTGCGAGCTTTTGCTGGTGACATTTTAAAAACAGAGCCCAGACTGGACGTTCTGATCAACAACGCCGGCACGGGAAACTGTGGCAACCTTCTCACTGAAGACAACCTTCCCTTCGAGACGCAGGTCAACCACTTCTCTCCATTCCTTCTCACTTTAACCCTTTTACCGCTCCTCAAGTCGTCGACCCCAAGTCGCATCATCAACGTGTCATCAATCATGCACAGAATCGGAAGGATAAACTTGAAAGACTTCGATAAGCAAGCCCCAACTGCTCTCACCCGTCTGAGAGTCTACTCCGACACCAAACTAGCGAATATACTCTTTACCCGGAAACTGAGCGACATTTTGTCAGGGACTGGAGTAACAGTCAACTGCTTGCACCCTGGCGCAGTGAACACCGAAATATTCCGAAACCAGAACTTCATCATCAAGTTTTTGGTTCGTCTGTTCTTCAAGACGTCGCAGGAGGGTGCTCAGACCACCATACACCTGGCTGTGTCTGAACAACTGAAGGACACGACGGGAAGGTACTTCTGTGACTGCGAGGAGCGGGAGCCGTCATCGCACGCGAAGAATCATGAGATGGCGGAGAGATTATGGCAACTATCGGAAGAAGTATGCAGTCAGAAAAAGATTGAATGATTGGTTAGGCGCGTTTTGCTTGCTAATTATAAAATATCAGGAACTATTTAATATTATATTTGTACCTACTAATTACTTTGAACGTGTTGACCGTATAATAGCTACCTATTGAGTTTTCCAAATATTTGTAGATTCTATAAATGATGCTTTGTAGAGCATCACCTCATCACCAACGTTCGATGAGATTATAAGCTAGGTACAAGATTATTCTTGAACATCAGTCAATCCTTATCATTTTGTTATAAATCGGTGTTTGTTCTTCAGATAAATAATATTCAATACAATTTTGTTTTATCGACATTGACCTGAAAGAACAACAACCTTTGTATGCACGACCTTGATCTGGTACCTAACTGCAGTCTTTGTTACTGGTAGCTAAGTGAGCTGCTTCCGATCACGCATGTTATTTCTTCGTGGTCAAACTGGATTTTACGGCCAGGTGAGATGACGATCTGCGAAAGACTACTGGCAGATGCTGGATGAGGCAAACTGAAGACAGGGCGCTATGGCGCTCATTAGGTGAGTGGTCCAGCTGTGGACTTATATAGGCTAGATGATGATGATGAAACTAGATTTTCGATTTTAGACTAAGTATTTTGACTAACGAATAATAACTTTCCTAGTCGATGAGGACCGATTTGTTAATTTTCTTAGTTAAGGAAATCTTATCCTCGTTACGAAACCGTAAAGAGTAGGTAAGCTTATCTTGAGGTTTTACTTTAGTTTATAAAGCTATAGGAACCTGTTAGTTGTGTGTAAAGACTAGCTAGGTCATGCATGATGTGATGACCTAATACAAACATAGAACTTCAGCTAGGTACTTAGACGAATGGGCCATAAAACCGTAGGTCATATCACACATAAAATAAAAATGGTTTTGCTCTAAAATTGTCTATTATTTTTGTGTAAGTAGCTAGGTAAACTGGCCACGAATCAGAAACCTTGGTAACTATTTCTCTTTTTCCAGGAAGGTGCGACTAAGATAATGTAAAAAAATGTTGGCATTTGAAGTACACTTTATTTAGAAGACAAACAATTTATTTTTAAAATATTTCAAAAAATTGAAGGATCGTAAAAATACTTTAGCAATACAATTTTTTTAAAATTACCTTTGACTTACAATTAATTTTTAAGAAGTAGTCGCATGGCTAAGTTTTAAACATTATTTATTTATTCTCTTACTATTCACCTTTTTCTATGTCTATGTTCAGATCGTGCTGCTGTAGGCTTCGACGATTTCCCTTTGTATCTCTCATCTGCAATAAAAAAATGAAATAGACAACCCCATGTTTCATTTAGACTGGGTACCTGTTTATTTTATAGAACGAAAGAATCACTAAGCATTTTACAAAGATACGTAATATTTTACATAAATAAGATCTTTTTACTCGTTCTAATGTTGTCCGAAATAAATGACTTTGTTGTTGTTAATATTATAATTGCGAAAGAAGTTGTCAGATAGCTTTTCGTAGAGTGAGTGGGGGGAAGATGAAAAAAGGGGTAAGACAAAAAGTCTTCAATAACACCAGATTTATAGTACAGTAAAACAGTGCAACTTTGCCCAATTTTCTTGGATTTAGTGGTTTAATTTTAGATAATTTAAAAATTATGTATAGTTCAAATTATGTTTGCGCTACATTATTATAAATAAATACTGTTCTTTGCAAATAAAAGATTAAAAATCGAATAAAATGGGACGGTATGTGTAAAAAATCATAATTTAGAGAGCGGGCCAAATAAAATAAAAAATTACGAGTTTGCCCATTTTGCAAAAAAATAATAATTCCGGTATTTTTGACCGTATGATCTCAAGATATACCGATAGACCGTATGGAACAAGCAATAGGGGCAATCAATGTTACTTTATATCTTAATATGAAACGTTCAAGCAAGCAAATTAATCGCCTAAATTGAGTGGGCAAAGACACAAATAATTTTTGGACAATTTTCATACAAATAAAAAAATGTGCTAGGGTTGTCACATTGTTTTTTTTTCGACCATTTCTACTGCTAATGCATAGCATATCCTCAGAATAGTCTCTATATGTTCTCTCTCTCTATGCCCCTGGTACTCTTCTTTTTTTTAAACTTTTTGTTGTTCATTCTGAAAATAACCATTACATTAATTATAGCTTTTTTGCTTTAACAAAACGTGGTAGAATTTTCACCTTAACGCTGTTTATTAGTATCTGACACAAAAAAAAATATTAATAATAAGGTAAGTACCTCATTTAGCTTATAAAACAAATTAAGGCATTAATATACAAAAAACTGTAGAAATGGTAAATTTTTCATTACATTATTTGATAAAGAGGAATTGAAATAAATAAATACTGAAAACTTAATACTTTGTCATAATAAAATAAATATATAAATAATTCCGGACAGTCCACACAGCATCATCTAGCCCCAAGCTAAGCAGAGCTTGTGTTATAGGTACTAGATGACTGATATACTTAATACAATACATTTCATAGATAGATATATTTTATTATACATAGAAAACACCCAGAATAACGTAACAAATTTCTGCAGATCGTACACAAATTTGTTCCGAGGCGGGAATCGAACCCGCTAACTAACTAACTAACGTCGCAGGCGGAACTTCGCCCAACGCGCCACAACGGTCGTCTAATAGGTGGTTAGATAGATACCAACCGACCTTCTAATAATAGGACATACATAAATCAATTTTCATTTAATGTCGTAGTGACAACCCTGACAACAATATTTTGGTGGGCAAAGTCGTAAACAGTACTCAAGAAAAAGTAATTTGACATTGCCCACCTGAATATTTTCGAGTTTAAAAAAGGTTTCGCGTGTTACATACAAACTATGCACCTAATCTGCAGCGGTGGCTCGCGTTGCAACATGCATTGTGTCGGTCGACTGCAGAGTCAGCAATGACGTCTTTCCCTCAACGTGCCCCAACTGCGTTCCGGTCACGTCATTCTATACTTGGTATTCACATCGACCGAGTGTAGATTCTTTAGTTATAAATTACGATCATTGTAATATCTTTACTTAATAAATTAGTTTAAAAGTTTTTGGTTTTTTTTAAAACCGTCGTCTGTGGCTTCCGTAATTGGCGCAGTCGGTAGGATACGTCGAAGCAGTGGGTATTCGTCCAGGAAATACTCAAAATCGATTCCAGACGAACAGACTCCTGTTTGGCCTTCAAGTCTTCATCGGCGTATCCAGAATCTACGAGCACACGGGCGGCGGCGCACTTGAAAATCAGTGTACGAAGAAAATCAAATGTAAGTGCTTTGAAACTTTCCTATAAGTGTTGCCTCCTTTTCCACCATTTTCCATCCACGAAAATCAGAGGAGGAATCGGCCTACTCACGGCAGAATCGTAGGGATAACATAATAGATAATACTAGAAATTTAGATTTAGATAGTAGTGAAATTTTAAGTGAAAGTAACGAAAGTATTTTAGAAAATATGGCTAACGAACCAGATCACATCTATAAGGCACTCCGCATGGTCCCGGAATTTGACGGGAACCCTAATATCCTCACTAGATTCATAAGAATTTGTGACCAACTCGTAACGCAATTCATGCGCACTGATCCTGGGAACGAGTTAAGCAATTTATGTCTTATTAACGGGATCCTTAACAAAGTAACGGGTCCAGCATCCAGGACCATCAATGCTAATGGCATTCCAGATAATTGGTTAGGGATTAGGAATGCTCTGATAAATAATTTTGCGGATCAGAGGGACGAAAGCGCCCTGTACAATGACTTGTCTTTGTTAACACAGGGAAATGATTCCCCGCAGGAATTTTACGACAGATGCCAAACCCTTTTCAGTACGATAATGACGTATGTGACACTGCATGAGAATGTGCCTACCACCGTGGAGGCGAAACGTGATTTGTACCGTAAACTTACTATGCAGTCTTATGTGCGAGGTTTGAAAGAACCTCTAGGGTCCCGTATACGGTGTATGAGACCCCCTACTATAGAAAAGGCTTTGGAATTTGTACAAGAGGAGTTGAATGTGATGTATTTGCAACATAGGAATGAACCCAGCCGGAATCCAGCGACGCAGACAGCATCTAAGGTACCGTACCTAGCACCTAATAATTTCAGTGTACCGAAAGCGTTTAATTTTGGTGCCCAAAGGCCTATCCCAATGCAGCCGCAACCGCATATGCAACCGCAGATGCAACCGCAGCCGCAACCGCAGCATTGGCGTCCAGCTTTACAGTTTCATCCCCCACAGCGCATGCCATTACAACCCTCACGAACGCAGCAGATGTTTAGAGCACCCCCTCCAAATTATAACTCTCAGACTAGCGGCTTTAGGTTCCCTCCTAGGAACGCACCCCCGCAGCATCAAGGACCAAAGCCCATGAGCGGTGTAAGTCATTTTGTGTCGAAAGCTCTTCCCCCTACTATGCAGGGACATGACTGGCGTAAATTTGGCAATCCTCCCCCGACTAATTACTTTAAGTCTAGGGAAATGAATTACAATGAGGTAGGTGACTACTCTGACTATTACTACCCTGACGACTACTACTACCCTGACGGTGATTATCCAGAGACTGACTATGGTAACTTTTACGGCTACCAGAGCGTTCCGGAGTATTACTGCGACCAACAGGACGACCCTCAGACTATTGACAATTTACCATCGAACTCAATGGCTATTGAGCCCGCGCAACTGCCTTCTCAGCAGAAGGATCAGGATTTTCCTTCGGGCCGTTCCAACAGAGAACTAAAATAGAATTAAATTTACAGTCAAAAAAGGAATTGCGGTTCATACAAATATCGAACCCTCCTCTGAAGTTGCTTATCGATACTGGGGCCAATCAATCATTCATAAGTCCCGAAGCAACATGTAATTATTTTTCACATGTGCCAAAGGATTTTGATCCTTTCGAAGTCACAAATTCACGCGTTACCAGCACCCATGACTATTCAATTACTATACCGCACTTTGCTGAATTTGGCGATCAATCCAATATAAAACTATTCATCTACAAGTTTCATAATTACTTTGATGGATTGATAGGCCTAGATCTATTAGAGAACTGTAAGATAGATCTGAAGAACAATGTGCTAGTAACTGAGTTAGCTAGAATACCATTGTCCCGTTATCAGTGTAGGAGAGCAAATCGCGAGGAAACGATTCCTGCAAATTCATCTAGATTGATTAACATCCCGATCGAACATCCTGACGGTGACATATTTGTGACTGAACAACTAATGTGTAACTGCCTTATACATGAGTGTGTTACTACTGTAACAGACAAGACTGGAATAGTTGAGGTAGAGAACATGACTAACGACGACATAGTTATTTCTTTCAAGGACTCAACAACGCATATCGACGTGTGTAATATAGAACAAACCGAAATCGAACAGGACCCCACTAGAGTAAAAAAGGTTTTACAGAATCTTAGGACTAAACATCTAAACGCCGAAGAGCGAGCTAATTTAGAAACTTTGTGTGGACGGTTTGCTGATGTGTTTTATATAGAAGGAGAGGCACTAACTTTCACTAACAAAATCAAGCACAGTATTAGGACGACAGATGAATTACCTGTTTTTACAAAAAGCTATAGGTACCCCTATGTACATCGCGAAGAAGTTAGGAGCCAGATTACTAAGATGTTGGATCAAGGAATCATCCGACCATCTGACTCAGCCTGGAGCTCACCTATCTGGGTAGTTCCAAAGAAAGTCGATGCTTCTGGTAAGCAGAAGTGGAGATTAGTGGTAGATTTCCGTAAATTAAATGAAAAAACCATTGACGATAAATATCCCATACCTAACATCTCGGACGTTTTAGATAAATTAGGTAGATGTCAATATTTCACCACATTAGATCTTGCCTCCGGATTCTATCAGGTAGAGATGAACCCTAATGACATTGAGAAGACAGCCTTCAATGTCGAACACGGGCATTTCGAATTTTTGAGAATGCCCATGGGATTAAAAAATTCTCCATCCACCTTTCAAAGGGTAATGGATAACGTCCTCAGAGGACTGCAAAACGAGATCTGCCTCGTTTATCTCGACGACATAATCGTCTTTAGTACATCCTTGCAAGAACATATGATAAACCTAGAAAAAGTCTTTACTAGGTTACGAGAGTCCAACTTTAAGATCCAAATGGATAAATCGGAGTTTTTACAATTAGAGACAGCTTACCTTGGCCATATCATAGGAAGAGACGGTATAAAGCCTAACCCAGATAAAATCGTTGCAATCCAGAAATATCCTTTACCAAAAACCAGTAAGGAAATCAAGCAGTTTTTAGGACTTCTAGGGTACTATAGGAAGTTCATCCCTGACTTCGCTCGCGTCACTAAACCTATGACTAGATGCCTTAAGAAAGCGAATAAGATCACTCTTGACGCTGAGTATGTAGAATGCTTTGAGACATGTAAGCGACTTCTGACCAATGACCCGATATTACAATATCCTGACTTTACTAAGGAATTTATCTTGACAACTGACGCATCAAACGTGGCTCTAGGAGCCAAACTTTCTCAACGACCTGTTGGTTCAGACAAACCAATTTGTTATGCGTCTAGGACTTTGAACGATAATGAACTTAACTATTCTACCATCGAGAAAGAGCTTTTAGCCATAGTATGGGCCACTAAGTACTTCCGGCCATACTTATTTGGACGTAAATTCACGGTTTTGAGTGATCATAAGCCTTTACAGTGGGCTATGAACATGAAAGAACCTAACTCTAAGATCACACGATGGAAGTTAAAGCTAAGCGAGTATGATTTTCATGTCAAACACAAACCCGGAAAGAAAAATACTAATGCAGATGCCTTGTCCCGAGTAGAGATCAATAATGAAGAGATTGAATCTTTCCTATCGGAAATCGATTCACTAGTTGCCCATCATTCTCAATCTCAACGTTCTAACTCTGATACTCTCACTGCACATACTTCTGCTGAAAACCCCATACTTGAAATCCCGATAACAGACGACCCTATTAACAAATTCCATAGACAAATCTACTTCACAATCGTAGGTGACATAAAACGACGTACTACAGCGACGAAACCTTTTGACACACATACTCGAACTTTTATACAAATCTCACAATCTACTCTTGAGGAAGATGTAGTTAATGCCATCAAAGAATACGTGAACCCCAAGATTAAGACCGCTTTAAAGATTACTCCCCCACTAGGTATGTACGAAATCATCCGAGTCATACAAAAGCACTTTAAAAGCTCTTCTATGAATTTAGTTTTAGCAAAAACTGAACTAGAAGATGTAAAGGAGTATTTAAAACAGCAGGAAATAATAAAGCATTATCACGATGGAAAAACCAACCATAGAGGCATAAATGAATGTTACTTGGCTTTGTCTCGACGATACTATTGGCCGAAGATGAAGGATGACATAACTAAGTACATAAATGAATGTACAATTTGTGGTCAAAGTAAATATGACAGGAACCCTATAAGACCTCAGTTCAATATCGTACCTCCAGCTTCGAAACCATTCGAGATAGTGCATATGGACCTTTTTACAGCACAGACAGAAAAGTACTTGACCTTCGTAGACTCTTTCTCTAAGTATGGTCAAGCTTACCATTTGAGGGATGGTACAGCAGTTAGTATCATACAAGGACTATTAACTTTCTGTACACATCACGGACTTCCTTTGACCTTAGTGACAGACAATGGTACAGAATTTACTAACCAACTGTTTACTGAGTTTACTCGATTACATAAGGTAAATCACCATAGAACCTTACCTAACTCACCGAATGATAACGGAATAGTTGAACGTTTCCATTCCACGCTATTAGAGCATTTGAGAATACTTAAAATTAAAAATAAAAATGAACCAATCGTTAACCAAATGCCTTACGCAATATTAGGATATAACAGTTCGATTCACAGTTTTACCAAATGTAGACCCCATGACATAGTACGAGGACATTTTGACCCTAGGGACCCTCTTGACATTGACTTGACAGAACACCTCATGCAACAGTACATCTTGACACATCGAGAGCAAATGCAGACTGTCTATGAGGCAATCAACCAAATAACTACTACTGACCGTACTACTATGATGACTAACAGGAATAAAAATCGAGAACCTGAAGTACGATATGAACCAGGCCAGCAAGTGTTTGTTAAGAATCCTTTTGCTGCAAGGCAGAAGCTTGCACCACGGTACACTAAAGATAACGTTCTAGCTGACCTCCCAATCCACATCTATACGTCTAAAAAGAAGGGACCCGTCGCTAAAAATCGCCTCAAGCGAGTTCCTAAGAAGTCCCAATTGTTACAGGATTCGACTATTACTGATACTGCATCTGACGGCGGCAGTGGAGATAAGACTTGAGAGCCTTGACAATGGACCAGGACTTCTTCCCTTCAAACTTGGTCAAGCCAAACTTATCACCCACTATCATTCCTTCCTACAGTATATAGATCTAACGGACTTAGAACAACAGGTTGACTCTATTCGCGAACAGATTATCTATTTTAGGACTAAATTAGAAAATAACACTCTAGACGTTTACGAAATACAACTTGATCATCTTTCTAAAAAACTTAATAAAGTAAATTTCCAGCTGAAAGGTTTAGAGCCTAATCGCGTCAAAAGAGGTCTAATTGATGGTCTAGGATCTATAATTAAAAGCGTTACTGGTAACCTGGATCATTCAGATGCGGCGCGTTATGATAATGCAATCAAGATACTTGAAGGTAATGAACATAAGATGTT
The DNA here is from genome assembly GCA_944547425.1 of Eupithecia centaureata. Taxonomy (NCBI): domain Eukaryota; kingdom Metazoa; phylum Arthropoda; class Insecta; order Lepidoptera; family Geometridae; genus Eupithecia; species Eupithecia centaureata. The sequence continues at coordinate 3,831,904 of OX155693.1, read as the reverse complement.
ATCTGAGTTCAATGATCATATTAGCCTTAACAAGGACTGGATGGCCCAATGTAGCCAGATAATTGCGAGTATTGCAGAAAATCAGGAGAAGATAAATAGGACATTAGGATTAATTTTAGATAGTAATGCTTATGCTGAGACAAGTCTCTCAAAATACGCAAAGTTTGCGCAGCTTTTAGCCATCATTAGTGAAAACACCGATGATTTATCTTTAGAGTTAAATAGGATAGAAAATATATTAGCATTTGTACGTGCATCGAGCACACATCATAGTATGTTAGGAATAAATAATTTAGAAAGTATGGTAAATAAGCTTAAGACTATCTATAGTAAAAGTGAGGTACTTGACGATGACTTACGTGAATATTATACTATCATAAAACCAGGCTCTTATTTTGTAGGGAAAAGATTAGTTATCATATTTAAATTCCCAATAGTTTCTCCAAGTAGTTTTGATTTTTACAAACTATCCATTGTCCCGAACAAACTTAACCAAACCTTTATTCCTTCATATCCTTTCCTGGCAACCGACGGGAAAGCTTTCATGTACATGGAGGCTGAATGCCCGAAGTTCAATCGACATCATCTCTGCGAAGAAAGCATCAACCACCAGCCCAAAGAACATCCTGACTGTATCCAGAATCTCATCATTCATCAATCCCTGGACACGTCATGCCAGCCAACTAAAATCACACTCATGAAGGAAGCCATGGAGCAGTTAGATGACCAACACTATACCCTTATCTTTCCTCGACCGACTAGAACAAAATTACAATGCGGACGTCAAGAATTCATCACTCTATACGGAAGTTATCTCGCCACTATCCCACACAAATGTTCTCTTCACACCAAGGAGTTCTTCATCATTAACATAAATGACCAAGTAAAGGGACAGCCGCTGAAGATAATGGAAATCCCAAGAAACTTCACCATCGAGGAAAACCCCAGCATCCCTCATCTCAAATTAACTACAACCAATCTCAATGGCCTTCACCACTTAGAGGACAAGATTCTACTTCAGCGCCCATTAGATTTAAAACCAACAGATGGTACATTTTATCACACGACTCTACCACTCTACATGTCACTATTCGGTGCAGCTGTACTTGTTATCATCATCGTAATACGACGTCATAGAAAACGTTCCAAGCTAATTACGATTGAGAAGCCATCAAACGAGATAAGACATACTTCGGAGCACACATACGCCGTTCCTGACAGATCTACACCCCGGGAGGCTGCTCCAGCAACATTCTCGCTCAACGTACTCAAATAGTTGCTGCTCTGAGGATGGAGGTGTTACATACAAACTATGCACCTAATCTGCAGCGGTGGCTCGCGTTGCAACATGCATTGTGTCGGTCGACTGCAGAGTCAGCAATGACGTCTTTCCCTCAACGTGCCCCAACTGCGTTCCGGTCACGTCATTCTATACTTGGTATTCACATCGACCGAGTGTAGATTCTTTAGTTATAAATTACGATCATTGTAATATCTTTACTTAATAAATTAGTTTAAAAGTTTTTGGTTTTTTTTAAAACCGTCGTCTGTGGCTTCCGTAATTCGCGTCAGATATTCGACAGTTATTGTTTATTTGTTATAAACTTATAGTGGTAAAATAATTACTTGCTGCAACTGCAAGTACTGTTTTTCAATAAAGTTTTTCGCACGAAATTTGGCCCGCCAAAAACACCACCAACTTTGACATCAACTGACAGTCAATTGAAGTGAAATTAGCAACAGTCGGTTATTTAGTGTTGTCAGTGACATATTCAGAATTCTACCAATAAATAAGAAATAAAAGCTACTAGAACATTCTCGATAATACTAAGACTTTTAAAAAAAGTACCCTGGTGGGCAAAGTCAAATTAGTTGGGCAATCTTGTAACGTTTTACGGTACTTATTACTGTGCTGGCAACATCGTTAGAGCCACCAATTTGTTACTTATCACAACTCAGTCAGCGGTTGCGGCTGAGAACGCCTGGTTGTGTGTAAAGTGCAATTTTCTAAGACAGTGTATTTTTCAGGTTTCACAAAAGTGATTTCATCTTGCCCCGTGTCTTGTAAATTGAATTACAAGGCAGGTACGAGTGTTTCATTGAAACATCTGCCTATTATTTTTTGTACATATTTATGTAATTACTTCTAAATCTCTCTATTTCTCGTATTTTAGAATTTATTTCAACTTTTCATCTTTCCCCATTTACATTTAACGGGGTAAGACAAACATATCAAAGTTTTAATCTTGACCCTTTTTCAGATTTCATACTAAAAGCCAGATGTTCTCAAACTATATCTTTGTGTAAGTTCCAGCAAGAAAAATAAGAAATAAGAAAACAATTGCTGAAAGTAGTAAAACAAAAAATAACAAGAATGCTAAGAAATGTGAAATAAAAAAGAATCCAATAGAAAAAGAAAATACTTTAAAAAGTACAAAAGAAAAAAATAAAGAACTGTTTATGGTGATGAAAAATAATATTCATATAGGTCAATAGTCAATAGTCAATAGTCAATAGTATAGGTTTCATGTAAAATACAAAAAGTTTTCAGTTTTTATTTGATTTTTCATTAATAGATAAAAAAATTTTTCTTCAGTCAAAACATAATCAAATTGGCTCCAAAGTTTGAGAATCTCATCTTCAATCTTCCCCCAGTGGGGTAAGTTCGGAATATATATTTTTTTAAATTTGTTATATCTTTGTTAAAAATAGGTATTTTGGCACTACAGTCAGTTACAACTTTTTAAATTACTTAACACTATAAACTAAGGACCATAAACTTTGCCTAAGACCTGCCTAAGACACGTTTTAACGATTTTAGATTTTTATTCGATCTTACCCCGTCACCTTTTCATCTTCCCCCTGTTTCAATTAAGTAAAAATAATTTTTTTTTTAACAGTTTTCTACTTTTTGGACAGCTTTATCAGGCTGTTATTGACATATTATAAAAATCTAGTCTTTACCCTTTAATCATGTCCAATTTACTTTTAGCTACAGTTAATATCTATTCTTCTACATGGATTCAAAAACAACACTGACCATCTCATCAAAAAACCGTTCGATCTTGCCCCCACTCACTCTATAAAATTTCTAAAAAAAATTGTTTGATCTGTCGTTTAGGTGTCTAAACGGCTGAACAGAGTAAGTTGTAATTAATTTTCTATGTTCTATAAGGAATAAAAAGAGTAGAAAGAACTTTGCCGCAAATCGTAAACTCAACAACATTCGGTATCAAAATTGAACATTTAAGACCTGCAGATATTTGTCCGAATGTAAGCTTGTTGCAATGTTACATACAAACAGATCTTATTTACCCAAGATGAGTTCCATCATGTGCCACCCAGCTAGGTGTTTTTTTATATCATTGCTCTGTTTTGAACTATTACATAAGTATATATACAAAGTTAATTCGTCTAAGTTGTAAAATCTACCGCTAACCTAACCCATCAAACATCACAATCATTGCATTTTCTCAATATGGCACTAATAATACAAAGATGAAAGACAATACAGAGACACAAGACAACGCGCATCTAGGAATCTAAGTAGGTATGACCGAGCTGAAAAATAGCATGAGCTATAAGAAGTTCTAGATCTAATAGCTTACAAAGATACTCATAGATTTTTTTAACAACAATAGACCTTCGTTTGGCTACAATCTCAGTAGGGGTATTTTAATTCATCGGGCGGGAAGTCCTGCGGATTCGATATTGGATACTTACTTTTGACTATGATTGCTATTTCAAAAGAGCGTATTCTCAAACTTTTGCCACTTGAATTTGGATCCTTAGAATAATAATAAGACGGAAATGGAATCTAATTTGAATTTGACGTTTCGACGTTACGTTCGAAACGAATCGAATGAATTAAAATACCCCTACTGATGGTAAGTGACGACGTGGCCGAATATGTCACGAAGGTTTAGAAGTCACCTATTCACTCTCGTCTTGAAGAGACTCGGGTTAGTTGGCCGGAAAAATAGAAGCAGGCAGCGCATTCCATTCCTTAGCGGTACGAGTGAACTTTTAGATATCCCTGAAAAAAAAAACATTTGCGAACACGCAGCCACTTGGTATCTATAAGTTCTGGTTAACCTTTAGCGTCCTTGTGGCGATGTCGGTCCCGGTCTCGGTCCCGGTCTCGGTCTCGATCTCGGTCGCGCTCGCGCTCCCGATCGCGCGAGCCCCGCGAGTCGGGGGAGGAGCGGCGCCGGGGAGACTCCAGGCCGGCGCCCCACCACCAGCCGGGAGGCGGCCCGGGCGGCGCCGACGCGCGCCCGCGCAGCATCGACCCCGCCGCCGCACACGGATAGCCTTGGTTTGGTGGCGGCATCTGACACCATACGACTTACTTAACACTACACTTGACTTCTTGATTATGGCCCACTTTTCTGCTAGTGTCCGGTCCACAAAGCTTTAAAGCCGCCGCACATAGAAGCAGTGGGCGGGCCGAAGGCGAAGGCGTGCGGGTGTATGCTTTTGGTACCGCGCCGTCACAGCCTATGTGTAGTCTGTCATATGATTCAATAGGATACAACTTGCACGCTTTCGTCGCCTGCCACGGCATCTGTGTACCTACCTTTGATGGATTTTATAGTCATGGGAGTGATATTATATGACAAAACTTAACACCAGGATCGCTAATAAATAAAATATGTCACCGCCCGTGACAAACCTATACCTATTTGACATACCTTTTAGGTAAGTTTACTTGGCATATAACCATGTAAATGAATATAAAAATGAAACCGGCTTTGGGGGCATGTAAATAGGAAACTAAACAGTTATGTTTGAGTAACGTCGAGTGGACGGAGGATTATTTAACGTTTTTCTTAACTTTTGCTTTACATCTAGAGTTTCCGGCAGCTACCATTACAGTGTAAATTGAATTAGGATTCTACAAGGCGATGACGGTATCATTGTCATATTAAAGCGATCGGTTATCAGATGTAGGCCCCTGGTTTGTCACCTGAGAGTAAGTTTGCGGGAAGCGGTAGTGTGGCGCGGCGATTGAGCCTTCGCCCTCGGCGCAGGTCAGCGGGGTCGTCACCGGAGCCGCCGGCAGCCGCGTAGGGCTCTCCGGGGGCGTCGCCAGCTGCAACAAACGACAAAGCTTTACTCAACACATAAGCCTCCCCTATCCTCCAATCTTATTCATCAACCGATGAGAGCGGTTTCGCACTGAGAATCCGCGAGTCTCCAGTTCAATGCGTACAGAACTGATTAATTTTGACTTGTGTAATTTACCGTGGGATACCGAGGCTCTCCGGATTTTTAATAATTATCTGAGCATCTGTTCGATGCGACGCGTGACCCGAGAGCTGGTGAGTCTGGCTCAGTGCATCAGCATAGCCATACAGCAAGGGTAATGCAGCCAGTGTCTTGGGGACGCTTCCGACTTTGCAACCGTCTGCAGTTAGCTCAATTGTATAGACTAGTTTTGTTTTGTTTCTATTGATTGTAGTTTTCGTTGTTAGTATCTTAATTTTAAAAAAGGCGTAAGGATACACAATTAACCTTCTTCTTGAGGTTATCGAAGTCGTTGCTCATGTCCCTGTACCGCTGCAGGCACTCTTGCCACATCGTCGCCATCTCAGCCATCTCAGAGCGCTGCTTATTTATTTCTTCCTGTAACATTTATTTCAATCATTTAGTTATTATTTTGTTCTTTATATATGTACTAGCATACACATTTAGATATACAGTCACATTAGTAACTACAGTATAACATTAAAATCTAGCCATAAATTTGGCTAATGGGTAATTTGTTTTTAACTAACTTTGATAAAAACACTTGGTTCACTATGATAATGACTAAACTAACTCAGAAGGCTTTGTTCTTTTGAGCCTTATAATTTTGCTAATTGAAATCAATTTGTTGGGCAAAAATTTATTTGAAGATTTGGGTCTTACAAACCCACCAGGCATTGCAACTTTTTCCCACCACGTACGCCGAGGGTTAGAAGAACAGGACTACCAATTTACAATGCATTTGATTGCAATAACATACAAACAATGAAACATCAATTTAAAACTAACATAAACATGAATTTGAAATGTTAACATTGTGTAAATGTTAAAGTTGGAATAAACGTGTCAGAGTAAAATCGTAAAAAAACTGTTTTTTTGACAGTTTGGTAGATTATAACAACTAAGGCCGAGTAATTTAGCCAAATCAGCCTTCGTTGTTATAATGTTCCAGACTGTAGCGAAGCTTGATTTCAATTTAGCAAATATCTATGAAGTTGCTCTTGGTGGCCACCAAACTCGGTTTTCGTAACTCTTCCTATAATAGACACAATAAAACTACTACAGACAGATGCATTAAGAAGCGATATGTTTTACGAACTGAACGTATAATTTTTGAAAATTCCTTTGTTTAACGTAATCACGTATAACATAAAGTCGCTTTCTCTGTCCCTATGTTCGTATGTATGCTAAAATCTCTAAAACTACGCAACGGATTTTGATGCGGTTTTTTTTAATAGATAGTGATTCAAGAGGAAGGTTCATACTTATAATAAAACCGGGCGAAGCCGGGCCGGGTCGCTAGATGATGATATGATAAAATAAGTGGCGCCGCAACACTAGCGGCAGAGGTGACACACCTCCTGTTTTTTTATATTTTTTAATATGCTTAGAACAAAAAAAGTTTGAAAGTAGTAAAGTTTGCACTTTAAATGTGAGTTGCGTCCGAGTATTGGGGGGTTAAAGCGATGGCTTACCATAAGTCTAGCGTCCGTGTCTCCGACATCTCTCGCGACGGTCTCGTACCTGCGCATGCACTCTCGCCACAGCCTCAGCTGTGCAGCCGCAGACTCTTGCATATTCTCGCTCAGATCCTTTAGACATACATAGAAAATACTTTATTGTACACTTAATACTAAGAAACAATTTATACTAACTTCAGCTACAATTGGCGGTCTTACATAGAAATATCGAAACACATAGAAACAAAATCAACTTCAATATATGTAATGAAGACGTATGAAAGGGAGTACCTAGTACTACATGAAAGAAAGTTTGAAAGTATGAGGTGCAGTGAAAAGATGAGGAGTAACAGGCTAGTTTGGTCACCAAACTCCAACCACACCAAACTTTGGTGTGGTCATAAAATAAATAAATAATTCCGGATTGTCCACACAGCATCATCTAGCCCCACAAGGTCATGTGACGAAAATAGTGACTTTAAGAGCGACGAAAAGATGGGTAGATTGTGTGCAAAGGTACGGAGAATGTCCGATGTCGTCAGTCAGTATGTTTGGTCTTATATCACGCCATAAGTGAGATTGAAATTAAATTTAAAAATGTTTGAAATTAAATAAATCAATTACATTGGTAGGTTTGGTATTCTTGGTGACATCCGCCGCTGCCACTGAGGAACCCTTGAAGCAGCGCATGAGCTCTTTCCACAGCTTCATCATCTTGTCCATGGCCTCGCGTTGCTCCGATATCTCTTGCTGGAGAAAATCATTGAAAAAACATACCAAGAAAATAAGCGATGAATATAATTGAATAAAAAGGGGAAAATTGTCTGACCTATCTATAAAATACGTACACTAATATTATAAATGCGAAAATTAGGATGGACGGATGTTTGTAACCTCTGTTCAGGCCAAAACTACTGAAGAACTACTGGGATAGGGTTGAAATTTTGAATAGACTTAGTTCTTGGTCTGACATAAAACAAACGATAGGTACTTTTCATCATTTTCATTTTATCGCAGCTAGTCTTCAATCGGTATATTCGACCGAAGCAGCTAGTGGTTACTAAAAAAGTCATGAAAGTGCACTACTGTTACTTCGACAGATCTAAGTACTGAAAAATAATGTGTTAAGTTGTAAGCAATGGTTCATGGTGTTGGGTAATTTATAAATTAGGTAAGTAACTTAGTAGTAGGTAGTTTGTAAATGCTATAAATAAAGACTTTCTTATTCTTATTCTTATTCTTATTTAATGTGTTCACAATCTTTCAACAGTTCACAATCTAGCGAGATAAATAGAACCTAAGGCTATTTACATTTTTACGGTGACAGACCTACTACCAGGTAACTTACTGCAACTTTCATATCAGTGAACTGTAATTTACCTTCACGACTCTCAGATAGTTGCTCCGCCCGCTCACAGTGCTGACCTCGCCATCCGCCACGCTCATTCCAGAGTCTCGCTCCCTCTCCGAGTACTTGTCTCGGTCTCGGAGCTCGTCTCGCGACACCACAGAGTTCCTATCGCAGCGCTCTGCGCGCCTTCTCAAACGATCTTTGCTTCTGTCCGGTTCGCGAGGTCTCTCGTAATGTTTTGGTTCGAATCGTCTGCTTTCGCTTCTGGAGGTGTTCTTGCATCGTTCATCTTCGTAATCGCGACGTACATCGAAGCTCCGGCTGGTCTTCTGCTCGCAGTACGGACGGCGTCTGTCGTCCTCGTAGCGTTCTCTTTCGTAATCTCGGCACGGGCGGTCCCTTGGGTTCAAAAATGTCCGAGTCGGGACATTCTCCGGTGGGTACTCTCGATATCGGTTTTCTGCGTGCCGATCTCGATTCACATTCATTTTACTGGCCTCTTTAGGCAACCCTCTGTCGTATGCTTGCCAGTCAGTTGACATCTTTTCACGGCTAGGTTTCTGGTAGATTTCTTGACGGGAAGCTCTTTCAATGTCGCGCATTTTCTCGAAACTTCTTTGTTTTACAGGGGCGTTCACAGTGTGTCGTTCTTCGCTGAAGTTGGGACGAGATGAAACTTCGCATTGTAAGGATTTGTGACTATGAGTTCTCGTCTGAAACATACACCTGCCGAAAGTCATGGAAATGGCACAGCTCGTGGTATAAACCAATGGAGATATTTTGGATTAGTTTATCTCTTGTATTAAGGTACCTATTACCTATTATTATTTATTAAATATACGTACCTAACGTATACTTTATTGTATATAACTGTATTGTAGATCTAGCATCGCCTTATAGTTATGATATTAATAATAAAAAGATATAATAAGAGATATAATAATAAAAAGAAACCTGTTATGATATTATAATTAACAAGAAATAAAAATAAAATAACCTGTGTTACTGCTTACGCGCTATCATTAGGTACATAAAACTAACAAAAATTTAGCTTGCAAGTGCACACGTGACACTAACATTAGGTGCGAAGCTAAAAGGGGAAGGTTAGGGTTTGATCAGAACTTAAGATGAACTTACAACAATAGATTGAGGCACCGGCGGGACGGGTTTCTCGTTCATCCGAGCACAGATCTTCGCAAACGTTTCAAGGAGAACCTCTTGGTTCATCTCCGGTGTAAGCGATCTTTCCCTTCTCTGTCTGTTAGTACACAACAACTTCAATTGATATTTTTTTACCGGGAAATTTGTGATGCTATTGAATAATAACAACAATATCGGACGATTAAAGTTCAAAACACACAGAAGCCGGAGGCGGAGCGGAGGCGAAACTTGCGAGTTGTATTCTATGGAATCCTATGAAAGCCTACACAAACACCGCAGGCCGCGCGGCCGTGGCGACGCGGTGCCATAGGAAAAACCGCCATGCCTTCGCCTCCGCTCCGCCTTCGGCTTCAGTGTGTTTAAAACTTTAAGGTTGTTCTCGTATCCAGCCATCATCGCCATGTAGGAAATTTCGTTAGAAATGCGATAGCCTGAGCTATGCATTGTAACTTTAACAACTTAGACGACCGATGTGATGCGGCGGGCGAAGGATCGCCCGCCGGAGGTTGCGGGTTCGGTTCCCGGCTTGGGACAAATCATTGTACGATCTGCAAATATTTGTTCCGGGGTTCTGGGTGTTTCCTTTGTAAAATAAAAAATATCTATCTATATCATGTATTGTTTAAGTATATCAGTCGTCTAGTACCCAAGCTCTGCTTAGCTTGGGGCTAGATGATGCTGTGTGGATTGTCCAGCATTATTTATTAAGTTTACAAGCCCGCGGCTTCGCACGCGTTGTTTCTATGGAAACGTCTCAAGGCTAATTTATGGGATAGCCTATGTATTATTCCAGAACTAGAACTAGGTATATCTATTCCAAATTTCAGCCCGATCCGTTCATTAGTTTTTGCGTGAAAGAGGAACAAACACCTTTCAAATTTATAATTAACTAGCGACCCGCCCCGGCTTCGCACGGTTTTATTATACGTATAAACCTTCCTCTTGAATCACTCTATCTATGAAAAAAATCCGCATCAAAATCTGTTGCGTAGTTTTAAAGAATTAAGCATTCAAAGGGACATAGGGATATAGGGACATAGGGACAGAAAAAGTTTAAGTTAAACTTTGTTTTATACTATGTAGTGATTATTAAGAATTGTTACTAACTATTTTAAGGATTTTAATTATCTGAAATGACTATTACTCTTATTATTATTATATGGGTAAGATTGATTACTTGTCTCGTTCCCGTGAGTCGTGGCGCCTGCGATGCCTGTGTCGATGCTCGGGCGAGCCTGAGGGCTCTCTCTCACGAGCCTCGCGTCGCTCCTCGCGACGTTCCTCGCGGCGCCGGCTGTGGCTATGCCGGTGTCTACAAGGTACATCATCATCATCAACCTATATTAGTTCACTGCTGGACATAGCATGAGCGCCATAGCGCCCTGTCTTCAGCTTGACGCATCCAGCATCTGCCAGCAATCTTTCGCAGATCGTCATCCCACCTGGCCGGAGGGCGTCGTACCGAGTTTACCGAGTCGCGGTCTCCACTCAAGAACACGTTTACCCCAACGGTTGTCGGTTCTTCGCGAGATTTCGCGACGCCCATTGCCACTTCAGCTTGCTAATTCTTTGAGCTATGTCGATAACTTTGGTTCTCTGTCGGATGTACCTATTCGTTACGAATTCTATCCCTCAGAGAGACTCCGAGCTTAGCTCTTTCCATAGCTCGCTGAGCGACCTTGAACTGGTGGACCAGCCCTACCGTGAGTGTCCACGTCTCAGCTCCACACAAGGTACATAATCATCACTATTTGTCAACGGCTGGAAGTATGCTTCCTTTAATGAACGCCAAAGCGCCGTTTTGCTGCAGCTCGCGTCCAGCAAGGAATATTTTAGTATTTACTAGCGACCCGCCCCGGCTTCGCACGGTTTTATTAGGTATACGTATAAACCTTCCTCTTGAATCACTCTATTATTAAAAACCGCATCAAAATCCGTTGCGTAGTTTTAAAGATTAAAAGGGACATAGGGACAGAGAAAGCGACTTTGTTTTATACAATGTAGTGATAGTGATTTGTCAATAAATCAAAGGATGATAAAAGTACCAACCTATTGTTTTTTATTTTTAAGTATTTTAGGCCAAATGGGGTCCGAATTAGGTACCATTCATCAACCATTATCATTCCTGTACTGATTCTCAGATTTTATCTTGTTACCCGGCGTTTCGCCCGCGTTAAATTGGATTTTATGATTTGATCTCCCATGGGACTTTGATGTTATACCAGGACATAAAGTAGCCTCTGTTATTCTCCAACCTTTCAACTAAGTCTATGAACAGCATCACAAAACATCAGGTCGATTTATTGCTTACTTAGGACGTGAAGGAAGGACGAAACATCCAAACACATGTAGTTAATAAAATTAGTACTAGCAGCTCCCCGCGGCTTCACCCGCGTAAAACAATTATCATAATTAATTAATAACAAACATCCATCCATCAAAATTTTAATCGCATTTATAATAAGTGTGATGAGATAGTCCTTTCGCTGTCCAAGCGTGTGGTGCAACCCGCACGGTTTCCATAGCATCACTGATGCTGATGATGGCATTGGCATTCAAAGAGTACTTACTTCTTCTTCTCTTGCTTGATGGCATCTTCCAAGAATGCATAGACGAAGGAATCCTGATCATGCTGTAATGTTTCGTTTAAATCATCGGCCCCCTACAACGACAAACTACTATTAGGCACTGGTTGAAGAAAGGTATGGTCTTTATGGTACTTAATGTTATTTTTAAATTTCATTATATCTAAATCAGAATAGATTAAATATATAAGCGCAGGGATAGAACCGTACACACCCTGAAAAAGTCCCTTAATTGTCAAGGATGAATCGTAAAAATAATTACCCTCTTTTAGTCTTCACCGGTATCTTCATTTGTCGATATGGAAGTTCACAGACAACGAAGATCCGAGCCACTCATTCATCAATCTAATTAGTCCACTGCTGGACGAAGGCTTCCCTCAGTAGCGCCATAACTCCCTGTCTTCAGCTTGCCACATCCGCATCTGCCAGCAGTCTTTCGCAGATAGTCATCCCACTTGGCTGGAGAGCGTCTCCGTTGCGGTCTCCGCTCAAGAACACGTTTACCCCAACGGTTGTGGGTTCGAGAAATATGGCTGGCCTACTGCCACTTCAGCTTGTTAATTCCTTGAGCTATGTCGTCAACTTTGGTTCTCTGTCGGATGTATTCATTACGAATCAAATTCAGAGAAACTCCCGATCTTAACTCTTTCCATAGCTCGCCGAGCTTCTTGCCGATTCAGCGTTTATAATATAGGTATACTAGGTAGGTATATATATAAGCATAAGAACGTCTACTCTAACTACAGTCAAAACGTAGCTATAGTTACATGTGAATTTGCTGAGCGGGGACTGGAAGTCATACCAGCATTCAGAGCAAGGGATTTTCCGTCCCTCCTGAAAGTATAATATTTATAACTATTAACGGGTATTTATCGTGTTGATTTACCTACCTATTTTTCCTGACGATTCAACAGGTTTAGACATTATCGTGGTCACTGAATGACAATATAGGTAGCCGTTAATTAGTAACGTACCTAGTACCTGCGTCCGAGCAACTGTTTCAAATTTAAGCATCGGTTGGTGAACGTTAGTTATCTTAGTTCAAATTCATACAAACGAAATCGAACTTAAGCACGCAGAAGCGGCAGAAGATACATACTGGACTTATATCAAATTAAGATCTTAAAGAAACATAATTTTATTTCACCTACATTTTTAAGATCGATTTTAACAAGTAGGTACCTAATAGAAGAACTGTGACAAATTTAAGTTAGACTGTTATTATTCCTTGGCATAAGTGACTTACCTATACCTTAGCTTACAACCATAATTGGGTGTTGTAAATACTTGGGTAAGTTTATCAACCATTGTGTCCAGTTTCTCATAAAATGCCATGCCAGACGGGTACCTACCTACTAATCAGAGACTAAAAACAATAATTTTATTGACATACACAGAACGCCTATGACAGGCCGGCGAGGGTTGAGGCGATCTCGAAGTGATGCATTCTCCGGATGGAGACCGCGGTGATCGACTTGCGATGGAAGTGCAGCTTCCCCTTTTCCTGAAGTTATTGCAACCTCAATTATCATTGACTCATCGTACGCCGGTTTTAAAGCAATGATAAATTAGACTTCCCTGCTTTAATGCACAATTGCACATGCATCTTCAATAAATTTTAAAGGACCTCTATTCGGATAACTTCGTTTTATCATTATCATATCACATTCACTGGTCTGCCTTGGGCGAGCAGCAGGGCAATGAAAGTGTTAAATTTAAATATAGGTAACTCTTTAAGCATTCGCTTCGCCAAGTATCAACAATGGAGACTCTTTTTATTAGTTTAGTAGTGCTATCATAATATTATCGTAATTCTGAACAGGCACTACTCAAACGCATCTCAGCTCAGGTGTGAATTTATGTCAGATTTAGGTAAGGTAAGTGACCCAAATAAGGCCTTCCTTATTTTTTTTATTACATAACGAGCGGGTTTATAATAACAATGCGCTTACATTGAAATCTGAGCTGCGTTGCGTGAAAACTGTAAAAAATCTACCTACTAGAGTTTTGCTTTGGTTACCATACAGCAATTTGTGTCTAAGGATTCGGGCGTTATTGTGACTCAAAGGATGTAAAAATGTATACAACGTTGAGTCATATTTCAGTAATAAATAATGTAGTCTAGGGGAGATTTGTACTTACCTATACCTAGGCGTGTCGCCTTCTGGCCTCCCATCGATGACCTCCACCGGCATGTTCTGTACGCTTGTCTTGCCTGACATCGATCGTCCATTATTTGAATGAATAACCTATGGTCATGAAAAGCTCAAGTTACTTATCAATAACTAGCGACCCGCCCCGGCTTCGCACGGACGTATTACACGTATAAACCTTCCTCTTGAATCTATTAAAAAAACCGCATCAAAATCCGTTGCGTAGTTTTAAAGATTTAAGCGTTCAAAGGGACATAGGGACAGATAAAGCGACTTTATTTTATACTATGTAGACAAATACACTTTCCACTGCTGCTCTTGGTAGGTTTTCATATATATATTTTTGATTTGATATCTCCTTTTATCGTTGTTTTTCCATAGCGTCCCCGTTATGTCCTTCTTTCCCCTACTTACTAACCAAGGTAACCTTAATAATTTTGTGATGCTGTAGTACTAGTTGCGTGCCACGTTTTCGCCTGGGTTTTCTCTATAATATGGTTGTGTAAGGTATTGATGGAAACGGTATTGAAATCCATTCCGTAGTACACTAGACAGTGAAGCGACTTGGTTTTATAAATAAACTAGCGACCCGCCCCGGCTTCGCACGGTTTTATTACACCTACGTATAAACCTTCCCCTTGAATCACTATCTATTAAAAAACGCATCAAAATCCGTTGCGTAGTTTTAAAGATTTAAGCAGTCAAAGGGACATAGGGAAATAGGAACAGAAAAAGCGATTTTGTTTTATACTATGTAGGTAGGTAGTGATATAAATAATGCTGGAGAATCCAGTCATCTAGCCCCAAGCAGAGCTTGCGTTATGGGTACTAGACGACTGATATTACAATACATTACATAGATATTTTTACTATATATAGAAAACACCCAGAATCCCGAAACATTTGCAGATCTTACAAAAATTTGTCCCAAGGCAGGAATCGAATCCGCAACCTCCTGCGTCGCAGGCGGACTTACGCCCGCCGCGCCACATCGGTCATCGACTTAGTTTAATATTTAATTTGTTGAACCAATGCAGGCATTTTGTGATATTTGTCTCCACGACTAAGAACCATCGCTAGGTATTTGCTGTGCATTGCACTTTATCAGCCCATTTTCGTTTCTACTGCTGAGTTTAGGACTTCTCTTGCCTACCTACTTTATTCTTTTCGGTAACTTGCGAGATGCGTCCTGTTGTTCCTAACTTGATAAACGAATGTGTCACATTTTTCTATTACATCATTGTATTTTTACGTTAAGTATTTTGGGACCAAACTAAATTATCGTACTTACCCTAAAATAAATAGTGCAGGTACTTACTTTGATAGATTCAATAGTGGCCACCGAATTGCTGCCCTCGAGCTCTTTCTTCTTAGATCTTTTCCGTTTCGATTGCTCGTAAACTTTAAAAATTTTATTGTCATTTGTTTGGCAATCCATCGAACATCGAGTCGATCGGTGCACTATTATTAACTAACTATGATTTTATCAAGGTCATTACAGTGTTCAATTATTTTACTTCGCTAAAAAATAATTTATCAATTTTATTTACCAAACAGACACGGTCATTATTGAGACAGCTTTTGAAAGAAGTTTAAAAAGGAATGTGTCTTCTTGACAAGTTATGTACTGGCTGCAAAAGTGTTTATGGTCTCTAAACCTTTTGTTTATTTGTGGTAAGATAGCAGGCCTCAGCCGTTTTCAATATTTAAAAATAAATTGTAACTAAAAGAACATCGACCTACTCACCTATACCTATTGGCTGAATGCGTTAATTTTGACTAAATTCAGGGCCTAACTTGTTAGTATCTGAGGTGTGGATAAAACTTAAAATGCCAATTGATAAAAAAAATAAAGATCAGATTCAATTTCAATATATTATAGATTATTGTAATAATTCACATTAAACTTAATTTAAAACTTATATCCCACATAAGCTCCTCACACTCTCAACTACGGTCCTCTTATAGATACGCGCTAAAGGTACTCGGTATAAAATCTCCATCATAAAACCAATAAACAGATTCAAGTCCCATTTTATTATAAAAATCAAAATTACGAGATAGTATAATACAATCATCTTTTCGTCATTCGAACAATAGAAATCGATCTCGGCACATCGACATCCTCGTAAATAAAACATCGTGGACATAAATAACAGAGTGGATGGGCACGGTTCGTCCTGGGTCCTCGCTGCGCGGTTACACTATATATACAGAGCGGGAGGACCACGGGCGGTACCTCGGCGGTACAACACGGCACTAGAGTCAGTTCAGTCGAGTTCCGCGGGCGAGGCCTCGTGCGGGCCGCGCGTGCACTGGAACAGCACGTCCGCCAGCTCGTGCGCCACCTTCTGGTCCAGGATCTGCGACATGACGAGCGAGAGCAGGCGCCGCTCGTGGCGCCGGATGATGGCGCGGTTCTCGGGACGCTCGGCCAGGCGCAGCAGCGTGGCGGCCGCGCGCCGCAGCATGTCCAGCGAGGTGCCCATCGCGTCCGGGTTGTCGCGCAGCGCCGCCACGCCGTGCTGGTTGGCCACGCCCAGCGCCGCGTGCTCGGCGCGCTCGATGAACGCGACGAGCGCGGCGACGGCGGGCGCGTGCGCGGCCACCGAGCGCGCCGCGCCCGCGCCCGCGCCCGCCAGGTAGTGCAGCAGGTTCACTGCGAACTCGCGCACCACCGGCCGCTCCGGGCGGCACAGGTCGCGCGCCAGGCCCGCGCACAGCGCCGCGATGCGCGACGTGGGCGGCGTCGCCACCACCAGGTCCACGTTACCGTCCTGCACGCACAGCTTGCAGAGCGCCTCGAGGGCGAGCCGCCGCGGGGAGAGGGGCGACGAGGCGGCCGCGGTGGCGGGCGCGTCCCCCGCCACCGCGGCCGGACACACCGCCCAGTGCAGCAGCCCGTCGAGCAGCGGCCGCGCCACCGCCTCCGGCTGGTGCTGCAGGTCGAGCCCGCCCGCGATGTTGGCGCACGCGACGAGCGCGTCCTCGCGCAGCGCCGCCAGCGTGTCCCACCACCACTCGGCGGCGCCGCGCAGCGACGAGCAGCAGGCCCGCTGCGCGGTCTCGTCGCGCGCGGCCCGCTCGTAGGCGCGCGCGCGCGCGGCCCGCGGCGCGTGCTCGTGGTGCAGCAGCAGCAGCTTGCCGGCGAGCGCGAGGAAGGCGGGCGAGCGCGAGAACTCGGCCTCGTTGCCGGGCACGAAGGTGAGCCCGCGCAGGATGTTGGAGAGCGCGATGCAGCGGCGCGCGAGCTCGTCCCGCGTCTCGTCCACCAGGTTGAGCGAGGGCTCGTCGCGCGTGTAGCACTCGTCCTCGTAGTCCTCCTGCCGGCGGCGGCGCAGCACGCCCGCGGGGTCCCGCACCTGCAGCGCGGGCGCGCGCCGCTCCGGCTCCAGCTCCATGGGCTCCGCCTCCAAGTTGTCCGCCTGCGCGTCGGGGGGCGCGCGCTCCGGGGGCGCGGGGGCGGGCGCCGCCACGGCGGCGGGCGAGGGCGGGGCGGCGGGCGCGGGGGCGGGTGGCGCGGGCGCGGCGGTCGCCTCGTGAGGCGGGGGGCTGGGCGCGCGGCGAGAGCGCAGCACGCGGCAGAAGGGGAGGTGCGCGGCGTGCATGTCGCGCGCGGTGACGGCGTGCTCGAGCGGCGGCGCGTCGCCCGCTATGAGCGCCTCCAGGTCGCGCTCGTCCTCTTCTCGCTCGGCGCGCAGGTGCGGCGGCGGCTCCTCCTCGGTCCGCTGCGTCACGGGGTGCCTGCGCCGCGACACCATGGTGTAGTTCTCGCCGTGCAGCAGGCGCACGGAGCGGCCGGGCTCGAGGGGCGGCGCGCGGCGGCGGGGGGGCTGCGCGGCGGGCGGCGGGGGCGGGGGCGGGGAGGGCGGCGCCGCGTACCACGGGCCGGGCGGCTCGGCGGGCGCGTCGAACACGTCCGCCAGCGCGCGCTGGAAATGTTCTAGAAGCAGGTCGAGCAGACCCGGCATGTGCTGCAGCCCAAAATAACCTGGAAATTAACGCAATCTATTAGTGTCACTGATGCGATAAACCGAGTGTAATTTTAGTGTTGTATTGCTTTACTATCTGCTCAAAGTCTCAAATACTTCCACTGCTGAACATGCCTCCCCAAAAAACGGTGGTTTAGGCATACATCACGTTTGGCAATGGAATTGATAATAACAATGAGAGTTATCATATCCTTCAGATAGTCGATAACACACGCCGCTACACTACGGCCAGGCTGAGTTACCTATCTTCATCATCATCAACCTATATTAGTCCACTGCTGGACATAGACCTCCCCTAACGAACGCCATAGCGCCCTGTCTTCAGCTTGACGCAACCAGCGTCTGACAGCAGTCCTTCGCAGATCGTCATCCCACCTGGCCGGAGGGCGCCCTACACTACGTTTGCCGAGTCGCGGTCTCAAGAACACCTACCTATCTTGCAGTGCGCATGAATGAGTGAGTAGTAGTAGTAAAGCGAGGTTCATATTGCTGTGTCGGGGTGTGTTGTGGCGCGACAGAACGCTATCGGTCTCATACATTTAGTATGACTAGATTCACATTAGCGACAGATCGCGCCACACCCCAACACAAGCTACTAATGTGAATCTAGTCATACTAAATGTATGAGACCGATAGCGTTCTGTCGCGCCACAACACACCCCGACACAGCAATATGAACCTAGCTTAATGTACAACGTACCTATACAATGATCGTCGAAGAGCAGAATGTTGAGTATATCGAGCGCCCAGCAGGTCTCGGCCAGGAGGCCCGACTTGAGCGCCATGACGAGGCGCCAGGCGTCGACGGGCGCGACGTCGGCGCGCGTCAGCCGGCGCCGCTTCTCGGGCGCGGGCACGGCCCCCTCCACGCACTCCGCCGGGAATGTTAGCTCGCGTTTCAACGCGCCGGGACCCACCACGCCGCTGCCCACCTGGAATACAAACAAATTATACTAAGACCATGATTTAAATTTAATACAATTTACCATGTATATATCTTTTTTATATTATGAAATATACTTAACTAGCGACCCGCCCCGGCTTCGCACGGTTTTATTATACGTATAAGCCTTCCTCTTGAATAACTCTATTAAAAAAATCGCATCAAAATCCGTTGCGTTGTTCTAAAGATTTAAGCATTCAAAGGGACATGGAGATATAGGGACATAGGGACAGAGAAAGCGACTTTGTTTTATACTATGTAGTGTGTAAATAATTATTAATCTTAAATTTCTGTAAACTAATGTAATTGGTTAATTAATCGTATTAGTTACTAAATAAATAAATAAATGTCCATGGTTTAAATTTAATACAATTTACCATGTATATTAAAACTGCCTAGAATACGCAGATATTATTTTATTGAGATTGCTTAATTAATATTATTTTTGCAATCAAGTTAGTTATTAGTATATTTTTATCTCTCATTTATATGTATTACATACTTTTGCTATGAATGTACTCTTTTACTAAGTTGATTAACTATTCCTTTGCTTGTTCACTTTTTACAGAGTAACATACATCCATCCGTACTTACAAACTTTCGCGTTTATAATATTAGTTGATTCATCTTGGATAGGATACACAGAAACAATTTTTTCATAGCCTTCTGTTTCGATTTTTCTAGTTTTTTTTTCTGTACATACTGCTAGTTTTCATTAAATAAATAAATAAAGTTGTTGCTGTTTATATTACTAGCGACCCGCCCCGGCTTCGCACGGTTTTATTATACGTTTAAACCTCCTCTTGAATCAATCTATCTATTAAAAAAACCGCATCAAAATCCGTTGCGTAGTTTTAAAGATATAAGCATTCAAAGGTACATAGGGATAAGACATAAGGACATAGGGACAGAGAAAGCGACTTTATTATATACTAGCGACCCGCCCCGGCTTTGCATATTTCATTATACCTTCCTTTTAAATCACTCTGTCTATCAAAAAAAACGCATCAAAATCCGTTGCGTAGTTTAAGATTATGGGTGACAAAACTAAATCAAGCTGTGCTGCGCTGTACTGCGCTGTGCTATGTTTGGTCATGTCATTGACGCAGCACAGCACAGCGCAGCACAGCATGGTTAGTTTGTATCCTCATTAAAATATTAGACGAGCGAGTTGACGTTGACACAGCACAGCGCAGTACAGCTCGATTTAGTTTGTCACCCTTAAGCAGTCAAAGGGAAATAAGGACAGAAATTATACTATGTAGTGATGTACCTGTTGCTGGTAAGGTTGGTGCGTCCAGGCGGGCGGTGCCTGCGCTCCGGGCTGCGGTCTCCAAGGCGCGGGCGGCGCGGGCTGCTGCGTGCGCGGGAACCCGCCCGGGCCGGCCCAGCCCGGGAACCGCGCGGGGCTGCCTGCGGGCCCGCTGTATCCCTCCCCTTTAGCGAAGTCGGGGTGCCGCCGCGGCGCGCCCGCCGCGACCCCGCCCACCGGCGCGCCCGGACCGGGCTTGCCGCCGTACTGTAGAGGTTAAGGAATGTTCTCGATGCTGCTTTGGATTGTATCCTCGCTACCACTTCCAATGCTCATCTCCAACTGTTTTATTTTTGACGTGTATTCTGATTCAAGTTTACCGTATATTTGAAGTTTTTTTATATAATTTATTTGTTAAACTGTATGTACACGACTAATTGCACGCCCATAAAGGGCAAATTACATTGATACAATATTATTTTTGTGTGCCATCTTTTAACATGTTATTTAGCAATAAAATATACTTTCGACTTTTTACTCACTATGTGCACGACTAATTGCACGCCAATAAAGGGCAAATTACATTGATAGAATATTATTTTTGTGTGCCATCTTTTAACATGTTATTTAGCAATAAAATATACTTTCGACTTTTTACTCACTATGTGCTATAGTATACTATCGTCAGCTATGTCATGGTGTTAATTCAATCGTACCTCGATAATAAATGAACTAAATCGGCAGCACTGAAAATTTTGCAATCTTCAATCGTAACGACAGCGACAGTTTTTAAAAAATTTACAGACAAGTGCTGTAAATTTTTTAACAATCGAATCGACACATTTTTTAATTCAGTGACTAACTTTTATAACTTAACATCTTTAGAAAAAACCTTAGCACTCGTTGTTGACTTGAGTACCTATCAAATGTAATTTGAAACAGTGGAAGAGAGCATTTGAAGTGGTTTACGATAACTATACTGCACTGCAGACAAACTACAATATATATAATAATCACAATGCAGACAAGTATTTACCTTGCAACGAGGATCGTTAAAAAGCTTTACAAAATAATGTATTGTTACACTGGCCGTGCACCCAAAATGTTTACGATTATGATTGTTTTCAACGAATATCGGTCTAATGAATCGCAGCGTTTGAATCAATTGGTTTGTCTGCGAGACATTTGACCGGATCGTGCCGCAATATAAACAAAGCGACGACTTCGTTAGCCTTACAGCTAAGCTTACAATGAACTGTGAGAATTCCAAAAATGCATGCACATGATTTAGTGACTAAAATTTTATAATTAGCCTCCACCACACACTCTTAACCTTTACTTCCATGTTCTGATTAAATTTGTTAAATTTTGAAGAGGTGTCCGACAAGTTTCGTCACGAACATTATCCGTTCAAATAGTCCGAATCGATAAACTTTAAAGCCAATTAATCACACCGCAAGCCAATAAATTTTGTTAACAAAATAGAAGAAACAAATTAACAGTGATAGCTTGTAATTCCGTCAAGCGAAAGTGATTATTATTCGAAATAAAAATTAAATGAAGCCAAAACCACGAGTGATTTGCCCTCGAGTCCGATAATCGTCTCGATTCCCCAATTCGTCGGCAAACGTCTGCCTATAAAAGGGGAACCTTGTAACTGACCTTTATCTGAAACTGTCATCAAAACTCTCATCTACACTGTTTTAAAATGAAGGAAAACACGCAACATTGGTTAAGTCAATTGAAAACCTAAGATTAATCGAAGTGAAACAATATTTAACCTCGAATCAACCTCCAAATCCATTTCGGTATACTTGATTGTAAAAAATTCTCCACTCGTTTTTTTATTAAAAAAATCCTTACACTCAAGCAAGGTACTAATGTCGCGACCTACCTTGAGTTGTGTTTATTGTAATGGATTTTGAAGAATATCTTGATTACATTTACGATAATAATGGTAAGATACGTTGAAAACCCTTAGGAGGTTTACGATACGATATCATAATGGTGTAATATTAACGACTAAGCACACCGAATTCGAATATCCTTTAAAGGAATGTTCAAGATATTTTCAGGCGAGTTGAAATGGAGGATAAATTGAAGAATAGTCTAAAGATATATGTTTTGGTTTTAAAATAGGTAAAACATAAAAGTATGTGTCTTCTTTCTTGTCCAGATGTCGTACAATTCGACTTTATTTGTTTATGTGTGTTATGTGATAAAAAAATTCTGTGTGTAGTACGGATTATTATAATTTTAAAAGGTGATTCTGATGTGATCTCATTTAAATTTGATTAAGATCTAACAAGTAGTTTGAGTTATCCTTCATAATGCATCAAAATTGAAGTTGGTAGCTTATTTAGAAACATAAAACAAATATTGTCGCTTATATTCCATGATTTTTTAAGCTGCAATTTGTGTTTTGGTCCTTTGTATTTTCTATTAGTGTAACAAAGTATAAGCTGGATCCTAAAATACAGCTAAAGCTAGTTTAGGAGCCTACGAATTCAATATACAATTTTTAAAAATAATTGTGTCAAAATATATGAATTATACTTATTATAACGCATGTACAATTGACACATGAACAATTTCCCAAGACAGTTCCAGATAAGGCTTCAGATCCAAGAGCGAGACGGAATGGGCTTGTGGTCCGGTGCGTGTGAGTATGAGAGTATCGCCAATCGATGGGAAGCGGTGTTGAGTGCGTGGTACAAACGTCCGTACGTAGGAAGGTCTCTGGGTTGGCGGCAGTGGCGCCACCAGTTGTCGCGCTAGCTGCGAGCTCATTAGGTTACCGCTTCCCGACATCTACACACCAACAGATTTACCGCTGAGGATACTTATCAACATCAACATCAGATTATGTTAGTCCAATGCTGGGCTTAGGCCTCCCTAATTAGCGCCCAGCCTGGCCGGAGGGCCTCCTACAGTACGCTTATAAATTGAGGATACTCAGTTTATTTATACTGTTATAACTCTACCTAGGAACATCTTTTACAGTCTGGTTAACATGGCTCCTTTCGATCTCTTGTCTATACCCAGGAACACAATTCTGCTAAACTAATTGCTTCTTTATGAAAATGTAAATCAGTCGTCTAGTACCCATAACATAAGCTGCTAGCTTGGGTCTTGGGTCTGGTCCCTGCATTTTTAATTTAATGGTATCATCTTAGAACAATGTTCAAAGACGATAATACAGGGTGTTAGTGTGAACACCGTTGTCCTTGAAACCAGAGGTTCAGCATCATGAGTAGAATCCAAAACCGATGAGAAAAAATTATTCTATTTTTTACTCATTTTTTAAAGAAAATTTCTATGAACACTAAACGTTTGCTCACCAACACGTGACACAAGTACTTCGACCAGGCGACACGTGGCATGTGCACCTCAGTGTCGGATCACCTTCTGTGCGAATATCCCGTCTTTTGAAGGGCACAAGTAATGAAGTTACGATCCAAGTAAGGCGCGGGTATAAGTACTTACGTAGGTAGGTACTTAAAGTATGTAGAGTGACTATGGCATCGTGTACGATAGCGAAGACATGAAATATCAAAATCTTGCAAAACTAAAATAGGTGTTAAGCTTTTCTCAACGGTATTGGATTCTACTCATGATGCTGAACCTCAGGTTTCAAGGACAACGGTGTTCACACTAACACCCTGTATAGGTTGTTTTTTTTTTTATTTTTACTATACTTAATTGCTTTGACTTTTGTATTGTCTTACTATAAAACGCTCATTGTAATAAGCTATGAGTGTAGCAGAAGAGCACCCAAGTTTGGATCAAACGTAGTTAGTTATATCGAATGATAAAATTGAAACTAAATCAAGACGCGCTAATTTGAAACTTGAACATTCAATAATTTGGGTGCAAAAGAAAGCAAGACAAACACAATATTCCTCGCATTCCGCACATGCTGGGAGTCTACAGGACTTTACTAAATCATTCCAATGTAAATTCAAAAACATACAGCTACATATACCACGAAGACCATAGTTTAGGCGAGCATTAACTCTTTCCAAGGCAAAAAACTATATATACTACAAAGGAGCCCTAATTGAGGCCCGGGAGTAAAAATACTAAACTAATCACAACATTATAGACTCCTCATAAAATGCTTATTCGACGCAATTGACCTAAAGTAGGGTGGTTGTATAAATCTAAGAGGTTTAGTATTTTGTAGAAAAGCGACAAATGGTACGTCTTTATTCCAAAACCGGATTAAACCCGAAACTTGTGTGTTTAATTTCGGTTATGGGTTGTGGAAAAAGGTCGTTAAGCCGGGTACAGACTGCTGTAACGTAACATGCAATGAAACATGAAAGGAGCCTTTCATAAGTGTGGACGCAGCGCGCGCACGAACTGAGCACGTACGTACTCGCATCATTTCCGGCATGCGCGCGGAGAACATAGCATACACGACACAATCTATCCACATTGCGCGCCCCTTTGTGTTCGGCGAATAAACCGACAAATGGAGGATCGCGGCGCGCACGAGTTGAAATGCTCTGTTCGTGCGCGTAATGTGCACGGTTCGTGCGCGCAAGGCGTCCACACTATGGGATTTCTGTTACTTTGCAAGATACATTGCGACAGTGTGGATGGTAAATTCTTTTATTGCGTGTTACCTTGCATGTTACGTTACAGCAGTCTGTACCCGGCTTTAGATACCGATTCTACAGAACATTCATGTATTCGTAATATCAAATGTATGTTAAATCAGCTTAGAATAGAAAAATTGAAACCATTGAGCTAACTGCAGACGGTTGCAAACAGTCTAAAGGTAGCTCAATTGATCCATGTCAATACCAGTCGGAAGCGTCCCCAAGACACTGGCTGCATTACCACGCTGTATCAGCTTAGTGATATCGCTTCGGTTGTGGAATAAAGTCGTAAGATACCGATTCTACAGAACATTAATACAATCATAAAAGTAAATACCTCAATAGGCGGCTGATGCGATTGCGGCTGATGGTTAGGCGAGGGAGCGGGCGGGTGCTGCGGCGGATGGCTGCCGGGGTGCGGCGGGTGCGGTGCGGGATGCGGATGCGGTGGCCGGTAGTACTCGGGGTATTGCTGCGCGGGCGGCGGGGGCGTGCCGGCCGGCGCGCCGCCGCGGTACGCGCCGCCGTAGCCGCCGTACTGGTACTGCTCGCCGCCGCCGCGGTACCCTCTGATTAAACAATACAGTTATTAAGACATTATCCATTATTAAGTAGAATGAAGCTCACAATGAGGAGTTTTCTCCTTGGAAATAGATCTGAAAACGGTACTGTTAACGCAGCGGTGAATCTGTCAAATTTAAACGAGAGCGCGTGCATAGACTAGCAGTTGACATTCGTTTTAGGTATATCACGTAAAAGCCGTCCATGGAATCTTATGCCTATATCTCCTACGCCTATATCTATCGATTTTAAAAGAAAATAAATATGTATTTTTGGTGAATTCATCGCTATTTATATAAATGACAGTGAAAGATCTCACACAGCAGATCAAGCGAACCAATTAAATTAGATGTAGGACTCTTGTGTGAGCATGACAACGATACTAAAAAGAAATCTGAAACATTCTTTACATCATACTCTTTAAATCTCAACGAAACAAATAAAAACTAGAACATTCTGTTACATACCTGTCCCCATCGGGTCCGTACTGAGGGTAAACAGGCCTATTGGGTTGGTAGGGAGATCCGTATTCGTATCCGTATCCTTGTTGGTAACCTGAAAGCATTGTGATCCTCACTGTAGCGACAATAGTCATACAAACTTACTAGTAGCATGAAAGCGAATCGGCCTTTGAAATTCCACTAAAGAAATTAAGAAAGCAAACCATAAAACTGCAAACAAACATGTTGATGGATCAAATAAATTGTACAAAATGATAGTTATTTACAGGACTACATGTTAAGTATTTATTAATGTTTCGGCATGCAAAATAAAACTAAGCTTCATGCAAGAACAAAGTTTAGAAATTGGTGCAACAAACACAAAACCCGTTATAAAGTTAATGTTCTGAGCTTTCCGCTAAAACCGATCCAACAGTTGCCAACTAAGTATAGTGCAAGTGCATTGTAAAGCGTCGTACACACAAATTCCCACCCACAGCTAATTAGTACTAAAGTACTTAATGTGAGGTCTTGAAGGTCTGAATTAAGGCTTGAGACTTCAATTGCAATTCTAATCCAATTTCAATTGTAATATACCACTTGGATGCACTACTTATAAGGCATTATTGGTGAATTGCCAAGGAAAAGACAAAATGCTATTCTACTTAACCCAGACCGCTGAGTCTAGTTAATGATAGTTTCGAGAAGTGATCGTGACGATAGTCAATCGGACTCAGCTCTTGCGCGGGTGAGCTAATTTTGATATAGGATCGGAATGTATGTGTATCATGCAGTAGCTTAAAACCAGAGCTAAGCTTAGTAGCAACGACGCGAATCGTTCGAACATGATAGGTCTATAAGCAGTGAAAACAAAGCCATCTGAAAGCTAAACTGACTTAACTCGGCGCAGTTTTTCATACGTGCGAACATAGAAATGACACACACTTATGAAAACTGCGTTGATCTATGCGAACTAGTACATCAGAACCTGTCCCCGAATCCTCAAATGCAAATCAGATATGACCAGGCCCGAATGACTGAATTGACAGAGTTAATTGAAAACTGTTAATATTCGTGTGCCATCCACTTGACAGGGTAAATACAGCTTGTAGGGATAATTAGGGTGATAAATAAAATTATTGTTCAGTTAGGAATAACAAGCGACTGCGCTCCGTGCAACATCCGTCTCGACAAGCGTCATGAGACCTACTGAAATCTTTATTTTTTATTGGTAATGGTCGAGCGGGTAGCCACACGTTCGGCCATTACCAATCACATTCAGGTGAGTGAAGATGTGGCCTTAGATGGAGTTATACTGAGTTGCATTTGAGAATTTAGTGGTTAGTGACACTTGGATAAATAGCAGTCTGGTGGAAAGGCACCGCTATAATGAGATGTGTACCTGGGGGTCTTCTCGGCCCCGGCGGCTCGTCGAAAGGATTGGAGGCGGCTAGGTTGTCCCCACCCGGCCCACCGCCTACAAACCACGTGAGGTTATACCACCCGATAGAAACAACCTAAAAGCGGTATTCCACTACATGTTATTCAGGACCCGGTAGTTAGGGCAATTAGGGAGCAAGGCTTGCAGGTCCGTTCGGTCGCCGCTCTAAATCTTATTACACCTCTCTTAGTTAGGGTAAGGGTCCCTGAATATCTTGTAGTGGAATACCGCTTTAAGGAGCACTAACGATGTTTGCTGCATTTTTTGATCCTGTTCTGACCTAATAGAGTCTGAATTCTTTAAACGGCTAGTTCTTACGTGATATGTCACATATACGTTGTCAAATCGTTTAGCTTAGGGCTAGATGATGCTGTATAAGTTGTACCACATACTTTATTATTATTATTGGGTACTAGGCGTCACCACTGCGTCTTTCTGACAGAACCTTTATATAATGGTCGCACTTTGACTTTTGACTATTAAGAGTCACATGACTTGCCCCGAAAATGAAATAATTGTTATAGCTCAAGAGGTTATTGAACTAGGATTACTGAAGTAGCAACGAGATTTACCGATAATCAGCAAATCATAGTGATCAAGCAATATGAAAAGTAAATAAAAAATTTGCTGTATCATCAAGTCATAGCATTTTGTATTTGTGTTAGGTACACCGAAATAAATTTCGCTAATTGTAATCAAACGAATGTATAGATATATAGACAATGCAGCAAATAATCGGTAGTTACCCCTTGATATAATGTTAGGAAAGAAATCAATGACAAGCATCACAATGATGATGATTTGTTAGCGTTTGTGATGTACCCGTGAGTTAGGTACGTGAGATTAGTGAATAACTGCACAAATAAAGAAAAACAAAGCACCGTGTAGTGCAGCGTTGTTCTGTCATAGTGACCTTGTTCAAACTTCTTAGATAGCCGTATGCAATGTTTACGGCGTCGTCAGACACTCGTTCGGTATTTTACTCGGATTCACAACACAGTGGGAAATACAGTGCATATGTGCAACCTCACTATTTAGCTAAGGACCGTTCCCATACCACGTGACCCGTTCAGGGGGGTCTTTAAAATACCACGCTTGGTCAAAGACCTCGTTCGCCACGTTGTCAAAATAGGGACATTTCTTATATATTTCTTTCACTTGTAGGATTATAATATAACCCATTCTTGGTAACGCGGCAAGCGCTGTTTTAACTAAAGACATATAGCAGAATGTTTTAATTTTTGTTTTTGCGAAAATGATTGACAACCAAATTACTACTACTACATAAAAACAAGAGGGGAAGGGGTTCGTTTAAAATTTTAGAAATAAACGCGTTGTATGGGTACGTTACCAGAACTGTAGCTAGGATGCACGGTCCTGTTGTAATGTTATTCTCCTAGATTCAACACTTTCTCAAGACAGCACACCATGCTTTTATTGACACTATTATTCACAACTAAATTAGAATATCAATGAGTGTAAGTTGAACAAACGTTAGAGGATGTTAATTACATGAGGGTGTGATAAACCCCCGAATACTCAAACGCTCGTCTCAACTGAGGAACATTTGACAGATTGGCTCAGAAAACTGTCAAATATACGCTTCTCAAAATGGGGTTAAATCTGAGTTTCATTTAAGTATTCAGAGGTTGGTCATTCTATAACAAAAGACATAACTTATGCACTGTAGTATGTGAGCCGTCAACGCGCGTTCCCGAGGCACTTGAAAAATGTATAATAATTTCAGAAGCATTAAGTTTTTTCATTGTTTCGGTGTACGCGCGTAGATAGCGAGTATAAAATACAAGGCTTTAAGATAAAACAAAGAAATTTATACAATATTCATAGTAAGAATTATATCATATCCCAAAAAGTAATGAATCAGACAGGACTTGAACCCGCAAATTTGTACTCAATCCGGGAATGCGACCAAGTTGACCTCCTGACCGAGAAATATACAAAAAGAAACTCTTTGGGACGTTCTATGGATCTTAGCTCGTCTGAGTCTTTAGTTTTTGGGGTATTTAATGCTTAAAATTGTTCCCTAGAGATTTAATAAGGTAAACAAATAAAAAACTTAGTGTTATTTACATTAAAGTTGAATTTACCTTGCGAATGGTTAGGCTGGGGCGGATACCCGGGATACTGCGCCGGGTATCCATCCATGGCAGCTCCGCCGGCCGGCGCGCCGCTCGGGAATGATTCTTGTGAATTGGACGTCCCTGCAACGCAACGTAGACGAATTACAATCTCGAACTGAAGCTCAGGTGTTGTTTGGAGAATGTAATGTGATACTGGGTTATCTGCTATCTGGCTGATGGTGTATTTATTACTTGGATGTTATTAGCACAGAACACACAAGTTTGTGTTCTGTGCTTTTTTTCTTCTGTTATTTATTTTGCTAGTTTTGCTTTCTGTATTTCTGATCTCCCAAGAGGTTATGTCGGAAAAAGTCAATCTTATTTTGGACATCATGATTGTCCAAACCTAGTAAAACTTTAAACAATTTTTTTTTGTCCACTTCAAAACTATTATTACAGGAATATCACAATAAGAAAGTTAAAATAAATGAAATAAATTTGTTTGTTTTATATTTAAATTGTTTCGTACTTTTAAATTAGAGCAAAATTAGCCAATGCTACTAAAAATAATAATATTTTGATTGTTTTTTGTTATGGCGGCAAGAGAAATACACTGTCTGTGAAAGTTTCAACTGTCTTCCTTTTACCGTTTAGATTAGAGATTAGATAGATCCCTCTGATAGACGGACGAACATACAGCGGAGACTTAGTAATAGCAATATCTACCTGCACTGGACGTATTATTAGCTTTGCCGCTCTTCTTTTTGGTAGACGCTTCCACCTGGTTGATGATCGGCTGCGGGTCTATGCCGCCCCGGTCGAAGTGACATTCGTAAGCGAGCAGGTTCTTCGTATAATGCTTCCGGAGCGTATACGCGGCCGACGACGAAGCACCGATGCCGAGAAGACCGGCGATGTCCTTCCACGTTTTGTTCTTTGTCACCTGAAAGAGAAATTAAGCTGTAGCGAAATCTTACTGATTGTAGTAAATGGTTTCGGTCTTGGTGCGGCGGAATAACAAGCGAATAGCTTTACGCGATACATATAGCAATGGAACGCAGGAACGAATCGTTGAATTTGCAACACACCATTCCGGAGGTCGAACAGAGAACACGACCGCCCCAGCCGAGGCTCGGTACCGGTCTGGCGATACATTGTGCCGCAGCGCGCCGGCCGGCCAATGATAAACATTTATTAACCATCGTTAAAGGCGAGGCGGGTTTACGGCGCCTGCGCACATAAAGCGCTGTGTGCACTTACATAAATCCTAGATGAAGTCTATTAGTTTCAGTCGCATTGAACGGCTCGCACTTTACTGGCACCACTAAAGTGATACTTGAGAATACAAATGTTTACAAATGCTTACGTCGAGAACTGTAAAATCGAATTGAATTACATGCGCTTGTAGAGTTCGTCCTCTCCGTTTAGTTTGCCATTTAGTGCGCTAGGCACTAGTGGTCAATTTAAAGGAAGGATAAAGTCAGGCGATGAGGTAAGTTTTATGCCGATGCTTATTTACATGCGATATGCGGTAATCGGGGTTCTAAAATATTAAAAATAAAATGCCTTCAACTGGAATGGCAACAAAGTTGGAGTTGTATTTCTAACATTTTGTACGTAGTCGTAATCACCAACGCGACGTACAAAACCTTGACATATTTCCGATAAAACTTGGATTGAAATGCCTTGTATCGTTATACTTCATTGTGCTACCTCAAATAACGTAACCTGCAGAAACAACTCACAACAATTTTTAATTTCAAAACCCATAACTGTTTGATTGCAGTACCAGTATTTAAGTAACGACGTCGTGTGTGAATTGTGAAAAGAATATTTTTATCGCTAATACTCGTGCGTTCCATTGATTCGTTCCTGGTGAAACAATTGCTACACTGAGGGTGACCTTGCTGTTTTGTATGGGTGAGTGTAAGGCTATTCCAGCAATGTCACTCAGCAAAGTGCCGGGCTCTGTGCACTGGCCAGGTTTAAGTCCTTAGGTATACGAATGATACAAGAATGAAGAGAACCGTTTGGTGTTAATGGATGTTGTTCGTAACATAAGGATGGTAGTGCGCCGATCTATTGGTCTTGAAATGTACCGTCGTTATCCATGCAGCCGGATTTAATATAGGCCTCGCGAAGTTTCACCAAGGTCCTGGGCTAGCTGCTTTTGTTGATATCCAATATACCAGGTGCAATGTAACATGTGTATTAAGTCGAAAAGGGGTGATTTTTAAACCCGAGGGTCTAATAGGGGAGGGTGAAATCTATCGGTAAAATCCCGCGGGTAAAATACAATATCAAACGTTGATCACGTTTGATATTAGATTTTTTAATATCGTTTTATTTTATGCTAGACATATAGACAAGTCTAGTCAGAAAGCTTTGAGGTAACGCTTCTTCTATAAGAAACCAGCGAATACCGCCGATCCGCGGCTGCTTGGAGATGGTGGGGCAGGCGGCGATGGGCGTCCGCCGCTCCTCCATGAACGACAGCAGCAATGATATCTAGTGTCCTAGAGTGATACATACCTCTACGAAGCCCCCTCGATCCCGCACCAGCAGATACAGCCGGTAGAGGTCCAGCGGCTGCTTGGAGATGGTGGGGCAGGCGGCGATGGGCGTCCGCCGCTCCTCCATGAACGACAGCAGGCGCTCCACCCAGCCCCGGCGCTCCGGCGCGTCGTCCATCTCGTAAAGCTTGCCCAGCGAGTCCGACTTCTGGCGCATACACGCAACATCATACACTGTTCTTGTAAGTTTACTACTAGTGGCCAGCGCTGATCGGTTTGGCACGGCTAAGTTTATATCAATGTCATTTTTAATTAAGGTTTTTTTTGACGGAAGATCAGCATTGGTTGCTGCTAGCAATCAATCCATGCCGAAACAGAGACAATTTGTAGGTTTCTGGTTTCGTTAATAAATATTTTTTTGCTAAGTATGCATGTTGTTTCGTTTTTCTAGAAACTAGATACTAATAAATAGGTATATTTATATTATTTTGTTGAAAAGTGAATAAAACTTCAACTACAGAAGATCACTACAGAATGATCAACCAAAAGTGATTGGGCGATCCAGTATATAAGTGCAGTAGAAAGACCAAGAATAAAAAAACCACATAAAACAATACTCATAACACGATAACTTGATAACCACTACCGCTCTGACAGGAGGATTAAGAAAAAGAAGAAATAAACTCTAAACACTCGTCGGTGGTATGGTAGTTATCCGTCTGGAGAGGTATAAAATGATAAAATTACATTGATAAATATAAAATACGCCGTGCCAATTCCCGGTAAACGCTGGCCTGAAGGCTAGGGTTCATTAAGAAATTTCTTGGGAGCTAGTTGATGGCTTTTATCGTTTATACCTTACGGACAACGTCTGCGTAGTGAGCCTTCATGTCACGTTAATTAAAGGCTCATTCTTTGTATCGCCCGTTAATTTCTTAACGAACACTTGCCTAATGTTATTACCCCAACATGACCGATACAACGTCGGATTAACGGCATCGATCGTGCAGTTGTAATAACTTCTGAGCCCACACATATCAATGGATTTCCAGTTATTGTGAGTTTCTTTTCTCGCTAGTTGAACAAAGTCATAATTTTGTTCTATCTTGAAAAGGCATTAAATGACAGCAAAAGCTTCATCGCACAAAGAAGCGTTTTTACGACAATGCAATATTTCCTAATGATTTGTGTTGGCTCTCTCGGATACGACGAGACGTTGGGTGATATTATGGCATAGCAATAGGTCTATCTTCTCGTATATTTTCTTCTCCAACATAGTTGGTTGGGTTATTATTGTTATTCGAAACATGTTATTATGCCAGACCATATCACCTCCCTTCTTGTCGCCTTTAAAAGAAAGGATTATCTAGGAATAAGAAAACTAACCGTAACGCATTTTAAGGCTGTTGCTAGGGGCTTTTATAAATTTAATTACGAGGGCGCCTTGCAGCCATTTTAGAGAATAGGATTTCGCGTTTATGGGAGCGGGACAGAGCATACTTTTTTAGAAAGGCGTAAATGCATAAACTCAAATGAATGTCTATTAAAAGAAAACTACACAACCAAGTAAAAAACTGGTTTGGAGAATTCCAATAATTACTAATAAGCTACTAAATAAACAAAAGACGTTTTAATGGACCGCAGGATTTCTGAGATTTCAGTCAAATTATATACCTTCATGATTTTTTTATATGGCCCATAGTAATAGTGTAGAATTTCAGGTATTTAACCGAGGAAAAATTAACAAAAGAGTCCCTTGCGCCCTGAAATCTAGATCTACTTTGATTAAGAAATCAACTAATGGCGCCCTCTTAAAATGAATAAAAACAAACAACAAAATAAAATGCGTTATTGTTAACTCAGTTCGTAATATCTAAGCGACAAAAATCGCACACTCTGTACAGTACACGAGCTATTGTATGGTAAAGAGATGAAGCCAATAATTTATGTTTGATGGAATGTGCATTACCGGGCCTGACGAAGGGTCTCCGCGTCGTTTCCTTTGGTTATCCGCCTAGAATCAAAAGTTTCGCGTAATGTATTGCATGTTCACGGTTACCTTTACTACAACATGCTTTCGTCAGCCCCGCTTTTAGAAAAACTCCTTATTCAGATTAATATATTTAAAAGGACGCTTCGACTGATATTGATATAGATCAGTTGAGGTAGTTCAACTGATCTAGGTATATCAATATCAGTCTGTTTGCTACAGTCTGCAGTGATCTCAATAGATCAAACTTAGCTTCAGTGATTATTAACCTTGATCAATTCTTGCTTTCTTACATTGTCAAATATAAAAGAATACAACAAGAATAAGGAGTTTTTAATGCACTACATAAATGCTT
This sequence comes from Eupithecia centaureata, assembly GCA_944547425.1. NCBI lineage: Eukaryota > Metazoa > Arthropoda > Insecta > Lepidoptera > Geometridae > Eupithecia > Eupithecia centaureata. The sequence continues at coordinate 3,797,769 of OX155693.1, read as the reverse complement.
TTTTATTTGCTACACTATGCCATCATCGTTTTGTAAACGTTTAATTCATTTTATATCGTGCAATTTATGCACAGTGCAGGCTTTCAATAGTTTCATGCTCTATTTGTAAATGTAAAACAGCAATATTATTTTACAGTCGGCAGGCGAGTTTAAGTACTAGTTTGGCGCGAAGGTAAACTAGATGCATGAAAAAGCTTGCTCACTAGAGCTGCTGCCTAGATCAACGGTTGGGAATCACCGAGATCCCAATTATATTTTATTCCACAAAATTTTGAAGCAGTAGTCCAACACCAAATAGAAAAAGTGTAGCGTAAAGCGTATTTAATCTGTAGCTTTAAGCTTTTACTTCATGTCTTAAACTTTCTTTATCCGTATTTTTTTGTGTTGTAAATCGATGCTTTCCGGATGATGCGTAGAAAAAGACTACCATGCAGCTTGCAACATTGGTTACGTGAAGTATTAATCGTTCGAGCACTACACATGCTTATGATCTTTAACTTGATATAAACCTTTGATCTGTAGGACTCCGGCGGTATGTGACTGTTAAAGACCTGAAAATACATGACAAAATGCAATGTTTCCCTTCTTTTAACACAAATGATCTAATGGAACTAATGGTTTGAACTATTGGAAATGACATGAAATTTGTATACAGTTTTTGTCAAGTTAAGATTCGTCGAAAATAAATATAGCTCTCACGTTTAAAATATTGCTACATTTGAATCGTTAGTAGAAAAGTCAGTGCTAGATTATTTCTACTCTACTTTTATTTACAACTTTACATACATAATTTACAAGGTCGTGTTTCATTGGGTGTTAGGTCTACATTGAAGTACACGCACATTTGAATAAAACAATTTGTTTAGAATATCCCACAGGAGTGTAGCATGCTAGTTCATTGTTATCTACAAAAGCAATAGGAGTGGTTTTCAACCGAACTCAAAAAGGAGTTTCTCAATTCTACTGCATTTTATTTTTTATTTCATTTGTGTTATGCGATAACTTTTTCTGAGTCGATTGATTTAGAGATTTAGTGAATCGTGTATGGTCCCATTTAAATGTGATCATAATCGGACCAATACTTGTTTACAGCGTAATATCATACAGCTAGACATAATATTATACTATTAGGACACTACTAACTAATATTGACAACAAATATTATATTTCTGTCTATCCAATGATTCTATTCATCTAAGGTTGCTGTTAGAGATGATCTTGAGCGATAATACGGCCAATTACGACATAGTCTTTAAGTTGGTCTTTGAAAATTATTTATTTATGTGGGCATTTCTATTTATCTTTCGGGTAATGAATGTTCGGCTTTTGTTTATAAGGCTTTAATTCATGAAAACGTATGGATACGCCCTACCGGCCAAATTCGCATGTTCTACTTTGGAACATCAAATGGCCCTTACTCAAATTATTTCAAACAAATTAGAAACATGGCAGTTAGTGCTTTATACCATAGGAATTCCCTCTTTCTGATGGTATAAATTTTAAATCTTTATTATTAGAAACAGTGGATGTGAGTACATTTACTTAAATTTTGTTGAATAAAATAGGGTCGTTTCCTGGGTGATGTTTTTTTTATTCAATTCAGTCCGTCAGATAGGTTTTAAAGAAATATTGGACACATGTATTTTTTCTTTTGTCAATGAAACAGATAATGACAGAATATAAATTACATTAATCAAATATTTTTCGAAAATCTAACAAACGGATTAATTCGATTTGTTTAGGAAACTTGCCTATTTACCTAACGAAAATGTTTATGATGATAAGTAAACACGCTATTTTATTTACCCAACTGAAATATCTGTGATAGTTAGGTACCCTATGTTAGACTCCGTTCCCACATTAGGTCAAAACGAGCTGTACAGTAAGTGTCAAAATGGGCTGTATAGTGGGGTCAAATGGCTTGTATAGTGGGGTCAAATGGGCTGTATAATGGGATCAAATGGCTTGTATAGTGGGGCCAAAAGGGCTGTATAGAAGGGTCAAATGGGCTGTATAGTGGGATCAAATGGGCTGTATAGTGGGATCAAATGGGCTGTATATAGTCCAGTCATTATATACATTTGGAAAAGAAAGTGAACCGAGAAAGCCAAATTTTTGATATTATGTGTGGGGTGGGTAGAAAAGCTTAAGTTCAAATTGTCGACCAAAATAACCTTGTGCAATTTCCGCCATCTTGAAAAAACCCTTAAATTCAGTTTTTTCATCATAACTCGGTTCCCCGTTGAGATACGAAAATTTTTATCGAATACTTTTTTGTAGCTTTTTTCACGATCTACAATTATGGTCTTTTACATTTTTCACGTATCGATCGTCGTTTTCGAGATATCGATCAAAAATATCGAAAATTTTTGGAGAATTTTTTTATTTCGCTATTAACTTTTTAAGAAGATATCAAAAAATGTTTGAAATAAGACTTGTAGAGCGTATCCAGACCTACAAATTCGTTTTTTTATTTTTCATTTCCGACAAAAATTACGACCTCCAGCGCGCCACAAAGTCAGTAAAACTGTGCCCGGGTTTCATTTAGCCGCTCGCTCGGTTGTATCCACACGTCGAAATGGATGGAGAATGGTTCAGGGAATTATTGCAATACAAAAAAAAATCATAAACCAGCCGAATTATAAATCAAATACATGAAATTTATTGATAAAATAATTTTACATGAATAATTTTACATGAAATTTATTGATAAAATATTTTTTATGCAGCAAAAATAATGATAACAGGTGGTAATTTTTTTCATTTTTTTTCATTTTCACGTTCACACGTTTCACTTTCACACGTTTTTCGTCGTTTGGACGGTCCTGGCTGTTCAAGTTCCTCCTCGGTAGATTCTTCGAGTCGTGAAGCCTCTTCAATCGCAGGAAATGATGTTGTGAGGGTCGAAAAATTATAATTATCGTCATCGTCGTGATCGTCGTTGAATAAAATCTCGACTCTGGCGACATTGTCACATGTTTGTCCACTGCAGTGCAGGCAAATAACGGAGCAATGAATTCCTGCTTTTTGATCGATATCTCGAAAACGACGATCGATACGTGAAAAATGTAAAAGACCATAATTGTAGATCGTGAAAAAAGCTACAAAAAAGTATTCGATAAAAATTTTCGTATCTCAACGGGGAACAGAGTTATGATGAAAAAACTGAATTTAAGGGTTTTTTCAAGATGGCGGAAATTGCACAAGGTTATTTTGGTCGACAATTTGAACTTAAGCTTTTCTAGCCACCCCCCACGTAATATCAAAAATTTGGCTTTCTCGGTTCACTTTCTTTTTGAAGCCGATTTTTCCGACGTAATGACTGGACTAATAGTAGTGTCAAATGGGCTGTATAGTGGGTGTCAAACAGTGTTCGTGTTAGTGACTCACGGGACTAGAGGGCGGGCGCGGCCAGGGCGAGGGCGCGCCCTCGTAGTCGTCGTGCAGCGAGGAATGCGAAGCGCCGCCCGGGGAGGGCGAAGGCGCCGCGCTGCCGTACTCCTTGCGCGACCCCTTGCCGGAGCCCGACGGGCATGTGTCTTCCCCTGATGCTGGAAACAAACATACCAACTTAATATCACTACATAGTATAAAACAAAGTCGCTTTCTCTGTCCCTATGTCCCTTTGTATGCTTAAATCTTTAAAACTACGCAACGGATTTTGATGCGGTTTTTTTTAATAGATAGAGTAATTCAAGAGGAAGGTTTATACGTATAATAAAACCGTGCGAAGCCGGGGCGGATCGCTGGTAATGACATATTAAGGAACATGTACAGTTTCACCATAAATTGGCATTTTTGTGCACGCAGCGATTTAGATACTGTGTCGGACGCGCTGCAATTACCTACTTTACTTAGATAATGTTTTAACTTCAGTACATGACCTACTAGAGTAACATATAAGGGACGATTAGCTACCGAAACTAGTCATTGAACTAAATTGTCATAAACTAACTTTAAGTTGACTCTTGTGTTTACGTGCTCAACAAAACAAACTAGCTAAAACTTTATTACAAAACTGTGTAACATACAAAGTGTGGTGCTATAGGTAAACTTCCTACAACTTCACTGATCAACATCCTATACATGCCACGGCCATACACTTAGGCCTTTACAGTACAAGTGAGTTTTAGGAGACAACGCCTAGCCCAAACTGCTGAAGCTAGAAAACTGAAATTTAGAGGTAAAATATCTTTTCTTTTTCTAAAATCTAAGTAACGGACTCATTCGTTTTTTTTTTAACTACGCTATACCGAGACTTCAAACTCCTTGCAGATCGCCAGGAATCGAACCCGGGAGCTTCTGAGTGGTAGAGTTTGTAAAGTTACATCTATTATTTCATGAATATTGCGTACTAGAGACCCGCCCCGGCTTAGCACGGTTTTATTACACTTCATGTCTCTTTAACACTTATATTTTTTGACCTCTTCAAGCATAACAGAACTACAATTAGTCTTGCTATTGCTGGGCAAAAGGCCTGCCTTGTACGCAATATAAATCCGAAGCTAGCTATTATGTTTCTTTTGACACATATCATCATCGTGAGCCTATATGTAATGTACATCTGCAAAAGATTATCAATGTGGCATGACAGCCGTGCTCTTTCCTCTGTGACTTTCAAGTATATGTATGACAAAATAAATAAAACTAAAAGCTACAAAAAACAATAGGTGTCTCAAACAACAGTCAATTAGTTAAGAGATTTTGAGCCCACTCTTTATCCAGCACTGAACGGTTTGAAGGTCATCGATCGCGACCTTACGTTTGTTTGACCCACTTAGTTTTGAATCTAGACTAGACAAGTCTAGACAACTCGCTCGTCTTCCGGGTGAGTGAATGACCTTATAATGGGCTAATGTTTTGAGTTTAGTGTACTTTATCTTTGAGAAAATCGGCCTGTTTCAATATGTTTTAAGGGGGCATCGTATATTTCCTCATCAGTCGTTTAGTATTGGGGCCAGTTTTTCACGTGATACAGCCTTTATCATAAACACAACACATTGTTTGGGCCTACCCAGTGCTGATAATAGGCCTTTCTGCATAAGGTCTAGGTAAGACTATTGTTAAGCCAAGGATACACTTGGGAACATTTTGTCCCGCAACATGACGCTCAACACTTAATTTACGTGACGCTGCAACGTTGCACATTGTCCCGCGACATGCCCCGCAACATTGTACGTGACGCGGGGTATGTTGCTTGCTCCCGCCTCGAGAGCGCACATTCAATGTTTCGCGACATTCATTCACTTCGGCATGTTCTACGTAGTTGTTGAGCAACATGTTGCTCCATTTGCCACCTAGTGTATCCTTGGCTTTAAGGATAAACTAGGTTCAGTTTCGTACCTGCGGATGCGTTGCTTAGCGTACTCTGCTGACTACCCTCATCGAGCGGCGCCCCGTCAGGGCCGGTGGTGACGAGCGCTATCGCGGGCACCACCGCAGGGCCGTTGTCGTGCGACTCGCCGGGCGCCGTCGGCGGAGGCATGGCGCCCTCCGGCATCGGGCCGCCGGGCCCGCCCGGCGCGCCTGGTGGTCCCATGTGTCTGCCGCCCATTTGCTGCTGTAATCAAGTAAAGAAATCTTAGGTGGAACTATTTGTCGTGGTGTTCGCTGAATCGACCCCTACAGCTCAGCTCGTGGATGTCGTATTAGTCATTTAGTCGAATGGCCGACTAAGGGACTATTAGAGTGAAGTGTTTGACGATGACGTAGTAGTGTTGTGGTGGAGCAATGGCAGGAATAGGGGAGAATACACTGATGAAAATCTTTTAAAATTACATGGTGTTGTATAGTGAGAATGGAATGTGTCATACCTTCATCGGAGGAGGTTGGTAATGTTGTGAGGGATGCGGCGGGGGCGGCCGGTATCCGCCGTAAGGGTAAGGATGGTGGTTCCTGGGGTAGACGTAGGGCTGCGGCGGGTAGTGCGGCGCCTTGTACGCGCCGTGGTGTCCGTAGGGCTGGCCGACCATGGCGCCGGGCGGGGGGCCGCCCGGCGCGGGGCCCGGCGGCGGCTGCCCGCCCGGCGCGCCCGGCCGCGGCGCGCCGCTGCCGTCCGGCAAACCAGACGATGTTCGCGGCGGCATCGATACGTTCTGAGTGCCTGCAAGTAACACATACATACAGATAAGAATTTAAAAAAATATATGGAAACCAGATGATGGTACTAAATAACAACAAACCGTATCTAATCTATGCCGGTAAACGTGGAGCTGTACAGCGTTGTAAACGAGCGTGCCTAATCGCAGTTTCATAGAGACACGAGCGAAACATTAATTATTCAAAGCTATGTTTAGAGTTAGGTGTTTGAATGAAATCGCGTACGAGAGTGCAAGCGGCAAACATTAGAGAGTGTGATCGATCGCGTGGAGGCTGGCAGGCCGGGAGTCGTGCGGGACGCACAACCAATTTGAATAATACAGCTAACGAAGGCCCGCCTGAGCCTAGGCTGGCTCTATCAATCGAGGGCGGCGGAGAGACGCATCCGATCACTTTCCTTTTCCACAGGCACGTGAGCAGCATGCGCCGCCGCTAGCCTGCGAATTCTCGCTGCACTTTATTACATCCGTATATGTGCATACGACATGCACGCAACGCATTGACCGAGGCCGAGATACGAGCGGCAGTGATTTGCGACGACGAAAGTGGTATTTCAGCTTTTAAGTAGGTCGATTTTGTCCGAGTTATGTTAGTGTTACGTGAAAACAGCTCAAGTATAATACGGTTGAAGATCATTTGGCAAATTTGATAAGAACCGCAACCCTGGTTTCGCTGATTCGGAGAATCCTTCAAAGGGTGCCGCATGAATGGTTGTGGTCGCGCACGTGCTTGGTCCGTCGGTTTAATCTCATCGCTCGGCTATTATCGGCCCATTATATTGTGCCTGCGATCAGACAGCTAACAGACGGCTAGGCGCCGGTGAATCATAGATAACGACGTAGAACGACACGCGCCCACCTCTATATATCTATTTGTTTACGGCGACCTTTAATGAGTGAAGCGCCACGGTAATGGGGTCGCCCGTCCCGACCCGTTTCACATCCGACGGACAATGTCTCGTAAAAATAGCGCACGCGGCTACATGACGTATCCTCATTTAATAGCAAGAGAACCTTGGCATTGGCAAGGCGATCGTAATGCACTTCGTGGTTTGTCTCATCAAGATACTTGAGATCTGAGAGGTTTTAAAACGATGCGATGGCTTGGGTATAAACGTATAGAGGTGCGTATAATATCGCAGCCTTGTTGTTCTTGGTAGAGAACTAGCCCGAGTCGAGTCAAGGGCATGCCCGTCACCAGTCGGCCACTCTGCACGCGTAACGCAACACAAAACCGAGGCCTTTACTTTCCCACCAGACGATATCACAACCGCGGCACGTTGACTGGTAACCTTTATAAAATGAAATCCAGACAAGTTTGCCTGACGTCCTTTTCGTTAAAAAATGTTTTTAATGTCTGTTTCCCTTAAAGATTGTCTCAACGGCCGTTTTGTACCTATTATTTGCAAGTTTAACATCGTCTAGCATACAACATCATTCTTCGTTATCGAGTCAGAGTTAATTTACAAAGCATGCCGATTTCAATCAGGGCGCAGGCACTTGATGAAGGAACGTAGCATCAAAGCATTCCGTCCGGTATAACTAACACAGTGGGCTGCCAAATAGCATACCAAATACCATGTGTCACGTATCGGAAATGCGGTATTGGTGAGGCGGCCGCAGGCTTCAACCACCTAGAGCTTACAGATCGCCTTGATACATTCCGCGAATCCGGCCACTCAACGCCCACGCGTAAACCAGACCGACACCGCAAACTCGAGACCGTAGTTGCCACCACGATCCCAATGAGACCTTGCGACTTGAGAGCGGTTTAGCGATACCAAGAAGTAATTCCAGTTGGTCAATTATTGAGGTTGACCACTTGAGAGGTGAACTAGTTTCTGATAGTTTCTGATTGCATCAGTGTTTTCTTTTAAAATGTTTGACTGAATATTTCTGTCCTGCTGAACATTTGGAATTGTTTGGTAAACGTTACTTGCAGTTACAACGCTAAACATCTACTCAAACAAACTCGACTCACATACGTGACTACACGATAAGTGACACTGAAATGGAAGCTACAGTTAAATTGAAACGAAAAACAGACTTCACAAAGCCGTTTCAGAATGATTATTCTTTTATATTCCAAAATAGACCAAGCCTTCGCATTCGCAATTAGAATGCCCCAGGAGAACGTAGAATTAGTTAACTGAAATGGAGACAAACATTAACCAGTAGCGTCGACCAAACGTTTATAAACAGAATAGAACAATAACGTTAACAAGAGCGGCCTAGTTGAGACAAACGGCGGCGTCACTACGTCGCCGATGTTTGTCGACCCATTTGCGTTGGTCTCCATACCACCAGCTCTGTCGAGTTTCCACAGCACCGTAATAACAAATAGACTAACGAAGGTTTCAAACGTCCCAGCAAACTTAGTTATTAAATACCTTCTTACTTAATTAGAAAGCTATTCATGACTACATCTCTTGTCTCTTGATAGCTTAGTGTATTACATTGAAATAGGCGGGCTCCATGTGGTACACGAAAAAGCCAAATCCGTCATGTCAGGTAGGTACCTACCTTGTCTGCGGATAATCCATATCATCGAATAGAGCGATAATTTAGCAATAATACGTTAATGTGAAGTCAAATACAATTGCTAACACGGCTTACATGTCATTATGCCCTTATCAAAAGCAATGAGTATCTCCGACTAATCCGTGTCATGAATAGTGCAAAAATGGGGTGGCACTTCTCGGTAACATTTCCGTTTGTTTAGTAGCTTGCAGGGTAGTTACGGGGAGTAGATTTGTAGGTACTTACTGTTGAATGCGTATAGTAAAAGCGGGACGTCTGAGCAAGGTTGGCGAAAGAATGTCCGCACCATTAGCCGAGGGGGCAGACGAGAACGGGGTGAATGGGCTGTCGAACCCTCCGACGACCTTGACTTCAAGAGATTTATCACTTTTCCGGGGTAATCTGAATACAATTAGGCGATGGGCAGCGGGAGGGACCACAGATACGCAACAGGTTCATGTTTTTAAATTACTTCTTTCTGATCCGAAGAAACACCCGTCCCATAACAAGATACGATCACAACAAACCGAGGGGGCCCAACTACGGTATGCCCTCTACAGAGAGTAAGAATGTCATAAAATATTATCATACTTCACGAGTGACTGTTCCATTATGTCTCTCTTAAATAGCAAACACTCCTCGGAGACAATGGTAAGGTGAAAATAAATGGATTGTTACGAGTACATGGGGAATAGATAGGGAAAACCATAAATAATATAAACGACCTCATCAATCCTTGAACAAACAAAAAAGTATTCAAAACAAACCAGGACGGAAGGTTTACGTGAAATCGATCAAAACAAACATTATGCTGCGATGGGGCAAAAACTGCTGTTCCTTCCTCTTTTTTTTGTTAACGAGGTCATTGGCCCTGTCAAGGACGAACAGGCACGTGGCATTCTTGCATATGAAGGACGAATTTCAACGAAAAAACTGGACAATACCAGTAACCGCGTTCAATTCTGAGCCATCGGAACAATGTTTTTGCTGAAATCGATATTATTAGCATTGTTCAATCAAAAAGCACTAAAGAGGGTCACTTTAGAATTGGTTGCTGTGGCCGAATTGGTAATTTGAAATAAATAAGAATTGAAAAAAGATGCTTTGATTTTTTTTGTTGACTATGAATTTAGATACCTACATTTGCTCTTGAAATAGTTTATAAACACAGAAATCTATAAGAACAGGACTGAGAGCTTTCTCAATTTACGAGTTTTATAATATTTTCTGTGAAAATAAAGTTTATCCAGGCCAAGTTGCGCGACTTTTGCAGAACATTTCATAAAATATAGGCTCCAAATATCACGAAGAAACAGAGGCAGCATTCGTGGCCAAAGAGCGAGTCTTATCTTAGTTGATGGCATTCCACTGCTCGTTCGCCGATACGCACGACGGACGACTGCGAAACGCTTTTAGCGCCCGTATACTGTACGACCACTGCAATATCAAAGAAAAATAAGCTGTAAATGCAGAGTTTTATAGTCGCAAATACAATAGCAAGGAGATCTTGTAGACTTTGCGCAAAAGAAACCTTATTGGTCGAAAATTAAAGTCGTTTTCGAAAGTCACGCAGTATGCGGGCATCAAACAATACGCAATTCACCTTCGAGCGCGTCGGGTTGCGGTATTGCGGCTTCATTGTGTTAAAATAACGATGGAACTCGTATTGGAAACGAGCACAATGCGGTTTGTTAAAAGAATTTGATTTTTTTTATTTACTGATGATAAGAAAATATCAATTCATGATCAATCAGCCACAGCTTTCAAGATAGGATAGGACAGGGACTCGATTATTATGTTTTGCTCTATCATAGACCTACATATATTTAGACATCATCTATTAGAATTGAATCCTAATGGTTATACGATTAAAATATCACATTTATAATGGTAGACTAGAATCGGTTTTATCTCTACCGTATTACAGAAGCTTTAACTATTCTATGAATTTCAAACGTTTAGTGAAAACTTAATCCTAAAAATAACGAAGTATAATAAATATCACGAAACAATTAAAAAGTAACGTTTGTAATGGTAGTCTGTTTTGCTTATAGCGTATTAACGAAGCTTTAACTATTATATCTATTTCAAACGTTTAGTGAAACCTTAAAAATAAACTACAAATACAAATGTAAGTATGGATGTTTATTAGTCTGGCAAAAACTACAGAACGGATATGGATGAAATTTGGCACAGAGATTGATTATAGTCTGGAATAGCACATAGGCTTATCCCGGAATTCCCGGGGGGGCGGGAATTACGTGGATGAAACCGTGAGGCGCTCTTAGTAATATATAATATCACGATACAATAGTAAAATTAAATTAATTTCAAGCGTTTAGTGAAAACTTATCTTAAAAAAAACGTTAGTTAATTATTTTATTAAAACAACTAAACTAAAAAATGAGTCAACTTAGCTCGAGAGCTGAGTATTTTTCCTCAATCACCGTCTATAATTTTCTAACGTGAGACTTCACATAGCTCGTTGTTTGTCGAGAGTCGAGAAGTCCGACAAGCCAAAGCGTTGACGTCATAGTCATGTATACCTTCACCAGTGTGCCCGTTCGCGACAAGCAATGGATATACGTCGCGTACAACGGTGGTTTGCAAGGTTCACTCTATGATTGTGGAGGAGCCAGGGCAGCAGTGGACAGTACAGCAAGCTCAGATACCCGCCGCATAGGAGGTATTGAGTGAGGGTGTATTGCGGTCATATAACCGGTATTCGAGTGGAGCGGCTCAGTCGCTACTCAGCCGGTCCACAGTCCAATGTTTTGAGAAAGCAACGTTCGGCAATGGGTGACGCTACTAACAAAACAAGATTGCTTTTGCGGTCGACTGTTCTTTGCAGGCGGAACGGGATATTGATTTTAATGTTCAGCAGGCCAGGAAATGATAATATCCGAATCCGCTCCAAATTAAGGCGCAGCCCCGATTCACCCTAGCACCGCAACATATTTTTTCTTGTTATGTAAAAATTAAAAAAAAAAGTCTGGTGGCCAACAAGAGGAACTTCGTAACTCTGCGCAAAATATACAAAAACACAAAACTATTCCATTGAAAAAGCTTTTGATAGGATCATAAACTGATTTTTTTTTGAAAGTTCCTTTGTTTAACTTACCTAATAATAAAATAAACTAGCTGGCAACGCTAGTGTGATTCCTGACTTACACAAGGTAAACGTAACGCCTTAAACTAAGTACATATAGGTAAAACATTATGGTAAAAGAGAAATTAATTGGTTTATGAGTCACCAACAACACTCTGAGAAAGAAAGACAAATTGCAAATTCTCGTAAGTCTTCAGAGCAAAACGACAACACAAACAAAACAAAGTATCTAATAGGTACCCTGCACAGTGCACGTGGCTATTCACAGTTGAAAGTATATAAGATGCTACAGACTCGGTCGGTGGGTGAACCCGTCAAGGTCATTTCGAGGGAAACCCAGAGAGGGTGTTATGTAATTCCTTTACATTTGGATTGAGACGTCATCTGTCTATAGTGAAACTTGCCAAATGTAATAACGAAAACGCACACAATGTTTTGTCTTCCGGGGTGTTGAGGGTTCTAGAACTCATTTGCTAGAGATATCGGAATGATATCAATTGGTTTTTGCATCTTTTCACTTAAACGAAAATCATCTTGTTTTCCTCTGAAGCCTCTGTACATTATAGGTAACATTAGCTCTACGACTCTACGGACAAAAGCCTTATGTACATATTACGTGGTTCACAACAACTTTTATTGCGTTTACAATTGGCGTTTGAGTAGATTGCTGCAATTTCTTGATTAAAAGCATAGGGCATTGACACTGAAACTCGTCGGTTGTAGGTAGATGTTATGTACTTAGTTTGTGAGACGTAGGGCGGCCGTTGGGCGGTGGTCAGGCACATAAGAGCGGTTTGTTGGTCCTCAGGGGTGGAAAGTCCTGTTTTGCGTGCTCGTTCCGACCAAAGGTGGGGGGGTAAGTTTTTCACGAGGCCCTATATACCGCGACCACCCCGACTCGTATATAAGGTGGGGAAGGCTGGGGTGGTTCGCGCCCGCAAAAGGGGCAAAATACGGCGTACTCTGGGCGCCCGCTCTATGTGGGTCAATGTCGGGAAAGCCCGTGTCTACCGGTGACGGAATATGCACAACGAATCTGATCAACACACGCCTGTGACAAAACAAAAGCCACGACAAACAGTTCAACACAAAAATAAACCACTTCTAAGTCCTGGGCGATATGGTTCAAAATCTACGAGAGCAGGACGTCGTACGCACCATATCAGCAGTTATAATGGCCCGCGCTTCTATTTATGTAAGTTTTAGCCATTAAACGTAGTTGTTGCTACGACTAGATTCATTTCATAACAGAAACTATCGGTAGTGGTTGTATTTTATGGTATTGAAGTATTTTAGTAGGCTGTTTTCACTTTGATTTTTATTTAGACCTCTTGCTATTATTACAATATTGTCTTAAGTAAAACATAGTGGACTAATATAGGTTGAAGATGATGAAAGCACATGTGTACCTAAAGCTACAAAAGGAGAAGACCAGGACCCTACGAACTACGTTATTCACTATGTTATACTGTAACGGTATATTTCATGTTAACAAATGAAATAGGGTCTACTTCTATTCCTTTCTAGCAAGTTAGACGTAGTTTAAACTCACCAACAGCCGGTGACATGGATCGCGATCCACTGGAGCCGGTGGGGCTAGGTGTAGGCCTCAGGTGTGGTGTGGTGGCGCGCCCTGCGCTCCCACTGCCGCCTGAGTCATTGCTGTTCTGACCTGTCAGATCCTGAAACAAGGTGGTACATTACTAATTAAATAATAAGTACTCGAAAAAGTATTGATCTCGACGGATTTAAACCAGCAACCCTCAATACAAGACGCCACGAGGTCAAATAACCGACAAGTCAAAGATCTTTGAGACTTCCTACGGACTCCAGGATTTGCCGCAAAATCCGAAAGTAGAAGAGAGTTAATAAAGAGTGTGATGAGATAGAGGAGACAAGGGTTGAGTTCAACACGAATTTGAAGGCCTGGCAAAGAGTGAAGTCGGGTTGCTTATGATAATGATCAAAGCTTGCTCAGGCAGTTAGACTAACTTATAAAGTTATCCTACTAATATTATGAACGCGAAAGTTTGTAAGTATGGAATGGATGGATATTTGTTACTCTTTCACGTAAAAACTACTGAACGGATATGGATGAAATTTGGCACAGAGTTAGATTATAGTCTGGAATAACACATAGGCTATATTTTGGCTCGGAATTCCCACGGGAACGGGAATTACGCGGGTGAATCCGCGAGGCGCTGCTGGTAAAATATAAACTAACTCTCTAGCTAGAAGATTAGACCGCAATGTATGGAAGAAGGCTTTTTTACTAGCATTAGGATCCAGCTAGCTGATTACATAGATAGAGCACTCAAGATTCAGCTTCGAACTTCGTATTCCCCTTAATTATTTTATAAAATAAAAGTATAAATTGCCTGAACTATTACGAGGATTGTTGAAGATATCTGGAAAAACATATCAAAAGCGAACTTTACTGACATGCTCCTTATAAAATAATAGTTATTATACGGAATTATTCCTCATAGGTCTATTAAACTTATCCGCTACCCGTGCAAAGCCGGCCGGTTTACTAATTATAACTAGAAACCAAGTCGGCTCCCGCGTTTGTGGAAATGTGTTCCCTAATTGATGGTAACCGTATGAAAAACCGTTCGGTAGTTATAGACTTTTATACGAGATGATGTAGATACAACATTTTTTTTTGTCAATTTATCTCGCAATTCAAACCGAATAATGTGTGTATTTTGTACTAGAATTAATACTAGGGTTCAGTAAATAGTTTGCTCACCAAGTCCTAGACCTTGACAGTGCAGATACCAATGGAACAATAGAAGTCAAGAGCCAATAGTGTATGCAGGGTCACGTCACGTTGCGATAAGTGGCAGCTTTAATTATGATTTGGATCAAATCGAGAATCTGGTACAGAAACGGATAAAAGTGATTCATATATGATTCGTCTTTTATCAATTTTTTTGTTGTTTTACTTAGGCGGATCTAACTTTTGGTTTGTCGTATGATAACTAGGTCTAAAAACAAAACTCGATATTACTTTTTAGTTCCGATTTTTGTTTTGGTATTTGAGACAAGATTCGTGAAAAATTATACGATATAAAATATGAAAGCGCAGTGACTTTCTTTGTTCCGCTGCTCCTCCGATGCAAACAGATTGTCATATTCTTTGTAAAAAAAGGTTTAACTACTATAAAATATCAGATTATCTAGAAGATGAAAATGGCTGAAACGTGCCCTCTTAATACGTACTCTTAGCACTCTTAGTTCTGTGTCATCATGATAATACCATGCATCATATCATGACTGATTAGTTTTTGAGAAAAAACACAGTTTAAGAGGTTCCAAAGTCTGTTAGGTCGACATATAGCATACATCCCTTTATCTCTGGCTTAACTCTTCTATTTTTCTTTGGCAATAAATTAATGTTAGTAACTTTTGCAAAAATAACTTTTTTTTTTACTTTGACGCGACAAACAATTTGGATTTAAATGATAGCCTAAATATACATTAAACAAATTTGGGATAAAAACTGCAAGTTCTTATCCCAAGTTAACTCAGCATCGTGTCGACGATTTTATTTTCTTTTTAGTGCATAAACGACTATAAAATTGTATGTTGACGAGTGAATGAAGACTGTAACACGTTAAATATTACATAGGCGCAGTTACATTTGACAAACAGTAATGCGAATCTGTCTTTTTACTCGAAAAATATCAGAACCTGCCAAAGTGTCGCTTTTTATCAAGTCCCGAAAGTATGTAACGAAGATTATTCTATATGATTTTAGCATGAAAAAATATAGAATAGGGTATCATATAAAATAAATAAATAATGCTGAACAATCCACACATCATCATAAAGGTATAGTTTACCACAGTAACTCAATGCCTTACTTTTTATTACGGAAAAACGTGTATTGCCGGGGGCAGAAGCAGTAAGCAAGTGAATCAACAAAAATACAATCCATTGACTATTAAAATAAAGTCATTAAGACGCCTGAGTATGTCTGTATCATACAAAATATTGAGCAAAAATATCAAAATCGATATCTTCATAAACGTCTTGATGGTCAGCCGAACTGACAAAAATAAGATCGTGGAATTGATATAGGTAACACACTGACCTAATTGAAGAAACCTGTCAAAAGGAAATGACAACAAAAACATATCACAGGTAAAATATACTCACATACCGTTTCGCTGTCAGTAGTCACAAGACGTAAATCAATCGGCGATCCCTTTCGATTACAAGTTACAACAGAATACAGTAACCGCGATTAGATAAAGTCGACGAGAGCAAACTGTCAAACGCACGCGTAATGTAGAGCTTTTCAAAGTTAAAACGGAGTCGTATAATAGAGTTTGTCGGCAATGCGCTGCGTTCACAATGTTCGTGGAGGCGAGCGAGCGAGTCTCGACCCCCCGCTGTCGAGGTTAGCTTGCCTGCGAGAGGCTCCGGCGTCGATCAGACGAGTCCGGTTGGCGGGCGCGGCGCGGGGAGCGGGCACGGGGGGGAGCGGGGGGAGAGCGCGATAACTGCGGCGATGTTTTTGCCGTGCTCCAGCTCGCTCGCTCGGCGCACCAGGCGCGTTCTTCATTTCGAACAGAGTCCATTATCTCTAACTCCGTCCCGCTCGCACCCGTGGCTTGCTTCGTCGCGCCTCGCCGCACCGGCCGCTGTTTTATTGCCAGCCGACGATTTTAACGTGCGCTCGCAACGTCCGCCGGAGCACAAAAGTTTTTATGGAAATTTCATTCCGAATGCGCCTCGTCCGCTTGCTCGCTCGGGAACGTCAATATAAAAGCACGATAACGAACGGACGAGTCAATTAATTATTATTGTTGGAGCTGTCGAGGCTTACTGACCAGCGAGCCTTGCAAGACGCTATTTACAGAAACTTCACATGAAGAGATCAGATAGGTACCTACCATTTTACTAGTGGAATACTTACAGAAATACTTCAAATTTTACGGTATTTGAGATTCGGTCATTGGGCTCAATCTATAAGTAGATCAGTTGGAATACAAGTTGCTTGTTTAAGCGATTCATGCTCTACATTTCTTAAAATGAAATTTAAGGGTTTTGAAATTTACATTGAGTCTTTTCCGTTTTGAAATACATAACAAACCTTTAAAAGGTGAATGTCTTAATTCTATGTAACATAAATTAAATTAGTTATTTTTTTTCAGTAAGATATTATAGGGATATGGAAATATACGTAGACTTTTGAGATGTGCGAAACATGAAATCAGAAAACGCTGCTGATATGAGTTAGGATGTTATTGTGTCTCCATTTAATTTAAGGGATGGAACCAGAAAAACAAATAATGGAATATACGCATCAATACCTATATTGTTTTACAATAGCCATACACAGAACAGACGTCCAGCTGTTAGCAATAGATTAGCTAATAAGCTATACCAGCCGCTCTATCGCACTGCCTCGACTCGGATCAACGAGATCTGTTGAAATTGACCGAGTGCACTTGGCCCAAATCCCGACGCAAATAAACACAAAATCTCGCCTGCTCGTGTGCGTCTACACAATAGGTACGAGTATGCGGAGGCTGCCAGCGACGCATAAATAGAGGCTATCCCATTGAAACCGCACGTTACCTCTACCATACTCCGGCTATTACTAGGTTAGGTGCACAGCACACAGTAGCGTGCAATAGAGGCAAGGACGATCGTACTTGTTCAGATATATGAACGGGTGAACTTTAATGATTCTTCGTGAGCAGTGCGAATTGCTAAAGACATAAAACTTGTGTGGTATTAGCGTAATGTTCATAGCAGACGCTGGATGCAAGATGTGAGAATATAAATGCGGTAAAGAACTTAACAAACAGGCTTGATATATTGATAACTCGTGATAAGATAAAAGACTATAACAGTTAAAAGTGAAAAATATAGTCGAACTTATGCTCGAGAAAAACCAAATGCAACTCTGCCTTTGAACAATAGTAGCTTAGGTTCAGAACTGTTGTTTAGGTGTTATTATGAGTATTTATGGGGCATATACAGAAGTAATTACAGGCATAGACCACACTCTCATAATCTGATGGGATGTCGCTATGCCATCCCATAATTTAGAGAGTAAATAGAGAGTACACCTGTATTTGCGCACAAATATTTTGCACTATATGACCTGGGAACATGGCTAGTCTGCCTTGTGTGTCTGGGGCGCCTATGGACCCGTCTTACGTCGTTGTTGCTATTCAATGCATAAGGCCATGCAGCTGCGCCTCTGACCAATAGTAGCTTAGGTTCAGAACTGGCAATTAAGGTGTTATTATGAGGTATTAAGACCCGAGTTCATCAACAGAGGGTAAAATTTTAAAGCTGCCTGATTTACCGATTATCTTTTGGTGAAAACCAACCTTACAGAAGTAATTACAGGCATAGGCTACACTTGTATTCATCAGCAAGCACCGTAGATAATGTTTTAGTGTTTATTTTTGTTTTTTTCAGGTGCATTACAGTTCCGTAGGAAGACCAGCGCGTTGGTTGTAACGAGTTTACAACTGGCTCATGTTGTGACATAAACCGTTTTGTGACTAGAGGCTAAGTTGTTTATCTGTACAACTACATACTAACTTTTTCATTTTAATGTGTGTTTAGAGTTCAAATAAAATATATTATGTATATTGTAATATCATAAACCGAAGGGACGGCGGCAAAGCGACACGACCGAGTGAGTGAATAGAGTGCACCTGTCTTTGTGCACTATAATATGTCCTGCGCAAATAGCTAGTCTCTGGTGAGACGGGCGCCATGACCAACTTCGGCTAGGAGGACATCACACACTACAGGGCCTGTCTAGTCGTTGTCACTATTCTATACGTTAGCCCTACCTGAATGATAGAGCTGCTTCAACAAACGGTTGCATATAAAACAAGCAGAGATTAATGGTCGTAAATGCGTTCCAAGATCATTCAAGAGTTCATCGACCGGCGTGCGAAAATGTTGTCGTAAATAAATAATTCACAAGGCTAGTGTTCTCGGTTGGGTACACGTGGTGCCGGGCACGTGTAGTAGGTACGTAAACATTTACATTACATAACCGGCTCGTCATCGACGAACGTGCGTTATTGAGAGCGAACTGTTCACCGACTTACACTATAACATAAAATTAAAACCGTTTGCCCACGCAAACCTATGGGCAGGCTAACATTGCAGCGAGCTCTAACTGTATGTTGTTTTGCTCCGCAGGGCGCAGTCTTCATGGCACAGTCCGAGGCGGGATGGTGTGACATTTCAATGTATGAATATTATTAGTAGGCAGCCGGCAGTTTTTTGTCAAATTGTCGCTGACCGACTCTACAAACTCTACAATGTCAGTGATGTCAATGTGAAGTCTATAAAATACATGTATACTATTTTCTCTGTCCTGCACAAGATCGCATATATCTAAACCTTGAAGCTAGAGTCAGTTTATTCTAGCTAGTGAAGCTTCACTATCATACCTCACACAATGGCAAACATCCTATAAAGGTAGTTCAAGACACAGATAGTTCCTACCATCAACTGTGGGATTTGTTCTATCTAACCTTTTTATTTGTTTTTCACAAGACTAAACAAAAACGGCTCATCATATTCATTTGATTCCTTGATTGAATAGATCAAAGGTATGGTACCATTGATGAAAACAAACCGAGTTCCCAGGAATTTGATTAGCTTGAGGGTGAAGGACGAGCAAATGAAATGTAAACACGAAGGGCGCCCGGGGCTCATTACTTGAGATAAGACTGGGTTAAATTTATATACAACTAGTCTTACAACTCCGTTTGTACAAGTACATACAGTACCACGTGCACGAGGGACCAGAGGTCGCTCACCCGCACCCACCCATTACATTATATACCTCCTCATCCCTCTGATCTTCTAAACAGAACTTTACATCTTAATTTGCATGACAAAGCTGAAAAACTTTCAATAAATGGAAACTGAAAAATATTGGTTAACACTTGTAAAAGCAGCATGTATTCGTTTTCGGATATAAATTCTATAGAAGATATACAGGCCAGCCTTTCTGCTTAGTTTATTGGATCTAATAAAAGTTCTAGAAACCGTAAATCATTAATTATACGACAGTAATAATGATGATAAATAGCGATAGAATGAGGAACGGGTAACTGGGAAGTGAGAAAAAGTTTGTTAGCTAGAGGTCGCGCCGGCGGGTGCCTGTGTGGGTGAGGGTATTTGTGTAAAATAGACGGTTCCGCAACGAAGGCAAGTGGTACACACTTTATTGAATGTCTTTATAGGCCACCTGTTACTCGGGTCGGTGTCGACGAAACAGCTGATCGAGCTCAAGCGAATTATTATTATTGTTGTCGGATGTCGGCTCTGGCTTATATTTATTTGTGACGAGGGGGGTCGAGGGGTTTAGGGTGGTTATAGCGCCGTGTCGTCGTAGCTCAACTTTCCCCGAGAACTTCTAGATTGGTAGATTTGTTAAGGTGATCCGATTGTCATACGTTTGTATTTTCCCAAATATGAGCGATGTGGACATAATTTAACAAATAAATAACTGTTTTTGGCTTTGTTATTGGTCATTATTTGCGGCAAATTGTGTTTGATTCATGAAAACACTCGGTATAATTAGAAATAACGTGAAAATTTTAGGCCATTTTTATCAATGTGTGAGTGAACACGGATAATGTTGTACGCCCGCTTACTTGAACTTGTGAGTGTGACGGCGGCGACGAAATCGCCATCTCTGTGCTATCTAAAGAATCATCTAATAATACCATAGTCTACCGTTCTCAAAGGGTTTTTCCATCGTCCAAGTATTTATTCCTATCTATTTTTGCTGCATGTCAAATAAGATCTAGGAAGCCTACGTTCCGTTTCCATGACAACAATAAATGACACTATGTAAACAGATAAAATGTTTGCTTATAGATACCAGTTTAGAGAGTTTTACGCTGGGGCCACACTACCTTACCGTCTACCGGGCTGTTACCGCAATAATTATGACATTTAATTACCGTTTAAATTACTGCATGACCTGGTGTGGTTACACTAGAGTTTACCTAGATACCTATGTCAATAAATAAGGCGGTAAAAATATCACGTGCGTCGCCTGTGAGCTCATATTGCACACTGGACAAACGGTAGTGGCCACAAACGCATTAATTACTGCGGTAATCTTCTTTGATGTGCGAAAAAAGACCGCCGCCGGAGCTATAGTCTACCGCCATTTGCCATATTGATTGGCATTGTAAAATTATGGCCATAAATCGTGGTTACACCTAGGTGTTGTATAAGTTATAATTAAAATAATTATCGGCATAACACGGTAGTGTGGCCCCAGCATCAGACGTGTCAGATTGTATGCAAAGCATTTCGATCATTCATCAGCGACGACCGATGTGGCGCAGTGGGCGAAGGTCCGCCTGCGACCGGTTGTGGGTTCGATTCCCGTGTCGGAAAAAATTGTGTACGATCTACAGAAATTGAACATGAAATTGTTCCGTTGGTCTGGGTGTTTTCTATGTATTTATAAAAAAAATATCTATCTATGTAATGTATTGTATTAAGTTTATCAGTCAACTAGTACCCATAATACGAGCTTTGCTCACCTTGGGGTTAGATGATGCTGTGTGGACTGTCCGGAATTATATATATTTTTTTTTATTGGACTAATAGTAACTTTTTACAGAGAGCCAAAACAAAATTTTGAACATGATTTTTTTGAAAAGTTAAAGTTTTTCTTTTTTAATATTAAAACATCATTGTTTTCGTAATTTTTTGCTCTATTTTTTAAAATAATGGTCGCTGTTATAGCTATCACCCAACTTGATAAAAACTACAAAAGCCCATTTTGCATTAAAATTTTGAAGCAAAGTTAAGATAATAATCCCAATAAAAAGAAATCAATATTTAAATTAAACTAGCTTTATGAAATGTTCTCAAGAGAAAATATACTTTATCAGAAATAAAACCATTTTCTAAATTTTTGAAATGTGGCCGTTTTGCATTCAATGAGCGATTTGTAAAAATGCCTGAACTTAGCTGGCGTAAGAGCTAAAATAAAATAAAAATCAGTTGGTGTTGATAGTACATAATTGTTTCTTTTTATTTTTGTCATACCGTTAGAAACGAGGTCAGGACCCTTTGTGGGATGTACCTACGCAGAACAGTCTTCCAAAGTTTTATATAACAATCAAATAGACTTAGGAAGGCTTACAATAAGTAATTTATGACAAATATGAATTTGTTTGTACTAGGTCTATGACATTGTTCAAAATATAAAGAATAAAAATGATAAAAATCAAAAATTTTGGTAGTGTTGAAGGGATTCGAGCCCGTACTAACGGGATGTATCAAAATTTTGTGGATATTTCATTTTCAAAAAGCAAAAAGTAAATTAAATTTTCGGTGGTTTCGAACCCAGGTACGACTATACATCGTCGCACCCACCCGACTGTTCAAACCGCTAGTCCAAAGTGAGTTATTGAAATACTGTGAAAATTTGTATTACTTTTAATCTTTTATAAGTGGTCGTAAAATCGGAGCTAAAATACCTAAGTACACAAAGAACAGAGTCAAAAAAAGTGGAGACTTCCTTACGCTAATAATTTTAATGTAATTTTATTATAAAATTGGAACAACTTTCACAGTGAGTACATTTAAAATTAATGATTGTTATTGTGAACTTATTCAATTTATTTGTCAATTCCAATGATTTAACGAAATTAATAAATAGCATGAAAAGTATTTTTTTTTACCTATGATTTGTAAGATATTCTTTAGCTAATAAGCTAGTTTGTAAATAACATTACCCTCTGCGCCTTTTTACTTAAATTGTTCAAAACGATAAAAGAAAATTACCTCCAATTTTTTTTTTAAATGTAAATAGAGCCTGTTTTTATTCTTAAAAAAAACAAGAGTCGAAAATTAGTTCGTTAACTAGTGGTTTTATTGAATTAATTTTAGATGTAATTTAGTAATGTCCCGAAAACGGAAATATTAGTCCGAAAAATATTTAGTCCTAAGGCGTCTCCAATTATCTCTGTTATTTTTCGAACAGTAGTTATTTTAGTTCCACTGAATTTATAGGGTTTGCCTGTGTGAGTGACTCGTAGCGGCCGATCACTCACACAGGCAAGATCTTTTTTTGTGTGAGTGACTCGTAGCGGCCGATCACTCACACAGGCAAGATCTTTTTCGCTCTTCCCAAATACAAGCTCCCTAAATGCTTTCAACACTTGAAAAATTGCTTGGTACATAAAAAACAACATACCATTTGCGGCAAATACATTACCATTAAACAATTATGAACAATTTAATTAGAAAATAGTGAAAAACATCATAATTGAAAATCATCGCCATCTAGTAGCGGAGCTATGCTTAGTCCTGGACGCGAAATCACCTTAAGTGTTGACGTATGACAAATTAATGATACCAGGAAACGCCCCTTGGTGCTTAACCCGAGCTAAAGTAATTGTACCTTTAATTATCACAGCTTTGGGAGGTAAGTCATACAGCTTCACCTTTACTTGTGTTGTTAGATGCAACAGAATGACACACGACTGCAAGCTATGAAAACGCAAGTGTTGTCTGATGAAGCCACATAACACACTCTGGATAAAGCAACATCAGCTTCTCGTGTTCTCAAACAACTAAGTCCTATATTTGAGTAAATCAATGGCATGGTTCACAGCGAGTCCTATACACAGTACGGTACTGCCGCCGTCATAATGACGCCCTGAATATTTTATGAAGCACTATGCTGGTAGCACTACCCTTGTCGTCCTGACCTACAGAAGCTTTGATTTAAAACAAATCAGGCCCATATCATTCTGTTATGTATGATAGATACAAAGGTAATGATAGGAGCAGAAATCATTTTGTTAACTAATAGATTCTTGATTCATCTATAATATATTATGACACAAGCTTAGAACTAGACGATGCTTTGATGGATTGTAGAGCATTATTTAGATTGTAGCATTTCAAGTGTTTTATGTACTTGTAGAAATAGGATCATTCGTGTTTTATAAAAGTGTGACTCAACATTATGGTCCTGGAGAAATAAACCATGTTTGTTAAGCGTTTGGTAAGCAAAAATTATAGTCAAAAAAAGCAAATGACGAAGTATGACTGCAGGCAGTGTCTTTATAACGTCGAACTTGTCTTAGCTCCTAGATCATTTTGAACTACCAACATAAGATATCTACGAAGATTATAAGCAATGAAAAATCAGTGATCAGATCATAACACAAAAGAAATATCTTTGAGCGCTGCAATATAAAATACAGAAGTCAACAAAACCAATCAATCACATAATTGATATGACGACACAAAAAACCACGAGGGAACAATGTGAATGTCCAATTAAACGGAGCTTGAACACGTCATCGAAAGGTGTTTCCCAAAGAACGCACACACACATGGACGATCAGCTGACTGCTCCGATTTTAACCCACACCACTGAGCCGACTGTTAGAGAACATAAATAATGACGGCCCACCTACCTAGCTATACGTAACACACATCGTATAATTTGTATGAGCCACCGGCCGACCGACGGAAGAATGTGCTATCCACGCCGATTTCTCCCGATGTATGGTTTTTACGCTGTAACGAATAAAATTAACAATCGATCCGTACCGTGCGAGGCACTTGCGACATTATCGAACTGGAAACTTCAAGCGTGAGACTGCATTATAATCAGTAACCGATGACTTCGACAAACAAGGAGATAGGGAACAGATAACACAGATACGCAATACACACACAGCCTTGCTTGATAGCTAGATGCTAATTGCTATTTCGTTATTTGCAACCCAATACTTAACTCCAAAATTTCAAGTTCCATTAACATTTAGCCCCTCAACTCATCTATGGTCGAACTTCGCAAAACAGGAATAATTACATGCATTTGTATGTATCTTATCATCATATATCTATCTATCATCTCTAACACGAAATCGAAATGAATCTTTGTTGTAGAAGAATTAAAAGTAATCTTTTAAAACGGGAATAATATCATCATCAAGCGGCAGTGTTTGACAAACAAGCATTTCTTAATTGTGTTAGGTATAAACGCAATTAAAACATAACTAAACTTTTGAAGAAAGCTCAAGTTTAGCGAGGAAAAAATATAGTAACATCAGTTAGTGAGTGTGGGCTAAACCAGATTAGGTATTTTCCAGGTATGCTATCACTACACATAGATAGTATAAAACAAAGTCGCTTTCTATGTCCCCATGTCCCTTTGTATGCTTAAATCTTTAAAATTACGCAAGTGATTTTGATGCGCTTTTTTTAATAGATAGAGTGATTCAAGAGGTAGGTTTATACGTATAATAAAACCGTGCAAAGCCGGGGCGGGTCGCTAGTAAATAAATATAATGTCCGGTACATTTCCACATATCATCGACAGACACAGCCAGCGTGTATTTGTTTTATTCAGTCAACTCAAATAAAAGCAAGAAGTTGATTTGGTAGAGACAAACTTTTAAATCCAAAACGATCAAACCAATTCCATACTCATACATGACAACAAATCTTAAGTTATATTGCTGTAAGAAACTGTTTAGTTCATTGAATATAATTTAGTAAAGGCAATAAGTACAAAGGACTCTGAAAAAGGCTGTGAAATAGAGTTAGCTCTACTAAGGTGTGGTCAACTGAGAATCCCAGCTCAGAAAAGCACGGCAGTACATTTACATGATGCAAATATGTACAACCACTGATACAATATCTGAACTTCAGACACGATATCAGATAGGATGCAATTTAGCAAATATTTCCTTTCATTTTTGTCACATAATCCTGTTCGATTCCTGGTAACTTTTGATCGTAGAATATAAAACTTTATTTGCAAAAACTACCATCGCAGCGGTCGCGATGTTCATATTATGATAATAAAAACAAACATTTAGCTGCTCCGTCACAAAATAGAATCAAGTATTGAGCCAAACGCACACAGCTACCCAAAGGCGGTCGGATGTCACGCAAACACGGGCAACTTGCTCGTCGTCACACAGACGCACACATCGGCAAAAGATAAGCATCGTCCCATTTTACATTGAGTCATGCGGTCCAGTCGTCGCGATACTCGCGATACTTACTGTATTCGCAGGCAGCCTTATGATGACAGACGTCTTGAACCTTTTTGGTCGGCGCGAAGCCGAAATATAATTTAGGACAAGTCTTCAAGGGGTACTCCGAGCACGCACACACACTCGCACTACAATGTCACGTAGGTTTCTAATGACGAGACTCAACAAGAGAACAGAATGGGCTGTAAATCACCGAGAACAAGGGTGTAATCGTTTATGGTGAGTGATGCGATGGAAACGACCAGAAAGGAAAGAATACGCGAGGAATATTCTACGTTCGATTGCGCTAGCGGTGCGCGCGTTTCAGTTGGCGCACGGCGACTGGCGCAGGCAAGAGGCGGTGTGGTGCGGCGAAGCGGGCGGGCGAGCGATTTCACCGGGCTGATATTGCGATGGCAAGCCGCCGCTCGCTCCGACCAACTCCAACCTAAATGTATAGCTAGCTTCGAACAGGCGAGGGCACGCCATGTCAGCTAGCTGGGGGTCGCTTCGAGCTGCACGCATACCGATACAACATACAACTCTACCAGATATTTGGTTCTCCCTGCATGGACTTGCATGTTAAACATAACGAAATGCTTGACATGGCATGTCCACAGACTTGGCTTACTTTCAAAATTCAACATTCACCGACAAACTGGCCGTTAAAGTGTACTTTTATTCAATAAATATTCTGTTCCAAATTCAAAGGAAATAAAGAATGTTTCTGGCAAAGTATCATGCGCTACAAGAAAGATTCAACTACAAAATTGTGCCTGCGAAAACCTTTGCCATCGTATAATAATGAGTACCTAACTGCGGTTAAATCAGGCAAGCATTGATCGGGACCGCGAGCTCATTACGATATGATATAATCATCTGTATAGTACACTCATTACTGTCACATTCACGTACAGCGACGGCCTATCGGGAATACAGGTCAACGCATATGCGCACTGTGTCCAGTTAATCAGTCAATATATTTATTACATTTTGGGGAGTTCTGTATATTATGTTCAGTTTTCTGGGTGGAAAAATATGTTTTTAGTTATTTGGAACATCACCGCTTTAATATGCGTAAGTTGAAGGATTTTATTCATTCACTGTTAAAATAAACTTCCAGATTTGATTATAACAGTGAATCTTAGAAACTTTAAATATGTATTAACCTTTGTTAATGCGCACAATAAGGATTTTTTAGTAAAACTTACTTAATATTTTGTAAATTAAATAACTTCCAAAACAATTAATTCCAACTGCGCCAAACACAACACAAAGTTTACCTGAAATTCGTATCGAAGGTAAATAAACAATTCTCATGTTGATTTAAATAGTTCATTAAGATTCTTCAAATTAGGTAACGTAAATAACGCAGGCAGAAATATTCCATAATCGTGAGTTATTCCCCCGAGCCGAGACGCAGGAAAATATGCAGAGAGGGTGATTCGGAGCCGGCACCACGCTGGTGGATTTATCGTTATTTTCGATACAGGAACCTGTTCTGTAAAGTGGCGGGCAAGAGTAAATTCCAAGCCACGAAGGAGTTGCGCTTCGCAAAATAAAAGAAATATGTTTTAGTGGGTTAGCAAGCTTGTTTACGATCGGATTCCGCGAGAGCGATTATACCTCCATTAGTTACATAAGCCGACTGGACCGCAGCGTAATTAGACAATTTGTCTTACTGCTGATAATGACATAGATCTCGCCCAAGCAGGACCTATTGAATGAATTATGATGGTTGTTTATTATAGTCGCAGGGATCATGACTCAAACCTGATTATTTGTGCACTGCAGCACTGGTACCAAATAAACTACTTTGTCCTTCCATTTCGTAAAGGATGGAAGATATAAAACACTCTGGTTCGGACGTGCGGCGCCATCTGTGGGATACAGCGCGCAGCTAGGACCGGATGCCCAACCAGTTTCGTGCTGACACCGAACACCTGCGCACTGCACTGCCACCTTTCTGCTAAGTTTTTACGGATGAATATTGTTCTTGTTTGTACGAATTTAAGTCTAAAAGTTGTTGAAAAAGTCAAGAGAAAGGTAAAAGTGATGCCTATGTATTTATACGCGAGGCGTGGATAGTTTTTCGAGTGTTTCTTTATGGTAGGCGGACACTCTTTATTAACTCCAGCATCAAAACGCTTAAGAGGCGATTTACATTGCGAAGTTCTGCTGATTTAGGTACATTCGGCACCGAGTGGGCGGGGCATCGTGCTATACAAGCGAGTATTGCTATAAAATCTTGATCCACCAGTAATTTTTACAAAGTTTTCTTAGGATTGATTTCGGTAGATGATTTTTTTATGTGAATCAAATATCGCTTCCATAGATTTATAAATAATTTAATAGTATCTGTTTGTCTTATCGTTTTTATGTAGGTAATTTAATTTATACTTACTATGTTACTATTACATTAAAAGTGAAAGTCTGTGTGAATGTTTGTTATAATTATTGCAGTACCTACTAATTTATTTTACCTAGAATAACACATATGAAGTATTATTTTGAACATTAACCTTTGAAGGGTGTATGCAACGCATAGTTAAAAACTCCTTTCTTGTTACTGATATTTTGTCTATGTATTTTGAATTTGAAAATATTAAAACAATTGCGAGCGTCGCGTGTTCGAGAGGGGTGCGCGCAAAGGTGCGGGACGCGGGGTTGGATGCCGCGGTCGCTCGTTCAGAGATCTTCAGTAGCTTTTTCAGACCCATCGCGCGCACGCTCACTGATCCGCTTCACTCGTCGTTTCTCACAGCAAAGGTCTTTGTTTTCCCTTCCCTATCGCCTACAAAGGGGTTAAATAGGGTTGTAAATTTTGTATGGGAAATTATTATTCCTTGGTTCGAAACAATCAAAACTCAGTTCAAATAAATTTTGAAGTGAATAATTAAATACGTATTTTTATGTTTTACAATATAACCCCTAGGGCTTTTGCAATAAATTTTTAGGAAAAGAAAAATAACTTTTCCTTTTTCTCTCATTCCCTCAAAACATGATACCATTACCTGAAAACCATTACGTATGTAAATAATAGATAAGCGCATCCGCTCTCCGCGTCGGCTCTAAATTCCAAAACGTGGCCTACCCACCAAAGAATCAAACGTAGTGATTATTCTCAGCCTTGGACATCGATATAGTTCTCAATTTGACAAATAAATTTACAAGCGGGCGAAGCCGTGGGGCGCAACTAGTAATATTATAATGTAAGATTTGTATGTATGTAACGAATAAACTCACAAAGTGACCAATTTTGAAGACTCTTTCACCATTTGAATGCTACTTATCCTTCAGCAACCAACATAGACTATATTTATTAGTAAAAAAAGGATCCCTACTAAAACTTAAATTATCTAAAACAAGGTGTAAAAAAGTTAGTCACAAAATGTCTTTCGGCGCGTGCGCTACGAAAACTATTGATGATAGAACAAAACAATTTACTACGACTTTGCAGAACACATTATTATCTACAAAAAACATCGCTACAATATATGTCTAACTATTACAGTGACGTCATAATAAATATTCATTTAAAAAACGCCGTCATTAATGCGGTCGTCGCAAGAAGAGGCTCTTTATTTGTACCCTGGTATAATAATAATAATAATGCAGGACAATCCACACAGCACCATCTAGCCCCAAAATTAGCTACTCAAAGCTTGTGTTATGGGAACTAGAAAACTATTATAATTATATAATACAATATGTATATGGATAGATTTTTTTATTACACATTATATTTATAACTATGCGTCACGAAGGGTTCCGTAATAATTAATAAGACTGTTACAATAAAAAAAACGTATGTGACTAATTTTTTTTTTTTTAAACCGTATTGAAATACATGTTGAATTGATTAATTGATTCCAAACAATAAAATTGTTTTAATTTAAATATCGTTATTAATAAAATAAGTGAAATGATACCAAAGATCAATTTTAGGGACATAAATAAGGCGTACAGGAATAAAAAATTTCTGAAATTCGTAATTTATATCCTCAGTTTATACGAAAATAAAAAAAATCGCCTTTAAAGAAAAATAAACTTTTAAAAATTAAAAACACACCTCAAATTCGTAGCAACATACCCTGGGTTTAGTCGCAAACGATCACGTGATCGAAATTTGTCTAGGTGTTTAGAAACTAGTTTTTAGCTGCAAGCAGCTCGCGTCGGTTGTGTAGGCTGTTTTTTTTTATTTAGAACTCCTTTTCGTAATCTACACTCCTGAATTGGTGCGTTACCCACACCCCCCTACATGTGGGGGTGTGGGTAACGCTGATTGACATAATTGTTCTCCTTGCTAACCCACCCCCCTACACGGCCGAAGTACCCCAGAGGGGGGTCGAGGGGGTTGTCCTGGGGGTCGTGGGGGGAACGTAGCACGGCGAGCGAAGCGAGCCGTACTCGTCCCGTATCCTTAAAAAAACCTCAAAAACGGGCAAAAAATAGTTTTTTTAAAAAAAAGGGGGTCTGGGGGTGCAAATGGGTCAAATTTTTTTTGGTTTCCGCAACTATTCGTCCTCCTCTACGTGACTGCGAAAAGATTTTTTTTTCATCGCGAGCCGAGCGAGGGGGGGTCGATTTTTTTTCTTCCTATTAAAGATTATACCCTCTATACGATCCCGCCATCCGAAATTATCTATCGGTACGCTAACCGGTAGCAATTCAAAAGTGGGGGTCTTGGGGGTAAAACAAATGTAACCCCCCAAAACGATTTTGAACCCTCCACACGACCCCACAAAAAAATCTGACCCACCCCCTACACGGCCGAAGAACCCCAGGGGGGGTTCGAGGGGGTTGTCCTGGGGGTCGTGGGGGGAATGCAGCACGGCTCGCTTCGCTCGCCGTGCTGGTTCCCAGTGTCGCATCTCGGCTCGCTTCGCTCGCCTCGATGCTCCACCCTAAAAAAAACCCTTAAAATTGGCCAAAAAACGGTTTTTTTTAAAAAAAGAGGGTCTGGGGGTGCAAATGGGTCAAACTTTTTTTGGCTTCCGCAACTATTCGACCTCCTCTACGCGACTGCGAAAAGACTTTTTATCCATCCCGAGCCGTTCGGGAGATACGAAGGGGGGTTCTAAAAAAGGGTCATGAGAGGGGGTCGATTTTTGTTTCCTTCCTATTAAGGACTTAACCCTCTATACGATCCCGCCATCCAAAATCCTCTATCGGTACGCTATCCGGTAGCAAGTCAAAAGCGGGGGGTGTTGGGGGGTCTTGGGGGTCAAAAAATTTCACCCCCCAAAACGAATTCTAACCCTCCATACGACCCCACAAAAAAATCTGACCCACCCCCCCATACGGCCGAAGAACCCCCGGGGGGTCCTAGAGGGTGTTGTCCTGGGGGTCGTGGGGGGAATGCAGCACGGCTCGCTTCGCTCGCCATGCTGGTTCCCAGTGTCGCATCTCGGCTCGCTTCGCTCGCCTCGATGCTCCACCCTAAAAAAACCCTTGAAATTGGCCAAAAAACGGTTTTTTTTTAAAAAGAGGGTCTGGGGGTGCAAATGGGTCAAACTTTTTTTGGCTTCCGCAACTATTCGATCTCCTCTACGCGACTGCGAAAAGACTTTTTTTCCATCGCGAGCCGTTCGGGATATACGAAGGGGGGTTCTAAAAAAGGGTCATGAGAGGGGGTCGATTTTTTTTTCCTTCCTATTAAGGACTTAACCCTCTATACGATCCCGCCATCCAAAATCCTCTATCGGTACGCTATCCGGTAGCAAGTCAAAAGCGGGGGGTGTTGGGGGGTCTTGGGGGTCAAAAAAATTTCACCCCCCAAAACAAATTCTAACCCTCCATACGACCCCACAAAAAAATCTGACCCACCCCCCCACACGGCCGAAGAACCCCCGGGGGGTCCTAGAGGGGGTTGTCCTGGGGGTCGTGGGGGGAATGCAGCACGGCTCGCTTCGCTCGCCGTGCTGGTTCCCAGTGTCGCATCTCGGCTCGCTTCGCTCGCCTCGATGCTCCACCCTAAAAAAAACCCTTAAAATTGGCCAAAAAACGGTTTTTTTTAAAAAAAGAGGGTCTGGGGGTGCAAAGGGGTCAAACTTTTTTTGGCTTCCGCAAATATTCGACCTCCTCTACGCGACTGCGAAAAGACTTTTTTTCCATCGCGAGCCGTTCGGGAGATACGAAGGGGGGTTCTAAAAAGGGGTCATGAGAGGGGGTCGATTTTTTTTTCCTTCCTATTAAGGACTTAACCCTCTATACGATCCCGCCATCCAAAATCCTCTATCGGTACGCTATCCGGTAGCAAGTCAAAAGCGGGGGGTGTTGGGGGTCTTGGGGGTCAAAAAAATTTCACCCCCCAAAACGAATTCTAACCCTCTAGACGACCCCACAAAAAAATCTGACCCACCCCCCCACACGGCCGAAGAACCCCCGGGGGGTCCTAGAGGGGGTTCGAAATTTAAAAAAGTCGAAATTTTCCCAAACTCCCCCCCACACCCCCTACACATTTACGAAAAAAAACCATACCTCCCCCTCCACCAACAGGGAGAACAATCATGACATGATTGTTCTCCCTGTTGTGACATTGTCAGTCAGTGAGTGAGTGAGTGAGTCAGTGAGTGGTAAATCAATTTTATATAAAGGGTAAAATAAAATAATACCATACCTTGCTTTCTTCAACGATAGAATATTTAGTTTTTTTTTTGTTTAGTATTATTCTCCCCATTTCGGCTTGTGATTAGGGCGTGCAAAACCGGTTTTCGGTTTTGGTGAAAACCGGAAAACCGGACCAAATTTAGCGATTTTTCAAAACCGGTTTTGAGTGACAAAACCGGTGTTAGCTCCGGTTTTCCCGTAAATAAATTAAATTTGATTTAAATCCACGTTTTTGGAAAGCACTCAAGAAATATGTCGTTGTTTTATTCCATCTATATACAGGGCTTATAATTCCTAACGTAAGAGTAGAATTTTCGTATGCCAATTTTCTTTAGTTTCAGACAAATCATTTTTTTTAAGAATAGCCTCAGAAATATTGTTTTTATATAGCAAAGCAAATTAGACACATGTTGATCGCTCATATTTCGTGATGCAATCGAACAGCGATCGCGACCCACTGGTTGACTGAGTCTATCGTTCAATCTGCACGATCTTAACTATCCTACTGAATAAAGTGCATGAATTGAGACCCGCAACACGTGACCCACAACTCGCATTAGGTACATGCGAAGTGACAAACGTGACGAAAATCAGTGCAAAAGAAAGAGATTAAGCTTAGTTGCGTGACATCAAAGATCGGACGAATTTCTATCAAAACTTAAATTTAATTGTTTATACCTTAACGTGTACGAAATAAAGTTGATTTTTGTTAACAAATACGGGTCACAATGGAGTCTCCGAGACCAAATCAATCGCCATCGACACAGGTCTAAATAAAATCTGTACAGCACTCATCATCAACATAGCCTTTCCCCGATGAGCGCCATAGCGCCCTGTCTAATTTCAGCTTGCCGCATCCAGCATCGGCCAGAAGTCTTTCATAGATCGTCATCCCACCTGGCCGGAAGGTGTCCTAAACTACGTTTGCCGAGTCGCGGTCTCTACTCAAGAACACGTTTACCCGAACGGTAGTCGGTTCTAGCTTGCTAATGCTTTGAGCTTAGAACTTTGGTTCTCTGTCGGATGTATTCGTTAAAAATCCTGTCCTTCAGAGACATTCCGCACATAGTTATTTTCATAGCTCGCTGAGCGACTTAAACTGGTGGATCAACCCTACCGTGAGTGTCCACGTCTCAACTCCGTAGGCCATTATGGTTAGGAGGATGCACTGATTGAAAACTTTCGTTTTCAAATTTTGCGGTATGGGTGATGAGAAGACCCAACATAGTTTCCCAAATGCTGCCCAGCCCAGCTGGATGCTCCTCTTGGCCTCGTTCTAAAAATTGTTTTACCCAACTGCACAATCTGCCCAAGGTAAACATATGTACTTGAAAACTATTTCAAGAAGGTGGCCATCTACGACAATGGATCCTGGAACAATGTGGCCATTGATCATGACTTTGGTTTTGTCCAAATTTATGCCAAGACCGATGCATCGCGAGGCTGAGGCTAGGCCTTCCAGCATGTGGGTCAGCTCCTCTAGCGACTCCACCATTACGACTTTGTCATCACCGAATAGCAGGTATGAGATATAATCGCCGTTTATGTTAATGCCCTTACCTTTCCAGTCCAGCGAGCGTCTTAAAAATATCTTCCAATGCGCTTGTGAACAGTTTCGAGGATATGACATCCCCCTGTCTCACTTCTTGTCGCAATTGGATGGGTTTAGACTGCTGGTCCTGTACTTGGATAATCATAGTGGTAGGTTAGTAGAGACATCTCAGCACTTCGATATAACGATAGTCTACTTGGCATCGCTGCAAGGATTCCAGAACAGCCCAAGTTTCGACGGAGTCAAAGGCTTTCTCATAGTCCACAAAAGCGAGACACAGGGGCTGATTATACTCTTCGGACTTGTATAATCTGCCTCGTTGTGTGAATGTGGTCTATGGTGCCATATCCTCTGCGGAACCCGGCCTGTTCTGGTTGCTGGAACTCGTCAAGTCTCCTGGCGAGACGATTCGTGACCACTCGTGAGAACAGCTTGTAGATGCAGCATTGTCACGTCATAAGTCCATAGTTCCCAGAAGTGCTTCACCTCATAGAAGGTTTACTAAAAGAATCAGCGATGCCAGATCTACCGATTTAGCAGTAGATCTACCTGCTTTTTCAGGTGTCTAAAGATCTACTGATTTATTTCTAAGATTTAGTGAAATCTACCTGATTTTCCCGAACGCCTTGTAAAATTTTGTGAAATCAACCTGATTTTCCCGAGCGCCTATAGCTCAGTGACTAAATAGTAATTTTAGGAGTCGCCAACGTACGGTATTAGACCACTCTCGCATTTTGGCGAACTTTTTTTTTTCCTCCCATCCCCAACCTCCCATCTCAAGCAACGCTGTTTTTTTTTTTGCAAAAACCGGGGCTAAAACCGGTTTTCGGTTTTGGACCCTCGAAACCGAAAATCAAAACCGGTTTTGAGAACATTCCGGTTTTGCACGCCCTACTTGTGATAAACCTCAGTTATAATAAAAATAACTATCTGGTATAATATGTAATAATAATGTACGAATTTAAAAATTATTGAAATATACTATGCGAATGTAAATATTTACAACGATCAAAACGTTCTAACTCGCTCATAAACGCAGCATTTTTTGGGCGTTTCGTCCGACGGAGAGTGCGAGCAAAAGTGACATAGGTCCACCTTCGACAAGCGCTCGCGCGGTACTGAGGGCAGATTGCCGGCACAATGAAATATATACCTTTTTTAATAAATTCATTAAAAAAAATTAGTTGGGATTTAAAACGTAAAATTAATATTGTAGTTTAAGAAAACAATGAAGATTATTTTGGTATAATTTTTATGTCAAAATGATGTAAAACTTTGGAGATATTAGGGTTTGTTTCGAAGCCTTTTCGATCGAAAGTTAACCTCGGTTCAGATTTTTTTCCCTTCATATAAAGGCATATAACGAAAATGTATTTAATTATTATCGAAGAATGGGATATTTGTTACCTTAAAAAAAATAGTTTTATGGTCTATATTCAATGGAATCTTCAAATTAGAGCTCCCAAAACAGGTCTCCGAGCGTTTTTGCCTAAACTTGCATCGGGAGAATGATTATAACTAAATAAAAAAATAAGTTATCAAAAATCTGTTTAATTATTATTGAAGTTAAGGAAACAATCTACTATTAACAAGAAACTGTTATTTCAAGCAACGAACGAAAGTCATAGAATTTGGACGATGAAAAAGTGCATTTCCGCGTTTTCACGTAATAGGGGCCTTAAAGCGATTTTGATAAATGAGATAATGAAAATACTCATCTGCTTTCAATTGTACACTTGAACCCTTCGTCCTTGAATTATGAAACAAAAAGTAAAAATCGACTATTCTAAGTAGTTTTCAATTAAAACTTCAGACTCCAACAGAGATTTTGATGATTAAGTAGACTGACTACAAAATAACTTTGTATTTGAATAGCTAAACCATAATGCAGCTATAGCACCGGGTGACGTGAGTTGTTCGCGACATTCATGCATGTTGATAGCTGTGTTTGCGGATCCTATCCTTTGTCCTTGTTGGGCAAAACAATACACAGCAGTTATGTAACGTGAAGACGCGTCAATGGCATCTCGACCCTGCCTCTGTTCTCGTCACTGACCCACATTACTCACTCGTTCCACGCAATAGCAATAACGGTAATTTATTACATAATTTGCAACTCAAAGCAATTACGGAAACACTTTCGTGCGAATTGAATCAGATTTATATGAGCATGTTAAAATTTCATAATTTGGGCATTTTTAAGGAGAGCTGAGTGGGACGAGGTGGGATTTAGAATGAACGAATGTTGTCTTGTCCAGAATAGCTTAATTTGGACGAAACCTTAGTTACCCTTAAATTAAGTAATTTATGAGACATAACAATAAATTATCCGGTTAGTTCTTGGGTAAGTAATTTATTTGCCGTCAGGAGACCTAAATTTACACGACTATTAAACATTGTATGGCCTATATGAGCGAAGATCGGGTGTCCTATAATACATTCGATGATAAATATATGAGTCGACAATGTCAACAATAAATCAGATGACGGATATAGATGGAGATAAAAATAGCTTCCAAGATGAGTAGTTACGTCACAAGGGTTTATTTATAGAGTCGACAAGTGTCGAAATTGTGAATGAACTTTTCTTTTTGTGACGAGAGAGAAGTAAGCGTGTGTGCGTGTCCCGGTGTCGATGTAGGCCACTGCCAAGGTCGAATGTTTAATATAAAGTCTGGCGCCGGGACATTAAAATGGTTGGGCCCTCCCGGACCCCCTTTATCCCGAGCCGGCGGTCGCAATCGTTGCACTCGTTATTTATTATCTGGAGGCATCCCCCGCTCACGACGCCTCCAGTCTTCGACATACGTTCTGTATACGAGATATGTACAATACAGTTGTCACGGCACCGGGTATCGAAACACACCCAGAACAGTCAGCTGACGGTTTATCGCTTTCCTGACCTATTGCATTCAGTGACGAAACAACGGATTAGCAAGCACGTATAAATAATATAGTACCAGTACTACAGATAAATGTAGGCGTGGACTGTTTGAAGGTCTTTTATCAAAACACAGGAAAGTCGTATTACGTAAAAAGTTTACGTCACAAGAATCATTACTGTAATTCATGAAACGTAATACACGTTCGAGTAAATATTGATGAATACAAACATACTATACGTGGCAATTATTTTACACATGAATGAGTGCGATGTGTTTATGTACACAAGAAACAGTTCTTCGAATGTATTAATAAAGTAATTGAAAACGTATAAGTACACAATTATTTGTGTAATCAATACAAACCAACTACGTATACGACAGAAAACTTATTGTGATTCATAGGGTCACAAGATCATGGGGTGAATGAGAAATGAAATAAAAACAACATTGAACTTAACATTTAACCAGCAGTCCATAATTATCAAATTGTCTGGTAACTGCCGGGGATACCCCTTTGGAAGGAAGCCAACAGGAAGGGGCAATCTCTGAATAAATTCAGAATAATAATGCGTTAAGGTAACGTAGATCGAGGTCGTTCAAAATCAGAGTTTATCGCGGTCGTTAATTGCAGAAGTTGCGACTCTCGTGGAATAAACGCTGCTTGTGTTTGTATTTCGTGGTATGTATGAAAGGAGTTGTATTAAACGTGTCAGATGCGATCACCCGTGTCGCGTCATAAAAACCCCTCGATGCGAAACTTCTGAGAATGTGCGCCTTGCTCGTGTGTTCAGCTCGGAGTGAGGCTAGGTATGCACGACTCGTTTGAGTCTCGGTCACGAATCGGCTACGGAGACGTGCCCGCCCATCGCAATCGGATGACATCATCCCCAGCCATAGTCACATACAGAATTAGAGTACGTAGATGTTCCAATTCACAAAACCGCACTTTTGATGCAACTTTGTTGCATTCAATCGACTTCGCGGAGTTAGCTTGCCTTGTAAATAATTCATATCCATTAGATACAACAATTTTCTTGCAAGTTATTTAATTGATTTTCGTAGTAGAGCTACCAGCTCTTAGGAATAGTCGTGCTACATAAAATATACATATTGGTATTACAAAATTTACTTTATTTTGATATATTATGTACTGATGTTTAAAAATGGCGATTAAATGCTCTCCAGCTTCAGGTAATACCAGCAAGTTTAGGTCGAGAAACCTCCAACCAAACTCCGCTCCGGCGAAAGCAAAATCTGGTAACATCTGTGATACAGCAACCAACACTGAAATTAAGTGTGACAGGTCGCAAAACGTCACAAAGCATTTGGTGATTGATGGTTGCGGTGACATTCGTTGCGTCATAGACACCGAGGGTCGTGGGGTCAATGTCGTCACGATTACAACGGAGCTAGGAACCCACGGTAGGATGTAATAATAATTTCATCCCAGCTGAGGTTTGTTTACTTTTTGCTTGACAGTTTGTCCTATATAAACTTTTAAAGTTTTCACATTGCTTTGCAGACGTATTGTTTTGGAATTAGTTTCCTCAGAAAAGTTAGTATTAGGTCTCTAGCTATGAACAGTAACTTTGAACCGATTGGCTTTTATTTACTCAACTTTAGAAAGTTTATTGTTCCGTCTCTTCATTGTTACAAGTTATCGGTACAAAGTTTCCGTTTGTACTTTTATGCGATTTCAATTTGCATTAAAAAAGTTCCTTTATAAATAAATTCATGTCTGTACGTTTTCACATGAATTTGTTTTTAGTTCGTTAAGCCCAATGATATAAATCGAAAAGTTTGTTCATAACACGAGCCTGCTATTGTAATAAACAAACAGGCATTACAAACATGACAAGTTTAGTATTAACACTTGACATCCTCCAAGTTGGAAACTTCATTAAACAACACTGACACAGTGTGTAAGTTAGGAGTGGATGAACTTTGCCGAAACGAAGTCCATAATCCAGCTTTAAGCAAGTTAGTGAAAATTCATAAACATCCGATGTGGGGTGGCTACAGCCAGGTTATGTTACGACCACCCTGAAGGCACCCCGCGGCCGTCCAACTACGTCCTCGCTCCCGGCCCTGCGCAATAAGGGTCTCACTTCATATATCGGCACAGAATCGCCAAGAGCTTAAAGTAATATCGGCTCGTTAAAAAATCGATCTATGTATCAGTCATCTAGTTAGTACCCATAACACAAGTTCTGCTTAGATTGGGGCTAGATGACGGTGTGTGGATTGTCCAGCACTTAAAATAATTGAATTTTCATGCGAGTGTAGAGTTCTTGCGTCGCATTGTCCAAGCCAAGACACGCCATATTTTACACTCATGTGTGTCAAAAATAGTAGTAGATTGTTTTGAACCATCCCATTTTATTCGGATGAAATAGTGCTGAGCTTAAAGATGAGGACATGCATGATCGAGTTTCAATTGGTAGCCAGAGTGAAACACGCTACTTGTCAATTCGAAGAAAATAAAACAGTTCAAAATTTAAAAAAGTCCAGTTTATAATTCTAGAATTTTTGCGCTAGTACCATATATTTTTTTTATTCTACCTAACGCGCAACGCAAGCTTCGCATTCATCACCCTTCATAGAAACATCCAACGATCAACAAGAATACGAATTCAGTTACATTTTCAAAAAATAAATTCAAATCAAATGATCTTCTTTGTTTTTGGAGCACCAAAAGAATTGGCTGATGATTTCAAAGAAAAAAAAATAATCGAATTTACGCCTTGAGGTTACGCCCGCTAAGCTACGCTATAATCATACACTTTTTGAGCCAGACAACTGAAAAACTTTTCATAAACGTGTCTGAGTTATATCAATCCCGCGAGGATAAATATGGCGAGACCCTAAAACGACACGGTCGCTTTTACGGCGCAGTACTCGTATATCCACATATTGTAAACGTAATAACGATCCGGTAAAGGTCTACGATACGATGCAAAATGCCGTAGTTATTCATGAATTCTATTTACATAGAGCAAATGCTGAGACATGTGTAGAACTGTAGACGGAGAAAGAGAAGTGGCATTTTCATTGACTGTTGTTGTTTGAACGAGTATCTGAATAGTTTATGTGTTTGTTCTATTTCAGAAAGGAATTTTACCGCTCGTAGATTTAAGAAAGTTTCAATATTTGTTTGTATAACAAATTGTACTCTATCTATGAAGCTCGAGACTTGCTTCATGAGTATGAAGCAAGTCTCGAGCTTCATAGATAGCTTCATAGATATTTCAATTGATGTGACAATAGTAATGAATAGTAACTAATGTTCATCGGTTACCCGCGTCCATAAAATTTGCGTATTTGTGAGTATTTTACTCATTTCCATTGAAACACCGATTGTTAGTAGATTGCTAGAAAATGTTTAAGCTACTACGGTGGAGCAACAGGGCAACATCACGCAACGGCTTGTGGTGAAACTAAGCTTCTAACTGCCTGCAATAGAAACAGAGACAGTATACTCGCTAAATCTATTTCAACAATAAGTTAGTGAGTATAAAGAACCTCTGCAAAGCTCAAGCAGTAATGCTGGTACAGTTATGACTCATAATTTTTAATTATCTCTTAAAAGTAAATACGGTTACTTTCGGTTGGGGTGTATTCGGTTATGGGAGCCGTCGCCGTCGGGTCCAGTTTACTACCTCTCGTTACCGGCGGCGCATTTTTACAGCGTGATTAAACTGCCAGACACAGGAACGCATAATAGGGTAACATTTTACTACACGCAGCATTATCAGAATCTACAAGGCAGACTCTGTTTAGTATGTTTTGATTGTTCATTATGATGATAAAAAGATTTGATACTTGATGGTAATTGGACCCACCCAGTTCCTAATATTTATTATCAATCAAGACAGCTTTATTAACTGATTGGGAACAAAATAGTACACACAATACAAAACTGAAATAACATGAAAGGTTTTTATCTGCTCTGTGAGTCGTATAAATTATTAAAATCCGAGTGGACGACCACATTTTGTTCGCAATCGGCCTCGCGGCGCATTATCGAAATCTGACCGCAATAATAATTACATTCGATCCGAATGCGGCCGCTCCATCCATCTGTCCAAACTAAATAAAATAAACTATACGTTTTAATGATAAAATTTTATTAATTAAAACATATGGGATGAAAATAGCGTACATCCAATTAATTATGAAACTCAATAAAAGGTTGCAATCAGTTGTTAATCAAATGAAACGGTAAATTTTTCAATTACAAAAGGTTCAAAGAGTCGCTAGGGAAATTGTATGAATAACTGATTTCATTGAGCATTGATGTAAGTCTATCGGAAACTATACGACTTGCGAATAAAAGAGTCAGCATGGTTGAAGAGCAGTTCATTCGAAGACAAGAGAACAAAAACAAACGTAGTCGTCATGAATTTTGGCGCTCGGGTTGCGCCGGATTACGTAGCACCCTCGGGTTATTCAATTAAAAACGAAACGTACTCGTGCACGCCTCCCGACTATTCGCAATTTTGTTCGTACGGCTCTTATTCAGCAAATGAGATTTGGCGTTAGGGCCGCGCGCTGCTAAACCTATTTATCAGAGATGTTATAAATTATTGTTGACTCATTATTAATGTATTGTGAACACTAGGCAGCCTTGGATTACAATCATTGCCTCTCAGGGAAACCTGAATGTCATGGTCACACAAGCAGGATAAGGCGATACTTATTACAAAACAGCAGTCTGTTATCTGACAAAGAAGTAATATAATCAGTAGCTAATCCAATAAGTAACAGGTAGAGGTAAGATTAATTCAAAGAAAAAACTTAGCACAAGAAAATGATAGAATAAATTATTCGGAATAAACTCAAATGCGATTGACTCAATTAGCGATAGAACAAAAAGCTGAGCGACTTAATTTGCCATGTACGTTGTTCTAGTGAAAATTTAGTCTGAAAATGTTCAGTACAAAATGTATTTGCTTTGTTTTTAGAGGAACGCACGTCGCCCGTCGGCTGATTACGCTCGGCGCGCTGTTCCCGTCATTCATTTGCGTCTACTGTACACCGCCCCACTCAATCTCCTTTATTATGAACGTGCAGCGAGCAGCCCTGCCTCTCGCTTTTTACATTTGAATATTTAGTTCTTCTGTACATTACTTTACATTGTTAGTCAAGCCTTCTACGAGCAGGATAGTGCACATGAGACCCCCGGGTAACTACGCTCACAAACTCCGCTTTAACTCAGTTTTTTACGTTTTATCTTTTGTTTTTTTATTCTGACAAATGTATGACCCACAATGGATTCCGTAGTAAATGAGGTAAGTGTTTTTTACTAATAAGGGCTGTTTTTCACGTCATATAATGAAAACAGCAGGCAAAGTGTATAGAAATGAGGAATGTAATAATAAACGGGGATTAGACTATTCAATAATGGCATGTAGTGCAGAAAGAGGAGGGTTTCAAAATAAAAAAGAGTTCAAAAGTATGCTTGCTATTCTCAGGCATTGGCGTAACAAGCGGAAGGTTGAATAAATAACTGAAATTAGTACCAACCCTTCACAATTCTTGCCATTCGTAATGAGTACCCTGAATGCCTGTGACTGAATTACTGCTGATTACAGCCCTGAGTCAGAGCTTTAACTGAGAACTGAAAAAACTATCTGACATTTACAATAAAGTTTCCAAACAAGGCATAGCGCATTCTACCAATATGATCTGTAATTCAGTTTCACATGGTTTACTATCTCGTTTCCGATCTAAAATTGTCCATAAACAATTGCACCAGCTGACTGCCAACAAAAACCATAAAAGTATAAAAAATAAAGTTATAAATTGCTTTGTAAAGCTTTGATATAAAATCAGGGTGCCATGGCATGCAGGGCCGGACTCGCCGGCTACAATTGACATGAGCATTGGGTGGCGCGCTCCCCTCAATTTCAGCCTAGTGGGTACATTCATTACAAAAAGCGTCACATCGCGGAACGGGCCCTGGTTTAATAATTCCACTCATTTGGTTCCCCCGGGCGGGCCGGCGGCGAGACAATAAGAGCCCGCCTAACGGTATCAATCAACATCAAACAGCCCTGCCTGTACTCAGGCTATGGGGCTGTTCGTTTACGTCGCATTTCATTACGGAAAATACAACACTGATAAATAATTGCCCGCAATAAATATCTGTCATATGAATATTGAATTGTTAAAAAAACCCTGCTAGTTCAGCAGTATTATTAATTAATGATTTTATAGTCTCCGCCTTTAATTGACGGTCAATTATTGATTCTTGAAACTGGGAAGGTACCAAGTTTCAAGCCAAGCACTTTGCTATATTTTGAGTAGTTCAAGAAACACTCAGAGTACAGCAGTTTCGCGGACTTCTTTGCTAGAAATATAGACATCACTTAAGGTTTATCTAAGTACATGTAACTATGAATAATATCGAAACACGTGTTCGTGGAATCATATTTGCTATATTCTGAGCGGTTCAAGAACAACTGAGAATTAGAATAAAGCACGGACACACGGACATGGACCTCTTTACTAAAACTATAGTAATAACTAAAGGTTTATCTACATGTAAACATGAATAAAATCGAAACATACGTGCCGTGGAACATAAATAAAGAATCATTCAACGACGTGAAGTGAAGACGCTTCGATTTCCTACGTATTTTATGTTATAGGAAGTTGCCAGTTTTCGTTGGCAGTGAATAGAACAAATAATATAATTTCGCAGTGGTTTCTTATGTCTCGCGTTGCTCAAGGCATCTTTTAGCAAATAAGCTTATTGTCAAGGGCTGCGGTCGGTTTGCGGCCTCTGAATATGGAGTGCGAGTCCTCAAATATGGAGCTCGCTTCGCCGCCACATGTGCCCGCCCGCTAACGAAGATGCCACGTTTATGATAATGTTTGCCCATAATTTTCATAGCCGTTATGTTTCGGTTGCAGAAAATGAATGCTGCACATGGGTCCAGTGCAAAAGAAGCAAAAGATAATAATAGTAAATGTGTTTAGCGTCAATTCGCGGTTCCAATGTTATTTGCAATAAACATAGATTTCTACCAATACCACGTACTATCAATAAGGAAATAATTAAGCTTTTGTAAATTTCTGTGCATAATCATTCTTTGCTATGTCATAAAGTCATTAGAGCTATAATTAGGGAGGATAATTCCGGGGGAAATGAGGAAAATACCAAGTTTGAAGTTACCATGGAGAACAAGGAGCGGGCCGAAAATGTTGTGTTATTTTATCATCATAATGCTATA
The DNA here is from genome assembly GCA_944547425.1 of Eupithecia centaureata. Lineage (NCBI taxonomy): Eukaryota > Metazoa > Arthropoda > Insecta > Lepidoptera > Geometridae > Eupithecia > Eupithecia centaureata. Next base: position 3,753,722 of record OX155693.1, on the reverse strand, counting down.
AAAATAAAAGTAAAGAAATAAAAGAGTATGCCCGTCGAGATATAAAGAGAACACGGCTTCATTACGTGCGGAAACGAGCTCTGCACTTTGTTCTTACGTGACTCTGACTAGCTGCGTACATTATTCTGCCATTAGCGAGGAACAACACTTTGGTAATGTCGAGCCGGCCAGTCATTTTTGCTCTCAGCCTGCGGTACAGTAATCGATTTACGGCCATATTAAGTTTAATTAACTGTACGTCCGTCGAAAGTTTAATTATCATAACATATTGACGTCATATTACCGTGTTATCATGACGCAGTAGGGTATGAAGAACCGGTTTCGTGGGTTATCATTAAGAACCATAATATACACAATACACATCGTGTAAATACGATTCGACACAGTTAGTTGGGTAGTTGCATGGCAATTATCGTATCTTACTAATCGCAGTCATTCATAAATTTAATACTCGTAGCAATTAATCCGTTCTGAAAGCTTTTTGTATAAAAATAAACTCAAGCGTTTTGTTGTTTCATAAACTTTAAAATAAAATCAGATTATATAACTAAACGTTTGAGCTACTTTTTCACTTGATTGTGCTATAATAGAAGCCTACTAAACTTTGAAACTTAGTAATTTCTATTTCGGTTTAGCTTCTAAAGATAGATTTATATTATTAGCATTGAGTAGGTTGTAAAAATACCGCTGCTCGTAATGTTTACAAACAGTGCTAGTGAAGACAATAAAATGGAACAAAGGAGTTGACTTACGGAGTCGGGATCGTGAGCGTTTGGTGTGGACGGCTGCGACGGCCTCGGTGGTGGAGGGTAACCCTGCAAAAAACACTCTGTTAAGACTTTGCGCCGGTCACATCAACAGCCTATGATAGTGAAATCTTCAAATACATCATTGAAGAAAAAAGTTAATCCTCATTATAGCTTAGGGCTAGATCAGGGATCGGCAACCTGCCACTCGCGAGCCACACGTGGCTCTTTGGATGTTATGCTGCTGCTAAGAATAGAGTATGCGCACAATTTATTGCTGGGAAGAAATTATTTTGGGGCTCTATTATACAAATTCTGAAATTTTGTACATTGTGATTTTTAACTCTTCCGACTTAAAAGGTTGCCCACGCCTGGGCTACATGATGCTATGTGGGTTGCTCAGCATTCATATTATTATTTTACGCATTCCGGTATAATTTTTGTCTTTTACATTTACTAGCTACATAAAACAGTGTTTAGGCTAGGGTCATTGTGCTAATCCTGCTGATGTCTTTCTCACAGTAACAGTGTGTCCAGTAAATCTTGAGCTTGGAAATAATCAATAACTCTTAACACAGGGCATTGAACTTTGTCTATAGCCCATTAATACTGATTCATTACCAATTTGATTTGATTTCCACTTAGATAACATACTAATCTATTCAAAGTGTCTTTAGAACAAACTTGGACTGATCAATCAATAAGCCTAAAAGTTCTAAGAGTGAAAAACAAACACTTAAACCCTTCGATCAAATATACCCTATATATTTGAGTATATTTGGGTATATTTGATCGAAGCTTAAACCTCTCAAACAAGGAACTGTTGGTTCAAATGAAGTTAGCATGTTATTGGCTAACTTCATTCATAAAATGACATGATGGTACTTAGTACTTATGGTACTTTTATCTTGCGTGGCCAATTTATTGCATCAAAATACCGAGCAAAAAAGTAAAACGATGAAGGTTTCACGGTAAGTACACTTGAAAAGGATATGACTAAACACATTTTTGGAGTGAAATATTATTAATACAGTTTTATTGAATGAATCAGCAGCGGGATGCTGAATTAATCATATTACAGATTAATCAATGTTATTGGAGATATAAAGCCTGTGAAAAAACAAAACTATAGTCTAAATTATCGGCAGTTGAAACACAATTGTTTTTACAGACCGACTTCGAAAACTAGAAAGTTTTAATAAAGTAACAAGCAAAAAGTAAACATAAACCAAAATCTCAAAACAATTCACAAGACAAAATAATGTTGTTCGAAATATAAACAACGTCAGTCCATAAACAGAGCCAAATACAGACTCTCCAAACATTTGTTAAGGATGCTATAACAGTTGCGCTAAAACTCCAGCCTCATAATATATTTGTCTGCGCTACCGTGCCACTGACTGCTCTCAAGCTAAATGGAACTTTAGTCGACTGCTATAAAATAATCTCAGTGAATTCTGGAATTTATTTACGAACTGACCTCTCAACTTTTATTTCTGTACTGTATAATCAATAATAAAATCAGTGTGTTCAATGAAACGTGTCATACATTTTGACGTACTCAGTGGCACAGTGGGCGTAGGTCTGCCTGCGATGCATGAGGTTGTGAGGTCGATTCCCGCCTGGGGACAGATGCTATCAAGCTCTGCTTAGCTGCAGGCTAGATAATGCTGTCTAATGCTGGTTGCTCAGTATTATTTATTTATTATTTATTTATTAATACTGATATTATATATTTGAAAAAATTTGAAATGTGAAGACATTTGGTTGTCACGAGTAATACCCATTCTAAGTAGCTGGTTGTGTTATTGTTGTAATTTAATTTGTATATTTCGTATTCTATCTATATATATAAAAGAAAGTCGTGTTAGTTACTTCACTTATAACTAAAGGACGGCTGAACCGATTTAGCTGAAAATTGGCAGGGAGGTAGTTTAGAGCCAGGAGAAGGACATAGGATACTTTTTATCCCGTTCGGTACTTATAATAAAACCGTGCGAAGCCGGGGCGGGTCGCTAGTTTGAAATATATGTAATGAAATAAAAATCGGTTCCAGCTGAAATTTAGCAAAAATGAAGTTCTTGTTCTGGAATAAACGACACGAAGCTGGTATTTTTCTAAACCGCAAGCGAATAAAGTATATCAAAGTATTCTGCTTGATAAATGCTATTTTCCTGATTTTATAACTCCAAGAAGACAGCAAAGTGAGTCAGTGTTTGCATCGTATCAAAAACAACACAGATTTATCTAATACAAAATTATCCAACCACCACGTTTATTTTGATTTCTAACATGCTATTTTGTCCGTTTAAGAGTTATCTTACCTGAACATCAAACAGGCGTTTAAACGGCATTATAGAGTGTACAAACAGATCCTTTGAAAGATATAAGTTCCTTTGAAAGCAGAGTTGAAGGTCCGAGGGGGGATTTAAGCTTAATACCATGGGGCGTTTCTAACTTTTACCTGTGCAAGTGGTGTCTGCTAAAACTGCACACGGATAGAGGTAAGTCGTTTTCAAACTCATAATGAAATCCAAACAACTTTTCGCAGCTAGCATTATCTTTTTACAGAATTAAGGCCAAGCCAGCTTACAAATACAAACGCACTGCAAATACATTACAACACATTTAATGGAGTACATTAATGGACACTCGGATTTCCGATTAAAGCAATGATCCTTTTAATGCAGCGTATGTGTTACTGTCGCCTGATTACATTGTTTTTGTTGGACGTTATAGATAGCAAGAATGACATACATATTTTATAGGAAACTATTGCCATAAAATTTTATTTCTTATAATTTTACTGCGTCGAATCGCAAAGATTTGAAGCAAAGAGAGTCAGCAGGGATAGTAATAGTTAAAATAAAAATTTACTTTTGTACACATCCCACAAATTAAGTCATAGCAGGTCGTAGCAGAATATTTATTTGTAATATTAATTTATTATTACGGTTCGCACGGTTTTATTATACGTTTAAACCTTCCTCTTGAATCATCTATTAAAAAAACCGCATCAAAATCCGTTGGGTTGTTTTAAAGATTTAAGCATACAACGGGACATATTTAAAGGGACAGAGAAAGACTTTGTTTTATACATACTATGTAACTGGTGATAATACAATATTTTTAAGAAGGTATTTTTATGTTTTTGTACAGTATATTAATAAGGTATTATTCATGCATACTAAAGTATTAAAATTTTGGTTCAGATTTTATTTTTTTTTTCTTTTTGAATTATACAAGAACTTTTCTCCATAACCAAAGAAAGGTTTGCTGTAAGAAAACCTAGGACCTTGGTACATGTCCTTTATATTGTTAAGTTTTGTGTATAAATTTCTTGGGTCTATTTTTAGATAACATTTTTTTAGATCTATTAAAAACTATCATAAAGAAACCCTTTGACAACCTTCCCCTTAGCACCGGCATTTGTTATAATCACAACAAACAACCAACAGGCAGAGAGGCGAGCACAAAAGACAAGACAAATGTCAGTTTCTCTTCTCCAACAATTGGATTGCATTATTTTGCGGAGATTGCAAAAGGGGGGCGCGCGGCATAATTTATCCAACTCGGCAATTCCCGACAGTTGCCCGTGACTCCGACGCTGGAGAATGTACGCCCCACAGTCAGCGCTTTAGAGGTTTCCAGCGGGCTGCCACACCAAGTTCCGAGAATCCCGAGAATTTAGCAGTTTGTTATTATGAGAAGCGAATGCTGCCGGATAACTTGCTCTTTATGCACGGTGAAAATAAGAAGCCGGGGAAGGAAACGTCTCTTGGCTTTTATAACTGCGCAGTAACTTTCGTGACATATTAGGTTTCATGTAGGGAGGGTGCTTTTTGATCGGCACAACGACGTACTTACATCATGCGCAATTAATTCAAAATTATAAAAAGTACACTGCTTTTGAGGTTCTTTTTGTCACAGACTACGCTACGTTATAAAGTGAACCAGCTTTAAATATCGTAAAAGAGGACAAATAAATATAAAAGTCAATTTAATTTCTTAAACCCTTATTTCCTCCCGTATACACACGTATAACATTCTAGAATACCAAAAGCGAAATCTCCTCGAGGCACATTTCATAAAAGACGAGCAATTAATCGCACGGCCTTTGACAAATACATTTCCCTGACAATAAAATATACAGAGTTTTTACTGGCAGAGGCGAACGTCGCGTTGCGAACGGGTAGAGCTGTCTCGTGCAACCGGCGCGCCTACCGGGGGGAATATTAAAAGAGCCGGTACCGGTACCAACCTAACTACTTTATCATCTTCATGCCATTCCATCCCTAAGCACTTGAATCCCATATCAGACATACCTTTATTGAGGGCTAGATCGCTGTCTATATCGTGTTAAATATCAATAATAATTGATATTGCCTATTAGCTTTTAATTATGGAACATGGAGGTAAGTATTCATTAAAAATCGCTCGCAAGTATATTGTTATATCGTATCTCTGGCGTATTTTATGTTTGTTTTTACTGTAGTCCAGTAAAATATAATTAGTGATTCCTCATTACTGCGCGGCTGGCTGGCGTGGCCCCTCTGGACGTTCGTGCGTCTACCGGCTTATGGTTATTAATAACAGCGGGCGCCCCGCTCCACCCGGCCCCTGGTGCCCCCACGCTCGCTGCCGCTGCCTCTGCCGGCCGCACGCCTGACATTTTAATTCCGGAGCCGCGCTATAACTCCACTGCATGCCGAGCTTATCGACTATTTTCATCGACCTATCCCAGCACTAGCACTTTGTTTTTTCATATTAAATTTTTATTCATTTCAAATAAGTACCTACCTAAATGTTATTGAAATATATTTCCTAAACTTTTGTGAGTGAATTGAATTCCTTATGAGCTTTTTACGTTAGTTTTAAGATAATGTTATGAAATAAATGCGAGCAACTTTTAGAAGTTAGTACCTAGTTGGCAACATTAATCTATATCATCCTTGGATTCAGTTGTAACTTGGAAAATTTCATCGATAAACTCATTTCCACAGAAACACAGTTAGCAAGGTAAGAGAGAAAAGCCTATTAAAAATTGATAAAGAGCGGCTTTGCAGTCGATGTGTCTAAATATCGAGATAATAAGTGTACATCACTAGCAGCGACAACGAATGCTACAATGGCGGTCGGGCGAGCGCAGGTCGAGCGCAACATGGCTGCCTGGTAGGCGGTTCGAGCGAAAGGGACAGCGCTAGCGTTGGCTAGTTGTTTCCCCGTCGCACCCGCTCGGAGAGCGCTCGCATCGATCTCCACTCTCTGTGTTCAGCCCCCAGCACCAGAAAGGCGGAACTAACAAAATTACAAAGCGCTTTCGAGCCGCTAATCATAAAATAAGATACGACGTTTCATTTCGACCGTACGACTCTCGAGCGATCACGATGTTGGAATGGCCCTTGACTCTCAAAATTCTCCACTGACATCGTTGAACATTAACTAAACGTGGGTAGCTCTTCGTAAGTTTTGGAAAGCCTCTATTAATCTGCTTTAAAAATTAAACTCGACATTGCTGTTTATTACTTTTTTTTAAATTATAGACTTTTAATTTGTAAACATTACTTAGCAAAGCAAGAAGGCTGAGCCAGAAGAGGTTTATTGGAAAAGGATCAGGAATAAAATTTTAATTACTCACAAAGGCGCTTAAGTTTGATTAGAAACAGAAATTCCTTTAGGAGCAGGTCGAGCATAGAGCGGGCGGCAGCGGAATGAGGCTAAAGGCATAAAGCTTTACATCTGAGCGGAGTCGGCGCCGAGGCCGGGTTTACGTTAGCATAAATTGTAGCTCCCTCGGCCGTGTTTAGTTCGAGAGCCGTGTATAAAATCGACAGAGCGCTCGTTCCCCGAGGCTAAGAGCCTCTGAGTGTTCTGCTCCGTCGATCGCTTCATATCAGACTGACGTTTAATTTTTGCGCCATACGCTTAACGTCTTTTATGAACACGTGTAGAACGCATGTTTAATCATCATTGACTGTCTCACGCTTATGTCATTAAAATAATATATACCAAGTCATACTTGATTTAGTAGACTGGGCGGATAAAATAAATTTCCCGGTGTTTGGTTGTACTGAAAGTATTGAACTCAGATCTAAAGAGCTCTCTATCATATCGCGCAGATAAGCAATATTGAGATTTGATGGAGAGGGCACAGAGGGTTTTTTATAGAGACATTGACATTGGGCTGGATGTTTATTTGTATAGATAGGGGTTACTCAAAACAGACTTTGTTAACAGACTAGTATTCGCATGCAAATGGGTTAGCATGTGGTACATCTCCATTATTTCGCAGTCGCTAGGCCGGCCACGTGCTGGCCATACAACTGCTGAACACAGAAATATGTAAATTGCGCTAGGAGCGAAGCTTGCCAAAAGCGAAGTTGCTCACGTTACTGGATGAATTCCGGACGCTGCACGACAAACAGATGATCGACAACTAGAATATCGACATTCTTCAAATAATGTGGCATTTCAAAATAAGGTGACAGAAATATAAGTAATCTGCATAATTTCTATAACATGCAAAATCAGTATAATGCTCTGTGGATATTTTGTTGGATAAGCCTTATAATAATCATTGCCTCATCCACAATGAAGTCATTTACATTTTAGAAGATGCTAAGTACACCCAATTTATCTATAAAATTATTTTTCCGGTAAAGAAAAACAACTTGGAAGATTACAATAATACTAAAAATGAAGAGGGAGAAGGAAGAAACAGGAAAACAAACATAACGAAAGTAAAAGTTGTCCATTATGAGCGGTATGGTATGACCATAGACGGTTTATTGAAATAGTTATGGTTAGGGAAGGTAATTTTTAAAAATTGCTAACAACGAGGGGATCCGTACATTCAGCAGCAGTTTAATGTGTGGCGATAACAGTAAAGTCCATAGCCAAAGTTCCATCCGCCGAGTATCGTGGATTACTATAGGTACTTTCCATATAGAGTGGGTTCAATTTCGTTAAAGCTATACAGATTCATATCAGCGCTCGTACTGACGCGAGCTATTCTCGTATAAGTGTGCGAGAATATAATTTCACTGCAAAATATTTTACTAACACCGAATATGCTGCCCAGCAGAAATGGCACAGCATATTTTTATTTATATTCTGTGTGAACGTGACAATTTCAAGTCCTTAAGAGTTTCATAAATATGGAAATGTATGTAGTTCAAAGCCAAGAAATTTAAGTATGGAGATTTTAATCGAAATTTATACGTCCTCAATCAGAATTGCGAGTAACAGTTTATCTTGGTTGGGCGCTATCTCGTAAGTGAATGTCGGTCGACTGGCGAGGCGAGTCAACGCGAACGGGCCAAAATTATCGAAAATTTCCTCCGCACGACTACGTTCACTGCGATAAACGAAATGCAAACATGACGCACTTCTACAAGTTAATAACTAGTATCTGCCTGCGGCTTCGCACGTTGTTTCTATGGAAACGTTTCAAGGCTTTTTCTATCCCATGGAAAATTATTATGGAATGAAAAGTAGCCTATGTTTTATTCCAGAACTACGTCCGTCCGTAAGTACGTCGTCTATTTAAAATTTCAGCCTGATCCGTGACAACATCCGAAAAACATCCATATACTTATACAAACTTTGCATTTATAATTTTAGTAAGGAAGTAAAGATTATTATAAGTAGCTATAGATATTACTTTGGTGACTGTTAGGTTGGGTACTTTTCTTTTATCTGCTCTTTTGAAAAGACATTATGTAAATTGAGGTTCTTCATAAGATTTAAGAGTATGATAATGTTTTAATCATAGTACTAAAACGGATATTAACAGGACCCCGTTCCATTTCCGTATTTACTAAAATAGGAAGGTCATCGAAATTAAGGATAGTTTTGGTAAATCCAACGAATTATACAAAATAATTAAAGACGGTTTCGCTACCCTAGCGAAACCATTATTTCAGAGTTATTTGTGAACGCCTACTAACTAGATTGGTAATTACAACTCTCGGGGTAAACATCTGTGTTAATTTTATGAAGTTGTTGAAACGCCTTCAGATTTTATTAAGACCATTTCGTTTATCAAATAATTGGTCTTGCTCGAAATGTTAAGACTGTATAATTACTTTAATAGAGGAACTGAAAGTTACACGTTTGGTAGGTAAAACAAGATTACATTTGAAGTGCATTAAAACACGTTTACTTTTGGTAGTAGTAGTGAGTCATTGATTTATTTTTGTAACTTGTTTTTTTTCGCAAATTTTCAAGGATATCTTCTAGGATTGACGACCTAAGTGGCGCAGCAGGCGAAGGTCCGACGCGACGCAGAAGGTTACGGGTATAAAGATCTATACAGATATTTGATCAAATGTTCTGGGTGTTTTTTTCTATCATCATCATCATCATCATCATCAGCCTATATTAGTCCACTGCTGGACATAGGCCTCCCCTAATGAGCGCCATAGCGCCCTGTCTTCAGCTTGCCGCATCCAGCATCTGCCAGCAGATAGAGAGATAGATAGAGATAGATAGAGAGAGTTTTTTTCTATGTGTAATACAAAACATATCTATGCTAGACGCAGATATAATTATTTAACAATATATATAAACGTAGTATAAAACAAAGTCGCTTTCTCTGTCCCTGTCCCTTTGTATGCTTAAATCTTTAAAACTACGCAACGGATTTTGATGCGGTTTTTTTATAGATAGTGATTCAGGAGGAAGGTTTAAACGTAAAAAAACCGCGCAAAGCCGGGGCGGGTCGCTATTAATAATGTAATTTATTAAGTAAATAAAACACTCAATTAAACAACTATCCTATATTTATTTATTATTAACAGCTTGCAAAAGATAATGTTAAATGTATCAATGGACGTAGACACAAGTAGGGACAAAGTTTGAAACTCGTTTCGTGGTCCGGCCGGGCGTTTCCTGGTTCGATCAAGTTTTTTGCAGGCCTTGGACGTATTTGCAATTTATGACCGACCATTATTTTACATTTCTTTCGCTATAAATGTTTGGCTAGATTCTAAGAAACAAACCAATAAAATAAACTTTGGAAGCGATGAACTGCAAAATCTTTTTGGAAATAATCTTCAACCATTTACATTATGACTCAGGTTACAATATTTATGCTGTGGATAAGAAAAGAGGTAAAAATTAAGAAGTATCGTTTGTTGATTTGATATTGAACTTACCTTGTCGTCTGTCATATAAACCTTTTAAGAAATTAATGCTTTACTTTACTTTTTTTGAGACGAAATTTTGAACGGACCCTACAGCCTACAAAGTAGGCCGCAACTCTACCACGGTCAAATTGACTACATCTTCTACTCAGCCACCGCACCAGTGTAAACGCCAAAAAACACGGTCACCACCGTCTTGACTACAGTTTCTCCGCTCTTTTGGATCTCTAGATAAGTCGTAAGTTACCTTCTTCCAAATTCGACATTAAATTTGTGAACCGTGCAATCCTAAAGATCTCGTATAAGAGTTTTTCTATGTCGTACTATTTGATCATAATAAATTTTCATTCAGTTATGTTTTTGGACGAATTTTTCATACAGTTTTTGACTTTTGTAAATGCTATCTTATTCGTCGTTCCATTATCTTAGGAAGATTTTGATTTAGAATAAAAGCAGCGACCATAGTTTTGGTTTACAGAATATGGCTTATTGGGAATAAGCCCGGAGATACTGAATTGATGTGAAATGAATATTGGCAAGAGATGAAGGGCGATGCTCAAGATCTTAATGTCCGTCGGCGGCGTCGGGACTTTTGTGATTTTAACTATTTAGCCTTATCTTTTTCTTTCGCTTTTTTTATTTGACCCCATATAGAAATTTGTAAACATATTAAGCACTACATAGTATAAAACAAAGTCGCGTCTCTGTCCCTATGTATGCTTAAATCTTTAAAACTACGCAACGGATTTTGATGCGTTTTTTTTATAAATAGTGATTCAAGAGGCAGGTAAATACGTATAATAAAACCGTGCGAAGCCGGGGCGGATAGCTAGTTTACAATTAAATAATGCATTAAATTATAATATAAAATAACTTGATATATTGTATATTTTTTTTAAACAAACGGGTGATTTTACTGCTCAAACAACTTTTTATTTTTTTTCTGTTGAATCATGAACCCATAAGAATGAACAATCATGACCATTTAACATTAATAGGTTAATCGAATTCGATTAAATATTCACCCTTGTGTTTTGTGTGCGAGTTTATCCGAAACTGTGTGTCAATGTCAAGTTGAGCGAGTGATCCCTCAAGTGACCACGCATTTGAACGTCGTAGGAAGTAAAAAAAACGACGCAAATCCGCAGGTTGATGACCTCGCAGGATAGCGCGATTGAGATTTTGATGCGGGATTGGAATCCCTATGCGTGTTGAATCTAGTGATATAGTTTATCGGCCGAGCCACTTGTTAAGCGTTACCAAAGATATGTACTTTCGTAGAGTATCTCTGTTTGCGTTGCGTAGCCTCTTTTTGCAATATTTGCGTTGCATATTCAACTCTTTTTTCTTAGCGTATCCAGCACTGCTTGACTAGTTTCAATCACAACTTCATTAGAGTACAAATTATTTCAGAAGACATAGTGAGTGTCATGTCATACAGACTTCACGGTACCGTGTCGGGCGTCCAGCGAGGAGATGAGAAGTCCATTTTGCGAATCTGGATAAGGCTAGCACTGGGCCGCAACGAGTGGCACTAGAGTTTGGACCATATTCAGATTGGAGTAAAGTCTAAAGACTGTACTGACCTGACTTTCCACAAATTATGTGTGAAGTGATTTTGGCTCATATTCAGGTGGGGGTGAAGTCTGATTTGACAATGACATGTGTGAAGGTCTCACCTGATGCTGAGGCGGCTGTGCCCCGTGAGGTATGTGCGGCGGGTGCTGCGTGTCTTGCGTAGGGGACATGCCGCCGGGCGCGTTCGGCGCGGCTCCTGGACTGGGCGCGCCCGGGGGCTGGTTCGGAGGCTGGGGGGAACCGCCTCTCTCGTAACCCTGGAAGTAATAATTGTGATGGGAACTTTTCATCGTTTTGTAGGAATGGAACTTCATGGCGTGATGAAATAGTTCATCGTTTGCACCCAGTGTTATGCATCTTCTTTAAAACGCTATCCTTTCTTCCGTCCATTGGATACGACGCGACGGGAGTTGTAGGAGTCGTTTCGATATAAAATAGCATGTAAAAAATTACTTTTATCGTAACGTAGTAACGTACTTCATGTTTTCATAATCAAATATAAGTTTTTATACTTGCGAACGAAACTCCTTAGAAACTATGATTTAATATCTCAATTAGATATTCAAGGTTCTTTGAGTCGTTTTAAGGTTAACAACCTGACCTAGCCCTGAAAATGTATAGCAATATGCAAATGAAAAGAGCAGAGTCGTAAAAAAATAAAGAGCAGATAAGACCTCTGTAATTCAAAACATTTTAACTGTAGATACAATGTATAGAAGCGGCAAAATTAACAGCCCCTCATAAAATTAGAATCGCAAAGAGAGACTTTGTAAACCCTATACACGTACGGCACTTCTGCGGAGATCATAAGCATTAAACAATGGTCCCGTTAGCAAAGCTCACTTTAAGTACCATTACAATAGTTGGTATAAAACAATCGGGCACGTGCTAGGAAACCCAGGTCGACGGCCAGAAACGACCTTGACCGTGCATCCATTATGCACACCCGTTTACTTTGCAAACGAGTGCACCGCAACGCATCTACGCCTACAACCAGCCTATGCAAATATCTCGATGAGCCGACGTTCGAGTACAATACAATAGCCAGAATTATTATTCTGACTATTGTATTGTACGCTCAGCTGTCTTGAGCTTTGCCTTTGTGGGGTTTGACCTGACCGGTTTCCCAAATATAATTTTACTGATGACGAGTTTTTCGTACTAAACATACTAGATTTTTACGGGTATATTTAAAAAACAATGACTAGAAATTTGATGATAATTTACATGGGTACAACGTTACCACAACAATTTCAAGTTACTCTGGAGATCAAACAACGAAGTCTCCATCCCATAACTCATATATTGCAGACTGAGCATCAGACAATCGTGCAATGCTTTCACTAACCGGCCAGTTTCCGCGTCACGATTCAAGGCTCTAGCTAGACAAAGCGTGCCTGATATTCACCAATCCAGGTCAAGAGAATTCATTCACTTTAATGTTTTCCCCTATCCAGCTGACTATAATTGAATAACGTGACGTCAATAGTTCATGGCCTCCCCATTGCCTTAGCATTGTTCTTGATAGTTGGGCTTAAAAAAGTGATTCAGGGTTATCTAATGTGAATGTGAAACCAAAACAAGGAATTGAAAATAACCTTTAGGGCATGTAAAACTTATGGCATTCTACAAACTCGAAGTCAAAACACTTAAAAAAATCATTGACATGTGTGATTTTCTTGCAAATAATCGTTGTACACGTTATTGAAATTTGATTCCAAAAAAAATCTATTCAATCAGCTTATAGCTGCCTCGTCACGACACGCCGTAATGGTGGTCTGACAAAGAGTCGCCTTCTATTGAGGCTCTGGGTGCTGCGTGCGTCGGTAATTGGATATGTAGCGCCTCATTTGCCGGCGAGCCGAAACCTGTCCAATACCTGGTATCCGCTACTGACTATAATCATCGTCGACATTTAGCGGAACAACCTTGCAGAAGGGTGCGATAATAATATTCATTAAGGGACATAGCGTGCAAGTGAAACAGACTTTGAAAAGGACCACTCTTTATTTTGTAAGCACTTAACTTTAACAAATATTTACTTGGAAAAAATTCAAAGATCTGTGTCAGCGCCCATAAAAGTTTGCAGGAGGCAGAGGGCGGTAAGGGTGGCCGCGTGCCTATGCCCAAACAAAATACAAAGAATTCTGGGAACTTTCACTGAATAATAATTTCGCGGGAAAAGTTTGTCGAGTCGAGAGGAAATCGAGACTAATGCCTAGCAGTACTCGAACATCCGCGCCAGTCGCCAACCAATCCATCAAAGGAGGGAGTCTGAAACGGGTGTGGGGGTACCACCCCCTCGTACCCACATAAATATTGCGGGTAGGTGAGTACAAACCCTTTGACCGAGTTCTGTTTACTTTCGTTTTCGCTCAGCTGACGGGGCCGCCGCCACCCCGCTCGAGTATCAACTCTGCTATTATTATGATAATTAGAATGTTATCAACGCGCTATTACTAGCGTTAAATCTAATAACAGTAATAAACTACTGCGCTCAGCTGACCGGTATAATGCTTAGCGGCGCGCGTTTCGCTGATATTGATAGGCTTGCTACTTTTAGTAGTGTCCGAAATCATTGGATATTCCTGTCCAATGTGTCTGGGAAATTTGTCGTAAATGGCAATGCGTGATTGACTGTTCTCAAGCCTAGGTGCGAACGGGGTGCCCTAAGAGCACTCAAGGTTGCAACGAGTGCGGACCGGCAGACAGGGTGTAGACGTGCATTATTAGGTGGGTGCCGGAACACCCGCGGGAGCCATGTCGGGGGTGGCAGAGTACGCGTACGTCATCACCTGAGGCGCGTCCTTGAAACCGTCGTCGCATTCATTGCACCCGGATACGGGCTGTATCCCCGAGCCCGCAATACACGAGTGCTCAAGATCCCGTCTACCTTTGTGTCACCTTTATCTTACTCACGGCCACGCGCCACTCCCACCCACCTAAGAGGAGATACTTCGCTCACGTTATGGAGCAATAAGATTGAACATCAAGTAGAATGAACTTTTTGAGAGCTATCTTGTAGAAAATTGATGGTCTCTGCAAGAAATAAGTCATACTTAAAGGTTCAGACATTATGAGTCGATTAGTCTACTCGAATGAGAGTGAAGATGGTAGTCTCCATTACAACCACATTAAAGATTTTGGTTTTAGAATATCTGTGGAAGTGTAGTAGTGCGTGGTCTACATGAGTTTGATTTTGGGGGAGGTAGGTTCATATCTGTGACATAGTAGTAGCCAATTGGATACATTAGCAAAGACACCGAAGTCTTAGCTTTACAGGAACATTTCCAATGACCACAACTATTGTAAAGTTTGTTTTTCAAAACCGACTTCGAAATGAAATACTGTTGTGTCTTTATATACAGCGTTCTAGAGTTTTGTCAATATCGGATATCTCAATAAGCATCAAACATTAGCTATGATCTCGAAAAAGCCTCGTTAGCAGAGGAACCATTTCTTAACAGCGATTTCTACACGAGTTCGCTCCAAGAGCCCTGCTTCAAACGTACCTCGAGCTCCGTTGCACAACGAGCTTACGTCAGCGAGCGCGCGGAGCGGCTTACGTCATTGGAGCGTATCTAGGTAGACCTCGAGCCAACTTGGAACTTATCTAATGGTCTTTAGAGTCGGATTCCACTCACATGGGCTGCGGCATGATAGAACGTTTATATTCACGTGAGTGGATGAGGCTCCAACGCGCCGCCGCCGCCGGCTCAACGATTCTGAGAAACGTTCGAGTCTCTCTAGTTTCGGTCTTGAAATGAATCGTATAACTCGACACGACAACGGTGTAGCTTCAAATAATTCTAAGAATCCTTGTATCTTTAGGATTCGTTTCATAAATAAAGATAAAATTCTTGGCAGCTATCATTTCTAATGTTTTATTTGGTATTTCCTTACAATTTAACTTTTGCTAGCTGCGGCCCGCGGCTTCGCCCGCTTAATAATTTATGAGTCAAATGGTGAAAAATATAAATTTATTGCAAGGGGTAGTTTCGGCAAAATTAAAAATACGTGCATTTATTATATACGTACATTAATTATATACCTTTTGTAGTTTATTTTTACAGAGTTTTGAGTGAATTGAACCAAGGAATAAAAGTTTTCCGTACAAACTTTACCACCCTTTATAACCCCATCAGTTTTTTTTTTCAAAATAGATACTTATACATACATACCATACCGAAACATACCAAATTTCATCTAAATAAGTTAAGTATTTCAGGAGATAAGTGGTAACAAACATACATTAGTTGGACCAATAACAATAGATTATTACCAAGTATTGAATATCAAAACGATAATCTAATACAGATTCACACAGAGACGTATTGATTAAAAGCAATGTAGCAACAACACAAACATACTCACAACACAAGTAAGCAACACAGCAAAGGTCAATGAACCCAAATCTACATAGCTAACACTATCTTGGTCATCAATCAGAATTAATCTGCGGTTGCAAATACCATGGCAACCTAGCTACCTTCATAGGTGTTAAGGCGCAAACAGTAGCTGAATGGTCATTTTTGGAGGCTATCTACTCATAGAGGAGTCAACTTTATGAGCTGAAAAAAATATATGACTTTAATTGACATTTTATCTATAAATGGTACGTACAAAAATGTTCTACGTGTTCATTTTCCCTGTGAAAAAAATTCACAAAGTTCAGCTGTTTCGGACTTTAAATTTGTATCTACTTCTAAACGACTTAGAATTTTGTACTTTTTTTTTCACCTAAATGTCGGCAAGAACTTTGTCTTCAATTGGTACGTACGATTTTGCGATGCGACGGTTTTTCACCTTGTAAATATTATTTTTCTAGTTTTCCGTAGGATTAGTGGGCGTAAGTGGTCGCGCGGGCGACGGGCGGCAGTGCCTCGCTGGCTGTTGTACGGGGAGGTTGTGCTTGTCTGCCTAGTGCTCGCACACCTTACTCGTCGAATTTATGTTTTTAATAATTGATTTTATTTGTTCTAAGTTGTGCGCGCATGGACGCTTTAGACGACCCATGTGGCGCGGTGGGCGAAGGTCCGCCTGCGACGCAGGAGGTTGCGGGTTCGATTCCCGCCTCGGAACAAATTTGTGCACGATCTGTAGGAATTTGTTTCGTTGGTCTGGGTGTTTAATATGTATACTAAAAAAAAATATCTATCTATGTATATATTGTACTAGCTGGTGCCCGCGACTTCGTCTGCGCATGATTAGTATTTCGAGTACTCGCGATTTTACTTGCGTAATTCCCTTTCCCGTGGGATTTTCGGGATTAAATAAAGCCTATGAGTTATTCCAGCTCATAATCTATCTCTGTGCCAAATTTCATCCAGATCCGTTCAGCAGTTTTTGCGTGAAAGAGTAACAAACATCCATCCGTCTATCAATCTATCCATCCATCTATCCATTCATACTTACAAACTTTCGCGTGTATCAGTTCAATTCAGTTTGGTTCCCCTGGGCTATACGGGTTTACAAAAATTTCTCACAGCATCTGAAGGACGCGTGTGTACGCGTCGTTGAGATACTGTGAGAAATTTTTGTAAACCCGTATAGCCCAGGGGAACCAAACTGAATTCCGGGATAAAATGTATCCCATGTCCAATCGTTCCGAGTTCCATTCGAATTCATTCACTTCCGTCGTGATGCGTGGTTAAAGAATTCTTCTTTCACCCTCTCTCCCAGGAGAACCTTACCGAATTCCGGGATAAAAAGTATCCCATATCCTTCCTTGTAGTATGAACTCAAATCGTCCCGAGTTTCATTCCAACTCATTCAGCAGTTTCGGCGTGATGCGCGGTAAAGGAATTTTACTTTCATACCCTCTCCCATGAGAACCTTACTGAATTCCGGGATAAAAAGTATCCTATGTCCTTCCTCGTAGTATGACTTATAATTATGCCGAGTTTCATTTCAATCCATCAAGTAGTTTCGGCGTGATGCGCGTTTACGATACAGACAGACAGACAGACAGACAGACAGACAGACAGACAGACAGACAGACATGAATGAAAAAAAATACAGTTTTGGCTTGAGTATCGATAATTGAGTGCCCTCCAAAAAAAATTTTCAAAATATCTTCAATGTACAGAATTGGATCTGTTACAGTTTTATTATAAGTATAGATATAGATTAAAAATATATTAGTTATCTAGTACCCATAACACAAGCTTTGAGTAGCTTACTTTGGGGCTAGATGGTGCTGTGTGGATTGTCCAGCATTATATTTATTTATTTATTTAGTTTAAATAGTTTGTAAAAATATAAGAAAACCGACTGTACATAAGCTGTACATCACCTGTACATAAATATTTATTTTTATCGCGCAAGGACGCTTTTAGTGCTAAGTTACTTTTATAATACCCTCGCCCTAAATATACTTTGACTGCTCAGTGTTGTTGTGTGTACGTGTAGGTGAATTATAAAGAAAATCAGTAAGCTCAAGAAGACCAGAGCTCTGAAAGCCCAAAAGTTGGTGGAAATAATGTAAGTATACCTAACTACTTCCTTCCTACCTACGTTTATTTTATTTCCCTAATTTTGTGCAATTGCTACTATTAGCAATATTAGATTTATCATGTATTTTTATAGGAGATCGAAGAAAAGGCTAATCCATCAGAAAGAAAATATTCAGACAATGGACGGTGAAAATGATGTCAAGTAAGGAACTACAAAGTTTATAATAGTATATTGGAAGTCTATGGTGTCCGCTTTCCATCGTCCAGCGTAGTACCAGGTAAAATAAAAGAACGAAGATGTAAGTAGGTATCTACCTAAATACCTACTTCTTATTTATCTACTACTCATTTATTACATAATTATCTTATACTATTATTCATTTACAGATGTACAGTGACTGAGCAACTTGAAACTAAAGAGGAAATGCCAAGTATGCTAGAGGTAAAATATCCAGTACTTAGGACCTAGCTAATATTAGTAGTATGCTGTGATGTAATAAAATATGTAAGTATGACAATTATGTTCATGAATTTCATCAGAATTCTAGTATGGTACCTACACTTCGTGAAAAGGCAGCCGAGCAGACTGAAAGCTAATAAGTAAATACCTGTAGATACTTAGTCACAACGATTTATGTCTCTCCGAAGTGAGACACTAGTAGAGGATTCGATCCCGGTCTTTATTTTCAATCCCGGGATTTTGGGATTTGTGAAAGGCGATCCCGGGATCCGTAGACAGGTAAATAAAATCGAAGTAATATATGAAAATCAACTTTTATTTACTTTCAAAAACAAAGTAAAAATCAATTAAAACCACAATTACTTCTTTTTTCAAATAATTAATAATATAATATAATTTTTTTTTATTCTACTTTTTTACGGTAGATGATATAAAATACTAATTTAAATAACCACATAATGGTAACGTCATCAGCAGTGATCGGATATTCAGGCGTTTATTTACCTAAACTTTGAGTGACGACAGAAATCAGAAATCAATATCTTTATTTCTTTATTACAAAATAAGCACTTAGACAAGTCAAATTTAATACTATAGGTACATAATTATCAAAATAATATAAAAAATAATGTGATAATTGATTTTCAGTTCGCCTCACTTTTTTGTCCACTAGTGGAGGAGGCGAAATAGAAACCACTAGCATGTGTATAACTTATGTGTCTAATACATGTTTGCCTTATAAATAATTCAATACTATTGTCGATGTGGAACTGAGCGACATCTGGCCAAGCACTAACGTCATTGATGTAATCATTTATGGAGTAAAGCCTTCTTGATAAGATTTAGTTTTATGTACTGTTTAAACCTACGAATAGAAAGTTCAGTTGCTTCAGATGGATGATTTGAGTTGGGATTTCTCTAACATTTGGGGTAACATGAATTTTATACATTTTGTTTTTTTAGCATTAAGTAAGAGGTTTTTGGCGGTAAACCAATTTAGTATTTGTGAAAGCGAATTATTTACATCGTCATAATTATATTTATTTCTGTCTACTCTAAAAATTAGTGATGTATCATCAGCAAATAAGACTATATCACAAAGATCTTTTGCTAGAAAGGGGAGATCATATACGTTTACTAAAAATAAAAAGGGACCTAATATTGAACCTTGGGGTACGCCTAATTCAATATTTGAGCCCGTAGATCTTTCTTTACCAACATCTACTTTATGAACTCTATCAGATAAATATGATTTCATAAGATCCAGAGCCTTTTTCTTAATTTCTTTATGTTTTAATTTCTCAATTAATGTACTATGATCAACACAGTCAAAAGCCTTAGAAAGGTCACAGAATACACCAATAGCGTTTTTGGCTTTATCCCAGGCCTTCAATATATGCCTTAATAGAACTGTACCAGCATCCGTTGCCGATCTACCCTTGGAGAAGCCAAATTGGTTTTCATGAAATAACCTATTAAGATTGAAGTGAGAGGTTAACTGGGTAAGAATATTTTTTTCAAAAACTTTACTCATTGCTGGAAGTATTGAAATCGGTCTGTAATTGGCCGGATCGGTGTGGCTACCAGATTTATAAAGAGGAACTAACTTACTATATTTCATGAGATCAGGAAAAATTCCTGCGTCGACACAGTTATTGAAAATATAGGCCAAACAAGGAGCCATTTCCTTAATAATTGAACTTAATACTTAGGTGGATAAACCCCAGAGATCCTCAGTATTTTTAATGGTAATTGATTTAAAGGTTTTCACTACATAATCAGCATTTACATAACTAAAGTTAAAGCTCTCATTACATTTAGCAACTGAAGGTTCTAAAAAATTAACAGCCATTGATGCTGATGATTTTAGAGACTGGGTAACAACTTTAGGAATAGTAGAAAAGAATGCATCAAAAGCATTGGCAATATCTTTATCATGTATAAGAATTGAATTATTAATTTTTAACCTTATTTCCTTATAACGTGGCTTTGATTTACCTGTTTCGTTATTTATTAGTCTCCATGTTGCTTTTACTTTATTAGATGATTTTATTATAATATTCTTTAAAAACAGGCATTTTGCTGTGTTGCAGACTTTCTTAAATGTTTTAGAATAGTTGGTTACATACAATACAATAGAAACGCAGGATCAAGTAACATAGTTTCTCGAGAAGCATAAAGGTCATATAGTATATTCCTACTTCTATAAATACCCGGAGTGGCCCAATCAATAAACTCGACCCTTTCTCTCACTGTGCATGTTTTAAGTTTGAATACTTCACTGTGTTCCTTGTGTATTACATTCAAAAGTTTGGAAAATAATTCATTGGGGTCATCAGAACAAGGTATATTTGATACTGTTAGTTCCACTCTACTTTGAAAATTCTTGATACGGTTCTCTGTTATTGGCCTGCAGGTATATTTTTCTACAATATTTTTATCATCATAGCTAAAATTAACACTTTGACCATAAGGGTCTGATTGGAAATGCCTAATTACTGCTTTGCTGGTTGGAGTTTGACTGCAGTAAATATTATCTAAACAGGTGGCAGATGTTTGGGTTACCCTAGTGGGATCATTAAAAAGATTTTGTAAACTAAAGCACTTGAATAAGTTAAGCAATCTGTCGGCGAGGGGATTTGCTAAAATATCTATATTAAAGTCGCCACAAACAATAAGATCCTTCCTACAAGTAAATACTTCAGCAAAACTTCTTCCATAGTACATTCAAAAGCAACCTGATCTGCGTCAGGAGGGCGGTATACACACACAATGATATGTCGCTCCAGTTCCTCACAAGAAAGTTCAATAGTCCTCTCAATAGTGAGTTTTACAATATCTTTTCTTTCTTTACATTTAAGACTATTTTTTACTAAAATCAAAGAGCCACCACGTATTGCAGCTTTTCTTTTATATGAACTTACAACGACACGTTCTTTTATACGACACAACATGAATATTCGGGAATTCATATAAATTCCGAAGAATTCCAAAATGTTCTAGAATGTTATTTATTTCGTTGTAATCTTATTTATACATCAAATATAAAACACATTTATTCCGACTCGTTTTTCACTAAAATCGATATTTCCACAAAAAAAAATTACTAACAAAATACACAACAGATTAAAGTGACATATATTTTTTTTTATAGAAATTGCTTGAATTTTATAATTCGTGCTCCTTCGGATTCCTGTAAAAGTTTTTAAGCATGTAGGAGCTTTTAAAAAGGTTTTAAAAGCTCCTACATGTCTTCGCCCCAACTTTGGGATTTGAAAAATATCCGATCACTAATTTATCAGTCAATAAAAACAAAATTAAATGACGGTTAAACGTATTATTTCAATAAAAAAGGCATGTCATGATTGTTGAAAAAAAATAATTTTACGTAAATTTTACCACGACGTGACAGTAGAGGCGGTTGAGTACCTATTAAAAGAGTGCTTTTTTGTATACTGGTAAATGGTTTTATAAATTGTATTATTTGGTAATAAAAAGAGCTTTTACTGATAAAAAAAATCTAGGAATAATCATTACAGTTACAATCATTACAATCATAATTTAAAAAGAAAACTAAACCGATGTTTACCAAAATGATCAGATGTTCCTTTTTGTTATTTTTAAAGAACTTGGTATAATTTTAATTTTATAATTTATGATCATTACATTTACACGCCTAATTTTTTGTTATTTTTAAAAAAAATTCTCAATCCCGAAAATCCCGGGATTTGTAAAAAATAATCCAAACAATCCCGGGATTTGAAAATTAATCCCGAAATTTTTGGGATCGAAAATCGACCAGGATCTCGTGATTCAGGATCGAATCCTTTAGACAGTAGGTACACCACTCATTTTACTCCGATCCGATCCAAGAATATTTAGGAACTGCGCTGCCTGCAGCTAAGTTCAAAAAAAGTTCACACTCAATCTCACATCGATAGAGTATGGATATGTGAATTCTGTAATAGTTTCTTACGTGAACGTGTACTTTCTGAAATGAAATGGGAATGGGGTTCGAAATGTAAAGGAAACTGGGTAACGGTACATCGCCTTTTTTGTCATCTTGTAGATATCGAGTTAGGTACTTGGTAAAAACAGATAGGATTACGATCCAAATTTACAATGCGATGCAAAATGTGCAGGTCAAAATTTTATGTCGATAACGATCCTCCATATATTGACTTGTAAATTTGTAATGTAATGTAAATAAATGAAATGTAGTAGGTAAATAGAGAATATAAAGACTTGTCTTAGTGCTTATTTTGTAAATCTAAACAAATAAAGATATTATTTACTAATTTTCGTAATTTTTTTGTCTTGTTCCATTATGCCCTTTCTCCTGTAGATCAGAAATTTATTGGATCAAATCATTCTACCCGAATTATGAGTACCTACCTATTCGTTGATATCCTACTAACATTCATTTTAGATAAGAGAAGTTTGTGTGAATGTTTGTTACCTTTACCCTGGCTTTACCACGTAGGTAGGTAATCTATCTATCATTATCTTCGTAACTACTAAATAGATTTGAACAAACTATTGAATGATTGGAATATTCCACTTATTATATATTATCCACATCAACTAATTTTAGTGGTGAATGAAAATTTCAAGTAGTTAGGTAGTCTATAGACTACTTTTGATGGAGGTATATCTAGCTACAACGCGGATAGCAGCTACTAACACCATCAACCCAAGAGTCACATTACATAACTATACCTAAGTATAGCGAGTTCTGTTCCCAGATTAGGTTACTTACCATCGTGGTTCGTGATACCAATAAACCCGAAGACTAGGACAAGACAAGACTAGACTAGAAGACTAGAAACAAATATTTGCAGATATTGTAAAAAAATATCTAGGAGTGGGAATCGAATACGCATTTCTTGCGTCCTGCCATTCGTTTACCACGCCGCCCGCCGCACCCGCGCTGTCACGAATATTTTCCTTTTTTCGGTTTATGCGCGAAGACTATTTCTCAGCGCGACGACAGCGGGTCTGGCGCTGCCCGGAATGTGGGGAAGGTGCGGGGCGAAATGATAGCCGCGCCCATTCTCTCAAGGGCATCGGCTCTAGTTTGCGCCTTAAGACTTTGCATGAATTAGCTAATTAGGTACAATATTTGCAAAGTCATGTTATCATTTTAAATGAAAAAGAATTATAATAGACTTTTTTTTTAGCTGTTAGATCCTTACTATTATCATAAATGCGAAAGTTTGTTTGATTGTATAGATGTATGTATGTTTTTTCCTCTTACACAGAAAACTACTGAATCGATCAGACCGAGATTGTAAAAGGTTCTAGCCCTGGAATACGACATGGGCTACCCATAAATCAGATTCGTTGGGATAGAAATATTCTTGAAACGTTTCCATAGAAACAATGCGTGCGAAGCCGCAAGCAGATGCTAGTAGTCTATAGTAGGAAGTCATTTTTGACGATAATAGAAATCTAAAGTATTAAAACTAGCTATATTAATGAAATTAATTAGATTAAAAAAAAATGTTGGCTCAAAGTTCGCAAATTCTTCCTCTTCTTGAATCTTACAGTGGCGATCGTTGATAGTTGATCCCAATGACTGGTTCAGTTTCAGATATTTGTTTTTAAATACTTCTTACATTCATAGAAAATTAATTCAAATTAAGAAAACGAATCAAAATCAAAAAGAAAGGCTCTAGTTGAAATGAAGTTCTAAATAGATGCATTGCTGGCAGGCCAGATAGGTCAAAGTAATGACACATCGAGGATTTACATCAAGACCTGGATTCGATTAGCCTAAGATAAGTCATATGATAAGGAATACCAATTGGAATACCAGACGGCCCTACACTTACTCGACATCAGGAGGTAATTCTAATAGCTCATCTTACTATCTTACTATTATAATAAATGGGAAAGTCTGTGTGAATGTTTGTTATAGGTAGGTTTTCTCCGTAACTACTTAAGTTATTTAGATGAATTTTGGTAAGTAGAGCCTAGAATAGGACATAGGCTATTAAAATTTGGAAATTTTAACCTCTGAAGGGGTTAAATGCGGTGGTAAAGTTTTTCGATAATATAATAATAACCCCTAGGGGTTGTTTATAAATTTCTGAAATTTCTAGTATCCATATAAATAGCTCATAACCAGGTCACACAACCGAAGCGTTTCCAGCGAGTTAAAAGCCAAGGATTCCTTGCATATATGTTTGGAACACATTGGAAGAGTATTACACCCTTCAATGATCTAACGGAAGACCAGCGCTGGTATTTTATAACTTTTATCTTGTCGCATCCCATATTAAAATTTGTTATCTTTTGCAAATGGCCGCTGGATAATGAGTGGCAAATGAATGCTGAATTTTCCACCGGCGCGCCGGCACGACTCCTTAATTTTGTGCTTGTTCGGCCTGTTGAAAAACGCCCTATGAGTATGACCGAAGGACGTACTGTTTCTGTCGTACTTTTTTCCCAAGTTGTGGTCTTATGATAAAGTGTGTCGTATACATACCTGGTGAGGGGAGAAGGGCGGTCGACTGTTGGGCCCGCCAGGCCCTGGTGGCGGCGTGTACCTCTGAGGGTATGAACCCGGGGGGCCGTAGCCTCCTGGTGGCTGCTGGGGCCCGCCAGGAGCTCCGCCGTATGGCGGTCCACCGTAGCCCCGTGGCGGCTGTGAAATAAAAACAAAATATTTAAGAAAGCAAAAACAAGTAGGCCATCCCTTGATTAATGTGGGTGTTACTTTCTCTATGTCAGTGTTCATTTCATGACTAAACGAATCCTTGTGACATTTGGCCAGGATTGATGTAGTTCAAAAACTACATCAAACCTAGCCTTGTGTATTTTCTGTCGATAGTTCTATAAAAAAAAGCAAGTGCGTGAAGGAATGACAGCTACTCCGAATCCAACAATGAACATAAAATACCTAATTCATGTAATACCTGGTCAAGGCCCATCGGAAAGCTATTTATAAGTACAATACTTCCCGATGGGCAAAGAACAGTAAAAATACTGTTCCAAAGGAGTCTATTTTTGACGAGGATGGTACTTCTATTTCGATAATTGGGAATGGTTCAATCATGAACCTTCCAAAGGACTACGTGTTTGCCTGATACAAAAGTAACTTTGGCCCTAGCTAGACTTTCTCTTTGACTTCACTTAAAAAAAATTAAGGCTTTCTAGACTTGGCTTACTTGGCCAAAGATTTCGGCAATGCCAATGGCATAATAGAAGAAACAGTCATAAAAAGTTTTTTATCCCCAACATAGACCTACGGAGAATCACTAATCACAGGAAACAGACACATGATATAAAGAACTAATAAGTGCAGCGGTAACCTCTTAATTTCCAACGACTAAAAGCCTAAAAGCCAGACCATTTTAGTTCTCTATGCAAGACTTGGAATCGGATGAAATTCCCACTTAAAAACAAATATAATAGGTATCGTGATTTATTATTTCTTATGTTTTATTCCATACATAGGACTCTGCACTAGTCATCTACAAACAAAGTAGACACAGGTACCGTGGAGTTTTGCATGTGAAAGATTAAATAAGTAACCGGGTACGCTGAAAACAAATTACATTTAGAAATCAAAGCATAGCAAAGCAAACATTTTGGTGTGCAAGAAATGTTACTTATTTTGTCATGTCATTTGTCTAAGGATTTGAAATCTCAGACAGGAGGGTAGATCAAAAGAAATCACAAGTGTGCTACAACACAATTGTTGAGAGGTCAGTGAACCCTAACAGATGCTTCAAGTACCTTCAAGGATTAGCTACATTGTTATGATTTGTCAGTATTTTTGTGTAATATTATGGATATTTATTAACATTATACTTAACCTACCATTTTAAACTAACACAGCATAAACCTTAAATATATGATTTTATCTGAATACTTCACCAAATGTTTGTTGTAATTACGCTAGTAATGAATTATAGCTGATTATTACCTGTGTGCATGAATATTTTAATTACATTACCCATATGATCAAATAATAAACGCAATATTTTAGTCACATTGTTTTACCAATTTCAAAACATCAATTTTAAAGCAAGCAGTGTCTGACTGTGTCTAAATAATTTACGTCCGAAATAATTCCCTCTGCCAACAAAGTCGCTCGCCCGCTTCAGTTTTCAGCTTTCATTTTGTTCTATGATGGAAATTCAATTATTCGTACGAGCCCCGCTCTGACGCGGCAAGCGAGCGGCGGGGAACGCTATTACACTTTGATCAATGTTTTACGTCTCTGAACTATTGCTTCATCGTGAAGGATCCCCGATGTAGTTTGACTTACGAGGTATGAGACTCGTGTTCGCCAATTAGAGTTACATTTTTACGAACATCGGGGTGTTTTATGGCGGATTCAATGATTTATGGGGGCGGTATTGCGGGGTGCGGTTAGCGCGGGGGGGAGTGGAGAGGGTTGCGCAGGGTGCAGGCGGCGGGGGCGGTGGAACGCCATTGGCGAACTCGGCATCGATCGCGCGACGAGCTCGGAGCGGCCCGCCCGCGTTCAGCCTGCCTCCACCTACGTTAATAAGTAATCATTCGACCCTGCGATACCTTTGCGAGTTTTCCGGACAGAGCTGGAGTTCCCGAAACCGTCCTCGTATCTTTATTCGAATGGAACAAAGGGCCGCTGTATACGGCGAAGCGACGTTCCCATTTAGAGATTTACGAGTTTAGCAAGAAAGTTAACTGAATAAAGTCATGATTTTTCAGCAATTGTTTGTTTCCTTTTTCATTTAAGTATAAGAACAAATATATTGTGAATTCGCTGATTCAAATCTAACTAGAACATAATGATAGATATGGGGGATAAAGACTTATATTATACTACTATTGAAATGGTGTTGAAATATTAATTATTATACAAGAATTATATTTATACAGGGTTTAAAATATAATAGAAATCAAATTAAATTGTTTTAGCTAGGATCACGAAAATAAGTTTTATAATTTTTTTACCGGTATTGAGACTTCAGAAAAATAGCAGTCTGCAAAGAATGAGATCATTTGTACATGAGATATAGAAGTGTAGATCAGGGCACTAAGTTAATCCCGCTTTACGATAACAGTGATATATCGTCTCAGATGAAACTACAGATGGAGGGACGCGTGTCAAAGGTATCAAGGAAACCAAACAAGAACCATTCTAACTCTCTCCGTGCAAATAGCCCGCATGCTCTATGCATATGTTACCTCAGCATGCAAGATTATATACCTATTTGCCAAAACACAGTTTTGTAGTAATTGAAATGAATTCCATACTCTGAGAAATCATGTGTCATAAAGTAATTCAAAGCTTCTGTTTTATGGCGGCAAAAAATCGCCTCACATAAAAAATATACATAGGTATTATTTTCTATAAAGTTTTGTATACATATAACAAGTCAACAGTGCAAGTTTGCACCGTTGGGAATGCGACCGGATTCCAATCGTCGTCGACACGACTGTGCATTCACCCACTTGCATTGCTATTATGTCATTCATTCATTACCAATGGCCTAAACATTAACCTAGTTCTTTATTTAGATTGTTTATTATTTCAAGGACGGATTCTCCTCGAGTCCTCGCTAGTTTATTCAAATTAGACGCTTGCTTGCGTGTCTTTGGAGAGGAAAGGTATTCAGTAAATTAAATACGAGTTGGGAGTCTGAATTTAAATAGCTTTAAGGTTCGTTTAATACAGTCGACATTTCTTTTTGAACATCGGTTTGAAAAACTCCCTCAAAAAATCTAAGTGGTTGGTTTATCTGGTTTGAAGAATCTTTCTCATAATATGAGAAAGATGAGATATGAGAAAAGAGAATTTGAAAGACATCATATTATGATGTCTTTCAAATTCCTGACTTAAGGTTTCGTAAGAACTGTCGATAATCGATTCAATCGAATGACCGAACTAAGTCTTATTTGAATATTAACAATGGATAACATGAAATTGGTAGTGACCAGACACAAACACACTAAAAATTAGTTTAGGAAACGTATTGAATATGTAAATTAAAGTTATGATAAGTAGAAGGAAGAGCTGAAGTGTAAACATTGGCATCCGTACAACAACAGTGGCATGGCAGCCCGTGCGCCGACGGAAACGAGCAAACATTACATAACTTTGATTGTGTTTGTAAAAAGTTGGGGATTCCCTCCACTACAAACAAACGCATCTTACACCGACACGCTACAAATGTGTGAGTGTAACCTTGCCTTCCTTTACATATTAAACGCCGCCGTCGGGCTATCCCTTTGCGTATCTTTACAAAAAAGTCGAACCATAACTACCTATATTGTGTAACCAGGAGAGAATGAATGAGATTGACTGTTATTGCTATTATTATCCCGTTCGTCTCATCGAGCTCCTGTGAAAAACGATAAAAGGTCTGCTGACCGGTTTTACTTTTTATGTACTGAGTATCAACAATGGCACGTAAAACGTATTCATTGAATCATCTGTTTCGATCCCACTTCCGAGACGCCACGTGCCACAAACAACGGTACTTTACGGAAAGTCTTTCAACGTTAATAGCATTGTACTTATCGTATTATGTTGTGTAAATATGCAATTATGCAATGTTAACGAGATTAGAACACTTCTTGGTGAAAGTAAGACAAAAGCGTACGACTATTTAAGCCCTTCTCTAGGTTATGATGACTATTGGTCAGCTCCTTCCATAGTATTATGAAGTTATTACATGGACAGAAGCATGGCAATATAATATTTATAAAAAAATGTTGTACACTCAAAGAAAACTATGAAATTGGTTACCTAAAACTTGCTATAAAAATATTAATCCTAGAAATTGGAATAATCTTGCTTTGCCCACAACTATACTAAATAAGGAAGGGCAATGTATAAGCTACAATTAAACTCCAATTGAGCTGCAAAACCTAATTAAATAGATTCAAACAAATTGTCAAAACTATTCGTTGTAAAAAAGCTTACTACAAAAACTTGAGGATAAACAGCTTGGGACAGATTTTGCTCCGACTCGATAACAACAACCTAACATGGTAAGGGTTCATGTTCGTTTCTTTATTTTACTTTAAAAAAAAATTATGGAATAAAAGTCAAAGTGATCACTTTAGTGTCAAGTTTTGTCTATAAAATTAGATTTTGTGACGTATCCTGTAAGGTCTAAAGGAAATAAAGAACTTTCAATTTAGATTGGGTGACGTGAGAGAAACATTAAGACCTAGGCGCACCAGGCAGCCTGGCTGTCGCACCCAGGCTGCTGCAGCCAGTAAAAAATATGACGTTGTATCGCAGCCAGGCTGCGGCAGCCAGAATATTTGCGGGAATCCGTGGTTGCCTAGTGCGCGGGCTCCTATACAACGTCATATGTTTTACTGGCTGCAGCAGCCTGGCTGCGGCAGCCTGGCTGCCTAGTGCGCGGGGGGTCCAATGTATGTAATGCCCTGCATCACCGCGCCAGCTACAATGCGGCTCTGCCCTGCGGGTGTTTCCATTTTAACACGTTTATCTGCATGATAGGTCACTGTGTTACAATCCCAAACTAAGGACTGAAGACAATGACCTCATGATTGTACTAAAAATTGTACGATAAACGGTGATTCTAATCTATAATATAAAAATGAATCGCAAAATGTGTTGGTAAGCGCATAACTCAACAACGCCTGGACCAATTTCGCTAATTCTTTTTTTGTTCTGTTCGTTATTATCAGGAGAAGGTTCTTATGAAAGAAAAAATTTAAGAAATTGCGCGGAAAATTTAGAAATAAATTTCCATGCGGGCGAAGCCGCGGGGCGCAGCTAGTATTCAAATACAAGTTTAATAACTGGTTAAATGTTTAAACGAAGTAGGCAGAAATTGCAGTCACGACCAGTTGACTACGCGATCTCTGTCGTCACGTCAGACTGGTGCGAGTACCTTAGTAGAAGATATACCAATGTACATTTTAATTATACGACTTTATAAATAGAAAGAGTATTACATCTGTTATGCTGTTGGTTACGGCAAGTTATTTCGGTCTGTGCCGTCACGAGCCCCTGTGAATGTCAAGCTCGCGGTATTGCTAACTAGGTGCGGTTAGGCAACAGGTGGCTTGCACAACGATTTCTTAACTGACAAAACAACGATGTCAGATGTCTGAATTATGCATTTTCTCTAGGTGTGTTTGGTTTCGCGATCAAGCACTATAAGCTACATATCTTTACTTCTCAAGCGGAAACTTAGTTCAGATCGGAGTGTCAATACTATCCGGGAGATATGGTTATGAATTGAATTCTACATTAATAAAGGATACTTGAAAAAACGAAGGGCGGTTCATTACCAACCATGGCATACCAGGCAGGTTAACCAGTTAATCCAAAACAGTGATTTAGCTGTTTAACACTGAATAATTTGTCACAATTTATATTACGAGTACTACTAACTTTCTGCTCCCGTAGACTAAAACTACAAATGTTTTTTACAGATGATTTTCTCATTAGGTATCAACGAAATTAGATCCAGCAGATTGATTAAGTAAGTTCCAAGCAAATCGTAACACTTATTTTGCAAAATATTTTCCAAAAATCCATGCAAGAACTTATTTTGATTCTATCGTCACATCTTCTTTGAGTGTATTGACATTATGTTGCTTTCAGAAACTTATCTTTAACATATCAATAGACTGTTAGAGATGTTAGAGATTTGTTTCTGAAAGCAACATTATGTCAATACACTCAAAGAAGATGTGAGTAAACTGCAACACGAAAATCGATTCGGAGTTTTTTAAGCCCGAGTTCACAGCCAATGACTCAGTATTGTCGCAAAACTACCCAAAAATGATAGATTACTGATTGAAAGCAGAAAATACAAAACAGAAAAATGTAGAATTTCCTGCGCGGCTGGTGAGTATCCGACTTAACGAGTGAATTATTTAAGCTGAGTGCGGTTGTAGTGTTTCAAACACAAACTATATTCGCAGAAGCTACAAAAGGTTTCATAGTAAAACTACTGGGTGACTATCCGTCAGCAAACACAACACAATAGGGAGTTTACGTGCAAAGGGTAGGTTTAGCTTTCCTACCCATAGTTACTAGGTAGGTTGAGTTTTAGGGTAGGTAAAGGTATATCAACAAAGGTCGCAACACACAGGAGTAACATTGACCTAATAAAACGACCCCTTTTGCGCCCGCAGGCTTCATTTAGAAATCTTTCTAGGTACCTAACAATACCTACATAGCATACGTACAGATGTTTGTTTGAGTTGTTTATGAATGATGTTATATAAGTCGGCGCTACCGACACGTGTAGAATTGGTCTTTACGTGATAACCGAGAAAACTTTAAAACATATTTAGCTAAGGTTGCTTAGGAATTAACATGCATGCATGTTTTAATGTAGCAAGCATTAGATTTTGGAAGTTTTGAATCATGTAAGTCAATGTAGACGGTGCGTTGTATAAATAAGCAGTAATCTTAAATACATTTAAGATGAAAAGTGCGAAAATATCTTATAACGGTACGGAACGGTTCCACTTGGCATCTCTATAAGGATTCTCCATACCAGTCAAAGTTACAGCTGTTACAACATTTAAAGTCTTCGGACTTCTGTATTAATCTGGTCTATGTTACCATACCCTCGACGGAACCCGGCCCGTGGCGATGATGATACTATTTGTGATAGCATTTTAGAACAAGTTAAAGACGTGGCTTAGGAGTGAGATGAGTCTCTAATTTTAAGGAGAGTTTTTAACTTTCTTCATTCATTCACTTGCACAAAGTTTTTAAAGACTGAAAGTAAAGTGGTCTTATTTAGAATACTTCAGACTTTCTCTCCGTTCATTCTCAAGAAACACTCCAAATAAAGATAGAGAAATGAAGGAAAGAATATCTGAATTTGGAAATTCCTCATTTTCTAAGGTTACATTTGAATTCCTACATTCTGAATGTTTCGTGATTATAACACAAGAGAAGAAACTCCAAAGACTAAACAAGTAAACTGACATACCTACCTATAATTTATTTAGGTCGTTGGATATGTTATGTATGTGTGTAAATGGAAGTCAATTACCTTTCCGACTGAGCTCAGAGTAAAGTCCTTGGCAATGGCCCCTTTATACAGATACTTATGCTTACACATTTATCGACGCTAGTAGGTACTATGATTTCTTCTGTGGTTTTATGTTACGTCACATTGTTTGCATCATTGGCGGCTGTCGGCTGGCGAGCCGTGGTGAAAAGTTTACAAATGGTTCAGCATCGAAGTTGTGAATACTTCGACGGGATAGCAAGAAACTATGCAAGCATGAGTTGCATAGTTTGTATTGGCATGTAATGTGCGATTATAGCTTTCGGCTATAACACACATGCGTATAACACTTTCAAAACATGAGTCATGAATTGATGCACATTGAAGATAATAATAGTGAATTCATAAAATTGGTTTTTTGAAAAGTATCTTCAATTTTTATGTGAAACAAAATGACGTTATTGATTGTGAGAGGAAGTCATTGTATAAAATTATCATTAACAAAGCAGTTCGATTCGCACGTTATCAGGACAGCTGGTAACAGTGATAAAGCTTGACCTACAAAACTCCCTTGTTATTAATCCGACGTTTTGATTTGAGCCGAGGAGTGGCCTCGACGAAGGGAGCCGGCAATTACGTGACGTCAGCGCGGTTTAACGACCCCATTACAACATTCAACATATTATTGTGTATGAATGAATGCAGGCCGCGTGACGAGTGACGTTTTTGTTCGCCTATACTTGCAGCAATGATGTAAGGTGCTATGCAATGTTTACCTGCGTTATCGAGACAACTAGCGAATTATATCGCGCGCCGCCGCCGCGCCGTCGCGACGCTCTTGTAACTTGGAGAGGACAGTACATCAAAAGAGGTACATTCTCACACATAGTAGCTCATTATCATGCTTTTTAAAGAGTACTACGGAAGCATTATTCTGTCTCTTGAGTGTATTTTCGTTGTCATGTCAGTCATTCCAATTAACAACGCCATGTAAACGAAAAGTACAGTACGTAAACTGAAACTAATTTGAATCGTATCCTAGTCAGGCGGTTATTGACCCCATGCAGTAGATAGACGATCGAGGTCGGAGCCATTATCCAAGCAGCACAATGACACGATTATCGGGAGCCGGCTAGTCCGAGGCGGTTCGCATTGATTTTACGAAATCCACATCACGGACTGAGAATGAACGGGCTCCGTCGACCCATTCATCTCGTTTTCATGTACCACTATTGCGATACGAAAGTGAGAGCGAAATTTACTCGGAAACTGCACTGCACTACGCATAGCACAACCACGTAATTCCCTAAACACAGAGATCGACTGGATATCGGAATTGGAATTTAAGCTACAAGCAGTAGAATATCTAGTGCTACTCAAATCAAGAAACGAGTATCAAAATTATATTGGATTCACCACATTTTGAAGTACAAGCAATTTGATTGAGTTAGTATCTGGATACATTGACAGGGTTTTGCATAAGTTTTATCGAACTTTGAATGACCGGCCAGTGTGTGCGCCAAATGATGATGATGATACTACTACAACCTTGGTAAACTTTGGTCTAACTGTGTACAAGAAACTGAATTCTCGTGTAGTGAACACCGCGACTTTGAAAAGTTTCCAAGAACAGCATCGGAGTGTATGTTTTGTTTATAGTATAAAATGGATACCGGCAATGCCACCCAGTTGCAAGACAATTGTGTAAGTAAGCAAACACACACACATCGGCATCACATACAGCTAAATCTAAATATAGCGGGCGCCGATATCAGCGGTTCGCCCTTGAACCAGTCGCACGGAAACATTTTATTATTATTACCGAGCTGTCGGCAAGCTCGAGTATGTCGGGTCGACGACCCCGTAACCACGTGTCTCCTTATCGACAACTATCTAACACGATTGTGTGTAAACAAAATGCCGAGATAAATGACTAATTCCACAATAGTCCATTTGGGCCATTCATAAATAACAATCAGCGTAACGTCATGCTGATTTCGATTACAATAGTCGTCCGAACACGGCTGTTATGAATTTATACAAATCCGAATAAGGAAGGTTATCGACTTTGATTTATCAAATACGTATTAGGTACGTAAGGAACTCCGTGTAGTCGAAACCATTTGTGCGATTCAATCCAGCCAAGAATCCTAAAATGGCAGTAAAACGTCCATCGCGAGCAATAGGCGCAGTGAACGCAGTTCAATTTACCATAAGCTTATCCTGTCTTGTACCGTACGACTGGAGCCGAGCGAGCGTAAGCCAACTTACTTTGAAATACCAAGACGGGAGGCATATATGAATTGAAAACATGCATATAATTACAGATTTTGATGAAATTACAGCTTGCAAGTTATTGCAGTTGAAAAAATTATGTGAAAGAGAATGAAATTGATAACTGTTAATTTTGATAACTGTTAATTGTAGCTGTGTAAAGAAATAGAAGAAAGTTAGAGGAAATTTTGCCAAAGCAATGGAGATAAAGAAGAATCAGAAAGAATACATTTTCAACCAAATTCAAAATATGGAGGAGTATTTTTTTGTGTTTCCTAAGAACTTTTTTCTAGGTAAACCGATAGTGATGTTTCTTTTTAATTTAAATCCCGTGCTTCTCATGTAGTCCCATATAAATTAAATCAAGATCTGACCAATAGCTTTTGCATTCTCAAAAAACTTAGTCTAGTTTTAAAACACGCCAAATCATTGTAATACATATAAGCAGAAGTTTGCAACAGCAATATTACTCCGTAGCCGCTTTAATTGAATCCTAACCGCGATCGAATATTAATTAATAGTTACTGTTATAGTTAGTAAGTACATAATTGGCGCATAGCTTTCGATGAATCATAACATCGTATCGGATATGCGGACGGAAGTAAATCCATATCGTGGGAAGCGGGACACTGTTGTGTAACCGGTATTTGTTCACCGGCCAGCCTACGGACACATCCTTACAAATGCGTACGACCTTGAATGTGAACTCGAAAGTGTAAACAGGCACGTGGTCCATGCATTGTTTTACGACCGCGACCAGAGTGCCACCAACAACTCGAGATTGAAAGGATTTGCGTACAGTACTGCGCTGTATCTAGCTCTAGTACTGTCGGCACAAACATTACAGCCTTGGGTTTCTGACGCTCGCTTTATTATGCTGACGGTTCTTTTTCGACGGGAGGCTGCTTTAAAGTGCGTCGCAGAAGGTTCATGATAAAAGTTTTTCATTTTCTTGCATCGTGAACTGTCTCCCAGTGATATAATTACTGCACAGTAAGTGGGAATCCAAGTTTTGCTTTTGGCCTTATGGGCCGACTACAAACAAACCACTCCAATGGTGTCAAGATCAGAAGAAAACAACCACCTCAATAGAACCTTATTTCTCGTTATTTCATAGAGCTCGAAATCCAAAAGAAAGGAAATAAATCAGGTCGTAGTTCTACCTACACGTGTCAGACGTCAAGTTTCATTCACGCTGATTCCGTCAGCACACATGGCCAAAATTCAAAATTCAAAATTCAAAGTGCTTTATTTCCTTAAGACCTTACAGGACACTTGGACACGTCATAAAGTACATGTTAAAAATAATTGAAATTATGAAATAAAGTGCTCACTTTGATTATTGTTCACTTCGGTCTATTTAGGTAAAGTAAAGAAGCGAACAAGAAACCTTTACCTTGTTAGGTTGTTAGTTTTAGAGTTGGAGCAAAACTCGTCCCAAGCTTTTTTATCATCTAAATAATCAGATATTTTATAGTAAGCCTTTTTACAAAGAATAGTTTTGATAATTTGTTTGAATTTATTTACCGATAATTTTTGCAACTCACTTGGAGTTTTGTTGTAGAAGCGTATACATTGCCCTTTGAAAGATACATTAACTTTGTTTAATCTAGTTGTGGGCAAAGCGAGTTTATTCTTATTTCTAGTATTAACATTATCCGGCCCGGCACCTCTACATAATGTATGCGGTCGGGAACGTTCGCAAAGCCTAGCTCCAACCTCCCCTTTACCCCGTTTTGGAACTAAAGCGAACGCACAAATCTCCGACTGGAAGCGAGTAATATTTGCCTACACATCAAACTTTCACTATCGTCGTGGGCTTTCGTTTTTATATCTGGTAGCTAACTGTGCGGCGGCGAGTCGGCTTTGTTATTCCTAGGCGGTGTTTTTTCCTCTTTTCAACTGTCGGCTGACACGCCGCGCTGTGACGGGAACAGTAGTCGTTCACTTGCTTTGGGATTGCTATTAAACATGGAACGATACAGCGTGTTTTTTATCTCTTTTGAATTGTCTACCTGTGAGGTTAGAGGTTTTCTGCAATGATTAAAGTCCCTATTCCCATATGTGTAAAGAAATGTATGGAACCTGGACTAATGAACAAAGAATAAAACAAAACCAATGTTGTTGCTCAGTTGATGATGATGCTATGCATGTTCTCAAAATAAGAAAGTATTAACACAAAAAAACTTGACTAGTGTAGGCTTTTTTTGAGGGTGATGTGAAAAAACAAGCTCATCAGTGGATGCGGAAATTGTTCTGGAAACAAATAAGGTGACCTAATAGATTAGGTTGTTAATCTTCTAATGATGGTACATTTCAGACATCTCTTTTGCTGGTCATCTCCGGACCCAAATTATTAATTTGTCTATATTTGTATATTATTCATCATTATAGACAGCATTAATTACTCTAGCAGCGTATATAATATGTCTTCCCTGTGGTGTTAGTCATTGGATCACTTTTAACTGTATGTTGTTAAATAATTTGATTTAAGATTTTTTATAAATGAGACATATATTGACTCTCCCTTTTTAATATGTTCTTATTATCCTTATTTTTACACCTCTACTAAAGTTTATGACACTCATTACATGGACACTGGCAGAATTGTGGCAAACTAGCACAGCAAGCCAAACACAAAAGAAGTTGAAGTTGAAGTTGAAAGGAGTAAAATGAAATAAAATTATTAATCTTTGGAATCAGTTTTAGAAATAAAAACAACTAACCGCGGCTCCACATTTGTGCCGTGAATTAACGCGCGAATTCTCGCCGTGAATTCACGGCACAAGTTGTACCCTCCACATTCACGGAATGCTCACAATCGTTCGTGAAACCCGCCGCGAAATGGACGTATGTAGGAGCTGCTGCTGCAATAACTTTGCGGTAGCTTTGTTTGCTGTAGCAACATATCACTACTTAAACGTCCAAAACAAGAAAGTTTTTGGATAAAATGTAGCCTAAGTCAGACTATAATCTATCTCTGTGCCAAATTTCATCCAGGTCCGTGCAGCCGTTCTGGCGTGATTGAGCAACAAACATCCATCTATCAATCCATCCATATAAATTTTCACATTTATAATACTAGTGGCCCACCCCGTCTTCGCACGAGAAAATCATAAGTAGCCTATGTGCTATTCCAGACTATACCTATGCGCTATCTATCTCACTTCCAAATTACATCCCGATCCGTTCAGCCGATATGGCGTGATTGAGTAACAAACATCCATCCAACCAACTGAGCGACTGAGCTTCCTAAATGTGATTACACCCTTCCGATTTAGGAGCCGATGTAGATTTAGAGCGTCGGAAGCCATTCTTCTTCCTAAATCGGATGCTACCTTCCTAAATGCTATTAAATTATTCTGAATTTAGGAACGACTAAATTTAGTCTCCGATATTTAGGAAGGTTTAATACCCCTTTAACCGATCAAGGTATGTTTGTTGTTCACGCTCGACTCCATAGCGCGCGCGCAGCGATTGCACACGTCCGTACGCCCTTGTAGTCTGGAGTAAACTGGCACGGGGCCGTGAATGTGGATGTGTACGCGTGAACGCCGCGCGAAAGGGGCGCGAACCCTTTGTCGCGGGATAAAATACCGACACTGATCGGGGAACAGGCGTGAAAACGCGTGAACCCCGCGAAAACCATCCACATTTACGTTCACGCCTGTTAACGGAGCTTCACGGCACAAATGTGGAGCCGCGGTAAAATTCATCAGACAAAGATACAATTGATAAAATCAACATAAAACATGTTTCCCTTTCTGTTAAGAAATAAACACTGGTTTTGACACTTTTGTCAAAAAATCACTATTTAGTTAACACCTGACTAGAAGTTATTTTTGTGCTTACTAACCTAGACTCCCATTCGACTTCTTTTAATTCAAGTAATATTGTAGTAGCCGTAAAATTATGCTACCCATACAAATGGACTTGTACGACTGCCTATTGTAAAAAACACATACACTTAATTGAGGGAACACTTGCCTCTAAACACTTCTTGTCCTTATTATTAAATTTATATCACATTATTTCGTGTTTCTATATTTTTAAAAGAATGCAGAAGCCCATGAATTTAAATATTTATAATTCAACTAGTTGCGCCCCACGGCTTCGCCCACATGGAACATTATTTGTCGAATTTCAGAATTTTTTTTCACGCCTCCAAGGGTTAGTTTCGTAAAAATAAAAAAACCTGTGTTTAATTATTTACTTTGTAGTTTGTTTATACCGAGTTCTGAGTAAATTAAACCAAGGAAAAATAATTTTCCACACAAACTTTACCACCCTATTTAACCCCTTCAGAGGTTAAAATTTCCAAATTTTAAGCCTATGTCCTATTCTATCTACGTGCCAAATTTCATCTGAGGAACTTAAGTAGTTACGGAGATTACCTGTAACTAACATTCGCACAGACTTTCCCATTTATTATAATAATAAGATAAGCTTCCGACTGGTATTGACATGGATCAATTGAGCTACCTTTAGAATGTTTGCAACCGTCTGCAGTTAGCTCAATGGTTTCAATTAGACTGGTCCCAACAAGTCATGATAACAGTCTATCAAACCCACCGACAGCAGAAGTTAAAAATAGACTAAAACTAAACTCAGAAAAAGAACACCAAAAATTATGGGAGCGTCGAACAGACTGCAAGCATACTAGGACAATATTCCCCTCCAAAGACAGGAAAACCACAAACACGATGCTCAAGATGAGCCGCGAGGATCTAAGGACAATGGTGGAAATCATCACAGGCCACTGCGAATTGAACCACCACCTTTTCAAGACCGGAGCCACAGACAGCAATCTGTGTCGTGGCTGCTTTCAGGTAGAAGAAACTGTGGAACACGTTGTGGTACTATGCACGGCCACAGAAGAGACAAGACAAAAGACGGGACTGAAGAGCCTCATCGAGGCATCAACCTCATCCACACCCACAGAAAAGCTGAAACTTAGCTGTCAATCACCAAAAGTCCTGCTCCGGTTTTTCAAGGAGCTGGGCTGGTTAGGGCCTGGTTAGGCAGGGGGATAATGCACAATACACTCCTATGCGAGATGTCAGTGCAGATCACAGTTCCCCCACTTAGAATTAGAATTAGAATGGTTTCAATTGTAAATACTAGTTGTAATTTTTCTATTCCTTTGCTTGTAATTTTCGTTGTTAATAATTAAGATAGTAAGATTATTTTGTCCAGTTATAATGTTCTTTTCTATAAAATATATACTAGCGACACGACCCAGCTTCGCATGGTTTTATTATATGTATAAACCTTCCTCTTGAATCACTATCTATTAAAGTAGTAAAAAAAACCGCATCAAAATCTGTTGCAGTTTTAAAGATTTAAGCATACATAAGGATATAGGGACAGAGAAAGCGACTTTATTATATACTATGTAGTTATTTATCATACAGATATCTCATAAAAAACCTAGCTATGATTTGCACCTAGCCTAGAACCTAACACTCATTTGGCCTACATAAGACTACGGTAAAAATGCTCAAATTTCTTGGGTTGCATTTGAATTAATATTCAGCTTATGAAGATAATTTGTCTTATGAATTCCCCATTGCACGAGTCATTTCTAAGTAAACTCAATAAAAAGTTACAAAACATATTAAACAGCAAACGGGGTTTGAACCCTTGAGCCAAATCAACAGCTTCATCAACCAACAGGGCATGGTAAATTTTTTCCCAGAACTATTAATTCAAACATTGCACCTAAATTAAATTGAACAGTCTTTTTCTGCTAACAAAGAAAAATAAAGCCACAATTTATCTACAGAACATTTAGTACTTAGTCCTCCATATTTTTAAAGGTAAATTGTAAATTTCATTATTACAAGTTAGTAATTTTGTAATAACTGTTTTGGCAAATACAATTATTATTGTGGAATAGCTACAAAGCTTTTTAAATAAGATCCTAGATATTTTACTATACAGCATATTTGCATGTTTATTTTGAGCCTATAAATACGTTCATGTAGTTTTTTTTTTTTTTTTTTGTAAATGTTCGAGCGTTTGGCCACTATCTCTATTATTATTATTATAACAGTCACTCTATTATTATAACAGTCTCCAGTAATAATTTAATCAGTTATCCAGTAAAAAAAAAGCTCTACTTAGCTTGGGACTAGATGTTGCTGTGTAGATTGTCCGGAATTAGTTATTTTATATATGTTTTATATATAAATAAATTATGTATAATATGTATATAATAAAGTATGCCATCTAAATATCAATTCCATATATCTTGAGGGCACAACAAAAAAATATTCACCAAATTAGTTCTCTTTTAGACTGGTGTTAATAATATTATCAGCCAAATAAGCAACTCATTGGTAATCTTTGTTATCACTGCATAGTATAAAACAAAGTCGATTTCTCTGTCCCTATGTATGCTTAAATGTTTAAAACTATGCAACAGATTTTGATGCAGTTTTTTTAATAGATAGAGTGATTGAAGAGGAAGGTTTGTACGCATAATAAAACCGAAGGTTAGTGCGGTCGCTAGATTAATGTATGAAAACTTGCATCAAAAATATTCAAACAATTCATTAAAATTTAACCATCAGTTGGTGAACTTGTGTGTGAGTAATATAATTTCACTCTACGATGGTTGCACTCCTCGGACTGCTTATAATCACTATTCATTAATATATACTTCGAAATTTGGGCTTATCTGACTCACTGTTCTTCAGTTAAAGAGCCCTACAAACTGGCTTTTATGTTCTTCCTGCTATAAGTTTACTGAAGGGTGCAGAAACAGTAAGCTATGACATCATAATGATAATTTAGTAATTATAAAAATCAAAACAGACTTTTGTTTACTAACACTTACCGTAGAATTTCTATATGGACTTCCTTGAGGATTATAAGGTGGCATAGACCTTGGAGGAGGCCAACCAGGCCCTGGTCCATATCCAGCTGGCGGCTGCTCATAACTATTGGGGTATCGGTGCGGAGGCGCGCCACTCGACTGTAGTAATGAGTTGAGAGTAGGCGTAGGCCCCGGCGCCTGCGATACCGCCTGACCGGGAAAGAACCGCGGACCCTGGGGCCCCGGCGGCCGCGGTTTGCCGGGAAACCCGGGCCTCTGTGCGTAGTATGGATCTGTTCCATCTGGGTACCGGTACTGGCCATACTGGTCCGAGCCCGGCCGGTCGTGGCCGGGCGGCTCGCAGTCGCGCGGCTGGCCCGGATCGCCCGACATTGGCGACTTGCTCTTTGTGTTCACGACGCCATCCGGCGGAACGCGCCCGACAGACTTGTCGGTGCCGTTTTGCAACAAAGTGTTCCGAGATTCACTGTGCTGTTCGGGTGGATTCTGCTCTACGTTAGCTTCGCTACGCTGAGACTCTGCCTGCGTCGCAGCCATGTTCGGCTGACAACGGCGGCCTCTGCTTAGTCGCTACAGCGATCGACCGGCTCGTTTACGTTACATCGAAATCGGGCGTCGGATAGCAAAATTGTGACGCGGACTTATCCATCACTTTTCAATGATAAACTAGACACAGATAGTAAACGCAAAACGGACGATATATCGTTCACCGAAGCACACACATCGATCACATATCTACTTCATTCGCGTAAACGAGGTTATAGAAAAGGTTACATAGCTAGCGAGCGCTTTTGTCATGTTTATATGATATTTCATATCACTAACACTTTTTAACACAGATTATCGGTCCACGTAGAAATATACACATTGTCTGTCCACAAACCCAGTGGTAATTTCAGTTGGAGAGCACTGAAATCACGAATCTTCGAAAACGATTGGCGTCCGCCATTACGGACTTGAAATTCACTGTAGCGCTTGATACGACGCTTCCAACTATGTTCACTTCGGTAACAAAAAATATGTATTTTACAATTTTATTACCCTGCAGCCAAGTATTTTGGACTAAGTTACAATTAATTTGTAGAAAACTTAAAGTTCTATTAATTTTCACTGAATTTTCGCTATAAAATCAGCTTATTTTCGTGCTTGTTTACATTTTCGTAAACCATCTCGCGACCACGTAGTTACTACAGGACAGCCAACACAAAGAAATTAAAATTTCTGCTGGCGCCAACATGACTGCTACTATCTTCATTGTAGTCGTTTTGCATGATCAAATAAATATTTGCCGATGGCACTAGTTTTGAAGAAACAGATGGACTTTTTATTATTCTTTCTTATTTTCTGAATAAAACAGTGCTAAAACAATGATGGAAAAACAAATTTAAAAATTTTGAACCTAAAAAATTGTCAGCGTTTCCGGGAGAGTACCAACATAACTTTTGACAGTTGTCAATCTAAATTTAATGTCAACGTCATTGATTTGAAGAGGAGAACATGAGCGTGGACGGAAGAAATCACCTCACATCCTGATCTAAGAGTCCCTACTGCTAAAGTGCTGACCGCTGATATATCAGCTTGACTAAAAATAGGGCGCTGTGATCTCGGGGCGCAGAAACTAATATTTGTAAATATGATACTATTTAGACAATGATATAAAGTCATTTGTATAAAGTCACTGCCCCTCGTTCCCGACGAGACGACCTTGATTCCAGAGCCACCCTGACACGCCCTTATTTCGACGAACTGCCAGACATCAGTCAAGACGAAATCGTGATAGCTTTGAGGCAGCTTAAAAATGGAAAAACCCCCGGTGAGGACGGTATTACTTCAGAGTTTCTGAAGGCAGGAGGAGCCTCCGTTATACAGGAGAGCCTACAACACCTCTTCAATGCCGTCCTCCACAGAGGAGAACTCCTAAGGCGTGGAGCGGGAGTTTGGTGGCTCTTTTTTAATAATAACTACCTGCGCCCCGCAGCATCGCCCGCGGGGAAATTTATTTTTTGTCAAATATCATATTTTTATACATAATATGCTATTCCCGACGAAGACAAATCCAAAAACACAAAAATCATAAAAATCGGTCCAGCCGTTCTCGAGTTATAAGTGTTGTAACAAACACGACTTTCTTTTATATATATAGATAATCTTCCCGGCCGATTTCGGCTACGGAGACTTGGCTTTGTGTATTTTTTTTAACTATCTATAGGCTTAGATATTTAGCCCGCATATGGCTGATATAACCTATTTTTGCTATAAAGGTCCGGTTACAAGGAGCGCAAGTTAATATGCCATTTACAAAGTTATAATTTATATTGGCAGGCGGTCTATTTTTATGATGTGGCTCTTTTTTAAGAAGGGTGATACAATTCTCCTTAAAAATTACAGATCCATCACACTCCTGAGCCACATCTATAAGCTGTTCTCACGAGTGATCACGAATCGTCTCGCTAGGAGACTTGATGACTTCCTGCCACCAGAACAGGCCGGGTTCCGCGGAGGATATGGCACCATAGACCACATAGACACAGTGAGGCAGATTATACAGAAGTCCAAAGATTGTAATCAGCCCCTGTGTCTCATTTTTTTGGACTATGAGAAAGCCTTTGACTCCGTCGAAACCTGGGCTGTTCTGGAATCCCTCCAGCGATGCCAAATAGACTATCATTACATCGAAGTGCTGAGGTGTCTCTACGAAGCTGCCACTATGAGTGTCCAACAGGACCAGCAGTCTAAACCTATCCAATTGCGCAGAGTGAGGCAGGGGGATGTCATATCCCCGAAACTGTCCATGAGCGCATTGAAGGATATGTCTAGGACGCTGGACTGGAAAGGTAAGGGCATT
This sequence comes from Eupithecia centaureata, assembly GCA_944547425.1. Classification (NCBI taxonomy): domain Eukaryota; kingdom Metazoa; phylum Arthropoda; class Insecta; order Lepidoptera; family Geometridae; genus Eupithecia; species Eupithecia centaureata. The sequence goes on along the minus strand of OX155693.1, from coordinate 3,709,416 downwards.
AACATGAACGGCGATTACATCTCACACCTGCGATTCGCTGATGACATAGGTAGTCGTAATGGCGGAGTCGCTAGAGAAGCTGACCCACATGCTGGACAGCCTAGCCTCAGCCTCGCGTTGTATCGGTCTTGGCATGAATTTGGATAAAACCAAAGTCATGATCAATGACCACATTTTTCCGGGACCGATCGTCGTAGATGGTCACCTTCTTGAAATTGTTTCCGAGTATACTTACCTTGGGAAGATTGTGCAGCTAGGTAAAAACAATTTTGAGATGGAGGCCAAGAGAAGAATCCAGCTAGGCTGGGCAGCATTTGGGAAACTACGTCAAGTCTTCTCGTCATCCATACCGCAATGTTTGAAAACGAAAGTTTTCAATCAGTGCGTCCTACACGTAATGACCTACGGAGCTGAGACGTGGACACTCACGGTAGGGCTGGTCCACCAGTTCAAAGTAGCTCAGCGAGCTATGGAAAGAGCTATGCTCGGAGTCTCTCTGAAGGATAGAATTCGTAACGAATACATCCGACAGAGAACCAAAGTTATCGACATAGCTCAAATAATTAGCAAGCTGAAGTGGCAGTGGGCCGGCCATATCTCGCGAAGAACCGACAACCGTTGGGGTAAACGTGTTCTTGAGTGAAGACCGCGACTTGGTAAACGTAGTGTAGGACGCCCTCCGGCCAGGTGGGATGACGATCTGCGAAAGACTGCTGGCAGATGCTGGATGCGTCAAGCTGAAGACAAGGCGCTATGGCGCTTAAAGGGGGGAGATGATGATAAAGTCACACGGGATGGGATATTTACCATGATTTGGTATGTTTTTAGTATTTCGATATATCAGCGCAGTTTCAAGCACCATGCATGAATCATGGCGCTTGAACTGAAGATGGATCACGAAATAACTGTGTGTGATCCCGTATTATATAACTTTAGTGTTGGAAACCATGATAGATAAAAAAGTTATACCTACATAGACTTGGGTGGATTTTTTTAATACATACACGCTTAGAGCATACACGTTACCTCTCCGTCTTAGATTAACATAGGTCTTAAGTAGTTAATAAAATAGTTTAGTCCTACGTAAATCTAAGACTACTGTACTTTGCCTGTACCTCCTCCGGTTAATAAGGAGGGGGCTGCAATGGTGACAATATGCAAATCATAACAGGAAAAATCTATTGTTAACTTTCTATATGATATGATTTTTCGTGTTTCCACAAAGATTAGAGCATAGGTAATGGCCACGAAAAATTATTATTATTTCTAATTCATGTTGTTTTGAAGTTTAAAAAAAATCGAGCAACGCAGTCGAAGGATAAACCTCCGATCAAATATCCGGAACCCAAATTTTGCACGATGGACAAACGAAATAAGGCAATCCCTTGTACTGTAAAAATCCAAAGTCTGCGCCAAACATCTCTTTTTGCATTTCTGTTGGTTGTTAGGGCTCAAACACAAAACTGCGAGCTCGCATCGCATCGCAAATATCTCCGAGCTCGCACGATAACGTCAGATCTCATTTGCATCGCGCATTCCTGTCATATTACGTCATACTTGGTGACCCCCATTTTAGTCCGCTCTGAGACAACTTTAGCGAAAGATGCGCGGCGCCTGAGCCGCCTTCTTTGTGTTGTAAAAAAAAAACTGCTTCAGTTCTCAACTCATAATTTCGAGTAAAATAGTTCCCTTCAGTGTTCATAATCGTATTAAATGGATGAATCCAGAATCTTCTTTTTCTTTTATATCTATTTAACAATAACAGCAGTGCAATTGGACCGATTTATGCAAAAATGATCCAACCCACAACCTAGTCAATTTCGAGTTTTTTTAACCTATGTAATCAGTATAAGGTATATTTTAACATATCAAAGACTCACACCTCTATGTTCACAATTGTTATTTATTTATTTATTTATTCATGCCACTTGAATCATTTTTGTGTTGCTTTGGTTACCCTAACATATAACCGTTCTATTTTGCTACAATGATTCAAACTATAATATTAAGCTGGTCCATCAGTTCAAAGAGCTCAGAAAGCTATAGAAAGAGCTATGCTCGGAGTTTCTCTGAAGGATAGAATTCGTAAAGAATACATCCGAAAGAGAACCAAAGTTATCGACATAGCTCAAATAATTAGCAAGCTGAAGTGGTGGCAGTGGGCCAGCTGTATCTCGCGAAGAACCGACAACCGTTGGGGTAAACGTGTTCTTGAGTGGAGACCGAGACTTGGCAAACGTAGTATAGGACGCCCTCCGGCCAGGTGGGATGACGATCTGCGAAAGACTGCTGGCAGATGCTGGATGCGTCAAGCTGTAGACAGGGAGCTATGGCGCTCATTAAGGGAGGCCTATGTCCAGCAGTGGACTAATATAGGTTGATTATGATGATGATGATATAAAACAAGTTAAGCTTTGACAAGTTAATATTTGAAATTGCTATTCCATCTAAGTACGTAAACGAAATAAACCATAAAGTTCAAAACACACAGAAGCCGGAGGCGTGGCGGAGGCGAAGGCGTGCCGGTTTTTCCTATGGCACCGCGTTCGCCACGGCCTGCGGTGTGTGTGTAGGCTTTCATAGGATTCCATAGAATACAACTCGCACGCCTTCGCCTCCGCCACGCCTTCGGCTTCTGTGTGTTTCGTACTTTAACGAAAAATAAATAAATATAATAAAATAAGTACAGGGCCAGCAGATCTAATATTAGATACCAGATGATTGCATTGATTAATTTAAGAAACCGAAGGGAAGCTGCAATAATAGACGATGTAGATGGTTTATGTGATGAACCTTATTCTGATTTGGACGAGGAGTAGGGCTAATTTTGTTTGTTTTGTCTTTTAAAACACAAAAATGATTACTAATTTTTATCACACTTTGAATCATTTTTGCATTTTAATTTTTGCACCCTACATAGCTCTTTCCATACAAAATTAATTTTGTAATAATGATCCAGGCGCAAGTTTTCCCAATTATCTACTAAACTATTACAATTTATTCTTTATATTATTTATAGCAAAAAAGTTAAGTTTACATAGCATTAAATTAAATTAAAATAACAACATTTTGTATTACAAAGCTAGAGAAATACCGCCACAAACTTAAATATCGATTATCTCGAAATGAGGTTTGTGTGGGTTGGATCATTTTTGCTTAAATCGGTTCAATTATCTTTTTGGGATCCATCTTACGCTTCCTAAAAACACGTCCAATACGGCTGACTAAACTTGAAGGTATGGTTACCCTACAAAACGGTTCGCCGCAGAAATTCGCATCGCAGAAATTCGCAAATCAAGTTCGTGTGACATCGCATGAAATCGCATGAAATCGCATCGCATCGCACCAAATCGCAGTTTTGTGTGGGAGCCCTTACACCAACAGAAATGCAAAAAGAGATGTTGTGCAAACAGCACCTTAAGTGGCGCCCCCACTTATTTTATCAAATAATTCCGTTAAACAAAGAAATTTTTAAAATTCACTAGTACAGTTTGTTAAACCTATCATATATTTTTTTTTGCATCTGTAGTAAGTTAGGTGCATATTGCTGTGTTGGGGTGTGTCGGGGCGCCGGCTGTTGTGTCGCTGAGCGTTCATCCTCATGTGTTGTGTTGGGACGCATTTGATGCGCGATTGATTATTCTGATCTTGACGACTTCCGTAGTGCAGTGTGTGAAGGTCCGCTTGCAGGAGTTAGCGGATTCGATTCCCGCCTCGGTTAAAATGTTTGAACAATCTGCAGATATTGTTTCAGCGTGTTCAGAGTGTTTTCTATACAGGGTGTTAGTGTGAACACCGTTGTCCTTGAAACCAGAGGTTCAGCATCATGAGTAGAATCCAAAAGGGATGAAAAAAAATTACTCTATTTTTTAGCAATTTTTTAAAGAAAATTTTTATAAACACTAAACGCTTGCTCACAAACACGTGACACAAGTACTTCGACCAGGCGACACGTGGCATGTGCACCTCGGTGTCGGATCACCTTCTGTGCGAATATCCCGTCTTTTGAAGGGCACAAGTAATGAAGTTACGATCCAAGTAAGGCGCGGGTATAAGTACTTACGTAGGTAGGTACTTAAAGTATGTAGAGTGACTATGGCATCGTGTACGATAGCGAAGACATGAAATATCAAAATCTTAAGCCGCGTACAGATTGCTGTAACGTAACATGCAATGTAACATGAAAGGAGCATTTCATAAGTGTGGACGCAGCGCGCGCACGAACTGAGCAGGTACGTGTTCGCATCTTTTCCGGCATGCGCGCGGCGAACATAGGTCAGTCTGCCGAAAACACGCGGAGAGAATTTATTATACAATTATTACTGGCTACGATGATTGTCGATGCTTCTATGATTATCATCAATCATGTGAAAAAAAACGTAACGTAAACGGCTCTTCTGTAGCTGTGTTTTCTTCCATTCTTTCAACGTTCGCGCGCGTTCCGCAGTACATCCCGTCCACACTGGCGCTCCGAGCACACTGCGCGCCCCTTTGTGTTCGGCGAAAAAACCGACAAATGGCGGATCGCGGCGAGCACGAGTTGAAATGCTCTGTTCGCGCTCGTAGTGTGCTCGGTTCGTGCTCGCGAGGCGTCCACACTATGTGAATTCTGTTAAGCCGCGTACAGATTGCTGTAACGTAACATGAAATGTAACATGAAAGGAGCATTTCACAAGTGTGGACGCACCGCGAGCACGAACTGAGCACGTAGGTGTTCGCATCTTTTCCGGCATGCGCGCGGCGAACATAGCTCAGTCTGCCGAAAACACGCGGAGAGAATTTATTATACAATTATTACTGGCTACGATGATTGTCGATGCTTCTATGATTATCATCAATCATGTGAAAAAAAACGTAACGTAAACGGCTCTGCTGTAGCTGTGTTTTCTTCCATTCTTTCAACGTTCGCGCGCGTTCCGCAGTACATCCCGTCCACACTGGCGCTCCGAGCACACTGCGCGCCCCTTTGTGTTCGGCGTAAAAACCGACAAATGGCGGATCGCGGCGAGCACGAGTTGAAATGCTCTGTTCGCGCTCGTAGTGTGCTCGGTTCGTGCTCGCGAGGCGTCCACACTATGTGAATTCTGTTACATTGCATGATACATTGCGACAGTGTGGACGGCAAATTCTTTCATTGCGTGATACATTGCATGTTACGTTACAGCAATCTGTACGCGGCTTTACATTGCATGATTTCATTGCGACAGTGTGGACGGCAAATTCTTTCATTGCGTGATACATTGCATGTTACGTTACAGCAATCTGTACGCGGCTTTACAAAACTAAAATAGGTGTTAAGCTTTTCTCATCGGTTTTGGATTCTACTCATGATGCTGAACCTCTGGTTTCAAGGACAACGGTGTTCACACTAACACCCTGTATAATAAAACCAAATAGAAATATATATATATATATATATGTTTCTTAATTTAATCAGTTTATCAGTTATCTAGTACACACACAAATTCTGCTTAACGTGGGACTAGATGACGATATCTATGTATATGGAGATATTATACTGGAAAAACTATGTGAATAAAACAAATAATAAAACTATGTTTAATGGTTTAAAAATTGATTTATTTCATGTCTTTGTTACAATAAAGATATTCAAATTATTTTGTTAATTTGGATGCAAAAATATTTTTACTTACATAATCAGATTAAATTCCAATTCTTCTATCATTTGTAATTTCTGTACAGAAATTAGAAATATTTCCGATTTATTATTTTATGATAATGAACCACTAATGGACTTTACCTTTACCGTTATTGCTCATGAAGCTGTTAATTCTTATTTTTACACACTACTTTTAATTAATGCTTGCCAGTATATTGAAGTTATCACATGATGATCATGCTAATTAAATTTTAATTGAGCAAAACACTAAATACACAGCGACGTTGATAATGCTGTTGCATTTACTAAACCGACCCCCAAATACTCAAGCCAGCTCATTACACGCCTCAGACCGCGATTTTTCGACAATTTGCGTGAAAATCCTTCAAAATATCATGCTATTTGAGACATTCTTAAAGTATTGAGTATTTGGGGTAAGTTTATATGACGAAACTTAAAATGTTCTTGTCTTCTTAAAACATTTTCTAACAAAATAAAAAGAACAGTGACTGTTAAGTTGGTCTTCAAATTAAATTTAGTAAACGCAACAACAGAATCGTCACCTACATGTTCCGACCTTAGGGAATGAAACGAAGTGGCGTTCAAAGAGGTCAGATCATACATAGATTAAGTTTAAAACCCTTGTAACCCTTGTTCAAATATTACGTAAGCAGAATTTGAATATACTTGGACATCCAACCCCCCCTTTTTAAAAGTAAGGAATGCTATAGAAGGGCCATGCTAACGGAAACATTGGGTAAAACCAATGATACCAAAAAAACCAATATGAGACCAAAGAAAAGTCAACTCGAAATCTTTTTTTGGTTCAATTCTTCTTAACTCAACCACGCGTGGCTAATGGTTTAATAATTTAATAATATCAAAAACTTTATTACGGGATCTGTATAATCATTGTTCGAGCATAATAAACAAATTACATGTTCATATTAAAATTATCGGAAACCTTTTCTGATGTTACCTCCGTCATCAAAAATAAGCAAAGCAAAGACCTCCTACACTTTTGTTGCTTACTTAAGCAATAGAAGACTGGGGGATCTAGCTTCATTGGCCCCTAACTACACTTCGTTAGATCCACTAAGATTGACATACATCCTGCATACATAAATGCCATACTGATAAACTCAATCTGAAATACATAAACATAATCTTTTCATAAAAAAAACCTCTAAAAAATTACATCTACTTTAGTTATGGCATAAAAATACACAAATTTAACTACAAATCTCAACATTACCCTAATTTAAGTACAAGATGTAAAACAATTCTTAACTATTATTAGAAGACAGATCTGGATGACTGCAGGTTAAAACCTAAACTATTATTTTATGAAGTTAGTCCCGCGCTTTACTTCAATTATATACAGTTTGCACACAAACATTACAGCGATCAACGTTTTATTTCCAAACAGGAATATAAGGAATGTTTATACACCGGATTCACACAAAATGCCACTTATTTTAATTTAAACTTTTTGTAATACTGCTATTTTCCATCCTATTAAAAATTTGCAATCGGTAGAACGTTATTAACATACATACTTATTTGAAACTCACTTTTCCAAGAACTAAGATGGCGACAATGCTATCTTAAAACGTTTAAAATAGCATAAAATCTATCAGGCGCTTTATTTGTTCGCGCAGTGGGTACTATTACAATCTATTATCTCTTATATTTTTAAGGCCATTGGATGGTGTGTCATACACAAGGCAGCGGATGCCGAACTGAGGTTACAATCAGGAGGAGCCGAATTCTGACATCCACGAGAGGTATTTCTGGATATCGCTTTTGGAGACTGATTTGTTGCATTTGGCGAGGGCGTCTATGAAATCTTGTTTGGTCACAGGGAGGTCCAGTTCTTCTTTAGCGAGTTGTTTTATCTGCTCAGGTTTCAGGCCGGTGATTTTGCGACGCATCGACATCATTGATGCATCTCTGGAAAAAACAAAATCATTATTGTATAGATAGCTAAAATTAGACACCAAAATCCAAACTAATATTAGAAAGCAAAAGGGTGTTTGTTATTATTTCCCTCACGCCCTAACTAAGCAACCAATCGACTTGATTTTTCGTGTCATAAAATTCGTTACGAAAGGATGAAGAGTAAGTCTACTTTTTGTCCTGGTAATTCGATTTTAACGCGGGGTGCAGCTAGTTAACGATATAAAAGCTAGCTTAACCCTAAAGGAGTTTTCTTACAACAAACCTTAGGTTATGGAGAAGAATAGTGCCAAAATTAAGATAAGATTTTACATATATTTTACAAACAAAAACGCTTTATTTTACACCAGAAAAAGAAAATTACAATAAAATAACATTAAACAAAACAAGCGGGCGGCCTTATTGCTTAGAAGCGATCTCTTCCAGCCAGGCAACCTTTGGATAGAAAGAATAATGTGAATTCAAAAACTAACCTGCAAACATTAGTGATATCAGCTCCCGAATAGCCGTCCAGCTTCTTGGCGATGAGCTGGAGGTCCACCCCGGGGTCCACGGTGACTTCCTTCAGGTTGATATGCAGTAGGGCTTCGCGGCCCTGCTGCGTCGGCAGCGGGATGTAGATGCGCTTCTCGAGCCGGCGCCGGAGCGCCTCGTCTATGTCCCACGGGAAGTTGGTTGCGGCTAGGACCATTACTATCTGGAACACGATTCGAACGTTTAATCATCATCATCACCAACAACCTATATTAGTCCACTGCTGGACATATAATGCTTGGTTAAAATTTTGGTAAGCATCAGAAGACAGGGCGCTATGGGCTTCGTTAGGGGAGGCCTATGTCCAGCTATGGACTAATATAGGCTGATAACGATGATGATGAAGTATCAAGTGCGAGTGATAAGTGCAAGTTCAAGGCAAAATATATATAGGTCATAATTCATTTTATATTATAATATAATATAATTGCACTCGCACCATGTAAGAAACTCATGTTTCATGCGAATAAATGATTGAAATGAATAAGATTCCTATTCTAAATTTTAGTCTTCTTCGTAGAAGTGAATCAGTAAATCAATATCTTTATTTCTTTAGGCTTACAAAATAGGCACTTAGACAAGTTAAATTTTAAACTATAGGTACAAAGTTATCAAGGAGAAAGAGAGAGGATGGAGATCAACAAGAAATAAAGTGATAATTGATTTTCACTTCCCTTCAATCTTTCGCTCAATCGACGCCTCGTGCTCGCTGTCCGAGCCGCGCCGCGAGCACAGCGAGTCGATCTCGTCGATGAATATAATGTTATATTGAGAATGTTAACCTTTTGCGGCTCGTCGGAGAGCGAGCCGAGCCCGTCCATCTGCACCAGCAGCTCAGACTTGACGCGGCGCGACGCCTCGTGCTCGCTGTCCGAGCCGCGCCGCGAGCACAGCGAGTCGATCTCGTCGATGAATATCGTGCTCGGCGCGTAGAAGCGAGCCTGAAACAACAAACAAACCTTTAGTTCTGCCTGCAATATCTTTTTTGAGAACATTTTTTAAGCCTGCAACGTCAAAACAACTTTATCCAAACATAAGTCTCGACCCGCCCTGGCTTCGCACGGGTGCAAAGATTATAATATCGTGCCACACTCTGACTGAGTGTGTAATCTTAATTAGAACAAAGGAACAAACACATAGAAACAAGGTCAGTGTAGTAAAACTTGTGTCTAGACTGACCTCGCTTCTAGATTAACAAACATTTATATTATTATATTATGTTTGATATTTGTTACATTAGTAACAGGGATCAAACAAACAGAAACAAGGTCAATTTATTAAAACTGACCTTGTGTCTAGACTGACCTCGTTTCTAGCTAGACTACCTGACCTTCCAGGCTGCATATCACATACCATTTCAAAGAGCAGTCGCACGAGTTTCTCCGACTCCCCGCGATACTTGGAGGTGAGCGTAGATGACGACACGTTGAAGAACGTCGTGCCGCATTCCGTCGCCACTGCCTTCGCCAGCATAGTCTTACCCGTGCCGGGAGGACCCACCATGAGGACGCCCCGCCACGGTCGCCGAATACCCTGCAACCAGAGGTCAAGGTCAATCTATTTTAGTTCCATCATTACTTATGATGGAACTATTTGTGTGTGTGACGCAAAAATTAGTTAAGAGCTTGAATATCGTCCAAAACTTACTCTACTTATTTAGTTTGGCTTATACATAAATTCACGCCAATCGCACAGTCGCGACTTTTTTCTAGCTCCCTCTCGCTCGGGCATGTAGTAGGTACTAACCTTAGCGAGCGCTGCGGGAGGGAGTAGACATTATGAGGATAAACTGCCGCACTGACGCGTCATCAAACTATATTAGTCCACTGCTGGACATAGGCCTCCCCTAATGAGCGTTACAGGCTTGATTTTTATTAATTTGATCCTGCAACCAGAGGTCAATCTATTATTTTAGCTTCATCATAAGTACGTATAAATTTGTTAGTTACATCTTTTTTAAGGTTCTGTACCCAAAGGGTAAAACAAGACCCTATGAATAAGATAAATAGATACATAGCAAATTCTTTACTGCAAGCAAAGCCTTATTAACGCTGTCTGTCTGTCATTCACTAGGCTATCATGAACAGTGAAAGTTGAAATTTCTCACAGATGATGTATTTCTTTCTAGTCACTACATAGTATAAAACAAAGTCGCTTTTTCTGTCCCTACTTCCCTATATCCCTATCTTTAAAACTACGCAACGGATTTAGATGCGGTTTTTTTTTAAATAGATAGAGTGATTCAAGAGGAAGATTTATACGTATAATAAAACCGTGCGAAGCCGGGGCGGGTCGCTAATTAAACAATATATTACTAAGAAAAGCTATAGTGCAGTGCTCGCAGGAACTTTTTGTAAGAAATAAGTATTTAGAAGTTGATTATTTTATATCTAGTATTTCAGATACTATTCTCAAAAGTATTTTGTATCTGGTTTTTGAAATACTTAGTTTATAAGTATCTTGCATTGTAGTATATTGCGTGTATTTGTATTCTAGCATGAGTTGAGAACTCAGCATTATTATATTATCACCATCACTCAAGATATCTTCTAATAAATTAAATGATATAAGTTCCAAGAGGTTATAACACGATCCAAAGTAACAAAGCAAATTGCATACGCCAAATGCAAATCAGAGCTGTTATCACATATCATAGGCATCTTATCAAAACTTATCAGGTATGGCATAACAGGAAATACTGATTAGTTGAATAGCATACAGTTTATCTTGTAGATGTATCTCTTACTAGATTTTATCTGAATCTATTTATTTTATCGTATTTCATACATAACAAAAGGCAAGGTCGTTGTTTTTAGTAGTAGCTATTCCAAATTTATTATAAAGGTACTTTAGAGAAACCAAATCTGATTAGATTTGGTTTTTTTTGCATAAACGTTATTTATACTGATGTTAGGCGATATGGCCCTTTTAAAGGAAGTTTGTAGAGTTATTTTTAATAAATACTAGCGACCCGCCCCAGCTTCGCACGTTTTTATTATACGTATAAAACTCTTGAATCACTCTATCTATTAAAAAAAACCGCATCAAAATCCGTTGCGTAGTTTTAAAGATTTAAGGTGATCCGAGTTCCATACGTTTGTATTTTCCCAAATATGAGCGATGTGGACATAATTTAACAAATAAATAACTGTTTTTGGCTTTGTTATTCGTCATTATTTGCGGCAAATTGTGTTTGATTCATGAAAACACTCGGTATAATTAGATATAACGTGAAAATTTTAGGCCATTTCTATCAATGCGTGAGTGAACACGGATAGTGTCGTACGCCCGCTTACTTGAACTTGTGAGTGTGACGGCGGCGACGAAATCGCCATCTCTGTGCTATCTAAAGAATCATCTAATAATACCATAGTTTACGTTCTCAAAGCGTTTTTCCATCGTCCAAGTATTTATTCCCTTCTATTTTTGTTGCATGTCAAATAAGTTCTAGGAAGCCTACGTGCCGTTCCCATGACAACAATAAATGACACTATGTAAACAGATAAAATGTTTGCTTATAGATACCAGTTTAGAGAGTTTTACGCTGGGGCCACACTACCTTACCGTCTACCGGGCTGTTACCGCAATAATTATGACATTAAATTACCGTTTAAATTACTGCATGAACTGGTGTGGTTACACTAGAGTTTACCTAGATATGTCAATAAATAAGGCGCTAAAAATATCACGTGCGTCGCCGCGCCGGTGAGCTCATATTGCACACTGGACAAACGGTAGTGGCCACAAACGCATTAATTGCTGCGGTAATCTTCTTTGATGTGCGAAACAAGACCGCCGCCGGAGCTATTGCCTACCGCCATTTGCCATATTGATTGGCATTGTAAAATTATGGCCATAAATCGTGGTTACACCTAGGTGTTGTATAACTTATGGCAATAATTATCGGCATATCACGATAGTGTGGCCCCAGCATTAGACGTGTCAGAGTGTATGCAAAGCATTTCGCTCATTCATCAGCGACGACCGATGTGGCGCAGTGGGCGAAGGTCCGCCTGCGACCGGTTGCGGGTTCAATTCCCGTGTCGGAAAAAAATTGTGTACGATCTGCAGAAATTTGTTCCGTTGGTCTGGGTGTTTTCTATGTATTTAGAAAAAAAATATCTATCTATGTAATGTATTGTATTAAGTTTATCAGTCAACTAGTACCCATAATACAAGCTTTGCTCAACTTGGGGCTAGATGATGCTGTGTGGACTGTCCGGAATTATATTTTTATTTTTATTTTATTGGACTAATCGTCACTTTTTACAGGAGCCAAAACAAAATTTTGAACATGATTTTTTTGAAAAAATGTTTTTCTTTCATTCATCACATTCATCATTGTTTTCGTAATTTTTTGCTCTATTTTAAAATAATGGTCGCTGTTATATCTATCACCCAACTTGATAAAAACTACAAAAGCCCTTTTTGCATTCAAATTTTGAAGCAAAGTTAAGATAATAATCCCAATAAAAAGAAATAAATATTGAAATGAAATGTTTTCAAAAGAAGATATACTTTATGAGAAATAAAACATTTTCTAAATTTTTTGAAATGTGGCCGTTTTGCATTCAATGAGCGATTTGTAAAAATGCCTGAACATTAGCTGGCGTAAAGAGCTAAAATAAAATAAAAATCAGTTGGTGTTGATAGTACATAATTGTTTCATTTTATTTTTGTCATACCGTTAGAAACGAGGTCAGGACCCTTTGTGGGATGTACGCAGAACAGTCTACCAAAGTTTTATATTACAATAAAATAGACTTAGGAAGGCTTACAATAAGTAATTTATGACAAACATGAATTTGTTTGTACTAGGTCTATGACATTGTTCAAAACATAAAGAATAAAAATGATAAAAATCAAAAATTTTGGTAGTGTTGAAGGGATTCGAGCCCGTACTAACGGGATGTATCAAAATTTTGTGGATATTTTATCATCAAAAAGCAAAAAGTAAATCAAATTTTCAGTGGTTTCGAACCCAGGTACGACTATACATCGTCGCACCCACCCGACTGTTCGAACCGCTAGTCCAACGTGACTTATTGAAATACGGTGAAAATTTGTATTACTTTTAATCTATTATAAGTGGTCGTAAAATCGGAGCTAAAATACCTAAGTACACAAAGAACAGAGTCAAAAAAAGTGGAGACTTCCTTACGCCAACAATTTTATTGTAATTTTATTATAATATTGGAACAACTTTCACAGTGAGTATATTTAAAATTAATGATTGTTATTGTGAACTCATTCAAATTATTTGTCAATTCCAATGATTTAACGAAATTAATAAATAGTGTGAAAAGTATTTTTTTTACCTATAATTTGTAAGATATTCCTTAGCTTATAAGCTAGTTTGTAAATAACATTACCCTCTGCGCCTTTTTACTTAAATTGTTCAAAACGATAAAAGAAAATTACCTCCAATTTTTTTTTTAATGTAAATAGAGCCTGTTTTTATTCTTAAAAAAAACAAGAGTCGAAAATTAGTTCGTTAACTAGTGGTTTTATTGAATTAATTTTAGATGTAATTTAGTTATGTCCCGAAAACGGAACTATTGGTCCGAAAAATATTTAGTCCTAAGGCGTCTCCAATTATCTCTGTTATTTTTCGAACAGTAGTTATTTTAGTTCCACTGAATTTATAGGGTTTGCCTGTGTGAGTGACTCGTAGCGGCCGATCACTCACACAGGCAAGATCTTTTTTTGTGTGAGTGACTCGTAGCGGCCGATCACTCACACAGGCAAAATCTTTTTTGCTCTTCCCAAATACAAGCTCCATAGATGCTTTCAACACTTGAAAAATTGCTTGGTACATAAAAAACAACATCCCATTTGCGGCAAATATATTACAATTAAACAATTATGCACAATTTAATAAGAAAATAGTGAAAAACTTCAACATAGAAAATCAGCGCCATCTAATAGCGGAGCTATGCTTAGTCCTGGACCAGAAACAACCTTAAGCAGTCAAAGGGACATAATGATATCGGGACATAGGGACAGAAAAATCGACTTTGTTTTATACTATTTAGTGATTTATCTTGCTATTAAATACCTTGAAGAAATCCGGCATCCACATCGGTAAAACCACGGCCTCTTCAAGCAACCGCTTCGCCTCAGCCAAGTCCGCAATGTCGTCCCATCGGATGTTGGGGTTCTTTTGTACTATATCACGTTCTGTCACAGATTAAATACAAAAATAAATATTAACACGATATAAATGGTTTTACGCTTAGTATTAAGAGCAAAAACAATCAAAAGCGTGGTGCTAAGATAGCTTTAAGTTTGTTGTGAACTAGAGTTGCGCAGTTGAGCCGAATATACCCGAATCAGCGTAACCAACCCGAGCGTGATGGTTCCGTGTTCGGTAGCGACTAAATTTTTAATTCAACGAGCCAGTTAATAGAATTATCGAAAATCTGTTCTAAGCGGGTACCTGCGTCCTAAAAGGACATGAGTACAAAAATTCCGTTTCATAGCTCTTGTAGTAACAAAGATCTCTTGATGAGTCACCCAGTTTTTTCATTTATAAATATATATAGATTAACTAGCATCAATCCCGCGACTTCTCACGCTTTATTTCTATGGCAACTTTTCACGGCTATTTCTATCTCATGGGAACTGATGCATCGCCTATGTGTTATTCCAGGGCTAGAACTACATCTTTTCAAAATTTCAGCCCGGTCTGTTGAGTAATTTTTTGGTGAAAGAGGAACAGACATCCATAAATCCATACATCAGTACATCCATACAAACATTCACGTTTATAATATTAGTAAGAATAAGACGCCCTCCGGCCAGTTGGGATGACGATCTGTGAAAGATGCTGGATGCGGCAAGCTGAAGACAGGGCGCTATGGCGTTCAGGAGGCCTATGTCCTGCACGGCAGTGGCCTAATATAGGATGATGAAGGATAAAGATTAGCAGTTACCTAGCATATCGACTAGATCGCCGTCGCTGGCACACGGCGGCTCGAACCTTCGCTCTTCTACATGTTTCTCATCGTCCGTGTCGCCGTTATTGTTGTCCTTGTCTTGCTTGTCAGTGCCTTTCACGTGCTCTTTGTTCGAGTCTTTTGTTTTTGCTGGAAGAAGACACGAGATAGGGGAGCAAGGGCAGTTAAAATGAGATAAAATACAGGGCTAATGCAGTACATACTCGCCGAGGTATACCGAGTTACACAGACTACGATTGTTTACTTTTTTTATCAACAATAGACCTTCGTTTGTCCACAATCTCACCTGGTGGTAAGTGGTTACTTGCTCTGGTGTCGCTTTGGGATCTCGTTCATGAGCGAACGAGTCGTCACATAATGTCACGACGAGTGTATAGAGTGATTTTCACGAAAGCTAGACGCGGCGCTGTAGTAGTGCGACCGAATGAAGCCAGCAAGCATATGGCAATCTGTCAAATTTAGTTCCACCAGTTGCCGTGGGACTTTTTTCATGAAACGGACTCTACAGCCGGCATTATGGTTTAAAAATTTAGCGTAACAAAGAGGCTTTTTAAAAAAGAAAAAAAAAGTCCTCTGAAGTAAATAGTTTTGGGGCTTTATTGATTATTCACGGTCGATTAAGCCTCCACTACACTGCCGCGATTTTGAAGCGTCTTTTGTCGCACTATTTATTTGCAGTAACTACATTTTATACTAAGACGCGTACAAACACTGCTGCGATTTCATCGACGCGATTTAAGTTGTCCGAAGCGTTTCCTCGTCCTGCTATTTAGGCGATAATTGTTCACATAACATTTTTTACTAACACGCTTGCCATCTTTCAACAAAAATCATGTCATACAAGTTTGACTTTTGAAGCCTCTCCTCCTTTACCCTTCTCCTGTAAGGAATCGCGCTACAAAGTCGTCATAAATCTCGCGACACAAGACGCGCTTCAAAATCGCGGCAATGGGATGGCTTTAATAGTCAAACATGTATGACATGATTTTTATTGTACGCTAGACAAATGATAGGATTTTTACGCTAGTCCTGCTAAATGAAAGATGATTCATACCACTATGAGCCTTATTAGCTGCTATCCTAGGGTTCTTTACGTCTGAATTCTTGCGGTTCGAGGTAGTGGCGGCACGTTGCTGCGAAGAAAACGTCTTCTTCTCTGTACGTGGGTTCCGTGTGTTGTTTCTCGCGGATTTCGAGTGCGGACCCCTGGGAATTCACATTAGAAAGTTAACTTTATGTTGTAAGGTAAGTATTTCAAAACAATCGAACTATTAGAACACCAATCGGCTTCAAAGTTGGTCACAAACTGTTATTATTGTCAAATTTTCATGTTAAAAAGTGTGCATGCAATACTGACTCATGATAAAAAGTAAGTCAGTCTTACAATAACAACGACGACGGCATGCATTTTTGCACCATTTAGGGAATTGCAGATTATCCCAGTATAGGTTGAAATCATGATGCATAAAAAAACATTACAGCCGATTTCTCGAACTCCGATTATTTGACCAATGATTTAAAAAGCACTTAGCCTTAGAAAATACATATAGAGTTCGTATAATGCATATTTAGATTGATTTACGTCTGGACAGACTGCTAAACTACTTTCAAATTAACCCCCTTGTATTTCAAATTAACCCCAAAAGCCAAGAAGTTTCAAAAATTTGGTATATATTTATGTCGTTATTTTTAATTTTTTACTAAAAAGTTTATATACAAATATTATATTATGTATACCAATTACTTAACTGACCGTCGCGTCGTGTTTGAGAAACAGGCGGTAAACGATCAAATAAAAAATAAAAAGTTGTTATCGTAATAAATGTACCGTCACCAGTGCAAATAGATACAAAGTGACCATTGAACCTGACTGACTTGTGGTCCACACTCGTAGGGGGCGGCCAGGCGTTGGGGTCGCGGTCGGGGGGCGGGGGCCAAATGTCGGGGTCCAGCTCGTGAGGGGCCGGCCCGATCTGGTCCCGAGTGGGCAGGTCTTCATAGTCTGCAATTAAGGGTTAAGACTTTATGATAGCTGTGACGTAGTTTGCAGTTAAGGGTTAAGTTAAGACTTATGATAGCCGTGACGTAGTTTACAGTTAAGGGTTAAGGTAATTTATTTATATATTGAATTTAATCAATACGGTCAACACGACCAATTACATTAATTAGATAAGATTATTAACTAAAATTAAATTATAACATTTTCAAATACAATACAAAAACAACAAGATAAAAATTAAAGAATGTCAAAGATATTTATAAACTAACGATCACAAAAATTTTAACACTGTCTTGTTAATTTGGCCCAGCCGTCAGCGAACAGGTCACATTCGGGGCTGTCGTCCAGGAGAGCGATGAGGGCAGACTTTAAGATTTACGGAGATTGTAAGAGGTTAAGACTTTATGATGGCCTTGACGTAGTCTGCAATTGAGGGTTAAGTTTTAGGTTAGATTGTGGGTTCAATTCCTGTTTTGGGACAAATGTTTGATCTACAAATATTTGTTACGAGGTTTTGGATGTTTTCTTCATTACTAATATTATAAACGCGAAAGTTTGTATAGATGTATGAATGTATGGATGGATGTTTGTCCTCTTAAACGCAAAAATAATGAACGCATCGGGCTTAAATTTAGCCATATGCCCGCGGCCTCGCACGCTTTGTTTCTATAGAAACGTTTTAAGGCTATTTCTATCCCGTGGTAACTGATTTATGGGATGAAAAATAGAAAATAATAATAAAATAGATGAAATACAGCTCAATCCTTGCATATTTTTTTGCGTGAAAGAGGAACAAATATCAATACATATTCATACAAACTTTCGCATTGTTGTCATTATAAATTCCAATCCCTTCTCTATCGATTAGCACAATCCTAAAGATAAGTCGCATCCCTAATATATAGAATCTGTGTGCCCAAAGCTTCTCTCAATAAATCAAGTTACGTACGTATATTTTAGTTTTTTTTCTTTAATAAATTCATCACGCATTTATTATATTAGTAAGGATTGATTAAACTCCTCTAGTTTCCTCTAGTTCTCACACTGGTTTGGAAACCAGCAAGTCCAGTTCAAGTACCGCTCTGCTTCGCTGATAAAAAGTAGTCGATCAGTAATTAACTTGTATTAGTATGTCCTAAGGTGGTACGGTCCTTCATCGTCTGGTACTAATGTAACATCCAGAACCTAGCATACTACAACTGTTTCATTTCTTTTAGATCTTACAACACTCTTGAATACGTCAGAAAATGAAAAAATATTAGTATAACTAGGTAAACTAATAAAAGAGCTCACTTTGATTTTTCACTTCAATCTTTTTAAGGTAAAGTAAAGAAACGTACTTTTGAATGTCATAATATTTTTATACTTTTTGTATAGAGTAACTTAAGTAAGCGCCTCAATACAAAACTTTTTATTTTTTCTACGTTTTGGTAATTTTAAGCAGTAAGACTATTAATGGATACTGTAATTTTCCCCAAATAAAACCAAAAAAAATTGCTGACAAACAAATCTTGAAACATTACATTACAGAATTTACAGATGAATGCTCGCCGCCTTTATAAAACATTGTCGGATAAATGATTCATTGGAAAGCACTGTCTGACTGTCTTCAAGCTTAACGAGAGGAAAGTAGCTTGACAACTTTCTGACAGGAAACCTAGGCACCATAAATGTTATATTGTTTTATTAATTACAAGTATACGATCACTGTGTATGTCTGAAAGGGATAACACTGGAACTTAACTTAACTAACACTTTGTTTTATACATGTTATATTACAAGAAAATGTTATAACATTTATAAGGCTAAAACATTACCCAGTACAATGATAGTAAAAACATTACATGGTCCATAGTTGGATATTATGCCTGACTTAATGAGCACCATGACACCCTGTTTTCAGCTTGTCTATGACCCTAAGTGAAAATCTCTAAACAAAGTCTACCGTAATGAAGATCGACGAACTAAAAATCATCGATTGGTATACTAATTTGACAGCCCCAAATATGATGCCATTCTTTTCATTTCGATCGATAAGTAAGAGACTGAAACTTCTTTAGGATTGTTAAATTAGTTTAGTTGAAATGACACGTAAAAGATATTTTACCATCAAAACCACAAAACTAAAAGACATGAGAAGACCTATTTTCAAGAGACTTCAAAAGAAGTTGGTTCTCTCTTCGATTTTTTTGTGTGTGATATGCGATAACTTTTTTCTGGGCGATTTGGCGTTTCTCTATTTTCTACCTGAAGCTGTAGTATGATTTACCTGCTTAAGTTTGATAAAGATCTGACTAGAACTTTCTGAGTTATACAAAATAATAATTCATATTTTTTGTATCCCAAGGTGCGTGAAAGATATCTTTTGTTAGTTTATTAAAAAAAAATATATTACTCGCTGAATAGCAGAAATAGGTATCAAAAACTGTCTTCGGAGCGTGTCTGGTTTACTCTATAGTTGATTTAGTCTGTTTTAAAAAACAAAACATGCGTTTTCATGCATGGCCGCGTATTAGTAGATGGAAAGCAGCCATCCATACACATTATGAAGGCAATCGGGTCAATATTTGCGTCTAACGACCTTTACACTTTTGAAGGATTTTACTATTAAAAACGTTACTTCAAAACTTTTTACTGTTGTGAGGTTTTACTATTAAAACTATCGTAGTTTGGGGTATTATTTTTATGACTGTTAGTTACAAACCTAGTTTGTCTAGGAGAACACCAAAGTTTCATAGCTTAACTCTCTATAATTAAAACTATTTTTTTAAATTTTATTTATTTGGGGTAAATAAAACACTCTTAGATTAATTAGTTTCCATTAATTTGACATAATTAACTGTTATTATAATTATAAACTGGCCACTGCCTCCTGCAACACAGTTTTGAACTAGTTCAGGAGCTTGGACTCATTACTGTCTGTAAAACTATGATAATGTCAATGAAAATCATTCAACAAAATGTTTAGATTAGTACATTAACACTTACATGTTACATCGCTTTAGGGATAAAAAAAAACCTGTAATGATGTAATGCTGTTTTTTCAAATAAATAAAATAAATAAATAAATAAATTTTTACATTTAATTTTTTAACGATTATCAGGACTTAATAAAGTGCCGTTTAAGACTGACTGATATGGGGTATGTTTATTTTATAGGCCTTTTCTTTACCCTATGGTAAAGTAACCTTTTGGTAAGTACATCGGCGTACGGCCATTGTATTGTATTTTGTTATGTTCCTTTTTGTAATGTTTTTTCTGGTGTACAATAAAGAATTTTTGTATTGTATTGTACATCGTCACTTATCCAAGTTAGAGAGTTATTGATGTCTTGAAAAGACTCATGGCAGGAAAAACAGAAGCCAGCGCGTTTTCATACTCCACGTTTAAGAGGTTTAGGTTGTCTTTCGATGGTATGCGTGAATAATAGATTTAAAAGGTGTAAAATTGACGTTTTAGTACTAAGTATGAGTGTTAATAATCAGCAAAAAAATGTTCCAGGTATTTGTACATTTTAAACATACCATTTAAGTAATAAACTTAAAATTCTTCACTGTTATCTTGCTTTGAAATACAATAAATTGATTCGACTTGCGTTGATACTTCTATTTCTTCGTTTTGTGCTAGGACTATTTTCCGATTGATGAAAATGTTGGGTTTATTTTTATATCTCATTAATTCAGTTCTATTTTTACTATGCGGGGTACGATCAATACCACTGCAGCCAGAATACGATGTTAAAAACATAGATTTAGTACAGAATCTATTTGAAAATTTCATTATAAATTATAATAGAAGTTACAGCGGCGGAGAGAAACTTCAAAGATTCGAATACTTCAAGCAGAATCTGGCTTTGATAAATAAATTGAACAATGGGAACCCTGACGCTGTCTTTGGTAAGTTGCATTTACAACCACTGGTTTAGCGTCAATAATCTTTTGCTTAACGAAACCAAAACTAAATGTATTCGATTTATTCTGCCTACTGCCCAAAGTCAATATTCCATGCCGACGAAATCGCGGACACAGCTAGTAATACATAATCCTTAGATAAAGTTTTGTGCGCAATTGTTATCAAATATTTATATCCTAATATAATATTATATACATATTCATTTTAGATATCAACAATTTCGCTGACTGGTCATCCGAAGAAAAGAAACCACCTAAGCAAGTAAAGTTCAGCCATAATCTCAAAGATTCTACAACGGTTTGTAGTGTAAGTATTTTATTTTTTCTCGTTTACGTTTAAAACCTAGGTTACCTAAATTATCTGCTAGAATTCATCGGTATTCGACGAATACCTTGAGCGACGGCTATAACCGAATATTCTTTTGAACACAACAGGACAAAATTGTATTTGAAAAACTTGATATACAATGTGATTTTTCGAACCTTGATCAAACGAAATGTGCGGATACACGACACATATTTATCGATAAATACCGAGATAAAAAAAATTTAATGTTATTTTTTTTAAACACAAGTCAAGTACAGATATCAACAGGAATCTCAACTGATTTAATCTAAATGGCAGAAAGTACCTAATTTAAATGGTGAATAACATGACAACGGAAAGAGATAGACCCCCAGTTTTTGAAGGATTTGTAGAATAAATTATGAAGTTTAATACAACATGCAAAAAATACACCTTAATTACCCAGTTTTAAAGTTACAGAGAAAAAATAAAATAAAAATTGTTTTTTTTTTCTTATTTCTAAAAAAATACTGTTTTTACTACGCTTATGTATCGTATTTGTATTTTTTATTTATTTTATTAGATAGGTAAACTATCTAGCTTTCAAATGAGACTACTTCGAATAAAATACACCATTTACTCAAAAAGAAACGAAGAAAAAACCAGATGAAGTAGTCTTCATTTTAAAAAATTATTAAAACTGCTTTGTTTTTGAGATAAATAACATATAATTTTTTTTATCTTGATTTTTACCAATAAATATGTGTCGTGTATCCGCACATTTCTTTTGATCAAGGTTCGAAGAATCACATTGTATAGTGAGCTAAGACAATCATCAAATAAGTGAATATTGCGCAATCAGCATTCCTCTCCCGATCAAGGGGGTTTTGCTACAAAGCCGCCACACACTGAAGCCGTGGCCAGGCCGGAGGCGAAGGCGTGTGGGTGTATCCTATTGGTACCGCACGCACCGCCACCGCCTCCGGTGTATGTGTAGTAGTTCATATGATTCAATAGGATACAACTCGCACACCTTCGTCTCCGGCCCTGCCACGGCTTCTGTGTGTGAACGCTTTTAATCATTACTCTATTTTACTATACGTATAAACCTTCCTCTTGTATCACTATCTAATAAAAAAAACTGCATAAAAATCCGTTGCGTAGTTTTAAAGATTTAAGCATACATAGGGATATAGAGACAGAGAAAGCGACTTTGTTTCATACTATGTAGTGATATAAAACTTCCTCTTGAATTACTCTATCGATCAAAAAACCGCGTCAAAATCCGCTGCGCAGTTTTAAAGATCTAAGCACACATCATAGACAGCGAGAAGAGACTTTGTTTTATATGTATGTATTCATATTAAAATCATAAGTTTATGTATTTCAGAAAATTAATGTCAAATCTGGAATATTTAGCAACGCCCCCGATTCTTTTGACTGGAATGACGAAGGTGCCGTGACACCTGTCAAAGACCAAGGACAATGTGGCTCATGCTGGGCCCATGCTATTGTTGGTCAGTATTTATCACTAGCATGGATTTGGAATCACTCAATCGAAGAAATGCTTGCGCGGGTTTCGGTCCAGGACTTCAACATTCATCACTTTACGTATAATTTTTTGAATTTCAAAAAGTATTTTTATTTTTGATCAATGTATAAAGTAACATCTCCCATTTAAAGTCTCCACACCACCGCCTGCGGTGTGTGTGTAGGCTTTCATATGATTCAATAGGATACAATACAACTCGCACGCCTTCGCCTCCGCTCCGCCTCCGGCTTCAGTGTGTGGAGACTTTTAGTCAGTCATGTGGATAAAGATGATTGTATTGGTGTTTATCGATTGAATACACATTGAGCTAGGTCGCAGATAATTTTTAAGTATAAGCAACTGTCTGTTTGAACACTATTAACGAATAAGCATATGATTTTGGTAAATTTTCAAATCCCTACCTCACGGCTGTGCACTAACACCCTGTATATCCAACTTTAGGCACAGCATGCTGTCCAATTTTTCCGAACATTATCAGCATCCCCGTGCTTATAGTCCATCTAGCTGGATAATGCTTCGTGTATTGTCCAGCATTATTTATAACTTTTCTAGCTTGAACATTTACCTGCTAGGTAAATAATATGATGGCCCAAATTGAAAGTCTTATAACAAGTTTTAAGTATCAAACCTAGTGATGTACTAATTATCCAGCTGTTTTACTGAAAACATAACTTTCCCCTTCTAAGGTGCTGCGGAGAGCCAGTATGCAATAAAGCATAATCAACAAGTGGTGCTGTCAGAACAACAATTAGTGGACTGTATCGACAATACCTCACCTTGTACTGGTGTTAATTTATTCGACGGCTATGAGTAAGAATTTTGTAATAAATAGTTTAAAATAAATGATTCGAAACTTATAGGTACACTTAGATAATGGAAGTCTACAAGCCTAGGTAAAATAAATTACTCCAATCAGACATGTCACTGATTGACCTTACGGACTCCATATACATGTGAAAAGGCACTAAATCTCTTTTTATAACTGCAATGAGGCTTTTCCCAAAGAGAAGAAGGCCCATTTTGCTTTAGAACTCAACAGATGGCGCAGAGCCTTCGTGGAAAAAGGATGTCATGTCAAATTTTACTAGACTTAGGATTTATTCCCTACTAGCTGGTGCCCGCGACTTCGTCTGCGCATGATTAGTATTTCGAGTACTCGCTATTTTACTTGCGTAATTCCTTTCTCGTGAGATTTTCGGGATAAAATAAAGCCTATGTGTTATTCCAGCTTATAATCTATCTCTGTGCCAAATTTCATCCAGATCCGTTCAGCAGTTTTTGCGTGAAAGAGTAACAAACGTCCATCCATCTATCAATCTATCCATCCATCTATCCATTCATCCTTACAAACTTACGCGTTTATCAGTTCAATTCAGTTTGGTTCCCCTGGGCTATACGGGTTTTCAAAAATTTCTCTCAGCATCTGAACGACGCGCGCGCGTCGTTCAAATGCTGTGAGAAATTTTGAAAACCCGTGTAGCCCAGGGGAACCAAACTGAATTCCGGGATAAAATGTATCCCATGTCCAATCGTCCCGAGTTCCATTCGAATTCATTCACTTCCCTCGTGATGCGTGGTTAAAGAATTTTTCTTTCACCCTCTCTCCCAGGGGAACCTTACCGAATTCCGGGATAAAATGTATCCCATGTCCAATCGTCCCGAGTTCCATTCGAATTCATTCACTTCCTCGTGATGCGTGGTTAAAGAATTTTTCTTTCGCCCTCTCTCCCAGGGGAACCTTACCGAATTCCGGGATAAAAAGTATGCCATGTCCTTCCTTGTAGTATGAACTCAAATCATCCCAAGTTTCATTCCAAGTCATTCAGCAGTTTCGGCGTGATGCGCGGTAAAGGATTTTTACTTTCATACCCTCTCCCATGGGAACCTTACTGAATTCCGGGATAAAAAGTATCCTATGTCCTTCCTCGTAGTATGACCTATAATCATGCCGAGTTTCATTTCAATCCATCAAGTAGTTTCGGCGTGATGCGCGTTTACGATACAGACAGACAGACAGACAGACAGACAGACAGACAGACAGACATGAATGAAAAAAATTACAGTTTTGGCTTGAGAATCGATATTTGAGTGCCCTCCAAAAAAAATTTTCAAAATATCTTCAATGTACAGATTTGGACCGGTTACAGTTTTATTATAAGTATAGATAGTTTGTGTAGTGTTTGCTGTTTTAATTTAACCGAAACATGCTAAAACCCCCTTCTCATTCTCTAACTAAAACATTTTTTTCCATACTATTGTTTCCAAAGAAAGCGCTACATTAGATAATCAGCATTGTCTCTGAACGGATGCTATTCCCATACGTGTATGAATGGTAAGATAACACTATTATAAATTGAGTAATACATCAATACGTCTCTGAATTCCAGTGCCGTGATAAAGGAAAGTGGACTTATGCTACAAAAAGATTATCCGTACGAAGCAATTAAAGAAAAGTGTCGTTTGGACAAGTCTAAGATCGCAGTCAACTGGCTGTCACTTTTTCGAGACGAACAATACAGAAGCAAAATTGAAGGATATATTGTATAACGTTGGTCCTCTTGCAGTTGGTAAGCCACTTTTGTACGACGAAATCTTTTTTATGATTGATAATCACTACATAGTATAAAACAAAGTCACTTTTTCTGTCCCTATGCCCCTTTGAATGCTTAAATCTTTAAAACTACTCAACGGATTTTGATGCGGTTTTTTTTTATAGATAGAGTGATTCAAGAGGAAGGTTTATAGGTATAATAAAATCGTGCAAAGCCGGGGCGGGTCGCAAGTAAAATATATATTCAAGCACAAATTTGGATTGACTATGGAGTACACCTACTCTTTTTTCAAATTTCACATACATGTTTAATAAGATATTCTTTGAAAATTGAGGAAATTAATTTTACTATTGCCATTATTAAACCCTGGTTGGGTTTGATATATTGCCATTATATCGAACCCAACCAGGGTTTGATATCACCGCTTGGCAGTACCTACAATCTGGTGGGAATCTACAGTTATGAATCGCATGGATTTAAGTCTACGTTCTTTCTTTCGTTTTATAAAATCCACCAAAGCTTTCAGTCCTGCGAAAAAAGGTATTGAGAATTAGCTATAAGAGTACACGATTGAAATGCTAAAACTGTTTTTAAAAGAATGCATGACTTTAAAAACCAGCAGTCAGCACTTAATTAATCCTTAATTAGGCCTTTAGCGTTACAAAAAACGTCTGAAACAAGATGGAAACTACATATTATAATATGATGATTTCAGGCGTGGACAGTGTTAACTTTTTTCATTATTCTAAAGGGATTGTCACAGGCAAATACTGCACCTTCGATGAATATGACCATGCAATACTTTTGACTGGGTACGGCTCAGGTAAGTAAATTTCCTAGCTCCAGCATTCCTGTGACTTTGTAAAAACTTAGGTATAATAAGGTCACTCCGTCACTCGCCTGTACCTACAGCGATAAGTACCTACAGCGCTCGGCAACTTGAAGTTGTAAATCAGTACTGCAACTGCCCGTGCTCTGAGTACACACTGTGGTACTCGCGTATCGTGTAGGGTCGTTCGTATACGACGACGATGCCTCGTCGTGCGTGCCTCTTGACTAGTTACTCGTAAGCGACAACCCTGTGCCGTCCGTTTTTAAATAATTGTTTTCGCGAAGTGCAACTTCTGTACCTGTATCAAATTTGTTGCACAATAATAAAATAGATATGATTCGATTAGCGAATGATTGTCTACTATTAACGTGTTTATTATAAATCACTACATAGTATAAAACAAAGTCGCTTTTATGTCCCTTTGAATGCTTAAATCTTTAAAACTACGCAACGGATTTTGATACGGTTTTTTTAATAGATACAGTGATTCAAGAGGAAGGTTTATATACTTATAACCGTGCGAAGCCGGGCGGGTCGCTAGTTCTATATAATTAATTAAGCTGAAGGCAATCCGAACTAAATTCATATGAATTGCAATATTTCAGAAAATGGTATAGATTTTTGGAACTTAAAGAACTCGTACGGTGCATCGTTTGGCGAGAATGGCTACATCAGAATAGAAAGAGGAGTTCACTGTATTGGCATAGGAGAAGATGCAGGACCAGTGACTATTCCTGTCGTCGGTTAGTTCTGAGGACCAGAAGAATTGAATGCAATATGTAAATATATTTAACAAAGCTAATAGGCGCTCATTAGGGGAGGCCTATGTTCACCAGTGGAATATTATAGGCTGATGATGATGATAGGCGTTTAATGCCTGGGCATAGGAGACGATGGAATAACATCGCCATCATAATCAACCTATACTAGTCCACTGCTGGACATAGGCCTCCCCTAATCTCTGCTGGCACATGGATGAGGCAAGCTGAAGATGGGCCGCTATGGCGCTCATTATGGGAGGCCTTTATAAAACATCGCCCGCTGTTAATTATGGATATAATTATGTATTAAATAAATAAAATAAAAAAGCCTTTTATTTCTTACTGAAAATGTTACAAGTTATTTTAGTTTGTTAGTAAATACAATTTTAGTTTAAATAAATGTTAGTTACAGTTTTTACAGTTCTATGAAAAAAAAATATGTATTAGTTATGAATAATAGATAACTATTTGTATGCAAAATAAATATCTTTACAAAGCTTAGTCCTTTTTTTGGTTTGTCCGGTTTTATCTATCAAGGTTTTTGATCACTTCGGGAATGTTCTTAATATTTTATTGTTTTATAATATGCTAGTATTATACATATATATAAGATTGAAGTAGCTATGATTGCTGTGTAATTATTTCTTTCTAAAAGTGTCTGATTGTACATATATCTAATAATGCATAATAATTATGAAAGTAGTCAATGTCGATACTTATTACAATTTCTTTTAGGCCTGCTTGTTTTTTGGCTTATCTCCGAAGGCTAGATTGTTTTTTGACGGGTTTTTCATAGATAGCTGTAGTCATAGTCATAGTTAGCTAAAGCTCCATAGCGTTAGATATCAAAATGGTATCAAGTTATCAAACGCGTGTTGTCGGTAATTGAAAATTAATTCGATTATAGTGTTGTTAGTACAAACTCGTTAGATACGCACGATTAGGTGATTTTTAAATACCATTGTGCGGCATACGTATCAAACTAATACGTGCATTGTATAAACTGCCTTTTCCTTATGAAACAAGGTCGAGATTGAATCCATAGATGGTATTAAAAATGCGTTTGTCTCGCATGAGAACCAGTAATAAGACCTTTGAATTGAGTTGAAAAAATAACAACAACATTTCCGATTAAGATTTGGATGGCTGTCGACTTTCCGTTAGTATTTTGTTTTTTAATTATATTGTCTTTTATAATTAAACATTAAACTGCCCGCGACTTCGTCCGCGTCGAATAATGTATTTGGACAGTCACATAAAACTTAACTCAATCTTGGCAGTAGCAATAGATTGTCTCTTGTCTTAGGTATTAGATCTGGCTGTTCTGCTCGATTGTCTGAACTATCAGTTTACTTTTGCTTTGCTGCTACCAAACAGCAATGCAGTAAGTGAAAGTAGCCCTAAGGGACCTCGGGCTAGGCTAGCCGCCTACTCCATTGTGAGCAATCGCTTACTTTCGATATCGTTGAACCCAAAAGTTTGTTGGCACAGTAGATTGCAAGTTTCAGAGTTATTTATAGTTATATTATTACATAGTATAAAACAAAGTCGCTTTCTCTGTCCCCATGTCCCTTTGTATGCTTAATCTTTAAAACTACGCAACGGATTTTGATGCGTTTTTTTATAGTTATAGTGATTCAAGAGGAAGGTTTATACGTATAATAAAACCGTGCGAAGCCGGGGCGGGTCGCTAGTATTATTATTTACAAGAGCTTGTTAGCACTAGGTAGGTACTTATATATAGTTTATCAGCCATCTTGTACCCATAACACAAGATCTGCTTAGCTTGGGACTCGATGATGCTGTGTGGATCCAGCATTATTTATTTATCTTATGAAGCATAAGCGACATAATATCTCGAACGATTTTATTTGTGATTGATTGATGACCGATGTGGAGCGACGCAGGAGGTTGCGGGTTCGATTCTCGCCCTGGGACAAATGTTTGTACGACCTTCAAATATTTGTTCCGGGGTTCTAGGTTTTCTATGTAGGTATTATAAAAATTACTGGACACTGATAAAGAAGTTATGCTACGAGCTCCAATAATAAAAACCATCGATCAAAACCACAGATCGATATCCTCTATTTACGAGTATGTATAAAAGAGAATTCGTGCAAGACGGCTTTTTAGTTCCACAAAAAAGATCGGCTTAATTCCGAGAACAACGGAATATCTTCATGCTTTTTACTTGTTCATTTTGAATTGTTGTCGGTTGACCGAAACATAGGAACAATCTTGGATTGTATTGAAGACTAGCCTAACTGCCTATCCGCCCTCAGCTTCGCACGTGTTTTTTTATGGAAACGTTTCATGTCTGTTTCTATTTCATGGGAACTGATTTATGGGAGGAAAACTACATACATTCAAAATTTGAGCTCGATCCATTCAGTAGTTTTGGCGTGAAGAGGTAACAAATACTCATCCATCCAAACTATCCTATTTATGATATTGGTGGGATTAGTTTCTACCCACATAATCATTAATATCACTTAAAGCCGGATTTACCAACTGCTGGGTCTCAGCAACCATGATATATATTTTTACTGTGTATTTATATTTTTATTGAAATACAATTTGAAGCGTCTACGCGTCTGGTCGTAGCGAGGACCGAGAGCTGGTGAGTATCTGACGCAACGCATCAGCATTGCCATACAGCGTATTGATATGGATCAGTTCATGCCTTAAGATCGTCTGTTTTAATTGTAATTAAGAGTAGGAAATTTCGATGTATTCTTGAATTTCAGACATTTTCCTTCCTAATAAATTATATACCTACAATACGTAATGTATGAAGTATATCAGTCATCTACCCATAACACAAGCTCTGCTTAGCTTGGGGCTAGAAGATGTTGTGTGGGTTGTCCAGAATTATTTAATGAATTATTTTACCATTTATTTAACTCGATGTATTTTGTACGTAGATAAATCAAAGTGATTTTCATGTAGGCGGCGCACGAGGTCGTTGTCTAGTCACTGACCAGTATGAAAGCAAACCAAGCCCTTCAATAAGTTCAAATCGTTAAATGTAGACTTTAGTGATACATCTTCGGCCACGTCGTCACCCACCATCAGATGAGATTGTGGTCAAACGAAGGACTATAGTTGATCAAGAAAAAACGTAATTTCTAATTTTACTATTCACCGTTTCTCTTATCTTTGGTTAATCCCATGTTTCAGTACACTCTTTCACGCGATACAAAGATACTCAATATAATATACTAGTTTCTGCTCGCGGCTTCGCACGCTTCTATGGAAATGTTTCAGGCTATTTCTACTCGTATCTCATGGGAACTGATTGATGGGATGAAAGTAGCCGATGTTTATTCCAAGGCTAGAACTACATCAGTAAACAATTTTAGCCCAATCCGTGTATTAGTTTTGCGTGAAAGAGTAAAAATACATTCATACATACAAACTTTTGCATTTATAATATTATATACTCATAGTAGGGTACGGCCTAGCGTCTTCCCGCAGCTTTGCACCCGTTTTTAGGGATATTAAGGCCTATAAGTTAATCCAGGTCTAGAATTAAATCTAAGCAAAATTTCAGCCCGATTCATTAAATAGTTATGTTGTGCAGAGGTTACAAACATCCAAAATTGAAAAATTTATTGGTATGATGTTGCGGTCACGGAAGTTTTAAATAACTCTTTTGACTAGTATTTATAATTGAGCTAAATTCAGAGCAGACTGTAGAAAACAATCTAGACGTAAATTACTATGATACTTTGTTGAAATGCAAAGACTCTAGCATTCATAACAGAAAAAGACAAGCAATAAAAGTATGGAGGAATCGTGAGATAATGATCAGAAAGTCTATGATCAGAAGATCACGGATGAATCACGATTGAGTCTGTCGTGACCAGCCGAGGCTTTCCTCGGAGCAAGTGAAGGTGCAAATCTTCTATGTTATTAGTATGCAACACTTTCACGGAATTATTGGTAGAGTTACAAACCGACGAACTAACTTTATTGAAACAATTTCATCTTGATTATATGAATGGATGAAACCTTTTTTGACAGTGCATTTTTTTACAATCATTCTATGATGAATCAATATTTTATAACAAATTATTTTTTATTATTTCTTAACTAACACTCTGAGTAGTTATTGTACTTTTTTCTAACGGAAGACCAGCCCTGTCTTCTATGAGACCATTGACCATTTTGAAAGTACCCTGGGACAAGTTTCAGTATGACAATATTATTTATTATGAGTTTATGTAACTCGTCCTCAATGGGGCGTAGGAATGTAGGACGAGTTCATGAAACACTCTGGCTCACCATAAAACCATGCTTCGAGCTGTGCTGCGCTGTGCTGTGCTGCGTCAATGAGTTGACCAAACATAGTACAGCGCAGTACAACGCAGCACAGCTTGATTTAGATTTGTCACCCTAAGGTTCCGCCCTTTGGTTCCGCCCTATTACTAAACCTTTGCTGTCAGATCGTCTGTCAGTGGGCTGTATTTATCCCATGAACCATAAAAGGTAGGCCGTTTCACACAACTTTCACAGGCTGTGTATTTCTTTTTCCGTTATTACAAATGACAATAAAAAACTAATTAAGTCCCAGAACCGATGTGGAACCGATCATCAAAGTAAGGCAAAGACGTATTCGGTTAGTACCTACTTAAATAGGTGACCGCATCTCCCCGCATTTCTGTCGATCCATTAAATAAACTGTTTTATTTCTTTTTTATTTTGAAAAAGTTTGTTACGAAGCTAGGAAACCCTTCTTTTGCGAATCGACTCGCACTTGACCGTTTTATTTGTAAAGTTCAGACGAAGTTGCGTGGAAAGGCTGCAGTGATTTTAGGTCAGACATGCCTTAACGAGCTCGATGCCCTATGCCCTGGGGCGGTAAGGGAAAGTTGACTCACAAAGGGCAGTAGCACTGTTAGGCTGGCCTCACACAGCCGGAAAACCTACCTGAATTAAGAATCTTAATTCAGACTCTTAATTCCGGCTCCTTCAACTCACATTATCTTAAAAATTGAGATAGATCAGTAGTCTCTTGTTTCACGACACACGCAAACGTCTCAAAATGGAGGAGCAATTCATAATCTGAATTCAATATGTGTGTGTTGCTCTATGCAAATGTACGGGATTACGCGCGTTCTGAATTCAAAATCTTAATATTCCGATCAGGAATTCAGAACGCTCGTCAGTATCATTCTTACAGATCGATCTGATAAATTCAGAATCTGAAAAAATCAGAATGTGTGTGGAGAATGTATAAATTGTATGGATTCCGGGCTTTCTGAATTAAGAATCTGAATTCCGTTTCTGAATTCAGAAAGACATTCCGGATGTCTGAGGCCAGCCTTAAAATGCGCTTTGCAATCTAAATCAGAGTCTTGAATGAATCACGCTCTAAATAAGCATAAAGATGAGTAGTATAGATTTCAGAGAAACGACAAGCATTCTAGTTAGAGAGAAGATTTATAAAGTATATCAGTTATCTAGTACCCATAACATAAGCTCTGCTTAGCTTGGGGCTAGATGATGCTGTGTGGATTGTCCAGAGCATAGTTTATTTATTTCTTTAGTTTACCTATCCTCGAGAGCAAAGGTTTTGAAGCAACTACTTGTCGATCATGTGATTACGTCAACTTCTTGATTACGGCTCTTTTAGCTTCCTCAGAACTTTTTAAGGTGAATCGCATAATGACACCTTCCAATTTTATT
Organism: Eupithecia centaureata; assembly: GCA_944547425.1. NCBI lineage: Eukaryota > Metazoa > Arthropoda > Insecta > Lepidoptera > Geometridae > Eupithecia > Eupithecia centaureata. The sequence continues at coordinate 3,676,760 of OX155693.1, read as the reverse complement.
TTAGTATTCTTTGTATCCCGGGAAAATGCGTTCTAATAAATAACACCCAGCATCATCTAGCCTCCCCCCTTAGACACACATAGATAGATATTTTTTATTATACATATAAAACACCCAGAACCCCGGTGCATATATTTGCAGATCGTACAAACATTTCTCCGGAGGCGGGAACTAAACCCACAACCACGCAGGCGGGCATTCACCCGCCGCGCCACATCGGTCATCATATCGATAGTTCTAAACCGCGGGGTCTTTCAAAGAACTATTAATGTGTTGTCTTTGTTTGTATGATAACGTCGCGTTGCCATGGTTACTGCGGATAGGGTCATTGACTTGCACGGGATGATCATGATAACAGAATGAATGTGGCCTGAACAAAGGTTACCTTATACTGACAATCGAATCATTTAGAAGCGACTTCTGCGGCGTAGTGGCTTCATCAGGAATCATTCGGGGTATAAGGACGCATTGGGTAAAAGTCATTTTCTCGGACTGGGGGGGAATGAGTGGGCAAGTTTCTTCGGCGAAACTGAGTGACTTCGAACCGTCTTTATGTGTCAAAAACTAATTTAGCTATCGCTAAAAACTTTATACACCTTGGAAGTTTAATAAATTTGCTTTATGAAACGCATAAATGTTTTCCATAAGTCGCGACAGTTTAAGTGTTATCAACAACAGAAGACAAAAGTGCGTCATATTACCCCGACTGACTCTAATGCTGGGCACTCAACACAGCATAAGCAAAGAAGCTATGCTTTTAGACTTCCTAGCTAGATGATGTGCGAAAGTGTAGCATCGGCTGTGCTTATTTTGGCAACTAATTTGTTCGTAGGTAATCGTACTATCATATCATAAAATCAAGCGCACGTATACGTACGACTGATCGCAAGCATAGTCCTCCCATAGGCGCTCCCATAGTCCTAGAAAGATCGGGATCATCGTACGTAATCGTACGCTTCCACACGAATCAAATTCGGAAAAAAACGAATCCAAAACGAGCACGGCCTTTGAAAGGAATCAACTTTATCAACGACTAGCGACCCGCCCGGATTAGCACGGTTTTATTATACGACGACGGATTTTGATGCGGTTTTTTTAATACAGTTATTCTATTAAAAAAACCGCATCAAAATCCGTTGCATAGTTTTAAAGATTTAAGCATACAAAGGGACCTAGGGACACAGAAAGCGATTTTGTTTTATACTATGCAGTGATTTCAAAGTCGTCACAGTTTCTTGTAACTGACGCCTAAAAGCCAGTTCAATATTGGTTTAGAAAGGTTAAATAATCGATAGTTTAATGAGATTTAAACGTCAGTGGACGCATGTAACATTGTTTAACGGTTCTCGGTCATGGCTTTCATAAACTAATGGAAATCAATATTTGTTCCACAACAGTAACTGAGAGGTTTCATAGCAGAAGTGATACTTGACAGTACCTCTATACCTTCAAGAGACGCGATGCAGCCATTTGTGAGAGTAAGATAAGATTATGATTTGGAATTTATAAGAGCGGGACAGAGCATACCTTTATGGAGAGGCGTAAGGGAAACTACACAACTAATTATGAAATTGGCTTATAGGAACAAAATTTATCTTCATTAATCCGGCAATATCCGGCCGGAGCGGTCTTCCTGAGTCTTATCACTTGTATGGTTTTAACTTCGGTATTCCAAAAATCCGATCAGGGGACAGTTAGAAAATGTTCAAAAGATCTATTGAATACTTTTTAAACACCAACTGTTACTATAATTTAGGCAGGGATGAGAGAATTATACCTTCTAGTACCGCCCTAATTAGCTATGTTCCAAAAACATACATTAGTTAAAGGTCTTGTCACTTCTAAGATGTAAAGTTGATCATAATATTCTAATAGTTTTACAATGGTGCATACGTATCCTATCCCTACAGGAAGAAACTGGATATTTGCGGTTACGCAATGAATACGTTCCGTATCCCCGAATCTCCGATGCCGTCAAGAGTCCGGTCCGTTATTATTCTGAGTCGAATTGTAGATTCATGTACGTATAAAGTATGAACTGCGCAGCGTATGGCTGTTGGACATAGGATTCTAGAGATCTATACATAAGTAAGTCTGGTTGCAGATGATAATGATGATCTATCCAGTTCATATATCGCTTATAAACATACGCAAAACAAACACAATCATCGTGGAGCATGAAACTAACCAAAACCAATCAGGCTATTCCTTCCACCTATTGTGTCTGACAATGGTGACATAATGGACACCGGTGCCATTGATCGAAGGTCGTCGAGTCTCCAATTAGGGTTCGGTGACGTGAACTCCGCTTTTACAGCTAATTGTTATGTCTGCTTGAACTTCGACGAGTGTGGGCTGGTTTTAAATGCATCTTGGATATATTTTTTTATTCCGTGATTCACAAGAAAGGGGTAAGGCATATTATCTCATCATAACACTACATAGTATAAAACAAAGTCGCTTTCTCTGTCCCTATGTATGCTTAAATCTTTAAAACTACGCAACGGATTTTGATGCGGTTTTTTTAATAGATAGTGATTCAAGAGGAAGGTTTATTTTATACGTATAATAAAACCGTGCGAAGCCGGGGCGGGTCGCTAGTTTATTATATTTATCTATTTAAACTGTTTTGTACTAAAGGACCGTGCCTCGGAAGCCGTTGGTCCTGAGCCTGACCTCTCACAGGTCGTGTCGGAAAGCAGTGTTATGATTGACGTGTCTGTGTCTGTATCTCCCAAACGGATGATAACATTTGGATTTGTTTCTAAATAAAAAAAACACGTCTTCGCGAATGTTCTGTGATGAAAACCGAAACAGTCATTGAAAAGTTTTTTAACAGCAAAAAGGCGCAAAAAGTTCCAAGCTCATGTCATATCGATCAATCTTTGGCAAACTTTTATCTTAAGGCGTAGCTGTAGTAGTTTCATTTAGTCTAGTTTAGGAAGAGATAATAAAACTACTACAGATGCATTGAAAAAAAGCTTATGATCGGTTTAACAAACTGTACTTGTGAATTTTGGAAATTCCTTTATTTAACGGAATTATAATAAAAAATAAGTGGGGGCGCCACTTTTGCTGCTGTTTGCGCCTTATTCTCCAAATCGTTACACGAGCTTCATCAGACTATGGGACCCGTCGGATTTATAAAGGCACTATCACGAATACTTGTCACTACATAGTATAAAATGAAGTCGCTTTCTCTGTCCCTATGTCATTGTGTCCCTTTGAACGCTTAAATCTTTAAAACTACGCAACGGATTTTGATGCGGTTTTTTTTAATAGATAGAGTGATTCAAGAGGAAGGTTTATACGTATAATAAAACCGTGCGAAGCCGGGGCGGGTAGCTTGTTATAAGTTATTTATATTTCTATTCATACATTTCAACCCGTAGTCCCTTTTTTCGGTAAAGGAAACATGCATGCACCGTACGGTTGATGTTTTTGTCGCGCAAATAAGCTTACATAACCGAACAAAACGAAGGAAACCTTATAATTAACGATATCCGTTATTTTACCTTCGAAAATTTCACTTCGATAAGGTCTTTTGCAAAGGTTTTCGGGCCAAGTTGAGACTTTTGGGTAAATCATTATACGATTATATCAGCTAGATTGATAAAAGGTAGGATTATTTCACGGTCGTTAGGCGAAAAATAGTTTTCGTTGAGTTAACTTCTTGGTAAAGTTTAACTGATAACGTCCTTTAAGGTTCACAAAGATCAAGACCCAAAATGATTGATTTTCAGATATCAAGATCTGAACAACTGGCTTTTGAGTTATCCTTAAAAATGCATTTTTTGATGAATGAGCTCGAGGACACCAGTCATTTTTAAGTTATCTATAATCACGAGTGACATTAAAAGTCGGTTGTTAGCTTTTGTAAAAAACAATGGCTAGCATCATAATAGTTACAATCAGACACAAATTCACAGAATATCTGAGTGTTTTCTATGTATAGTTAATATTATACATTTGATTGTATTGCATTAAATATATCAGTCATCTAGTACCCATAACACAAGCTTTGCTTAGCTTGGGGCTAGATGTTGTGAGCATTGTCTAGTATTATTTATTTAGGTAGGTATTTAATTTTTTTTTAATATACTTATACCTAAGTATTTTACTACCAATCTATTATATCCTCGTAATCTAGTGTTATGTATGTTTCCTAGTATTTCATGATCCGATAAAAAAGATAATAATGAAACAGACTAACGTTCTTTAATCTCACGGTCGATTTACAGCAGCAATATCTCGAGCCTACATTCGGATAAAAAGTTGACCGATGTTTTCATTATGTACATTAACTATTGTGACTATACAAAGTAAGTACCACATAACGTCACATCACTACATAGTATAAAACAAAGTCGCTTTCTCTGTCCCAATGTATGCTTAAATGTTAAAACTCCGCAACGGATTTTGAAGCGGTTTTTTTAAATCGATAGTGATTCAAGAGGAAGGTTTATACGTATAATAAAACAGTGCAAAGCCGGGCGGGTCGCTAGTTAAAATTATAAATGCAAAAATTTTGATAGATGGATATTTGTTACCTTTCACGCCAAAACTACTGAACGGATTGGGCTGAAATTTTGAAGACCTAGTTATAGGTTGTTTCTATGGAAACGTTTCAAGGCTAGTTCTATCTCATGAAAACTGATTTATGGGATGAAAATGTCTAAGCATTATTCCAGGACTAGAACTACGACTATAGATGATCAATTGAACTTGCAAAGTGAAGTTCGATCACTATTATATGAGTCACTTCATTCGAAGATATAATTAACCAGGTAGTAGTACTTTAAACCTACTAGGCAGTCGCACGATTTTAAAAGTAAATCGATTTACTCGATTTCATGTTTTTTTTTTTTTTTTTTTGAGGGTAGCTATTCCTTAGCTGGCTTTGTCCGCAAGGCGATGTCTTCATTTCTTCAGAGAAAATTTAAAATTTATTGGGTGGGTAGAATCATACCTACTATGGGTGGGTGATTTTATATCTTCGAATGAAGTGACTCATATAATAGTGATCGAACTTCACTTTGCAAGTTCAATTGATCATCTATTGATATTTCGTCACTTCATTCTTCAGATATAATTAACCAGGTAGATGTTTAGAGTATGCATCATTTGCAATCAAATATGCTTTTATAAAATCAAAATAAAATTTAAATTTAGAATTATAATATACAAGCTTTACCCAAAATTAGTAGGTAGTTTGTTAATATTTTTACTAACTATAGGTACCTACTGCAGGAAGACATCCTCAAACATTTTACAATGTAAGTTATCTTATTTTCTATTTGTTTTTATCGTTACCTAATACTTATGATCAAATAAGTAGGTACAAAAAGTAATTCTCTATTTTTCATTAATAAAAGATTTTGATTTAGGGAAAAATCCCTTCTTATAGGGCGATTGTAAGTCCTAGCAAAGTTTTGTGAGGATCCATGCCATCCGACCGTCTTCTGGAAAAAGTCAAACGAGACCTCAACGGAAGCCGCCGCTAATGCGTGCATATTTAGCGCTAGAAGCGCTAAATATGGTCATGTCAACTCCATTCTCCACTTTACATCAGCAGGACTAAAGCTTGATGTCATTAATCATTAATCCAGCGCAGCAGCCGGATAAAGCTTTGAATTTTCTTTGATAAATTGCAGGATCAAGGTCTGGTTCAACAGCAGTAGGAGTTTTTAAAAGATCAGAAAATTGGATTTGTTACCTTTTAGGTATATTTTTGTTTGACACTTTAATGAGCTAAAGCGCATGAGCAGGTATTACTGTCGTAATGACCGATGTAATGACCAGCTAAGTCAAGCACTAACCGAGAACCCCAAGTTAAAAAATGTTTTGGAATTGAGGGGTTTTGTTTGTATGTAAATGCCGTTTAGCATACGTCTAATGTTACCACCCAATAGCAATGATAGTGCTGACCGTTGCAAATAAAAGGTTGATTAGAGTACCTCTGCTGAACTGTTATATTTGGAAAGTGAGTAGGTACATCCACTGGTTGAGAAGTCAATAAGTCACCAGCAATAATATTTTAAATATTCATGGGTATTTTCAATAATGTGTTCTGATTACGTCAGTTTAGAAACAATAAACTCCCAAATTTGCTACCACCCACTGTGGGTGGTACGTTGATACTACTAAAGACGGTGGATAACATTAAGTTTTAGACTGGACTTGCTAGAGGTGGGATAGTTTGCTGTTTAAAAGTAGTCCTGAGCTTCGCGGTTCCCAAGGTAGGACTTCTTTGTTGTGATATTTAGTGGGATTGAAAATGATATTTTTATGATGTAAATTATTCTAATATAGTATTTCAAAATCTAATACCGTCTTTAGGAAACCAGGAACCTGTCCAATTCCAGTTGTTTCATTGCTTAAATTTCTTAAGCACTTTAGGACAACAGAATATGGCGGGAATGCATAGAAGTTGCTTTTCTGCTATCTAATCGTTAACGCGTCTATCGCCAAAGTATCTGGATCTCGTTTGTAGACTTTATAGTCGAACATTTCGTATAGGTGCGCAAAGCAAAATGGTTGAGCTATTGGAATACTCAATGGAATAGTCCTCACTTTATATTAGGTATAGGTAGATATGTGTCGATATTAATTTAGCGTGATTCTTCTCTAGCTACGATGCACTAGCATGACAATTTAAAACCATTTGTAATGTAGTAAGGAGCTCATACAAAATCAAGAAGCTTCTATAAAGACTTCTATGGCAAAATATATATATATTTTTTATCACTATGTAACTTAGAGATAGGTAACTATGTTTTACTAGGTTCAACTATGTTTACTACATTCTGGTGGTAATAATTGTATGTTTCCGATACATAAAATATCACTGAGATAAATATAAAGCGTTAGTATTTTCTAATAGCCTTATTTACAGGTAGAAGCAAATAAGCCTCTTTAAGGAATTAATGAAGGTTTATTGCAGCTAGAAATCCGTGTTTAAGAATCAGTTTAGGCACGATCCTATGATCCGTCATCTTAAAATGAATGAATTTAATGAGAGTTATTAAATTCAACATAAAAGTTTTATGAACTTTAGAATGAATGAAGTGGTCACAGTTAGTGAAAATAAAGACTCCTTGAGAGCGACCACAAACTAAAATAGCCCCTATGTATCTAATTCGATTAAATTAATAATCGCTGCTAGCATTTCAGGTTCATCATCGCAAGAAAGATGACTAGGTACCCTTTTCTGTTGTACAGTATAAATAGATAGTTAACTTTTCGAGTAACTAACTCTAACTCTACTAGTTAACTTCATAGAATAACTTAAATCCAATCAGTTTTATAATGGTTAGCCGACAATTATAAAAATGTTGGTTATACTCAGGGTGTACCCAATTTTATAATTGCGGTGCTGGAGCACGTGGCTTGCTCTAGTTTAGAGTCTGAGCTGTCGGCCTCGCTCCTGCCTGAGGCCCCCTGCAACCTGCGGGGTTACCTCCCCCCCATAGTTCATGTATAACGAGGTATATGTATAAGGGGGCTGTTCTGTTCCCCACCCGGGGGCGACTGGTCGTCGGTTGGACTGACGCCACTACTGGTGCCTTTGCGGATGCGGTTATTTATTTTTAATATCAGGAACTATATTAATTTTTATAGCCTTTTAATCTTAAAACTAGTCTTAGTGAGAGCTTCTGACCAAACAATTACATCGTAGTTTTCGTTCTGGATAAGATTTCATCACGATCCAGACCGGGAGTTACGAAGTTTCCCCTTACAATTTTATAACCTATATATAAGAATTTTATAATAATTTCAATAAGTACCGAGAAGCCCCTGTTAATAGCAGTGGTGCCTTAGCTTAACTACTGCTGAGCTGAGTCGACTCTCTTATCCTCACTCCTATTGGCATCAGATATTATAGCAGCAATTTTACGTTTTAAATTGAGTGCTTGTAAGAGAGCCCAGTTTTCTGAATTGCAAGTCAAAAAACGGGCAAAGTAAACGAAAACATATAATATATACCAATACTTATCCATCATACTTGGCAATCTCTCTTTGAAACCCACCGAGAGCTTTAAGAATTAATTGTAATTTTACCTCTTACGAGCGTAAAAAGTGCACTTAATGCTTAATAGAATTGCCATGTGTTGTTCGACAGACAACCACCAGGCGAACCTAATGACCTACTTAACAAGAGTGATCTATATTGAATCTTATTATATAAATATTTGATTTAATGGTACTGTGATAACCCACGGTTACCATTTATTCAATAAGAAAGCACGTGTTAACTTTCCGTTAACGTCAAGGTTCTAATTTGCAAAAATACGCAACTACCAGACTTAGTTGTAATTTTTATAATATTTCGCTTTGCGAAAACCCACGGATAACCTTTAGCATAGCAGGTTATAATTTGAGAGTATAAATGTCAGCAGGTAAAGCATCAAACGTGGTCCCAACATAGTGTAATTATTGTAATTTTTGTGAAGATCTATGATTGACTTCTAGCATATAGCAGCCGTGGTGGTTCTAATTTGCGAACCTAAATGTAAGTCAGTACCATACGTGGTAGTGTAATTGTTCTAATAAAGCGCTTTGGGAAACCCACAGTTAACCTCTAACAACCATTGAGGTTCTAATTTGTGAAAATAAATGCAAGCAAGCATAATTGGTTATGTAATAGTTCCAATATTTGCTTTGTGAAAACCCACGGTTAACCTCTAAGTATAGAACAGTCATCGTTGTTGAATTAGCGAAAATAAATGTTAGCAAGTTTTTATTCTATTATTTTGCTTTGTGATAGCCCTCGGTTAACCTCTAAGCATAGAACAGTCATCGTTGTTCGAATTAGCGAAAATAAAAGTTTGCAAGTTTTAGTTCTATTATTTGCTTTGTGATAAGTAGTGATAACCCTTAGAACAGCCATCGTTTTGACCCACAGTCAATCTCCAGGCCTAAGTAGGTAGTTACCCACCAGAGGTAAAATCTACCTTCTTGCTTTACGTACATTTCGAAAAAGTTAGCATTTCGTAAAAGTTTGCAAGTTTTAGTTCTATTGTTTGCTTTGTGATAACCCTCGGTTAACCTCTAGCATAGAACAGCCATCGTTTTGACCTCAGGGTCAAACCCCCAGGCATAAGTAGGTAGTTACCTACCAGAGGTAAAATCTACCTTCTTGCTTTATGTACGTTTCGCAAAAGTTTGCATTTCGTAAAAGTTTGCAAGTTTTAGTTCTATTGTTTGCTTTGTGATAACCCTCGGTTAACCTCCAGCATAGAACAGCCATTGTCTTGACCCCAGGGTCAATCCGACAGGCTTAAGTAGGTAGTTACCTACCAGAGGTAAAATCTACCTTCTTGCTTTATGTACGTTTCGCAAAAGTTTGCATTTCGTAAAAGTTTGCAAGTTTTAGTTCTATTGTTTGCTTTGTGATAACCCTCGGTTAACCTCCAGCATAGAACAGCCATTGTCTTGACCCCAGGGTCAATCTGACAGGCTTAAGTAGGTAGTTACCTACCAGAGGTAAAATCTACCTGCTTGCTTTACGAACATTTTGCAACAACACTTGAAAAGATAATAGCACTTTGGAGTTAAATTCGGAGTTAAGTGAACAAGGTAATTGTTCACTTAACTCCGAATCTGACGAATACACTATTACTCGTCGGCGTTTTTTATTCTCCTTCTCTTAATTTTATTATTATAACATTTAATCATGTCGAAACTTCTCTTCGGCATGAGGAATAAATTTATTTTACAAGAGGGAGCTGTTACGTCCGTACGCTGCCTCGCACGAAAAAAGAATGAAGACATCGCCTTGCGGACAAAGCCAGCTAAGGAATAGCTACCCTCAAAAAAAAAAAAAAAATAACATGAAATCGAGTAAATCGATTTACTTTTAAAATCGTGCGACTGCCTAGTAGGTTTAAAGTACTACTACCTGGTTAATTATATCTGAAGAATGAAGTGACGAAATATCAATTCAAAATTTCAGTTCAATCCGTTCCGTAGTTTTTGCGTGAAAGAGGAACAAACATTCATACAAACTTTCACTATTATATGTAATATTACTAGCGACGCGCTCCGGCTTCACACGGGTGTATTATACATATAACTCTTCCTCTTGAATCAATATCTATTTAAAGAAACTGCATCAAAATTCGTATCCTAGTTTTAAAGAGAACTAGTTTCTAAGCTTACATAGAGAGAGACAGACAAACAGACAGCGGAAAGCGACTTTCTTATAAACTAACTATGACATATAACTATGAGCATAAGAATAAATAATAAATATACACTGTTATTGTCTATTCTTATGGTATGAGGATCAATGAGTTATTCAAGGCGAACCATTACGCCCCTTATAAATAGACTTAAATGGTTGTCTAAATCAGAGGTTTCCAAACTATTTTGTTTCATAGACCACTTTCAAAATTTTGCTGGATCCGGTGGACCCCCTGCAGCTACATTACTACGAATCTGAAAGATTAGATCTGTGGAAACTTGCGTTGTCGCTGAGTTTCAACAACGAATTAACAGTTTTCGAAAAAAAAAGGATAACAATGGCTTGAGTTTTAAAAGGAATAACCGCAAATCTCCCCGTTCTGTGATATTCAACCTGCTCCTTTTTTGTTAAGAAGTTTTTAACGGCACTTAAACTTTTTTCGACAAGATATTACGAGTGAAACGCTATCAGAAGCTTCTGCACAATTCCCCACAGCCCAGGATATTTTTCGAGTATTGATGCCTGTAGCCAACATTTTTGATACCCTCTTTTAAACCTCACTGTCAGCGCCTCATTAGTGCTAAGCTCGAGTAGCTTCTCTGGTTATATCACATTCTCCACGTGAAATAGATTTTTGATCCATGGTGGTATTAAAATAAAATATTATCATCATATTATTCTATCTGCCTATATTAATAAGAGAAGTCAAGCCAAAATTTTATTTCTTCACTATCAAAACCAACTTAATTTTCATGCACCCCCGCATACAATTTGTGGACCCCCATTTTTTATCACGCCTAACATAGACCCCCTCGAGTCTCCCGTGGACCCCTGGGGGTCCACCTGGACCACTTTGGGAATTACTGGTCTAAATGGTAAAAACTACTCTAAGGCACACCGTTTATATAACAATCATACTTTCCTTAGATAAGGAAAGAGCTAGGCTAGCGTAAAACAACGTCAACACTGTTATCTGTGTGACGAATTATCACTTTAATGACGTCATCGCTCTATTCCCATTATTTAGTACGCTTCAAAGGAGTTTACGATACTTTTCACCTCAGAACGTAATAAAATTAACGTAACCTTTCACGTAATAGTTTCTTTCTACTTTGTTTCGTGGCTATTCTCGGTTCATCTTAGGTATTTTTAGGGTTACGTACACAAAGGTTAAAAACGTGACCCTATTACTAAGACTTCGCTGTTTGTCCGTCCGTCTGTCTGTCATCAGGCGGTGTATAGAATCGCGATGGCAAGGCTGTGGAAATTTTCACAAATGATGTATCTATATTTATTTCTGTTGCCGCTATAATAACCGATAGGTCAAAAAACGAAATAAATGAAACTATTAAGGGGGGCTCCCATACAACAAACGCGATGGGCCGATTTTGATACGGAACCCTTCGTGCACGAATCCGACTCTCAATTGGCCGATTTTTATAAAATCTTCATTATTTCTGGGGCGTCCGTCGGGTCAACTGTTGCCCCAGAAAGGGGTGAAATAATGCTAATTAATGTGACCTCGCTACCTAAACACTTGATCTTGATAACTCATATTAAGGTCTTAAGGTCAGGAGAGTATTATAGGGCATACTAAAGGAAACGTGCCCCTATCGTCACTTTAGGCTGAAGACGATAACAATTGAGGAGAAATAAATACTGCACACCATTCATATTGGACAATGAACTAAAAAGTGTTAAATGGATTTTTTCTCTCTTCTTCATTTTTCTTTGAGTACCTACCTATTAAATGTACCTAGTTGATATGCTACCTTTGTGCCATACCAGACACTGATTTTCAAACACGGCCTGAAAATCAGTGTCGCTATAGTTTGACCGAAACCGCTGCAGCGCTGTACCGCTCCTACCTAAAACGCGCATAACTTAGGCGCGGTGCTGCCGTTTCAGTCAAACTATAGCGACACTGATTTTCAGACAAGCTGAAGCTTGTAGCGGCATAATGCTGAGACAGGATACTTTTTAGCTCCTTATGTAACATTGATGTTTTGAGAGTTCAAGGTATAGGAGTACTATAGTAGATTTATAACTACGACTTACTTCCAACCATAGGTGTGATCGCCTTCTCCCCTTCGTGGTGGAAAACCTTCAGAGAAGCCATGGTTCCCTTCAACTGTTCGTATTCACGGGCCATCTGTCTTTGTACCTGAAAATAATATTGTAAGTATTTAGGATTCGTATTATTTAGGTAGAACCAATGTCGCGCGGCGGGCAAAGGTTTGTAAGATCTGTAAATATTAGTACCGGGGTTCTGAGTTGTTTTCTATGTATAGTAAAAATATCTATCTGTGTAATCTATTGTATTTAGTATATCAGTCATCTAGTATAAGTGCCCATATCACAAGCTGTGCTTAGCTTGGGGCAAAATGATGCCATGTGGATTTTCCAGCATTATTTATTTATTTGCGTCGGCGTGAACTATCGTATAAGTGACTCATTTAAAGCGGTTCAATTCATAACGTTTCTTCATAGCCTTAAAGACAATGAGACTTAGCGATATTTTCTCTTTCGAAGCCCCATCCTAAGCAGATATTTTTTTACAGATACCTATCCAGTGATCTTAAGAAAAGTTACACAGTTCTAAGTAGAAAAGTAAAAATAATTTCACGACGGAAGACCACCTGCAGGTCTTCCCTATTCTACAATTCACGATCATAAAAAATGCGGCAAATAAACTTTCATTTCTGACGAATAATATGTATAAATTGCAGAGATAATAGCGTGCTTGTCCAATCATCTCACAAAGCACTCAAAACCAAATTATAATGATATAGGTCTTGTAATCTCAAGAGCTAGGCTCAGTCAAAAGCATCTGCTTCCAATTAGAATGATTAATTCTAAAGATAATGCCCGCCAGCGCCGGCAATCAGACCAATTGCATTGTGATTTGTTCATTACCAAGAACATAAAGATAGATCGCGAAATAATGGGAACAATACGTTACAGGAGTGGTTTATCCCCGCGTGGGCTCAAAAGTGAAATTTCCGATCTCGATCTCTCACCGCGATTATCACACAATGTTCACAAACCACAATGGATCCACGGCAAAAATATTAAACACTTCCCACACAAAACAGTTGAGTAATACCCCAAGGCGGTTTCACGCGACATAACGTGTTCGTTTTCACCTAATTCTGCCAAACGCCTTGACCGAGTTTCTCGAGAAATCACTAATCTTCAACTAGGACATTACGCGACAATTAGCAAAATACAACTACCCGCAAACGTAACGAAAAGTCACGGAAAAGCAGACCGTTTGCGCTACGGAATACATGCGACAGTAGTCTGCGTGTTCTTGATGACAAGAGGTAACTGTTGACGACCGAACGAAATTGGACACCCCGACCATTCAACCGACACGGAGCAGGGAAGTTCGTTGACCTCGGCTCCGCCTGACGTTCAGAAGGCACACGCATCAAAGGACAATAAAACGATCGCGATGTACACAACAATAGAACGAATGCTTTGGCTTCAATCCAGACACTGAATTAGACTAAGTGACCTAAACTAATGCCTAAACTGTGTGGCTTCTTCAATCTTCACCTAATCATGCACGATGAATTTGTTGTTCGCTTTACGCTTCGCTGACAGTCACAGCGGCATGGCGTAAGGGCGATAGGCTAGAGAACGTGGGTTCTATTCGATATCAGCGGGACTTTCGATATTTATTTGGATTTTTTGAATCGTGCTTCATTATATTTATCTTTGTACAGAATCAGCAGAACTAAGCCGTAGATGGCCAGTAATATGACGAAGTGAACAAAAATCAAAGAGCACTTTATTTCCTAGTTTTAATTATTTATAAAGTGAATTTTATGACGTGTCCAAGTGTCCTTTTGTAAGGTCTTAAGGAAATAAAGCACTTTGACTATTGACCATGAAAGCTTTCAATTATGATCACTTTATTTAAATTGTCATATTTTTACGTAATTGGTCCGCCTTTTGTTCGTGCCAGAAAACCAGAGCAGCGTTATTGTGGAGCAATATCTGAAAAAGATGAGATCCTCCAGCCTCAGCTAACTGAGGACCTTATGGTTGACACACAGTGAAACAGTTTGAGCATTTTTTTATATCATTGCGATTTTTAGTTATGTGAAAAAATATATTTTCTTTCTTTTCCTTTTGGTGGATTAATCTGTGCTGATGAGAATGCAACGAATATTAACTTGTTTAGCTAATATTTCTTAGTGTTTATTACTAGAGTGGCATGCCAGTTTCGAATCGATTGAACTATCTGTGTTAACTGTTTATATTACAAGAAGACGACAATAATGTTTCAGAGTTATGTTTTTGAAAACACGTCGTTTAGGAGTGACAGGTTTATGAAATGAATTATATTGGGATATGGGATGAGTAATAAAGTTTTACAATAATTAGAGATTCTTGAAACAAACAAAGCACAAACCAACAAAAAACACAATAACAGCATAAAGTAATATAACGTATAAAGGAAGTAATAACTTAGGCCTTAGGCCTATGATATTTATCATAGGCCTAAGTTATTATTTCCTTTTTTATAAGTGTTTATTTATATCATAGATTAGTGTTTTTAAATTTAAGTATTCTTTGTGTCGTTTCAAATAAAGTCTTTTATTTCATTTCATTTCCTTGATCAATCCTATTTGAGGAGCGTATCATACAGCGCCATGGAATAAATTTAACTGAATTTCGTAAATACTGAGACTACTTAACTAGAAATACGTTGGACAATCCACACAACATAGATAATCTAGCCCCAACCAAGCTACGCAGAGCTTAAGTTATGGGTAGGTATTAAACGACTGCTGGCAGATGCTGGATGGGTCAAGCTGAAGACAGGGCGCTATGGCGCTCATTAGGGGAGGACTATGTCCAACAATGGACTAATATGGGCTGATGATGATGACTAGACGAATGATATACTTAATACAATACATTACATAGATATTATACATATATTTTATTATACACTAGCGACCCGCCCCAGCTTCGCACGGTTTTATTTGTACGTATAAATAAACCATCGTCTTGAATCACTCTATCTTTTAAAAAACAGCATCAAAATCCGTTGCGTAGTTTTAAAGAATTCAGCAGTCAAAGGGACATAAGGATATAGGGACATAGGGACAGAAAAAGCGACTTTGTTTTATACTATGTAGTGATTATATGGGGTTTTGGTGTTTTCTATTATGTTCACATAGCAAGCAGATCGTAGAAACTTTTGTCCAATGCAAAAATCGAACCCGCAAACCAACTGCGTCCCATCGGCCGTCAAATATGAACCGAGCTATAGTTTCAAAGGTTTCCAATAATTGGAAATCCTTGAAGTATCAATCCTATTTTAAGAGCATAGCATAGGTAGGTATATCGCCATGGAATCAATTTACCACAGCGTTCCGTGAATATTGAGATCGTGGTCTAATTTGATAAGCTGAGGTTTTATTTCACTTATGTTTTAGTATTAGAGAAAACTAGCGACCCGCCCCGGCTTCGCACGGTTTTATTACGTATAAACCTTCCTCTTGAATCACTCTATCTAAAAACCGCATCAAAATCAGTTGCGTAAATTTAAAGATTTAAGCATACATAGGGACATAGGGACAGAGAAAGCTACTTTGTTTTATACTGTGTACCTAGTGGTTCATAATAAAAATCTGTAACAATCATATGCATATCTTGCGCTTGCTTTCAGAGTTAAATTGAATAGACACGCGTAATCCCTTATTGATATTATCTGTCTGTTAGGATTTAATGTCTAAAGTGCTGAACCAATTTAAATGAAATGCCCAAAGTCACTATTTCACGCGGACGAAGTCGCGGGCACAGCTAGTTCATTATATTTGAGCAAAATAACGTGACGATTTTTCAATTGATATTCAAATTGCAAAGCCACAAGAACTATAATGATGGTGCCAATCCAACACGCCACTAAAAGTTACATAGTAATTGTGGCTTTCAGTAATTCTCATATAATGCTAATCGCTGTCGATCGTTACAATCGATTGGCAATAACGTCTAACAAAAAACGTTGAGCCAACCATAACGTGCTGGAACCGGGCTTCTAATGACGGTATGGAATGAAAGTAGAAATCAATCAAGGGAATCTAAGCTGACTAAGTGAGAAAGTAGTTATAATTTCGGTTTGAGTCGTAACCAGAATCTGAAAAAGAAGAACAAAGGGTGCTAGCCTATGGCAACTAGATTAAAATAAACGTCATTATCATAGACTTCATAATTGAGGCCCTGGGACGCCTTTGTCCAGCAGTAGAAAAATGACGTCACCCACCATGTGTACCTCGTACTCTACGTATATAATGGATAGAACATATTATTAGAGACCGATTTATGATAAACTTAAGGGGTCTTATACCAAAATTCTTTGAAAGTCGAGAAGATAATGAGGAGATATTTCGACCATATTGTGCTCTTTTTTGCATTCGACTAGTACTTACTTATAGGTTCCTAATTTTTTTCTCAAATACTTAATACTTCTTACGAAATACTTCTAAACTATAATAATAATTCTTTAATAATTCTAATAATTATTTACTAAATACTTTTACGAAAAAATAACCCTATCTAAATCTTAGTTTCGTATTAAAAACAATACCTAATATCTAACGTGTTGTTTGATTAGGACATTTACTGTCTAGGTACCAAATAACATTTTGACAAAATTGAAAAGTTTATGCAAAGAACACGAATTATGTATGTTTTTAGTGCAAAGATTACGATTTGAATCAACATTTTTACAATGTTTGATTGACAGTATTTTTTCAAACAAAATGCGTCTGAACAGTTCACTAAAATACAGACAAGATGATCTTTTTATGAATGTTTTTATTCTATTATAAATGTTTAAAAACTGCATATTCAATTAAAAAAAGTTATTTAAACAAGAATATAAGAAACCTTGCACCAACATTGACACACTTGTCGTAATGTTAAACACCTGTTCAATCCCAGACCTCGTGACTTGTTTTAAGGTGAAACCCAACAAAGGTGTTCTTATTGCGAGTTCGCCACTAACGTAATATTAATCGTATTATCTGTAACGATTGTACTTAGGCGATTATTAAACTCTTCCGTATTTTTTACAGCTTCAGCTAATATTGCTTTAAACGAGGTGTGATTATTAAACCTATTTTCATAATCATGAGAAGAAATTGATACATTTTTCTTGTACCTTTGGATATGCTCTCTGTTATCCTACAACACAGGCTACAAAGACCTAGTGTAGGAAGCAAACGGGCTTCTCTATTGGTGCAATACGAGTGTCTTAGTGCAACTAATACCTATATCTTAGAAATGTATTTTTATAACTGTACTTAGAAATAATTGTACTTAGAATGTAAGAAACTAAGAAATAAGTTTATCTTTTAGGCTTTGTAGAATACTGTACCTAATTAGTTTTTAGGGTTAAGTGCGTCTATACTTAATTGTACTGTCACAGACGATGCTTTTACGCCATGGTTGAAAGAATCAATGGCAAAGCACATACATTTACAACTTTTATGTAATTACTTTTATATATAAAAAAACGTATGCGAAGGCGTGGGATGATGAAACAAGTACCTATTTATTATAAGAAAACTTTACCTTCCAACTAAATAAATTTCAAGTTCAAAGAAAATCATAAATGATTTTAATTTAATGCTTATGTTTAAAATAAGGAAACAAACTCGGCCGTTTCACTACCAATTTGTCCTCATTAACTTGAAGTGTTTGCTTATTTATTAAGTAGTTTTGTGTTGAATTATGGTTTTGCGTTTTTATTGATATTCAGATAGGTATCCATTGCAGAAACTGGGTTATCAAGTTCAATGACTACTACACCATAGATAAATATTTGACGGCAGTTGCACGGATTTTTTTGCTACTAGTTAAAATCTAATACAGTTCATTCTAAAGTTAAACTTTAGCATTTTATAATATTGAAAAACTAGTAATCCGCGTTTGTATCCAATTAGATTTTTGATTTCATTTGTTCAATAGTATTTCGACAGGGTTTCGATGCAATCACACTATATAGTACCCTTTTTTAGTTGTTAAAAGGGTAGGTACGTAGTTTAAAAAAAATCCTGATATACATATACCCACCTACTATTATTTTACAATTTTAGTTTTTTCAGAAGAGCTCTTTTTTAGTTTTTTAGATTAAATAGTAAAGATATTTAGTTTTGAAGGCTAAGGTAGAGATTAAAACGTAATTTTAATGTTAATCACTATTATTACCTATACACTTTTTGGATTGTATAGTCCGTTTTTCATTCATTTATTATATTGTAAGAACCTTATTTGCCTTGTCAACTCAAAATATTTTATGAGCTAGATGTAACTCAGTGTAATTGGCAGATCACGACTGGTGATACTTTATGTTCTCTCTATTTTCTGTGTATTCCATATCTTCTGTTGGTAGTTCTAAAAAAAAAAAAAAAATGGACCTAGCGAATGAGACAACAGTAAGATCAAGTGAGCTTTCCGCAATAACTCCATTGATATTAACATTTTCATTGGCTATGGAGCAGATGGCCTACTTCAACCTCCTGGTGCTGTGGATCCTTCAGCTTGCACTGCCGAGGATGAGCAGTGATAAGTGAAAACAAAATAATCATTTATTGAAGTCAAGTCTTAAAAAATTTGAACTATATTAGTCATCATTATGTATGTTTGTTTTGTCCTCCTAAATAAATTACAAAAACCCTTCTAGATAGACATAAATGAACAAGTCACTATGTAAGTCATCTGGACTGAAATCTGCAAACTAATCGATTTACTCTGACAATAGGAGGATCATTGACATCTATAGAATTTTAGATACTATCTAAAGTTATCATCTATAGATGTTGATGAGATCGAGATGAGATTGATAGACTGTTTTCAACATTGAAACATGTGAGATGTCAGTGCAGATCACAGTTCCCCACTTAGAATTAGAATAGCCAGAGTTTTTATTACAATTTCATTCATACTATAACGCGAAAAGACTTTTTCCCCAACCTAATATTGCATTAAAGCTAAGATGCTGATAATGTGTCACTCTGTGATGATAGCATTGTTATAGGGAAGCAATTAATTTAGTGGAATAAGGGCTTGTTTATTTGTGTGTTTTTAATCTAAGTCTAATAAAATAGACTAATCCTAGTTTATCAAAAGATTAGAGTAGAATCATTTAATAGATTATAGCAAATATTTGAAAGATAGCTACTTGTACTTACTACTGTTTTAATGTCTATGAAAAGTGGATTGTGTATTTGATTGAGAGTATGATAGCATCTGCCAGCGACTTCTCACATGTTTTTCCATAATAAAAAGTACAGAACAGTAAATTCTGGTCTAAAACTAACATTAACAATATTAATATCAAACTAGTTTGAAATGAAGAGAAATCAAAACCGTTTTTTTACTTACTCTGATTATTGAAATTAGTTATGAAACTAACAATAGGGTCGTGATAATTTTGCGCGTGGGGTTCAGTTTTAATATTTTCAATTTATTTGAAACAAATAATATCTTGACTGAGTTCAAGAAATAGATAATAATAGATACTAAATAAACTGTTTGTTTATAATTTAACATTTTTAAAGAGAACAGCAATGGAATTGACGGTCTTATCACTTCTTTTCTCTTGAAAAATAATGATTTTGGTGAATTAGAAAGGGACTTTACTCACACCTTAGGTTTTCAGTACCTATTTTCTTTTTATTGAAGTGTTCTACATTAGTTAGGTATATTAAAAGTAGGATTGTGATCCGATAAGTGTAAGTCCAAATCTGTATGGTAAATTGAGCAGCACACTGGGTGGCCTTCCGCCTTCCGTTCTACGGCAATGCTAATTAATGTCTCAAATGGAAATGCTCTATTCAAGGTGAGCAACAAAGTGCAACTTATTTTGTACGTTTATCGTTTATTCTCAAGACACTTACCAGTTGCCACTTGGACTTGCGCGTAGGATCTGCGATCGTCATCAGGAGCCTGTGGATCATCTGTATCGTACCCTCGTAGTAAACTATCGCCGAATCATAGTTTCCCGTCAGAGTCATCTCCCTAGCCAGTTTCGTATTCTCGCAAATTTCCCCGACTGAAACTGCCATTATTGTCATTCCCGCTTCGTACATGTACAGGTATCCTCACTGAAAACGTCGTGGTTCTGCTAGGAGACCCCTTCGAAGTTTCGTATCGCGTGTGACATCCAATGATTCCAAAGAAACACTTGGCCTTTTTTCAATACTCAACCACTACCACAACGACAATCATGGAGAGGTTGTCGTATCACTTTAATTTTTATTACAAAAAAGGTTACAGTAATCAATGCATCGTTATAAGAAATTCATGAAACGTATCACTACATTTTAGAATCCAAAATACAAACAATCTGCAATTTTGTCCAACAATCCGCTCAAATAAATTCGACAATACCTTCACTTCTACAGTGACGTTCGCACAGAACTGACTGACTGACACTAACTCAGACAAGACAACTGTCCTACCAACATATCTACATTTTCGACCAATCCCAGTAAGGATTTTTCAAAAAATAGTTTTGCAATGTTGGCTTTCCGGTTAGGCTGTGTCAGAGTGACGTTGACGTTGAATGACTAAATAATGGTAATCACGGCGACATCAATTCTTCCCACCCACTGAGTGAGAGGGAGAAGTGATTTTGTTCAAAATCCCTATCTAGTGTACTATATATTATTAATCTGGGATCCCTATGCCGCGCGCCGCATAGCTTCCGACTGTGCACCAAGAAAAAATATGTTGTGGTCGTGGTCTTTACAAGAAATTGACATTACGCTGTTTTCCCCCAGGACTATGACATGGGGTTCTTCAAAAAGGGTCTTTTAAGACATTTAAAGGGTCGGCAACGCGCGTGTAATGTCTCTGATGTTGCAGGCGTCCATAGGCTGCGGTAACCGTTTTCCATCAGGCGGGCGGGCCGCATGCTTGTTTGCCACCTTGGTGGTATAAAAAAAAAAAATTACGGTTATCGTAGAAAAACTCTCTATAACGTACCTACTAGGTATACAACACTGACCTGTATCTATACAGTATATATAGAGGTCAGTGGTATACAAACACAGTTTTCTCTTGGACGTAACCAAAGATCCTATGATTACGTGGACGTAGGTACGTAACGAAACGTAACGTACACCGCGCCCGAACGTTCGTTAGGTAATTTTTCTTTGAAAGCTAGAATAACGACCGACAGGCGCCGCGGCGGGGCGGCCCACAGTGGTTCGAATGTATGGGAAGGGTCGGACATAGGAATTTTTAATTTTTTTTGTCAAAATATGAAAATTAAATTATGCTATCGTGTTCCACTAATGATTCTCTATAAATGTCTTTCTTACCATTTTTACTGAAAGTGCCACGGTTATTGAGTAAATTGAGAAAACGTTGTTTTTTTTCATCTTTTTGTATGGAAACGAATATTAGAAAATTCATATCTCCACATTGCCCTATGTTTTCGGAATGCGGTTTTTTTTATATTAATCTACTCGCACACAGCTTCAATAACTACCTTGACATATGGCACGCCAAACGCACAACTGAAAAGATATAGGGTGTTACATTTTTAAATAACGAAATCATAATATTTTTAGTACTGATTTCCGTAATCTAACATCTAACTATTCACAACTTCGATTACCAACAGATAGATGGCGTGCGCGATGTACAACATAATAAAATACAGGGTGTTTTATTTTTAAGTTACGAAATTATAACATTTTGGTACTGATTTTTGCAATCTAATTATAGACGACTTGAATTACCTACAGACAGATAGCGAGCGAGCGCGATGCATAACAGAACAAGATGTGTTATATTTTTATGGGGACACGAGTTGTTTAGATAGTAACTATTTTATTATTCCTTAAATAAAGTATTCAAGTCCAGGTATCTACCTAAAATCCTTCTCTTTACGACCAATTTATCGAAAAACAATAGCTTATGACTTATTTATTACCTGCCGTATGCTTGCCTACCAGGTATTGGTTTTGACTAATAGGCTTCATAAAGCGAGTAGGTACTAAACCTACCTGCACTCAACCCTTTTTAAAAAGATAAGTTGGTAAATTAATGTTATCAGTAATAATTATCTTGAATAATAGATCCGGATAGTAGGGTTTTTTGGAAACACAAATAGGTGGGGACTGCTGCCTCTACTGCCGAACATAAATACGTCACAGTTAGTAAAGTTTCTTCAGTTGACTTACGCATCTACCCCCGAGTACAAATCAAATCAAATCATTTATTTGCAAGAATACAAAATTATTATACATTATGTCAGATCTTATAACTATTATAGGAATTGTATTCAGCCTGCAAGCAGGCGTGCAAATGTCATGCGAGTCATATTATTATTATATTAGTCATATATTATGGTACATATAATTCAAATTTCTAAACATTCTTTTACAGTATAAAACATTTTCCAAGTAGCCATTCTCTTAACTTTTTTCTAAATATATTTCCATTCAGTTATTTTAATTATTCCGGTAGCTTATTGTAAATAGTGATGCACATGTTGTAAACATTTGTAGAGCAAATTGTTAAACTTAGGCCTTTTTTGCCGGGTTATTACATCGCCACGTTTTAGAAAGTAGGTGGGATGAGATTTTACAAAAAGACAAATTTCCCTAATGTACATGCAGGCCTACAGTTCTTGAAGAGAGACTTGCAACTATCAAGGAACCAAGACATGTTTATCACTCTTAGACATCTTTTTTGAATTTTAAATATTCTTTCCACGTCCACTGAGTTCCCCCACAGTAACAACCCATACCCAAGGACTGAAGAGACATGACCATGGTAAGCAGCTAGAGCGGCATCAAAAGAAACGGTCTGGCGAACCTTCTTAAGAGCGAATACAAATCTGCTCAGTCGTTGGCACACATGATTCACATGGTCTTTCCAATTCAAATGCTTATCAAGAATCACTCCAAGGAATTTAAAGGAAGAAACCTCACCCACCTTTACTCGTTCAGAAGTTCAAAATGGATATTATTATGTTCTTTGGGTACTTTACAAATCTAGATTTATACGTTGTTTTACGCCAACATTAAGACTTCCGCTATTATGATTATCTTTTTAACAAGTTAAAATCCGCAAGCAGTGTACAGTTGAGTGAAAGTACAGAAATTTGTTTTAAAAATTGGTGTCGAAATCTATGCAATCGTATGTATTCGAGATGGGTTGCATCAGGTAGAAGTGAAGGAAAATTTATGAAGAAGAACTAAGCGTGGCTAGAGACAGATAACCAGTGGCCAGATTTCTTAAAAGAGAACGTCCAGCCTGCTGAAGTGCTGAACAAGTTATTGAAGAGCATGAATCGCATAGTTTTCACAATACATCTGATGCGTCTACTTCTACAGGTATGAGGCCTAGCCCTCGTAAACATTTTGAAGACCTCTGGACTTGATATTTACAACCTAGTTGAGTCAGAAAATAGCCATTTCGAATTTGTTGATGCTAATGAACTAGCAGAAATAGAATCAGAATCGGCTGATATAGATAGTGACGAAGACTAGGCAGTAGATAACTCTTCAGTCATTTAATTTGAATAAATGACTGAAGTCAATTAAATAAAATTGAATAAATGTCTTCCGGTAGCTATTCCACTTAGAAATAGATTATTTTAATATTAACTAGATGTTTAAGTTCTACAAGTAGATATACGTAATGTACATTATATATTTGTAAACAATGTATTCTGATAGCTATGTCACTTTTAAATAGATTATAATATATGTTATGCTGTGTTATGTTATGCAATATTATTAATATATATCTTAGATGCGTAGGTATGTTTTTCATAAGTTTATTAATACAGATCTTTGATAAGTTTATTGAACACGAAGTGTTTTTTATTTTATTTATAATATGTTTAATTGGTAGATTTTTTTATATTCCTTGATTGTAGTTTTCGTTTAATGTTAGTACCTATAGATGAATTGGTTTATATTATTATTTTGTAAATATACACAGTCATTTAATCTAACTGTTGTAATCCCTCACAAATAAATATCTAGACAATGAAATACAGATATTTTTTAAAATTATATCAAGTTTAGCGAATAATAATATAAGTATATTCTATTACCTTCAAAATATAACACACTATATCTTGTTCTGTTATGCATCGCGCTCGCTCGCTATCAGTCTGTAGGTAATCAGTACCAAAATGTTATAATTTCGTAACTTAAAAATAAAACACCCTGTATTTTATTATGTTGTACATCGCGCACGCCATCTATCTGTTGGTAATCGAAGTTGTGAATAGTTAGATGTTAGATTACGGAAATCAGTACTAAAAATATTATGATTTCGTTATTTAAAAATATAACACCCTATATCTTTTCAGTTGTGCGTTTGGCGTGCCATATGTCAAGGTAGTTATTGAAGCTGTGTGCGAGTAGATTAATATAAAAAAAACCGCATTCCGAAAACATAGGGCAATGTGGAGATATGAATTTTCTAATATTCGTTTCCATACAAAAAGATGAAAAAAAACAACGTTTTCTCAATTTACTCAATAACCGTGGCACTTTCAGTAAAAATGGTAAGAAAGACATTTATAGAGAATCATTAGTGGAACACGATAGCATAATTTAATTTTCATATTTTGACAAAAAAAATTAAAAATTCCTATGTCCGACCCTTCCCATACATTCGAACCACTGTGCGGCCGGGCCCGGAGCATGGCCGAAGGCGAACGAAGGCTTCAATTGCTTTTAACATAAGAATAAATACTTAATACTGTTTTTATCTATTGTTAAGCTTTTACTATGATGTCCACACCAAAGATGTTGTCGTATCGTATTCATTCTTTAAGTACTACCTACTTACTAGAATCTTTGGTCCACACTGGTTCGAGGCCGCCGTTTGTATCATGTTTATTTTTAATTAGATAAAAGTAGGTAGGTTCCTAAGTTATTAACTGTACGATACCGTTTGGTACAATAAAGTGTTCATTCAGTCCTTCGCTCGCTCTCTCTCTTTTGATGATTCAGATGCTTGGTGTTAGGTTCCCACCACAGCATTGATAGTTGCATAGTGCATTATTGAGACCTGGGTACTCAAAACCTAAGGATCTCTTACCTACCTCTCATGCAGCAGGGCTCTAAGGTGTGGAGGCTTTTTGCCACATTTGTACTACGCTATGGATTTCGTATACCTGATACTACTAGTGGGCCAAAACCACCAAAATCCATGTTCAAAGTTATTTGACTTTAAAGTCTCCACACACTGAAGCCGGAGGCGAAGCGGAGGCAAAGGCGTGCCGGTTTTTCATATGGCACCGCACCGCGCCGCCACCGCCTGCGGTGTGTGTGTAGTCTTTCATAAGATTCAATAGGATACAACTCGCACGCCTTCGCCTCCGCCCGGCCTCCGGCTTCTGTGTGTGGAGACCTTTAAGCACTATTAGTCCCATTTTTCAATGAGACACACACACATGAGCGAAGATAACTTTTGGTAACCTGAAGACTGAATTAAACTTTTATACACATGTTGACGTGTGCAAAGGTATGGAAAGAAGTTAGTATCATACTTACCTACTTTAAAAAAACCCAATGAAAGCCCCAGCAAAGAGGGTAGTAAAAGGACTTTACAAATAGAAGATATAACAATAAACATTTATTCATAGCTCTAAATACATAATGGAGTCAATTCAAATGTCTTCAAAATTAAACTTTAACAGAAAAAAATGTCACTTTTCTGTATCTACTCTTGTCTCTTATCTTACTTCTTATTATTATAATAAATGGGAAAGTCTGTGAATGTTTGTTATGAGTAATCTCCGTAACTACTTAAGTTATTTAGATAAAATTTGGTGTGTAGGTAGTTTAAGACCTAGAATAACAAATAGGCTAACGTTTTTTTTAATATAACCTCTGTGGGGGTGAAATAGGGTGGTAAAGTTTGTATGGAAAATAATTTTTAATAATAATAATAATTATTTTGGTTGGATTCACTGAAAACTCTGTATAAATAAACTATGGAGTGAATAATTTAGCAGATATTTTTTTATTTTTGCACAATAACCATGGGGGTATGCAATAAAATTCTGAAATTTGTATGAAAAAAAACTCTGGTCCGCAAGAGAAGCCGCGGGGCGCATCTAGTGTAAGTATATGTTACCTTTGTGTAAATAATTAGTTTTTACTAAATAAATGCATTTCTTGCTTTCTTCTTTCGATTTTTATAGATAAAGAGGGTATGGCAACATTTTAAGTCCTGTCAAATTAGTTTACTTTTGGGGACACTTAAATTGACACCAATACCTACTTATAAATAGTACGAAACATAAAAATATTCAGTGACATACATAAATAATGTAGGTATGTACTTACAGCAACAATTTACCGTACATACCTGATATACTTCTTTATTTCTGGACAATATAAACTTATTTACAAAAACAAAACTTAAATGTGATGATTAAAAATGTTACCATACAAAAATTATACCATGACATTACTAGAACTGATTTTGTTAGAATCAATAAGTAAAAGAAACATAAAATGCAACTTATGGCCGAAACATAATCAACTATATTTTTTAACACTTTTACAGTCTAGCAGGGTATTTTTGACATAGTTACATGTTGGATTATAAGTTAAGATGTGTCAAGTAAGTAACCAAGTCTGTATATACTATACATATTATTAAATTCTGTATATATAATTATATTATACAGGGAGCTGTTCTAGTTAACTTATAAAATATATTTTGTCATCAGTTGCATTATCAGTGAGTAACATAAACATAGTTTCTAACTTAAATGGAAATATACAATAAAATATACCTTTAAACACGCATTTTGGTTTGAGTATGATTCTAGCACCTTATGTACATACAAGACCTACCTAAAAATTAAAAAGACTAGGTATAACATAATCGTTGCAGCGAAAAATATATATGGCATTTTATACAGAAATTGGATAAGAGATTTTATAACAAAACAATAGAGTTCAAATTTATACAACATTCCAAATCATTGTTTTATCACACATATTATGGTCCGAATTCTAGCTTTTATATTTTAGAATCCTTGGAATTGTATAAATATATTTATAATAAATTAAATTACTAACCACACCATTACGAAAGAACAGCTTTACTAAAGCACAAATCGTTGACCGATTAAGTTAAACAAATAAATTTTATGGTACCTGCATTACTTTTATTTTATTTCCAAACATTTGAAGTATATAATTCTGATGTTTGTATTTCATATAAGATAAGATTCTATATATTATATAGAGAATAAACAATATGTTAATGAAAGTAATATTTTCGTAAAAAACTACTTTTTTTTATTGCAATCAGCGCAAACAACATCAAGCCTAAATAACACTTACATAGCTATCAAATTGAGCTCGATTCACTTTTCAAAGCTGTGTTTTTAATAAATATTGGACGAATTTGTTTTCTCGATTTTGTAGCATGTATTTTCCATCTTAAATCAGCCGCAATTTTATAGCTGTTATTTTCAGTTTTCAAAGATTTTGACAAGTTTTAATATTTTATGAGGAAGGTACCATGAAATTTTTATAGTATAATTTTTTATCAAGCAGTCAGCAACTCGAATTTACTGTTCTATTTATTCATAATCATCATCATCAGCCTATTGTAGTCCACCACTGGACACCACACTTACATAATAAGCGCCATAGCATCCTGTCTTCAGCTTACCGTAAATAGGATCTCCATGCAGCCTTTATCATAAAAGAAACCGTAAAAAATTATTTATATTGCTATACGGGACCCAGTAAGCGAGTTCGACTCGCTCTTAACCGAATTTGCGTACCATAAAGACACTATTTCTGTCACTGCAATGCAAATACGTCGTTATATTTTACAGACGTGTTGCAGTTTAAGTCGTGTGTCAATTAGCACAAGGTTCATAATGGTCTTTCTGCACGGGCGCTAGGATGTGAACTTGCTTCGCTTTAGCCGCGTGGTACACTTGCCCGGGAGAGAATGGTTCTAGGCGCGGATGAGCAGAGATGTCTTTCTTTGGATCTGTAAAGTAATATTCAAGAATAAAATACATATTTTATACAGGAACTTCCCATAATAATATTTTATTTAAATATATTACACTTATAGGTTATATATTATGTAAATATTAGTAACGTATTTGTTTTCTTTTCCTTTTCCATAATTAAGTAGATATGTACCCATTGTTAATCGGTACCTATATTATTCTATTATGTCCAGTCCATCCCAAGGTTGCCAAGAAGAGATAGCTTTTAGCGATAAAGCCCTGTATTCTTAGTCTTAGTATGCAGTATTGTATATATAATTTTCTTTCTTTGTGTGGTAGGTATAAGTATATAAAAGAGTTTTCTATTCTATATCATTACATAGTATAAAACAAACTCGCTTTCTCTGTCCCTATATCCCTATGTCCCTTTGTATGCTTAAATCTAAAAATACGCAACGGATTTTGATGCGGATTTTTAATAGATAGAGTGATTCAAGAGGGAGGTATATACGTATATAATAAAACCGTTCGAAGCCGGGGCGGGTCGCTAGTTATATTCTATTGTACCTTTGGTATTGGCAGCGATGTACTTGGACAGTCGGACGGTAGGCAGCGGTAAGTAGCCAGCTACCAGCGGCATCACATCGAGTGTCACCGTTTGTGGGGTTATATAGGTGGCGTCCATTGTTATTACTCCTACAAACATATCATATTATTTTAGAATATTTTCGGCGTTTATAGAGTTATAGGTATCTAATGATTAACCTCTTAAAGGCGACTTGGGTGAATCAAGACTAACGACTTTTGTTCTAATGACTAATGACTTTTGCCAAAACGTAATACATCTCCAGTTTTAATTTTTTTTAGTTTTGGCGGGCATTTCTATCAACCCCCGCTCGCCTCACCGCAAACTCTTTCTTTCTTTGCTAGATATATGTATGTATAAGATATATATATAGGTCATGTACCGAAACGACATGTCTCAATCTGTGACGCCTAGACAGGGCTAAGAAGATTAAAACTGGAAATTTGCTTATATATTCAAGCATACAGCAACAATTAAGTCTTCGAGAAGGCAGTCATCATAATTCGCGCAATGTTTTTGGCAACTTGTTAACCCCTCGATGATTACCTATGTCCTAGTATATGCCAAAACAAAAAAAACTATCTTTGTAATGTATTCTTCAATCAAATATATTGCATAAAGTATATCACTCATCTCTGCCAATAGTTACACAAACCTGCGGTTCTTCCCAGCACTGCCCACATAGTCTGGTCCGCTAGAACCTCGTACATAAGCGATGTATATTCCGTTTCGTTCACCTGAAATCAAATATGTAATATAGTTTTTATTTTATTAATGTAATCGGGTTAACACTACACCTAGCTTGTGTGAAAGACTTCATCATCATCAGTATTGTATACCTTACTTACGTATTTGTTATCTTTTTTATTATCTTTCTGTACATTAATTTTCCTTTTATATTTTATGTCTAGTAGTTAGTGTTTTGGTGTTAGACTGTAAGCTAACTGCTGAATTTAAATAAATAAATAAATAATCAGCCTATATTAGACCACTACTGGACATAGGCCTCCCCTAATGAGCGCCATAGCACTGCCTTCAGCTTGACGCATCCAGCATCTACCAGCAGTCGTTCGCTTATCGTCATCCTACATGGCCAGAGGGCGTCCTACACTACGTTTACCAAGTCACGGTGAAAACCTCACGTATGAATTTTTATGAACGCCCTCGTCTAGAATCGCGCTCATCCTGTACCTCGATACCACTGCGATTCTACCCTCCTCTATTATCTTTACCTGTTTCTTATACAATTTTTTGTAAAAATGTATCACTAACATTATATATTTACACCAAAAGTGCATAGATTTTACATACGACATTTTGTAAAAATCTGTCAGAATAAATTCATGTTACTTAACAGCTGCCTATTATTTTTAAACCAATTTATATACCCAAATAGATACTTCACACTTTTAACTTTACATAATCAGTAAAACTCACCCTTTGCACGCTCAAATGCAGACAGCAAATTTGGTTCGCCCGAAAGAAATCCGATCCCTTACTAGGCTCCAACTTTGTCCTTATCACAAACAGCGTCGTATAATCCTGTATATCGAACGGACAGTTGAAGAATCGCGGTAAGTCAGAGTCCGTTTGATATTTGACTGAGAACGTCGCTTTTGTGGGACCAGCTTTCACTAGCGGATCTTTTAGGAGCTCCCACATAAATGAGGCGGTTGTGCCGTCCGATACCACCTGAAAAGAGTTAAAAACGTTAAAAACTAAGGTTGCAAGAGTCAAAAACTTTGAACTTTAAGGTTACTCGAGTCAAAGGCGCGTGGTGCGAAATCGTCGGTAGGCGAGGCATGAGTTTATGCTAGCTATCTCACTCACATAGTGTGCGAAAAGGATAAACTTAGAAAAGAGCACTAGGATGAAATGAAAGAAGCGCGTTATGGTAAAATGCACAATGATTCATTGAAACGTGACCTAGACCGCGTTAAAATGTAAACTGACTTTTAGCACAAGGGTTATGTGTTTATCTTTTCAAAAGTAATGAATTTCAACTTTTGAATAACTAAACTATGTCGGAACGGGTTTTATTTAAGAGTTTATCAACTCCCAAAGTAGGGTTAAAATCAGTGTTGAAATACGAAAATTCAGAAGCTTGTATTTTTCAAATGTATAATGGTTTTGGGTTCATAGAAACATAGATAGCAACGAGATACATTGGTAGTAGCTAGTTATGAACGCCCCTCACCCCTCTGTTTTAGATTAAGTTATAAGCTCTAGCTTCACTGTCTAGACGTAACATGGCGTTCTCAGAATTTAAGTGCTTACTTGACGCTACTCTGGTGGCGCATTCATCTACCTGTGTGAAACAGAATAAAGTTTGCCTCCAAATCGGCATGACGTGTTTTCATTAATTAATTCCACTAGTTTTCTAATAAAGATATCCGAAAACGTTCCCAAATCTAGAGCTACCTTCCACGTTTGTATGGAAAGATGATTGACTCGTTTAATCTTAAATTCGTAATTCGAAACAAAACACTGTTATTTGTGAAAGAAATTTGTTTCTCAGTGCTATCCAAAATAAATAAATAATGCGGAACAATTCACACAACATCATCTAGATAAACCCTAAGCAGAGCTTGTGTTATGGGTACGTATTAATAACCTAATAATTACTTAGGTAGATATTTTTAGAAACACCCAGAACATCCGAAAATATCTGAAGATCATACAAACATTTATCCCGAGTCAAGGATCGAATCCGCAATCCGCAACCTCGCGCCACACAAGTCATCAACAATAACCATGAAGCATCTATAACTTAAGGTATAACCGCGTCCTAATATAGTTATTAGATATACTTACACTTTACACATTGTATTTTTTTTTATATATTAAGTACAATCGTATGTATCTCTCCTGTATGTAGCTCTTTTTGATTAGGTTTATTTTAATTTGTTATTTGTAATATTTAGTGTGCCTTGTTACATTATGTTGATCTTGTGTCTGAATAAACGATTATTATTATAACTTATAACTCACCACATTCCCAGCGTTCTTAGGGTTCAAATCCGAGACGGTATTGTTCCCATCACACTCCAGGCTTGGGTTCGACAGTTGGAACTCCATGTGGTGTGCGATTGTGGACTTTAACGTCACGTGCACTATTTTCCTTGTGTTTGAGGTGAGGAGCCGCCAGGAGGCGCTCATTGGGGGGCTGAAGTGGAGGGGGACTTCGGTTTGGGATTCCCACCAAGGGCATGTTAGCCAGACCTAGAAAAGTCAAATACAAGCTTTAAAATACCCACCATTTTTAGTTCATTATTCCCCGTTACAAGCTCGGATCGGCGTCAACCGGGAATAGTGAACAAAAAGTTGATTGTTCCCCTTTGACGGGGATTATCAACGGGGAAGAATAGAATAAGCCAAAATAATTATTGTAACTATTTGAAATTGTAAATTATTATTTTTCTGTTTCTTTACTATAACTTAAAAAGATTAAAGTGAACAAAAGTTAAACTGATTACTTTATTTCCTTGTTTTAAGGTTTCTGACATGACTAAAAGTCTTGTAAGGTCAAAAGGTGTAAGGCCGTGTTCACTTTGGATACGTTATCGTTCGATTTTGATTCGTGCGGAAATGGACGATTAAGCATGAAATCATCCCGACGTCTCAAGAAATCATATCAATTTCATAGTACTCACAGTATGTTCTATATTCTTGTCCTTCCTAGCTTGCAAGCTTGCGAACAGTCTGAGCTGTATCCGCTTCGTCTCGAAGGGCTCGCAAGCTGGCAGTCTCACCGTGACCTCGCGAGTCATTGTTGAGTCGTCACTGGCAGCGCGGATGAGCAAGCCCGTTGATGTTTTTAGGTGGATTGTGGAGTTCTGTGGACAAAAGTATATGTAGCGGTGAAGAATTCCACGTTTTTGTTATTTTACTAAAGATTTTAATAAGGTAAAATACTGATTATTTACTTTTCGTCATCTTTAGCCCCCAAAGTAAGCAAAGTTTGTTATATGAGAATTTACCACACTAAGGTTTACAAATTATTTTTAACTTACGCGATGAGAACTCATAAATAAAATGTTATTATAATCTGTTAATGGGTATTTATCGCGTTTGTTTAATAAAATTCTATGTTCCTTACAATAATAAAGATACAACAAACCTCTTCAATCTTCATACTGCCGCTAGTAACAACCAACTCCATACTTTGCTCCAACCCAGCCACTAAATCCTTCTTCGGATCAACCTTATTCAAATACAACGTAACTCCTTGCGTCACAACCTCAAACCCAACTTTAGTACCCAACAACGCGTTGGATAAAAACTCCAACTTCCCTTCTATTAGAAGCGAGACTTGACAGAGTTTGAACGTCCCGTTTTTACTCGCTGTAAATTCTAATTCTATCGCATTCTCGCCTGGTTTGATGACTATATCTAGAGTTGTAAAGGCGTTTTGGTAGTTGCTTCGCGTTGTGGCGGATGGTTTTCTGTATTTGGTGCTGTCGGAACGTTTTAGAGATACTTTTGGGTTGTGGCTTTCGACTGTGACTTTTTGGAGGGTTTTGTCTTCTTTGTAGTGGAGCGCTGATGTTATGTGAATTGGGTTTAGTAGTGGGTTTTTTGGTTTTAAGTCGTCGAGTGTTATGCTGAAATTAAAGTTAGTTAATAGATGTGGAACTACATGGAACTACGTGCAATGTCCAGATTATTTATAAATATATATCTAATCGACCAAGAACGACATAGACTAACAAACAAAGTATTGATTTAAACAGTTCGTAAACGAATTGAAGTGATACATTTCAAATGAAATAATATAATGGTTTTGGAGCTATGCACTGACTGGCACAAAATAGATATTTCAAAAAATAAGAATTGTTTAGAAACTTAAGCGTGCCGCTATGGTTTATTTTTCATATTTATAATATTAGCCTCGGCTTCGCACGGTTTTATTATACGTAAAAACCTTCCTCTTGAATCACTCTATCAATTAAAAAACCGCATAAAAATCCGTTGCGTAGTTTTCAAAATTTAAGCATACATAGGCACAGATAAAGCGACTTTGTTTTATACTATGTAGTGACCCAGAGTAGTCTGAACAAAAATCTGCAGATCGTGCAAATATTTGCCCCACTGCGGGAATCGAACTCATTCAACCTTCTGCGCCGCGAGGATGTTTACAACCAATTTTTTAAAAAAGGAGGTGATTCTCAATTCATCTGTATTTTTTTAAATGTGTTATGACATTTTTTTTTGTAGGTGGACCGATTTTGATAGTTCTTTTTGTATTTGAAAACTGGTGCTTCTCGTATGGTTTCATTTGAATTTGATCAAGATCTGACTTATTGAGTCATCCTTAAAAATGTGTGACATTTCAAGTAGTTCGCTAGTTTTTGTACAAAATGTGAAAATATGGTACTAACTGCATGCAAAACTAGTAAGTACTTAGTAACTAGTAATTCCTGTAACATACCTAGATAACATACTAGTGTTTTCCTCCGTCGTCGTTTCCGTATTCCCTTTCCGCGGCGAACTCGTGCTTCCTATGCTACCGCTTACGCTTAGTTCAGTCTTATTGGTCTTCGTTGTGGTTTGTTTATCGACCTTCTGTATCTCTGAAAATAAAACAAATAATGCTAAAGAATTCTCACACCATCATTTAGCCTCAAGATTAGTAGAGCTTGTGTTATGGGTATTTCGAGATTCTTAGTTTGGCTCCATATTAAAATGTCTTACTTTTTGACCTGAAATATGACTATTTTCTATTGATTCTATTGATCTTTGACTATTGATGATGATGATGAGTGTATAACCATAAAAAACCGTAAAGGGTAGAATGGAGTTGACCTTATTAAGGTTTTTTAGTTTTTTAACATTTCTCTAGAGACAGAATACTAAGAATATAAAACTTCAGATAACGTGTTTCATGACTTTTCTGAGTATTCCTGACTAAAAGCCGTATTTAACACAAGCTGTGGGCTAGATTATATGTGAATTGTTCAGCATTATTTTATTTTTGTGTAAGCACACCCAGATAATACAAAACAGTCTGCAGTTAGCTCAACTGCTAAAATAGTCATCATTATCGGCCTATATTAATCCACTGCTGAACATAGGCCTCCCCTAATGAGCGCCATAGCGCCCTGTCTTTAGCTTGCCGCATCCAACATCTGCCAGCAGTCTTTCTCAGCTCGTCCTCCCACCTAGCCGGAGGACGTCCTACACTACGTTTGCCAAGTCGCATTCATTAAAAGCGCGAGTTAAAATAGTATCTGGATCTTGTAATTTTTGTATTTTCTTTTTATTAATTTAAAAATAATTAATTCTAAAAAAAAAGAAACAACTCACCTTCTACACTAACAGCCGCTTTCGTACAAACAATATCCTTCGGAAAATTACTCTCAACAACCAAGCAACACTGCACCTTATTATCAGTAATATAAATCCCACGTTCCGATGGCACTAGTTTCACTGACACTATTTTAAAACATTCACTTAGTTCTGAGAGCACGGATTCAGATTTGCTAGATAGGTCTCGCTTGATTGTGGTCATCATTTCTTCGAAGTAGAAGTTCCTGACTAGGATCTCTAGTTCTGCAGTGCTGGATATTGTGGCTGAGAGCTTTGTGTATCTGAAATAATAAATAAATATGTCAAATGAATAATTGATATCACTACATAGTATAAAACAAAGTCGCTTTTTCTGTCCCTATATCCTTATGTCCCTTTGACTGCTTAAATCTTTAAAACTACGCAACGGATTCTGATCCGGTTTTTTTTAATAGATAGTGATTCAAGAGGCAGGTTTATACGTATAATAAAACCGTGCAAAGCCGGGGTGGGTCGCTAGTACTTAACAAAATCCAAACATTGCTAGATTTCTTTCCCATACCTACATAGAAAACACCCAGAATCTAAGAAAGATTATACAAAAATTTGTCCCAAAGCGAGAAGCGAACACGCTACCTCCATCGTTACAGGCGGACCTTCGACCGCCATGATCGGTCTTCAAAGTATTTGAAGTCGTTATAGTTTTTTTAAACACGTCAAATGATTCTGATTAAGCATATCAAATATCTCGATTTTTCCAAGTTTCTCTCACCTATCGAAATCGTTCATCTTCTTAGCATGATGCACCAGCTCTAGCCGCGTGTGCGCAGCCAGATCGCGCCATCCCTGTTCTTCGTACGAGCGCAGTGCGTCCGTCAGGAAAACGACTGCCTTCCCTGTCTCTCCTAGCTCCGAATAGAACGCTGCTAAGTCTCGACCGATGAGGCGGGCGAATCTGTCAAAAAGAATGAATGAATGAACAGTTTATTGCACTAAAGAGTAAAATACGATTAAAAATTATCACTACAAAGTATAAAAGAAAGTCGCTTTCTCTATCCCTATGTCCCTTTATATGCTTAAATATTTAAAACCCCGCAACGGATTTTGATGCGATTATTTATTAGATAGAGTGATTCAAGAGGAATACGTATAATAAAACCGTGCGAAGCCGAGGCGGGTCGCTAGTATATGTATAAAACAATAAGCCTAAAGCGCAAACAGGAGGTACACTAGCGCCACCTCTTATTTTATCATACAGATAATAAACAAAGGAATTTCCAAAAATCTTTCTTTATGTGGTAGGTTTAAGTATAATAAAGACTATTCTATTTCTATCAGTTCCCATGGAATATAAATAGTCTTGAAACATTTCCATAGAAACGAGTGCGAAGCCGCGGGATGCTAGTGTATAACACAACAGTGCGAAACCGAGGCGGATCGCTAGTTAACAATACATTCTTCATCATCATCATCAGCCCATATTATTCCACTGCTGGACATAGGCCTCCCCTAATGAGCGACATAGCGCCCTGTCTTCAGCTTGACGCATCCAGCATCTGCCAGCAGTCTTTCGCAGATCGTCAACAATACATTCTTGATAAGACTTATTTCATTATTCTTTACCTTAACCTTCCTATATGCTTGTAGGTCCCCATCGCTAGTTCAGCCAGTTCCAGATAATACTGCTGGAAGCTGGTTCTACTGCAGAGCGCTTCCTTGAGGCGGTCAGTCGGCGTCGGCTGCTGGTTGTTGGGTTCGTCTCCCATCCCTGACGACAGCATCACCACCAGGTGGAGCTGTTCCGATGTGGGTTCCGGGGAGCCGGGGAGGAGGCCGCATAGCTTACCGAGCTCGTGGAGCTGAAATAGACAATGTATCTATATGAGTTCACTGTATTATTCTCTATCCTACATACAGGTTGATTGGAAGGTGGTTGCAAAGCTGGTGGGCGAAGGTAGTGTGGACTATTTGGAACCATTTAAGCCATATTTGTCTGAGACGAAGTCTGACTGTTTCTTTTTTACCAATTTTTTATTGGTGGCAAGGAAAATACCCGAAATTTTACAGTTAGTTGCTAATCTATGCCAGTTTAAAAGGCCAATGATTTTTTTTTGTTTAATTTAAGTTAAACTAATGTGTAAGCAATCTATTCTTTGATCTGCCTAATATCAATTACGCAACTGATTTTGATGCGGCGGAAAGAGGAAGGTTTATATGTATAATACAACCATGCGAAGCCGAGGCGGGTCGCTAGTATTACTATCTAAGTTTTCCTAGTGTACAATAACATGTATCAAACGGAATAAATGAATTGAACTTTTAAACATATTAAGCCTACCATTATGATAAAGGCGTTACGCCTCTCTCATTTAATTTTTTTCAAGTCTTTTTTCATCTTTACAGTACAGACAGAAGCCTGAAAAAAAAACATTGGCAAGATGTTTTCTCCACAATCACAAGTAAAATTTAAAACCTTTTCTGATTTATGGCAGCCCGCCCCGGCTTCATATGGCGGATTTTGTTTAAAATATTTTTCTTAATTTTGGGATAAACGTAGAGTAGATGCTTCCCGGGTTGCCGCTACATTTCGTGGGGCCATTAAGGGCATACCGCGGGGCCGCGCGGAAGCATTTAATTGTTGATAATATTTTATTTAGATTGACTTTTTTAATTTAATTTTTAATTTGTAATATCTTTAGAATAGAATGTCTGACTTAAAAAAAACAAATTCTATTTTTGAAAATGTTCTTAAACGGAATTTCCTGAGCCGGCGCCTAATATCCCATCAAACATTTACTTAGAATGGACCATTACATTTTTGTTTACATTACCGACGACATAACAATGCAACCGGCGAACCCTCCTCACTACTAGTGCTATTATTTTGTCTGCATACACACACATCTTTAGAACAATACAGGCGTCAGAGTAATACTTAGCTTATACTATTAATAATGGACACATATAATGTTCATCCTTTATATCGAAAGGTGGCGAAAGGTCTAGACGCATCAGGTTGAATTATAAAAGGGAGAATCTCCCAGCGAATGCGTTAGTCTTTATTTTAACTTAGAACTACAAAGACTTTTAAACAATGTCGGGAATCATTAGAAAAGTGTTATTCAATCATTAACAGCAAGTGTAGTTTAAGTCAAGACGGTAGTGATTAGCAGAGGATTTCAAAATGGGAGACCTGTACACTAGCGTTGCCAGACGTCCCGTATTTCCCGGGACATCCCGTATTTCAGGTATGATTTTAAACGTCCCGCCGCGCCAGGACAGACTCTGTCCCGTATCTCAACATTATTTAATTAAATTTATTATCAAATTATTAAAAAAATCCTGGAAATTGCAACGTCTCTTGATGACAAAAGCATGGGTGCTTTTAAAAAATGGAAAACAAAAATGGAAGGATTTTCCAGATGTGAAATTCCTAACATTTTTCTAGTTATATCGTTGGGCTTCAGCATACCTACTTCCAACTGTTTCGTAGAGAGGATTTTTTCGCAGATGGCATTAAAATGGACTGATGTGCATAACATATGTAGGTACTCCGTATTTGATAAAAAGCGAATTAATGACCGTTTTCAACTATGATGAAATATACCTAACTATTAACTAGCAATAAAAACAACATAAAATACATTTGTTTTTCATTTGTCCCGGGAAAAAAATAAAATCCCTTGTTTTTTTGCCATAATGAGCATGTGTCCCTTACAGGCTCAAAAAAAATCTGGCAACCCTGTACACTCTGTAGACCAGGTACGTTACACGTTCAGTTCAGTTTTATTAAGGCGCAAACAGCACCAAAAGTGGCCCCCAGTTATTTTATCATACGAAAAGAGTTTAATAAACAACATAACAAAAATAAACGTTTAATAAACTGTACGTGTGAATTTTGTAAATTCCTTTGTTTAACGGAATTATATGAAAAAATAAGTGGGGGCGCCACTTTAGGCGCCTTAACTGTATAAATTTAGATGTCGGGTTTGTTACACGACTCGAGCGATTGAACCTATTTTGTTATATGTCTCTGAATAACACAATAAAAATAAACAAATAATTCTGGGTAAGTAATCCACACAAGAGGAGCTGACCCACATGCTGGACGGCCTAGCCTCAGCCTCGCGACGCATCGGTCTTGGCATGAATTTGGAAAAAACCAAAGTCATGACCTATTACCACATTGATCCGGGACCGGTCGTCGTAGAAGGCCACCTTCTCGAAATTGTTTCTGAGTACACTTACCTTGGGCAGATTATGCAGTTGGATAAAAACAATTTTGAGAAAGAGGCCAAGAGGAGGATCCCGCTGGGCTGGGCAGCGTTTGGAAAACTACGTCGAGTCATCTCGTCATCCATACAGCAATGTTTGAAAACGACAGTTTTCAATCAGTGCGTAATCACCTACGGAGCTAAGACGTGAACTACACTCACGGTAGGGCTGGTCCACCAGTTCAAAGTCGCCCAGCGAGCTATGGAAAGAGCTATGCTCGGAGTTTCTCTAAAGGATAGGATTCGTAATGTATACCTACATCAGACAGAGAACCAAAGTTATCGACATAGATCAAAGAATTAGTAAGCGGAAGTGGCAGTGAGCCGGCCATATCTCGCGAAGAACCGACAACCGTTGGGGTAAACGTGTTCTTGAGTGGAGACCGCGACTTGGGAAACGTAGTGTAGGACGCCCTCCGGCCAGGTGCGATGACGATCTACGGAAGACTGCTGGCAGATGCTGGATGCGTCAGGCTGAAGACAGGGCGCTATGGAGCTCATTAGGGGAGGCCTATGTCCAGCAGTGGACTTATATAGGCTGATGATGATCCACACATCATCATCCAGTTAGATAAAAGATATACATAATAATACAGAGTTAGATAGACAGACCGGATATAACATTCTACGCGGGCGAAGCCGTAAATCTATAAATCTAAGCTATTGGAGTAGTACCTACTTTATTAATATAACGCAGCTACCATCAATCGACACAAAGGCAGCAACTCTTACTCTTATGACGCAGCCACCATCAATCGGTACAAAGGAAGCCACTCTAACTTGATTCATATGACGCGGCTACAATCAATCGACAAAAAGGCAGCCACTCTAACTTGATTCATATGACGCAGCTACAATCAATCGACACAAAGGCAGCCACTCTAACTTGATTCATATGACATAGCTACCATCAATCGGCACAAAGGCAGCAACTCTAACTTGATTCATATGACGCAGCTACAATCAATCGACACAAAGGCAGCCACTCTAACTTGATTCTTATGACGCAGCTACAATCAATCGACACAAAGGCAGAAGCCCCATCTCCCACGTTATGTCGAGCGACTCCAGTGACGAAGAAGCTCTTGCAGTTTTCTGTTTTATAGAAATAGAAGACGTCAACGCAAGAGTAGAAAATTATTATTGTTATTTGAAATTTGTTCCCAATTTCTGCCCAAGTCTTGTGTATTATATTTTTTCGCATGTATTCAGGTAATTTGTAGTTATACAAACGAGCATGTATTTCAATTTCTTGTACAAACTTAATATTTGTTTCTTGCTCCGCCGCCATCTTGTGACCAACACCGCGGGTATCGCGTTGAATACCAGTATCGTAGTGTGAGAGTCTCCATATAAATGTATGTGATAATGTGAGATACTTCGCGGCGACTAGTCTCCGAGACAAGAGTCGCGCGGGCGTATCGTAATGGGAGAAGGGCCTAACTTGATTCATATGACGCAGCTACCATCAATCAGCACAAAGTCAGATGTCTAACTATATTCATATGTCGCGGCTACCATCAATTGTCACAAACGTAGCAACTCTTACGCTTATTCTTATGCAACCTTTGTGCCCATTGATCATCAATCCGCACAGAGGCAGCAACTCTAACTTGATTCATATGACGCAGATATCATCAATAGGCAAAAACGCAGCAACAGTAACCTGATTCATATGACGCAGCTACCATCAATCGGAGAAAAACATCTGTATCTAGCTCCAAACTTACTTTATCCTTAGCGTTGTGTAAAAGCGGCGCTTGCTTGGGCGTGCACTGCTCCATAGCGTTGTTGTTCGCTGCGAGACGCTCGCAGGCCCGCAGTGTTTCCGCGCAGGCGAGCTGGGCCCAGCACGCGGCGGCACCCTCTACCGCGGGCGCGCCGAGCATTGATAGTTCTACCAGAGTGTTGTGGACGGTTGAGAGGCAGCGGGACGCAATCTAAAATTACAAGCTTTAGTTATCTCTAGCTGCTTTGAGTAGCTTACTTTGGGGGTAGATGGTGCTGTGTGGAATGACCAGTATTATTTATTTACTAGCAGCGCCTCGCGGTTTCACCCGCGTTATTCCCGTTCCTTCTGAATTCTGGGATAAAATAAAGCCTATGTGTTATTGCAGACTATAATCTGTCTGTGCGAAGTTTCATCCATATCCGTTCGGTAGTTTTTGCGTGAAAGAGTAACAAACATCCATCCATCCATGCTTACAAACTTTCGCGTTTATAATATTAGTAGGATAGGATGTATTTAATCACACTGATGTTATGAATACCTAACGAAACCACAGCTTCGCATTGGAGGAAATTCGCATAGCAGTCGAAGCGTTGTTTTACTAAGCTAAGTCATAAGTGGCTTCATTAGAAGTTAATTACTAGACTAATTATTGTTCATGAATTATTTAGAGTATTTTCTTAGTTGGATCTTTGTGATTGCAAGATAATTAATCATGAAACGATTTTCACTTGGGTGACTTACTAGTCTGAAATGCATTTATATAACTGTCATATATTATACTAGCGACCCGCCCCGGCTTTAAACCTTATAAGAAAGTAAGTATATTTTACTCAACAGCTGCAACATTTTTATTCTAACACTAGCTGGTGCCCGCGACTTCGTCTGCGCATGATTAGTATTTATAGTACTCGCGACTTTACTTGCGTAATTCCCTTTCCCGTGGGATTTTCGGGATAAAATAAAGCCCATTTTTTAATCTCTGTGCCAAATTTCATCCAGATCCGTTCAGCAGTTTTTGCGTGAAACATCCATCCATCTATCAATCTATTCATCCATCTATCCATTCATACTTACAAACTTTCGCGTTTATCAGTTCAATTCAGTTTGGTTCCCCTGGGCTATACGGGTTTTCAAAAATTTCTCAGAGCATCACTGAACGACGCGTGTGTACGCGTCGTTCAGATGCTGTGAGAAATTTTTGAA
Organism: Eupithecia centaureata; assembly: GCA_944547425.1. Classification (NCBI taxonomy): domain Eukaryota; kingdom Metazoa; phylum Arthropoda; class Insecta; order Lepidoptera; family Geometridae; genus Eupithecia; species Eupithecia centaureata. The sequence goes on along the minus strand of OX155693.1, from coordinate 3,634,496 downwards.
TGGAGGAACCAAACTGAATTCCGGGATAAAATATATCCCATGTTCAATCGTCCCGAGTTCCATTCGAATTCATTCAATTCCGTCGTGATGCGTGGTTAAAGAATTTTTCTTTCACCCTCTCTCCCAGGGGAACCTTACCGAATTCCGGGATAAAAAGTATCCCATGTCCTTCCTTGTAGTATGAACTCAAATCGTCCCGAGTTTCATTCCAACTCATTCAGCAGTTTCGGCGTGATGCGCGGTAAAGGAATTTTACTTTCATACCCTCTCCCATGAGAACCTTACTGAATTCCGGGATAAAAAGTATCCTATGTCCTTCCTCGTAGTATGACCTATAATCATGCCGAGTTTCATTTAAATCCATCTAGTAGTTTCGGCGTGATGCGCGTTTACGATACAGACAGACAGACAGACATGAATGAAAAAAATTACAGTTTTGGCTTGAGTATCGATAATAGAGTGCCCTCCAAAAAATTTTTTCAAAATATCTTCAATGTACAGATTTGGACCTGTTACAGTTTTATTATAAGTACCTATAGATTATAACCACGCTTTTGGAGTTCGTAATCTTATAACACAACGAAATAAATCGTTAAAGACAGTCGGATCTTAGACGGTAATTAACTGTTAATAGAGTTCGTTTGATTTATTCAACCGCTGCAGCTGTCAAACTAAATTCTCCTTCTCTGTCCGATAAATACGCTGCAAGGCGGAAAATGTATGGAAAGAAACGAAAACATTTATCGTCATAGTAAACGAATGCCCAACTCGTCTAAGGACTCAGTATTAGTATAATTTGGTCCCTACTAGCGACCCGCCCCGGCTTCGTACGGTTTTTATATGTATAAACCTTCCTCTTGAATTACTCTATCTATTTAAAAAAACCGCATCTAAATTTGTTGCGTAGTTTTAAAGATTTAAGTATACCTAACTAGGGACATAGGGACAGAGAAAGCGACTTTGTTCTAAACTATAACGGGACTCAGTCGTAGAACTCTTCATTCTATATCCTAATAAAGTACACATCGACACAAATGGCGGTGTAACCGTGTAAGTATTAATGTAATCCTATCTTTTCCCCTTGACCAACCATCTGTAAAGTACGCTGCTCATGAGTAGACGCATATATTAATAATGATTTAATGTGTTTTAATGCATGTTTTAATGTATGTTTTATGTTAAGGTCAATTGGATTTCCTGGCGTAACATGCGGGATTGGTTCGTGTATCAGTTATGCTGTTTTAGTTGCTTGTTAGTTTTTTGTAGTAAGTTGAGTTTTTTGTAGTAAGCTGATTTTTTCAATACTATGTTAGGCTACAGATTTTCTATATTAATATTATAAAAGAGGTAATTATGAAGCGGTACGAAAGATTACGGTGTGGCCTTTGCCCACCCACCATTGGGGGAATCATACTAGTGAAAAAACTTGAACCTAGTTTTAAAAATGTGTAAAATTGTCATTATCAGTTCCCATGGGATAAAAATAGTCTTAAAAAGTTTCCATATAAACAACACACATACTGTAGTTACAATATATGATAGGGTATTTGTCGCACATTGCGTTTTTATTTCGCCGATTTCGTTTTCTAATCTACGCTAGGTATACCGATTACACCATAAATAATCGTTTTATCACCTATAAAATGTAGAAAAAATATTCGTGAGGTGTGATTTTAAACCTGCTACAAGAAAATGAATATACTGAGTAAAAGCGGGGTTGAAATTAGCAGTTATTACTTTCATAGCCAGTTACATTTCCGTCGTAGCTGTACATAATTGAAGAAAAGACACGCGTCTAATACAACGTTATGGACGAGTGAATTAAAATCTGCCGTCACAGGCCTAGATTTTTGTATTGGACACCGTTTTATTTGTTGTTTATATATTTACTGTACATGTTATTTTGTCGCGAAATAACGCGAATTGAATTACCAACAGAGAGTGTAATAGGATAAACAATTCAATGCTAAACAAACCCTACAATGAACTAGTCAAAATAATTTGATGTTGTTTAGAAAAATAAACAATCGAATTCAATACCGGTCACTATTATTTAGACCACACAAGAAGATCTAGCTTTCAGAATATAGGGTGCGGTAGGTAATCGTTTTCCATCAGGCGGGCCGCATGCTTTTTAGCCACCTTGGTGGTTTAAAAAATACCTCATCTATTAACCAACTAAAAAGTTCTAAAATCATAACTTCTATTGTACTAATCTCCTAAAATTATAAACGCGAAAAGTTGTAAGTATGATGGATGGATGGATGTATGTTTGTTACTCTTTCACGCAAAAAATACTGACCGGATTTGGATGAAATTTGGCACAGATATAGATAAAAGTCTGGTATAACACATAGGCTATATAATATATTTTATCCCGGAATTCCCACGAGAACGGCAATTGTGCGGGTTTAACTGCGAGGCGCTTCTAGTTCAAAATAAAGTGTATCAAGTGTTCAATTTTGTGTGTTTACTTTAAAAACGTCAAGTTAGTTTCGACAATCAAATCATCAAAAATCTCGTGACACTATTGCCGGTTTTTTAAGCATACATAAATGTAAAGATAAATAACCATACACATACCTCCCAAGGTTTACAAGTTGGCAACAACATGGCACTTTGCCTCTGGAATAAGTAGCTCCGGAAATCCAAAACAGAGGCTTTCTTCTTCATTATCAGTTCTCTTAGATGCTGAGGCACCAACGCTGTCAACCTTACAGCCTGCCATGAAGTGACCGGCTGCTTGAATGTCTCAAGCCACTTTGGACTCTCAGTCACATTCGAATTGAGCACAAATTGGGAAAATAGAGCATCTAATTCATCATACTGGACTAGGGCTTCGTCGTACAAACCTAGCATTTCTAGTACAAATGCTAGTTGTTCCTGAAATCAATGGAAACAAGTTAATACTTTGTAGGGATGTTAGGGAGCTCCTTAACCATAACCGAAACTATTGGATATCCGATTATCCGTAATCGAAATATAAGTTTCGGATAATATCGGATTGGGGTGGAGCCTAATTGGGATATGTTATCACAATTTGTTTTGATCGGCCGGCTGCTGCCGACATTGTTTGTTTTCTTCTGTTGTCGTCATAACATTCTCGTAAATAACTAACTTGTGACTAATTTTACAATTGCAAATAATTCGACAAATTGTAACAAATGTCTTGTGTTACGGAATCGATTGAATTGGTACAAAATGCGTCCTAAGTCGAGTGTAATTTGTTTTTTTTTGATGAAATTACGGTAGATTCGGAAAACTTTAAACAATGTGGTAAAACCTTTTCATGGAAAGCAGAGACAGCAGCACAGCATTACATCGCTAAAACGTACGATAACTTTTGCGCCTGGAAAAAGGTAACCAACAAAATAAACTACGAACACCCAAGCATTTGTATTTTACGTATGAAATTCCTTGTAAATTTAGTGTTCGTAACCGGAATTATCCGAAACTACGGATAATCCGAAATTATTTCATATCCATATCTGGTATATTAATCCATCATATATACGTATCCAATCCGTATCCGAAATTTCATATATCCATAACATCCCTGATACTTTGTCAAGTTCATAAGCCTATTAGCATGCTAGCTAGCTTCCACCCATTTAGGTACTGGGTTAATTTAAACTCGTCTTTTATGTCCATCTTCTAAATGTCCTTGATGTGCGCTCACTTTAGAGTGTTTTACTTTTTACTCTGTTGAAGTCCGCATGTAAAATATTTCAGAAATCAGATATATATTAATTTATTTCATTAACTTACAAAATAAGCAGAAATTTGAAATTATAATAATTATCCAAATAAACAAGGTGTTAATTGATTTTCTCTTTGCTTCAGTTTTATTCTTGTAAATAAAAGATAACCTATGGGACTAACTTAGTCATTGTTAGAATCAAAGTCTCTAATAAGCAACATTCAACCTTTATGTAGCAACATTGAGCTAGCATATATTAAAATAAAATAAAAATACATCTTCCAAAAATAACTTCAATATTATAAAAAGGTCTCACTATAGGTAGTAAACATAACACAACTTACTTGTATTATAAAATATTTACAAAAATCCCAATCAGGATCATTTCTTTTCTCTCTTTGTTCCCTCATATACTCTTCAAACTTAATCAGGGCTTTATTGTATGCCACTAATATAAAATGCCTGATCTTTGCCACGAGTGACCTCCATGACTCTGCACTTCGGGCCTCAGATTTAATTGGATTGATTACTGATATAAATCTATCCTCCGTTTGCTTGACCCCGAAGTCTCCTCGAATTTTATCTAAGACTGTTGTCCTTGGAAGAAGTTTGTTGGTTTTCCGTATGTCATAGGTTTCTACTAGAACTATCATCCAGTCTGTGATTCCTGCTTTTTCTAATTGTTTGAGCCATTGTTCTATGTCTTCTCTCAATGTTGTTTTGTAATATTCTATATCCTGCAACATGCCATTCAAAATTCAATAATAATTATTAGGTACAATAATAAGTTTAGTGTACTCTGTACCTTAATAGGAATGCAATACCTATATATCAGCCAAACTCGATGTAGAATGTTTGTAAACAAACCGCCCATACTTAACCTAAAATACACTCTGTTCTGTTGCCTTTTTATACGCAATTTACATTACTTGTCGATTTAAGATCCTTCCTTCACTAAATATTTCGTACACTCATATCTAAAAATCGACGCCAAGCAAGTGAATTTTAGTTTTTTGTGTCGTGGTTTGTTTACAAACATTCTACATCGAGTTTGGCTAGTGTATACAATATAAATTCCAACCCACACATCAAAATATAAGTGATAACACCTTCACTGTAATGTGGTTGGATTTGTATGGTTAGGTACAGAACTAGTCTAAACTAGAAGCTAAGCCAAAATATATAGTAGTATTGTTATATTTAATAACTAGCGACCTGCCCCGGCTTCGCACAGTAGGTATTATTTTATATGTATAAACCTTCCGTTTGAATCACTCTATCTATTAAAAAACTGCATCAAAATCCGTTGCGTAGTTTTAAAGATTTAAGCATTCAAAGGGACATAGGGAAATAGGGACAGAGAAAGCGACTTTGTTTTATACTATGTAGTGATACAATAAGGTTTTCCTTTGAGAAGGGTTTGCTTTGGAAAAATAAATACAATTTATTTCACTTACCACACAATCAGTCCAGTACATATGAACAATAGGGCGCTTCAGTAAATTAAAATCAGGGTGTACAATTTTGTCCTTATTATATTTTATGAATGAGGCCTCCAAATAAACAGCTTTAGTAGCCCGTCCATAGGATCTCCTCCACTCACATGAGTCCTGTGGTATAGCGGCCACGAGCGGCGCCTCCAGTGTACAAAACAAGTTCCAGTCTCCAGCGCCTATTCAACAACACAAGACTTGTTTTTATTTCAGGAAGATATACTCTCTGAAGAGCAAGGGTAAAACTTACATGTTACAATAGGTTTGTTGCTCATCCCTTCGCGATTATTTAGAGAACTATCGACACCCTTCATGTTTTAATCGCTGTAAATCATCAGTAACTGCCTTAGCGGGCATGACATAAATTTATTTCACTATAAGAATATCCACCAACAGATTCCACTGGAATCCACCCACTTTTCACTTAAAAAATAGCCTGGATATCCCTTACACTGAGACTAGAAAAATAGAAGTTATAAAAAAGTCTGTAGAAATATTTGGCTAGTTCTCAGTTCACTTTTCTTTAGAAATTTATTTTTATTTTTCAAGAGGAATCATTAATTTCAACAAAAATTTGATTCGATGATCGACTTGACTGACAGAAGACGACATCTGACGACGACAGCCAACCAAACGACAAACAGACAGCCAACTTTCAATAATTGACACTGGCATTTTAACCTCGTCTCTGGTAAAAAGTTTTACAAATCGACTAAATATGTGAAGCCTCAGCGTCGCTGGAGCCCTATATTATTCAGGGTTTATCATTATTTATCATCAAAAACTGGCTTTATTGTGAATTTCAACCATTGTCCGGTGATCAGAGCAATTCCTCCGCCATGCCATGCCATAGACTATCCAAGTCCATTCATGACCATAGACTCATTCTCTCAATCACCAGAACCGGTCAAACTTCACATGACATGTCAGTGTCATTATTTAGCACTATTGATACCCTCAAGAAGTTGAAGAATAAAACCATATTCGAAGTCCAAGTGAGCCTTACACCCTAACGTAGACCTTGCAAAGGGTCTGCTATAGATTATTCACCTACCAAAACTAGGCTGTGTCTATACGGCCAATACCTGACATGCGGCCGTCCGCGGACGCTATAAGACAACGGACACATAATGGCCACCACGAACAGACACGCTAGATAGGGTAATTGTTAGGTGCAGTTGGCCACACCAACCACAGACGCAGAATTTTCTTTCTTGTAGGCAGCAGACGATTTCAGCCATTTGCACTACACTATAGCCAGACCGGACAAATAGCCATTGCCTTCGAAGAACTGCAACAAGCCCAGCCCAGAGAAATAGCACTCGCCTCATGGCAAATACTATGCAATTTTGTATGAAATGCAGCACAGGTAGCGAGCGTCGTCTTCCCCGCCTTGTCCAACTCACCGTATCGCCTCTTGCATACAAAACATACAGCGCTCGTCCAATCCTGACATCAACCTGTAACTTCTAGCCAGACACGAACAGGCACCGGCGCCGCACCTGCTCGCCGCGACCACTACAGCATGGTCTCCATCCACAAACCATACATCACCACCCCCACTCGCGACCCGTCCAAAGGACGCGCAACAACCACACGTCTGCCAACCGAGACTATGTGTTTACAAACAACAGCTCTTTGAGTATGGCACCCACTTAAGTGCAGGCACCTTACACATCGAACCAGACAGGTACTTTGGGTCCTACCACCCAAACAACCAATGATAGTTACTGACCACAGATGAGATACAATTGCACAAACTAGCAGTGTGATTGAGATGAGAAAATCGATAACAGATGCACTCTGTTTGACCACAAGCCAGCACCAAATTCACCAAAGAATATACCACTAAAACAAAGTCTGATGGAACGGACACATGATGCTAAACAACCACAAAACAATAATCTGATCATGACCACTGTTCAGAATAAAGACACGACATTCAGCCAAGCAACACAATGCCTGAAGAACTAATATTGGGACACCGTTTTCCCAATATACCACAACACACACATCCAGCCAGACGACACACTTAACATCTGGAGGATAGCCCTGGGTGTAGGAACCCAAGGCGCACACACCCTGTTCAGCCAGCCAACACCGTATGCCTGGAGAACTAATATTGAGACACCGTTTCTCAATATGCCCCACAACACATCCAGCCAGACGGCACAGTTTACGTCTGGAGGACAATCTTGGGTGTAGGAACCCAAGATGCACACACCTCGTTCAGCAAAGTCCCAGTATGCCCCACAATGCACTTTTCACCATGTCCGTCCACCAAGAAACCACAAAAGACCAAAAACAACAAGAAACCACACTAGACCAAAAACACCAAGAAACCGAACAACACCTGTAAAACACCTGTACAACCTGTAACCCGTTGTCTGCAAATAAATGATTTTGATTTTGATCTTGACCTCCGCTTCTTGACAAATAAGTTACCTACATGAACAAAATCTAACAACAAAACACATCAGAGTCTGAGATAGTAATAACTATAAAATAACACACAAAGTAAAGAAATAAATGACACCTTAACAAATTACAATATTTACACACAACATAAACATATCTGGTTGGTCATCATAGCATGTTAGCTTAATGGGAAGGCATTTTTGTTGTCATACTTACACCATAAATCATCCATAACACGATGAAGGCATTTTTATTGTCATACACCATAAATCATCCATAATATTAATAGATACTGATTGAATTTCTAACAAATCCCAGGTACTATTATAGAATTGGAAAAACAAGGAAATTTATTTTATTCTTTTTCAAAGTTAAACATCGCAATAACCATTGATTCTTTGTTGTTGTCGAATACTTACTTTGGAACTAAAATAAATTAAACATCTGTACATTTCCCTGATATTGATACCTTCCACTGATATTCACACAGACTATGTAAAGTTGATCTCCTCTCTGGGTATCCCATCATCAAAGTATGAGTATCATCCGCTTCTATTTTAGGATTCAATATTGTTGACAAACCATTTTGTTCTGTACTCTTTTGGCATGAATGTTTGGTATTTTCCAGTTATTGAACTCTGAAAACAATAAATTATAACAGAAACAACAAATAGATTCAGGATTCAAAGAACAAGGGCTATCATTATTCACACTATGTACATGATGACATATTTAACTGGGCCTTTATCAAAGGTATAGGGTTGTGGTGACACAGTTTAGGATATAGTACGCGGCGCAAACGCGTTTCGTTAATTCAGCAAATTACAGCGGCTAAGCCGAGCCCTCAGTGTCACACCTCAGTCACTCCAGCAACCTCCCTTAGAAAACACATAGCCTAATTAAGGTTTATAGATTATCGTAAATGTCATTTCTTGTATCCGTGTTTCTGTGTATTGAATAGACTCTGTATATCGCACAAACTATCTTTTATTATAACCAACCCACAGTAGCTAACTAAAGACTTGTAACTTAATAACAAAAGGGTTACTTGATCAGCTTTGACTGATTTTTGTTGTAAGTGCTAAATTCTTTCAAGAAATGTAAACATTTCACAAACATTTTCTACTTCGGCGGGACTTGAACCCGCGACCCTCCCTCATACGAGATGCAACTTCTTTCAAATTCTTTAGCATTGATGAAAATGTTATGATTTGGTTACAATAAACCAAAAATGCTAGGATAGTTAGCACAATACCTTTGTAACTTAACCATAGGTAAGTACCTACCAATCAATCATTTCTATTCGTAGAAACTAAATCTAATAAGTCATTGTGGAACGATCACACCTTACCAGACTTCACGCATTACAAACCAATCCAACATTATGGTCCAACCATCATAGTGCTTGCATTATCAAACATTCCGCTTGTTTGTATTCTCAGAAAAGCGCGGAATCCTCTCTGCAAGTAGCTGTTGTTGTACCGCAGCCCTAGAACAACTCGTCTAAGACCGCAGCGATCATTCGTAGCGTCCACGTGCGTCAGCCACCGCTCGCCATCGCCACATTCATCTAAAACAAATTTGTAGAACCCGAGTCCATCCCACTTCTGATGAAGCCTCAGCGTCGCTGGAACCCTATATTATTCAGGGTTTATCATTATTTATCATCAAAAACTGGCTTTATTGTGAATTTCAACCATTGTCCGGTGATCAGAGCAATTCCTCCGCCATGCCATGCCATAGACTATCCAAGTCCATTCATGACCATAGACTCATTCTCTCAATCACCAGAACCGGTCAAACTTCACATGACATGTCAGTGTCATTATTTAGCACTATTGATACCCTCAAGAAGTTGAAGAATAAAACCATATTCGAAGTCCAAGTGAGCCTTACACCCTAACGTAGACCTTGCAAAGGGTCTGCTATAGATTATTCACCTACCAAAACTAGGCTGTGTCTATATATGTAAAAACGAAATACCTAGTGATGTCTGGGAACGGCCAATGCTGCAATAATGGCAACTGAGTTGTAATATTTTGAAATAACTAGTGATCTTCAACCACTTTTTAGTACTCCTGCAGTACGCCTCTTTCTAAATCTTTCTGTCAATGTGCAGAGGACATTCATTTAATGTATAAATGCTGCCAATAATATTACATATGTCATGTAATAAAATAATGAATTTGTCAGGGTTTTATGGAAAAATCAAACATTCATTATTTAATTAGGTAATTCAATTCATTACCTCCTAATTCATGGAAACATACATTCACATTTTACTATGGAGTACAAAATGATGAATACTAAACAGGACCTACTAACGATTTTTGAAATCTTAGATTAACCAAACGCTTAACTAATTTGAGTTTTACAGACCAGTATGTAGTTTTGAAAAGTAATATTAATTGGAAAATAGCATTCTAGGAACGAACATAGTAGATAGTTTTAAAATTATATTAATTTAGTCATTAAAAATACTGCCTGTAATTAATCAAAGCACAACACAGATCATAATTATAATCAACAATAAATAGGCTGGAAATAAAATACTGTAGGCACAGGATTTGTTAATCTAATGAAGAATCAGATGCGAAACGTAACTCTGACAAAGAAATTGGCTAGGCAAAGTTGAAATCGACTAAAACTAATTTTAGTTAACCGATTGAGACCGAACTAAATCTTGTACAACACTACTTGTCCGGTCAAAGTTTATTGTCTATGCTCAATCAAAATGTCGCTCGCTTTCTGTTTTGGTATCATCGGGAAAATAAAGTGAAATATTTCCATAATTCCGAACAATCGTCAGGGGATAATCAACTAAATGTAGTTGTGCTATTCGCTTAGTTTCAGGCTATTTATAATTTAACAAACAGGTAATTCCAACTAAGAGTACGGAGCAGCATTTTGATTCTGAAAATACCTTTTAGCTTATTTACAGGATTCCGTAAAACCGGGACTCTTGCTCAGTATTTATTTGCTATTGCGCTTGAATGTCGATTCGTTTATGAGCCTACTTCTGCCAGAATAGACAAATCTTGCATCCAAATCACTTATCTTGTAAGAATGGATTTGATTCCTCACTCCTGTCTGTCCAAGTAGTACAAAGTACTCGTCAAGGCTGTGTCCTTGCTCCTACGCTATTCGGGATATTTGTCTCACTCCCAAAGCTGCTTCTAACAAGAGACAAAAAAAGTGCAGTCACTCACAAGGGGAAGATGATAGACTTCATTCTAGCTCAACTGAAGATCTAAACGTTTCCGCGAAGACGCTTTTGTTTATCCTTTTATGATGCGGCTTTTGTAGCAAACTCACTTTACAACTGTTTAAATTGATCTCGAACTGAAGCATGTCTGATGGATATCAGTCACACAATTTGTTTTCTATATTAATTAATCTTTTAAAAGCCTTGTCTTGGCTCAGGGCAGTCGAGATCTTACCTATAATTTAATTGCACGACACTCCTTTCAACATTAATAACAGTTTCTGTTATCTGGGCTCAAGAGTGACCAACAGTTTGTAACTGGATGCCAACTTCTTTACATCAGTAAAGCCTTGTCCATGTTGTGAATCTATGTTAAATGATGAATAACAACACCTGAGATCAATGGCCATAAGAGATTTCTTCAGGGTAGTGGTAGAGGGATAGAGTAACCAATAAAAGTGTCCATGAGAAAAGGGCATATACATCATATTTAAAATAAGTTCTGGTGACCAAAATTGCCAATTCTAATTGAGTCATTGAAAGAACTATATCGGTATATAATCTAACCGACTGGACAGCTCTTGTAAAGAACGGACTAGAATGGCTGAATCTGGTTTGTTTCTCTTACTGATAAAAGAGCAAGATGGCATACAAAGAACTCAGATCTGGGATTACCACTATATAAACCTACATAATTTGCACCACTTCAATAACCTCCACACCACAATTCACAGTGCATTTGCGCATTCGGCTACTCAACCACAACTAAAGAAACCCGCAGGAATTTCTTAATTCATCCTAACATGGAAATGACATAGACTCTCTCCAAAACTTTATTTTAGTATATATAAAAAATTACATTTGACTATATTTAAATATTCTTCCTTTTTGCCCTTTCCAGCCATGAATACAACAGCTCCTACCTCAGCCGATGCATGTCTCAGCATCGTTCATTCACTTATGTGCCATAGACAGGGCGGAGAGAGTGAAGGCTTCTCCAAACGTGCCATTGAGTCACTCGTTAAGAAACTCAAGGAAAAGAGAGATGAGCTGGACTCATTGATCACTGCGATAACCACAAACGGAGCTCATCCTAGCAAATGTGTAACTATTCAGAGGACGCTCGATGGTAGGCTACAGGTAGGTTACAACTATGAAGTCTTTATCAATCTATATCTATCAATATCTAATCAATCTTCTATCTTCCACTAGTGGACAAAAGATTAAAGCGAACTGAAAATCAATTATCACTTAATTTCTTATATTATTTTGATAATTATGTACCTATAGTATTAAATTTGATTTGTCTAATAGGCGCTCCACATTCACACAAGAACTTCGCGAGAACGCGTGAAACAGGCGAGAAGCGTGAATGTGGAAGCGATTCGCGTATTCGTCTCACGTTCTCGCCTTGTTCGCGGGCTGTTCTCCACTTTTTGTCGGTTTTTTGGCGCGAGACAAAGGAGCGCGAGAACGTGAGAACAGGCGAGAACGTGTATTGACTCCACACTCGCATGTTTCTTAGTAGCGCGGGTCATCGTCATTGAGCGCGAGAACTGTAGCGAGAACTATTTGAGAAGTTTGTGAGAATGTGTACCCAAAGAAGTTCGCGCTACAGTTCTCGCGAAGATTCTCCGGAGATTCTTGTGTGAACGTCTCGTGTGAATGTGGAGCGCCAGTAAGTGCTTATTTTGTAAGCCTAAAGAAATAAAGATATTGATTTACTGATTTATAATCATCATCACCAACACACACACTGTTAAACGTGACTTCTCCAAACATGGGTTTTTGCCGGAATAGTTACATCTCACACTAGGCTGCTGGATTTATAATAGCAGTGGAGATATTAAGAGAAGACTATGGATTTTAATTCATTGATAACCATTACTGATATTTTATACTATCAATCCCTCTTTTATATATTTATTATATCCCTATATCCTATATTCTTTGATGATGATAAAAAATAATTATTATTTGCCTGTAGGATCTTACTAACGGACAAAGGAATCCCTTTCTATTCTCAGTTAGTTGTGATATGACCATTCTCTGTTAGGAATTCATCATCGTCATCATCATCAGCCTATATTAGTCTACAGCTGGACATAGGCCTCCCCTAATGAGCGCCATAGCGCCCTGTCTTTAGCTTGACGCATCCAGCATCTGCCAGCAGTTTTTCACAGATTGTGATTGGTCATGCATGGTTGGTTATGTTCAACAGACTAAGTTACTCAGTACTACCCAAGTTTACCTATGGTTTTTTAAACAATGGTTAGGATGTTTCTGACACAATTTTAAAAAAATCTTAAATCAAAGAAAACTGATAAAGCTGCCTTAGGCGTCGTCCTAATTGGGAGCGAGTGTCCTATTTGAACCTCGCAAGTAATCGTGCGATCACATAAAATGCTTAATAATGATCGTACGATGCCTTTGATCGTGCGATCATGTAATCAAAGTAACAGATCTCTTTTGAGTGTCCTAATCGGTTACCTACGCGATGCGTTGACGCGCGAGGGGCGTCATCATCGTCGACGGCATCACACGATGGACATCGCGCGATCTATTAGGACACCTATTAGGTCATCGCACGACCACTTTGATCGTGAGATGAAGAACGCATCGTGCCATCGTACGATCGCTCCCAATTAGGACGCCGCCTTATTGTCTGATAATCTTGTGGTGAACACCAGCATAACTTAAACAACTATTAGACAAAAACAATTCCACACAATTACTGTAATCTAAAATATGCAGTGACAATGAATGTTATCTATTGTTATTCAGCATTTTTTGTTCACTATGTCAACTTGTAGCAAAGAGTCATTCATTACTAATAAGTAAAATATTTGGAGCAACAATCCCTTTCATTGTTGATGTGGCGCGGCGGGCTAAAGTCTGCCTACGACGTAGGAGGTTTCGGGTTCGATTCCCGCCTTGGGATAAATGTTTGTACAATCTGCAAATATTTGTTTTGGGTGTTGTCTATGAAAAAAATATCAATCTTTGTAGTATAATATGTTAAGTATATCAGTAATCTATACTCTGTTTTAGAATCCTAGATATTTTTTGTAAACATTGTCATTTATGAATGAAATTTAACAAAAACTGAAAAAAATAATAGACAACAGCAGAGGGTAGCAGCCAACACATGATTGCAAAAGAAATTGAAAATTGAAAAAGATGCAAGTTCGAGTTCAATAACAAATGAGAGATCAATGGAATGATGAATGAAACTGTCAAAACCACGAATTGTTTTTAGCTCCTGCAGCTCTGATGACACCAGTTTCGTAAAATATCTTCCACCTATATTCCTTTGGTTTTGTAACTCATTTGTTTACAAAAAATACCTATGTTTTGAATAGCGGTATAGTACCCATAACACAAGCTATCCTTAGCCTAGATGATGCTCTGCAGGATATCCAGCATTATGTATTTTTTCCAGGTGGCCGGTCGCAAGGGCTTTCCCCACGTTATATACGCTCGCATCTGGAGATGGCCGGACCTTCATAAGAACGAGCTAAAGCACGTCAAGTTCTGTCAGTTCGCATTCGACCTCAAATGCGACTCAGTCTGCGTTAACCCTTACCATTACGAACGGGTTGTGTCTCCAGGTATAGGTTGGTATTTTTATTAATATAATTTATACTACAGACATATTTAAGGCGACGTTGACACGCGACGCATGATAATGCCCATACGAAAGTTATAACAAAATTTTTAGAAATACATATCCTGCTATCCATCCTGCTATGATTTTTTTTCCGAGATAAAATATAAAAGATATAAAAATAGTAAGTATATTTATTAAATGTTTGAAATTTCTTAAACAAATGGAAATGTCCAAATGTCTCAGGGACGCTTCCAACTGGTTTTAACATTTAGACTATTTGCAACCCTCTGCAATTAGCTCCATTATATATACTAGGTTTAATATTTTCTATTCCTTGATTGTAATTTTCGTTACAAACAGAAAATTTCCTTTTCTAGATCTATCCGGCCTAACCCTCCAATCAGGTCCAAGCCGGCTAGTCAAGGATGAGTACACCGTAGGAATCAACAGCAATGGCATGGACATGGATACAGGGGAGCTGGTCACCATTCAGCACCACGCTACGAGTCCTCGGCACCACCATTCCACCATACAGCATCACCACCAGCAGTTTCCTAATAGTAATATCATTATTAACCAAGGACAAAGTAAGTTTGTTTGTCGTTATTTGCCTAGGTCCTTTGACAAGGTTTGTTGGTGAGAAAACAGTTTCATAATTAGTGTTGATTCAGATTGCAAAAAAAACTACTAGTTAGGCATCACTAAATATTTATGTTAATTTACTTTACTTCTGGTAATTTGTAACCAATGTGTCAAAAATTTGGGACTTCCTACAATGTCTTTGAATACTTTTAAACATTGCCATACTAATTATCACGTGTAGATTGCGAGTTGTTGATCACAGTAGTTGCGTTAAAATACACAGCAGAAAGCTACTGCCAAGACATTGCTGAATTGATAATAGTATTTTTGAATAAGTTTCGAACTAACCTATGTCAAGGGACCTAACAAAAGTGTGAACAGTGTTTGTGGTTTTATGTTGTTGGTTTTGTTTGTGAACGGATTCAAGAATAGAATATATTCTGTATCTTATTGTCACTTATTTGTTTTGCTTATAAACTGTTGAAATCATTCATAAACATCAGCCAAGACCAAGCCGAATTATCTTTATTTAGCCGTGCATTTTGATTTTATTTTGCCTTTTCTTTATTAGCGCCCGATGGCGTTCCCCTATTCTCGCCGTCACACGGGCCGCGCCCCATCCGACCGTCGGGCCCGCCCCAAATGGGACATAGCGGGCCGATGTGCCACACACCAAGCCCTCAGATGATCTCGAACCATAGCCAAATGGGACAAATGCCTCAACTAGGGCCTCAAATGCCCGGCACGCCTATGCCAGGAACGCCTCACATGAGCCCGGGTCCGCAGCAAATGCCTAGCACGCCTCAGATGGGACCTAGCACGCCTCAAATAGGGCCTAGCACGCCTCATGGGCCTAACACCCCTCACGGTCGAAGCACACCTCAGATGGGTCAAGGAGCTCCTCAAATAAGGCCCGGAACGCCTCAGATGGGGCAAGGCACGCCACAAATGAGACCTGGAGCGCCTCAAATGGGGCAGGGCACGCCTCAAATGGGGCAGGGCACGCCTCAAATGGGTCCTGGGACGCCTCAGATGGGTCCAGGGACGCCGCAGCTAAGACCGAACGTGCCTCAGATGACGTCTCCTCGCATGGCGCCTGCCCCCACTCAAATGTCTCCGGGAACACCTCAGATGCCATCGATAAGCCAGGGCATGCCGATGCCCAATCAACAGATGATGCAGCAAAGACTGATTGCGCCGAAACTTGAGCCGCCAGATACAATGGACGCGAGGGCGATGTGGCTGCCCAAACGAATGAACCATTGTAAGCTTTTCTTGTTTTATTTTGCACTTTTAACATGTAGTATTAGTTGCGATGTTTTGTAGTTAGAAGTTATTTTTTTATGTACATCAGTTTTTCATGATATTTTTCTATGCATGAGTTGAAATATTTTAATGTACTATGTCGATAATAACCTTCAATCTAGCCCAATACCTAATAGCAAAATACAACAAATATTATAAATGGGAAAGTTTGAATGGACGAATGGATGTATGTTCGTTAGCTCTTCACGCCAAATCTATTAAACAGATCGGGCTGAAATTTTGATAGACGTAGTTCTCGGCCTGAAATAAAACATAGGCTACTATCATCAATTTCGACGCGGGTGAAACCGCGGGGTGCAGCTAGTACGTTATGTGTAAAATTTCGTATGTATTATCCAAAGTAAAAATTACTTGTTCTCGTAGATAAAAATATGCATGGGATGATTCAATAACAATATATAACTTTAAATTGTAAGTGTAAAAATCTGGGTATAGCCACAATGATAGTAGGTATTGTACTTTTAATTTCTGGCCCATATGTTGCGTTTCCACCAGATAAGTGCTAAGCGGTAGAAACTACTAAATACAACCAATAAGATCACTTAAAAAGAAACCTCCGAATGCTCAGATGCTTATTACGTTTGAACTGATCGCAAGTAGCCACTTTGGTATGGGATTGGTACCGCGAAAGTTAGTATGTATGTATGTTTGTTACTCTATCACGCAAAAAAACCTGAATGGACTGCTCTGAAATTCTATGTTTTCCTATATATCCCTTGAATAATAGACGACATAAACATAGCAATCAGTAAATCAGTAAAAATAGGTTCCTTTTCACCCCATAAATCAGTTCCCATGGAATAGAAATAGTCATGAAATGCATGCAAAACCACGGTAAGATACCAGTTTATTATATTAGTATAAAGAATATAATTATATACTAATATAAAAGAGTCAATATTATTCTTCGTAAATTTTTGTATAAGATCGAAGAAGAGACAGCGAGACCCTCTAGCACAGGTTTGAGATTATATTACTTAAAAGAGGGTCCCATACCAATGCAATGTCTTAGATTAAGTAAAAGACAAAGTATTTTGTATTAGTAGGATATGAAAGAAAGAAAATTGATTAGTTGTTTCACTGCAAACTTGAGACATTTACTAACAACGAAAATTACAATCAATGAATAGCAAAAAATAAACTAGTATATAGGAACAATTAATGACATAACTTCAAAATTAAAATTAGCATATACAACTAATAACATCATAATCTGGTGGAAACAATAAAGGTTTATCAAAGCGTATTTATTTTAATCAAACTTGACTTACAGCTGCAATGCCAGTGAGCATGTCTCCGGGTGCGACCACGCCACTGCTCGAGAACTCCAACTCTTCGTTCTTCGGAGACCAGCAAACGGTAGCTGAGACACAACTTACGCAGACTTTACCAGGTGAGATGAAATTGTTGATGTATTTATGTTCATCAGCTCAACATTATCATCAACTATCATCGTTACATTTTATCATCTCAGAGAAAAGACCTCCGCTGCATTGCATAGGCTTCCGCCAAACTAATAACCTTACAAGGTAAAGGTTTCTTGTTTGTTTACCTTAATCTTTTTACCTTACCTTGTGTTTGTACCTTAAAAAGATAGAAGTGAACAAAAATCAAAGTGATCAATTTATTTCGTAGCTTTAGTATAAGTTACATCTGCATATATGAACTGACGTGTCCAAGAGTCCTGTAAGGTCTAAAGGAAATAAAGCATTTTAAGTTTGAGTTCAAAGATTTCCACAGTGACCGGTCCTGAAATAGTCAAATCCAGCTGTTCCTTAACATATTGACACCGCATTAAGTAACTAAAATGGTATTTGTTCACAGCGGTTTCCCCCGGTTCTGTATCGGGCTCCCAACAGAACGGCTTCGGCGCTGCGGCCAGTCCGCCCGCGTCGCAGCCGAGCCCTCGCATCCAGCCGCAGACTCCTCAGCAGCAGCAGCAAGGTACAGACTCCATCTGACTAACTAGAGAGGTACCAGCTCACTAGGTACTTTAGTTCTGTGTCGGCTCCCAACACAACGGCTTCGGCGCTGCGGCCAGTCCGCCCGCGCCGCAGCCGAGCCCTCGCATCCAGCCGCAGACTCCTCAGCAGCAGCAGCAAGGTACACACTCCATCTGACTCACTAAACTCACTTTTGGCGCATTGCACGAGCAGCTGTTCATCGGGACCCCCCCCATAACTATGACTACTCTGCCAAGAGTGTACGAAGAAGATTTTATTCCATAGATAACAAACTTATCAAGCGGTAGATGTTTAGGTCGCTTTTGTTGCCTTTTATACATTGGTATGACTGTTGCTTTTGCCATAATAATCAGTATTCGACACTACTTTAAACTTTTGTTGAAGATGTTTTCAAGGTAACCGATAACCGTATCTCCGCTCACTATAGTTCGGCCGTTTAGAGAATGCGTTTCACACCTAGCCATTACAAAGTTACGTCGTCAGTTCAATCGCGACGTGTCAGGAACGCATTCTCTGAACGGCCGAAGTATAGGTACTTTAGTTCTGTGTCAGGCTCCCAACAGAACGGCTTCGAACAGCCTTAGCCAATGTTGCTTTAGCTAATAAAGCGCCAATGTGAAATTAATACATAGGCGTCTCAAGTAAGGGTGCCATCGAAATGGAATACGTACCAGGGCCTTAGCCACATTGGACACTTATTTTACAAGAAGTGTCAGAATTTAGTCACTTTTTATTTATTAATGCCTTTAGATATTCGGTATTTTGTCTGTCATGTCAATATGTTGGTAAGATGGGATACAAAAAATCGCTGGTCCAAATTGGCACGAAACAGTACAAGATAGAGAGCAATGGGCATCTTTGGAGGACTTTACCCAACTTGGGATTCTTGCAGAGATTTAAATAGAAGTAATCAATTTTACTAACATAATAAAACATATTTTTAAGAAAACTAACACACTAGAAATAGGAATTTATTAGTTGTTTTTTGCAAGAAATAAATGACTTTTTTATTATTATTTTTATTAGATCCAGTTCTATCTAGTTCATACACCAAGGAGACATTTTGCAGTATTCTAGTTTATGTTACTCAAATTACAACCTTATAACACAGGCACATGGACCGGCAGTAACACACTGACGTATACGCAGAGCCTCGCCCCGCCGCCCGCGGCGCCCCCGCCGCCGCTAGACGCGCCCTCGCATCATCATCATTATTGTAAGTGAATAGAACCATCGCCCATTCAGGCTTTACAGATATCGACAGGTATCTTAACTGATATACATCTATATAAGAACTTAAAGACCCCTTTGGCACGTTCAGCCGCGATAAGGTGAGATTTAACGGCCCAAGTATAGATACAATATGTTATAAGAACAATCAAAAGAAAGGAATTAAAACAAGTATTTAAAATTAACAGAAATATTAATTTGACTGTACCTTGGTAAACGTTTATATAACTGAGATAGGCCTAACATTTCCCCCCATATAAATAAGTATTGGCTTTGACTTTCTGTAAAAAAGTACTAGCCAATCAGTAACCTCGTCCAAAGAGGAGTTGGCCAATCCGGTGTCTTCCTGCCACCGGCCGCTACGTCAGATGTACGCTTGAAGCGCCGACATCTTTTTTCTTCATTGGCGTTTAGTTTCCCGCCGAGTACAGACGTGCTACCAAATACGCAGCACGCTTTTAAAGAAATATTCCAGAAAATATTTCAAAGTGCATACAAGGATTATTGCAAAGTGCACATAGTATTCTAAAGGTTTGGTGTAAAATTGCATTACTGCGTAAGTACATTTTTCTTTGTCTACACCACTACATACCCACATTTTTTCAATAAAATGGTAATTTGCGAAATAAGTTTCGTAATTTGTTTTTGGACTAATGAGTCCATTCTATTTATATTTTGTTGGAGACTCACGAGTCGCACACATGTCGCATGGTTAGTACGAAAGCATACGCCTTTTTACTACCTTGCACTAAGACCGTGACATTTTTCTTATTATTTGTGCTCGAAAGCACGTGGTTATATTTGTTTTAATGACAAAAGCCGAAGCTTTTTACAACTACCTGGCATCCCATGTGCCAGTGACATAATTTTGCTTCTATTACTCCTAAGTAAGATATTAACGGTTTTTCCGTTCGATTCGTTCGAATTTATTTTGAGGTTGTATGTTGCTATGTGCTAAAATACTTATTTTTCTAGCAAGGATGTAAATACGATATAATATGCAAAATTCAGACCGATGTCGTGAAAACGAGACTTGAAAGACAACTGGAGAAGGAGGTCACTATTGGATGGTAACGGAAATAACATCGTGAGTACTTTAAAATAACGTTGTTTTAGTTATTCTGGGCCACGCAGCCACGTGGGCAACGCGTACGATGTACGATACGTTTGGTTGTCACCTGCCCGTAATTTATACGCGAATATACAAAATATGATATGTTGAGTGTATCTGCACACTTGTGCAAATAACACGTGGCCTACACGCAATGTCGTCGGGTGGATTAATCTACTAGGTTGTCTAATCTATTCACTGCCTAACCATTGCACAGAGCAGGTGGTTTTGCAAGGGCACTGAGTGCTAATCTAGGTTGGCAAGAAAGTAACTTTTTTTTTCAGGAGCGGGTAGATACATATTTCATTGCCTATTGTTTTTGTACGAAACAGAAGTGTTGAAAATGCAAATATAAACATGTTTCTTAAGTCCACGATTGACAAGATACATTTCAAGGATAAATACTGATATGTTCTATGTTCCTATTCTTCAATATGAGCTAAGTACCTTGATTTTTAAGCAAAACACCTCGTGTATTCTTGCAAGAATAAAAATAAAAAAGCAAGGTTGTTTTAACGCCCTCGCAGGGCTACAATGGCTGGCGCATTGTCATCTCCTTGTAAGTATATAATAAAACCCTCGCAGGGTTCATAACGCACCCTCGCAGTGCTGCGATGACATAAATAAAATTCGGGCGCACCGAATATTTTTCAGTTTTAGATTATCTTAGACAAGGAATAAAACCCTCGCAGGGTTGTTTTAACGCCCTCGCAGGACTACAACGGCTGGCGCATTGTCATGTTGCAAATATATAATAAAACCCTCGCAGGGTTCATAACGCACCCTCGCAGGGCTGCGATGACATAAATAAAATTCGGGCGCATCGAATATTTTTCAATTTTAGATTATCTTGGACAAGGAATAAAAACCCTCGCAGGGTTGTTTAAACGCCCTCGCAGGGCTACAATGGCTGGCGCATTGTCATCTCCTTGCAAGTATATATATAATAAAACCCTCGCAGGGTTCATAACGCACCCTCGCAGGGCTGCGATGACATAAATAAAATTCGGGCGCACCGAATATTTTTCAGCTTTAGATTATCTTGGACAAGAAATAAAAACCCTAGCAGTGTTGTTTTAACGCCCTCGCAGGGCTACAATGGCTGGCGCATTGTCATCTCCTTGCAAGTATTTAATAAAACCCTCGCAGGGTTTATTACGCTCCCTCGCACGGCTGCGATGACATATAAAATTCGGGCGAACCGAAAATTTTTCAGCTTTAAATTGTCTTGGACGTGATGAGCATTATTCTCGAATGAAGAGTCTTATTCAACATAAATATGTGTTTACATAAGCTTCAGAAAGGGTTGCTTGTTTGGATAAAGGAATTCATCGTGGTGGTGTACCTCCACCAGCGATGAATTCCAGGGTATCGCGTACCTACTCACAACATCTTCCAGGAAGGCTAACTATAAAAGCATCGTGGTGCACCTCCAACAGTGATGAAAATAAAAAGTCCAGGGTATCGCGTACCTATTGACTAGAACTTCCAGGAATGTTAACTATTATTAAATAGAAGCATCAAAATAAAAAGTGCAGGGTATCGCGTACCTATTGACAAATGTCTTACCAATATCTATGTATGTATATGATTCGTGTATTGCATACCTATCAACAAAAGATTTGGGAGGTTCGATACCTATATAGACGGAGTTTCTGTTCTTGTTAGATATTAACATTCAGAAGGAGCTGTTTAGCTGAAGAAATAATAAAATCTTCTGATAAACCGTACTTGTGACAAAAGTCATATAAGAATATCGTAAGAAACTCGGGCTGATAAGCGTGATGGGTTGATAAATTTATCGATTGGCTGATATTTTTATAGGCAAATTATAAATTGCGTATAGCAGCTAGTTGAGGTGTCATTGTGAATTAAGGGCAAGCCGAAGCCCTCGAGCTGAATTACATTCTACATAGTCTAACCCAGAGTTACTATTTTTCACACTGTATGATATGTGAACGGTAGCAGATATAAGAACCCTTTAGATTCATGAGATCGCAGGAAAGACTCTAAGGTTAACACGCATATAAGTTATTAAGTCTACCTACAAAACTTCTCATAGACGAGACAAGTTCTTTAAAATGATTAACAATTGTAGGGTGGGTACCACGAATAATTATGGAAATGAATTACAAGATAAATGCTGCCCACCCGCATTAAAAATTTAGTGCCTATTATTAGAATAGGGATACGAAATCCCTCATTCCATCACGAATTTGAATGTTGCGTGCGTGAGATAGTTGTTAGTATAAATAAGGTAGCGTCTACCAAAAAAACAAAATCTTGCACAAAGTTGCCTTCAGTATCAAGATACTGTCTATCAGTGGATATGTCCACGCAAATGTATCGGTCTAGCTCACTCACTGGCCTGACCGTTTTAAGAGTACATTGTCTAAAAGACTACTTGTCAGACAAAAAGAAGGAGATTTGGTGAAAGTACTGGCGTTGCGGCACTATGTCATATAGCTACCTGTATAGGCTCTGAATTGAATTCAACCCATGTCCGGATTTATGATTGTGGGAACAATAAGGGTGTGAACGATAAGAAACATTCCCGTGTTTATTTACAACTACCCTCTTCATACATTTTATAACCGTTGGCATTTCTTGGTAATCTGTATAAAGGTGTGTACGGTAATGAACGTTCACGCGTTTATTTACAACTACCCTCATCATACTTTTTATCATAAGTGGCATTTCTTTTAACTGCTTTGTATGATAAATTGTTGAATGTATTAGACATCGCAAATACTAGTACATTTTTAGAATTAATATTTGAAACTGTCATCATCATCATTCTTAGAAATGACCGTGAGCAATTGAGGGTTTGCGCACTATAGTAATAAAAACCTTGGAAAGTCGTCAATGTCTTCTTTTTGAACGTCAGTAAAGGACAGCCACTGTCCTTGACGTAAAGAACTGTTTACATTTTATATATGTAGTGTTACACTACACTATTCTTTACAAGTAAGCGATCATTGTCAGCTTCTAAACTCTAGCACTCTGTGATACTTAATAAGAATAAAAGTGCATCTATATTATCGCTTCTTAAGCGATGACGTCAGATTTTCAGTAATTTGTCGTGAGATGTTTCAACATAACTACTAGTTAAGCGGAAAATGGATCTTGTTTATTATTTTATAAATATTGTAGTACAACAGACACTACTGCATCTCAAATGAAGAGCTTGTTTTCGAGGTACATAGACAATGGGTGAGGTATTCATGCACAAGTATAATATAATACCTACAGTGTTACAAATATCGTTGGTTCTCGAAGTAAACTTGGTTTCACTGTCACAAGCTGCTTAGTAATCTAGGGTTTGCTAGTTACCATTATTGGTCTTAATTTTATTGATGTCTCAATAGACCTCTCTATATTAAATACCTATATGCTCTCGGGTGAGAATTTGTAAATCTATTCGGTATGATATTCGAATAACATAGAAGGATACCCAGTGCGTATTTAAGAGCAAAACAAGTACCTATAAGGGAAAAAGAAATATATATACCTGTATTTTTAGCTATGTGTATCGGATCTAAGATTGCTTACGCTTCAACAGTGGAAATGTACACAAGTATTATTGCAAAACTTGTAATCTAGTCCAAACATTGTGGGGAGGAAAAACCAGTTATTCAAATGTTTTATAAGAACTTCCCATAACTGGACATTTTAGATGAACATACAAAGCTTCACTATAGTTATAAAGGTTCATAAAGTACCTACTCAGGTATTGCAGCGCACTGCAATAAATTGAAATGTTAATGTAATAACTGTTTTCCCACATGCTTTCAATTGGTTAAAACGAGTACTATGTCCAGAAAATTAATGAGTTAAATACCTAGTAACTACCTACTTGCATTTGGAGCAGATATTTTAGTTTTCAGTTGTGCAATGATTTATTGTCACCGAAGGTCGTACACATAGCAAAAGTTGCAAAAACTGTTTCTAAAAGAAGTTAAGCTGCTGAAGTATTATTATACAGTTAGGTATACTGATACAATACGAACATATTTAGCAATTTATTGTAATAAGTTTATCAGTCATCAGTACCCAATCACTCAGAACATATTCATGCTGAGCTGGGCGGCCCTATTGTATGATACTGTGTGGGGTTTTGTTCAGAATTATGTATTTATTATACTAGGATCGATGGCACATTCTATCATCATCATGATAGAGTGCGATAAATTTGTTTAAAAATGGTATCTCTATGATATTGATTTCAGAACCAGTCGAAACAAGACATAAATGTCTTTTAATTATTTAAGCCATCTGTTTATATAAGGCTATTTTAATTGTGTTTTGGACCATACGTATTGCAGTTTTGAATGTCACAATGACTAATTTGCATTCAAAGCGAGGTGGCTTACGGTTATATTATTATTTAAAAAATAGTAAGTTCACATTGGCGTTGAGTGTCTTCACCACCACCAGGCGATAACAAACACGTCTCAGTTATATAAACGTTTACCAAGGTACAGTCAAATTAATAGAAGCGTTTTACATAAAATAAAACGCATAATAATTTACTTACCTTGGTAAACGTTTACATTTTAAATTCTGCCTGGTGATATTCGACGCAATGAAGAAAAAAGATGTCGGCGCTTCAAGCGTACATCTGACGTAGCGGCCGGTGGCAGGAAGACACCGGATTGGCCAACTCCTCTTTGGACGAGGTTACTGATTGGCTAGTACTTTTTTACAGAAAGTCAAAGCCAATACTTATTTATATGGGGGGAAATGTTAGGCCTATCTCAGTTATATAAACGTTTACCAAGGTAAGTAAATTAATATGCGTTTTATTTTATGTAAAACGCTTCTATTATTTATTACTTGAAGTGACAGTGGTCCGGCCATATCTCGCGAAGAACCGACACCCATTGTTAGGATAAACATGTTCTTGAGTGGTGACCGCGACTCGGCAAACGTAGCGTAGGGTGCCTTCTGGCCAGGTGGTAACACGATTTACGAAATACTGCAGGCAGATGGTGGATTTGAGCTGAAGACAGGGCGCTACGGCGCTCATTAGGGGAAGCCTATGTCCAGCAGTGGACTAGTATACATACATTTTAATTTTATTTTATTAAATACAATAAGATACATTTTAAATCACTACATAGTATAAAACAAAGTCGCTTTCTCTGTCCCTATGTCCCTATATCACTATGTCCCTTTGAATGCTTAAATCTTTTAAACCACGCAACGGATTTTGATGCGTTTTTTTTAATAGATAGAGTAATTCAAGAGGAAGGTTTATACGTATAATAATACCGTGCGAAGCCGGGGCGGGTCGCTAGTTAATATATATAACATTTAAACCTATGAATGTTTGTCGCGGTACTTACATTCGTTCAAAACTTACTACTAATTTAGTTTGGCTTATTCAGCCGAATTCCGCTATATTTATACCTAACTAGCGACCCGCCCCGGCTTCGCACAGTTTTATTATGCGTTTAAACCTTACTCTTGAATCACTCTATCTATTAAAAAAAACCGCATCAAAATCCGTTGCGTAGTTTTAAAGATTTAAGCGTACAAAGGGACATAGGGACAGAGAAAGCGACTTTGTTTTATACTATGTAGTGATTTCATATAGTAGTTGATGATGACTATTTCTTACAGATAATGGCAACCCAGGCGGCCTATTATCTAGTCAACCCGCTCCAGAGTACTGGTGTTCAGTGGCCTATTTCGAGTTGGACACTCAGGTTGGAGAGACTTTTAAAGTGCCGTCTAGCAGGCCTAATGTTACGGTAAGTATTTTGTGTAAGTGTTGCCAGCTGTTTATATTATAAAATATTTTTAACATAAAACAATTGTGCAACATTAGACATACAATATTATTAGCTTATTCTATGTGTACTTTTATGTACAAACAACCAATCACTCTACTCACAAATAACTAATTAAGATTACTTTTTACATAGCTGTTGTTAATATTAGGAGTGTAAATCAGCCATCTAGTACCCATTACATAAGTTCTCTTAGTTTGGGGCTAGATGATTATGTTGTTTGTCTATAATTATTTATTAATACTGAAACGTGTTCTTGAGTGGAGACCGCGACTCGGCAAACGTAGTGTAGGACGCCCTCCGGTCAGATGGGATGACGATCTGCGAAAGACTGCTGGCAGATGCTGGATGCGTCAAGCTGAAGACAGGGCGCTATGGCGCTCATTAGGGGAGGCCTATGTCCAGCAGTGGACTAATATAGGCTGATGATGATGATGATTTATATTGACGGTATACATTTAGGAGAGTCATAAAGATGATAGATAGATAATACTTTCATTGCATCGCTTATAAAACAGAAAGTACTCAAAATCGCTGGGTAATCTTTTTTATCTTTTTATTAGTAAATCACTGCTTCAAAACTCTTCAAAAACTTCCAGGTTGACGGCTACGTGGACCCTTCAGGCGGGAACCGGTTTTGTTTGGGCGCTCTCAGCAATGTTCATAGGACGGAACAGAGTGAGCGGGCGAGGTAAGGACAAAAGACGACAAAGCCTATCAACTTGCGATATAAGTACAGCGCAAGCTTTTTCTATTTTATAATTTGTCGGACAAAGAACTTAAGAAGGCTAGGAACCTCTCCTAAATCTCAGCGGCCGATCCGTTTGTATTTGTTGCTGTTTCAAGTCGAATGAAATGGAGCGCGTTATGAGTGAGAAAGGGCGCCTAAACGAGTCAAAGTGATCGTGTCACGAAATACTTTCGTCATTAACGTCAAAATAAAATAGTCTTTACTCTGAGTTGGATGAATTCAGAAGTTCGTTTGACTAACGTCAAGCAATCTTGTCAGTAAATTAATGACGTAATCTTAATTTCAAACTACATCAAAAATTATGAATATGGATTTTATTCAGTTACTATCATAACCACGTGGCTTCGTCCGCGTAGTTTTAGCCCCCATTTAACCCCCATTTTAAATATCAAAATCCTGAAATACGTATTCTTTCATTCTTAAAACTTCACTACTAATTGAACAACTCACATACAAACTTTAACATAGATATTATCTTATACCTCTTTTCAAGGTAGATCGAAAAATTATGAATTTTTCTACGTGTACCTACTTTTATTTTGTATTTGAAATAATCTAGGTTCAATAAAGTCAGAGTACGCATTAAAAAGTTTCATAACAATGTTTTCATTTCTTTTCACCCGCCTTAGTGCTTTTACTAGAAAAGGAAGCTTTTTTCCAAATTTCAACTTTTTATGTCGCTGCAGCGGTTTCGGCTCTTTTGATGATGAATCAGTCAGTCAGATGGTTTTTATATATAGATAGAATATGACGACCCGTCGAGCTTGGTCGGCTCGGCCCGTTCGGCTGCGTTCGCCCTCTTTCGCGAATTGAAATATTTCCACCAATCGTTCGATGCAATAATTGACTGGGTCTGTCAGGTGTCAATCGGTGAACGCTTTATTTGATTGAGCCTGTCAGCTGCATGTCGGTGAATGGCTGAGCGGACTGACGATGACGATTCGTCGTCGGTCGGCTCGGCCCGTTCGGGTGAGCTCGCCTTATTTCGGAAATCGTAACATTTTCCACCTCCTCTGCGTCTTACCGCCCCCCTCGCGTGAGCGAGCGGTGGCAAAAACTACAATGATTTAAAAAAAAAAAAAATATTTTTTCGTTGCTTTGGATTTATTTTGAATTATCGATTGTTTTCTCAAATATTATTGTTTATCCCTAAAGTTAAATATATTTACGATGGGTGCACCGTGACAGATTTTCGAATACAGGTGTTTATCATGCATAAAAAATCCCTTGAAAATGACTCGATTTAGTGTGAAAATATGGCAAATTAGTTTCGCTCTCATTTAATGTTAATTACGTTTTTTGAAAATCTAAAACGGTGCACCCGTAGCTTTTTGTTATCCGATTATGTATGCAAAATTTCATTGAAATCGAGCCGGTACTTTCCAAATTAAACGAAAGCAACGTTTGTATGGGGGCTCGGGTGTTCACACCAACCTTAATCAATCCACAATAAAAAAAAGACTGGAACAACGTAACAGTGACCGGGTTTGACAAGTATTGATTGACCCACAACAGCGCAAGGCACACAAGTTTGACAAGATTAGACCTACGACACAAGAGTAACAAATTTACAAGTTTGACAAGTATTGACCCACAACAGCACAAGACACAAGTTTAACAAATATACAAGTTTGAAAGGTATTGACCTACAAAAAGACAAGGCACACAAGTTTTATAAATGTACAAGTTTGAAAAGTATTGACCCACACCAGCACAAGACACATAAGTTTGACAAGTATTGACCCACACGAGCACAAGACACACAAGTTTGACAAATGTACAAGTTTGACAAGTATAGACCCACACCAGCACAAGACACACAAGTTTGACAAATGTAGAAGTTTGACAAGTATTGACCTACAACAAGACAAGGCACACTAGTTTTACAAATGTACAAGTTTGACAAGAATTGACCTACAACAGCACAAGGCACAGAAGTTTGAAAAGTACTAACACAACAGCACAAAACAGTGAACTTTAGAAGAGCACCTGCTGTAGTGTGATACCCGATGCTATTATAAACAAACAATTATTTTTCAGATTACACATCGGCAAAGGCGTCCAACTAGACCTAAGAGGCGAAGGGGACGTGTGGCTCCGCTGTCTGTCAGACCACTCGGTCTTCGTACAGTCTTACTATCTGGACCGAGAGGCGGGCCGCGCGCCGGGCGATGCAGTCCACAAGATATACCCCTCTGCTTGTATCAAGGTATGAGCTTACTTAAATAGATCTAAGAGGGAAGGGGAACGTGTGGCTCCGCTGTCTGTCAGACCACTCGGTCTTCGTACAGTCTTACTATCTGGACCGAGAGGCGGGCCGCGCGCCGGGCGATGCAGTCCACAAGATATACCCCTCTGCTTGTATCAAGGTATGAGCTTACTTAAATAGATCTAAGAGGGAAGGGGAACGTGTGGCTCCGCTGTCTGTCAGACCACTCGGTCTTCGTACAGTCTTACTATCTGGACCGAGAGGCGGGCCGCGCGCCGGGCGATGCAGTCCACAAGATATACCCCTCTGCTTGTATCAAGGTACGAACTTACTTAAATAGATCTAAGAGGGAAGGGGACGTGTGGCTCCGCTGTCTGTCAGACCACTCGGTCTTCGTACAGTCTTACTATCTGGACCGAGAGGCGGGCCGCGCGCCGGGCGATGCAGTCCACAAGATATACCCCTCTGCTTGTATCAAGGTACGAACTTACTTTACTTAATTAGCTTGACCTCATCAGATTTTGACCCCCCTAGCCCCATGTCAAGGTACATAAGACTTTTTTTAAATAAGATGTAAATTGTAATTATATTTATTTACAGAATGAATAAAACCGTTTGGCATCCGAAAGGAACTACATTTCGAATATAAAATTTCTCCTATATTACGTAAGAATGGGTTTTGACCCCCTCCTTATGTAATTAATTAATATACCTCATCTTCAAAATGGACCTGCGACAATTTATCATAGCTTCGAGCCCGCAGAGTTGAATTAGTGATTACTATAAATGATAAGTAACTCTTACATTATGACTAAAAGCCATTTTCGAAAAATTACTCCATTTCATAGCTATAACATTGTTTGTCCAGGTGTTCGACCTCCGACAATGCCACCGGCAGATGCAATCGCAGGCGGCGACCGCGCAGGCGGCGGCGCAGGCGCAGGCGGCGGCCGTGGCGGGCCACATACAGCCGCAGCATGCTACTATGAACAAATGTATGTATCGAGCATTGGTGTAACGAACCAAAGGGGTCCTTAAGGGGCTAAAGGGGGTCCGTAAGGGGTCAAAGGGGGTCAGCAAGGGGCTAAAGGGGGGAATTTGGGAGTAAAACCCACAATATAAGGCTAACAATACGTATATTACGATCGAAGGATATTTTGGCCAGGGACGTAAGGGGCCAAAGGGGCACGGATTTACGGAATTTGGTAGTAAAAGCCACAATATGTTTATTACGTCAAAAGGATATTTTGGCCAGTGAAATAAGGGGCTAAAGGGGGTTCTTAGGGAATTTGGGAGTAAAACCCACAATATAAGGTTAACACAATACGTTTATTACGATAGAAGGATATTTCAAATAATAAAAAAAAAGTTGATCTGTGCTTTATTGCGCTATGAATTATGAAATATATATTTTTATTTGGAACTATGTAGTATTTAAAACTTAGTACATAGTGTGAAAATCGATCAGTAAACTCTTATGGTTAACCTACTAAAAATTGTGAAAATCATGGTATTTGCAGCTTTATTCTCTGTATTGTAGCTAAGAGATAAAATTTCTAATTAAAATAATAAAAACTACATAATATTACAATAAAATTACAAAACAAAGATACAAAAAAAAGTCTCGATAGAAATGGGTGTCATTATTTTACTTGTTAAAGTTCTTCGATAGAGTAAATACACTTGATAGATACATTTGCATGCTATAAAGTAGCCAAAATTATCATAGAACTCATCATTATAATCATAGTTTTGACGCTAAATTAAAGAACCGCTTTATTAGGCATTAGAGAAGCGCTTATTAGGCTACGCGTAGAGCTTTGTGCTGAATAACCGTTGCTGATACGTAGGTCTCACAGCTGCGGCCGGCATCGGTGTCGACGATCTTCGGCGACTCTGCATCGTGCGTCTCTCCTTCGTCAAAGGGTGGGGGCCGGACTACCCGAGGACCTCGATCAAGGAGACTCCCTGCTGGCTGGAGGTGCATCTACATAGGTGAGAGACACTCACTTACACTCACTTATGTCGTATGGAATCAAAGTTTGGGGTAAAGTAATTACTTTACCCCAAACTTTCATTACTACAATTATTCATAACTACGTCACACAACTGTGTGACGAATGAGAGGGTAGGTCAAGGGGTGAGGGCCGGACTACCCGAGGACCTCGATCAAGGAGACACCCTGCTGGCTTGAGGTGCATCTACATAGGTGAGAGATACTTACACTCACTTATGTCGTATGGAATGAAAGTTTGGGGTAAAGTACTAACTTGACCTCCCCTCTCATTAGTCACACCTTGCTGGCTTGAGGTGCTTCTCATGTCGTATGGAATGAAAGTTTGGGGTAAAGTACTAACTTGACCTCCCCTCTCATTAGTCACACCTTGCTGGTTTGAGGTGCTTCTCATGTCGTATGGAATGAAAGTTTGGGGTAAAGTAGTAACTTGACCTCCCCTCTCATTAGTCACACCTTGCTGGCTTGAGGTGCTTCTCATGTCGTATGGAATGAATGTTTGGGGTAAAGTAGTAACTTGACCTCCCCTCTCATTAGTCACACCTTGCTGGCTTGAGGGGCTTCTACATAGGTAAGAGACACTCACTTACACTCGCTCATGTCGTATGGAATGACAGTTTGGGGTGAAATGGTTGCGTGACGATTGAGAGAAGAGGTTAATTGTTGGGTCCGGACTACCAGAGGACCACGATCAAGGAGAAAACTTGCTGGCTTGAGGTGCATCTACATAGGTGAGAGTCATTTACTTACACTCGCCTATGTCGTATGGAATGAAAGTTTGGGGTAAAGTGGTTGCGTGACAAATGAGAGGGGAGCACCTTAGAACTAATACGAGTTTATTCCTGGTCCTTCAGCAATACATAAATGCGCAGTGTGTGTTTGAATTCGAGTTCGAAAACGGAAGAGACGAATTGAAAGGTGAATGAAAGCTTTTAAAACCATTAATTGTTTCGAACTAAGAACTTCGATTTGCTCCGATGAAACAAGCGACGTGTTATTTTGTGCTAGATTTTCAAAATAAAAGAAAACTCCCTTATTCAAAGAAATTATCCAGGCATTTATTTACAAAAATAATTAAATATTTTGTAATTTTTATAGTTAGGAGTTATAGTTTATCAATCATTCTCTAGCGTACACTTTTAAAACATACATAGCATTACAACTACCCATAAGCTTGAATAATAATTAATTTTGTTAAAAACTTCTAATAAAAAGATATCACTTAAAAAGTGTCAACCGACACTTTTTATATCGTCTACTGACAGTAAGACACTTGTTTCATGCTATCTTTAATTAGTATAAATAATAATTTTCAGAGCACTACAATTACTGGACGAGGTGTTACACACGATGCCGATCGACGGGCCGCGGTCCAACATCGAGTAGGAGTTGATCGGCTTCTTTTGAGGCCTTTGCACACGCGCGCGCCGCGTGCCGTGCATGTTTGTTCCTCGACACTCTAAGAACTCACTATATTGTTCGGTGAATTGAATTGAGTGATTTGGCTTGAGAGTAGAGGGAGCTGTTGATTGATCAAAAGCAGTTCGTGAATTTTGTTAGCAATATATGGCGTTGAATCTATGTTAGCAAAGATTCATGATTTGTGTTAGCAAAATATGCCTTTGAATCTATGATAGCAAAGAAAGATTCATGAATTTTATTAGCAAAATATGGCTTTGTATTTATGTAAGCAAAGAAAGATTCATGAACATTTGTTAGAAAAATATGGCTTTGTATCTATGATAGCAAAGAAAGATTCATGAATTTTATTAGCAAAATATGGCTTTGTGTTTATGTAAGCAAAGAAAGATTCATGAACATTTGTTAGCAATATATGGCTTTGAATCTATGTTAGCAAAGATTCATGATTTGTGTTAGCAAAATATGCCTTTGAATCTATGTTAGCAAAGAAAGACTCAAAATATGTCTCTAAATCTAAATTACAATCAAAAATTTAAGCTTCTTTTTTTGTAATTCATATTTTTAAGTTCAAAACTGTTGTCGGGACTGTATTAAGAATAGCCAAAGCCAATCAACAGCTTCCAACGTTATTCCAATGAGTGTAAAGTGCAAAGTGTCGCGGACGCTACAGAGTTGGACACATTAAGTGTGGATTGGTATAGAGTGCAGTGATTGTGATGATATTGTATTTTACTTTGCGGTGGTCGATTTTAGGAGGGTGGTTGAAAAACTAACTACTAAAAAAGTAAAAAAAAAAAATCAAATTGAAAAACCATGAGTAAAGTTATTTTCTTTGTAAGTAAAGATTTACATAAACAAAAAGTACTAAATTTGTTAAATTTGTTGATCAACCACCCCCTTTTAATCTGAAAAGGGTAAATAAAGCCATATAAATAGCATTTATATTATTCATAGATTTATATGTAAAAACATTATAATTTCGTCTGTTTTCGGCTTTCGTCTTCCTGATAAATTGAAAATTTTTCGTTCCGAATTCGGCTTTACAGTCTTCCAAATTGAGTTTATATTTCTATGTTATTGGTTGGTTATGTTTGGATTATGGATTGGCGATATGGAACAAACATTGTGCGTTTAAAAGCACGCGTTTTTATAAAAAGGTGAATTGTTTATGTCTTGTGTATATTTAAATAAGGTCGGTTTTTAACCAGCTCGATTATGAGTCAAATAAAAAACTGGTAAAGATAAAGACTATTTTGCGAAAAACACGTGATTTACAAGATATTTATATATTGTAGATTTTAAATGTCTCATGAGCAAATGGGTCTAAGAATAATCATAAAATTTCTTTTTTAATATCAAATTAAATAAATGTAGTTTTATTTAAAGTCCGTGAATGAAAATGACCTTGATTAAAATATTTCTAGTACAGTATTGATATAAGGAAGCACAATATAAGCATAAATTTATATGCGTCATCAATAGGATCTCACTAAATGATATGTTGTAACTTGTAACTTTATAATAAGTAATAATAAAAACTGCTCAATAGATGTTTTTTTAAGATTTACATAATAGCAGCTATATGTACCAAATAAGCAATAGTTAAATATGGCAAGACATAAATGGTTCAACTTAAAAGAAGCCAAATTAATAAGCTTTTTAGTTTTAAGTCATTGCGTTGTATTAGTGTAAGGAAAAGCTAATTTATGAATAGATTGTAAAATTGTACAGATCGATGTATGTGCATGTGACTATGATATTTACATCCTAAAACGCAGCTCGTTTCCTGATTGGCTAGACATAACGTCATGCACTTGTTCTGATTGGTGGACACAAGACGCCATCTTGTTTTGTGAGTTGATTGAAAAATTAAACTTTATTGAGTCTGTTACTACCGCTAAAGGCGAGATTAAATAAAATTGAATGCTAAAATTGGGAAAATCAAATAACTGTGCAGTTATTATAAATCCGTTGTATAAATGTGAAGTCTAGTCACATGTAAAGGTTGGACAATCCTTGTTGAGTGTAGCAGTTGGTAAGGCTGTTTTTTTGTTAGCGTGATGTGATGTGCCTGATTGGAGAGATTTCATGAAAAATTAACTTAAAAGTCTATAATAGAGAATTAAATAGTATAAATGAGAACTAGATTCATTACTACGTAAAAAGCTAACTAAATATTACGAAATCTTTGATCTCGTATGTAAAGTTTTTATGTTGGTGTACAGTAGTAAAATAACCACTGAGTGCCCTTATGTGCCGATTTCTTGCAAAAATTATCTACAGCGACATCTTTGGTTTTTGTTGATAAACCAACCGAGGTCCGATTCCGTGGTTAGAAAAGTGTTGAAATGTTTCAATTCATAATAAAATATTCATACATATTAACGATAGTGAGAAGTAGCTGCTAGCATGTATAATAAATTTATTTTTTAATTTATTTAAAAAATAATAAAATATACTGCTAGCAGCCGCAATTCTAAGTCATTCAATAAAGCATTTTGAAACCTTTCTAACCACGCCTTAACATTGGATAATATTGGACATCGCTTGCGTAGTTCCTCCAAAAAATCTAAAGATGTCGCTGTTGGAATTTTTTTCACAGTGAAATGCCATTTGGCACACTCGTGGCGATAAGAAGATTTTTATTAAAATTTTAAAAGGTTGCAGGATCGACCAATGCTGATTATATTTTTAGGCAAGTTCATGAAATCTCACCAAGTTGTATGATGATCTGTGATGAGCTAACAAAAGTTTGTGTAAGGTTAGAGGATGTATGCTCACTCAACGGAAAGGCTATTTTCTCATTGAAAACGCCAACGCGTTTAGAACCTAAGCATACTAAACTTAAGAATGAAATGACATATTTTGTGTACGAATGTAACATTTATAATGTTAAAAATGAGATTTTTTCGTCGTAAGTATTCGCTTTAATATATTTTTACTTGCAGATTTAATCCAGTGTTGTATGGTTTCTGTTTGTAAAAGTTTTTTTGATATTTTATTTTGTAGTTTTTGACAAATGATAGTGTTTTAACTATTGCCAATTACTTGCTGTTTTAATGTTGGATATTTGATGAAAGATTTGTTAGTTGAGTTGTTTTAACTTAAACGATGTTTGTACAAGAAAATATGTTTTTTTAATATGAAACATTTGGAACCCTGTGCTTCGTAACGCAGGCAGGTTCCTTATATCCTAAGCATTTTGTTTTTAAACGGTCATCACAATTTATTTAAGTTTTTAATGAATTTGTTACTAATTTGTTGCATTGGAATTAAAAATTATCGCAGTTGTTACCAATGAATTTGTAAAGAATCGAAATAATTGTTAGGATTATGTAAATAATACAATTTATTCAGAGAAAAATGTATTTTAGAAGTTTCACGCGATTCGGTACCTTCAAATAAGAAGCTTACAGAAAAATTATCAGAAATACCTCTTTATAGTGATCAAAAAAAGGAATTTAAAGGGTTTTTAGGTGAGTAAGTGGTAATTTTTAAATGTGTTGAAGTTTTGATGATAAATTCTACATACCACAGTTGACAGATTAGAAGCATTAATTGTATACCGAAGTTATCCAAAGTTTAATGTGTACCTAAATGTAACTAAGTTAAAATTTCATTTTTAAAGTCGCTTGTACAATTTTTGGCAAGTTATGAGTGTTAAATATGATACAAATAAGGTCCTATGTCCCTTTTAATTGTATCTTTTCGTTAGTAAAGTGAAACAATGATAATTACATCTTATTTCATATTCGTTACATACATTTTGTATTTAAATGTAAAGTCATTAGTTTTTTTATGAGTTTAGACTCTTAAGATCAAATATTAAACTTTCAAAATAATCACAAAATCATGCACAAAGCATGTTATCGCATATTTATTTGTTTATGTTATGACGTAATAATTTTTAGTAACACAGTATACGTACATATTTTACTTAGAAAACTAAGTATTGTAGTTTGCATAAATAATTTAAATAAGTGGGTTATAAAAAAGAATCGTAATGAACTCCCTTGCTTATTTTTATAAATTAGCACATTCATTGCCCAGTCAAATGAGTTTTCGTGGGACCTGAAAGTGTTTAGTTCATCATAGCCATTGTTAAAAAACATCATTTTAGTCTGCAAATTATCCACGATACGAAACGAATAATTATAATTTTAATTGAAATATTCCAGCTTTCGGACCTAATCCTAATTTTGTTTATATTGAACAGAAAATCACTTAAATGTTAACAATTTGTGATTACAAATGTCTACGTACAAATTATAAAGCAATATTTAGTTCTCGCAATATAAGTTATGATGTGTCGTCCCTAAAAATATTAGTACAACGCAGTTGTTGGGATGTAGTACGTAGAAAATAGTGTTAAGAGTAAAGTTAAGAGTGAAAGTATGAAACAAATGAATATAAAAAGGTTATTCCTCTAAAATGTAGTATTTTTATGTTCACACATTTATGGTCGAAAGTTCGATTATCTCCCATCCCTACCATAGTCCGTATCCTTACCTACTAATATTATAAACGCGAAAGTTTGTATGGATGTTTGTTCCGCTTTCACGCAAAAACTACTGAACGGATCGGGATTAAAATTTGAAAAGACGTAGGTAGCTCTAGACCCATAAATCAGTGCCATCAGTTCCCATGGAATGGGATAGAAATAGTCTTGAGACTTTTCCATAGAAACACCGCGTGCGAAGCCCCTGGCAGAACTAGTTTAGTACCTATAAAACTTGATATCGACCTGATTTTTTATCCGCGATGGAATTTGCACTGCTTAAACTGATGCGCAAAGTATCCAAATGGCCGAAGCAATTTTGATCCTTAGGTACCCATATTATTATTATTTATTAATAGCTTTGGTACGCACTTAGCTATTACATATGTAGGTAGGTACACATATTAATAATTTATTTGTGGTGCTGGTGATGGTAATACGTAAACTCAATAATTCAAAGACGGCGGCCAGTTGCGCCGGATCGCGTAGGCGTTAACGTTTCTGTTTATTATACCCAGCTAAACATTTCATCGAATTTTCATTGTCGTCTTGCTAAAAAACGACAAATTTGTCATAAGCGGTCGCGTTATGGCTTAAAAAGTAACGCTTACGCAAATTATGGATAAACCCTATCTTAAGATTTCTTAAACGTTTAAAATATAAAATATTGTTTTCACCAGTTTTCACGAAGGACCAAACCGTCATTCAATATGGCTACTCACAACCGCCATTTTGGATTTTTTCCTAGCGATAAAAAGCACTCTGAAAAATAAATACTTGAGCAAAATTACGTTCCTCACTTACGCCAAACCCTAGTATTGGTCATTCTACTATAAATACCGCGCGACTCACTTCGCTCGGCACTTTTCCAAGATCATAGCATACTGCTTGATGGAAACCTCGAAACATCGCTGAACAATGTTTTTATATCCACCATACACGCCCAAGGTTCTCAAAAGACCTTATTTATTAATAACCGGAAATTCTGTTCCGGTAGGTATTGGTTGCTAATTTTGTTTAGATTTTGATAATATCATAGTAGGTATCTACCTATAAGATGAAGATGATGATGAGTTGATGATCAAAGAAGTGCGTTTTATTTTTCCAAAGTTTAGCTATTTGAATCGATCTTGTAGTCTAGGTCAGCTTTACGACCGGTAGGTACTACTCAAAAGTGTGTTCCGCGGAGCCCTCGTTCCCGAGAAGCTTTTGTATCTTCGCGATAATCATAATCATAGTAAAAAAAAATAGTACGGTAGTAGGTACCTACTTACTATAGTTAGGTACCTATCCCATAAATCAGTAAGGTACTTACCATGGGATATAAATAAAATATTTTAGCTTTGGTTTTTATCACTTAAAAAAACTACCTAGGTAGGTACCTACTGACTTCATCTTATCTATGTACCTAGTGAGAGTATTTATAATCGAGTGCTTTCATCCCAATTATAATGATATAAAATTATTACAACAAATAAGAAAAACAGTGAGCACCTAGTGGAAAAAAGCATCGAAAGAGTCTCTCCTCAAAATATTTACCTGTATTTTGCACGCGAATAAAACACTTTAGATTGGTGTGCGTTCTTTCATTTCTATTTCATAAAGCCAACATTTGCCATTTTCCGGACAGCTTTAAATATTTATAAGTATCTGTCTACAGTCACAGATCTGCAGAGTGATTACGCTATTCTCAATGGATCCATGAAATGGGAGACGGGTAATAAACTTTCTGATTCCATGGATGGGACACATTGAATTACACCGTTTCGTTATCGTTTTTGCCTAAATCTTGTCCTTAAAACTCCTTCATCAATTGAAATATTATTGTTTGTATCTTTCCCTTTCAAATGTTACCTATAAGTACTTGGAAATGGGAATTATATTATGCTGACCGATCGTTCTATTTACTGCAAAAAACAATAATTTCGTTCATTCATGGGCTTCAATTTCGGCTGGGACTGGCAAATGTCCTTCGATTCGGATTCGATTCGATTGGATGGGAGATTTTACCGTAATCACTGCTGTGCGGGAATATTCAGAAAATATTTTTAGACGAGGCCGGCCTTGTTTACAATATAGTAGGTAGGTAACTACTTTACGAGTTTCTCGAAATTGCAAAATATTTTTATATTTCGTATTCTCTTTTAAAATCCATTCAGATATTAGGTAAACTTTCAAAGTTAGAACGCCTAGCCGTTTATACCTACTTAGGTAGTCGGTTCAACGAATTTCGAATTGAGAACTATTTTTCAACAATCGACACGTCAGATGTTTTTTTAACTTTCTAGTACCTTAGTATTTACAAGCAATTTTAACTTTACAACGAGAATTTAGACTAAAGCTTTGTGCAGCTGTGTCAAAAGAGGAATTGTCTTCTACTTTGATTTAACCTTCATGGTAGATAGATCTTTCAGTGCTTAATAACTTTTAAAATTGTAGGAAAATACCGTTTATATTATAAAACAAGGTTGTTTTTGTCAGGTACCAAAATTCCTAGCTCACTGACCCTGACTGAATCTACGTGCAGTCTAGTCCAGTTTGCATGTATTTTCAAATTTGAATCTTCTGTGATAGTCTGATAAAGACTATTTTCCTTGTTAGTTGTAGAGAACGTGGGCAGGTGTGATTCATTCCACTAGTTGCTACTCCGAGACCTGCTAAATGTTTGGCATTTCCGACCTTTTCGAAAAGTTCTTGTCGATTTATGGGATTATCTTTGTTTTAAATACATGTAGGTACGGTCATGATATTCAGACCTAAGTAGGTAGAAATTCGAGAGTCCGTGCGACATATGTAAATATTTAGTGACTGGAAATATGGCAAGTAACCAATTTCATTATTTTTTGTTTCTGATTTTCATCAGGGATATGTTTCGTAAAAGTAACCTGAAACTAGCAGCGCCTCGCGGTTTCACCCGCGGTGATTCCCCATCCCGTGGGAATTCCGGTATAAAATATAGCCTATATGGTATTCCAGACTATAATTTATCTCTGTGCCAAATTTCATCCTTATCCGTTCAGTAGTTTTTGCGTGAAAGAGTAACAAACATCCACCCATCCATACTTACAAAATTTCGCGTTTATAATACTTATTAGTATGATTAAAAGGTCACAGAAATAGACTAGGTAATTAAACACCGTTCCCTTCCATAGAGTTTATGCTTAAGCAAGATCAGGCCGAAAATCATATCAAGATCAAAGTCATGGCCACTTTCACTACATTTACCGTCATCGATTGATTCACCATTCTACCAACCTATCGAGTATATCGTAGTGCGACAATCGACGCAAGCACATCCCTATCGTTCCCGCAGATTCCCGCGTCCGGCCGTCAGACTGCCCGGGCGCCCGGCAGCACCGAACGAACGAACGCGATCGTGTGTACGCAACCTTATTCCTTTTTCAAAACTGTTCCAGTTTTCAGTGGAGTGATCGGATTTTGTTTTTGTGATTTTTATAAGGTGAGTTATGGTCTAGTTTTTTTTTTACAAATACTTTTATTGCAACAACTGAAATATCGTTGTGATTTAGCTAGGTACTTACCTAGGTACCTTTACGGTTCATTTTCATTAGATATTTAATTTTCTGTTGGCAATTAATTTCCAGCTCGTAAATAGATCGTTTTCAGGAAATTTAAATTCAACTTGAAAGAAAAGGAGACACCTAATGAAAAACCGCGTCTTAAAATACACCTTGTGTCTATAAACATAGAACCGCTGACCTCGACCACCTAGAGAAGCATGTGACTCATTCGTATCAAATTAAAAAATCGTGATTACGTACTGTTAAATTAAAAATCAAATAAACCTACTTAGCTCATAAATATTTATAGGGTTTCGCAATGGTAGAGCTGAAAATCAAAGACGTTCGTGGGTTTAATTCCTGATTTTACTTTGAAGATAACATTGAGGGAAGTTCCAAATCATTCATTTGTATATTCTGACAATCCGACTGTTTTTTTGGTATGTACAAATTATAAAAAAAAAATTGTTTTTTCTTATTTCGTAGTGATATCGAGTGTTCTAGGTTAAAATTTATACGTTAAAGGATTAGAAGACGAAGTGTAAAATCGGTATTACACTACACGTTATTCAGGGCCCGGTAGTTAGAGCGATTAGGGAGCTAGGCTTGCCGGGTCCGTCCCTTAGGGACCCTAAATCTTATTACACCACTCTTAGTTAGGGTTAGGATCCCTGAATATCGTGTAGTGAAATAGGCCTTTTATATACGCGTTTGTTTAGATACTGCAAAGTCCTTACCAAAGAGTTACCAACAAAAGAGTCTTAATGAAAATAAAATCAGGCCTTGATAAATAACTATTACTATCCTTTAAAAAAAAGTAAAACCATGTTTACTTCTTTTTACAATAGCATGTAGCAATAAAAACTATATAGCTCTAGTTCCATCTTTGCTCTTCTTACAGTATTAATGCCAACCTCTATGGTACGGCGAAGGTCCTTCTGCGACGCAGGAGGTTGTGGATACGATTAATCTCTACGACAAATATTTCAATGTTCTACAGATATTTGTTTCAGGATTTCTATGTAAAACATATATCTATGTAGTGTATAATTATTAGTTATCACTACATAGTATAAAACAAAGTCGCTTTTACTGTCCCTGTGTCCCTTTGACTGCTTAAATCTTTAAAACTACGCAACGGATTTTGATGCGGTTTTTTTTAATAAATATAATGATTCAAGAGGAAGGTTTATACGTATAATAAAACCGTGCGAAGCCGGGGAGGGTCGCTAGTCTAATATAACGTATAAGCTTATCTTGAGGTTAAATAACGCTGTGTAAATTGTCCAGTATAATTTATTACTTGCTGCGCTCCTTGGCTATACCCGCGTGAAAATTGATAGAATGTTGACAATAATTTATTCCAGGCCTAAAAATACGTCTATACAAAATGTCAGCTCGATCCGTCAATAACTTTGGCGTGAAGAGTTAACAAATATCCAGCCATTCATCCATCCAATCTTTTGCAAAAAAAAAGAAAGAAAAATAAAAGTTTTTGAGAAAGTTTGTTTTATTAATAAGTTCTTAAAGTTCTAAAGTAAAGGTTTATGATGATGAGGATGATGAATA
The DNA here is from genome assembly GCA_944547425.1 of Eupithecia centaureata. NCBI lineage: Eukaryota > Metazoa > Arthropoda > Insecta > Lepidoptera > Geometridae > Eupithecia > Eupithecia centaureata. The sequence goes on along the minus strand of OX155693.1, from coordinate 3,592,078 downwards.
AATAAATAAATAATAAATCTTTATTTTCAAAAAACAGTGCAGAGGTACATTGTCTTACACATTACGAGTATGATGTCAATGGAAAGTAGGTATCTACCTTAAGTTAGGCTCTGTTCCTCACACTAGGACTAAAAAGATCTGTATAGTGAGAATGTGAACGAAGCGGCGGGCAGAGACTAGACTACAATAAATACATTACGAGTATTACACATTTACATAGCAGTGAGTAACAGCTGACTCAAAGCTCCCATTTAGATGCGCATGCACATATTGCACATGTGTCGCGGTGCTTTTGTTTGATTGTGAAGTGCATCGGAGCTTTGGGTGTTTCAATTAGCTATAGGTATGTATTTTCAACCAACTTCCAATATAGGAGAAGTATCTCAATTCGATGTATGTTTTTGTATGTTAGGCTCTTGCTTTGTAGGTTATCTAGGCGACCAGTTATTATAACAATAATAAGGAAGTCAGGAAGTTCCTCTGTCTGCAACCCTAGTCACCGGCTAGGCTGCTTGAGCCTAGCTTCGCGGACGGTGATCTACCGTTTTGATATATTTTTTACTGTAGAATACTTTTTTAATATTTTGGATTTTCTATTGTAAGCAATGTATTTTTTAACGAGAAAGAAAATAAATAAAAAGTTATAATAATAATAATGTTGGACAATCCACACAGCACTATCTAGCCCCAAAGTAAGCTACCCAAAGCTTGTGTTATGGGTACTAGATAACTGATTTTAATACTTTATATATGTACATCTCTCTAAGATGTTTTTTATTATACATAGAAAAAACCCAGGTCTACGGAAGAAGCTATAATATAGCCGTTGATCTGATCAGAAGTACTTTTCTCAATTCGATTGTATGTTTTTGTGAGGCCATAACTTTTTTATGAATGGAAAGATTTTGATGATTGTTTATTGAAAACTGGTGCTTTTCGTGTGGTCTCAGTAGTTTTTGAATTAAACTTAATAAAGTTATTTTTTTTAATTATATCAATAAGAAAAAATATCGTGAGTTTGTCTAGGAGAGCAGTAGTTTTTAAGTTATGCTCAATCATGCGTGAAATTCGAAGTCAGGTGTCATGTTTCTTGTAAAATAATGTTTTATGTAGAGTTTTATTAGGTAGGTAACAAAAAGCGCCCCGCGTTTTCACCCGCGTAATTCCCGTTCCCGTGGGAAATCCGTGTGCTATTCCAGACCATAATCTATCTCTATGCCAAATTTCATCCAAATCCGATCAGTAGTTTTTGCGTGAAAGAGTAACAAACATCCATCTATCTATACATCCATCCATCTATCTATACTTACAAATTTTCACGTTTATATTAATAGTATAGCTGACTGAAAGCTGCCAACTAGATGCGTATGCACATATCGTAGAGGTTTTGTTTGATGATTAAGTGCATCGGTACTTTGGGAGTGTCTAATAGTAGATTTCCCCAAGAAGCGATCCCCACCAGTGGGAATTATGTTAATTTTAAAAAAGTTACGGATTTTTCTCATTAAGTTTTTTAATCCTGGTTGGTGGGGACTATGACAGAAAAAATAATTAATTTAGGTTTATTTACTACTAGCTATCCCTTCACATTTGGTGCCTTTTAAAATAAAACTTTAATTAAACTAGAAAAATAAGCACATTTCTAGGATAGGAGATATTTAAATTGGTAAACAACAACTAATATTAGGCCGGTAATTACACATTTGTAGGTATAACAGTAAATACTACTTACAGATTGGCAGTCTTAGTCCAAAACAACATTTTTGTTCTCCAACACTCTTCCTTTACTTTCCGATCGCAGAATTTTAGGAAGATGGAGTTACCTACGTAGTTTCCACAGCAAAGATGAGAAAATTATTTGCACGAGCGGTAACTGGATCGAGTGTTCTTCTTCCACAAGTGGACAAAAAATTCAGCAAAGAGAAAAACCTTCTTTCTTATATTATTTTGTCAGTTTTCGTTGAAAATTGTCTAAGTGCTTATTTTGTAAGCCTAAAGAAATAAAGTTATAGATTTCTAATTTCCTTTCTATGTCTAAAGAACATCGTCGCCTCGCAGCCGTTCAAATATTACCATCATTCCAAGTTAAATTTTCGTCGGATGTTTTTTTGTAAAATTAGCTTTTTACTGGAACAATCCACGCAATCTTTCCTGCGCGTGCGCCCCAGATATGCTCTAACAATAGCCACGTTTAAAGTAAACTTGTCAATTCCAGCCACCACCCGGTTTTCACGGGCTTAGTATATGGAGCAATTCTTCTACCTAACCTACCTTTATGTTCATACTGTTTCATAAATAGAGAGCCGCATCTATGTATCTATTTAATGTCTATTGGTCAATCCATAACACAAACTCTTCTTAGCTTGGGTCTAGACTAGAAGGTGCTTTATGGACTGTGGATTATCAATCATTATTTGTTTATTGTTATTTCATTTATTTCTCTGTCTCAGACAAACGCTCCCATTGTAACAGTATCAGTTTGGCAGTTAGTAGGTTAGGTACCCATAACACAAGGGGCCGAATTCCATTAATGTCAAAACAAAGGTCTCAACAGAGCCGTTCAGTCAAGATGATTAAAATGACGTTTGTGCATTTGGTATTCTACTATTTTTTGCGCTTGAAGAGACTTTCATAATTAGAATGTTAAATTGGTAGTCAGAAACGTAATCGTCACAGTTATGAATGAATCTTAAAAAGTTTGTGTTAGTAGAATGCCAAAAAGATTTAACACTGACATTTTGACACGATACTATTTAAATGGTGAAGCGATTTATTTAGTGGAATCTGGGCCCTGGTCTGCTTACTTTGGGGTTAGATGATGCTGTGTGGATTATCCAATAAAACATAGACTTTTCATCCAATTAATCAGTTCCCATGGGATACAAATAGCCTTCAAACGTTTCCATTGAACCAACGCGTGCGATGCCGTGGCAGATCTAGACAGACCCATCAGATTAGTTCTACATAATTTTAGCCTTCATGCTTCCTATCACTCTGCTGCATCATCCAAGTCTGACTCACGTGCAACGTAACGCTCTAGAATGTCACTTAAATTTATAATTACTCCCTAAATATCTATCTACATGCTCTACATAGATTTATTACTAACAAACAGGAATGAAAAGGCGCAATTTGTTCTAAATATAACCTGGCTAGAAGCCACCGTGTATAATTATCAGGAGAGTGCCAAAATTCTATAACAATTCCTAGCATACCAAGTCTGGAATATATCTACATATTGTAGGTAAGATGAGTACATTTTATGCCGGGCATTTCGGTTGCTCCAAGCTTCGGTAGAGCATCGCAGAAATTCCTGTTAGTCTAGTTCATTTATCGTGAATAGATCTTCGATTTACCACTCACCTGACGGTAAGTTATGAGTTGATGACGTATCAGGAAGCTCTAGAAAACTCAGTAAACTTGCTTTGCTTACAACTAGGCTAAACAAATTTATTGTTTCTTTCAAAGGCAACGCTTCTACATCAATGAAGTATAATTTGTAGTGAGTTGCAAAAAATATCAGTAAATAAATTCAAACAAAATTATTCATAACTATTTCTTGTAAAAGAGCTTACTATAAAATATCAGATTGTCAAGAAGATATTAATATATTTTTTTTATAAAAAAAACTAACAACCTAACAAGGTAAAGACATTGTGCTCGCTTCTTTACTTAACCATAAAAAAAAATTACTGCACAAAAATCAAATTGAGCACTTTATTTTCTCGTTTTTATTATATTAATGGTTTTGCTGACGCGTCCACGGGACGAAGTGGTTATTTCATGTAGCGCTTTGAGTTTTTTTCAACTAAATAGGTAGGTACTTTTTATCGCACTAAAACGAAATCGGGTGCCTTCAGGACGGGGGCGTCACACATCGGGGCCTACCACAAGAACCCTTAGGTTACACCTTTTCACTCACATCTTTAAACTACCGACCCGCCCCGGCTTCGCACGCTTTCATTATACGTATAAACCTTCCTCTTGAATCACTCTATCTATAAAATAACGGCATCAAAATCCGTTGCGTAGTTCTAGAGATTTAAGCATACATAGGGACAGAAAAAGCGACTTTGTTTTATACTATAATTATACTATGTAGTGAAGACCCAGGTTGTAGCTAGCGGAAAAAAAAGCAGGAAGATAGCCTTAGCGGTGCGGATGATGAAGGCAAAGGACAACCACTAGAAAGTTACGAGTGAAAGGAATTTACCTTCTTAGGTAGGATTAAAATAAGTCAACATATTTACACAGGGAGTGGTGGGAGTGCTGATTGGTGACGTTGACTGTATTATATACATACAGAAGAAAGATTAGATAAGTAAATAACAATTCGTTAGGCTCTCTGGTCAACATTGATCCTCAGATTTCAATAACATAAGCTTCAAACTGTAGATAAGGCAATAAAATATTTTTATCCGATATAAATATGCGCATAAGTGTTATGTGTTATAAAACCTAATATTATAAACGTAAAGGTTTGTGTGAATGTTTGTTCCTCTTTCATGCAAAAACTACTGAGCAGATCGGCCTGAAATTTTGTTCAGTTTTAGTCCTTGGATAAGGATTAAAACTGCATAGGCTAATTTACATCTGATAAATCAGTTTCCATGGGACAGAATTAGCTTTGTATCGTTTCCATTGAAACAACGTGTACGAAGCTGTGGGCAGATTATAGTTTTATAATATAGAAACAAAATAAACTAATGTATTAGTTTAAAATAAACTAATGTATTAGTTTAGTATATAACTAGCGACCTGCCCCGGCTTCGCACGGTTTTATTATACTTATAAACCTTCCTCTTGAATCACTGTATCTATTAAAAAAAACCGCTTCAAAATCTTTAAAACTACGCAACGGCGTAGTTTTAAAGATTTAAGCAGTCAAAGGGAAATAGTGACAGAAAAAACGACTTTGTTCTATACTATGTAGTGATGTAGGTACACAAGAATATCATGCATTCATCGAATGACGATAAAATCATGACATTTATCACATGCCATCGATATAATTAGGTCAGACCTTTACCACTGCAAGGGCATATGATGTAATTCCCGAAATACTTTCACCTAACCTTGTTGATCTCGATTCGATCTGTTTACGTTAACGCTACGTTCATGTTTTTTCAGACACAGTTGGTAAATGCTTTGGCCGCCATTTCGTGCGATTTGATGCAACTTGGAAGAAGCTGAGAAAACAAAATGGCTGAAAACGGGTAAGATAAGTTTTCTGTCAATAAATTTGCTTGGCATGGAATTGAAATTGTCTGTTTGATTCTTAGGATAATAATAATAATTATTTGGTTTCTCTTAGCCAGTTTCTTAATTAGTTGTGTAGTTTTCTTGGTTAGTTAATTTGTTTTCTAAGTTATTAGCATTTGAAAATATAATCTTACTTATCGACTGATAAATTTATAGTTTTAATATAATTTTGTACTTGTGTGATTATTTTTCTATCTGAAATGAATCCAATAGAATTACTAATTATTCACTTTACTTTATTACTTTATTTTTACTTTACACTTTACACACTGCATTAATTAACACGATACATTTATAATACTTAGGCACTAACATGGTACTTGATGGTACAACAAAGGGTGTGTTTATTACAACACAGTTCTAATAAATGCAATTTTTAAAGATGTTAAGTGATTTGTTTCCTCAAAGTCTGAGGAAACAAATGAGAGTTCTCTTTTGTTATTAAGATTTCATTCTCAAATTCATTGAGTTTATTTTCCCTCATTCCACAACCTTTGGTAGAACAAAATTTGCAAGAATTTCACAATCATAGGTATTTTAAGTCAGGCGCATTTCAACGAAATTATTTGTTTAGCTGCGAACTAAAACTACGAGTGTGAAATTGTTGCAAATTTTGTTCTACCAAAGCGCAGAGTACTTACGGAATCAGGCTACAATTTTAAACGACCTTCATTCTCGTTTCTATTTTGTTCACCTGAACTTCCGACCGCACTTTAAGTCTTAGTACTATTTAGAAGTTCTCACTTTTGTTGAAATATATCCTTCCAACGAATCAAACAGTAGGTCAACAATGCGCGTGGACAGTGCGCAAGAGTGCGCAATAGATTGTCAGCGCGGTAAAAATAACGCGAAATTTGGCTGGTTTCCAGATACGGGCCCACGCCAGCTGGACACGTCGGTAGAATACCCAACTTCGGCAAAACCCAGGTCAATGTGAGTATTTTACTTTCATTGGTACTAAAACTCTTAACTACCAAGATAATTATTTCAGTAGATTTCAAACAATTCCGCTTAAAATATTCTATTTTAACATGTTGTTCTCCGTATTCCAGCCAATGGGGAATTACGAGCCACCAGCTTGCATTCAAAACGCAATGATGACCAAGGATAAGAAGCCATTTACCTACACTCCAGGTGGTTTGGACCTGTCTCAGATCAAAACACCCAGCATGGCGAGAAGACTGGCGAGACAGAGGTCCCAAGAAGAGCAGGAACATGCATACCAGCAGCCCCAGAATGGGGGATACCGTCCCCAAGGAGGTCCTGGTAGCTATGGACCTCCAGGAGGACCTCCACCACCTCCCCCTCCTCCTATGAAAATCCCCGCTCCTCCTCCGCCTCCCCCAATTGTCATACAAGTCCCAAACGCAAAATCTCCCAAACCCGTTGCGTTAGGCGAACGACCAGAAATCGTCATACCCGAAAACCCTATTGGAATGCTAAGAAAAACGAACAGCCCTTATCATTGGGAAAGTGAGAAAGAGCAACAGGACAGAATTGGAACTATACCAAAGTTTGTCGAAAAGGTCCCTAGTCCATTGACAGTGAAGATGCCACCCTCTCACTTCTCTCAGCAACAGCCTCAAACATACACCCCGCAGAGCAATAACTTCCAGAGACATCCAGAAAGTCCGATACACAGGCCTGAAGCGCAATACAGTCCTATCACGAACGGATCTCCTCCAACACGTGAAATGTTGGTGCGACAGGACTCTCAGTTCAACAAGAGCCCCCAACCTTTCACTGGGCAATCCCCGGTTGGCAGCAACTCCCCATACTCACCGTCTCCAAATAACAACTGGCGGCAGCCGGAGAAAAGAGACTCTCCCATCATCACCAGTCCACCAACACCGCAAAACAATCGTGGACCATTCTCACCAAACGTTCAATATTCCCCGAGTTTGCAACAGCAATCACCTATCCCTCAACAGTATTCACCAAACCACCAAAGCGCACCTACAAACTCAGGTCCCGCGTTCCATACGTTACCGAGGGTTCAAAGGACTCCAGAAGCTCCGCAAAATAACGTGGTTTACAATAATGTTAACCAGAAATCACAAACCCCGCCTGACGTAGCACCATGGAGAACACAGACTCTAAACAGACACCCGAAAGAGGCTGAAAACCAGACGAATAATGTACCGTACACCCCACAATGGAAAACAAACGAACCAGCAAACAACGAAAACGTCTACATTCCGCCTTGGCAAGTCAAGCAAGAGAACAAGAACCAGTATCAACCAGCTAGGGTGCCCCAGGCTGCTAATGACAATAAGGTCCAGGACAACAGTACGCCGTGGCGTTCACAAAATGATAAAGCTCCATCCCCTCCAAGATACCAGCAACACGAGCAACCTCGATATCAATCAACGATGTCGATACCTGTGACTCCACGAAAACAACCACTTCAAGCTCAACCACCTGCGCCGCAGAAAGAAGCCGTTTATGTCAACCAGGAACCCGTATACTTTTGCCCTGAAAGCCCGAACTCTATACCACCATGGGTAAAAACTCAGAAAGAGAAAACTAAAACTCCACCTCCAGAATGGGTACAAAGGCCATTGGACGGCAGGAAAAGCTTACCCAGAGACCTAATCACACCTCCCAGGGAGACAGAACCTGAATGGGTAAAGAAAAGTAGCGAAATGCAAAGAGGAGCACGCGAGGTTGTCAGTCCGCCGAAATATCAGCAACCGCAACCTACTTGGTCGACCAGGCCGTCGGATAACCGCAAGAGTTTGCCAAGAGACGGCAACTCACCTCCGTCTAGAGTTATTCCAATCCAAATGGAAGTTTCTAGTGACATGAGGAACGGTCAAGGGGCTCAGGCACAACCACAGCTCCGCATTACCATCGGTATGAACCCTACTCAGGACAATCGCGCCCCCTTCTCTCCTCCAACCCAACGCATCATGAGGGTGCTGTCGCCTCAATTGGTGAGGACAGATGAGCCTCAGCATGAACTGCCGACCTTGAACAGGACCTTCCCGAGCCAAGATAACCAACCCAAGACAAGGATTATTCCGATTCAGATTGAAGGTGGAAATGGTGGACCACAAAAAAGGTATATTTCTTGTCTAAATTCCCTACTCATTTTATTTTCTATTATATAAATTTTAACAGCAAAACCCTAATTAAATTATTACCTATTAATCGGTATATAAAACATTTCATATTTTATTTACCCCTTTTTATGTTTTTCTTTTGTATTTCATGGTTTCGAATCCAATATTTTCCATAATATTCAATACACCTGTTTAACTATTCTTGTGTTTTTGTATAATGTGTAATTACATATTTGTCCCTTGCCCCTTATTTGTTTCTATTACATTTACATACCTGTATTGTTATTTTATTTATGTATATGTGAAAAACGTATCAAACGTTTGCTATATTGGTGTTCTATGTCCTCATTTCAGTTTTGGTGGTCGGTACTAGGGCGGCGGTTTGCACTCGTCCAAAGTAAACAACATTTTTACTGCACCGCTTATGACTCACGCGTTTGCTTTATACTTAGCTGCTTCGCTCTAATTCTGTTTATTTCACTAATCGAATACCTACATGTTGGGTGTAATAATTGGTCACGTTTTGATTGGTATCATCACGTTTATCAATAGATTGATTTTATCTTTTAGATTTATATTTTAAGGATTCTTCAGATTCTAACGTGTATTTTTAGTGTTGGCTTTTAATGTTTCGTTGTTGGCATTATTATTTTCATTGTCATAACTTCTTTTCAAGTTCAAATATTCAAAGTCTACAATTTCTGAATGGAAAAGCTTTATAATAATTTTTGTTTGGAGCTGCCAACTATTTTTAACTTTTTCCATTTTCTTATTTTCATAGGTAAAATACTAATACTTCTTAAAAACTTTAAAGAATCTATGAAGAAAAAGTTACTTCATGACAACTGTTCGATCACATACCAAAAAAAATTGTTTATTGTGTAGATATGTATGTCATTTATTAAAAAACACAAAGGCGCAAACATAAAGGTCATAATATATATTTTGATCTCTATGTTTGTACGTATATCATGTCTGGTCAGGTCATCATGTCTATCATAATTAACTTTATATATCTATCTAATCTAAGTTAAGTATATTTTCAATTAATTTTCAGTGTCTACTACCACAAGTTCACTCAAGAGGGACCGCCTCGGCAATCGAAAGCCTTCAAAGTCCTGCAGATCATCACTGGAACGGAAGATGAAGATGACATCCACCAAATGGAGGCACAACACGGATTTTCGGACCTTTAACCTTTCGAAATAGGAATTAATTGATAGCATGACGCTTTGAATGAAGAAAAAGATATTTTTTTATGACGACGAGGTTCGACCAAATGTTGAAAGAAAAATAATAATCATAAATTTTTGTAAAGTTAAACAAAATCATCAAATACGTTTAGAAAGAATAATAACATTGATTTCGAAAGATAATGGTTGATTCTTTCCTTGTTGTCTTGTTTCTAAATTTTAGACTCTCTTTCGATATCTATTGTGTTGTGGATATAAGTATATATTTTTTTAGTTTATAGCTATATTACTAGCTATATTTACCATGTAAATATTCAAATTTTCTTTTTATGTATGTTTTGATTGACTGGTATAGTCTTGTATTTTTTTATTTTAAGCTATGCTATACGATTTATAACTAATAATATTTTTCAATAATTTCAACAACTGTGAGATCAAAATTTATTGTAAATCTGATCAGTATGATCTATTTAGTACTAATGATACCTACTTATACATATAAAATACAAAAATAATGGTGCTATTAAGTATAGACAAAAAATACTCTGCATATTACTGCATATCTTACCAAAGAGATATATTGACAAATATAAATTAACTTCAATGTTTTAGTGTAGTTTTAAGGGAATTTATATAATTTAATAGATCTTAAATCATACTTTGAGTATTAAATCACTAATGCTCGTGGAAACAGCTAGCTTACCAAAGAAATTATTAGTTTTATTTAAAATACATAGATAGTAATATAATTCGTATTATTTAGTTATTTTAAGTATTTGATTTAATCTTGGTGATTAGGACATTATTTTGTCTATATCATGGCTAACCTAAGCTTTTTGTGATTATTTATTTAGCTATTTTTAAATTTCAAAATAACAATAATAACAACAAATATTTTTATTTTTATTATCCTTTTAATGATTAACCAACCTAAAGTACTAACTATATAACAATTGATATTTATATATTTTTTGTGATAAATTGTGTAAATACAATATTAATTTCATTTTATAATTCCAATTTAACTAGGTGTGTATTTATGTATCTATTTTAAATTTACCACCATGTTTTTAAATATACAAAACGTGACTCGGTTTAAATTATGCAAAGAAACTAACAATTCGTTGATTTTTGTCCCTTACCTTAAAAAAACTTTGAATTTGATTAACAAAATTAGTTTTATAATTGACTATTTTAATGTGAGAGTATTTTAGTTACTTTATCTTCTATATTCGTATGTATATTTTATTTTTCGTCGTAAATATTGTATTTATATATTTTATTTTATGGATGTAATTGTATTTTCAAATATATATAAAATTTATAAAATTCAACAACGTCAGCTTTAAGCTATTCATAAAATTTCAGCTATCTAATACCCGTAAGTAGACTACTTAGTTTGCGGCCAGATAATGCTTTGAGTATTATATATTTATGAATGTCATTGTGACTAAAATCGGGTTTACAAAGAACCTAGTTTTTGTTGGAAGATCAGTCAGCAGTTGTAGATGCGTGACTTTCACATGTTTTTATTTATTTATTATCGCTTTCATCAACTGGTAAACATGCAGTAGATACTTATAAAAATGTTTATAAGTACTTAATCATTTACTATAGATTCGTTTGTATTTAAAAGAAAGAAAATGAAAGATAAAAAATGAGTTTATTGGTTCACAGCTTAAAACTACTAATAAAATGAAAACTATGCAAAAAAATATAATTAACACTTCTATAATATTCTATTAACACCAATTTATAACACTATTATATACTTAAACTATGTATTATGTTATAGGTATATTATGGCTCAAAATACTCTTAACATTAATAGTAACATTAAAAGCAGACAAAGGGTGTGGCAATCTAGTCAGTGTGATCTTTTATCTGAATATGTACTTAGTTTTAATATATTTTTAAAATTACTATACTTATTCTAATTTATTTGATTAATTTATTAATTACGTTGCGCTGTTATGTTAGTTATTAAATTAGACATCATATATTTTAATAAAACCTAAAACCGCACTTGTGAATTTTTATTTAACCTCAACCCGTCACTCAACCCATACATGCGTATAAATTTAAAAGCAGAATAGAAATGTAGGTATTATGGTAATGTAAAAAAAACTATACATTGCTATCGACTACTGAAAGTTTGGATACATGGATGTTTGTTGCATCTTCACTCTTAGGGTGCCTGTCCATTGGAGCTGAGTGAGCTGGCGGAGCGGAGAAACGAGGAAATATTAACCAATAGGATTGCACGAAATCTCCGCTCCGATTTTTCATGCAATCCTATTGGTTAATATTTCCTCGTTTCTCCGCTCCGCTGCCTCGCTCCGCGTCAATGGACAGGCAGCCTTAAACTACAAAACGGATCGGTCTGAAATTTTGAATGTAGTTCTTGACCTGAAATTAAACATAGACTTTTCATCAATTTTCACGCAGGCGAAGTCGCGGGGCGCAGCAAGTTACAATAAGAGATAACATTTTAGTCACACAAAGAAAAGGAAAGAAGTCATTGACTCCTGGAATAAAGATAAAAGTTTTCTAGCCTGCGATGCAGGAGATTGCGGGTTCGATTCTCGCCTTGGGACAAATGTTTGTTCGATTATATTTTATGGATTCATCTGATGTTCTGGGTGTTATTTATAATTTACTAGCTACCCGCCCCGTCTTCGCACGGTTTTATTATACGTATAAACTTTCCTCTTAAATCACACTATCTATTAAAAAAAACCGCATCGAAATCCGTTGCACAGTTTTAAAGATTTAAGCAGTAAAAGGGAAATAGGGACAGAAAAAGCGACTTTGTTTTATACTATGTAGTGATTAAGAATTATATATCTAAGTACGTACATATATCAGTCATGTACTATCCATAACACAAGCTCGAAAACAAAACTAACGTTTTTAAGAATATACAAAGTTAATCTTTTCATAAATATACAAAACTAATGTTTTACGAATACATGAGTTATGTTTTTATGAAAACAAGAGTACCTAACGTTTTTAGTTACTTTGATATTTAGTGTTGTACTTACATTTTTAATACTAAAGATGAAACGGAAAACCAATCCCGATGCTCAACACAAAGCGGTTATTGTGCCAAGGGAACTGTAATTATAGACGACTATTTGTTTATGACAGATTATTATTCTGTGCCATAACAGTTTCGACAAAATAGTCCACCAATATATATAGAATCCTTACTAAAGGTACCTTTGTGGATTATATTGCTTTGATGTTGTAAATCCATATCTAATACCAGTTATTTTATTAACGTTCTACATTTTACAACAATAATAATTGTAGATAGCTTCTAAATGTATATAAATAAATAACGCAGGACAACCACACAGCATCATTTTGGGGCTACCAAGCTGAGCAGAGCTTGTGTTATGGGTTGACATTAAATTAGCTACACAGATGGATATTTTTATTATACATAGAAAATACCCAGAACCCCGAAACAAATATTTACGGATCGTACCGTAGGCGGGAATCGAACCCGCAACCTTCTGCGTCGCAGGCGGACCTTCGCCCCCCGCGCCACATCGGTCGTCATATAAATAATGAGTATCTCGAAGTTAGAGGGACAGGATCATCTTCATGATCATCACCATAAAACTGGATTCAACTCAGAATAATAATTTGGAAAAATCCAAGAGATGTTCACTGTCATATTATTATTATTGCAACCAATTCCTTTCTTTTTTTGACATTTGTCCATCAACAGTTAGTTGTCCTAGCATAGAGCAAAGAGATACTTGTCGCAGATCGCTGCTTTTCTAGACCTCAATTCTATTTTGTACTTGCGAGCCGTCCTTGTGATACTAGGCATTCAGTCAACAGTAATGATAACTTCTTGATTATGTATTCGGTCTCTTTGCTCTATAGGCGGCCAAGCTATAGAACATGTGATTCAAGGACAACAGACTGTTGATAGACAAATGTCATAAAGAAAATTAATAACTTTGGTTGCAATATGACAGTGAACATCTCTTGAATTTTCCAAATTATAATTCTGAGTTGAATCCAGTTTTATGGAGATGATTATGAAGATGATCCTGTTTTCCTTCTATATGTAACAAACATATAAAAAAACTGATACTAAGATATAGGTAATCTGTACTAGATAATATTATTGCTTTGGAGTTTCGTCCAATAATGACTCTAAATTTTCCAATGTTACGGGGACTGACTTTAACGACCGTCATTTTTGAATTAAGAACGGTCGAATAAAGAACTACGCGCCAAATAACAAACATTCAAACTAAGTTCCGCATCTTTGAAGTACGTGTGCAGTGGGGTATCAAAACACATGTATGTACGAGAGATATTTCGTAGATTTAAACAGTACCTGCATAAAATAAAATTTTATCAAGAATTACACTCATAATTAACAAAGCCACGACCAAGGGAAAGCGGTGAAGGCCAAAGCTTTATCAATTTAAAATAAGAAGTTGTCTCTCACTAATATAATAAATGGGATAGTCTGTGTGACTGTTTGTTATAAGTAATCTCGGTAACTACTTAAGTTATTTAAATGAAATTTGGTATGTAGTTAGTTTAGGACACAGGATATTAAAATTTGGAAATATAGGGTGGTAAAGTTTGTATGAAAAATTATTTTTCCTTGGTATGATTCACTCAAAACAAGGTATAAAAAAAATGCAAAGTAAATAATTACGAAAATACCCCTAGGAGGCGTGCAATATATTTCTGAAATTTGACAAATAAATTTCCATGCGGGCGAAGCCGCAGGGCGCAGCTAGTAATTAACTAAGCTACGTCCAAGGCAAAGCGGTGAAGGAAGCGGTGTTTATTATAATAAAATACTGGAACTTTCATAATCCCTCCTTAATAACACATCTGGTAGAGCTGTAAGATTTCAGTAACCTATATCTTTTATTGCATTGACAGGGCTCGCACACCTGTTCATTCAATATAACATGGCTTAGTCACAGAATAGACTATACTTTCGGATTTGGTATTGCCAGATTTGCTGTAGATAGAAACCACCGGCAAGTGTCTAGTAAATCGGTAAAAATATTCAGCCTTACCACAAAAAACAAAATCACGACTTAGACATGTGTTTAACAGTTGTTTAGCAAAAGTCATCGTACAAAACCATGTTAAATAACTGTTAAACTGTTAAACACGTGTCTAAGTGGTCACTTTTTTTGTGGTAAGGCCGTTTGTTATTCTTTGTTACTAACGGCCATGATGGGTCATTTTATGTTGAGTAGGTTCACACTACTATATATAATAAATGCGAAAGTTTAGATTGATGGATGTTTGTTACCGTCAAAACGCAATTTTTTTATTAGTTGTTTGTAGCTACTTATTCAATGAGCATTGCATAACGTACTATTTATAAATGTTATGTGTGTGTATTTATGAATGTTATGTGTATGTCAGCGACTAAATTTTTTTGTTTATTTATTTTAGAGTACGTAAGTACTCGTATGCAAGAATCGAACTCACGCACTAGCTTTCTAATCGCTTGCAATTGTCGCGGCTGTCAAAAACGGCAAGCCGTATCAGTGTGTTTATTCATTGTTTTATTTATTACCTGCTCCGTTTATTCTGTGATAAAATTAATTCAGTCTCTGGAACTCATATTTTTATAAGAACAACTGATTTTAAGTTTAAAAATATTGAAATAAACTTATTCTGTAATTTTAACAAAAAGCTTATTTACCTATACAAATGTATTTTTGTAGAATGCCTTGTTTGAAATATTTAGTTGTTTTGCTATTTTTTCAATTTATAAAGGCACATTCTGTGATTTGTTTATTACTGTATTTTATTTATTCTTATGCTGCTAGTGCGTATTCTCTACGGCGGTACTATCGCCAACGATACTTTCGCCCGTATGTTTTTACCTGTTCTCGGACTACAGAATTCCTTTTTCTGTAGAATAGGAATTCCTTTGAGCATGCCTAGTTACTTTTATTTTAAACGTGAGTAAAGACAATAGGAACTATTTTTTAACTGCAACGCTTTGTATTCTCGTTCATAGAGAAATGTAGAACCTTTGTGGGTTTTTGCGTGGAATATGAATATTTCATTTAGTAAATAGACTGCATTTTCGAGTCCTGAGAAATCAGAAAAAATTTTGCTTTCTTAAATTATCTCAGTTATGTCTAATAAATAAACGTTAAGATGTTTAGATATTACGATGTTTGTTAAGATGTTTCCATAGTGGTTTTCATAGTTGTTATCTTTTTGCGTATAAACGACTGAATTTGCAATTGCCCAAAAAACACCCATCTTTCTTCCACTAGGCCACAAACAATTTAAGTGAAGAGAATAACAATATCCACTTTATTTCTTTATTTAAGAGTTCATCATCACCTATATTATTGTCACTGCTGGGCATAGTCCTCCCCTAATAAGCGCCATAGCGCCCTGTCTTTTTAAGAATAATTTATAGTTTAAAATTTGACTAGACCAAGTGATTGTTTTGTTAAGCATAAAAGAAATTTTCATTGAATATGCGAGTCCCGTCCTTAATAACAAATTACGAAGGCCTTGAAATGGCTTTTGGAGGCGAAGGGGTGCCGGTTTTTCCTATGGCGCGGCGCTGCCACCGCCTGCGGTGTGTGTGCAGGCTTTCATATGATTCAATAGAATACAACTCGCACGCCTTCACCTCCGCTCCGCCTTCGGCTTCAGTGTGTGGAGACCTTAATGGATGATTTTGTGTAATCGTTCCCTGGATCGGGCTCAAACTTTCTGTAGAAGTAGTTTTACTACCAAGAGTTTTGCAATAACCTGCGCTTTTTTCAGGATAAAAATGTACAGGACTATCGCATAAAATCGCCGCCGCCACGACTTTACCGCTTTTTATTCATCGTATACATTTTTTAATAATTTCTTTAAGGTTCTTTTCTTAATTAATTAAAAGTAAAGAACATTTGATAATTTCAGAACACTTCACGACTAATATAACTTCGCGAGTTTGACAGTTCGCGTATGATGAATGTGAATCTAAGAGACAAATGTTTTATTATAAACTAGCTGCGCCCCGCAGCGTCGCCCGCGGGGAAATTTATTTATTTGTCAAATATCATA
Source organism: Eupithecia centaureata (assembly GCA_944547425.1). Lineage (NCBI taxonomy): Eukaryota > Metazoa > Arthropoda > Insecta > Lepidoptera > Geometridae > Eupithecia > Eupithecia centaureata. The sequence continues at coordinate 3,575,475 of OX155693.1, read as the reverse complement.
TTTTTCTCGCCGTAAAAACCATCCTTGAACTTCAACGAACATTTTAAAAAAAGATTTGGCCAAATTGGTCCAGGCGTTGTTGAGTTATGCGCTTACCAACACATTTTGCGATTCATTTTTATATTATAAGACTAGCTGGTGCCCGCGACTTCGTCTGCGCATGATTAGTATTTCGAGTACTCGCGATTTTACTTGCGTAATTCCCTTACCCGTGGGATTTTCGGGATTAAAAAAAGCCTATGTGTTATTCCAGCTATCAATAATCAAAAGCTATCTCTGTGCCAAATTCATCCAGATCCGTTATGCAGTTTTTGCGTGAAAGAGTAACAAACATCCATCCATCTATCAATCTATCCATTCCATTTTATTTTATTTTATTTATTTTATTTATTCATACTTGGAATGGGAATGGGAATGGGAATGGGAATGGGAATGGGAATGGGAATGGGAATGGGAATGGGAATGGGAATGGGAATGGGAATGGGAATGGGAATGGGAATGGGAATGGGAATGGGAATGGGAATGGGAATGGGAATGGGAATGGGAATGGGAATGGGAATGGGAATGGGAATGGGAATGGGAATGGGAATGGGAATGGGAATGGGAATGGGAATGGGAATGGGAATGGGAATGGGAATGGGAATGGGAATGGGAATGGGAATGGGAATGGGAATGGGAACAGGAAATGGAACGGGAACGGGAGCGTCGCAGATGCTGTGAGAAATTTTTGAAAACTCGTATAGCCCAGGGGAACCTAACTGAATTCCGGGATAAAATGTATCCCATGTCCAATCGTCCCGAGTTCCATTCGAATTCATTTACTTCCGTCGTGATGCGTGGTTAAAGAATTCTTCTTTCACCCTCTCTCCCAGGGGAACCTTACCGAATTCCGGGATAAAAAGTATCCCATGTCCTTCCTTATAGTATGAACTCAAATCGTCCCGAGTTTCATTCTAACTCATTCAGCAGTTTCGGCGTGATGCGCGGTAAAGGAATTTTACTTTCATACCCTCTCCCATGAGAACCTTACTGAATTCCGGGATAAAAAGTATCCTATGTCCTTCCTCGTAGTATGACCTATAATCATGCCGAGTTTCATTTCAATCCATCAAGTAGTTTCGGCGTGATGCGCGTTTACGATACAGACAGACAGACAGACAGACAGACAGACAGACATGAATGAAAAAAATTACAGTTTTGGCTTGAGTATCGATAATAGAGTGCCCTCCAAAAATTTTTTTCAAAATATCTTCAATGTACAGAATTGGACCTGTTACAGTTTTATTATAAGTATATAGATAGATAATGGGATTTTCATTATCTAAGGCAGAACAACAGCTGTCGGGTCATCTAGTCATCATCATCAACCTATATTAGTCCACTGCTGGACATAGGCCTCCCCCAATGAGCGCCATAGCGCCCTGTCATCTAATAATTAATAAAAATCAAATTCAATAGCTATCAGAGGCCATTTAACCGCAAAATGTTTAAAAATAGTTAAGGATTATTTTAACAGGAATACCAATCCTATCGATCGAATGGATTAATTAATAAATTTCACTATATAACAATTCTTCAAATAAAATTCGAAATGTCAGGGTCGTATTTAGGTTTGAGGGATTATGATTATATTTTTATTTTGTTTGCACCTGCATCGTGCTCCTATAATCTTCTCTTTAAATAAAAAAATATATAGTAGGTACCTATAACAAAGCTTCGTTTAACTTGTGGCTAGATGATGCTGTATTGTCCAATTTTATTATTAATATTAATTTTTGGCTGTTACCTTCTCTGCGACTAAACATAGTTATGCACTATCTGTGAGAGATAATATAAGGTTTTTGAAAAAAGAATTACCTACTTATAATGTAAACCACATTTCATTCACCTCAGTCCATTCGTTTAAAATCAGAGCGCACCGCTGTCGATCAACCAATGACAGAGACTACTGTGTCATTCAAAATAATCGGATCAGTCTGATTGGCCGCCGTCAAAATCATTTTGACTACACGTATCTTCTCATGCATAAAGGCCCATTTACATGATGCAAGTTTCTTGCCTGTTGCATACAATAATATTGAAGCAATAAATGACTGGCATCGTCTGAACAACATGTCACATTCTTGCTCTACTAGGCAATTATTCCATTCAAAACTGTTCTTGGTATAAACAGCACATACAAAAATTTCGTATGCAATTTTTGTATTCAATTGAATTCTTCATTTGCAAATATAAGTGCAGTGAGTGAGGGTGTATTGATCGTTGCTGCTCTTCTAAGATAAGAAATTTAGAGAAAACATCGTAAAAAAGGTGTTGGATCAAAAAATGGATAGCAAGAAAAGAGATTCTCGGAGCATCTAACAACCTTTGTATGGGTTACAAACCCATTTTAACACTTTTTGACTCATCTTTTTTTAATAAACAACTCTTTCTAAAACGTTCAACACTTGAATAAAAATTCGCCAATGCAAATACGTGCAATACTTGAAGCAACGCACCAGGAAATGGTACACGCACCTACAAGTCTGTGTTTAGATAAGTCAAGACTTGAAAGCAATAATCTCCTAAACATAATCGTATTGGTGTAAACAAATGACACTTGCAATTATTTCTTGTCAAGATTTGCATTCAATAATTGTTTTAAATTTTTTTACCAGTACCCGCGTGTAAACAGTTGCTTCCAATTCTTGAAGGTCAATTATTGCACCTAATTTATTGCATTCAATTATTGCTCTTGTATGTACAAGAAAATGGTATCATGTAAATGGGCCTTTAAGATTTGAATAAAAATCACTCTTGCACCGAATGTTTGTTCGTTTGTACACGAAAAGCTAGAAGTGCCATACAAAGCCATACAACGTTGAAGTTTAAAGTTATAACAGTTTTAAGAACTTAGGGGGAACCGTACCTTTATCTCCAAAGCGTCCTATTTAAGGCCCCTAAGCTGCCAAAGTTATTTGAACTATCGGCCTTCTAAACCTAATTAACGACAACAATACGCGGTTTAGTGGCCAAGACGTTTTATGTTTGTATCCTATCAACGCAGGTAATACTATGAGGCAGGGGTTCTCAAACTTCGGCTGCTTGATGTTGATAATCGTAATACCAAAATCAAAATCAAAGTGCTTTATTTCCTTTAGACCTACCATGACTCTTGATCATACCTCGAAGTTAAGCCTGCATGAAAGCTAAAAATATTATTACAAAAATTTTACCTTTCTACATCAGCAAATAATCACATCACAATGCAAAAATAAAAAAATGCATCTACTCGTATTTCATACGAAAAAAGAAGAAACGTACCTACTTAGAGCAAGTTTTACTTTATTTATTTCTAAAGTGAAGCTTATTCAAAAGCCTACGGAACGAACCTTGTACAAATATGGTTGTACAATATGGTATGGTTGTACAATACTACTTGTCTTATAATAGCACTTTCTCGAATTATTTTGTACAATTCCTCAGAAAATTAAAGAAAGTTCTCGTAAACTTTGAGAAGCGGTGCCGCAGTACTATAATCCTGGGGTCCAGTCGATCATGAAATTGGTAATTAACGGGTTCCGTACACCATGTATATTGCTATTATCACATTGCCTGTGAGTCCTGCGATACTATCATCATCATCATCATCATCAACCTATATTAGTCCACTGCTGGACATAGGCCTCCCCCAATGAGCGCCATAGCGCCCTGTCTTCAGCTTGACGCATCCAGCATCTGCCAGCAGTCTTTCGCAGATCGTCATCCCACCTGGCCGGAGGGCGTCCTACGCTACGTTTACCGAGTCGCGGTCTCCACTCAAGAACACGTTTACCCCAACGGTTGTCGGTTCTTCGCGATACTATAGTCCAGCCAAATTTGAACGAACTAATAGTAGACACCTAAACAAACCACAACGAAAAAACTTGAATTCCCATGCTTTGCGTTCAGTTTCAGACAAAATTTGTTAGTATTATGTTTCAGACTCAACAAAGAATATAAAATTAGCATTTTTGAATAAAAAGGTATATGTCCAGTATGAATAATGTATACGTTTTAAAATCAGAAACATTTTTTTAATTCCTACCTTGTTATGGTTGCATGTTGTAAAATATTACATGAATAGGTGGAACAAAATTTATTATCACGTCGCTTTTACTTATCAACGTGCAACAATTGCATCATCTATTATATTACGGAAGCCAAAAAATAACAGGGTGTATTGTCTTCCGTCACTCGTCAAATGACACTATGATGACACGCGATTCCGCAAAATGGCGCCGGGTTTTTACATCACATGAGAGAATACCCCCAAAGGAACGGACAAGTATTAACTAGCCGATTTCAAATTAGGAGCTTTTCAATTCGGCTGCATTTTTTATGTTGTATAGTTGTTTTTTTATTTTACGTTTAACAAATAAGTATTTTTTTATTTATTCAAGCATGGGACAAATTTTTTACGATCTGCAAAAATATTATGGTTATTTTCTATGTATATAAAAAAAAAATTCTTTATTTAGCAAATATCCTAAACAGTATCTTGAATTATATATTTTCTATCATCTCTGCTTAGCTTGGGGCTAGATGATGCTGTGTGGATTATCCAGCATTATTAACTTAATTATTTACAGTCCCTTTGTAATCAAGAAAAAAATCAGAGCAGACGCCTCTCCCAATGCTACATTTCATACCAGTACATTTATTTTAAGCTTTAATGCCTTTGACGTCTTTGATTCGACTAGCGTGGGCCAGTAGGGGTATTTTAATTCATTAAATACGTTTCAGAAACGGAAACGTATCTAATGAATTCGAATTCGATTCCATTTTCGTCAGATCTTTAGAATGCCATTTTGATTTCATATCTAAACTAAGGAACCAAGGGTCCAAATTCAAATGGCAAAAGTTTTCGAATCCGCTTGTTTAAAATAGCGTTCATCGTCAAAAGTTTCCGATGTCGAATCCGATGGCTTTTCCGATGAATTAAATTACCCTGTAGTTCTCAGTTGTGACGGTCTTAATTGATGTATCGTGCCTGATGCATTGTTTCTAGAACTTATTGGAAGTTATCCGAGCCATTTGATTTATAGGATGTATAATAATTCTTTCAATAGTATATACAATTTCAATGTTTTTGATATTAATTTCTGTTGCTAATGAAGTTTCTCGTTTCTGAAGTTTCCTATAGGAAACCAAGTTCAAATTGTTTTCTTTTATCTTCTGTTTGCAAGTTCTAATCATAAAAAATAAAACACAAACATTTCAAACTCGATTACAATTTCTAAAATATTATAATGACATATATTATATTAATTATATTAATATTATTTATTATATAATTATAATTACTTACTATAAAAGTAATAATTCAATGATCTAATTTAGTTAAGTTTCCACACAAATCTGACGAATATAATATAACACGAAATTAGAAATTAATTTAAAATAATAGGGGTACGATAGAATAAATAACTACTACGCCGTATAGGGTCTACGCCATAGAGGGTCTACGCCGTAGAGGGTCTACGCCGTAGAGGTCTACGAACTATTGGTACCAAAGTCTTATTATAATTGTGGATATTTAAGTCTACGCCATAAGAAAAAATGGTATCTTAATGTAAAGGCTTAGCTTGGGGCTAGATGATGCTGTGTGGATTGTTCAGAATGATTAATTTAAGGTGTATCGGTAAAAATAAGACCCAATAAATCTGGTACGTTGAATCAGCCCAGTATGCTGTGTAGTAAGCTGATATTAGCCAGAGGTAGCTATAAGCTGAGTAGAAGCCAAGGGTTGCTGGCCTATAGCTGAGCCAGCAAGAGTGGATCTCCGGAGACAATAATACAACCAAACTTGTTGACTTCTTGTAAGCTAGAGCTAGAACTAAATGAAAGGTATGTACACGTAGAAGATATGCTCATTACTTATTACATTCATTCTATCTAGCTAAGCCTATACGGCTCGTACCAGGTATTTACATATGTGGTGAAATGTAAACAGAAGGTACGATTTATTGCTTTACTAGCGACCCGCCCCGGCTTCGCATGGTTTTATTATATGTATAAACCTTCATCTTGAATCACTCTATCTGTTAAAAAAAAACGCATCAAAATCTATTGAGTAGTTTTAAAGATTTAAGCATACATAGAAACATAGGGACAGAGAAAGCGACTTTGATTTATACTATGTATATATAAATAAAATTAAATATATTATCCGATAAATAATATATCAATTTTTGTATCATTCTTTTTTCATAATATCATTTTGTGCAATCCCTCACCCGAAAACTCCCAAATTGTTTTTTGAAGTAGACCACCAGACCATTAATTCGTTGACCAATAATAATCATCACTTAATATCCCTAATTAGTTTTATAACCGGAGCTCATCAAGGCAATAAATTAAGAGTTAATTACTTCTATTATAGGTATCAATGGAAATTAAATGATATGAGCAATATCTATGTAAGTCATGTTTGGCTTGACGTGTCAACATGTTGCATTAGCTAGGTATATCAACTAGGAAACTAAGCTAACTCTAGGCAGTTTGAAACTGTCTACAGTTAGCTTGATGTTAATCGAGATCCATCCATACAAACTTTCACGTTAGTATGAGGATTATTTCATAGATAAAGTGAAATTTGTTCTGTATGGTCAACATTTTTTTTACGTAAACGCCTTATTTTTACGTTAGTTTTATTTAGAAATCTGAGCATGTTCTTGTGATGTTTATTTACCGCGAGCATTAAAAGCTGCATAACAAAATCATTAATTTGGATTTCGTCCCATCGCAATCCGTAAAAAATACATCGAGCAATTTACATTTTGTGAAGATCATTGACTCATTTTGTAAGTGCTAGCTTCAGTTCATGGCTTGGCATACATTTGACACGTTCAACAACCGGCAACCTGACTCGTGCGTCTTGAGCAGTGATTTTAACTCAATATGTTAAGGAATACCGGCCAAGTCGGACAGGTCTATCACGGTTAATCCTGGTGATAGACGGAAGACGTATAGACAGCGGAGTCTTAGTAGTAATTGTACCCTTTGGGTACGGAACCCTAAAAATGAATAAAGTACTTCACTAAAAAAAACTTTATATTTACAAATTTATCTATTTCACAGAAGTCAAGTGTTATTTTCTAGATTTGAAAATAACACTATTAAAATCGGAAATAGCAGGACAAATATTATGTTTGTACGAACTATGGATGTTTGTTATCTATTGTTGTATTATAATTTATGAAGTGTGTCACAATTAGCCACAAGCTCTGCTTAAGGCTGTGTCCCCAGTAGGCAAACAGTGAGCGGCCGACTGAGTTTGCGGTTCAGTACGCTCTTCCATATATTTTAAATTGAGTGTTCACAGTTTCCTAGTTTGCGCTCACTGTACGCAGTTTGCACGCAGATTGCGCTCACTGTACGCAATTTGCACGCAGTTTGCAGCGATACGTGCGCCGACTGTCTCAGTTAGCGGCCGACTCGCAGGTTCCAATGCTTGCGATACGCACGCAAACTGATCTGAGTTTGTAGCTGTTCGCCACAAATTTGCGGCTCACTCAGTCGGCCGCTCACTGTTTGCCTACTGGGAACACAGCCTTACTTGGCGCTAGGTGATTGTGTGAATTGTCCAGCATTTTTTTTTAAGTTTACTTTATATTGACCCTGGTTTTATAAGAAATCCGGAAGTTTCTACAATACAAGTCCGGTAGCTGTTTTTAGCTTTAGATTGAAGGACTCAAACATTGTAATTTTATCGTTTGATACAAAGTTTTGATGCCAACAAATGCATTAGAATCAGATAGTGTAGGACGAATAACCATTAAATATTCTTGTTTTGGCTTTTTGACCTGTCTGGTGCCAGAATTTCTTTAAATTATTACTAAAACATTTATTTTCATTGACCCGGTCTGTTTTGATAAAAAAAGTATTTTTGATGCTAAAATAATATATATTTTTATATCAGATCAATTATTTTTATTTGAGTGGTCTTTTATAAATAATCAGAAACAAATAAGTTTAAAAATATGTATGATTAAACTGCATGCTAAAATGTCATAAAACATGCATTCGTTATTTTTCTGACAAATGGGAGCAATTAGAAACGGAAATGAGTTAAAAAACGGCGATAGTTTATTTTTTCTCAAAGCTCTATTTTAAAACTTTTGACTGATCTAAAAGCGGGAAAAAAGGAAGATGGGACGCGTATATTTTAATAAATTGGATGAAGACAAGAAGAAAAATATACATAAAGGATCGCGATCTCTACTCTAGGCTAGATTAAAGATAACTGGATTGTCACCGTCTCTATATGTCTTGGATCGCGATAATACTGAATTTAATAAAATACGGTACGGATTAAAAACTCCTGTATATATGTATCTTGTTCAGCATCAGTGGGAAATTGGCCTTATAATAGGTACGGTTAGGAAAACTATCTAGTTATAAAAAAATATATAACAATAAAGACTAACTGCAGACTGTTTGCAACCGTCTGCAGTTAGCTCAATGGTTTCAATTGTAAATACTAGTTGTAATTTTTCTATTCCTTGCTTGTAATTTTCGTTGTTAATAAAAATTTTCTTTCATAAAAATAAAGTGTAATAATAATAATGTATGGAAAGCTATAGTAATATAATAAATTATATTAAATGATGTTATCCATTCAAGGTTGTCTGGTAGAAATTTATCATGAGCGATAAGACTGAATTGTCGCTTAGGTTAAGGTGTTCTGTTATTAAGATTTTCATTACTTTTAAGTGTGTAATAAAGTATTTTCTATCTGTTTATGTATCTATAAACAAATAGATATGTACTACAGAACCAAGTTGGTTTTTGGTGTTATGTCAACACAAATCAGGTTCATTGTAAGCCCCCCCATGAAAACTATTTGTTCTAGATAGATGTAGACCGACCTTCAGTAACAGTTAAATTTTAAGATAGCAAAATCACAACACAAATCAGGTTCATTGTAAACCCCCCCATGAAAGCTATTTGTTCTAGAAAGATGAAATATGAAGACCTTCAGTAACAGTTAAATTAAAGTAACAAAATCACGGATTAACAGTGATTCTATAATCCTTACACCGCCCCAATTCACATCTTACGCAACGCGAACGAAAATACACGCTGCGCCCGCGCCGACCTTGACGGCGACATTGATAGATCTCCAGTCGTACATAAACTTTTACTGGCTCTTTACGCGATACTCGACCTTATTCTTCTGAAATTATAATTTGGTTGCATAAATATTTCGATGCGGAGTTTTAGCCCCAAGCTTAGCAGAGATGGGTACTAGATTACTGGTTTACTATTTTAATTTATAGGAACATTAGCGACCCGCCCTGGCTTCGCACGGTTTTATTATACGTATAAACCTACCTCTTGAATCACTCTATCTATTAAAAAAACCGCATCAAAATCCGTTGCGTAGTTTTACAGATTTAAGCATAGAAAGGGACATAGGGACAGAGAAAGCGACTTTGTTTTGATACTATCATATGTAGTGAAGCTATTTTTTGGACACAACGCGCAGCTCAAATCGTTGAAGCTAAAAAGCTATAATTTAAATAAAGACGGTAGATATCTGTTACTATACAGATATCTAACAAAAGGGGGAAAAGAGGGTTAAAGTTATTTTTGGTGTATTTTGTAACTCTTTAACCAGTTAGCCCAATATACTTGAAACTGAGAAATCAAATAAAATACTAAAATAAAAGTAGAATAAAACCTAAAATGGGATTAAATGGGTCACTAAAGTTTGAGATTCGTAGTTTTGCTCCGTATTTGAAATGTTTGTAACTTTTCAATGTAGGATACTTATGACCTGATATTTTAGTATGTATAACTGATATGGTTAACTATATAAACACGTGTTTATACATACCTCGTAGACGTTCTTTAGTTATTAATACAGCCACCTGAATTCCTTGAATTTCTCCTGTATGCAAGCATTCGAACAAAGCACAAGTTTACAGAATTCATTCAAAGTGTTTAGAGTACAAACCACGGGCTGTGGGTTTACTGTGAACAACACAATAGCTATAGCAGGAATAATATTACATTCACGCGCATTTTCATTTACACCCAAACATTTAGAATGTATTCTGGAAAGTTTTCACAAACTAGATCCTTTCTTGAGGCCCGACGTTGTTTTATGTATCTCATTCAGTTATTTTGTTTCATAACATATTTTACAGGTGACATATTTACACGTCTGTGCGACGTACGCTGAGGTATTCTAGTTTTAGGATGGTATCAAAGAATATTTCAAGAAAATACTAGATTTAGGGCAACAATGTAGAGTAAAAGTAAGTGCATACTTTTACTCTACATTACAGTATAACAACCACGAGGTTGTTACTGAGTTTATATTTTTGAAGGATTCGTCCGTATTCTGCATACTTTGTCATACAAGGAGTGGAGTAGAGTAGAGTACACATAGTATGTGTATGACTATATATACTTAGATGTTTTTTACAATAATTAAAAACAGACTCTGTTATAACAGAAATTTAAAATAATATGTAGGTAGGTATTACACGTTACATGAAATCGGAACTAATTATTTCTGCAAATATTTTGGCTTTTTACCCAACCAAATTCATAAAAAGATGTTTTCATTTCGACTGTGTTTTTTTTTGTGTTCCTCAGAACTTTTTCTAGATGAACCGATTTTGATGATTCTATTTGATTTGAAAGCTAGTGTTGCTCATATCTCGTGAAAATTTGATCAAGATCTGATCAGTAGTTTTTAAGTTATATTCTTAAAACAACTCACTTCGACAACAAAAATAATGGTCTCATTTTGCTTTCAATTAGAATTAGAAAACCGGTAAAACTGAATGGGATCACACCAAATGTCCATTATTTTACTCTGCTATAAAATTATATCTAAATTGAGAGTGTCCTCAAACACGACAGTTTTATGTATCCAGTTTTCAGCATGTTAACTGAAAATAAAACGTCGTTTTGGTGTCAAGTGGATCAAAATATTTTTAAACGTTTATTTTTATTACTTCTAAGAACTTCATTTAGTTAAAACCTAAAATAGAAAGTTTAATTTTGCATTTACGTGCGTTCTTAGAGGAAAGCAAGCGTTTTATTAATGATATTTTTAATGGAGCTTTTACGGACGTGCTTTCTAATGAAACCTACAAAAAACTCTCCCAATTTCGCTTTCGCTTTGTACCATAAACGTGTTGTTTACGAAATAAAATAGAAACATTAAGATGTAGTAATTTGCAATTGTTTTGCAGTTTTTGCTCCCCTTAGAGCCCAGATCTTTGATCCTTCTATAAAATTCTTGATGCTTGACTCAAGACCTGGTCAGTTTCTGGCTCAGCGCATCAGCATTGCCATACAGCGTGGTCAGCGTGTTGGGAACGCGATGACTGGTACGGATTAGTTGAGCTTCCTTTTGATTGCTCGCAACAGTCTGCAGTTAACTCAACTGTTTCGATTATAACTGATTTTAATTATAACTATTCTTTGAATTTTAGAAGGTATTAAAATAAAATACGATCATGTTACGATCCAACTAAGCTACGCTCTTGCTACGACGTAGCAAGGTCTACGACTAAGGTTCTACGAGAGCTACGAATTGCTACGGATCTCCCCAAAAACCGTGACTTGAGTATGTTCTGCTCCAATTTAACTAAAATAAGCATTACGGCAAGCAGAAGACAGGTTGCTATTAGCACTCATTAGGGGAGACTAGTATAAGTTGATGATGATGCCAACTTTTCTAGTTTAAATGCAAAATGTGAAAATTTTCCATAATTAACTCGCGTGGAAACTCTTCAGGCGTATAACTAGATAAAATATACACATAAAACTTATAGTAGTTTTATGTGTAGTTACGGTCACAGATTCAAATTGTCCCTTTCAGTTCCCGTTACGTTGGTTGTACATAACTTGCGTTTCACATTATACAGTACGTCGACTCGTGACGCCGTATGGTCCGCGAGTCGTCAGTGTGCATTAGCCAGGCTATTATCGCTTAAATGTCCGGTATGCTCCACTGCCCGCGGGCGTGAGATGTGAAATGTGATGTGTCGTTTCTAGATAAGGTAGGTTTTACGGTGGCTGGAGGAGTCAATTATTGTATTTTTACGATAAGTAATTCAATCAGTAATTCATTCCAAATGAATTTTCACCAATTATCTATCTGATTGTGTGGTGATACTAGTAATAACTTGTTTCAATTATTTGATTGTAATTTGTTTTGTTTTAAAACTATTTCGTATACAGATAAAACTATTCGCGTATTAAAACATTGTGCAGTATATTTATTACTGATTAGAATTTTCAATCACACTTTGAAGTCTCTTTTGTATATGCAGTGAAACTTTATACTTGGTACTATCATTTTATCTACTGTAAAGTTCAGCAAGCCATGGCAATGCGCGCAGTAAAACTGATGAATTTATTGCAAACTCGTAAAGGAATTAGTGTTTACATTCATTGCATTTTATTGTTTGTTCTAGAGAAGAATTCCACACTAATATTTTGGAAGCAAACTCTCTGTTTTATATTTTTATATAGTTTTTTTTTGTAAGTCTCAGGAGTTACTGACAAAAAAACACCACAAAAAATATTTTGGAGAAAGTTTTTGGCGATATCACCCCGTCAGGTGGTATTTCTAAAAACCCTTGTTTTTGGATTCAGTGGTTTGGGCTAGTCGTTGTCTCCAAAAAAAGCTTGGAATTAAGATTTTAATTCCATATCTTTAGTATTCATTATCATCAGCCTTTTCTTGTCCATAGCTAGACATATGATGAGCACTATAGCGTCCAGCATCGGATCAAGCATATGCCAGCTGTTTTTTCTTAGCTTCGGGCTAGATGATGCTTTGTGTATTGTCCAGCATTATCTTATCTTCAATTACGGGTCTGAAGGCGTACTAAGTTTACCGAATTGCTGTGTTAACTGGAAAAGATATTGAAAATCTTTTTTTGCCTTGCTTCGTCTCACTACTTGTTGCCAACAGTGGAACAATAATTTACCGTGAATATTGCAACAATGGTCACACTTTGATGCTCATTTCCATCCACATGATGATATCCATGCATGGATATCATGCTCCATGTCCTCAAACATATGCAAAACTCCTTGCATAATATATTGCTGCCATTTAAAATCCTATAGCATGTGCAAAATTACCTTGACAAAGTTAACCTATATTATAAAAATAGTTGTAAATGCCTTTGAAATTTATAGCCATTCATAATTTGATTTTAAAGTGTGGTATATCATATGTTAATTGCTTCTAGTTTTGTGCCAATTAATTAGGTCACATGGTATTATAGTTTTTAAATTATAACCAAGGTCGATGCGCACGATTGGCTAGTACAAAAAGAGATAATTAGAATTTCATCTAGATCTTATCGCTCTACAAAGCCGATATTTTCAAGACTTTTCTCCTAGCTTCTAAAGAATGCAAAAAAATTGCTATTCAAAATATTGTGACAAAACAATCACTCACAGTCATATTATTCTCGCAAAAACACGAATCAGAATGCTTTTAAAAACATCTTTGATTTATCTGGCGCATGTGTAACTTTCAGACCACTGACCGCATTATAGGCAAAGGTCGCCAGCGTCACTTTGGACCAACCACAATTGTTTTCAATAAAAGTAGTACAATTACAAAAAAGTATGACGCTGGAGCTTTTCATTCGCGTTTACTGGAAGCTAAAAGAGCTTTCGCATTAGTGTGCCGTCAGTCGCGTAGAGTTGTCGCTTTGCGTTTACAATAAAATCGAAAGAGTTTAAAATAGCTTTGGCTGTTTAGTCGAGGCTAGTCAGTGTTCTGGAGGTCTGAAGGCGGCAGCGGCGCACGATACACTGACAGGTAAACCTGGCTTACCACTGACAACACCTGCCTTACTGACAGGTAGAGACCTGCTTCACAATGTCATTAGCTAACACTTCATTCATACTAGTTTAGAATGACGCTCTTGTCCTTGGAACTTTAAAGATCAGTGACTCTTGATGCTCAAATCCTGATAAAGCTCAAAGCTCAGTGGTGAAAAGTCGTGATTTTCTTACAAATAGGGTCGATTTTGACCTAAAATATATTCCACAATACGAATGCTAGCTTTTGTTAATTGTTATAATATTCTTAGAAGTGGGCTTTAATCTGAGATGGAAAATTATTAATAGCGATAGCGCCATTGAATCGGTTCTCCAAAAGGACAAGGTACTTAAGGGTTGTAGCTAACATATTCGGATGAATCTGTATTTTCCTGAAAGTACAGTACAAAACTAGAAACAGTCAACATCAAATGCTGATTAACAAAATCGATTACAGGTAACATGCTGAAAATTATAAAAAATGCTAGTCTTTGTATCGCGTGGATTTTAAACGTGCCTTCAATCCGTTGCCAGTCGGTTTTTTCGGCATCATCATTAATTTATGATTTTAAAATTCTTTCTATGACTATATCTGACCCATTTAAGGTTATAAAATGAGGTCTAAGCTAAATATTCATATTTTGGCGTGTTTTAATACATTATTAACCGACAACAAAATATTTTATGTGTGGTCGAAGTCAATAAATACGCATTAAAGGAAAATAAAAAAAATCATAATTTTAAGGAAATTACGAGAAGCCAAAAAATAATTTTAAATATATCATAAAAATTACTTCACCAAGATTTTTTTTTCTTTCTGACTCATATGAACACATATTAAAAACGTATATGTACGAGTATTATGTAGGCTCATTATATGTGAACTGTAAAGTTATTAACTATATATTCTATATTTTTCGAACGGAAAGAAAACATACAGTCAAATCGCAACCCTTGTCCCTTTCCTTGAAGTAGCTTGAAAAATTAAAACAAACACTTTCAGTATATTTTCAACAGCAATCTAGCTAACCATCGTGTACAAATTTGTTTGTATTATGAACCAAATCAAATAATACCTTTTTCTCCTGTTATGTGCGGTTAAACCCCGAATCTTGCAAGTGAAAGCCTTGAAAAGTAATTACACAGGGAAGTATGTTAATGGCCGCCGGAACAGCGCACACAGCACTTTGCATAGAAATTAATAATTTTCTAACTTTGTCTTAGAACGAGCGTCCTGATTGAAAATTAACGTTTTAGATGTTACCACTCGAAATTGTTTCGGCTATTTTGTAAAATCTTTGAACTGTTTGTCCCGATATGACAATTGAAATTGTCCTTGAATTCTTGACAAAATGGTTCTTTAACTTATTTTCTATCATCATCACGGCCATCGGGCGAAGGGTCGCCTGCGACGCAGGAGGTTGCGTGTTCGATTCTTGCCTCGCGACAATTGTTTGTACAATCTGCAGATTTTTTTCCCGTACTTACGGCTTAGTATCTACCTCTCAAGTGTGATGAACATATACCAATAAGTGAGTGCCTATAACATAAACTCTTCTTACTTTGTGGCTACATTGTCATTTATTTTACACATATTATTTATTTATTTACTGAATATCAATATAACATAATTAGATCACATAGCTCACTAGTATATACAATTATAACAAACTCTTAAAAATCTAAGCCGTCACCAGAAGGCAAAGTACCCAGAATGCTGGCAGCATTGCCAAGTTGAATGGCAATGCTAATTCGTTGACCAAAATAGAAGCCAGCATTCTTATCTCCTGTGGACTCACATTAATTTATATCAAAGACCTTTAGTAACCCAATTCAGGGTCTTATTTAATTTTCGTCAGCCTCAGCCCGGAAATTTCTGGACAGGAAATGTACAGAAATTTTCACATCCGTTTTTGCCATTGTATGTCTCTATTTTTTATACCGCTATTGTAATGGCAGGCTAATATTTCAATTTGTCATGTCGTCTGTATGCGTATATGTAGCAGAGCCCCGCGGCTTCACCCGCGTAATTCCCGTTTCTGTGAGAATTCCGGGATAAAATAAAGCCTATGTGTTATTCTAGACTATAATCTATCTCTGTGCCAAATTTCATCCAGATCCGTTCTGTAGTTTTTGCGTGAAAGAGTAACAAACATCCATACTTACAAACTTTCGCGTTTATAATATTAGTAGGATGTAAAAGTATCTAGTACCGCATGATGCTGAGTTATTAATTTATTTTATCTTATATCACTGGAATTCAAATCACGAATCAATTAGAAGTCATATAGTTCTGTTGGATATCTACGATAGTAAGCAAAAATGTGTCCTTTAGTCTTTTCAATTCAAGTATTTGAAATAAACACTCTTTGAAATCATATAATTTCGAAATACGCAGAGCTAGTTAACGAAAACGATATTTTATTTAGCATGCGTGGGCGCAGATGTTTTGTAACCGCGGCATTGCAATATCGGATCTATTTGCAGAATACATAAATACGCTTCAATGATGAACTTGCTGCTAAAATGTTTGGAAGACGGTTCATAAATCAACGATCAAATTGCTTTGGTAAAAAACTAGAAAAGCTGTTTCTAACGATGACGGCTGGTTTGTATTCAAAAGCATAGGTCATATCTACGTTTTTAAGACAGAAAAAAGTTTTTATAATCCAAAGACAAGCACCCTGTCAGAATAAACATTTAACGTCACATTTTGAGTACATTTAAACAAAGCGCCCTTTGAATGCAAGGCAAACTAAAAAACATGAAACTTAAAAAGCTTTATTATTAGCTTGGAACTAGATGACGCTGCGTGAATGGTCCTACATTATTTATTATTATTTATTTTCGAATGGAATGTAATCCATTTAACCGCATTAACCATGTATGTCAAGTTAATTTTGTAATCTGTATGCAAACTAAACACTAGAATTAAGATAAAATTTGATGTTTTTTTATTTTTGAAATTATTTTATTTAATTACTTCATCTAAGGTAGAATATCAAAGTTATATATAGTATAGTTCCGATTTTGCGATACATTGTCATAGACATAGTGATAAGTTTAGCAGAATAGAACCCCAGTTGGTTTCTTACGTAGGTTTTATTCCAGAGTTCTGTGCCAAGAGACAATACGCGAGTTACTGTAAAAACCGTCTTAAAATAACCATCCATAACTTTTGCTATTTCTGAAGTTGATATCATGCGAATTTATGAGATAAATTACTGTACGTAACTGTTTTCTTAGAACCCATTAGTTATTTCAGTAATAAGGGCGTTAGAGAAACTTAGAGTAATTGTTAACGTACCTAAATGTCTGACATTGTAAGCCCTTAGGTACTCTTAGTACCTACTTACCAACCGGTGTTTATGTCGCAGTTGGATTATATAATCCGCCGTATTACATAACGGCTAGCTGTTATCAAAACAGGGCCGTTTTGAAATGCGGCGGTTCAACAATTAGCGGATTTAATGCGGCTGAATAAAAAACCGCCGCCGTAAGGTATTCGGTGCCATACGTTATTCAACACGGCTAGCCATAACGTAATAAAGCGAGGGATTAGCCGCCGCTTTGACAGTTTATAGTTCCGATTCTTAACACTTGTGGCGCTGTTTTTGATAACAGTTAGCCGTAATGAAATACGGCGGATTATACAATCCAACTGCGACATTTATACAAAGTGGCACGTCGCATTATGTAGGAAGCCAAAAGTAAATTATTTGTAATTATTAATTAAGTAGTTTTGTTTTTTTTTGTCATGCGTTAGTTTTCATCACATTGGTAGTTTTGATTTGTGAATATTGTTTTTCTGATATTTTTTTAAGGAAAAACATTTAAATAATAAAGACTCGATGCAAGCTGTACTTTTCTATGAATAAATAAATATTTTAATTGTTTTAAAATGTCAAATGATCTGGACCTTTAAATTCCGTATTGATAATCTTCTTTTCTTGAATTCGATTTGGAAAAAATAACTAATAAACGTTCCGCACATTTAAAATGTTTCTGCTAGTTTATTTGCAAAATCTTTTAGTGCATGATCTCATCAAAATTTTTATTGATTTCCCGTTTCTTAACTATTGTTTATTTTTCTAGGCGTTAGTATTGTTGAAGCTAGACATGCTATGCCGGAGTTTTCTTTATTGTTTCTAAAATAGTTAGTTTTGTTTATTTTTCACAGCTGGCGAATTTTCGTAGAGAAGGAATTCCAGGGTTTTCAACTAACACTATGAAATCTAAATACAAGGTATAACATATTACCCCTACTAAGCCGAAGGGGGGGGTTTCAGGAACCCATGGTGATCAGTTGTGGGGGGGAGATAATTAAAAATTCCTATTTTCAGTTTCCCATACAAAAAGTTTTCATTTCCTAGTGCCAAAATAAAGTGACAACCCTATTCGCGCAACCTGTACTTACCTACTAATTTTACAGGTATGTAGGTAGGTATTTATCTTCGTAGATTTCAGCTATGGCGGGAGATTACTAGACGAGCTAATAAATTCGTGATAATAATAAGATGCTAGTATGTAAGTTCCTAGGTAGTGTTGAGAAAATCTTAAAATGCTGAGTTAGGAAAGTTGTAAGTGTAGGTACAAGTTACAAACCTCATATTTTCTCGCTTGTCAGCTGTCTAGATGGCTTCTTACGAAGGGATTTATGTATGTTTTGGTAGGTCACTTGTAGGTACACAGTCACAGACAATTCACACACTTCAGCACTAGGTAGGTTTCTTTTTAGGCATTAACATGTCTCACTCACTTTAGCACTAGTTAGGTTAGTTAGTTAGTAAGTTACACATGCATGACGTAGGTATCGATACCTATGCATGTAAGTAAGGTTCGATATGCCTCCCTTCTTCCAAACAACACACATTTTATGGAAGTAAGCACACGCTTCCAACACACGCCTCTTCATCTCTTCAGCTCTGTGTAAGTAAGGTTCGATATGCCTCCCTTCTTCCAAACAACACACATTTTATGGAAGTAAGCACACGCTTCCAACACACGCCTCTTCATCTCTTCAGCTCTGTGACACTCTCCGATGCATACACCACACCCTTAAGGTATTCTTAAGTCCTAGTTACTTGTTTTTTAGGCACGAAAGATAAAAATTGTAATTATAGCACTACACGGCACCGCGACGAAGGTCACACTAAAATAGTTCATCATTCATTCTTTTGATTTCGTTCGCCGAAAAGATGGATAATTTTTAGGGTTCATTTTCAATTTTAATAAATCCCTAGTTGGCTACTCATGTGTAGGAGGTATTAGGATCACAGTCGTGAAATAATAGGTATGTGGTAGAAAATTGTATGAATACGTAGGTAGGTACTGGTCTTATTTTACATAGGTATTTCACAATGTAGGTACCTACCTGCTACACACACATACACTTTGCGTGAATTCTGATAGTTGGTATACCTAATACAAAATCCCGTAGAAAACGGATTTAAGCTTTTTTTTTTTTGATTTTATGATTTTAAACAAACGAACTTCTTTAAATTTTGGTATTAAAAAAATTACGGAACCCGTATTAAAAAATATTTCGGCCCGCTTGGCAAATACAGCACCGCCATGTGGTGTATCCAGTGTTGCCAGATGGAATTTGAAAAAAACAGTAGAAAGTTCAGTAAAAAATCAGTAGATTGGAATAAAAATCAGTAGGTAGAAATTAACGACTGAAAATTCTAGAGGTACCATATGTATTTGTGTTTCGCGAGTATTTTGACTCGCATTTTGGCTGGCGACCTTTTTTTTTTTTTAGGTGCATTCGTAAAAAGGAAGCGATTCTTTGCATTTTTGCAGACAATTGCAGCTAAAAAAAAAAAAAAAGGTCGCCAAGTGGTTATTTAGTCACGGAGCTATAGGCGCGGGAAAATCAGGTAGATTTCACGAAATTTTAGAAGGCGCTCGGGACATCAGGTAGATTTCACAAAATTTTAGAAGGCGCTCGGGAAAATCAGGTAGATTTCACTAAATTTTAGAAGGCGCTCGGGAAAATCAGGTAGGTTTCACTAAATTTTTGAAATAAATCAGTAGATCGGTAGACGCCTAAAAAAGCAGGTAGATCTACTGCTAAATCGGTAGATCTGGCATCACTGGGTGTATCGCATGTTGATAGATGCCGACAGTCAATGAATGAATGAATGGTTCTCTAACTTGTCTATGATTGGCGGTTGGCTGGTTGCCATGGTTTTGCATAGTGCTACAGCCAATAAAATTTAGTCGCGTTCCTTTGTGGAAATACAAGTGTCAAAGATTAATGTAGGTACAGAACGGAAAGATAAACTACATAATGACGGAAAGAGTCATTTGGTAAAGTTTTTAATTAAGTTAACCGACCCATGCGACTCAGCTCGTCGTATGTCGGATGTCGTAAAAGTCGACCAAGGGGCTTCGCCAAATGAAAGGCAGCATTTTTATTGTGTGAATTACTTATACCGTTTCTTTGATCAGCAATCCCCAGCCAAGTGATTATGGCAATACCCGCCAGATTCACAGCTCTTTTCAGTAGTGGACATCAATGTGTATTCAGTCAGTAGGTTATTATGATTAGATCAACACACAAGAAAGAACAAACAGTTAGAAAAAGACATAACTGTGTTAGCGTAGTTTAGTTCGTATGTTTAACTAAATGTGTAAACTTGGACGGGTACACATTAGTATCCAATTTTAGTAGAACTATAACTACTCGAGGTGGGTCATGTATTTATATTAAAAATGGAGTAAAAGCTATTGAATATCCTGAACTATGTAAAATGTCGTTAGAAAGGTACTGTGAAGTATCTGCTATAGATCTTATTGAATTTAATATATTAATTGTTTGTATTTATAGAACGCCACTAGTTAGTTCTGTAGAATTTTTGAGCTATCTTGAACCCCTTCTCGAGCGAGCCTGTGACAGTGGTAAAAACCTTTTGTTTGTGGGTGACTATAATATTGACTGGTTGAGTGACTTATGCTCCGTTAGAAAACGGTTAAATGACATGCTGGCGATTCATAATATGGTGAATGAAGTGAACTTTCCAACACGTATTCACAGCGGCTCATCTAGCTGCCTAGATCACGCGTATACTAACATGCCTAGCGGATCAGTGTTGACGACACCAGTCGCAAGTCGCTGCAGCGACCACTACGCCGTGAGAGTCGAGCTCGCCTGCGTGCGCGCAGCGTCGCCGCCTCGTACCCGGTTGTCTAGGCAGTACTCGCACTCAAACCGTATGGCTTTCCAAGAGGCCATTTTTAGTATTGACTGGGAAGAAATTTTTAATAAAAACTTGCGGTCTGTAGACGGTTTAACAAAGTCTATCTATAATGTACTGGCAAATAAATATCAAGTGTGTTTCCCAGTTAAAAGAAGAAGTATTAGAAAACACTCCTGGGTCACAGATGATCTAGTGGGACTTAAAAAAATACTTTTTGATATAATCGAACTAAATGAAAAATACCCGGATAAGCAATTAAATCCGTATATCAAAACCCTAACAATTCAATATGATAACTCTATAAAAAACCAAAAGTACATGTACTATAATAATTTTATTTGTAACAGCTCAAATTCCCATAAAGCCATATGGTGCGTTGTGAATACTGAGAGAGGAGTTAAGACCGGTGCCACAGCTAGTTTCACAGACGTTACTAAAGACGCCACTGGTAAAAGTTTTCAGTCTCGGAAGGAGGCCGCTGATGCTATGAACGAAAGGTTCGTGGGCGCGGCGGCTGCGTGCGGCGCGCCCACGGCGCAGCTCGCGCTGGTCAGCGCGGCCCTGGGAGCCTCGCGCCCGCCCGCCGACCGCTCGCTCAGACTGGCCAGGTTCACCGCATCTGAAGTCTTCCGGATTATAACATCACGCATACCTCGAAAGCCCACTAGAGATATCTATGATATCTCTATGGAACTGCTGAACGTCGCCGCGGCACCATTGGCCCCGTGTCTTGCCACTCTATTTAATCGTTGCATAGAGACTGGAACGTATCCGAAAACCCTTAAACTCAGCAAAATATCACCTTTGTTTAAAGGTAAAGGTAAGCGAGAAGAGATAGATGGATACCGACCAGTCTCTATTATTCCTGCCATCGCGAAAGTCCTCGAGAACGGGTTATGTACACGCCTGACCGAACACCTCACGCTGACAGCCGCCATTTCAGATCGACAGTACGCGTATCGCGCCGGGCGCTCGACAACGGCGCTCACTCGCGAGGTCCTCCGTCGCGTGCTGGAGGCTTGTGAGCAGAAGCAGCAGGTCGCAGTCTTGTGCTGCGACCTATCAAAAGCATTTGATGTCGCAGACCACCGCGCTCTCTCTCACAAGCTCCAGCACTACGGCATTAGCGGCCAGGCACACTCGCTGCTCACAGATCTCCTGCAGGACCGCAGTCAGATAGTGGTGGGGGACGGCGGCGAGACCAGGTCCGACGCTCTCGGAACTGTGATGGGCGTCGCGCAGGGCTCCTCCGTCTCGAACATCCTCTTCTCTCTGCTCCTGAACGACCTGCCCGAGCACGTGACGGCGGGCGATGTGTTTATGTACGCGGATGACGTGGCCGTGGTTGTGCGTGCTCCGTCTCTCGATCGACTCGAGCAGCGGCTCAACGAGGCTGCCTGGCAGGTTGCACAGTGGTTTGAGTGGAATGGACTCGTCCTGAACCTCAAGAAAACCCACTTCATACATTTCTCCATCTCGGGGCGGCGGGTGAGGAGCCTATCTGTATCGATAGATTCCATAAACATAAAGCAAGTCCAGACCATCACTTTCTTGGGTTTCAAAATCGACCGAGGCCTGACTTGGAACTCACATATCGACACTCTGTGTGCGAGACTGGGTAGTGCTTGCTATGCGTTGCGTAGACTGGGCCGCGTAGTCTCATCTGATGTTGTTCGCACATGCTACTTCGCAACGGTGCATTCGCTCTTACAGTACGGAGCTGAACTGTGGGGGCGCGCTGCCGACAGGGAGCGCGCGTTTCGCATGCAGAAACGTGCTGTGAGAGCCGTTGCGGGAGTGGCGTGGGATACACCGGCAACAGCGCTGTTCACCTCCTTGGGAATACTTACGCTGCCTGGTATCGTCATCTTCCAGGTTGCAATGTACGTAAGAACAAATCATGGAGCGTTCGCAACGCGTGGTGACGGTCACGCCCACCGTTACAACACTCGCGGAGCTGACAAACTCGCCTCAGTGGAGCACAGGTTGTCGAAATCGGATAGGCTCACTCACGTGCTTGGACCTGCTGTCTATAACCGTCTACCGGAGTATGTTGTCACTGCACCCAGCTTGTTTTCATTCAAAAATCGACTAAAGGTATGGCTCATTGAGAGGGCGTACTATAAGGTTGAGGATTTTATGGAAAAAAAGTTGTGATTAATCATTTTTATTTTATTTTAATTTATTATTTTACATTGTAATGTAATGAACATTAATTAATTATTATTATTTTTTATATAAGGTACATTTTATCATTATTTATAAATTATTTATAAATTTATCTGTTAATATGTACTAAATATAATGTGAAATGACTTGTAAATAATTTTACCAATAAAATGACTATCTGACTATCTGACTATCTACACGTAACTCAACCTTCAAATTGAAATGTGATTTTAGCCATGACTTACGACAATTTGCCTCAATGATGCTGTAGGCGTTTTTCTATTTCAAGAATATGAATCTGTCACTCTTTTCTACATCTATTCTGTGACCATACTGAGGTCATCGTCGCAAGTATAAGAAACAGCAGATTTTAGGGTTGTCACTTCGTAAAAAATCAGCTGGCCATGTGAAAACTTTGTTTTAGTTTTTTCAGAGATACCAATCGAAATTAGAAAAGTCGTTGAACAAAAGTTGTTCCCCGGGGGGGTAGAAATACCCAGCTTTTCGCTTAGCACATGTATATTGTTACACCATGTATAATGATATAATGCACTATGTAATATAGTATATAGTAGTATATATATAATACATAGTAACGAGTAGTTTTAACACCAATGAATAGTTGTTGACCATAAAAAATGTGATCGATGTAGGAATAAAATACATATAAATTTAGATCATCTATATAAACGTGTATTTAGATTATTTGTAGATATTTTAAAAACATCTTTATTAACAACGAAAATTACAAGCAAAGGAATAGAAAAATTACAACTAGTATTTACAATTGAAACCATTGAGCTAACTGCAGACGGTTGCAAACAGTCTAAAGGTAGCTCAATTGATCCATGTCAATACCAGTCGGAAGCGTCCCCAAGACACTGGCTGCATTACCACGCTGTATGGCAATGCTGATGCGCTGAGCCAGATATTCACCAGCTCTCGGGTCACGCGTCGCATCGACCAGATGCTCAGATATTTTTTTAAAAACTAATTAATCGATCACGATAAAATTTATTCGGGGATCAAAAAATGGATTATCTTAATCGGAACAGACATTTTCGATAAATCGGTGAACATTCATAAAAAAGATTCCGACAAAAATCTCTCCTCCTTTTTTAAACTCGGTTATATTAGTAATAACAAAAATCTTTACCATAAAGATGTTAAAAAGCTTGTTTAATCATTTTTCATTTAAAATACCTCTTTCTTTGTAATAAAATGTAAGGTAGAACGTAAATAGCTACATCAAAGGCCTTTGAGTCCAGTTATTTTAATAAATCCTTTAGAAGCTAAGGATGTTGTATCTCTATACTAAATTTTCATGAGTTATCCTTTTTCTAGTAGTTCTACTACATTTATAATAGCTTCTGCCCACGGCTTCAAATATATTTTTCTGGATAAAACGACTTGTATGTTATTCTACGAATATAACGTTATATGAGCAATATTTCAGCCCGATTCATTCAGCTTTTTAGTGTGGAAATTGGTCGAGGGTTTTGTCACTATCTGAATTAAGGAGAAATATTTTTTTGGTACACAAACATAGACAACTCAATATAAAAACAATACAGATACCAAGTTCAAAAAAGTAGGTAGGTAGGTATCATAAAGTAAGGTAATTTTTACATCCCATAGCTACTTAATAAAATACTTCAAAGAATAATAAAAAAATACAAAAACAATATACACAAATAAACAAAAAATACACTAAAATGAAGGTACGTGAAGATGTGGCCTAAGATGGAGCACGCTTTTCCAGAAGGAATTTAGTCACTCTGGGTTTGAAGACTCCGAGATTGAACTCTGATGGAAAAACAGACGCGTCATTTAGGCGTTATCTACCCACTGAATATTCATAGCTAACGACACAACTATTCGCTTTTATATATTGAAAGGATCTAGTTTAGTTTTTAAGGTTGGGTTTATACCGATTCAGCGCTTTGGGTTTCGTTTTCTTAAACATTGTAATTTTTATCTTATGTTTAGTAAGTATAACTGATTTATTATATAACTGATTTATTGGTAATTGATAATGATATGAATACACGGGACTGCGGTCAAACGCATACTGAATTGCTAAAGCTTAGGTAAGTAAAACTGCACCGCTTGCAAAGGTGCAAATGTCGGTTTATACATAAATCGTACATGCTCCCGAGGGAGAAGAATATAAAATGATTTACAAAATTATAAAAATTTAAACATGTGAAAACAAGAGAGTAAAAAGTGTAAACAATTCATGCTTTAAAAATGATAAGCAATTAAGGCAGAGCCATAGTTTTGATTGCCTCGAAAAATTCCAAATCTGTTTTGGCATGTATAATATTTCTATTTTGGCATGCCAATACATTTCACTTGATACCCCATCTGAACCCTTTGAAATTAAGACTTCACGATTTGTTCTATCTCAGGGATAAGTTTATATAGGTTTTGTTTTTAGCTACAATTACATATCATATTATCAACATAGCCTTTGTGTTTAGTTGCATATTTCAGGGCTTTTACTTCTTCAAATTTTTCCTTTAGGCCTCCGAAAAGTGGCTAGTATGGGTTTGCGCAACACTCAAACAGAACGTGATTTCAATCAAACCGTGCGAAGCCGGGGCGGGTCGCTAGTGTTGTTATATACCACATAATATGTAAAAATTAAAAGCAAAATAAACTAGAAGTGAATACTGTGCTAATGGGAATATTTAATACCGCTACCTGACAATGTTGTCTAAGTTCTACTGATATACTGCAACATATCACTCAAAATTATTTAAAACTGTTACCACGTGTGAAACTATTGGATCACTGTCATATTATAAAATGTATCCTGCAGAAGCGCGTCGAAGCGCTAAATGTACTTTAACGTCAAAGTTTTTGCAAAACCAGCTATGCGAAACTTATACTAAGGTCTCTGAGATTGGTACTTATTTTCTATTTCAGTTTTATGACGTTTTTATAGAGTTATAAAGATAAAGAATAAAAGCGATCATCATAAATAGATGTAACGTTACCAGACAGTATTCACTCCCTGAAAGCCTAGGGTCTATTACTCTAGTCTAGGTTTTAGACTGAGAGCACTAGAAAAAGGTTTTTCGGTGAGTGCCCTATTGTTGGTATTTATTATTGTTGTATTGTGTGGTTTTATGATTTACTACTTTTGTTTGTTCTGAATATAAATTACCTCAGATTCGTATCACGTAATTCACGTGGTGAATTTGTATTTTTGTATTTGTATTTGAATATATAAGTGATATGTGTTTTTGTAGTGAACAAACGTAATACATAAAAGCACTGTGTTTCAGCCACAAGGTTTCAGAAAAAAACATTGCACCGAATGCGGGTGGGATAAAGCAGAATTAATAGTTTTCCAACCGTCTTGAAAAACAATGAGGTTTTTTAAGTGTTCGTAAAAATATAACGCAATTTTCATTAAATATTCAGCTGTATTTCCATAAAAACCATTAGCATATGATAAATTAGGGAAACTGATCTCAATAATATGTTGGAGAGATGTAATGTTTACGCAATTTGTGTAAACACGATTCAAACGCATGTTGACAAAATTTTATGTAAGATAACATCTATAAGCCCTTTGATGATTCTCATTTTATTCTCTTTACTGTTTTGTAATTTATTATATTTATCGTTCAATATATTTATTCAAAAGTCCTCGTTTAAGATTTTCAGTTTTATCAAACACGTCAAAATATTCATATATTTATCAGTTGACAAAAAGTGTTATACCCCAGTACACTGCCTATATTATCTAGATACTAGCAGCGTCTCGCGGTATCAACCGCGTAATTCCCGTTCCCGTGGGAATTGTGGGATAAAATATAGCCTATGTGTTATTCCAGACTATAATCTATCTCTGTGCCAAATTTCATCCTTATCCGTTCAGTAGTTTTTGCGTGAATGAGTAACAAACATCCACTCATCCATACCTACAAACTTTCGCGTTTATAATGTTAGTAGGATTGCAGGAAACCCCATGGTGCGTGAGCGCATGTGAATGAAGAATAGCCAGGTGTATGGCAAGGTGCCAGGTTACGTACAGGTGTGCCAAGTGTTAATGAACTTTACGCTGATATGATATGAATGGAATTTGAATGACAAAGACACGTGGGAAATTCTTACAGCATGGCTGGCTGGGATGCTTTTATCCAACAATGGATACACTTTAAAAAATCCTATTTTCATATACTTTACATAAAATACATTTTTTATATCGCATCTGGTCATCATCATGCGTGACCCGAGAGCTGGCGAGTATCTGTCGCAGCGCATCAGCATTGCCATATAGCGTGCAATGCATTCAGCGTTTTGGGGACGCTTCCAAATGGTATTGATATGTATCAGTTGAGGTTCCTCTAGTCTAGATTGTGTGCAACTGTATCCCATACCAAATTTTTAGTCAAAATAATGAAAAACTATGTGATAGATAAAGTTTTGTTGTCTCACACACGTAAACTATTTTATTTATCTTCGCATGACATCTTTGATTTAATTTGGAATGGCCAAAGTAATTTAGAAATATAAAGACGATCTTACAAATAAGTCAAATAAAATACGCCAAACTTTGACAGACTAATGTTGGGGCCACACTAACGGGAAATGCCATTAATTAACGCGATAATGGACGTTTACCATAGGTGTAGCCAAAATTTAACGCGATAATTTGACAATGGCATTAACAATGCCGTTTGGCGTTAGGCGATAGCTCAAGTGGCGGTACATCAAAGAGATTAACGCGAGAATTGATGCGATGAAGTGGCCACACTACGTATTGTCAGTGTGCGTCGAGAGCGCAAGGGGAGCGGACGTGTTTACTATGGCGACGGAGTGGAGAAACGAGAAAGTTCTTACTTTTCTCGAGATTCTGATTGATTCGAGATTCTCTTTATTCGGTAATG
This sequence comes from Eupithecia centaureata, assembly GCA_944547425.1. Classification (NCBI taxonomy): domain Eukaryota; kingdom Metazoa; phylum Arthropoda; class Insecta; order Lepidoptera; family Geometridae; genus Eupithecia; species Eupithecia centaureata. The sequence continues at coordinate 3,547,364 of OX155693.1, read as the reverse complement.
ATTCAATAAAGTCAAATAATATAAATTTACACTCATGAAATATAGAGCTCTGTCGACGTCCACCTTGCTTGAATTGAAGTAAATTCAACGCCGTTTTTATTGCCAATAATGGGCATTCACGTTGACCGTTGAAGTGTAGCCACCCACTTTAATGCGGTAAAAATTGTTGCAATAATTAACACGATAATGGGCATTGACGTTAAACGCTAGTGTGGCCCCAACATTACAATTAATGTTGTCAAAAGATAAGCCAAATTTTGAACCAATTAATACCTAATTGGTAAATTAAATTTAAAATTTTTACAAATACCGTTTTGACGAATCCCTCATGGGTCATCAATCGGGACTATCCCTACTGCAATTTTAGTTTATATTAATTATTTTTCTCCTTACATCTTTTTCGCATTCAATTCAACGAATACCACTATTCTTTCTCATACGTGGAGATTATTTGTCTTATCGCCTTAACATTATTAACCTCATCGTTCATTTCCTCCGATTATCGAGTCAAATAATCGTGAAAATGCTATTTGTGAACAGTTTTAGTGCTGTTTTACAGCGCATTCGAGCTGCTTAGTTGTAAAACTTGTTTGTAGGCCCGATCTGGCACTTCCGCGGGTAATTCTGAAGGTAATTTGAGGAAAGATACAGATGCTGAACTGTTCATAAATATTTCGATGTTGTTTTTTTACAAAAACAACCGATTCAAAGGGTAACTCAATAATCATCGGTCAGATCTCGATTAAATTAAATTGGATAAAAAAATTGAAGTGAAAAGAAAATCAATAAAGGCGCAAATATCAGGACACTAGCGCCACCACTTACATATTTATCATAATTTCCAAATATCGATCGAACTGTTTGTTATACCTATCATAAGCTTTTTTGAAAGCATCAGTAGTAGTAGTTTTAAATTGTCTATTTATGAAAGAGATACGAAGTTTCTCTGGGTGGCCAACAAACTCTGTTTTCGAATCTCTTTCTATAATAGTTAAAATTAAACTACTGGTCAGCACACAGCTCCACCTAGCCCCAAGCTAAGCAGAGCTTTAGTTATGGGTGCTAAATTACTGATATACGAGTAAGACCGACTTAATCCAATTATATAACGTAGACAGATATTTCTTACTGTGTTATTTTTGAATTAGATATACGTTTTTAACGATACCTTCTAGTGGTTACTATAAAGTACTAGTAGGTATATTTAAACTAATTCTTATTTAAATAAAAGATAAAGCATGTAAAGTAAATTGTCATTTTGTTCACCAAGAGCTAAACAACGAATATAAATATCCACATTTAACTTTAAAACGACCTGACTTCAGTTACCTAATTGTGTTGAGGTCACGCTATTGACCGTTAATAATTGCCAGATAATGCTTTCCATTTGTTCGTTTGACAGAAACGAGCGCAAAAATAACCTTTGGCAGCTCTCGGAGCCTTTGTCGTTTCTATGTCACTGTGGTATGCACAATCATTATGTATTATATTTAATATCAAGATATCTACATCACCATCACTACTTAGTATAAAACAAAGTCGCTTTCTCTGTTCCTATATCCCTATGTCCCTATATAGGTACGCTTAAAAATACTCACGGATTTTGATGCGGTTTTTTATAATAGATAGAGTGATTCAAGACGAAGGTTTATACGTATACTAAAACCCTGCGAAACTGTCGCTACTAAAAGATAAACGTTAATTCGAAACCGTGCCACTTTACTAGAAAACCTGTAAACAAATTATTACGGCACTATTCCAACTACACTGGCCTGCAAAACAAGTATCACATTTAAAACTGATTTTTTTTCAAAACTTTATAAGTAAGAAATTTGAAATACAAAACGATTTAAAGTAAATTTAATCAGGTTCCTTTAAAACTGTACATAGATTGGAAATATTCTACTTATCTTTAAAAAATAAGATAAGACAATTCTACAGGCTTAATTATAGGCTCGAAGTTTTAATCAGAGCCCGAGGAGGCAAAAACAGTTATTAAAAGTTTAGTAACATGTAAAACTTAATTATTATATGTTAATTGAGTTTTTGGGCACTAAGCTAAAATGACTTTTTTATTGTTTCATGTTTGTTTTAAGTTAAATTCTATAGTTTACAAAAAACATCATTTTCAAAAGTGTGATTTCAGTTTATTTCAGTTTATAATTATTCAGGTCAGTTGTTTTTGTTTTAAAACAGTTATAATAGAAGCGTGTTGAACAATAATCTTTAGGCGTATTTGTTTTATCTATATAGGTATACATATTTGTGAAAATTACTACACGTGTTATTTGTTTTCATCAGCATGGACAGAAAACGGCCAAATGTGTTGGCTTCTTAGATGTTCTTGAGCCAAATAAGCCAGCAATGCAAATCATTTAAATAGCGTCTAAATGTCATTGATTATGCCAACTTGTAAAGTAGCCAAGATATCGGCAATAACACGATTTTGTCAAATTGCAACAGTTTTGTCATTTATGACCTTAATTAGTACAGTCACTATCAGAAGCTAATTAAAAGAATATAATACAAAGCTTATTATATATAGGTATGTGTAATATTGAGTTTTCTATTATATTCTTAAACAAAACGGAAATAATACATACAATTCAAAAACGCATACAATAGATAAAGGGCAGCCTTATAATCTCTTCTAGGCACCTTGGTATGGATTAGACATAAAATAACAATATAGATGAGGGGAATAAAGGAATATAGGAAGACGCTGCCTTTCAATAACAAACACAAAAAAATGTAACAAAGCAAACGCAGTTTGTAGTAACATTATTACGGCCGATTTTTTTTGTTGTTGATATGATATATGATTGATATAAATGAAGTTGATAACAAAGCAATTTGTTTAAAAAAATCAGCTATTTAACTTTATATCTTCATAATATTTGTATGACTTCACGAATTTTCTTCAAACAAACTCAAAACACGAACCTGTCTTTATTTTTCTCCTCCTAAATTGGTTCATCCCTTACACTCGCACTTGAATTTGTATCTTATTCTTCTCCCTTATCCCACGCTAAGCGGTCGGCACAACAATTTTATTTATCGGGCTTAAAACCGTACTTAAATCTAAACAACTTTTGCCAGTCAGTGTACTTCTATGACTCTACCTAAATACCTACAAATGTTGGAGCTATTTAGACTATCTGTGATGGCCTTTTGCCAGTTCAGATCTATAACGATTCGCTCAATAACTGCTATCTTCAGTGCATTATCGGTTTATTGTTAACCGATGTTGTACGTGACTGTACCGCTTGCATAGATATTCAATTTGGTTTTGTTTGGAAGATATTTTGTTATTCAGTAGTTTTTAAATATATATTGGTACTTGTGAATAAATCCAAAGTGATTGTATCTCGTCATTGAAAGGTAATATTTTAATTTTACTTGAAAAGCTTTTGATAAGTTTTATAATAAAACGCTTTCTCGAAAAGTTCGCATTACTTTTGTAAGTTTTTAATAGTTAATAAAAATAATCTCGTAAGTTTCGCTTATTCCACTGATGTCATTATCCACTGCACAGGGGATTTAGGGAAGCTATCAAACCTACCTACTGCTACTAGTTACCTCTTAAGCATACATGCATCAGTTGGTAAATCGTAAACGACACACAAGGTTTTCACACTTGATTTATAATAATCAAAAAATATTCTGACATGTCTTGTAGGTCTTCAAGGCAAGTTATAGGTTATCTTTTTTGTTTACTTAATTTATATTAAGTATAATTATAATTATAAATACCAAAACTAATAATAAAGTACCTATCTTAAAAAATATTAAACAATAATTTAATGTAGCCTTCAAGACCGACATCTGAAGCTGGAATACACAAAAGTTTATCGAGATTTACAGACAAACTTTATGAGGAAAATTCTGTTTTATAATAAAATCTTTCGAGACAGCCTTGAGAAATAGGAAATTACAACAACGGAAACTTTTGGATTGAAGGTCGATGTGCCAGAAAACCATTTATGTCAAGAACACTGCCTGTAATATATTTTATCTGTCATCTTTTTAAGATAAGTTTTATTAGACATCAAGCCAGTATGTAGTATGTATGTATTAGTTTTAAAATAAATTGTAATGTGGAAATATAATGTCGTCAAATTTATATTTTCACTTTGTATGTTATATTTAAATAAAAATAATGCTCGGCGTTTCACACAGCATCATCTGGCCTCAAATTTAGAAGAGCTTGTATTAGTTATACTAGATTAATGATACACGTTACATGAATAGATATATTTATTTTAACAGAAAACACCTTTTTTCTTTTTCAATTTATAACTTCCCAGTATTGGGAAAATTACCTACTAATAATGCAACTCCGTATTTAGAGGCAATAGCTCCAGTATTCCAGTAACCCCGTGACCAAACAGTGTGAACACATCGAAACGTCTTAGAATAAATAGCATAATGGCTTAAGGTGATTTCGCGTCCAGGACTAAGCATAGCTCCGCTACTAGATGGCGATGATTTTCAAGTTTGATGTTTTTCACTATTTTCTAATTAAATTGTGCATAATTGTTTAATGGTAATGTATTTGCCGCAAATGGTATGTTGTTTTTTATGTACCAAGCAATTTTTCAAGTGTTGAAAGCATCTATGGAGCTTGTATTTGGGAAGAGCAAAAAAGATCTTGCCTGTGTGAGTGATCGGCCGCTACGAGTCACTCACACAGGCAAACCCTATAAATTCAGTGGAACTAAAATAACTACTGTTCGAAAAATAACAGAGATAATTGGAGACGCCTTAGGACTAAATATTTTTCGGACCAATATTTCCGTTTTCGGGACATTACTAAATTACATCTAAAATTAATTCAATAAAACCACTAGTTAACGAACTAATTTTCGACTCTTGTTTTTTTTTAAGAAAAAAAACAGGCTCTATTAATATTTACATTAAAAAAAAAATTGGAGGTAATTTTCTTTTATCGTTTTGAACAATTTAAGTAAAAAGGCGCAGAGGGTAATGTTATTTACAAACTAGCTTATTAGCTAAAGAATATCTTACAAATTATAGGTAAAAAAAATACTTTTCATGCTATTTATTAATTTCGTTAAATCATTGGAATTGACAAATAAATTGAATAAGTTCACAATAACAATCATTAATTTTAAATGTACTCACTGTGAAAGTTGTTCCAATTTTATAATAAAATTACATTAAAATTATTAGCGTAAGGAAGTCTCCACTTTTTTTGACTCTGTTCTATGTGTACTTAGGTATTTTAGCTCCGATTTTACGACCACTTATAAAAGATTAAAAGTAATACAAATTTTCACAGTATTTCAATAACTCACTTTGGACTAGCGGTTTGAACAGTCGGGTGGGTGCGACGATGTATAGTCGTACCTGGGTTCGAAACCACCGAAAATTTAATTTACTTTTTGCTTTTTGATAATAAAATATCCACAAAATTTTGATACATCCCGTTAGTACGGGCTCGAATCCCTTCAACACTACAAAAATTTTTGATTTTTATCAATTTTATTCTTTATATTTTGAACAATGTCATAGACCTAGTACAAACAAATTCATATTTGTCATAAATTACTTATTGTAAGCCTTCCTAAGTCTATTTGATTGTTATATAAAACTTTGGTAGACTGTTCTGCGTAGATACATCCCACAAAGGGTCCTGACCTCGTTTCTAACGGTATGACAAAAATAAAAAGAAACAATTATGTACTATCAACACCAACTGATTGTTTTTTTATTTTAGCTCTTACGCCAGCTAAGTTCAGGCATTTTTACAAATCGCTCATTGAATGCAAAACGGCCACATTTCAAAAAATAAAAATTTAGAAAATGGTTTTATTTCTGATAAAGTATATTTTCTTTTGAGAACATTTCATAAAGCTAGTTTAATTTAAATATTTATTTATTTTTATTGGGCTAGATAATTATCTTAACTTTGCTTTAAAATTTTAATGCAAAATGGGCTTTTGTAGTTTTTATCAAGTTGGGTGATAGCTATAACAGCGACCATTATTTTAAAAAATAGAGCAAAAAATTACGAAAACAATGATGTTTTAATATTAAAAAAGAAAAACTTTAACTATTCAAAAAAATCATGTTCAAAATTTTGTTTTGGCTCTCTGTAAAAAGTTACGATTAGTCCAATAAAAAAAAATATATATATAATTCCGGACAGTCCACACAGCATCATCTAGCCCCAAGGTGAGCAAAGCTCGTATTATGGGTACTAGTTGACTGATAAACTTAATACAATACATTACATAGATAGATATTTTTTTTATAAATACATAGAAAACACCCAGACCAACGGAACAATTTCATGTTCAATTTCTGTAGATCGTACACAATTTTTTCCGACACGGGAATCGAACCCACAACCGGTCGCAGGCGGACCTTCGCCCACTGCGCCACATCGGTCGTCGCTGATGAATGATCGAAATGCTTTGCATACAATCTGACACGTCTGATGCTGGGGCCACACTACCGTGATATGCCGATAATTATTTTAATTATAACTTATACAACACCTAGGTGTAACCACGATTTATGGCCATAATTTTACAATGCCAATCAATATGGCAAATGGCGGTAGACAATAGCTCCGGCGGCGGTCTTTTTTCGCACATCAAAGAAGATTACCGCAGTAATTAATGCGTTTGTGGCCACTACCGTTTGTCCAGTGTGCAATATGAGCTCACCGGCGACGCACGTGATATTTTTACCGCCTTATTTATTTACATATCTAGCTAAACTCTAGTGTAACCACACCAGGTCATGCAGTAATTTAAACGGTAATTTAATGTCCTAATTATTGCGGTAACAGCCCGGTAGACGGTAAGGTAGTGTGGCCCCAGCGTAAAACTCTCTAAACTGGTATCTATAAGCAAACATTTTATCTGTTTACATAGTGTCATTTATTGTTGTCATGGAAACGGAACGTAGGCTTCCTAGATCTTATTTGACATACAGCAAAAATAGATAGGAATAAATACTTGGACGATGGAAAAACCCTTTGAGAACGGTAGACTATGGTATTATTAGATGATTCTTTAGATAGCACACAGATGGCGATTCCGTCGCCGCCATCACACTCACATGTTCAAGTAAGCGGGCGTACGACACTATCCGTGTTCACTCACGCATTGATAGAAATGGCCTAAAATTTTCACGTTATTTCTAATTATTCCGAGTGTTTTCATGAATCAAACACAATTTGCCGCAAATAATGACGAATAACAAAGCCAAAAACAGTTATTTATTTGTTAAATTATGTCCACATCGCTCATATTTGGGAAAATACAAACGTATGGAAAGCGAACAACCTTAACCTCAAAACGCGTTCTAGTTCTAAATGATTTTGTTTTCAGAGTTTATAAATCCAAAAGCTCGGGCTTTTCACGTTGATAAAATCATAATTCAAATTATCTACTTACTTATAAATTTTATTTTCAAGTTGGTAAGATCGAAAATAACAGTCATTGTTGCATGGTCCTTTGATGAATTTTATTTAAAACTCGATACCTATCATTATTTTGATTGGCTTTATTTGGTACAAAAACCGTGGGTATCGAAATTAAAAGCTAAAGGGATTATGGGTTGTGCAGACGAGCTACAGCAGAGTTGCAGAGCAATGTGTGTTCAATAGAACTACCGAAGTTCAATACCGACGTTTGATAGACATACCAACGTTCAATCGAACTACTGACTTTCTATGAAGGTAAATTTGAGGGTAAAGGTGGTATACAGGGAAGATCTTCTGTAAACATTTAGGGGAAATGTTTAAAACCCAACCGGCACACATACCCGGGTCGTTCGACCGACATTTGATGTCGGACAGTTGTATATGTATAGGACAGATGTTGTTGAGACCAGCGTTTGTGCAATCTAGGATTACGGGTCACGTGATTACTTTTTGTACTCAATCATCGATCTTATTGTGTAATTCAACTGGTAATCAGTTTAATACCTTATGCCTTAGACAATACCGAATATATTCTGACTGCGTCGACCATGTAATCGATTTCAAGTTAGACAATAAGGCAGGTCTGTAGTTGCTTGTCTGTACAGTCATCCCACAGCTCGCTTCAATTTTAGTTTTCGCATCAGATAATTTTTTGTTGATTCAACTTTCATATCACCAAATACATGCAAAAATTGCTTTTAAGCCGTTTCTCTATCTGCATACCAAACGAAAGCCAGTGAAACAGAAGCCGTATAAAAATAGGTAATGAAAACAATTTTGAACATCAAAGCTTTCTAAAATACAGTTATTTTTTGCGTAGATATTTATGAAAGAGATAATGGTTTCTGAATTTATTCATTTCGGTGTACGATTAGTTTTTGAACGTTAAGGTACTTCGGGTAATTTAAATTAGAATACGTTTTTGGCTTTGATTATATACTTGTCTAGATAGATAGTTCGAGCGTCAAAACGCCAAAAAATATATCAGCCAACTGTTGGCTCATAAGCTGATCCCGCCTCGTCAGTGGCGACTCTGACTTTGTGCGGCGCACACGCGTTTCGTGACAAATAAAGATGACGATTTGCGCTATAAAAGTGTGCAGGAATTACAAAGGACGATTGAAAACAACTAAAGAAATTACTTATCATCGGTAAGTACACTTTGAATCACTGTAAGTTAACGAAACAATTTAATAATAAAGTTTTAATGTTGTCCTTAAATACGATGCCATTTGACGCCATGTTAACTGGGTTGCCTGCTCTATGAATACAACATTTCCATAGTGAATAATAGCTAATATGAAAAAAGTATTTAATCACGACCCAACAAATGTTTTTCGAGATTTTGCCGGCGCCGTAGATTGAGTCGAAACTGCTAAATACCCCCTGCCCCCCATAAGACTGCCCCTATTGAGGTTGCTACTAGGTACATGCCATAGAGATAGGGTGTTTCTGATTGCGCCATCGCTTTTATACGAACCCGTTTTCGTTTCTTATTCATCGTCATCATAATCATGATCAGCCTATATTAGTCCACTGCTGGACATAGGCCTCCCCTAATGAGCGCCATAGCGCCCTGTCTTCAGCTTGCCGCATCCAGCATCTGCCAGCAGTCCTTCGCAGATCGTCATCCCACCTGGCCGGAGGGCGTCCTACTACACTACGTTTGCCGAGTGGCGGTCTCCACTCAAGAACATGTTTACCCCAACAACGCCCCGCGCCACAACGGTCGTCAAATGTATCTATATGTAAATAATCCAATTGTAAGCATGATTTTATGACTTGTATAAATATAATTAAGAACTACAATATCATTAATAAACTTTAATTTTCAGTAATATTTTTACTTTTCCTTACACATATATTTTACTTAGTAATCCATATGTACAACATTCTAAACAGTAAATTAAAATTTAAAATGAAATAATTATAGATGATTCAAAATCTAAACATTTTTTCCCTATCATTATGGGAAATATTCAAGAGCTGGTATCACTCAGTACAGCCACATGTGACGTAGCACGCTTGTAGTTACACATACTTGTGTGCGTAATTCGCACACAAGCGCTTCAATTCTGGCCTATTGTTTTTGTTGCGATTGCAGCGCAACACTCCATCTAGACAAGTATATAATCAAAGGTTTTTGGACAACTTTTTTAATTTTATGTTTTGAAATTAATGCGAGCCAATTTGACTAAAGACGAAAAAACTTTGTTTATTTGTCGACATGAAATTGCGATGGCTTTGAACCATCATAACAATTGAACGGTTGCACAGATTTTCAATAAAAAACATCTTACCTATTTAAAATTCTTCAAAACAAAAATCAAATGTAGTCAGTGTCAATAAAATACGCATTCATCATCATCATCATCATCATCATCATCAACATATTTAGGCCACTGCTGGACATAGGTTTCCCCCAAATACGCATTACTAAGGATTAATCAAAAATTAATCAGATCTTGACTAAATTTACAATACAATACAATAATAACACCAAATAAACAGAAAAAAATTACAAATGGAATAAGAGACAAATACAGCTAATGTACAATGTTACATACCTACATTAGAAGCACCAGCTTTAAAATAAACAAAGAATCATCAAAATCCTTACCTTTTTAAAAATGTCCTGTTACAATTGAATGAGTACATTAGATTGGAATCAACAATAGACAGACGCACGTGACCAACTTATAATATTAGGTCTTTTTATCGAATCAACTATAATTCTACTCAATATAAAACAAACAATATGTTAAGGAATAGATGGAGCATCATATTCACATTATGCATGGGCTACCGAGGAAACCTCTGACCCTATTTACGGAATAGAATCTGCTTTTCATGCGAGATTTTCCGCATTACATTATTTCACGCGAGTTATTAGCTCGTACCACAAACTAGCCGCAACCGCGTAGCATCTTGCACACGATGCAAGTGCAACATGCTGTAAAACGTGTGGAACTATAATATATTTAAAACTAGCGACCCTCCCCGGCTTCGTACGACTTTATTATACCTTTAAACCTTTCTCTTGAATCGCTCTATCTCTTAAAAAACCCGTATCAAAATCCGTTGCGTAGTTTTAAAGATTTAAGCATACAAAGGGACATAGGGACAGACAAAGCGACTTTGTTTTATACTATGTACTGATCAACAATTCATTGCTCGGTAAACAAACACTTCACGCGTTCTATAGAAGGCACCAGTTTGTAAGACAAATTGAGTGAGTTATCACATCGCTGTTTTTTAAAATCGGTTGAGTGTCATTTTAAAAAATGAGAAATTTCCCTAATCCTACAGTGCTTAAAAAGGGGCTTGCAACTATCAAAGTACCATTACTTGTTATCACTCTGCTGCTAACTAGCTGGGCTAGTTAGACGATTAACTAGCGAAGGCTTGACCCATGTGAAAATTTATGAAAATTAATGTAAGTAATGTTTTATTTCAGGCCTAGAAAACGTCTATTTACAATTTCACCCCGATCCGTTGGTGTTTTTTAGTGTGAAGATGAATCAAACATCTATATATTCATCCAAGTTTAAGCACTTATAGGATACTAGCGACCCGCCCGTATTAACCTTCCTCTTGAATCACTCTTACTATTAAAAAAAACTACATCAAAATCCGTTGCGTAGTTTTAATGATTTAAGCATTCAAAGGGACATAGGGACAGAGAAAGCGACTTTGTTTTATACTATGTAGTGATTTATAATCCCGTAAATCAGTTCTCATGGGATAGACATAGCCTTGAAACTTTTCCATGTAAATAACGTGTGCGAAGCCGTGTGCACATATTACAAATTAAAGTTAAATAACTATAACCTAATTAACAGTAAAACAATGTAATAGATTACACGGAGACACTATTTCAGTACAGTAATTCTCGCCCTTGTGTCGCCGTAGAAGAGACACTACTTAAGTATCGCCCTTATGTCGCCGTAGAGGAGACACTATTTAACTGTTGCCCTTGTGCCGTAGAAGATGTATATCAATTTAAATTCCTGCAGCATTCCACAGTCGTATGCTAGAGCTAGAACGCTTGTGGCAACTCGGCAGTATTTTATCGGGCTATCTCGAGACGGTAAAAAGGATCCTTGCGGTTGTCCAACGCATTATGAGATACTGCTACTGTTGTTCCCATTGTGTAGGACGTTGGACCGGACTTTAAGCTTCTTATTGTCAACCTCTCATTCGCACTTAGGTATTTATTTACTACTGTACTCTCAGTGAAACGTTTGTGGCTTAAAAATGCAATCTCGCACTATCATGTAACGAACACCCGTTACGTGATAGCGTGAGATTGTATTTATTGTTTTATTTCAGCGTACTATAGGAATAAAACAAACTTAAATAATGCTTACTTACTGAAAGTACTTACTTTGACTAACTGGTATTTTCGGAGCATGTAGGAAAATAAGAGGTTTTTGCCAAAATTCAATCTTCAAAATTTGCCAAAATGGATCGAAGTTGGTTCTATAAAGGGTTCATAAAAAATTGTTTACGATTTCCGGCAAGTTGCTTTTCCGCTAGTTATATAATAGGAAGCAGAAAATAATCATTATATAATTTAATCTTGCGCCAACAAGAAACGATCAACCTTAAAACACACTTTGTGTGTTTGAATAAAACAGAGTTTTCAAAAAAAAAAGGAATTTTAGGAAATTGCACGAAATTTTAAAACTGTTAAGTACGAATGGTGCTCAGAACCTCGCGCTTCAAAACGTCGAGTCTGAGAACACCGCGCTAGTTTACGCCGCGCTAGAGTAAGGTGAGCGACTTTGAGTCGAGTCTAAGAACACCGCGCTAGTTTACGCCGCGCGAGAGTTAAGTGAGCGACTTTGAGCCGAGCTATACAAAACCGCGTGCTCACCAAAGTGAGTCTTGGAACGGTGCGCCATTTGAAGTCGACTCTGAGAACGTCGCGCGTCACGCTAGTTGATTTTGACTTACTATTGAAATATCTCTATATACATACATACATGGAAAAGTCTGTGTGAATGTTAGTTAAAAGTAATCTCCGTAACAACTAAAATTATATAAATGAAATTTGGTACCTACCTAGATACTTTATGAACTAGAATAGGACATGGGATACTAATTTGGACATTTAAACCTCTGAATTAAATAGGGGCACGGGGCGCAGCTAGTATACACATAAAACTGTAGAGGTCCAATTCCTCTACATTGAAAAAAAAAGCCATAAACCGAGTCAGGGAGATGTAAGAAGTATAATGACTGATTTAAATTTATTTCAAACATACAAACTTTCACATTTATAATTAGTGGGATCAGTGTTGCCAGATGGAATTTGAAAAGAACAGTAGAAAGTTCAGTAAAAAATCAGTAAATTGGAATAAAAATCAGTAGGTAGATATTAATGTTTCCATTATCATTCATTTCACAATTTCAACTAAAAAAAAAGAAGGTCGCCAGCCAATTAAAAGATGCAAGAGTGGTCTAACGTTGGCGCCTCCTAAAAAAAAGCTTCGCCGATGCGAGTGATAGAATTGAGATGGGGCTTCAGGTCCGCCAGTCCTAAAAGTTACTATTTAGTCACGGAGCTATAGGCGATCGGTAAAATCTGGTAGATTTCACGAAATTTTAGAAATAAATCAGTAGATCAGTAGACGGTTGAAAAATAAGGTATAGATCTACTGCTAAATCGGTAGATCTGGCATCGCTGATTCGAGTGGGATAAACCAAGAAGCATGTAAATTATTTAGTATTATACCTACTTGAACAAGATACTGGCCACTTCATATATATTTTTTTATCTATGGTTACAACCAGGGCATGTCGAAACTTTGAAATTTTGTTAATTCGAGGTTCGTAGGATTTTTTAAACTCCAAGTGAGTTGCAAACACTATCAGTAATTATACACTTGCGAGCTATAAACTGGAATCACTTCATCGCTGTTTTTTGCAGAGCATATTCCATGCAATAAACTTGTTTAATCTAGTAGCCCTAGATGGCGCTAGTAATGCAATCTATGACGTAAGCATTGTAGTACCTTTATTTTGAAGCGAGATGTCGCTAGTAAAAAGTGACGAGCTCTGAATCGCGCTGACGAGAACGCACGGATTTAGATAGGGTCATTTCATATTTTAAATAAAATTCAGTCCACTCCGAGAGTTCAAGTTGTTTCATTATAAACACCTCACCAGTACAGTGAAAGTAGGGGTCGGGCTCAACATTGGTCCTTTACGAGCCTGATGAAAGTCAGTCATGGTACTGCATGTTTTGTGGATGTGGAGGGTGAGTCGTTCTGTGCTGTGGATCGCAGCGGCAAAAGATCGACATTCGGAGTCGGTGGATACCATGCCACCGACTTATGCGGGTGCGGATCTTCCAGATCCCCCGCCTATCGCTCTGAGCCGACGACACCTAGTGTCTGTCAGCTTCAGTGAGCGTCTGCAGCAAACTGCAGTGCACCAGTAGTGGAGTTCAGTACAGTTCAAGTGCACCAGTAGTGGAGTTCAGTACAGTTCAAGTGCACATGGAGTTCAGTTCAGATCAGTTCAAATGCTCACTCAGCTGAGTTTAAGTTTAGTTCAAGTACACCAGTGAAGTTCAGATCAGTTCAATGGTATCGTGTACCTAAAGAAGAGTACAAGGCCGGTGATCTTCCATCATCGTGCTCAAAAGAGAGTTCAAAGCGGGCGGTTGAGGTAGACAGTGGAACTGCCTCCCCCCGCACCACAGACGAGGCGATTTCCCCTGCGTGCTGGAGATAGAAGACTGTTGGCTGACGCGAGGATACCAGCCAGCAGCTCCGAGTGCATCACATTATTATGATCACAGTGCGTAGGTGGTAGCTGAAAAAACTGTAAGTACTTATAATATTGTGTTGTGTGATTGATACAGAAACAAAGACCATTTTGTGATTTAGTTTAGATACTTACCTGTTTCTGTCAAGTGTTTTTTAGTGTACCTACGTAATGGCTTAGAATCTACCTACCTATCAGTTCGGTGTAGTGACTTTAGTTCCTGTGAATTTAGAATAAAATAACATTAAGTTCGAAGTGCTTTTTACGTGACGACTATACCTACCTACCGGCACCTTTCAGTTCGGTGTAGTAGGTAACATTTTGTGAAATTCAGTTCGTAGTAGGTACATTACATACCTACCATATAACGATTTGTTTATAGACGTTTTTTAATAGTCGTAGTTTTAAGTACATAAGTAGGTAAATAGTGCATTTCGTGTTTGTTTAGGTAAATTCCTTATCTTCTTAGTTCTCGTGATTTGTAAATAAAAGTCGTTCAAAATGGATCTATGTATTAGCACTCAAAGCGAAATAAGCAAATCAATTGAAAGAGGGTTAATTAATTTCAAAAAATGTCCTAAAGATAAATTATCTTGCAACTACATAACCTCAAAACTCGAAATTCTAGAAAATGATTGGGCACGTTTCAGAGACAACCATTTTCAATTGTTTAGCAAGTTCCCAAAAAGAGATCTATGTAAAAGCCCTTATATGATAGAAAAAGTCAATGAACAAACTGAGGAAAACTATTTAATAAGTAAATGTTGTATGAAAGACACGTTGGAAAAGATCACTGTAAAACATCCACAACCATCTGAAAGACCAGGTCAAGCTAAGTCTGACATGAGCAGTTCAGCTTCTTCTTTAGCTAAGTTACCAAAAATATCAATTCCGCATTTCTCCGGGAAGTACGAGGAATGGGCTACGTTCCGCGACCTGTTTGTTTCACTAGTCCACAAAAATACCTCTCTAGACAATGTACAAAAACTTCACTATCTAAAAGCGCATCTTAAGGATGAGGCAGAACAGCTCATCAGACACACTCCTATAACGGACTCAAACTATTCACGTTGTTGGGAACTCTTGGAAAATAGATATAATAATAAAAGATTTTTGTCAAAATCCATTTTGAACAAACTGTGTAGACAAAGAGCAATGGTAATGGAGTCCGCTTCGGCATTGAAAGATCTTTTAGACACTAGTTCAGATTGTTTAAATGCACTAAGTTGTTTGGGCGTACAGGTGACTACATGGGATATTATAATCATTCACATACTTAGTTCAAAATTAGATTATGAAACCCAGAAACAATGGGAACTTTCGATCTCAAGTCCAGATGGAAACATGAATGAATTGCCCACCTTCGCTCAGTTTAAAGCATTCTTAGAAAGGAGATTCCGAGCCTTAGAGTTTATTGAACCCGAAAAACAAGAACAAGTACAGCGTCAAAACAGTTTTAATCAACAACAATCAGTAACTAAGTCATTTATTGTTACCTCAGAGGAAGAAAGTACAAAAACATTGAAGAGACCTAGTTCTATACCCTGTGAATTGTGCACCGACAATCACAAGATCACATTCTGCAAGAAGTTTTGTAAGCTAGACCTAAACAAGCGGCGAGAATTTGTAATGAAAAAGAGAATGTGTTTTAACTGTCTTGGTGGAAATCATAGTGTAAACAATTGTAGAAAACCCACCACTTGTCGGATTTGTCGCAGAAGACATCATACTTTACTACACATCCCACGCGATCAGACCAGCTATCCGCTAAAAGCTAATGATTTTGCACAAACTAGTGTAAGAGCTACAGATGGGAAGAACATAGTTAAGTTACCATTTAAAGAAGAACATCCACAATGTATGCATGGTAACTCAAGGAACATAGCTGGAGGCACATTAAAATCATTAGAGAAAAGGTATTCAAAGGATAATTACTTAAAGAATCAATATAAGGAGGTAATAAACAAGTATTTAAATCTAGAGCACATGAAAGCAGTTCAGAAGAATGACCAGAATAAAAATGAAGCGGTTTACTTACCTCACCAAGCAGTAATGAAAGAGAATACTTAATAGTACATATTCTAATGAAATCCTTCCACTGACTCCGGGTCACTTTCCGATAGGGAACCATTATTAGCAGAAGAGTTTCAGACCAAAAGTTTGAATACCTACAAAGGAATCTGATCCTTTACAAGGTGGCAACTCATTCAAAGATCTTTGCAGAGTTTTTGGAGTCATTGGTCCCATGAATAACTAACTAAATTAGTAAAAAGATCATGTCACATGTGTAGTCACTCTGCGCACAAACAAAGTTCTAATAAAGAGACCAACTTCCAAACTGTATTTTACAATGATAAGATTTAACAATATAAGTCCATATGATTAAATTTTAATTAAGTTAGATTTAGATTCAATTGTGTAAGTTCTTAATTCTGAATAAGAAACATTAGTCGCTCAGACCATTTGGATAGCTATTTGGAATGTATTTTTAATTCTTCTGTTATATTTTGATTTCTTAAAGTACAACAATTTGTTACATATGAGCAAGTATTTCTGTCAATTAAAATCTAAAGTTAGTAGAACTTAAGTTCCATTAGTATTTGGAGATGATGTAATTTTAGCAGTATTTTATAAGTAACCTTTGTAAGGACGTAGCATAATACGTCCTTCGCGGGCGGTATGTTTAATCTAGTAGCCCTAGATGGCGCTAGTAATGCAATCTATGACGTAAGCATTGTAGTACCTTTATTTTGAAGCGAGATGTCGCTAGTAAAAAGTGACGAGCTCTGAATCGCGCTGACGAGAACGCACGGATTTAGATAGGGTCATTTCATATTTTAAATAAAATTCAGTCCACTCCGAGAGTTCAAGTTGTTTCATTATAAACACCTCACCAGTACAGTGAAAGTAGGGGTCGGGCTCAACAAAACTGTAGGTTGTGTTATATTATTTTAAAGATAATTTTATTAGCTTTCAAACTCTTTCGATATCATAGCGAAAACAATTTTCATCATTATATTGTCATGCAACGTAAAAACAAAAGACATAAATTTTTGGAACGAAACATCATTTTTTTCAAACTCCTGAATCCCTATAAAAACTGGGAATTTATGCAATTTTGTCATCAGTCCAATCAGTCACGTCACTCAAAATACACATTTTCAAAATCAAAATAAAAACATGGTTGTTAGAACAATGTTTTTACGATGTAAAATAATATATTAATTATAAGAAAATATAGAGCTCAAATAAAACATGTTTATTTAATTAGGTAATTTTATTCAATTCGTTTATTATTTTTTGACATGTTTAATTTTTTACTTTAATAAATTTTGCACACCTTAAAAACAGGTAGATTGTAATTGGACTAATTATAAATATAAGAACTTTTGTACATACTTGTTGGCAAATAAACGATTATGATTATGATTATCCTAGACACGTGTATTTAATTATAATTAAAATAATTTACGACAGTAAAGTTGGGTGTTCAAAGTAAGGTAAGTAGGGTAATATTATAGGTTACAAACGGGACGTTTCAATAAAATAAAAGCGAGATGACGCGCGACGTTTTCAGAGTCGACTTCAAATGGCGCACCGTTCCAAGACTCACTTTGGTGAGAACGCGGTCTTGTATAGCTCGATTCAAAGTCGCTCACTTAACTCTCGCGCGGCGTAAACTAGCGCGGTGTTCTTAGACTCGACTCAAAGTCGCTCACCTTACTCTAGCGCGGCGTAAACTAGCGCGGTGTTCTCAGACTCGACGTTTTGAAGCGCGAGGTTCTGAGCACCATTCTTAAGTACCTATTAATAATATACATGTATAATGTATATGTCTTAACCATAATTGAAAATACCTTTTAATTAGAATGGAAATATCGGTAAGTGATAGGTAGGTATTTTGCCTACTCCCAACCAGTTTATTGCAGAATCTTAAGCAACCAAATGTTTTTTTTACCTGATTACACATACATTTTTATTAAAAGCCATTACAAGCCAAGCCACAGTATTTGATGTACCTACTTAAGATATTTAAAAAGACAATCCCGTAGTGAATCTCAATCTCTCAAGATCTGAATCCGAAAGTTGATCACTCTCTTTAACTTTTATATTTTTCAAGATATCCAAAAAATGCGTGGAACCATGTATCAGATTTAAAAAGCTGTAATAGCTAGAAAATTCTTATGAATAGATTAGTTTAACCCAATTTTATTTGAGAACTAACATAAAGAAGCTTAACTAAATTGAGATTTCGTAGTTTTTTACTAAAGCTATGTTTATTAAATGCCTTTTAAAATAGTCGTGTATTATCAAATCGTTGTCGCGAAATTTCTAAAGAGCTGTCTGCGACTTACACACGGTTTACTAAATATTCTGTTGAAAATATATTTAAATGAACAGTTTGTACGAAAACCTACGCGAACTCTTGCGAATAGCAAAGCAAGGAATGCTTCTACCTACATCATTTACGGCTTCCTTTCTTCTACATTAAAATCTTCCAGCACCTTTGTTGGTTGTCTGCTTCCCTTTTCCAGCCATTTACAACATGAGTGAGTGAGATCAAAAGTTATATGACTACGATCTATAGATAAACTATTTGAAATTGAAATAAATTGCCGTCTTTACTATCTATACCATCGACTCGTGCAAATCGGTTTTCCTCCACATTCATTATTTGGTTTGAAACACGCTGCCTGATTTTTTTTCCTCTATGTAGGAATATAAAGTTTATAAGAGTCATTTCAACAGGGTGCCTTATTTGCTTTAGCGAACAAACCCTTAGTAATAAATGATTTTAAAAAACACAGACACACACAGATGCATAAAAACAATCAAAGAACAAGGAGGTTTGTAAACTAAGTGACACAAATAAACAAACCACTCAACTTATTATCTAAAGTTTGCATCAAAATCTTACGTTCATGGCTTCTTGATAAAGATTATGAAGAGACGAAAACCATCTTATCAAACCTATGTACTGCAAAAAAGTATTCGTTTTTATTTGAACAAGGTCGCTTTGATATCAATGCTGCCATTGTAGGCCTATTGCGATAGCCAATGAAGATGGGGCGTCCATAATTCGCCATTTACCCTTGCAGGAACTGAAGGATTTAAAAAAAGTGGGTTGGTAATGGTATAATTAAATGAATGTAGGAATTTTAATGAACTGTCATCGGGAATGAACAGAAAAGAAAGGAACAAGATCTTAAAGTCACGGAACATAGTTATTTTCCGAACATTGTTTTAGAGTCATCTAATGTGACTCTTTATTAGAAATACAATTGCTTTTTGGTGTCTACGGTACAGGGTGTCCTAGTGTAGGTAGAGATCAAATTTAGATCCCTATTAGTCTTTTTATAACTAGCAATAATAAGAAATAAATCAATTTAATGTGATTCTTGTATATTTTAAAGAATTTGAGCCATTTTCGCCGTTTAATTTTGTTAATCCCCTATTAAGATCATTAGGTAGAGAATTTCCTGAATTTTTGTGTCTAACGATTTGGATTATTCCGACGGCTTGGTTTTATTATTTGAATTAGGTCATTTCTTGTATAAATACTTTTTCTGTTTTTGTTAAAGTTGAATATACTAAACTATTTTTTTTAAGAATTAAATGAAAGAGTTGTCTAAAATGGGTAATTACTGACTTATCGATTCCATTTGTAGTGCTCATGCCATTTTTATTTCGTAAAGATTATTTCATATACATAGGAGTGATGTTTATTTTTCTTTGGTATTAAAAATAAGTATATTTTTGTTTACCTATGCCAAAACAGTATAAAATATTTATTTTACAAAGTCACATTTAGACGGTGTTCTAACCATATGGATCTAACAACCATATTATTAGTGATTAACTTACCTCCACCTCGACTCATCTCTATTTGTGAAAAACATCTCCACTTGAACCTCTCATACGAGCAGAGAAAACAATTACTGTCATTTCAAGCTACGTTGCGTTGCGACCTACCATGAACGCACCTCAAAGAGTTCTTTGTATATATTTCATACCCTTAGTCGAGTTTGAGTAGAGGACTAATTGAGAAGTTGTCGTAAGATATGGGTGTAAATGTATTTTGATTAAACAAATAATACAGACACTTTTTGCCGTCGCATATTTCTTCCACCACAAGTTTATCTTGCAGCAAAACGTATTATTCAGTATGCTTGTTTCTTTAGCCAACATAATCGCCACCATATTGAAATACTTGGCGTACAGTCTAGAAACGATTTGTCATCATAAATTCTAAATAACATAAACCTCTTTAGACTAAGCAAGCGTTATTCCCTAAGATTTATTTGACTCACACTAAATAACAGCCATTGTAATATGTAAACAATTTTCGAGAAATAGTACAAGTAGGTACTTTTACATTGTGAGGTACCTTATATAATGTTACGCACTTGGCAAAAGTTTTGTTTTCTGGTAGATTTATGTAGGAATTGAGTTTGAGCTTTATATGTACTGCATTTTATAGTAGGTATATTATGGTTAGAGATATTTTTTATTTCTCAAAGAAACATAGTTCACTCATAGAGAAAGTTAGACATTCATTTGTACTTATGTAAATTATAACAGTTCTATAGCAGTAACATTTTGAATCTCATAATTAATTTAACATTCCGAAGTTAGAGGGTTTAGTAACACATGTCTTTAACTTTTTTTTGAAAACAAGAAGACTCGTGGATACCTTAATCTCTTTTGGAAGATATGTGTAGAACGCCCTCGTGTCACGTGGAATCCTTTATTCTCATCTTTTAGCCAGATTTGGTAGATAGCTACGAAATGGGAAAGTGCTTTCCCAACTTGTAGCTAGCTAGTAGCTACTAAATGGGAACGAATTTTCTATCTCGAAGCCACATTTGGTAGCTAGCTACAAAATGGGAGACGTGCTTTACCATCTCGAAGCATTTTGACATTAGCAGTCAAATTTGTCATCTTATGATTACAATACGTAGTGTAAGTGTCGGTCAGGTGGGATGACGGTCTGCGAAAGAAGGCAGATGCTGAAGACAGGGCGCTATGGTGCTCATTAGGGGAGGCCTATGTCCAGCAGTGGATTAATATAGGTTCACGATGATGATGATTGATTTACACAGACTTGGCTCGTGTTAATTTAGTGCAGAATTTGTGGTATAAACGATTTAATAATTAATTTTAATATAGTTTGCAAATTATCATGGGACGCACCACTAAATAGTACATAATCTACATATTATAGGATATTTCCATATTCTACATAAATCTCAATTTATTAAGCACTAGCTGTTCCCCGTGGTTTTACCCGATTAAACTCGAATTTTATAATTGGTAGTGGTCGAAAAATAGTTCATGTTACTTCTCCATCATTTCAACTCTGACCAAAAATGAACTTGATTAGTTAATTAGTTAGGAAGTGAAGGAAGTACAAACAAACACACTTTCGCGTTTATAATATTAATAAGGATTCCACAGTCCTAGTAATCGCCTTATCTTCAACCGACTTTAAAAAAAAATTGTTCTTAATTCGACTGTATTTTTATGTGTCATAAAAAATGGCTCATACATAACATAACTTTTTCTGGGAATTTTCCGAACCGATTCTGATAATTATTTTTTATTTAATAGCTTGGTGCTTCTCATCATAAATTTAATCAATTTGTCAGATATTGATATAATTTTATATAGAACCACGATATTAGTATAATTAGATTAAGCCTTGATATTGCATGAAATTTGAAGTCAAATTTGAAGAAAGTTGTTCGCTAGAAATATCCATATTTAATTTTTTTATCAGAGATTACATTAATACTACATAACTTTCAAATGCTTGCAATTGAAACATGCAGTGTAATCATATTTTTGTACACAAAATTCACTACAGTACAAATTATTATTTTTACAAACCACTTGACTAGCGAAGGAAATATCAATAACCCTGCAAAAGTTATAACAAACTGAGCTCTATATTACTCGCAAAGGAATAAGACAGATCGATATATTAAAGTGCAGTTTGTCTGTCGAGATGTCGGTAACAAATCATTTTGCGCATTAGGCAGCTCTCCAGAAAGGTCGATGCCCTCGGATCAAGATCTGAATTGCTAGCTACATGTCTTTATATTTTTCAATATCTATCTATCGTTTTCTTAGCGCACTAGAATAAGCTTCACTTGTGTTAAAACAAAAGTTACGCTTTCAATTTTCGATAAATTCATTTGATACAGTAAAAGAGGGAAAAATTTGAGCGAAAGTATATTATTTCTTATTTTATAGTAATTTTTAGTTTAAAATTTGACTTGCCTCTGTGTTTATTTTGTAAGCTTAGAGTAATAAATGTAATTGATTCCTTATTTTATCGGATCGTCGTACGTACTTACAGTTTCATACATTATCCTATCATCCTTATCATCACCAACCTAAAAAGTCCTGTACTGGACTCCCTCCCCTAATCAGTGCCATTATTTACTTGTTATCTTATTTTTATAGTTTGTATATACACATAACTATCCATGTTTATTGTACTTTTCTCCATAACCAAAGAAGGTTTGCTATAAGAAAATTATTTTAGGCTCGCCTTTGTAGGTATATGTCCTTTATATTTTGTAGTTTAGTGTAGGTATCATGTGTCCAACGATTCTTAACTAAGGTATAAAAACCTAGGGTGCCAGGTGAGCAAGTATTCCCAAGTAGAGAGAAGTAAATTAACTAAACAATCAAAATAAAAAGCATCGGTTTTTATTGGGGGATTTCATAATCAGATGGGATGCATTTTTCATCAGTGAGTTTTACACTTCGGTTCGGATCGGTGTTAGACTATCAACTCAAAAGTTTCTTTTCATTTAGTCTCTAGTTTTAAGTTGGTGCTTCTCGTGTGGTGAATAAATTTCATCAAGATCTGATCAGTAGTTTTGGGTTATCCTAATAGTACGTGCAATTTTGAGTCGATTGTCTTTGTTTAAAACATAAAAATATTTGTTTTTGTTTTGTTACAGAATGGCTACTACAACAGAGTCAGCAAAAACTGAAGTAAAAGTAAGTAGAATATTGGGAATGAATATTACATTTAAAAAACTTAACCTATGCTAAACGGTTGTCAATGATCGATTCTATCTATCTATCCTTACTAATCTGTAGGTCTAGCCAACCAGCTTTCGTTACGAAGCGATTCTATTTCTACAATTTTCATCGTTCAAACGATAACGAAGTCCGATTAGTTGGTAGACAAGCGCCACTTGACAAGGCATTTATGTGGAAGTAAAATATTTCGATGTTATCGATTCGCTTCATGGTATCGAAATGTATGTATAAGTATATTGTCTACCAATGATCTATTTGTTAACAAAAGACATGTCTAATACATGTCAAATCCATAGTTTTATGGACTTTTCCAATTCCGTATTATCTGGGTGTTTTCTATCTTTAATCTATATTTAATAAAACCATATCTATCCATGTATGGATTTTTTCAGAACTTCAGAATTACATATTTATCGTTAATCGAATTTTGCGTTCTTAGAAGCATAGGGCCTTCTACCTCGGCTTCTAAGAAACTTGGAAAGTTTTTAAATATTCGTGTTTAAGGTTTTAATAGTGGATCTTATGACAATAGCGATAAATTCATTTATCAAACACAAATAACATCATCTTCAATTGCCTTTACGAGTCCTCTGCTGAACCCATATTCAGCCAATAAGTCGCTTATGTATGATTAATGCCTCCTATGAAAGGCAGCACAGGAGGTTTAAGAAAAAGAGAAGAAAGAGGAAGACAATCTGGTTTTGTTCTTATTGGAGGAAGTGAGAAAAGATACAGAATAAGCAAAGAGACAAAAAATGATTGCGGCTGGTCTAATACTTGAATGAGAGATTCACTTTCGTTTACTATTTGGTTGGTTGTTAATTTTGATCTATTTTATATAGCAATAAGCGCCTTATTGGCTCCAAAAAGAGTTTCAAAAACAAATAGTCACTTATTATTTTGTGCGAGTAGGGATATGAAACTCGTCTAGAGTACACTCACTGCGAAAAATTCTCTAACTTGTCCTTCAACAGAAACTAAGTTTGTAGTTTACACAACAGTTTTTGTAAGTATAATTATGGTATCAATTGAGCGACCTTTAGACTGTCTGCAGTTAGCTCAATGGTTTCAATTGTAAATACTAGTTGTAATTTTTCTATTCCTTGCTTGTAATTTTCCTTGTTAATAAAGTTTACTATTATGGTATTATAATATTCTACAATGAAATAAGATTCAAGATTTTTATTTGTACTAAATGTACGCCATAATAAATATAGTTTTTCCTTAATTATTCTGTAAGGTACGCTACCTGGTAGTAAGCTACCTCCTTACTTAAGTAAACAGGTTCCAATCTTATTAAATAGAGACTACTGTCAGAATTCTTCAGAATTGAGTCAGATTCAAATTCTAATAAATTAAATAATCATATCTCAGAGCTAAATCAATGAAGCTGCTAACTGTTCGATTGTCCTTTGGTGAACACTTCTCTAAGAGGCTTTCAGACAAACCCAATCACGGCTTTAGATAAGCTACTCAAATACTTTACAATACAAAAAAGTACTTTGAAAATAAAATAGTATATGCTTAAACAAACATTTGGCCAAATAGCAGATGCCAGAATAGCTGAAAACAAGATTCAGCATGTGCAGGCTGCAATACTCTGCGATGGTGTTCCGCTGGGACCGTGATAATAATACCGTTTAAAATTATAACTTGATGCAATCGTATGTAGATTTAATAGGTAAGTATAATTCTATAAATAGAGCTGTTTGTTTTATAAAAATATTTGTTTAGCAATCTTCAATAATATAAAATAACTTTTATAAATAACTATGAGACATTCGTTCTCATAACACATCACATCATTTGTTTCTTAATATCTGTACTTGACGACTTCTGTGGCGCGGCGGGTGAAGGTCCGCCTTCGACACAGGATCGTAGGTTCAATTCCCGCCTCGGGGAAAATGTTTGTATGATCTATTAATTTTGGTTCAGGGTATTCTGGGTGTAATTTATGTATGATAAAGAAATATGTTTTATGTATATAGGTCGGTATAATGTTTTGTGTTCTGATGACAGATTGGTTACCTACATTTTTAATTCAAATCAAATACCCATAACATCATCTAGGATGTTGTAAGAGGTATTTTAAATGTATACAGCATTTTGTTCAGGCGTTTTTGGGTCTCAAGCTAAAACTAGAAAATAAAATACAAATCATAAATCAGCTTATAACGATAAAGACGACGACGCAGGCCTAGCCTAGTGCGAGGACCATAGGTAAAAATATTATTTCTCAATAATATTTATCATATACTTAATATATTTATGTATATTGTAATTGTAATAATTGGTACCTTAACATTAAGTCGCATGTAAGTATTTCTTTTTGTTAAATACATTATTTTGTATTTACAAAATACGCAATTTGTATTTTGTAAAAGACATTCTAGAAATAAATAGCGCATCCCACTATAATGTTTTACTGTTTATATTTACATATCTAAGTGCGTAAATGCCTTGAGAAGTTTAGACTGGGCAAACTCTTATCACGTACGACAAAATATTGCCAGACGAGAATAAAACTAGAATACAGAACGCAAATAAAATTCCCTAAAATCTGGCACGAACGGCGACCTTGACATAAAGTAAGGTAATATGTAGGGACGGGACACGACTTCGGAGTACGAAAGATTTTCGAATGAAAATAATTTGCAATCTTATCATAAAAAAACAACTGAACAATGATAAAATTTTATCATTTAAACACAGAAATGTATATATAATATAATTATGGATTTGTCTATGATTATTGTAATTACATTAACAATCGTTATCGTCATAATAATTGCTGATAGCCAAATAATACTATAAATTAAGAATTCTGTGAAGTGGAGGACCCTTGAAACAGATGTTCAAACCCGCTACGGGTTTGGTGCCCGCCATGTGTCAAATTGTTCGTATGATCTGCAGGTATTTGTTCCGGGTTTTATCAGTTATCTATCAGTTATCACTTATTAAAAGCTCTAACTACATACTTACTTTGAAATCGATTGATGCTGTGTGAAAATTACCCTGTATGATTAATTAGTATTAATAAATGATACCTTCTATTTATACTTGTCATGATTACATTGAAAATGTTATTTGAGGTCGTTGTCCAAATCGTATTGCCCGAATTTCGGACAGCACCAAAAGGAGTCTTTCGAAGAAATTCGGACTGAAATAGAAGCCCATCCCTACATTACACATTTCTCTTCATTTATTTATATGGCTCTCTGTAGAAGGCAACTTAACAGAACCCAGTTAAAGTTTATTCTCTCGCAAACAATTGTTAGGCTTTGTGGTAATAGTAGCGGAATGTTTCATGTTTTTGAAAATACCTGATAGAGGTTCGGAGTTTTAGTATTAAACACTATTCTTTACAATCTTCGAACTATAAGGTATATAAAATATACAGATTTTGCTTCCAAAAAAATTAAAAATAAGTAGCCAAATTAGGTAACAATGCAGTACAACTGGCTACTGAAGAAACATGCAGAAAAAGAGACAAAAATAGAATAAAACTACTCGCTTGCTTTTGTCTGATCTTTAATGTAATACTCACTGCAAAGAGTATTTCTTTTTAGTTTGGTGTTTAATAGGCCAGAATTAATAACGCGGGAAATTATAGTCATTAAAATTCTTCTTCGACCTAGATTGTGCCAAAATCTCTCCCACACGAAACAACTCCTACGTTCATGATATTAATATAAATTATAATTTTATATTAAATGTAGAATATCTACGTATTTACTGGCGCCAGTTATGCACTACAGTGTCTACGCAACGTCATAATTACGTCACAAATAGCACAATCCAACGATTGCTGGCAATACCGACGGTTTTGGTGTGCAGCCAACATTAACAGCTCTGATATTTAGAAGAGCTGTAAATCTCGGGGTAAAGCTGCAGTTAAATAAACATTTCGATACAAATCAGCTGTCTGGAAGAAATGTGCTTTTAGAGATGGAAACAATGGAGGAGGCAATATACAGGAATGCTTTATTATTTGGGGTTCAAGGAATAAACTCTTTTACGACTTTCGTGGATTATTTCTTGAAGTTCGAAGGCAGTCTTCAATATGAAACTCTTTTTCTCTGTTCGATTTACAAAAACTTTACACGGTTATTTCATAATACTTTATGGTTGAATGGTTTATAAATATGTATCTGAAATAAATTAAATATATCAATAGAAGACAGACAGCAGCTCACATACAACTGAATGGCATAAGAATTAGTAATAAATAGACTGATTGTGAAGACACTGTCAACGGAAATGAAAGGGACGAGTCTTTATTGCTTATTATAATGAAACGAAAAATTGGGATTCCAAAATACAATATCGATCAATATAAATGAGATCTATTTACTGATGTAAAATATCTCTTCAATTGATAAACGGGAAGTCTAACAAGAGTTTAATGGAGCCAAATGGAAATCGAACGGATGGTAATATTCGCGGGCACGTGCTGCATTCCGCAAAACATGCATCGGCTGCAGGTGTTATAACTACATACACCCAAACAATTCCATTTGCCGGTGATTGGCTACTGATTCTCATTGTAAACGGAAACATCTATACAAGCACATTGTTTGCGGAAGTCCGTTCGCATGTCATGTCACTTCACACTGCGACGGCAAATCTAGAGCACCAGTAGCGTGAAGCTATCGGTTATTCTCGGAGGCGAAACACGCAGGCGGAAACTAGTAAACAATAATCGCGAAACTGTCGGAAGCGTTCGGTGTTTTGACGATCGGTACAAGAAATATCGCGGACAGCGCTCGTTATTGAGGTCGGTACCGAAATACACGTCGGCGGCTCGCGGCCGCCAGTAGCCGGCAGGCGGCGCACGCGCCTACCGCGCTTCTCCGCCCAGATACTAACCCACCCGCTCGGGTAACCCGCGCTATTATTAACCGCTGCGACCACGTTCATATCTGCATGTTCACAAACAAAAATAAGTGATCCATCTCCTGTGATGCAGATCGGAACAGAGTGCCTCCTTCCAGTGTCGGATACCGAGTGTACTGGATAAACAAACACGCGCCGCAGGAAGTCAATATAATATTTCGCACAGACCTCGTGAGTATCTATTTTCTATCTTGTCAAATTGCCAAAACTCCCGACGCGTTGCGTTTCATATTTTTCATAAATCGAATAGGAATGACGGGTTTGATAGCCGAGCGTTTATTTCAGCGATATGAACCCGCCGTCGGCTCTGCACGGTGCCATGAGCCGGGACCGGAAGCCGTTCACCTACACGCCGGGGGGCTTGGATCTCTCGGAGATCAAGTCTGAGCGGATGGCCAAGCGGCTGATGAGGAATGCCATGAATGAAGGGGTTCCCCAACAGCCGGTCCAACAGATACAATCCCCGCCAGCCACAACGATCGCCGTCAACAATTTCAACTTCTCTCCAGTGCAAGTTTTCCCGGCATTCAACCTACCGGCGAATCCCAAATCGCTGTTACGAACCAGGAGCAATCCTGTCTCTCGAGAGCCTCCTATGCCGCGAGCGGAATCTCAATTTGTAAACAATAAGGCACAATATAACACATTCGCAAGTAAAAATACGCGGTCATACTCGCAGAAAAACAATAACAAACCGACTTCTGTGTTTGAAGGCTCGGGTGCTCCGTTTACTAATTATGAAAGCGATGTATACAATACTTGTCCAGCGAACGATGAAGCGTTCCCGGAAATACGTTACGATGCACAATACTTTCAAACTTCAATGACAAATGATAAAGTCGAAAATTACGAACCGCTGCAAACCGAGAAAACTGACGAGAGTTTTAATAAAAGTCAACCAGATAATAAAGAAGTGGACTTCAGTTTTCAAAATGTCGTTGATTTTAAAGAAAATAAGGCTATCGATGAAAAAAAAGTACCTCTCACACCGACAATTGATTTAAAAAGTGATTACGACCAAGTACAGAGTGAAGAATTTTACACACCTCCAGCTGATAAAATACCAATTTTAGAATTTGAACCTCGGACTACTCCATCAGAAGTTATTGTATCGGTACCAGAGTTGTCCATCTCTATTCCAGAAGATAGCTTCAGTAATGAGCAGGTTCAATTAAAATTACTGTACACTTACTATATTTATGTATATTTATCTGTCACTATTATTTGTTACACCTATCTGTTATACAGCATCAATGATTTGTGAGGGAAAAATAGCTCTGTGAGTCTCCATTATTTCACAATATAAAAATATATAACTGTTTCCCCTATTCCATTAACTTAACAAGTTTTTGTTAAACTCACTTTGTAACAGACTCTAATGTCATACTTAACCTATTAATCTTTTATAAATAGACAAATTTTAATTATAAGCAAAAATGTCAATGACAAACTAACTTAAATGTTTATCTTTTTCAGAAACAAGTCAAAATTGTCACAAAAGAATCTCAAAAAGAAACAAAAACTGAAAAACAGAATGGAGACCAAAATGGCGATACGGAAACGGTTGTAACTATGGATCTACCACCGGCTCCAGTAGTTTCATCAGCCAAAAAGGCTACGAAAGTTGAAATATCGAAAAAAACGTTACCAGACGGATCAGTAGAAGAAGTGAAAAAGACAATAACTACAACTACTATAGATGGCAAAACTGAAATTAAAACTAAGACGGAGACTACTATTATACCTAAGGATGACGAAGAAGAAGAGGAAGTAGAGGAGGAGGAAGAAGAAGAGGAAATTCAAGAAGGCGATGAAAAACCAGTCGTCGTAACTTTAAAAACAGCAACACAAGTCAAAGAAAATGGCCAAGATAATATTGTAAAGACTGAAGAAAGATCTGAAACTACGACAACGTCTACGAAGAAAGTAGTAGTTGTGCAAAATGACGAAGAAGAAGAAGAAAATGAACATGAAGAAGAAGTAGAAGAAGAAATTGAAGAGGCTGAACCAGTTACGGTTATCCTGAAAAAGCCTACGCAGTCTGCACCTCCCAAAGAAGATGCGGAAATTGAGTCTGAAAGCCAAGTTGATGAAGAAGAGGAAAAACAAACAATTATCAAAGAAGTTCAAGAAACACAAGTTCCAAAGACTGTGGAAAAAGTTGAATCTGAAGAGGTTGTAGCAGAAATAGAAAAACCTCAGCTAGACGAACCAGCAGAAGTTGAAGAAGTTTTAGAAGAAGAAGAAGAGCAATACGAAGAAGTTGAAGAAAAGGAAGTTGAAATTGAAAAAGAACCAGAAAGCAGTCAGGTGGCACAAAAAGTAGAAGATGAAGAATCAGAACACCCAGAAGAGGAAGTAGAAGTTGAAGAGACAAAGAATAAAGATGAAAATGAAATTATTTCTCAAGCATCTAAGATCTCCGTTGAAGAAACAAAAGGTTCGGTGGTAAGTGAAACACCCGTTGAAAAATCAGCACCAATTGAAGTTGAAATACCAATTATTAAGGAGTACGATGATAAGCAGGAAATAGTCGTAGAAACAGTAGAACAACTAAAACAAGTTGTAGCGGAAGAAACTAAAACTGAGAAGTTAGAAAGACCAGAACCCAGCGTGCCATTGAGAGAACCATCTGTACCGTTAGAGAAGGTCGAAGAAGTGGAAATTAGGCCAATTGGTGCTGGAAATATCATTAGAAAAACAAGCACAGAAACCACTGAAATAATTTCTGGTATTCCTGACAAACCCACAGCTGGCTTACTTACTGAATTTAACAGAACAGAGAACATTGTGACTGTTAACCGAACCACAAAAACTCTAGAATATGAAAATGCTCAACCTCAAACTATCCCAACTCTTACTTACTTCACACCTCATATTGAGAAGTTCCCGCCGTCTCCACAACCGACTCATAAACCGTATCAACCAGTATATCCATCCGAACCAACATCTGAAAGAAGACACAGTTTACTTTTAGAAAGACTTAGCGTAGAACGTCAAATACCTACAAGCGAAATCTATCAAAACACTCAACAATACAGCCAAACTGTTGAACAACAAAATCAATGGGGGCAAGAGCCTCGAGTGGAGATTTTGACAGTTGAAAACGTAAAACCCAGCTCCATTACAAACCAGCAGTGGTACCAACAATCTGAGAAGAAGGATATTATTTACAATAATGTGGCCCAAGCACCCCCAGTGGCTCCCACGTGGACTCAGAAACAACAACATCCCGTTTACGAACCTCCTTCTCAGCCGGCTTACCAACCTCCTAGTCAACCTACGTACCAGGCTGCGCCCCAACCCACTTATCAGCCACAGTCTTCATACCAAACTCCTAAACCTGCGTACCAGCCAGCATCACCACAACCGGTATATCAAACTCAGCCTCAATACCAACATCCATCGGCGACTCCCCAATATCAACCGCAATCGCAGACTCCCCAATATCAACCACAATCGCAGACTTCCCAATACCAATCTTACACTGAAAACCTTCAACAGAACACCAGCCAACAATACTCTACATACAAGCCAGCTTATACACCCGCCACACAAACACAATACACAGATTCTTACCAATCACAGAAACTTTCTTCATCATACGTCCCTCCTCCGTGGGAGCAAGATTCTACCTACGTAGTTGACAACTCTCAAAATTACTATCAGCCAGCACAACAAACTACTTTCACCCCAGATGTAAGTCAAAACTGGCAATCAGCTCCGGCTAGTAAGTTCAATAAGACTCCCCCCAAAGCTTACATCCCTCCCAAACCCAACCAATCATTCGTCAAACACGTTACCATCGCTGAACCACCCAATCAACCAGGCCGTAAGACATACTACAGTGAATATGAAAGACGTTATATATCTGTACCGGAATCCACATACATCCCCGGTGAAACGAAATCACAGGCACCATCGCACATCCAAGCGCAGCCAGATCCATCTCCAGCTTACTACTACGACAACAACGAACCAGCTGAGCAAGTTGAGCACGAGTGGCGGAAAGAACTCAGGGAGTTCGCAGAAAAGTCTCAAACGCAGCCTGCGAGCGTTCATCCTCCGTGGGAGACCTCTACACAGACAAAATCCCAGTCACAATATGCTAAGACTCAGGAAACAACATACACATCAACTCCTACTTGGAGCCAAACATTGAGGCCACAGTCTTGGCGTGAAAGAAGTTTCGAGTCGGAATTTGTGTCTCAAGAAAGTCCTAAGACCGGAACTGTTGGCAGAGGCCGTCCCCTAAGCTCCTACGGGCGTGAATCGTCGATTTCGGAGAGGACAAGAGGAGTGTCGGTTGATAGATACAACCCCAATAGCTACCAATCGCCGGTGCCTGAGCCGCACCCGCCTGTTCAGACGTTTACCCACACCCCCCCTGCGCCCCATGGTCCAGGGTACCACAACCCGAACGTGCCTGCTTATCACGCCAGCCGTGCTTCAGCTGAACCGAGGTAAAGTTCTAAATACAAATGTATATTTTCGTTTGTTATCCTACTTAAACAATTTAGGCAAAAGTTTGTGCGAAGAGTATGCCCAAACTGCGGAATGAATGAATCGAGCATGGGTTATTGATACAGTAGTGTGCCTATTGCCTAATAATATTTCAATCATTCGATTAATTATGCTTATTTATAGATTCTGTATTGTCAGAATTCAAAGACAAGCACAAATTAATCGCTCATCGGTTTTATAAATTGCGTATTCCTTGCGTCATTTGTTTTCAATTAGTTCGTGTTGTTTTGTTTATTCGTATAGAATAATATGCATAGTTTACATATAAATAAAAAACAACGAGAAACAAACAAGTTCTGGGCCGATGCCGGTAATGTGTGAACTGGTCAATAAATACTTATTTCCATAGATTTTTTAAGTGCTTACCCCGCACATTTAGAGAAATTTTATACAAATTTTATCATTTTCAAAATATTTCGATCTCGACGGGCCTTGAATTCGCAACTTATACTTTCTAACTTATATTTTTTCCTGTTTCAGAGAGCAAGCAGTGTACCAGCAGCCGAGACAGCGAGTGGATACCAGAGCCAGCCCCTTCCAATCCAGGTCCTTTAAATATCTTCAATGGATCACGGGAACCGAAGATTGAGTACTTACTCACTAGATGCATAAAGACGTTGTGTAAAATTCAAAGCAGTGCTTCCGAAACATGCGATGTTTCTGCCTTAAAAATGTATTTATGGAAATACCGTTTTTGAAGATTTTATACAATGTTTGTAAGCGTAAAAGTTGGTTCGCAGACAAATCCCAAAATTCTAAAATGAATTCTGAAGATTTGGAATGTAATTCGAATGTTACGATTTGATCGATTGGTTGTAAGTTAAGGTAACTAATTTTAACAAGCTGTAGCTGTAAGCGGTCCTTACTATACGTATAAGTTTTTGTTTATGTAAATGGTTTAACTAATAATATCGACTCATTTAGTTTGTAAATAACATTAGGAATCCATCACATTATTGCAAAAGAGAAAAGCTTTGACAATCGAGCAACTTTTGTAGATACAGTCGTAGATAATTTATTAAAATCCAGCCACAAATAAAGGCATAAGAAATAAGTAGAAAAAAATAACACAGAAAATGAGGGCAAACTGCATCTATATCTATTTTCTTAAAACTTTGTCGTAGACTAGTAGTCAGCAAGAAAAATCTAAGCATATTAAAGAAAAACTGAAACGATATTTTATTTTTGGTTAATTATTATGTCATGGATTTTAAAAACATGCATTTTATGAGAGACTGACTACAAATTTGTGGCCCGTTTGCCTCAGCATTTAATAAAGTATTTCATAACTCATTTGCTGATATATGTTCTATTAATACTCATGAGGGATGTGATAATTTATAAAAGATATCTTTATTTAATAGAAGTGTTAACATAGTCAATAAAATGGGCATGTTTTTGCATTATTAAAGCAGTAGTCCACAACACGATATTCAGGGCCCGGTAGTTAGGGCGATTAGGGAGCAAGGCTTGCGGGGTCCGTCCGGTCGCCCTAATTAGGGACCTCTAATCTTATTACAGCTCTCTTAGTTAGGGTAAGGGTACCTGAATATCGTGTAATGGAATACCGCTTTTACTTAAAAATCCTGTAGCATTGTCTAACATGATTTGTAATGAAGTATAAATAATAACTTTGAAGTATATGTATAATAATGCAACTTATCGACCTTTTCATTTAAAGGAACGATTGAATGTTCATTAGATTGTACACTGTAATCGTAATATTTAAATTATACTATTTGAAATGTAAGTTCCTTTTATTTATGTATATGTAGTTTGTTTTAAACCTTTTGCATGATTTATTAGTAATGTAACATAATATTATTTATATTTCTTGGGGTCGTTGTCGAGTTTAATAATAATAAAATAAAGAGGTTAATAAACTGTCATTTCATTTTAAGATTTTTAGATGTAGTTTTGGTGATTAACTATTTTTTGTCAGCTTTTAACCAAATTCTATCATAAGGTGGAGGTTCTCTATTCGATTGTATTTTTATTTGCCAGAAAAAGTGATAACTTTTTATCATTAAATCTTTTAATTTTTATTTATTTTGAATGCTAGTGCTTTTTGTGTAGTGTTTAAATTTGATCTAGATATGAAAAGTCTTTTTGAGTAATCCATAATTATTATATTTTGGTATAATCCCGAGTTGTTCGAGATGACTAGTAATTTTGATATCCTTAATAAAGCCTGAAAATTTAAGACTTTTTAGTTTTTACATATAACATTTAATTAAAAGGTTAAATAATTTATGATGAGATTCTGCTTAAAGTATAATTTAAAACCCTAGTTGAAATACACAGTCACGTACAAAAGTAAATAAAGATTCAGCACCACTACACAACACGCCATCTGTACTCTCCCGTAAAATTTTTCTCTTTACAGCCACACTACAAGAAAAAGCTCTCTTCCTGTACAGAAATACTTTAATCTAACACCACGTTCTAGTTTTTACTTTATAAAGTCTGAAGTCTACTAAAACACCGGTATTTAAGTACCCAGTACTTATAAATGGTTAATAAATACGTTTCATACGTCAATAGTAGGTATACGTTTCAGTAAAAATACATGTTTATGGTTAGTTTTGGAGGGCGACTTTGAACTGGTGAAAGAGCTATGCTCGGAGTTTCTCTGAAGGATTTGCAAATCTCGAGAAGAACTGACTACCGGCAGGGGTAAACGTGTTCAGGAGTGGAGACCGCGACTCGGCAAGCGTAGTGCAGGACGCCCACCAACCAAGTTATGCTCGGAGTATCTCTGAAGGATTTGTAAACCTCAAGAAGAATTGACAACCGGCGGGGGTAAACGTGTTCAAGAGTGGAGACCGCGACTCGGCAAGCGAAGTGCAGGACGCCCACTAAACAAGTGGAAAGACGACCTGCGAAAGGCTGCAGGTAGGTGATGGATGCATTAGGTAATATGAAGACAGGACGCAAGGAGAGTAATTGAGGGAGGTCTACGACCAGCAGTGGACTAGTATAGGTTGATGATTGCTTTGCACGGGTGTTTTATACTTAGAAATCTTCCTTTTGCTTGATGTCTCTATGTATTTAAAAAAACCGCTTCGAAATCTGTTGCGTAGTTTAAATAACTAAGCATACATATACAGGGCGTCCCACGGCCATGCCACATGGAGGGAAAGTATCTTAAATATTGTAGATGGAGCATTTTACTGAAAGAAGACATTATTTTAATTTAAGAAGCAATTTAAACTGCATTCATAGATATTTAAATAATTACATGGTTGAACCGGGAATCGAACCCGTTACACGAGAAAAATAATTATCCCGTAGCTTTATCATACCGATCGAAAGGGTTCATCATATGGACTATTTTCTGTAAAAATCATAGTGGTCAGAAATGAAAGGAAGACCATGAATTTTAACATTTTTAATTATAGGATTAATAGCATTTTAAGTAAATAGTTCACTTACCTTACTCCGAAGCTTTGTATATGTAACCATTAGAACGGGCCTCCCATTTAGCCAACCTGACCAAACATAACACTCAGGTATATTCCCAGATAAACATTGTACTCATAAAATCGAACGACATCGAATATGATCCCCTCAACTCGGACGGTTATTGCCGTGCTTCTGGGGACGTAGTCCTTTACGGCAATGCACTGCTTTTTATTATTTACGAGTATATGGAGTATGGAGATGCATATACGTAATTCTGCGGGTAAACCACTCAATGGGTTAAATGGAAATGGAGCGTAAGAACATCTTAAGAGATTGAGTTTTTATCAGAACATAGACGTAGGTATGCATAGGTAGGTAGAAAAAACGAGGATACAGGCGACTGGCCCCACTACAAAACTGGGACCGCGGTCCCAGTTACCTGATTAGTTTTTTCTTGTTTATTTCGTTGGGCGAGTGGGACCACTCGTAATTTTAACCACAAATCTATTGTTTAAAGTACAGTTGGCATTATGTTTTATTGTGAAAAAAATATAATAAATTACCTTGAGTTCTAACACAACCTAATAATAGGAATTTAAAATTCTTGCATGCAATTCTTTGATAGCTGTCAAATTGACACTGTCAGTCAGAGAGGTAAGATCAATTCTGAACTCATAATATGAACCTATATTTATTTCAAAAATTTGAAGCTATCTACCAGGATATCAGTAATGTTAGAGATCTTAAATGCTTTGAAAAAACCACTTCTGCCATGTTCATGATGTCCTGGTACCTAGAACCTACCTATTTCACGTTCAACTTAACAAAATTATAAATTAACAACAAATCAGCTAGTTTTTCAGAGTCAGTCAAATATACTGAAAAAGAAAATACATTCTTCTGCTTGCTTGCGTTATTTTTAGAAAAGTTGCGTTATTAATATTGAAATAGGTAGGTACCTAGTGCCTACCAGGACATCAGAAACAAAGTAGAAGTGCCCCCTTCACTAAACATCTATCACTAGATTAGTGTTACATAACAGAGAACAAAAAGTATTTTTTCGTAACTGGTTACAAATCAGTGAAGAAAATTGTTTTAACTTAACTGGTTACAAATCAGTTAGTTACCAAAGTGGCTGAAGGGGCTAAGAATAGAGTACCTGTTTTGAAACAAAAGGGCAGCCCTTTTTGGATGTCCTTGACTTTAGGAATCATTCGCATATAGTTTTTTTGACATTCTTACTAAAAAAATACTTCACTGTAATACTAAATAAAATAAATCCTGAGTGAGAATAAATCCTAACTTGATTTTACTGTTAACTGTACATTAAAGCAAATTAGGTACATGGTCCCAGTCGACCGATTCAAAAATGTGATCAGGTAACTGGGACTGCGGTCCTAGTTATGTATGGGCCCAGTCGCCTGTATCCTCGAAAAAACTGAAGACAGGGCGCTATGGCGCTCATTAGGGGAGGCCTATGTCCAGTTGTGGACTAATATAGGCTGATGATGATGAGGTGCTACTATAGTATAGGTACTGTACTTACTTTATAATATATGATAAAGAATTGTGGGAATCATGAGTTTCAAAGACTTAATTTAAAGTTTTTTGAGATGTTTGTTTGTTTGCATGTATGAATGAAAAAATGAATTAAAACTTAATTGTATGTCGGTCACACAAGTAAAAATAAACATTTAATCTTTAATAACAAAGAAAATAACAATAAAGTATTAGCAACAACTAAATAAAAAATAAAAACTAGGTAATATGCTAACTGCAGATGGTTGCAAACAGTCTAGATGTAGCTCAACTGATCCATATCAATACCAGACGTCCGCGTCGCGTCCCCAAGACACTGGCTGCCACGCTGCTGTATGGTAATTCTGATACGTTGCGCCAGAAACTCAACAGCTCTCGGGCTACACGTCGCAAGTAATTAAACAACAACAGGTGGCCTTATTGATGAAAGCTTTTTCTTCCAGGCAACAATATTTAATATGTTGTTGTTAAGAAAATAAATTCGAAAGAAATACATATCGTTTAGTGGCTGCCTATCATGTAAAAAAGTAAAACTTTTTAGTTTGGAACATAAACAAACACGAAAACAAACCCTTCGGTTTTTTAATAATAAAATAATAGAAACCCACATGAATGTACCTACATAATTTATCCACGTACTAGTAATGGAGGTTAATTTAGGTATAAGTTTTTCTATACTTACTAACCCTGCTTTGGTACATCGATCGTTTTACACGTCAAATACTTATTTGCGATTCGCCAGGGTCAACTTCTTGATTATTGCTCTGTGATCTGCCAGGATCAGATTGATCCATTGTGCCGGGCGCGGGGGGCAGTACAAATGATATAAAAAGGTGGTTAAAGGGTTAATACTGCATTTACCCAGCAATATGACCTGATAAATAAATTTGAACAAAAAGTACTGAAAAGCCCATGTAAATCAGCAATTTTCTAACATGCGTTCGCTCAGCGTCGTAAAATAAAGCTCTATATACACAAGAGATCCCGAAGTTCCATAAATCAGTGGACAACATTGTCGCTGCTCGCATCGCGCTAAAAGTACAATAAACAGTCGGACATTCCGGACAAATAAGTATCGAAATGCATCACTATCAGAAGTTACTCTACAACTCCTGTTCTAAATAGGTTAACAGTTGCAATACTCATGCCAAGATTAAAATAAAAGAAAATATATTATTTTCAAAAATCCATTCAGTAGCTTTTGCGTGAAGGAGTATCAAACATCCTTACATACTTTTATAATCATCATCATCATCATCACCAGCCTATAATAGTCCACTGCTGGACATAGGCCTCTCCTAATGAGCGCCATATATACTTTTATAATATTAGTAAGAAATTTATACCTACTAATATAAATTTGTACATAGACGTTTTCTGTGGCACGGTGGGCGAAGGCGACGCATCGGTTGTGGGTTTCCGCCCGATTCCCGCCTTGGGAGAAATATTTATACAATCTGCAGATTTGTTTAGGATGTACGTACATGATGTTTTCTAAACAAAATATTTAGTAGGTATAATGTATTTGGTATATCATGTTTTAGTACCCATAGCACAAGTTCTGCTCAACTTTGGTCTAGCTAGATGATTCTGAGTGAATTGTGCATCATCTTTTTATACCGATATAAACATTGGCCATCTGTGGAACTTCGTGGACTGATATGATGACGATGATCATCAAACTATGATACAATATATATGTAGGTAGATGTAGTTATTAGTGTTAAGTTTATATGTTACTATAAATTGTGATGGTGCAATAAAGACGTTATCTATCTACAATTTATTTGGTATTGACATGCATCTGTTGAAATATTTCTAGATTATTTACAACTATATGCATTTTTTCAATTGTAAAAACACGTGTGAGTTTCAAGTTGTAGTTGTAATTTTCTTGTTATTCCATTCTTTTATTGTAATTTTCTTTGCTATTTATCTGGTGTTGAGTATAAACACAGTGATTTCAGAAAAAGAAATCATTTTATGAATAAGACTGTATAGATAGTTTTGGTAACAGGCAATGTGCAGCTACTAGTGACCATTAAAGCACACATAGCTGGCGCTGGGCCAGGGCGTCCGTCATGACTGTTATCCAATTATTACAGCGTATTGCTGGTTGTCTCTACAACGGAGGTAGAGCTGTTAGGTTTCTTAATGTGGTTGACAAAAACTATAACATACTAGTATATACCCGCGGCTTTGAACGCGTTGTTTCTATGGAAACGTTTGAAGGCTTTTTCTATGCCATGGGAACTAATTTATGGGATCAAAGTAAGGGTACTTGTGTGTTACTTATGTGTTTCAGCCCGATCTATAAATAATTCCGGACAGTCCACACAGCATCATCTAGCCCCAAGCTAAGCAGAGCTTGTGTTATGGGTACTAGATGACTGATATACTTAATACAATACATTACATAGTTATTTTTTTATTATACATAGAAAACACCCAGACCAACGGAACAAATTTCTGCAGATCGTACACAAATTTGTTCCGAGGCGGGAATCGAACCCGCAACCTCCTGCGTCACAGGCGGCTCTTCACCCACCGCGCCACATCGGTCGTCAATCGATCTGTTCAGTGGTTTTTGCGTAAAAGAGGAAAAAACATTCATACATCAATATTAACAGGGATAAAGATATAGCTGAGTCAATATATCAATTACTTACTGAATTTGATTGATGAACTGTAGGAGTTTATTTTTTGAAGCGTTTCATTCAAATGTGAATTAGATTTGTTCGCTTTTCATTCCACTTCAAAAAAGGTTCTAAATTGGAGTGTATTTCTTATGTGTGTTACACACATCATATCTTTTAGCTAGAGATCATTTTGAAGATTCTTTTTTATTTGCACCATAAGATTAAAATATCAGTTGGATCCGTTTTTCCGTTTTTAACTTTAACTTTTATAATATGTATTAGTGATGATTTATAAAGAGTTCAGGTAAATTTTTTCCATCAACCTCCACACTAGGTAAAGAGTATCGAAGAGATTCAAAAAAATAAATGTCAGTAACTCAAGTTTCCAAAAGCCTAAATAAAAGAAGAAGAAAGAGAAAGCAATGTCAAAATAACACTAACAAACCCTGTTTCTCGAATACTATTAAATCGTACACTTGAACCAGACTAGGCCCCATTCCGTCATGCAACGGTGTCTAGGTCAAAGAGCATCACATTACCCCAATCGCGTGCATGTACACGTGTTATTTGATGCAATATTGCTGCTACCATGTACCAAAATACCTAAAATATATACAAGCTTTGACCAGCTTCGCCTTAAGAATGTACACCTTAACTGAGCTGTAGGTGTAGATCCTTACAGTTGGGTTTAACAATTGGGCAGGTAGGGTTAGATTCTTACGGTTGGGTTATAGTTGGGTTTAACAATTGGGCAGGTAGGGTTAGATTCTTACGGTTGGGTTATAGTTGGGTTTAACAATTCGGCAGCTGTAGGGTTAGATTCTTACGGTTGAGTTATAGTTGGGTTTTAAATTTGGACATAGGGGTAGATTCTTACGTTGGGTTTACAGTTGGGTTTTAGACTTAGGCAGCTGTAGGGGTAGATTCAATTACGGTGGGGTTACAGTTGGGTTTTACAGTTAGGCAGCTGTAGTGATAGATTCTCACGGTTGGGTTACAGTTATGTCGTACATTTTATTTATCACACCTATGTTTTCTCTCTGCCGGACAAATGTCTCCAAACTCTTCCAGGATTCGCGTTACCTAGCCAGTGTAACCAGTGTAACACTTGGCATCCGAAGACTATAACCCATTTAAATCATTTTAGGTATTTATGGAGCCAGTACGGATTTCCGAATTCTAGTACGTATCCACCCCGCAATATCCATAGCGCATTTGGCTTGGGCGCCGGCTTACCGACACGAGTGCTGTGACGGTTTTGATGCTCCGACCCTTTGTGGCATTTGCTCTTTTGGGATTCACTTAGTTGCGGTTCAGACTGACATAATAAAAAATTTATTCTGTCTACGGATGGGTTTTAGAGTGTACGCGAATGTTGAAAAGGTGTTTGCGGAAAAAATCTTCAAAATTCAAAACCTCCAATATTAGAGTTTGTACAAGGAAAATCTATTATAAGTCTATAATCACTTGAAAGTTTATAATGGCTAAGAAAGAGACCGTTTTGTTGCTGAATTAATTAAATTTTGTATGTGAATATAACAATTAATAGTGGATTATTCACACAGGATCTTTTTCACTAAGCTAAATACAGCTGAATCGTAAGAATTATTTTTTTCCATAGCATCTTACTATTATAATAAATGGGAAAGTCTGTGTGAATGTTTGTTATATGTAATCTCCGTAATTATCTATGTTACTTTATTAACAACGAAAATTACAAGCAAGGAATAGAAAAATTACAACTAGTATTTACAATTGAAACTTATATATGAAATTTAGTACATAAATACTTTAGGACCCATTAAAATTTGGAAATTTTATCCTCTGAAGGGGTTAAATAGGGTGGTAAAGTTTGTATGGAAAATTATTTTTCCTTGGTTCGATTCACTCAAAACTTGGTATAAATAAACTATGGAGTAAATAATTAAACACGTAATTTTTATTATTTTTATCTATTAACCCCTAGGGGGTGTGCAATAAATTTCTGAAATTTGTACGTTTTTTCGTACAAATACTCGTACAAATACTCTGGTTCGCGTGAGAAGCCACGGGGCGCATCTAGTCTGAAATAAAAGGAATACCGTGAACAGATCAAACAGAAGAGAACAGAACAGACAAAGCGGACCTTCGCTTACTGCGCCACATCGGTCAAGATACTACCTGAACTGCTACCTTAGTATTTGTGTACATAACTGACAAAAGTTCTAGACTACAGCGCGCGATTCACAGTCGGATATTATTGTTTTCCCAACACGTTTTGTATGTATTGGACAATAATTATATCCTATGGAATACTCTTGGCATCCGTTACATTATCAACTACCTATTGCAATAAGATTGTCATACTGCAACTAAACCTAACTAATATATCTTTGAAATGTATTTTTATAGTTAAATAATTGTGCTTAGAATGTAAGAATCTAAGAAATAAATGTATCTTTATCTATTAGTTCCTAGGTCTACTACCTACTAACTACCAACTTAGTAACTAACTATTAGTTTTTAGGTCTACTCGAAGGAATCGGTATATTTCCGGAGTAAAAATGAAGCATAGTCAGTTCCGTGTAAACTGAATAATTATTCTGATCTAAAGAGCAACCCCAACCGTGTTTAAATGTACCAAGGGCAGACAATTTGCCAGTAGCGTTCGTTATCTATCCCCCAGGGCAAACTGCTATCTTTGACGAAAGAAATACTTATCCCGAATC
This sequence comes from Eupithecia centaureata, assembly GCA_944547425.1. Classification (NCBI taxonomy): domain Eukaryota; kingdom Metazoa; phylum Arthropoda; class Insecta; order Lepidoptera; family Geometridae; genus Eupithecia; species Eupithecia centaureata. Next base: position 3,504,357 of record OX155693.1, on the reverse strand, counting down.
GTTCTAATTTATACGCACGAGCGTACTTATTCGAGATTTATAAAACGCTGCGTGATTTGTACGTGCAATACATGTAAAGTCTTGTATTTAATCTGTATGAATTTTTGATTTATGGTTGATGATTGCGGAGATTTGTCAGTCGTGTCAACTGCTAGAGCCAGTACCTACAGGTAGATGGTGGTTATTGCTTCCATAATATCGTTTTATCAATTTATATTGACGATTCGTCAACGGTCCGTCAACGGCGCGTCAAAATTTTCTGATTCGATTTTCTGTTAAACTGAACGGTGACTTTACTGATTTATGTCGGCCTTTCGAAATCATTATTTATTAAAAAATCTGTGAAAGTTACTACCCCGATAATTGGGGAGATGATATTTCGAACTTATCTTAGATTGTGTTTAAAAACACGGTTGGTGAAACTTATCTAGTTAAAATATTTATTGAAAAATATTGCACAGATTTTGCTATTTATTTATCTCATTGTAGTTTCATTAGGTTTTTGTCAAGAAATGTAACCGATGTTCTTCAGTTATGTCATAATGCTGGACAATCCACACAGCATCATCTAGCCCCAAGCTTAGCAGAGCTTGTGTTATGGGTACGAGATGACTGATATACTCAATACGGAACAAATATATGCAGATCGTATACATTTGTCCTCTCCTGAGTCGCAGGCTGACCTTCGCCCATCGCGCGACATCGGCCGTCGAATATGTCTTTTCATTTTTGATTGGTTATTTTATTATCTTGACATTAGATAAACATCGGTTATGGCGCTTGAATGTGTCACTGTCTGTATTTCTGTCACGAGAAAACCCTCGCTATCCCGTTCATCAGAGGTGCGTTATGGCAGACACTTACAGTCTTACCACAAAAAACAATGACACGTGTTTAACAGTTGTTTAGCAAAAGTCATCCTACATGTTAAATAACTGTTAAACACGTGTCTAAGTCGTTTTTTTGTGTTAAGGCCGTTAGATTCTATTCCCCCCGCGCCTAGAATCAGTATCTACCATCGTAACTTAACCGGCGACGCACCCTCTGCACCCGACAACAGCCCGGTAACGCTGTCATGGCCATCTGCGGTCAACAGCATTAAAGTTCATTCGAAAAAAAACAGTATCTACCTAGCAGAAACAAGGTTAGAGCGGAGGTACAGTGCCTTATGAAACAAATCAATGGACGCCAATCGGTGGTATCATCAGTGCCATCTGTTGCTATATCTTGGCACCAACTGGCTCTTGCCCGGCACAATGCCATTCTTCGGGATAGCTGTACAAATTGCGGAGAATTGGACAGCATCCAGCTTTGAGGCTAGCCCGTAATGACCAAAAAACTTTATTGAAAGACTTGGTCAGCTAAGTGTTTTTGTGCCGAATTCGGTAAAATATTTTCAGAAGGTTGCAGTCCTTTCGTGAAAAAAAAATATGAAGACCACTTTATTCTAGTTTTATTACTTATAATTAACATGCATAAGAATCTTATAGGTAGGTCACACAAAACAATCGAAATAAAAAAATCACTACATGGTCCCCATATCCCTTTGTATGCTTAAATCTTTAAAACTACGCAACGGATTTTGATGCGGTTTTTTTAATAGATAGAGGAGGGTTTATTCGAACGAAGCCGGGGCGGGTCTCTATTAAATTATATTAGTCTATAACAGTCAGACGGCCTAATCGCTGAGAGCTATTTTCCCCAGGCAACCTTGGGATGGAGCAGAAGATAATCTTAAACAAACGAATTTTTTGGAGAAAACGTCCAGCACAAACTGCTGCTACCTTTTACTACACAGACACCCGATAAAAAGAAATTTTCGGAAATTACTTTTTTCTGGTCTTCTTCGTAGATTAATAATGGATTTATCTCAATTATAAATAATGTCTAAAAAATGTTTCCAATTTATCATCTACAATGTAATTCATCTTCCATTCTGTCAGAAAGACGTGCCTCATTGAAAGACGCGGCTTACATAAAAACTATAAGTACCTTCATAAAACAGAATTATTCCTTCTAATAAAGATCTATAAAACTGTTATGCAACCCCTACGAAGCCGAAACGGGTTGATAGTAGGTAATACCCATAAGAAGGAAGCCATAAATGCATTCAGAATCACGAAACTAGCTAAAGTTAAGTAATCCATTCGACTTAAGCCACCTATTGTCCAAATAATGGTGAAAAACTCAAAGTTCTAAAAGGCAAAGTTATTTAGAAAGTGGAATGATCGTAAGCGAAATCCTGCCGCTAAAAGTTTCCGAACTAAACTAAGATTCCGAAGCTTTTGTGTGTTTATGTGCTTTTAAGAGTTTTGTTTTTATGCTATTGCTATTTTCCGGGAAGTTTGGTGCATTTCAGGTTGTCATCAAAATTTATTTTAAAGCTTCTTTTACACCGCTAGTTTAAACTACCAGAAAAACGATATGAGGGGTTTTTCTCAGGATCAACAGACAACAGACCTACATAGATAAGTTTATTTTTATTTTTATTCATGATATTATAGTAACGAGTAGGTTGGTATGCTTGGTATAAATCTTGTTCTTAACCCTTTATCGCACGCCACAAAAAAAAAACAAGAATCTATGAGAACCAACACAGAAAGAGATGGTAAACAATCAAAATATTTACGCAAGACTAACCATGTTCGTTGTCCAAATGAAATAATAAAAAGTTTCAAACTAACTTCATTAGGAATTTCCTTTATTCTCGCAGCGATAGGGTCTTGATTAAAGTCCTTAGTATCTACGATCACTTAAGTAAGTAAGCAAACGATATTAGATATTAGCGAGTATTACTGGAATGTGTTCCAGCTTCCAGTATCTAAGGTAGGGAAACTTCTAACATTACGCAAGGGTCGTAAAAAGGAATTTGATATCGCACAAGTTGTGCACTACGCGTTATATTAGGTATATTGGCTAGGTGCCGTGAGTATCAAATAAATTCTGAGTGTTTTTTACCTTTCGCTTGAGAGCATCTCTTTTATCAGTAACTGAGGGTAGTAAACACTAATATCGAGAATATTAGGTAAGTATGTATATTCTTTAAATTGTTGACAAAGAACTAAAGTTATCGACATAGCTCAACGTATTAGCAAGCTGAAGTGGCAGTGGGCCGGCCATATCTCGCAAAGAACCAAAAACCGTTGGGGTAAACGTGTTCTTGAGTGGAGACCGCGACTTGGCAAACGTTCCGGCCAGGTGGGTTGACGATCTACGAAAGACTGCTGGCAGATGCTGGATGCTTCAAGGTGAAGACAGGGCGCTATGGCGCTCATTAGGGGAGGCCTATATCCAGCAGTGTACTAATACCTCTATAGGCTGATGATGATGATTTTGTTTAAATAATACAAACTACCCAAAGGTTAGCTGGTAGAGAATTCTATCTAGCATTATGCTCGCCCATGTACAAATTTTGTGTAATAAAGTATATTCTATCTAAATGCAGCTACATCCAAATGAAAGTTAACAGCCCAAAACAAAGTAGTTTGTGTAAATGTTTAATGATATGAGAGAATATACCTACATTTAAAGACTCTGAACATTAATTCAGAGAATAGCCTCGGAATGAAATTACGATCGAAGATACATTCATCCCGAGTCGGGAATCAAACCCGCAACCTGGATATTTGCACGCTGCGCCACAGAAGTCGTAAAGTATAACCGTATCCGTGCTAATTCGCAAAAAATCTCTAGATGTGGACGCAAAAATAGTTAACTAAATTAAACTGTGGAGCGCGCGCGGAATTGTGACGAGTTCTAATGAACCGTCCAGTCTTAGCGGGAACTTTACGAGATATATGAGCGGGGAATATGAAATTGCTTGGAACGTAAGGGTTATTTTGAGTGGGAGCGTAGCGTTTTTATAGAAAACGTAGCGATTTTGAGTCAGAGCGTAGCGTATGGGTAAGTCGATATGAAATAGTAGCAGAAGAATATGAAAAAAGAAAGGAATATTAAATTGTTTTGTATTTTAAAGTTACTTTTAGAACTGAATAATAGTCTGTTTGAGTGGAAACACAGGGATTTTGAGTGAAGCGTGCATGTAGGGTTTGGTATGGATAATGATATGTTAGGTAAATTGATATCAAAATTGGTGAGTAAATTATAATATGGAATTTTACTACATAATATCGTGGAATATCCAAAATACTTGGAACATAAGGATTATTTTGAATGGAAACGTAGCGTTATTGAGTAAAAACGTAGCGAAAGTAGCGAGTTTGAGTTGGTGCGTAGCAAAGTGAATAATCATATATACCTATATAAAAGAAAGTCGTGTTTGTTACAACACTTATAACTCGAGAACGGCTGGACCGATTTTTATGATTTTTGTGTTTTTGGATTTGTCTTCGTCGGGAATAGCATATTATGTATAAAAATATGATATTTGACAAATAAATAAATTTCCCAGCGGGCGACGCTGCGGGGCGCAGCTAGTTCTAAATAAAACTAGATGGAGTTCTCAAAAAATCGGGAATTTTACGAGCTATATTAGCGGGAAATATAAAATTGCTAGGAACGTTAGTATCTGAGTGGGAGAGTAGTGAATTGAAGTTTCTAATCTAGGATAAACCCTAAGACACACGAAACAGTAGGTACAGGAAATTTCGGTTCACCTGAGTATTTAAATCTATACGAAGGAATATCACACAGTTGAACGCATAATATTATAAAATCGAATCGTACTTACGCTACTCCCAATGTGTGTTTGCATGTGTGTGGTTTGTCTGTCGCATTTTCAAGCGTCTTGAGGACGTTTACGACTGGTATTCACAATATTCACATGGATCAGTTGCGTTACAGATTGCTAGCAACTGTCTGCAGTTTGCTCAATATTTTTTGCATATGCATGGGAGTGATATACTCAATTTGACTAAATCCCTTTTTAATAAATGAAGAAAAAAAGCTCATTGGTTTCAATTGCTCACTCTAGTTTTAATTTGTTTCTATTCTTTGATTTTTATTTTCTATGTTAATAAATATTTATAGCTATTGCTTCTAGAACCTTAGTTCCCGATAAGCTTAGTTCTATTTGTTCTCGTTCCGCTTATTTTAAATTTTTGCCTTATGTTTCGAGCTGCAAAAATAATAAAACACACGATGGTCAGTATTTAAGTAACAAAGTCACTTCTCGCCGTGGTCACTTTATTAAAACTGTGGGTAAGTAAGAAAAATAAATGAATGAGTAGAAAGACCAGGATTTTAATAAGAGGATGATGGCTTAGATTAAATTATGAAACTTTCGTCTGGTTTCTAGAAACATCTATGTTTTCAATGAAAGTAAAATATATAGAAATAAAAGTGAGCACTTTATTTGCTAGTTTTAATCATGAAAAATGAATTTCATGATGTTTCAAAGAGTCCTGTAAGATGTAAAGGAAAAAAAAGCACTTTGACTAATTCTTTGTTTCCAATTATTATTGTATGTTTTACTTATTTATGTTGCGCCAAATTCGGTTTCCTGTAAAAATAATAACTAGGTACCTACCTACTATTAAAACCGTTTTATATCACTTAAAATAAAACTCTATTCAAATTGGGTAAGCAAATAGTGCAATCTATTAAAACTGTTTCATTCCAGAGACTCGGAAACATTTTAATAAATCAGAAATAGAAAAAAGTTTGATCTAATAGAAACACATCGTACTGGCCGGAACGTGTATGCTTTTTACCGTGAATTTCAAATTTCGAATGCGCGCTTTATTGGTTGTCACTTTGATGTGTCACATCCCGGTGATTGCTGGCTGGTTCGAAATATAAAAGTGCACATTGCACAGACAGATTCTGCAATTTAAATTCAAATGTTTTGGGATTGGGGTAGCTTTCAGCATGGCGGTTTATATTATGTTGGTACCAACTGTTTTTGTTTCTGTGTGGTATGTAGGTACCTCCGATCAGACTGATCGGAGCTGACTTTGATGTTTTTACTTATTTTGACAGGCATTTATTTCTGTTTAGTTTTGTATCCGGTGTTTTGTTTGTATTTTGCTATAATTAGTGACAGCGACATAATCACAGAGTGATTAAGCTCTGTAAATATATATTTTTTAAATGTAGGTACCTATACCTATTAATATATCCTTCCTTCACTGCTGAAAATTCCTACCCATACAAGGGTGGGGCTTGCCATGATCCCTAAGCTTGGCATAGGTTCCGTCTTCGATCGTCATTAATTATAACACAGGCAAAAAAACATGACATGGTAAGTAAGGGAAACACCACGACAAACTAAAGTTGTAGACGTAAAGGAATTGAACAATCGACGAAAGCTAGTGTATCTGCAAAGGAAAAAAATAAATAATAATAATAATTCTGGGTAATCCACACAGCATCATCTAGCACCAAGCTAAGCAGATCTTATGTAATGGGTAATACATTACAAATACTTAGATATATTTTAATTAAATATAGAAAATACCCAACCGACATAAACCGAAACCCTGCAATAAATATTTGCAGATAAAAAATGTTTAAAAAATATTGTCTCTAGGCGGGAATCGAACCCGCAACCTTCTGCGCTGCAGGCGGACATTCGCCCGCCGAGCCACTGTGGTCGTCAAGAAGAAGAAAACAGAAAAGGCTCAAAAGAGGTTGTATTGTAAAAATTGTTGAAAACAACTCAAAGTTTCTCACAAAGTAGTTCAAACAAGTAACAAAATAATTCGGCCAGTCCACTGGCGTTCAATAGATACAAGTAATCGGAACTTTTAGTTGGATAGACTCAAATTATCACTTGTGAGAACTTTTGATTGGAAAAGTGTAGGAATCAGTCAAGTGGGCTTAGGTTTTTTATTCTCTATCAAAACACCGATGGGTAACTTTATTTACATACTAGCATCTGCACGCGTCTTCGCACTTGTTGTTTCTATGTAAACGTCTTAAGTCTATTCCTATCTCATGAGATGGAAAGAGATATAAATAGGCTTGAAAAGTTAGTGCATAAGTCCAGATACAAACGGTCTTGAAAATTTGATGCATAAGTCCATAGAATGCCTATGAGAGTGACTTAGTCAATTCGGCTAAACTCCTTTCTAAAAAAAAAAAAAAATTATGTCTACACATAGAAACAACGCGTTCGAAACGCGGCGTTCAGATACTAGTACCTAAATAAACATATTTCCTTAACCTTCCATTTTTATATTTTTAATATAAGGTAATCTATTACACCTAACATAACCCAACATGGCCTACATTTGCCCAAACATCCTCATTACGAGAGTGACGTAACATCCGATGGCCCATTAGGTTTTACTTACCTATGGGACTTAATTAAGGTATCTGCGCAAAGCTATTAGTTAAGTTTCGCTTCATTGACTACTGATCATTCGTAGATACTCTTATATCATAGAACATAGATAGCTACGTAAATATTATATCGCACAGAACGGACTATCGCATCAATTCTTTAAATAAACTTCACTCTTTTGTCTAAAAACTTCTAGTGTTGATTGACACACTGTTTTTTTTTTTATGTCATAATAAAACATCTTTATTAACAAAGAAAATTACAAGCAAAGGAATTGAAAAATTACAACTAGTATTTACAATTGAAACCATTGAGCTAACTGAATTTTATTATGTGATTATCGACAAACATAGTCGTAAAGCCAGAAACCGATTATCGATGTAGGTTTTTAGGAAATATCTAAGGTTTTAATTAGTAAGTACTGATATTTATTCCGTTATAGTAAGATCATCGTCATTAATCCGAAAACCTGGTATCGATGTAAGTTTTTAAGAAATATCTAAAGCGTTTATTAGTACATCATCATCATCAGCCCATATTAGTCCACTGCTGGACATAGGCCTCCCCTAATGAGCGTCATAGCGCCCTGTCTACAGCTTGACGCATCCAGCATCTGCCAGCAGTTTTTTGCAGATCGTCATCCCACCTGGCCGGAGGGCGTCCTACACTACGTTTCCAAGTCTGGGTCTACACTCAAAAACACGTCTACCCCAACGGTTTATTAGTACACTGATCTTTATTGTGTAATTTATCGACAATCATCTTCATAAAGCCGGAAACCGTGCATCGATGTAGGTTTTTATGAAAGATTGATAAGGAAATTGATCTATATTGCACTACTGTGCATGCAATAATAAAGATATTATCATGGGAACTGAATAATGAGATTAAAAGTAGCCTATGTGTTATTATGTGCTATGTAGGACGCCCTCCGGCCAGGTGGGATGACGATCTGCGAAAGACTGCTGGCAGATGTTGGATGCGGCAAGCTGAGGACAGGGCGCTATGGCGCTCATTGGGGGAGGCCTATGTCCAGCAGTGGACTAATATAGGTTGATGATGATGATGATGATGTGTTATTCCAGGCCTAGAATTATGTCTATTCCAAATCTATTCTGTTATTTTGTTCAGTCTATTCAGCCTGGTAATAGATAACTGATTATATTTAGCATAAATAGATTTTTTTTATTATACATAGAAAACACCCAGACCAGCGGAACTTTCTGCAGATCGTACACAAATTTGTTCCAAGTCAGGAATCAAACCCGCAACCTCTTGAATGAAGCAAAGATACAAACAAAAAGTTGAGTATCAAACTTCATGGTACTACAACAAGACCAAACTCATGCTAGCAAATAGCACTGGTGTTGGTTTTTATTCGTTGCTGAAAAAAGGAAAAATAGTCTGAAGTGTCCGTTTTAATGACTCACCAGACTAATTAATGAAGCAATTTGTCTGTTATTTGTAAATGGAGCTCGTTACTTACCTAATGGGAATACCTATATTTAAGGCTTGACCTATCTATTACAATAAGTGTTTAAATATCTGATAAATTTGATACGCGAGTCTTAAAACAGAAGAAGACTGTGGTAGTGCTTTGTGTCTTGGGATAAGTTTATTTAATACTAGCAACCCGCCCCGGCTTCGCACGTATAAACCTTCCTCTTGAATCAATCTTTCTATTTAAAAAAACCGCGTCAAAATCTGTTGCGTAGTTTTAAAGATTTAAGCATTCAAAGGGACATAGGGATTGTCGTGAAGCACAAATACTTGATTTTTCTGAAGTGAAACAACGGATACTTGGAGTACAAATATATTTCTTCAATTACAACAGAGTAATATTTCTAAGTCTTAATATGACCTGCTGGCTTGGCGCTTGGAATCGAAGTGCCCGAATTATTTCCTCATTTTACATCACAGCTCGGTATGGCGGCAAAATCGTTCTTCAGACGTGATTGGACAACGTTGAGCGCTCACTACTGGCTGACGCTTTGAGTCCAATAGCGTGCTACGACTGTGGCGCCAACCGTTATTAGTGTTACTACACAGAATCACATTTGACAACTACATAAATGAGGACTGAGTGATCATAATTATTCAACCATTTACAAAAATCACGACATTCGGCCATACGACATCGTACAAACCTCCGGATGTGCGATTATTCTCAAGTTAATATGTCAATAACTAATTGTATAATTATACACATAAGTATGAACTAAATCAAATAATTTTAAAATATTCAACAATCTTATTAAATTTACATAATTTTAACATCTTACAATTATGTTGTTAATTCGTATATTCATTAAAAAGTAGGATTTCAAAAAAAACGTTATGGAACTAGCTAATTTTCTTTATCAAACTAGAATCACTTTCTGCACTGTCTAAGTCACGACATTCGGTTTATTCATGTTTTTGTGTTAACTTTATTTTAGATCATTTATCGGTACATACATTATCGACGCTGTCATCGCTGGATAAATCATTAGCAGTAAGAATCGGAGGCTGTACAATTACCGATGGTCTCATCCTATCTGCTCACATAATGGTTTCAAATTTTCATTTGTTATTAAATCCTGGTATATTGGTGATTTTATTTATTTATTTATTAATCATAATATTATTCATTCATTAATATTTATATTTATTTTGTATCTATCTTTGCCGATAACTTTATATTTTATCCTAAATGGTCCTATAAATTTAAACAATAGGTAGTTTATGCTGTTTCCGCTATTGTGACAATGAGTGAGTAATCTTAACTAAATCGCCTACACTAAAAGTAGCAGCAGAAGTCCTTTTAGTATCATGTTTAATTTTATTCTTGTTTCTTTTTTTTTTACCCATATTATCCGTATGGCTACAGGTTTGACATTTGTATCGATATCTAATTTGTTACTCAAATTGTTTCTGAATTTGACACCAAATAAGACTTCCGCCGCTGACTTTTGTGTTCTTACATTCAGTGTTATTGATGCTCCATTGTATTTTACCCAGTCATGTATCCCAGTCACGTTCATCTTTACTAGAACCACATTTTATAAGATCATTTTAAAATGTCTGGTTAAATTGTTCAGCTTGACCATTCGCTCTGGGACACGCCACTGTGTTCAATACATGTTTAATACCATAATGGTCACAAAATACTTTAAAAGTATTTGACATAAAAGACGTCCCACAATCAGAGATTATACGGGCTGGTAATCCAAAGTCATGAAAAATACTTTCAAGAAACTTTTATGTAATTTTGCTTTTCGTGTCTCACACCTTTGGCAAAGACATATTTAGTAAATCCATCTACAATAGTAAGAATATAAGCATTACCTGTTTTACTTTTTTACAAAGGGACCTAAGTGGTCGATATGAACTGTGTGAAATGAAATGGGATGCTTACTTTCCCTATTGGATACAAATATCCAGCTTTTCTTTTTGAGACACTATCCTAATTATAAGCACATTCAACATAATTTTTTAATATTTTAACAATATGTCGCATTTTAGGGAACCAGAATTGACTTTGAATCTTTTCAAGGGTCAACCTAGTAGTTCAGCAGTCAGCACCCGATTTACGTACAAGACTACTATTACTTCCAAAGTCAATGTAAGCCATTATATTCCTACTATTTATTTCAGCTTCTTGTAAAACTTATCATTGGTGTTATTGTCAGTGGTTATTGTAAGCGTTTTACGTTCGTTACTATTGACTATTTGACTAACCCTTTTTTGTAGTCCGTGGAGCAAGAGGTACAAGTTCACATGACTCAAAGTTATGTCCAACCCTTAAACACTTCTGACACTTAATGATGGTTTTTGGGCATTGAGAGAAAACATGACCTTCTTCGCGGCAGTTAAAACAAGAGCCCGAAGATCCGAATGTACCGGGTGTCGTATTATTAAGTTTAGGAGTTTCAAAACGTCGTTTTGAAATAGGGGTGCTGCCACTAAGACCTTGGGAGCAGAGAAAATTCAACAAATCTTCTGGTTCCTTACAATTTAAAACGTGCGCACCGTTTCGAACAGACTTATCAAATATTCCGTGAATTATACAATCTACAGCGTCTTTACCGTTAATTCGGCACCTGTTTAAGAGACCTAATTTATCGTAAAAGTATTCACACAAGCTTTCATCTTTACGTGTCGTGCGACTTATCATCTCTTCTAGTAGTTGACCGTAATTTTGTTCGTTGGGGAAAGCCTTTTGCAGCTTGTGCTGCCATTCCTCCCAACTGAATATAACTGTCGATAGTGACTCGTACCATGTCTTTGCAAGTCCTGACAATTTTTGCAGAGCAAAATGGATAGTTTGCTTCTCGTTCCACTCGTAGATAATGCTACTCTCGTTGACTTTCCTAATCCAACTATCTACAGACTGGTTTTTGTTCGCGGGATCGTACTCGGAAATTACGTTGAACATATGGTTGTTACTAAGTCGATGGGATCCTGACTCTTCAGCCTGACGTACATTATGTAAAGTTTTCAGTACCTCGTTTTCTGCTGCCTCACCATGCTGTGGTTGTAGACTAAAAGTTTCATGGTTAATGTCCTCCACGATCCATCCGGATCGTCTTTTACGGCGAGCAAGTGGTCTTGGAGCAGGCATCCTTCTAGTGGAATCCATTACCTCGAAATAAATAAAACTGTATTACAAAGTATTCAGTCCAAGCTAGCCACGTAGTCTACTACGGATGGATCACTTGCAACTGAATCCAACTATTGCCTATTTGAACTTGATTTTAACTAGTTGCACTTGATTATGTTTGACCTTTATTAGTTGTGTCTACTAGTTGTGTTTAATTTGTACTAGAGTTTATATTTTTCAACTTGGCTTATTTTGTTTTTAATTGTACGTGCTGTTTAATAATTGTGCTTAATTTGTGCTCAACCTTTCGAAGCGCACTTAACTTTTGTAAATTTATGCTCGTTTATTACTAATTGTGCTTAATTTGTGCTTGACTTTTACTGATAGTACCATTCGTTTACTAATTGTGCTTAATTTGTGCTCAACTTTTCGAAGCGCACTTAACTTTTGTAAATTTGTGCTCGTGTATTACTAATTGTGCTTAATTTGTGCTTGACTTTTACTGATAGTACCGTTCGTTTACTAAATGTAATTTAAATGTGCTCGATGTTTACTACTTGTGCTGAATTTGTGCTTGGCTTTTATTGATCGTACCGTTCGTTTACTAATTGTAATTGAAATGGACTGGATCTTTACTAATTGTGCCTAATTTGTACTTACTAGATAATGTTCAAGTCAGAGTCAATGTGCAAAATTTATCGGTACTTAAATTCAAACAAATTGACAATTAGTTTTTGGGGCTTGCTACAAAGATCAGATCAGCTTGAGAAGAGTTTTGCTTCAACTCAAAAACTATCCTAACCCAAAAAGGTAAAGGTTTCTTGTTCGATAGCTTAATTTACCTTTTTAACAGGACTAATTTCGCTACTGAGCGGTTTTTATCAAAGGAACCGTCCATCATTGAGTCACATGAACTGGACGGTGGTAGCGTTATACTTAATAAATATAAAATTCTGCACTACACGTGATAATAAACCTTATTTCGTAACAAAAATCACAAAATAAACTATAAAGGCGCGTCATCTGCTAAACAGGGCTGTCTTGTCGCTCGGGTTGGCATACTTAGCCTAAATTCTGTCTTTTCTCATAGGGGTAGATAGGTGTTAATACATAACCATGCCTCGAATCTACTGAATCACTTAAGCGGTGGCGTACTTAGCCTAGCCATGGCATACATAGCCATTAGAAGTGATTACAGCAAACTTGGCAATCGAACGATCAGCGGCGTACTTAGCCATGGCATACATAGCCATCAAAACTAATTTCAGCAAACTTGGCAATCGAACGATCAGCGGCGTACATAGCCATGGCATACATAGCCATTAAAACTGATTACAGCAAACTTGGCAATCAAACGATCAGCGGCGTACATAGCCATGGCATACATAGCCATTAAAACTGATTACAGCAAACTTGGCAATCAAACGATCAGCGGCGTACTTAGCCATGGCATACATAGCCATTAAAACTGATTACAGCAAACTTCGCAATTGAACTCACATGGTTTTCTGAGGCACTGGGTAGGGGTCCCGTTAAATAACACATTTAATACTGTTCAAAGTTCTTGGCCATTCTACGTTATGAATGCATCATAAATTACTACTGTTATAAGATCTCTACTGTGCATTTGCGGTTGAAAATCACACGCATGGAATTCCAAACACATGGTAACTACTCATACCCACGCGCTCCAGCGGTAGCTACATAAATCGCTATCAGAGGGTAGCCCTGATCTAGGCCGATTTTAGTAATCACCGAGAAACGCACATCGTAACACATGCTAACACGATTGGAGGGTAGCCCCAAACACGCGTTAGGTATATGGTACCTGGATTAGCAGCCAACATGCGAAATATTCATTTAACGATTGTACAAAAGTAATCTGAACAAAACCCTAGCCATTCGAAAGGATCCATGAACAAACGGATTGTCTCGGTACTATACCGACCGTTTATCCATAAAACTCCACACGAAATGCCTGGGTTACTTACTACAATTTTATTAAAGTCATGAATTTAGATTTAAGAACTGATACCAAACAAAATGAAAGAAAACTCTCTCTATCTTTCTTTCTACCAAGTACAGCTTTCTCACGTCTGGATAGTCTCGGTATATTACCGACCAGTCGTGCGAACAGCCGTTCCAATAGAAAAATTATGGAAGTTACCCACATTTAAAAAAAATAATAATTAATTTAGGCTATCTGGTCAGGAACTTTTACAGTATTTTACTTAAATACTTATAATGTAATCAATTTCAACATACCTGTTCGAATCCCACTTCTGAGATGTCGTGAAGCACAAATACTTGATTTTTCTGAAGTGAAACAACGGATACTTGGAGTACAAATATATTTCTTCAATTACAACAGAGTAATATTTCTAAGTCTTAATATGACCTGCTGGCTTGGCGCTTGGAATCGAAGTGCCCGAATTATTTCCTCATTTTACATCACAGCTCGGTATGGCGGCAAAATCGTTCTTCAGACGTGATTGGACAACGTTGAGCGCTCACTACTGGCTGACGCTTTGAGTCCAATAGCGTGCTACGACTGTGGCGCCAACCGTTATTAGTGTTACTACACAGAATCACATTTGACAACTACATAAATGAGGACTGAGTGATCATAATTATTCAACCATTTACAAAAATCACGACAGGATATAGGAACAGAAAAAGCGATTTTGTTTTATAACATGTAGTGATTATTAATCGGCTATCCCCAGATGGCATGACGATCTACGAAAGACTGAAGGCAGATGCTGAATGCGGCAAGCTGAAGACAGGGCGCTCATTACGGGAGGCCTTTTAATTTTTCTATTCCTTGACTGTAAATTACGTTGTTAATAAAGTACTTAAAATAAAATGCAGTTAAATTGTGGGAGTATTCAAAGTAAGGGCGATTGTACACTACAAGGAATTTTACTGTCCGGCAGTCCGATTTTTTACGGTCCGATATGGCACGCCATATAACGTATATACTAGTTTGTGCACTACACGTAATTTTACCGTCCGATATTTTACTTTTCCCCATTCCGGAACGGTTTTTTCTGATCTTCTTTCTCTTTTTTTTCTTGCTAAACTGAGGCGTATCATCCGAGTAAAGACGGACAAGTGCACAAGCCAACCATCCGTTTTTTTCATGCCACTTTGGACCGTAAAAAATCGGACTTCCGGACAGTAAAATTCCTTGTAGTGCACAATCGCCCTAAAAGAACCAAACTAACACGCAAAACTTGTTCCACCACCATATTTTTTCTTAAATATAACCACCCCTTAAACGTACTTGGATGTCGATCACATTTATCCTTCATCACACTTAGTCCCAGCGCCGCCGCTGCTTTATTTGTCGTCAAGATTTTTACTGCCTCGGTTCCAATGACCCGTCCAATCGCCTCTAAGGGCCTTCAATGAGGAAAGTGTAGTGTGAAACTAAAGGAACGTAGTAAAGTCACATCCTTTTGTTGTGACAACACTTATACTGACTTTATTCTTATTTAACTAACTAAGAAAAGGGAACGTTCTTAATTTGTCCAAATCTTTTAATGTAGGTTCACCGATTCTGAAAGGTATTTTCTATGGTCAACAATTACTTATTGGTGTATACTATCGTAAATAGTACACACGTAAAAACTTTTTGAAATCGGAAAACACAATTGCACTATTTAACGTGTGTGTCGTGACCCAGGTTGTATTGGCCGGAAAATAGCAGCAGTTGAATCGTTATTTCTTATTTTTTGGGTTTTGGAATAAGCATCTATCTATAAATACAAATTATCGTGACTTAAAACTAAACATGTTGTTCAAAGGCCCTTATTTGTCATTTTCCTTACTAATATTATAAATATTATAGAGGCGAAAGTTAGTATGGATGTTTGTTTCTCTTTCACGCAAAAACCACTGAACGAAACGGGCTGTAATTTGGAATAGACATAGTTCTAGAATAATAAGGGATACTTTTCATCACATAAATCATTTCCCATGAGACAGAAATATAGCCTTGAGACGTTTCCATAGAAAGCTGTGGGCAGATGCTAGTTGTTCATAAAGTAAACACCATAAATTACAAACCTCTGTGGTTTACTTCGTGTTATTATAATTATGATTTTGATTTGTAACATTATACTTAAGTTGGTAAATAAATAAAAAAATATTAAAAAATACGTAGGTACCTCTGATAAATGCAAACCCAAACCAGATGACCAAATCATATTTAAGTCTATATGTCGTAGTCGTATTTCATACTCGAGAAAAAAAGGCAAGCTTTGTTATAGGTTGATAGGTACCGGCAGAAAAAAGGTTTCATACAAAATCTATCCAATCCAACCTCTTTGGCTCTGAACTCCGTAATAGATCCGCAAATTCCCCTAAATACTTATTATGTAGGTGTGTTCTATTTGGGCATCGATATCCCTCTAATAACCAAACCCTATGGGACCGGGTCCAATATTAACCAGGTTATTTGGTACATTTCCTACCCAAACATAAATATGACATGATGTGAGTTGACAAATTGTACGCATTGATACAATAATTTGAGGGAAATTTGAATTATTGAGATAATAAAAGGTTAAAACTCTCTGGATGTTCTTTTTAATCTATTTTTAGGGTCCGTGAGTTGATTGGCGGAAACAGATAGGTATAAATAAATAAATAAATAATGCTCGACATTCCACACAGCATCATCTAGTGTTTTTTGAGCTATTTAAGTTCTGAATTTAATAATAATCTGCATTCAAATAAACTAATCCGATTTTTTTTAAATAGCTACAAAAGATATACGTACTTATCATAGAGTCCGCACGTGATCGGAATGCTGGCTTCTATTCTGAGAAACGCCATTCAACGTGGCAATGCTGCCAGCATTTTGGGCATTCTGCCTTCTGGTGACGGCTTAGATTTTTAGGAGTTCGTTAGAATTCTAAATACCTACTAGTTGTAATTAGTCATTTTGTTATTGTTTAAAATAATTGTATTTGTTAATAAAGTAAAAAAAATAACTCGTAGGTAAGTATCATAAGAAAAATATTGATTGTGAAATTTTAACATTTCGGTCATTTTATTTGATTTATTTTACTTTATACAACTTTTTTTTTACTTTTGTACTTTCAATATTTTAAGATTTAGATGAATTTATTATGATATCAAAACTATATTGAAGTACCAAATGTGTCAGCCAAAGTTACATGTGCAAGTAGCATACAGAAAGCAACAGAGTTAGTTTCAATTAGATAGTTTCGATCCGCAACCAAATACTCTATCAAAAGTTGAGCCAAGTCCAAAGTTTGCTAGTAAATTGATATTGTGCACCTTATGTATTTGGAAACTAAGCAGTAAGTTCTCTAAAAGCACCAGCGTTAGTGTCATACAGTCCAATTAGATAAATCTCTGGAAATTAGATCGATTCTTCGATATAATCGCAGTGTACTCAGTTGTTACATTTTTTCTTGCTTATTTCCCCCTTCCTTGTTTAATACCTGCTGTCTTAAACATTCTAACAGTAAGAATGTTCTATTAAAAAATTTAAAATATCGAGGCATTGCTTACTTGGGAATAAAATAAATAATAAATAATGCTGGACAATCCACACAGCATCACCTAGCCTCAAAGGTAAGTAATGGTTTTTTAATTCAGAGTGGCTAGTATTAGTGGGTATAGTACTAAAACCAAAAATGTCTTCGTATATGACCGTTTACTTGACAAAAATGTACCTATCTACTGCTAAAAAGCAACAAATCACTCAAAATCATTCAAAAACTGTTAGACCTTCGTAACAAATTATTGGATCGCCATCTTGCTCGGATAAATATTTTGTTGCTATGCGACAGGTTCGATGGAACTAAATGTACATTATGAAAGGAAGGGAAAAACTCTTATATATGTCGCAGACGTATTGTATAATCCGCCGTATTACATTACGGCTAGCTGTTTTGAAAAACAGCGCCGTTTTGTAATGCGGCGGTTCAACGATAAGCTGTATTGAATAAGGCTGAATAAAAAAACGCCGTATTGTATTCGGCGCCAAACGTTATTCAATACGGCTAGACATAATGTAATAAAGCGAGAGATTAGCCGCCTCTTTGACTGTTTTAGTTCCGATTCTTAACACTCGTGGCGCTGCCTGACATAACAACAACAATGGCGTTGGGTAAAGAAAGTATGTTGCTAAATTGCGGAGTTACAGAAAATGTGTTAAATATGTCAGTAAAAAATGACTTTAAGAACAATTTTGAGGTGCAATTAAATAATATCTATTCTTCTCAATGTGGAACTGTAAACAAACCATGGACAAAGGAAATTTTATTTATCTATACTTACTTACTTTATATAAGAATTAGCTCTTTTTATTTACAGATATTAAAATTTATAATATCATGTACTTATACATACACAAAATAAAAGCATTTATTAAACATTTCTTAAGGAATGCTTAAGAATTAGAATTAGAAAAATATTTTTTCTCGACAATCACGACTTGCCTTTTTGGTTGAAATAATATTTTTAACCATAATAATTATATTTTGTACTGATAACTAGTGATCGGATATTCGCACACTTTTTTACCTAAAGTTGGAGTGAAGATAAAACAAGAAGCTGTAAAATACACCTTTTTCAGGAATTTCTAAAATGATGTTTTTCTTATTTATATAATATTATCATAGTTCCATAGTTAATATGAAGTAAATATGATAATAATTCTTGATAATTAGTTATCAAGAATTATATGATTTCTTGATAAGTAGTTATCAATGCGGCTAAACGTGGGCCGACATATTGAAGAACGTATCGCAATGACAATCCAGCTACTCGTTGAAACGCCGCACTACAAAACGGCGCTGTTTTTCAAAACAGCTAGCTGTAATGTAATACGGCGGATTATACAATAACTAGAAAAACAATAACTAGAAAACTAGAAAAAGAATGACAAGAAAGAAAACATGGAAAAACGGGACTTGACTGAAGAAACTGGAAGAAGTTGGTCGATTTGATTTTGTGGAAGGCTAACGATTTGAATACATTGAGATCGTCCTTGAATTTTATAATATCCCGGAGTACAGTTACCGATAATAAAGTGTACACGCAGTGATTTCTCTTCCAGGGGGTTAAAAACTCTGAGGCCACCTCAAGCGGTCCGCTAGAGACCAGCTATCCCTTTTAATGAACTGCGGAATTCTATTTGCCAGTGCCTCCTGATTCGGCGCGCAAGAAGTATCCACCGTAACGTACCTATAACTTAAATCTTTCCATTTTTCACATGTCGTGCATACTCCGGGAGCGGGGGTCAACGCTCCCATAACCGTGAGTGACGACGGCCGCTGACTGGGTCCTGGCGGAGTGCGGTTCGAACAACCTTTTACACCTTTTTCAGGAATTTCTAAAATGATGTTTTTCTTATTTATATAATATTATCATAGTTCCATAGTTAATATTAAGTAACTATGATAATAATTCTTGATAATTAGTTATCAAGAATTATATGATTTCTTGATAAGTAGTTATCAATGCGGCTAAACGTGGGCCGACATATTGAAGAACGTATCGCAATGACAATCCAGCTACTCGTTGAAACGCCGCCGCACTACAAAACGGCGCTGTTTTTCAAAACAGCTAGCTGTAATGTAATACGGCGGATTATACAATACGTCTGCGACATATACATAGTTTTCGTAAACTACGCAAAACTGATCCAAAACTGATCATCGAGGAAATGTTTAGCGCTTTATACATTTCGTAATTGTGGGATTGACCCGATTTTGAGGTTTTTTGGATTCAGATCGAATTCAACTTTAATATGCGACTATTCAAATAAGTAAATCCAAAGTAAAGAAAAAATCGTCGCTGACATTTAACAAGGTCATATGCAAAAAATATATTATTTTCAGGAGACACCACAATAGATTATAATCAAGTTTGAATGGATGGATGTTTGTTACCTCTTCATGGCATAACTTATGATATGGCTGAAATTTCGAATAGACGTTGTTCTAAGCCGGGAATAAAACATAGGCTACTTTTTATCAACGCTCATGTAAGTGAAGCCGCGAGACGCAGCTTCTTGCTTTAAAATTTGTATAATAATATAGTCTTAATTGCATAGCGTTTTTTTTAATACAGGGCTTAACGTTATGTTGTGTCGTGCTGTAGCTATACCGACATATTGCTACGATTAAGAGTAGGTAAATATCATACCTCTTTCGTTGGAATTAATTTGCCATTCTAAATTTAAAATCACCAAAACCTATTAACCTATAAACCGTACAAGTAAACACAAAAAAGGCTAAGGGTAATATTATACCATAACTCTTCAGTTGGCATATTTTGACATTCTAAATTTAAAATTGAAAAAGCATTCACTACACATACGGTCTATAAAACAAAAGAAGGTGGCGGTTTAATTCTCCAATCTCGGTGATGAAACATATCTTTTTGCACCATACCCGTATACGTTTAGGTGTAAATTACTTTGAGTCACAGACCCTTATCTAACGAGCCCGAAGATAAAAGTTCCAACCCTGAAGTAATCCATCGACAATGATGACGACACTTTATCGAGGTCCAAGCGGGGCCAATAGCTTCACGACGGCAAATGACGTAACAGATGTCGACAATATCGCCTCGCCGACGAGATTTATGCCCAGTGTATCTGCGCCTTTATTGTCTTGAGTTGCAATTGCAATGGTTATCGGTTGTCGAGTATTTTGTAAGTAATTATTGTTCGGAGTATATTGAAGTTGGATAAAGATAATATTGTGCTTCTAAATAGCGACTTTAGTTCGAAGATAAACCTTAAAAAATTTTTTTAGCGTGTAGTTATTGAGAATTCGACGACTGCTGTGGCGCGGCGGGTGAAGGTCCGCGAAGGACAGTGACGACGCAGGAGGTTGCGGGGTCGATTCCCGCCTTGGGACAAATGTTTGTAAGATCTGCAAATATTTGTTCCGGGGTAATGGGTGTTTTCATCATTCAAATTCAATTCATTAAAAGTTGTAATGTATTGAATTAAGTATCGGTCATCTAGACCCCTAAAACAAGCTCTAATTAGCTTAGGGCTAGATGATTCTGTGTGACTGGTATTCTACTCTACTTTTGAAATGTTTACAGAAATGTACCTATAGGTATAAATGTAAAAGCCTCGGAGAGATAAAAGACGATTTAATAAAACTTTGTTGACATTGAAGAATAGGCCACAAGAGATCAAACAGAAATTACGCAAAAAATTTAATATCTGACCCATTGAAACTTTTTAATTTTGCACGTGTCGACGACAAGAATTTTATTGTTCTCGGAACATTGTAATTTGCTTAAAAACGAGGAATAACGCCCACATCTGGTAACACTGGTAGTACTGGTAACCCCGGGGACAGGGGACGGTCCGCGATTTATTTATCGACGGGGATTCCAACGGGATTTCTAATATTTGCTGTGTAACAAAAATGATATAAATAATTCAGCGGTACGTCGTGAATTTTTATGAATTACAAATGTAATCCCATTCCAGAAGGTTAGGCTTGCCATGTGTTACCCCAAATTAGGTGCGTTGTTTTGTTGGTATGAAAAATATTTGTTTTGTGAATATCCTGAGACCGCATTTAAATAAAAAACCCTGCCAAATGCGAGTCGGACGCTCACGAAGGAAACCGTAATATTTATTATCTATAAAAACAGTTTATTAAATAAGCCCCCTTAAATATTTATTTTAGTTTGTTTTATTATTCTTTATAATACTTTTTATCCCATAAATAAGTTCCTATGGGAAAGAAATAGCCTTGACACGTTTCTATAGAAATAAAGCATGCGAAACCGCGAGCAGATGCTAGTCGTTAATAATGCGTACATTTTGAAGTTTTAAAATACATCAAAATTATTATAATTTTATAATAATTTTATATTTATGTTTTTCCATTACTGTTATTGATGTCTTAGAATTACATGAAATCAAGTGAAACATATTCGGCTAAGGTAGAATAAAAAAACTGAATCTTTTCGAGTTTAAGGCGCTAACATCAGGTACACTAGCGCCACTATTTATACCATTATATTACAATAATTATATATTATCATTATTTTATCATATAATAGCGACCCGCCCCGGCTTCGCACGGTTTTATTATACGTATAAACCTTCCTCTTGAATCATTCTATCTATTAAAAAAAACCGCATCAAAATCCGTTGCGTAGTTTTAAAGATTTAAGCATACAAAGGGACATAGGGACAGAGAAAGCGACTTTGTTGATACTTTGTAGTGAATAAAATAACGTTTAATAAAGGTATGATTGAACGTGACAAACTGAACGTGTGAGTTTAAGAAATTCCTTTGTTTAACGTAAATATAATAAGAAACAATATCTTACTATCTTTCTTACTATAATAATAAATGGGAAAGTCTGTGTGAATGTTTGTTATAAGTAATCTCCATTATTATTTAAGTTATTAAGATGAAATTTGGTACGTAGATTGTTAAGGACCTAGAATAAGACAAAGGCTAATAAACTTTTCAAAAATCTACCTCTGAGGGGGTTAAAAAAGGCGGTAAAGTTTGTATGGAAAATTATTTTTCCTTGGAAAATTATTCATTCAAAACATGATTTAAATAAACTATGGAGTGTGTATAATTAATCAAATCAAATCAAATCAAATCATTTATTTCAGACAGTACCTACATACAATTTAGATACATAGTCCATACAGTGTTTTTTTTTACAATACAAGAATTAATAAATATTTAAAAAAAAAAATTGTAATAAATTAAATTAAACATAATATTAAATATACAAATTTTGACAAATGAACGTAATAATAACAAAATTAGAGTAATAGATAATAACAATAATACTAACTTATTTACGAACTTATTTAATCTAGCTTAAATACATGATTTTTGGACCAGTATTCCATGAAGGGCGAAGCTGTGTCCAGCCTTCCTGCAATGACCTGCAGGTAGCTGTTGGCGCTGCCGCGCACCCTGCGCATCAGCGACGCCGTTCTCTTGCGCAGGATCGCAGTGAACCCGTCGACCCGCGCCTCCGCGAACATGCCTGATGCGCTACAGAAGCGCAGCAGCCCCATCAGCCACCTGAAGGCATTGTTATATTGGACGCGAAGGGCGTTCCAGGTCTTCTGCGTATGCTTGATCCATAGGCTGCACGTGTAGAAGGTCTGGCAGTACGCTCTAAACAGTGTTGTCTTTACCTGCGCACTGCAACGCGCAAACCTACGGGCCAACATATTAGCTCGGACCGTTAACGCCCTCCGCTCCCTCTCCATGTCTACATCATCCGTGAGTGTCTCGCTGACCCAGTGGCCCAGGTACTTAAACTCTGACACGCGCTTCAGCCGATTGCCGTTGAGTGTAACTGGTGGGACTGTGGCGTAAGTTTTTGAACCCGACTTAAAGACCATCAGTTCACTCTTGCCCGCGTTATACCTGAGCCCATGAGCCTCCGCATAACACTCACAGATGCCTATAAGCCTTCTGAGGGCACTGATCGACGGGCTCAGCAGCACCATGTCATCCGCGTAACTAATATTGTTAACAGTGATTCCATCAATAGAGCAGCCGACCTGGGTGCTGCTGAGTTCTCGTATCAGACGGTCTATATATAGGCAGAATAATCTCGGTGAAGTTCCCCCGCCCTGCCTCACTCCGCACTCCAGCCTATATACATCCGAAAGTGATCCCGCCCAGCTTACACTGTTCTCCTGGTGTCCATACCAGTACTTAAATAATGAGATCAGCTCTGGAGGAAGCCTGGTCTCGCTCACGAGCTTCCGCCACAGCCTGTCGTACGAAACAAGATCAAATGCTTTTGATATATCTAAAAAGCAGGCGTAGACAGGCGTGCTTTTGCTCGTGTAATACTGGACGGTGTGTTTGAGAGTCAGTACTGCGGTCTCTGTTGACAGTCCGGCTCTGAAACCGAACTGGGCATCGTGCAGATTAAGATGCTTTTCTAAATGCCTATCAATCACACCGTCCAATACCTTGGCCACGACCGTAGCGAGTGAAATCGGCCTGTAGTTGTTCAGGCTGGATGCGTCACCAGTCTTGTTCTTAATGATCGGAACAACCACAGTCCGCATCATCGCCGCCGGCAGGTACGAGTGTCCGACGCAGAGGGTGAAGAACATGGCGAGCACGCCCGGCAGGTGGACGCCCGCATGCTTTAAATGCTCAATGCTGAGCGAATCGTGTCCAGGGGACTTACCTCTCTTCATGTTCTTCACCACCCGCGCCACCTCCTTCGCTGTGATCTGGACAATGGGCTCGCCTCCGCATCCCCCGTCCTGCTCCGTCCCCTCGGACGCAGGTCCCAAAGGCGAGCTCACACAGAAGTGATCTTTAAATCGATTGGCGATCTGGGCGGGATCACTAATACCCTCCACACTCACTGGTATGCTCGGCCTTGGATTCAGCTTATTGGTTTGCTTCCAAAATTTACCAAAGTCTTTAGCTTTGTGAAGTGATGCAATGATGTCCATTTTAATCTGCGCCTGATTATTTTGGCACCACTTAAGCTGCGATTTAAAGTTAGATCGTGATTCTAGCATCTTTTTGTGTATGGGTCCAGATTTTTGTTTCCCACATGCAACCCAATCCAGAAAACAGAGCCGAGCGTACCCGTGAGCTTCCTTAACATACTTGTTCCAACCTACTACATGTTCTTTCTTTTTTCTACTATTTCTAACACTGACTTTCTTACGAAAACTACTAGAGGCGGATATGCTTAATGAGTCTACTATTTTACTATATAAATTGTCTAATATAACCCTGTGCCCCTGGTCTTGACAGGTTGTATCACCACATTTTCTCAACTCCGGCGGAAAACATATCTCTCTCAAATTAGCTGTACATAGTTGACACACTACACACAATTAAACACGTATTTTTTATTTTTACATAGTAGCCCCTAGGGGGTGTGCAATAAATTTCTGAAATTTGTACGATAAAAACTCTGGTTCGCAGGCGAAGCCCTGGGGCACATCTAGTGAAACAATAACTGGCAGCGCTATTGCAACTGCTCATTGCGCCTCAAATGGAAAAAAACCTAAGTATTTGAAACTTCTTACTACATCCCTACTTAATATATTTCCACACTATTCCCGACGTGTCCTATCTCGCAAGTTTCCACGGATGTAGGGTTACCATATGGAAAAATGAAAATTCCGGAGATTCGCCAGATTTGTATTGGAAATTCCTGAGATTTAGTCGTAATTTCAATTAAAACGTAATGGAACTCTATAATATTGATTGAAGTCTCAAAATATTGGTTACTGGAGAGTTTAAACGAACAAACTAGACATAGCCTGCCTTAGTGTTGATTTTATTTGTAATTTTAGTTGATCTTTTATTTAAAAAAAAACTGCTAACTGTTTGATCTCTTAGTTTTTAATAATAATCTATTGATGATTTGCTCGGTTTTATTAAAATTCCTAAATTCCGGAGATCATACGACAATTCCGGAGCTCCGGAGATTGGTCTAAAAGTCCGGAGATCTCAGGACAATTCCGGAGATATGGTAACCCTACACGGATGGCACCCCTATACTTCACAAAATCACTTAGTATTTCAGGATTGTGTTTACTTAGGTCCATTTGTTTAAAATGGGGTTCGACAATATGTAACTGATATGCTGGTTGGGGTTAGGGGGCTTACTCACTGCGCCTTAAATATAGTATAATTATACATATGCAGACAGATTCCATTATAATCCTATGATTCTATAAATCCAAGGTTGTCTGGTAGAGATCGCTCTTGAGCGAACTTGTTACTTAGTCTTGCAAATTTTTATTCATTGGTTCAAAGTGTTTCATGTCTTTTATAAAAAGATCTATTTGTGTAATATAGTCTAGTATAGGAGTAAATTGTAAAACAACGCTGCATGCATAGCAAAAGCTGAATTTACTCCTTTTGTCTTAGTTTTACTTTAATTTATGTAAATATAGTCGTTTGCCGCGACTCGGCAAACGTAGAGTAGAACGCCCTGCGTCCACATGGGATGATGATCTGCGAGAGACAGTAGGTGGATGCTAGGTGCGGCAAGCTGAAGACAGGGCGCTATGGCGCTCATTTGGGGAGGCCTATGTCCAGCAATGGATCGGTACCTTACCTACTGATTCTATGTATGATGCTGTAGGTATTATATTCTCTCAATCTTTTTTTTATAGTACATAATATATGTTATATTACAATGAATCCAATAGTATTAACGCAGTGTGTACGCACCCTAAAGACCCAAACATACAGTCGGCTGACGTGACGTAAAACTATCCAAACATGGCTACAGAGGGAGCACAAATCTCAAATTTGCCGTGAAAACTTACAATTTAGAACCTTATAACTTGTAACTTACGATTTAAACCATATTTTAGTATTTGTGGTGTAAATTAAGGACTGCTTGAGCAAGATTGTGTTCCTAAAACATTAATTTCGAAGCTAAAACTTTCAGGGTAAGATTTAATACCTAAATTCCACCTTTGTAAGTTCGCCTTCAAAGCTAAACAATTTCATAATTTTGTGTTGAAATTCGGAACGTTGAATGTCGGAACTGATCGCCTTGTTTGCTGTTTTGTTTATTAGTAAGTTAATGTTTAAAATGATTACTGGCTTTTTTTAAAGATAAATCACAGATTTCCAGTTTATATAGCTTGAACCAATAGCTAAAAGGCGGTTATTACTTTCAAGTAAATGAAATTACCTAAATGCATGCAATGCATGACCAAAACGTTAATAAGTAGGTAATAAAAACTGCGGGAAATTTACGCATGTTTCAACGTATGTTTTGCTAAACAATGACCTTGTTTAAAAAAAAAATGTACTAAAAAACAAAAAATATATAACAATTCTTTACACATGCCGTTTTCAAAACATTAGATCTCTGTCAAAATCCTGCCTGCCAAATTTCACCCACTCGGAAATAAAAGAATTCAGAAGTAAAAACGTAAAAGAAAAAGCCTGTACCGCAGTTGGAGTGAGTGTAGATCTGAAAGCATCTACATTTCCTCGATGATTCCCTTTCTGAGGCACCAGTGCCCCTTGAGATTAGCGCTGCTAAAAAGGCGGGTTCCATGAGCGGAAGCGGGAGCGTGATGAACTCAACCTGAGAAAAAGAGACAGTGTTAAAATGACACTAATGTTTTTATAATAGATTATGTAACAACATAATTATCAGCGCATTTTCTTGCCATCTGGGTTTTTTTGTACGCAAATACCTGGAATGGTCAAGTGAACAAAATGGGATGGGGCCTTGTCAAAGTCTGTCATTTGCTTCAGTTCCAATTTGTCCTATCACATTCAGCACGTGATTATAGATATTTATTATCAAAGGAAATTACACTCAAAGACTAGAAAAAAAACTTGTATTTATAATTAAAATAATTGAGTGAACTGTAGACTGTGGCAAATTAGTGGAGGTAGCTCAACTGATCCATATCAATACCAGTCAGAAGTGTTCCCAAGATACTGGCTGCACTCAGTGTTTAAGTTTATTTTATTTCTTTTTTCATTACCCTATATCTTACGCTTGATACGCTTCAGTTATTTTTCCTCCTAGTTATATCATGCATAGCTTGTCTTTAAAGTGTTTTCCCTTGCGTTGAAGTGTTTTTCCTTCCGCTGTATTTGCCTTAAAATAATTAAGCGACGGATAAATCCTTTTATCATGCTCGCATTTTTTTCTAGGTTTAACAATTAGATAGTAAATCAAAAATAAAGAAACATTTTTTTTTCTGTCGCTCTAACTTCAAATTGTAATTTTTTATGATTTTTTTTCTCAAAATAAAATCTTTGATCGGCTCTCCTGTAAAGTTCAAAAATTGTCGCTTCAAGGGTTTTTCCTTTCCACCGTCGACACACTTCCATACAAATGTCTAGCCAAGTGGCACTTTGACAAGCTATTTCGCTAAATCGCTTGTCTACCAATCTAACTTCGCTATAGCTTGAGCGATGACAATTGTCGAAACAGAATCGCTCCGTAGCGAATGCTAGTTGGCCAGGCTTACAGTTGCGAGTAAATAAAAATAGTCGGCGCTGATCATTCAACACTGTTCTATCGCTAATTTCATGGCCACACTTCCAACCAGCGAACTCTGCGGCATTCCCTAAGCCATAAGCCTAAGCGAGATTATACCTAGCTGCGTTGAAGCATTCGTCATTGTCACCACGCGAGGCTTTTAGGTTCATTTCTATACGGAACTCTCGTGAAATATACGAATGGGTTTTAATTCAAATTATTTATGTCGAGATTTTCCACTTTTTGTATTAAATTGCCGTTTATGAAGAGAACTTGTAATTGAAAAGTTTGTGCGCTAATTTTTCATTTATTTTATCATAACTTTATTATAGTTTCATGCGAGCTTTTTCTATATAGAATTTTAGTCTCGCAATTGCTGTATCTATCTGAAATAATGGTTTTCCAAACAAATGAAAAAATGAAATGAAAAATGAAAAACAAATGAATTTTCGTTCTCGAACTCTGATTTAGAATCATATTATTTACATATCATTACATAGCATAAAACAAAGTCGCTTTCTCTGTCCCTATGCCCCTAAATCCCTATGTCCCTTTGTATGCTTAAATCTTAAAATAAACTACGCAACGGATTTTGATGCATTTTTTTAATAGATAGATTGATTCAAGAGGAAGGTTTATATTGTATAATAAAACCGTGCAAAGCCGGGGCGGGTCGCAAGTTTATGAATAAAAAATAACAAAAACTATAAGAATAACAGTGAAAAGCAAGCCAACAACTAAAAACCATTTCAACAACGTATAATTACTTAAGCACAGCGAAAAGGATACATGTTCTACCTAGAACCCCACAAAAAATATTTGCTGATCGTAGGTACAAACATTTACCCCAAGGCGGGAATCGAACCCGCGATCTCCTGCATCGCAGGAATATTCGCTCGTCAAGGTATCTAGTTTTACCAACTGGTGCTACCCGATATTTATGTCGGTTATATTTAATACTAGATGTGCTCCGCGGCTTGGCCCGCGAACCAGAGATTTTTTTTCAAACTACATTAAGAAATTTATTAGCCGCCTCCTAGGGGTCATTGTGTAAAAATAAAAAATACGTGTATAAATAGTTTATTTTTACCGATTTTTAAGTGAATCTAACCAAGGAATAATTATAATATTTTCCATACAAACTTTACCACCTCATTTAAACTCTTCAGAGTATTTTTTTTACTAAAACCAAAATTTTACTATCCTAT
This sequence comes from Eupithecia centaureata, assembly GCA_944547425.1. Classification (NCBI taxonomy): domain Eukaryota; kingdom Metazoa; phylum Arthropoda; class Insecta; order Lepidoptera; family Geometridae; genus Eupithecia; species Eupithecia centaureata. The sequence continues at coordinate 3,475,310 of OX155693.1, read as the reverse complement.
ATGTTATTCTAAGTCCTAACCTATTAACATACCAAATTTCATCTAAATAACTTAAGTAGTTCACACAGACTTTCCCATCACTACATAGTATAAAACAAAGTCGCTTTTTCTGTCCCTATGTCATTCTGTACCTTTGACTGCTTAAATCTTCAAAACTACACAACGGATTTTGATGCGGTTTTTTTTAATAGATAGAGTGATTAAGAGGAAGGTTTATATGTATAAAAAAACCGTGCGAAGCCGGGGCGGGTCGCTAGTTTATTATAATAGTAAGATAAGTAGGTCATATTATGACTGGCGGTGATCTTTCATACGGTTTTTGATGCGAAGTAAGAAGATACAAATATTGACAGAGATATACTTTCTACTCAAGCTGATTGCTACACATCCCAATTTGATTCACAAATATATGCCAAGAAATTTCCAGCATTTCTGTATTAAAATATGATGTAAATAAAAGATTTTTCCAACATAACGGAGTAATAGTAACAAGCTATGGAGGTTTTATTATAATCAGTGTTAAACAGCGAAATCTTTCAGATTTAAAAAAAGATTCGTCAGCGTCGTCGGCCCAATATACAGTTCATCCTAATAGAATTTTAGTTCATTTCATCGTTCACATGTTCGGTCCAACACGCACGTCAACTAACACAAATTTACGTCAACACGCATTTGGTCCAACAGACATTCTGTACGACAAGTATCATTTCAACACGTATTTAGTCCAACACTTATATAACAGCCACCTTAGAGTAACTAGACATAGAGTGATAATTTCACACAAAATTTCGCTTTAACTTGAAGCCATAAAATATTTTTTCAACATTTTTTTTTAATGGCGTCTGTTTTGTTTATGATTTATTTTTGTACCTAAACTAATGTGTTACTCAAGAATAAAAGATTCCATTAATAAATCATTTATTATGGAACAATAACAATAGTTTCGTGGTTAAAAATGGAAACGATGCCATCTGCAGGAGTTTAAAAAACTGTGTCGCAGATGACAACGCCCTCTTCCGAAGTTAAAAGAATACAGTTCCAAAGCTTACATTATTAACCGTGAAATGGAATCTAGGTGTACAGTCAAGTACATTATTTTGCCAACGCGGCGGTTCTCACAAGACGCTCGCATTGTGTACCTAGCATAAGTATCATTTAATAAAACAGTTCACGTTTAGACACGGACTCGGGTGGTCTCATTTGTCGCTCCCATCCTTACTATCATCTTATCATTTATCACGAAGTGTAGGGACCTTCACCCTACATTCAACAAGGGTCAACAAGGTAAATCAAAATGTAAGGTACTGTTTTTAATGATTATGTGAAGAGTTGTGACACGTAGTGAATTTTTTTTAAGTCTATGGTTGTGACACCCTTTCACTGCACAATATCTTTTTTTTGTTCACATAACAAATAAAAACAGAAACAAAAATCAACAAAAATACAGAAACAGTGTACAACCCAGTTTGTATTAGTTTAGAATACGCACCGCCATCTTATTTTATCTTTACACCTAAACTTATCACGCAAATTCCATTGCCTTTCTAAATGATATAATTTAATTAAATACCTACTTAATAAATATTTGATAAGTCTTTACAATCAAGGCTTATTATAATACATATCTAACGCAATGGGCAGCATCATAACTACAAGCGATCTCTTCTTCACCTTTGGATGAACACGTGATTTTACATCCATAATTTTGAAGGGCAAACAAACACTCTTTCCCATTTACAATATTACTTAGAGAGTTAGATAGTAGGAACCTATTATAGATACTGTAAAATTAAATATTAACACTAAACGCCAATTCTTATATTCTTGCTGCGATTCTTATGTCCGTTTCCATAACTTCCTCTACATAACTCTTCAGCTTTTCCATTTTCACTCACCTAAGTCATCGGTTCGAGCTCAGATAAAGATGGATCCAAGTCGAGTTACATCTTCCTAAATTATTATGTTGAATTATACAAATGGGACGAAAGGCGTTTGAGGACTTCATTTTGTTTTATTTGAACCTTAAATGTTTTAAGTTATAGTAATAAATAGTGGAACACTAACGCGCCAATTATTTTATCAATTTCGTTAAACAAAGGAATTTCCAAAAATCTAACGTTCGGTTTGCTATACCTATCGTAAACTTTTTTTTAATGAATGTATGTACTTATGCAAGTTTTTTAAGAAGAGATACGAAGTTGTTATTGGTGGCTACCAAACTCTGTTTTCGAATCTCCTTTTTTATTGGACTGGTCGAGCGTTTGGTCGCTATCTCCCGAAGTGAAAAATGTGAAGATGTGGCCTAAGATGGAGCACGCTTTCCCAGAAGGAACTTATTCTCTTAAAATAGACAAAATAAAACTACTACAAATGCATTAAAAAAGCTTATGATAGGTATAACTTACTGAACGTTTGATTTTTGGAAATTCCTTTTTTTAAGTTATTAATTATAGATAGTATTTCTTGTTAGTGCACGTGTTGTTTCTATGGAAACGTTTCTAGGTTCTTTCTATCTCATGAGATTTATGGGATGAAAAACCTGAGTTATTCCAGGATTGAAACTTAAATTACAGCTCGATCTAGTCAGTAGTTTTTGCGTGATAGAGGAACAAACATTCATACAAACTTTCGCGTTTCTAATATTAGTAAGGAATTAGGGATAGGTATCAAAGTTACTCACCGAAAGAAATGCATAGGGAAAAGTTAATTTTTCGTAATCCATTACTAAAACATAAATCTCTACATAGGAACTATCATGTAGTGTCATTATTTTTATTCAAGTAGTTGTAATAAAGAAAAACCCCTCATATTTCTACAACTTGTTTAGCAGAGACGCTATCTAGGAGAACAGTGGGATTCCCCGGGGTCGGGTAACCTTCAGTTACATGGGTCGTGACGTCACAGACACGGGTCGAATTAAATACATGGCTAGAAGCCCAGTACGTGGCTATTTTGAATGGTCTTTGGAGATTTTTTTCTTGAATGCTTACAATGGAATTGAATTGAAGTGCCTATATTGATTTCAATAATCTTAATTTAATTATAATTCATAACTATACAGACACTTTTCCGCCAAAATGTAGGAATACAATGATTCACATTGACTTAAACACCTGTACTACATGTATTAAATGATTTGATTTGATGTTTCATTTTTCATATCACAGAGATCTAATGCTAAGTTATATTCGTAAATTGTGTAAAATACGCTGTTTTGCTATTTACTGGAAGCGAGATGAGTAAGATTTAATGCTGTACATCTAGTAGTAGAGTAAAAAGCATTTAGGTATTGTGTCACATGACGAAAAATAAATTGCTACAAACAAACTAAAGATACAACCATGTCATAAAAAATATTGTAGTTTTAACGAAAGTGTTATTCCAAACAATTACAAAAAAAAATCGGAGTTTACCAAGTTAGTATAATAATATTTTCTAATGTAGTTTGTGTCTTTTTTGTAGTCGGTTGAAATGTGACTGAAATTGTAAGTTGTACTTACTCAGCTCTTGATACCTATTATAACCTATTATATTATAATTATAGTATACATATTATCCACGGGTATTTGTCGCGTTTATTTTTGTACATATTTTTCCCGACGTTTCAACAGGCTTACACTCTATCGTGGTAACGGGATAGGTAAATAAACGCGATAAATACGCATAAATATAATAAAATGATGAATGAATTTATAATAATGTGTTCTGAACATGTAAGTTTAAAAAACTTTACCTTTCCATAATATTTTGTCGAAAGGTCAGGAACCAGTGGATCAGTCCGTCTATTTTTTCTCCGGCTCAGTCGACGTAACCTCCGATACAAGCTATTTATCATGTCGTCTGTTCGGTATTTATGTCCGTGTTTTATGATTTGTTACCTTAGCCAGGCGTTTTTGCTTTACAAAAGGTCTGGGGCTTTTGCCTTACGTTTTTATCGGAGAGGAGTGAATTATTAAGTGTTGAAGTGTTTTTATCGTCGTCTTAGATAAACGGTCGTTAATTTCTTCTTGTATAGTCGTTACTAGATATTTTTCGAAAGGGAGATTTGTAAATTTGTGATTTCTTGACTGACACGAATGCAATTATGCTCTGGGATGTCCCAAATGATAAATTTATTTCCAAAACTGTTATAACCTTAGTTTATAAGAACAACTACGCAACCAAACTCCAAAGGACTGAGGCGAGGCGAGGCGGGCAAAGGTCTAGGTGTAGTATAGCGACGCAGTAGGTTGGGGGTTCGATTCCCGCCTTGGGATTAATGTTGGCTGTGTATATGACTCACCATAACACAAGCTCTGCTTAGCTTGGGTCTAGATGATGCTGTGTGGTTCGATTCGATTATTTCATTATTTATTTATTTGAGTTTGGTTGCATCGTAGCATCGTAGCACATGCTACGATGGTCTACGATAAATATGTTTCTCGTTATGGGTAAGGAAGGGAAGGGGGTAGGGTAAAGTGAGATATATGAAATTAAAATGAATTAAGGCACAAACAGTAGCTGAATGGTCTTTTTTGGAGGAGTCAATTTTATGAGCTGAAAAAAATATATGGCATTAATTGACTTTTTATCTATAAAGTGAACGTACAAAAATGTTCTACGTGTTGTGTGTATGTATGTTGTACGTGAAGAAATAATGAATTAATTCCTACACAACAGTAAAATCAGCAAGTCTCGGCGACGACGTCTATTTCGAGAGATATAAAGAGTATTGTGATTTTTCGCGCAAGTGGTCACTTGCACAAATGTTCAATCTCGCAAATGTCTTCTCTCGCAACTCACGGAAATGTCAACATACCATGTTTTTTATACTTGTGAGTTTGAAGAGTAACTTTTCGAAAAATAGTGATGTTCACAATAGAAATACAAGAAACAAGGACAAATTACACATCCCTTCATTTAGATTACGAAAACTGGGGAAATCATTTATGGGAAATTGTGTGCGCTTCTATAATAAGCTTCCATCTGAAGCAACTGAACTTGCTATTCGTAGATTTGAACAGTACATAAAACTAAATCTTATCAAGAAGGCATATTACTCCATAAATGATTACATCAATGACAGTGCTTGGCCAGATGTCGCTCAGTTCCACATCGACAATAGTATGTAATTATTTATAAGGCAAACATGTATTAGACACATAAGTTATGCACATGCTAATGGTTTCTATTTCGCCTCTTCCACTAGTGGACAAAAAATTAAGGCGAACTGAAAATCAATTATCACTTTATTTCTTACTAGCGGCCCGTCACGGCTTCGCACGGGCATTAAACATTACATTTAATTTTAGATTTGTTAATTTTAACACATTCATAATAATAATAATAATAATATGACACATATTCATCCCTTTTTGCGTCGAGCTCCTAAAAAAGAGTAAAAAAAAAAAAAATAAGAATAATTAAATTCGCGCCGACCGCGCGAGTAAGCCGCGCGGCAAGTTTATTTCGTGATCTTAACCCCCCTCCCGTACCCCTGCCCGAGTGACGCCTACAATGCATAGCTAGCCGAATACAGTTTATTTTTTAATTTTTTTTTAACTCGTGATATCTTTTGAATGGATTGTCAGAATCGAATAATTCAAAAAGTAATATAAAGATATTGAAGCAGTCTTAAATAATACATCATTTATTTTGATAAGGGTTAATACCAAGGTACAAATAAAGAGCTTTTTGTAGCGGTGGTATTTTAATTTCTTTTTTTCAATAAAAAAACGCTTATTGTGACATGACTGTAATAGTTAGAGATATGCTGCCGCTGATTTTTTGTAGATAATGGTGTGTTCTAAAAAAATGTAGTATATCATTTTCTATCATCAATAGTTTTCGCAGCGCACGCGATGAAAGGTAGTTTTTTGATATTTTTTTCACACCTTGGATTACGTTATCGTAATTTTAGTAAGGATGCCTATTTTTTTTGAAAATGAAATATAGCCTATTTCACTCAGAAATGATGTAGCTTTCCAACAGTGAAAGAATTTTTCAAATCTGCCAAGTAGTTTCGGAGCCTATTCAATTCATACAAACAAACCAACAAACAAAAAATCAAACCTTTCCTCTTTATAATATTTGTATAGACTAGCGGCCCGTCCCGGCTTCGCACGGGCATTAAACATTACATTTAGATTTGTTAATTTTAACACATTCATAATAATAATAATAATATGACACATATTCATCCCTTTTTGCGTCGAGCTCCTAAAAAAGAGTAAATAAAAAAAAAATAAGAATAATTAAATTCAGATATTATTATTTCTAGAAAGTTGAGATCTTGATCTTTTAGGCATTTCAAAATGACAAAAGAAAAAATGCCTTTGAACTAAATTAGCATAACTGTAAGCTATATATGCTACTATATTACAACGTACACAACTACCTTCTATTTATTAAAATTAAATTGAAAATCATGAAAAATATTCAAGTAATTTATTAGGTTAATAACTAAGTGAACAATATTTTATATAAATGGGTTTAGTTCTGAAAAGAACTTTTTAAATCGGTTTAGTTACTTACTAAACGAATTATTATCAAGCGTAAATTCCGCACACGTCCATCACGTAGGGAGCCGACCGCGCGGGTTTATTTCGTGATCTTAACCCCCCTCCCGTACCCCTGCCCGAGTGACGCCTACAACGCATAGCTAGCCGAATACAGTTTATTTTTTAATTTTTTTTTAACTCGTGATATCTTTTGAATGGATTGTCAGAATCGAATAATTCAAAAAGTAATATAAAGATATTGAAGCAGTCTTAAATAATACATCATTTATTTTGATAAGGGTTAATACCAAGGTACAAATAAAGAGCTTTTTGTAGCGGTGGTATTTTAATTTCTTTTTTTCAATAAAAAAACGCTTATTGTGACATGACTGTAATAGTTAGAGATATGCTGCCGCTGATTTTTTGTAGATAATGGTGTGTTCTAAAAAAATGTAGTATATCATTATGTTCTATCATCAATAGTTTTCGCAGCGCACGCGATGTAAGGTAGTTTTTTGATATTTTTTTCACACCTTGGATAACGTTATCGTAATTTTAGTAAGGATGCCTATTTTTTTTGAAAATGAAATATAGCCTATGTCACTCAGAAATGATGTAGCTTTCCAACAGTGAAAGAATTTTTCAAATCTGCCAAGTAGTTTCGGAGCCTATTCAATTCATACAAACAAACAAACAAACAAAAAATCAAACCTTTCCTCTTTATAATATTTGTATAGATGTATAGATGTATAGATATTATTTTGATAATTATGTACCCATAGTATTAAATTTGACTTGTCTAAGTGCTTATTTTGTAAGCCTTAAGAAATAAAGATATTGATTTTTGATTTCTGAAGTAAAATAAAAATGGTCCAGCATGTTTAATCCACACATTCTATTCTGAGCTAAGCTTAGCTAAGTAGAGCTTGTGTTACTAGATGACTGATATACTTCGGTAATACAAAACACATAGATTTTTACATAGATAGTTTTACTATAGTTAAAGCTATCGATCTTTCGAAAACTTATTTCGTTATCAAACTGTGTAAACTGGTACTAAATATACAGAAGAGCTTTCTGCTGTAATGTAAACTGACAAAGTTGTAAGCGCCTGTCAGTTTCACATTAAACTTAGGCCGTGTTCAGTAACCAATATGCAGCTATAATGGAAGGCTCATCAATCTATGTGTCGTGTCTAGCTACTTACGTTGTCTACTAACTTTGGACTGCCTCTCATCGGTAAGGGTGCGTACATTAGAGTCGCATATAAACTAATATAAACATAAATAATGCTGGACAATCCACACAGCATCATCTAGCCCCAAGCTAAGCTGAGCTTGTGTTATGTGACTGATATACTTAATACAACACATAGATAGATATTTTTTTAAAATACTTATATAGAAAACATCCAGAATTGCGGAAAAACTATTTGTAGATCGTAGAGACATTTGTCCCAAGGCGGGAATCGAAGCCCCAATCTCCTTCGTTGCAGGCAGACCTTCGCCCACCGCGCCACGTCGTTGTCCAATGTATGTTGATTTTGTTTGTATGTTACTTGTTATATCTGTCCAATGTTATACGATTTTGAATAATCTTTCTCTCTATCGTCTATACGTCTTTGTGTAGAGTAAAACTACCTCTATAAAAACTACCTCTATAAAAAATTAAAATCACGCGTGTTTTGTTTAATTTGGTTGGAACAGGATTACAAACGTTTGGATTAACTTTTAATACCTAATAACTTTATGTTTGATGGCGAGATAGTTGTAAAGTGGGGTTAGTTTGTATTTTCACATCTCGTTAACATGACGTCCTTACGCGTCCGGTTTGACCTCAGACTCGAACGATATACGGTAGGGTGACCACAAACATTTTGGGAGATCTGTAGTATTTTAATTCATCGGGAAACCCTTCGGATTCGATATCGGAAACTTGTGACTATGATTGTGATTTTTTAAAAGAGCTTATTCGAAAACTTTACCATTTGAATTTGGATCCTTAGTTCCTTAGACCCAGGTCGATAGTGGTCTCTGAGAAACTTAACTTTAGCGAGTGGGCAACAGTAGGTATACATAAAAGTAGACAAAAGTTGTATGAACTGTATAGTGAAAAACAATACAATTTTAGTGAGGAGTTTAAAGAAAAAGTTAAAAATTATTCAAAATTGTTTCGTAAAGTTTGTCAAATTGCAAAGTCAAATTATATTAGCTCAAAAATTAGAAATAGTGAAAATGTAATCAAATCAACTTGGAAAATAATAAATAGTGAGACTGGAAAGGTTAGTAATTATACTAATGATTACAATTTAAAAATTAATAACTCTTCAATCAAAAATGATGTTGAAGTAGCCCAAGCATTTGAAAACTTTTTTACTAATATTCCAATCTCTACTACTAAGTGTCTTAACTCTTCTCAAGTAATCGCTGAGTCTCTACTTATAGAAAATGTACCTAAATGCGAAAATAAATTTAATTTCAATCATGTTGATGACAAAGATATAATTAAAGCCTTTAAACTTTTAAATATTAAGAAAACTGCAGATCTCTGGGGCATTTCTGTTAAAATTATTAAACCTTTGATTGATTTAATTGCACCAGATTTAGCTTTCATATTCAATGAGTCCATTGATTGTGGCGTATTTCCTGATCTAATGAAACATAGTAAAATAACTCCACTGTTTAAATCGGGTAGTAGGTCTGACCCCACCAACTTTAGACCGATATCAGTACTGCCTACATTCAGCAAAGTTTTTGAAAAACTTATTTTACATCAATTGCTCAGGCATTTCAATGGCAATGACCTGCTACATTGTAAGCAATTCGGGTTTACTCGAGGCAGGTCAACTACTGATGCTGGTGTAGAGTTGGTATCACATATTTTTGATGCTTGGGAGAAGTCGCAAGACGCTTTAGGCGTTTTTTGCGACTTGTCAAAAGCATTCGATTGTGTACACCATGAGACATTAATCAGGAAACTACATCACTATGGAATAAATGACACCTCTTTGGATCTTCTTTCATCTTACTTAAGTGACAGGATACAAAGAGTTGACATTAATGGGAAACGGTCTTCGGGGTCTGTAGTTACTATGGGTGTACCGCAGGGGTCTATCCTCGGTCCTTTCCTGTTTTTAGTTTATATTAACGACCTGCCTGATCTTGTAAAGAATAATCACGAGATTGTATTATTTGCTGATGATACTTCTTTAATTTTTAAAATGAAAAGACAAACTACAAATTTCGACGATGTGAATAATGCAATCTCAAAAGTTGTCCACTGGTTTAGCGTCAATAATCTTTTGCTTAACGAAACCAAAACGAAATGTATTAGATTTATTCTACCTAATGTGAAACAAGTTAAGGCTGATGTAAACGTGAAAGGAGAAACTTTAGACATTGTAGAAAGTACCGTATTCTTAGGAACCACTCTAGATAGTAAGCTTCAATGGGGCCCACACATAGATAAGCTATCGAAGAGACTCAGTTCTGCAGCATATGCAGTCAAAAAAATCCGTCAATTTACAGACGTGGATACTTCTAGACTTGTTTATTTCAGCTACTTCCATAGTATTATGTCTTATGGTATACTACTGTGGGGGAACGCTGCAGACATTAACACCGTATTTGTGCTGCAGAAGAGGGCTGTTCGTGCAATCTATAATATGGGTCCCAGAGAATCCCTCCGCAATAAATTCAAAGAAATAAACATAATGACAGTACCATGTCAATATAGTTATGAAAACTTGTTGTACACTCATAAAAATATCAATAAGTTCACTAAAAATAGCGACATACATAATGTAAATACTAGAAATAAGAATAAACTCGCTTTGCCCACAACTAGATTAAACAAAGTTAATGTATCTTTCAAAGGGCAATGTATACGCTTCTACAACAAAACTCCAAGTGAGTTGCAAAAATTATCGGTAAATAAATTCAAACAAATTATCAAAACTATTCTTTGTAAAAAGGCTTACTATAAAATATCTGATTATTTAGATGATAAAAAAGCTTGGGACGAGTTTTGCTCCAACTCTAAAACTAACAACCTAACAAGGTAAAGGTTTCTTGTTCGCTTCTTTACTTTACCTAAATAGACCGAAGTGAACAATAATCAAAGTGAGCACTTTATTTCATAATTTTAATTATTTTTTAACATGTACTTTATGACGTGTCCAAATGTCCTGTAAGGTCTTAAGGAAATAAAGCACTTTGAATTTTGAATTTTGAATTTTTGAATTCTGAGTTTGGATATGAAATCAAAATAGCGTTCTAAAGATCTGACGGAAATGGAATCGAATTCGAATTGGACGTTTCCCTTACGGAAAAGAATCGATAGAATTAAAAAACTGAATCGCTCCACTTTCACTAATAATAAAAAATGCGGCCAAGGGCGAGTGGGACTTGCGCATGAAGGGTTTCTATCAAAAAGTTTGTTTTATGGGAAGCCCTTAAATATTTATTTTATTTTTACTGTTTGTTGTTATAGCGGCAACAGAAATACATAATTTAGGTAATTTGTGAAAATATCAACTTTCTAGCTATCGCGTTTCTTGGGATACAGCCTGATCTCACTTGGGTAAATAGACACTCTTTTGGGTAAATAGACATAAAATATAATATTTTACAAACATATAATGACGAGGTAAATTAATGTTATCCTTAGTTTTGTATAGTCAACATCAAACATAGTGTATTAGTTCCCTTTTAACGTTTCGACTTTTATCCTTAAGGAGGTAAACTGTGTGAATTAGCCTTAACTCGTAAGTTATGAGGTGCATTTTACATTGTCGAGATCAAATAACAGACTCTCGCGGACTACTAGCTTATCTTTTTTCTAAGTTTTTTCGAAAGAACGTTCTTTCTCGAAAATTGATTTAGTATTAAAGGATTTGAGTTGGTTTTTACTTTTATGTCGTTGCAAAATGTATCTATAGACTACGAGTTATGTTTAAATTTGTTTTAAAAGAAAACTGTTTAAGATCTCTGAAATCTGCTATCTTAAATACATCCCTAACATTTGAACGAGCGCTTGAGCGTTCACATTTCTTTCGCCTCTGATACAAAGAGACAGCAGTAAGAAATATGAAATAACCTTTAAAACGTGTTTTTAAATGAACACGTTATTTGGGTGATTCTACGAAAACGCGTTTTTTGTCTGACTTCTGTGGCACATTTTTTTTTGTTGAAATTGCACATCATGATAGTATATTCTAAATAAAGATTTAATTTTGAATTTTTTGGTAGTGAAGGGAACTTTATTGGCTTTATGGTTACGGAGTTATTCAATTTTAAAAATATGGTGTCCACGGAAATCATAATTTATATCACCAAAATCAAATATGGGTTGGTTTATCAATAAAAAAATGTGTTTTCGGTAGTAAATAGATTATTAAGCTTCTTAAAACTAAGGACCAATTATTTGACGTTTGTAGTTTTAATCAGTTTTTACAAAAACACCTTTAAATCATTACTGTAAATACAAGTAACTTTTTACAAAAATCACACTAATAATGTTTATCTTTGTATTAAAAATATTATAATTATTCATTTTGTATTTATTATAAACTTTTATCCTAAAAAACATCTTAAAAACTGTAAAAAATATTATTGAGATGTTAATCAACCCGCAAAATCCACGGAAATCAGTACCACGGAAATCAAAAATAATTACAAAATCTTAGAAATTTTCTTAATTTGCTGGTTTATTTTACATTGAAATATGCAGTCGAAATTAGGAACACAAAAGGCATGAATTATCATAATTAATAAAACAATAGGATTAGCATAAACAAATTTATAGTCAACATGGTAATCAGAATTTCTAGATACCAAGCCACGGAAAGTGATTACGTACTGAAATAACAGAGTGACGTGGAGACATACACACTTGTTGTACACACCACTGATGGGGCGTAACTGATAGTTTCTCTCGACCTAACAACTATTTACGCAGATGTTAAAGTACAGCATTTATGAATGAATTAGTGCGCACCAGGGGAATCAGAGCTAAACGACGGACGCGAAGTTATCTCGTTGTAACTTGTCAACTAAAGCTTAGTTTTGCGTAGTAATAGCGTCAAATAAGCAAGTAACTATCTGGGTTATTGTGAACCTATGTAAATAAGTACTAGTGTTTTCAGGAAATGATATAAAAATTTATAAACACAGGAACATGAGGTCCGGACGCACCACGGAAGTCAGAATTTCCAAGGATTTTATTTATTTTTACTTATTTAAAATAAGAATATTAAAAAACTAAAAAAGGCCTCCCCTATTATCTTTGTCTAATCTACTATCATAAAAAAAATCAAAGGGCTAGGGATACTTTTTGTATGATTTTTCGAGCCGGACATGTTTTTTTCCACCCCGGGAGAATCACCCATTTCCTTTATTTAATTTTATTCACCTTTGTTTCATCCCGGTAAGCTGGGCAAAGCTTTCTTTTCAGTTGTCGGCTAAGCTTCGTAGATAAATGTTGTCTGGATGAATGAGTAAAATTATTACGTTATAATTTTCCCTGTAGTTTTCCTGGTACCTTATCAATTTTCCTATATTATGTTCTAGGAGGTTTGAAGAGAAGTTGGTCCACAATTAGCGCTAGATGTGATTATCACTAGAGGTGAGGAACTGACTTAAAAAGGTTTTTAACCTGTGGGTCAATACCAGCTGGTTATAAGAATACATAGGTAACTGATTCAAACATTGAAATAATGCTGGAAAATCAAATATACATATAGCCTCAAAAAGTAAAAAGCTTGTGTTATGGGTACTAGGAAATAACCCCCCTTATTAGGGGCTAGATGATGTTTGTGTGAATTATCGAGCCTTACATATCTTTTTATTTAAAAAAAAAATCGCATCTTTATTACTTAACCTACCAACTATACAAAATAAAACTATAGCAGTGGCATTAAGAAACTTATGTTAGGTGTTACCGATTGCCCATAGATTTTAATTTGTTTTCGTTTACCTTTAATAATTAGAATAAGAGCCCGCGGCCCTACTTGTGAATCGGAGTAGCACTTTGATAAATAAATAATGCTAGAAAATCCACACAGCGTCAACCAGCCCCAAGCTTGTGTTATGTGTACTAGATGACTGATACACATAATACATTAGATAGATACTTAGAAATCACCCAGAACACCTGCAACAAATAACTGCAGAAATATCTTTATTTAAGAAGTAAAAAATGTCCAGCCTGTTTGAAACTTATTGGTCATCCTACTCTTGACACACTGCCCAACGAGGGACCCTAAAGTTCAACAAATTCCTAGTGCCACCTACAGCGGGATCATTAAAGCCATAGCCGTGTATACGAGACAAATTAGGCCGGTCCGAGAGTTTAATACACGTTTGTGTATTTTATTGTTGTTATTTTAGAGTAGTTCGGGGTGAAATGTTCCTCACAAACGCGATGAATTGAATAATTGTAATTTCTACAGAAATAAACACAATCTTTCTATTTAAATTCAATGTCTTCAAAAATTACAATCAAGGAATAGAAACAAATAAAAACTGGTATATACAATTAAAAAATTGTGCCTACTAGGTACTGTCTATAGATAGCTCAACTGATCCATATCAATACCAGTCGTTGCGTCCCTGCCTTGCACTAAATTCAGCCCATCATCCAAATTTATCTCTCTGTATTTAATGCAAGTTATGTTATGTTATGGCACCTTTGTGCCCCTACACCAGACCCACTCTGAAAATCACCACCCTTCTTACTATCTGCATAATGCTGAGACAGGCACTTTTTTGGTCCATTATATAAATTCCGATATTTTGTAATCACTACATAGTATAAAACAAAGTCACTTCCGTCTGTATGTATGCTTAAATCTTTAAAACTATGGAACGGATTTTGATGCGGTTTTTTGATAGATAGAGCAATTCAACAAAAAGGTTTATATGTAGCTATAATAAACCCGTGCGAAACCGGGGCGGGTCGCTAGTAATAATATAATGCTGGATCCTTAACACAGCATAAAGCTAGCCCCAAGCTAAGCAGAGCTTGTGTAATGGGTATTAGATGACTGAAATATATAATACATTACTTTACATAGATATCTTTTATTATAAATAGATAAAAATAGGTTTATTAAGAGATTTTATAAATAGATACATCTTCGGCCACGTCGTTACTTACCATAAGGTGAGTTTGTGATCAAACGTAGGTCTTTAATTATTGCTGAAAAAAAAACTTTTCATAACTGCTTTCTTTTAATTGAAGTATGCTTCCATTTACTCATACAATAAGTAAAGAAGCCGCGGGTAAAATCAATTCATTCATCAATAATTACAATGTCAGCTAGAAAAAGGACGAAGAAAACATTCAGACTTATATTTTACAAGACTAAAGCGTTCATCCATTTTCAGGTCAATAATAAAACTGTTCAAACTCACTTTATCGTCGCAATGCTCGTAATACGACGAAGTTGATAAAGTGCCCTAAGAAACCCATTTAATATTTTTACAAAGTTGAAAGCTGTTTTCATAATGTCTATAACTGTTCTGTACGTGAGGAGCAAAAAGGATTTTGATCAGGGTTGAAGTAGATTTATAAGCAAATTGACGCGCATTTTTTAAACTGAATTCCCTGTTTTAAAACCACTCTACTAGTAGACTACTTGAGAATGAAGAATGGTCGATGTTATCGGACTTTTTGCTTTTTTAGTCTTTTATCCACTTTGACCAAATTAACTAACCTGTCTGCTCCGATTTAAATTTCTCGTTTTTTTAAGTAGTTAGAATGAAGTTTCTAAATTAAAACTTTCACACTGGTGTGAATTCTTTTCTACGTTTACTTTTGTTGTACCTATATCTCTTAAATTTTATTCTGTTTGTTTTTTAAAAAAAAATTTAGTTCTTTCATTTTGAAGGTAATAATAGTAAATCACGACACCTTAACTGCGCCCTACCTGAAAACCAGTGTAGCATTGGGCCTAGCCAAGTCGACACATGGCAGTATTGCCCCGATGTATGGCAATGCTGATGCCAGATACCTACTCACCAGCTCTTCGGTCACGTCCCTCGCAGCAACCAGACGCTCAAATATTTTTTTCATGCTTTATCACAGTCATCACCTTCACTTGTATAAAATAAAGTCGCTTTCTCCGTCCCTATTTCCCAATGTATGCCTAAATCTTTAAAACTACGCAACGGATTTTGATGCGGTTTTTTTAATAGATCACTATCTATCACTATTCAAGAGGAAGGTTTAAACATGTAATATAAACGTGCGAAGCCGGGGTGGGTCGCTAGTATAATTATAAAGTAATGCGGACAATGAACCCTAACTCCATTGATAAAGTGTCCAAAGTTGAGTACGACTTTTAGCTGATAGATGCTATTTTATTATAAGTATTCATTCAATTCATAAAAATACAATACCTAGAGTCCCTAACTCTGACAGCCTGCTATATCGATTTCATCCTTATAATTGAAGGTGACACGGTTGGAAATTGATTCATAAAAACTTACTCCACTTACGAGTTTAGGTTTTATTGCGTTTCTTAGAAGAGTTATAAGATTTATAGATTTAGGACAAAGAGAATTTTAAAGACAAGGCTTACATTATTGTTAATAATCTCAAAGACATGCAAAGTCAAAGTGTAAATCGAAGTACGTACGACTAAAAATCTATTAATATTGCAATATGTATGTAAGTTATCTATTACCACAAGCTCTGAAAGAATGACACAGGTATTACTGCGTATTTATTCAACATAATTTTACATGACTTGTAAATTTATAACGAAAATTACAATCAAGGAATAGAAGAAATGAAAATAAGTAAGTATATAAAATTGAAAAAAATTTGGTTACAAAGCGTCTAGAGGTATATATTAATTTTAGAATGAAGTATACCCTAGGTCCCTAGGTCCATATCTCGCGAAGAACCGACAACCGTTGGGGTAAACTTGTTCTTGAGTGGAGACCGCGACTCGGTAAACGTAGCGTAGGACGCCCTCCGGCCAGGTGGGATGACGATCTGCGAAAGACTGCTGGCAGATGCTGGATGCGTCAAGCTGATGACAGGGCGCTATGGCGCTCAGTGGGGGAGGCCTATGTCCAGCAGTGGACTAATATAGGTTGATGATGATGATGATACCCTTGGTCCGTGGGGCACCGAGGCTCTCCGGGTTTTTAAACAATTATCTGAGCGTCTGGTCGATGCGACGCGTGACCCGAGAGCTGGTGAGTATCTGGCTCAGCGCATCAGCATTGCCATACAGCGTGGTAATGCAGCCAGTGTCTTGGGGACGCTTCCGACTGGTATTGACATGGATCAATTGAGCTACCTTTAGACTGTTTGCAACCGTCTGCAGTTAGCTCAATGGTTTCAATTGTAAATACTAGTTGTAATTTGTCTATTCCTTGATTGTAATTTTCGTTGTTAATAAAGATCAAATGAAGTATATGACTTATCTGACTACATGTAGGTTTTATTACGCGAATTTATTTATCTTCTACAACCTTAACGCAGCCGAAGCCGCGGGCTGCAACTAGTGGAATAATAAAGACTAACATGCCTTAAGGTGCAAACAGCAACCTAAAGTGGCGCCCTCAAATATATGATAAAATAAGTCGGGGCGCTTTTTTAGGTGCTGTTGTATTGTTGCCTTAAGTATTGTTACGAATACAAAAGAAAAATAATTTATTTATTTCCGCTTGTCCAAGGTGGAAGTCAAGGGTTAAAGACCCTGATAAAAGAGATGGTTCTGGAATATAAAGATATGCCCACATTGCCCAGCCGTGACCCAGTTGTTACTGTTTATTGTTGCTTTTTGACTGGCTCGTTCAATCGCCATAAAATATTTATACGAGAGACCTTCGCTCACCTGGTTCAATAGACAAGTAGTTATATGAATTCGCTACTTGTCACGTAAATATTTACCTAGAAGGTAATTGTAGGTATTTTCTACGGACTTCAAAAAAGTGAAGGATCTCTATTTAAGTGCAATGAAATGGCGTCGGAAGTTGATTTGTTTTAATAATTCTCCAAGTAATTTCAAGCGTATCTGTAACAATAAATTCTTGGTTTCTTAACTTTCAGCACTTAAAAAGTAAGTATGTACTTTGTATGCTCATCACTTATTATCCTCACTACTTTCTTTTATTATCTGTGCAAAATTGGAATTAACTTTATATAAGTACTTAATTCTTTTTTCATTTGAAAGTTGGTGCTTTTCAAGTGGTCCGATATACCTAAATGCTGCTGTACAATTCACACAGCACTATCTAGCCCCAAGCTAAGCAGAGCTTGTGTTATGGGTACTAGATGACTTATATACTTAATACAATATATTACATAGAAAGATATTTATATAAATAAGATCAAGATCTGATCAGTGGTATTTGAGTTATCCATAAAGTTTATAAAGAGTATATGCTGTGCATTTTGTGACTGTAAAATGTATCTAAAGATTAAGAAGTGTAACTTGGAAATGTGGAAAACATTTCATAGATTATTTTTAAGGTTACGTACCCAAAGTATGAAACGAGACCCTATTACTAAGAATCCGCCGTCCCTCCGTCTATCTGTCTGTCACCAGGCTGTATCTCATGAACCGTGGTAGACATTGAAATTTTCACAGATGATGGATTTATGTTTTTTGATTTATAATGGTACGGAACCCTTTAAATTAAACTTTCGCCTCTCACTTAGCCGGTTTTTTTGTGCTTTCCAGTAGGGGTTCTGCGCCCTAATGACTCCCTACACTCCTTATAGCTAATCTTTACTCCGTGTAGAGAAGAAGAATTATTAAGATAATTATTGTTTTTAGCGCGTTGCGAAAAAGTAACTTTCACATAGTCACCTTGTCTCAGCCTCCTGTCGATCTACAAGATGATATTGCTACCTTTTCATTAGGTTGTATATTTTAGGGCCGGATAAAACTTTTTCAATGCAAATAGGGACGTAAAACATTTTGTAGCGAAACGAATGTCTTCGTTTGGGATACAATATTTAAGGTTTATGGAAAAAAAACGAACTGAAAATACTTTAGACTGTTTCACTCATGCATAGGTACGCCAATTCTGGATAACTAGTATGGAAAGTAGCTTCACCCGCCATGTTTCTATGGCGGGTGAATCATGTGCAGCATGTATTATAAACTTTTCAAGGCTCTTTCTATCCCATGGTATAAATAAATAAACAAATATGCTGGACAATCCACGCAGCACCATCTAGCCCCAAAGTAAGCTACTCAAAGCTTGTGTTATGGGTACTAGGTGACTTATATATTTGATACAATATACTACCGGTACGTAAATAGATATTTTTTTATTATACATAGAAAACACCCAGACCAACGGAGCAAATTTCTGCAGATCGTACACGAATTTGTTCCGAGGCGGGAATCGAACCCGCAACCTCCTGTGTCGCAGGCGGACCTTCGCCCACCGCGCCACATCGGACGTCAACGTAATGAGACATGGAATGAAAAGAAGCCTCTGTTTTATTTTAGGGCTATTTCCTAACTTGGTCTATTATATTTAAGGCCGGTCCGTTCACTAGTTTTTGCGTGAAAGAGTAACATTCATTTTCGCGTTTATAATATTAGAAAAGCAGGATCTTGTACGTTACCAAAAGCCTTGAGTTTGGATTTACGATTACGTAGGTATCGATCTTATATAATCAAAGGTATCGATAAGTTAACGTAACGTCCCATGCTTGTATATGAGTTGCGATATCCCGTGACCGCTGCACCATTAGTATAGAAATAATTACGACAAGACGTCTAGATACTATAGACCCTGACTATAGTTACTCGATAGTATCTAGTTATTAAAACGTTTGTATGTGTTTCAGTAGAAACTCACAGCATTTTATAAATTATGTCAGTCTATAAAATACTAGCAGTGCCTCGCGATTTTAACCGCGTAATTCTCGGTGGGAATCCCGGGATAAAATATAGCCTATGTGTTATTACAGACTATTATCTATCTCTGTGCCGAATTCTAATGAGTACCTACCTAACAACCATCCACACTCACACGTTTATAATATTATAGTAGGATAATAGCCTTATATTACGGAACGTAGTAATGCTAGAATCTCAGTAATACAGATAATAATAAAAAACAATGAAAGATCTTGTCGTTCAACTGCTACTGGTAAGTATTTTGATCATAATCCCCCGAAGGTTTTTGATTCATCTGATACAGTCGACTAAATAAGACGTAGTTATTTAGGCCGTATCGACTGTATTCAATGAATCAAAAGTGAAATTATTTCCTTCTACATGGTTCATTGCATACCCATGACACACGTTCATTACAAACAAACCTACCTTAATCTAGTCAAGGTATTAGTTTAAAGCTAGTTTTTGTAGATGACGGTGACCGCTATTTCACCATGGCCGTTATTAAATTCTAAGAATTATACCTAACTAGCTGCGCCCCGCAGCGTCGCCCGCGGGGAAATTTATTTATTTGTCAAATATCATATTTTTCTCGCCGTAAAAACCATCCTTGAACTTCAACGAACATTTTAAAAAAAGATTTGGCCAAATTGGTCCAGGCGTTGTTGAGTTAAACGCTTACCAACACATTTTGCGATTCATTTTTATATTATAGATAGGTACAGACCATGGCGTACGAACACATCACTACAAATAAAACCTCAAGTAAGTTGCAAAAATAAATTATATAGGTAGTAAAAAAAATCAAAACGATTTTTTATATAAAATGCTTATTATAAAATGTTACATTAACTTTAACATGAAAAAGCGTTGGGACGTTATTGCTCTACTAATAAAACTAACAAGGTAAAAGTTTTTATGATCGCTTCTTGATTTAGCTTAAAAAGTTTAAATTGAACAAAAACCAGTTAGGGGAGGCCTATGTCCAGCAGCGGACTATTAAAGGTTGATGACGACGATGAAAAATCAGTTATCACATTATATGAATTTGGATTTCTGACGTTTCCAAGAGTTCTATAAAATCTAAAGAATAAAAGACACTTTGGGTGACAAAACTAAATCGCGCTGTGCTGTGTCAACGTCAACTCGCTCGTCTAATGTTTTAATGAAGATACAAACTAACCATGCTGTGCTGCGCTGTGCTGTGCTGCGTTAATCTGTTGACCAAACATAGCACAGCGCAGTACAGCGCAGCACAGTTCGATTTAGTTTTGTCACCCTTTGGGTATGATTTTGAGAAATTTATCCTTATGAAGAATTTTTAGGTTCACATTATCTTCAGTATGTTGGCCGTCACATAGCGGCGCTCGTCAACCCAAAGACTCTTCATACCCACAATCCAATTCCACCTTTGGATGTTTCAGATGGGGTCTAACGAACTCAGGCGCGCAATTAACGCCCCCACCTTGTGCCTTCAAACAGACTGACCCGATAGTTTATATTTCACTGATGAAGCAGCATGTAAGTTGATGCGATGTAAGCTTTTAGGGTGAGCGGGAGCAGATTTGCAGTTTTGCAATCGAATCTCAGCTTTATCTCAACTCGTAGTGTGAGGAATTTCCTTTGAAAACTATTAGAAATGCTCTCCAGATATTTCTTAAAATGATAGTCAAATTAGAATTAGAC
Organism: Eupithecia centaureata; assembly: GCA_944547425.1. Lineage (NCBI taxonomy): Eukaryota > Metazoa > Arthropoda > Insecta > Lepidoptera > Geometridae > Eupithecia > Eupithecia centaureata. The sequence goes on along the minus strand of OX155693.1, from coordinate 3,454,268 downwards.
TTAGGGGTAAGTAAGACCCACAACTTTACGAACTAAACAAATGTTGAGGAAGTTTGCGTGTGGTAGGTCACAGCTGCTAAATTATTGTATATAGTCCTCCTTGGTACGTCACACCTGCTCAATTGTTGGATATAGTCATCCCTGGTGGGTCACACCTGCTCAATTGTTGGATATAGTCCTCCTTGGTACGTCACACCTGCTCAATTGTTCAATAAATCAATATATTTATTTCTTTAGGCTTACAAAATAAGCACTTATACAAGTCAAATTTAATACTACTATAGGTAAATAAATATCAAAATAATATAAGAAATAAAGTGATGATTGATTTTCAGTTCGCCTCGCTTTTTGGTCCGTAGGTCTCACTGGTAGGTCACACCTGCTCAATTGTTGGATATAGTAATCCCTAGTAGGTCACACCTGCTCAATTGTTGGACATAGTCCTTAAAAGTGCACCTTGTCTTCAGCTTGCCCCTTGCAGCATCTGAATCAAGTCCTTGGTGATTCGTCATCCTACTGGAAAGGCGTCAATAGCGTCCTGTCCTGAGTCCACTGTACCTAATTGCTGTATAGTTCATTTATTAATAACAAATTGTGTTACAGGCCACTTTTTCAATATCAATTTATACAATTCTGTACTTATTAATAATCATACATCGACAAATTTTACAAAACAATACAATTTACAAACTCCTTAATCTATGGTCATCTAAATCAGAATTGGACCACGTGCTGGCATATAGCCACACCAGACCCAAGTGTGTGGTATTGATGACGTCATCAATCATTCAGATGATATCAAATGTCGATCAGACTATTTGGCCCCTTGAGATGTGGGATAGCTTAGGTTTTCAAATACTGCATTTGCACAGAAATAATAAATTGATCCCAAAAAATAAATAGGACTTTGTATAAAACTAGATAATTAAAACTAAAACAGATATCAGAAAAGGCAACAGTCTTTATCATAGATTTTTTTAAAAAAATCCAATAACAAGCTTTGGAAACATTAATACATATTTGGTAGGTACAATGGTCCTGCAAAATATACCTGTCATTCAAAGACGAACATTAAGTATAGGTTACCTTATCTATCTTATTCCGGTTGTTGAAATGTAAAGTGCTCTACACCTTTTTAAGACGTATACCTTCTACTTATACGAAAATGCTGCCCGAGCCAACAAACGGGTGGTCTTACAAAAACGTAGACCCTCCTCAAAGTATTCTTAATACGCCAAAATATCACCTAGAAAATATGAAGAAAGAGCGTACCAACCAATGGCCCTAGCCTGAGGTCTCGGACTAATGAACAAAGCATAATCATATCTCAGTAAAACAATCTTTATTAACAACGAAAATTACAAGCAAGGAGTAGAAAAATTAAAACTAGTATTTACAATTGAAACCATTGAGCTAACTGCAGATGGTTGCAAACAGTCTAAAGGTAGCTCAATTGATCCATGTCAATACCAGTCGGAAGCGTCCCCACCCAAGACACTGGCTGCATTACCATGCTGTATGGCAATGCTGATGCGATATCTCATACTCTCATATTATATAATAGCATATCTCATACTGCTATCAAACTCAAAGTACGTACTTATAAACTCTAACTTAAAGTGCTTTATTTCCTTTAGACGTTAAAGGACTCTTGGACACGTTAAAAAATACATGTTTATAAATATGAAATATTGTGCTCACGTTGATTTTTGTTCACTTCAATCTTTTTAAAGTAAAGTAGAGAAGTGAAAAATAAACCTTTACCTTGTTGTTAGTTTTCGAGTTCGAGTAAAACTCGTACCAATCTTTCTTATCATCTAGATAATCACATTGTTAGTAGTAAGCCTTTTTACAAAGAATAGTTTAGACAATTTGTACGAATTTAATCGCAGATAATTTTTGGAACGCACTTGGAGCGGTACACGTTGCCCTTTGAAAGATTCCATAGCTTTGTTTAGCCAAGTTGTAGGGAAAGCAAATTTATTCTTATTTCTATTATATGTAGGGTAGATTGTTGCTAGCCCTCACCGCATATACAGCGTGTGGTTAATACGACTGGAGGCAGAGACAAACATAGGTGGTGCATGCTTACTACATAATGTATATGTAAGCTTCAACCATAATTTTTAACATGTAAGCGTAGTTTTTTTGAATAGAATGGTTATGAGCCTACCATAGATAACACGGCCGTTTGGATATTTCTTAAAAAGGGACCTATCAGAAGCAACGTTTGGTAGTCCGGAAGCTACTAATACAAAATTCACATAAGGTCCATCGACGTTATAAAAATAATGATATATAGTGATCGAAAACCTTAGAATTGAGTAAAAACACTTTAAAAAACGACGAATATAAGTAACAAAACCTATAAGTTTCATTGGGATTCATTGGGTTAATAGTATAAACAGATAAACAATTTATTTATAATTTGTCAAATTACACGTCATTAAAATATAAATTATTATAAAAATTAGTAGGTATAAAATATACTTAATTTAAAAAAAACCTAATTTAATTTTTTTAATTTAATTTAATTTTCGAGACTCCGTGCGTCCCTAACCTTGACTGGGAGCTTGTTGTATTTATTTTTACATATTATATGTATATTAGCTATTGTCGGCCTATTAAATTAAGGAGAGGAGGAAAATATTACTAACTGAACTAAATAGATTGTACTTGGCTTTTCCATGTTTGTGTATGGGTTCACATCATATTAAATAAAAGTAGCATATACAAAGTGTACATCGAACATACATCGAATATACATACATCGAAGGTCAAGTCTAGCCGTTATGAGTTTTAGGAAGCTAACAGTGTGTAAAATAATTAAACAGTGATGTTTGCAAACAAACTTAAAAACAATGGGTCATTATAAAAATGTCCCCTACATTTTCACTATGACCTATAATTTCTTTTGTGTGCGATTTCTATGCTTTAGAATGTAAGAACAACCCACAAAACTATGTAAGCAAGTAATATTTCTTCACTCTACAAAAAGGTCTTCTATGCATAGAAAATTGATGTTAGTAGATTAGACATTGGTAACACACGTACGTTAATTCTAAATGAACAACCCAGAAGCCACCTAAGTAAGTAAACGTAATATTTATTCCCTCTATCTTCAGGTCTACACCATAATGTTTGTAAAGGTATTTTGGAAGCAAACAGGACGGAGGATCCCACCGTAGGTTTCGTAGGTAATGATGCGAGAGTAATACTTGTAAACTGGCCAGCACTTATGTATTTATGTAAACTAATAGCTCTACATATTACGAGTAGATTGAAGGTTGCCCTGGATCATATTAAAGATTTCACTTAGGTAAAGATGTGGCGAGGTGGGCGAAGGTCCGCCTGCGACGCAGGAGGTCGTGAGTTCGATTCCCGCCTCGGAAAAAAATACGATTGGCAAATATTCTATGTATGATAAATGAATATCTAACAACCTATTTATATTAACAATCAAGGAATACAAAAATTTAAACTAGTACCTATAATACAATTGAAATAATTGAGCGAACTGCAGGCGTTTGTAATCTAAAGGTAGCTCAATTGATCCATGTTAATATCAGTCGGAAGTGTCCCCAAGTCACTACACTGCCGCTGCATTACCAAGCTGCATGGCAATGCTGATGCGCTGAGCCAGATACTCACCAGCTCGCGAATCACGCGTTGCATAAGTATGTGTTTATTACGTAGGTATATCAATCATCTAGTACCCATAACACAAGCTTTGAGTAGCTTACTTTGAGGCTAGATGATTTTGTGGATTGTCAAGCATTATTATTACTATACGTACCTAACTATTATAATTAGATGTTTTTCCAAGAGTCTAAACACAAGATTAAATGAACTAAATAATTAAAATATAAATAGCTCTATAGAAAACTAATGAACAGTGAACTTAGTTTATAATTTACAACGCTTCACTAGTTTTTCAATTACCGAGTGAGCGGTTCTTTTACGGTCGGTTTTAGCTTTATGACGCTATAAGAAAACTGCAAGGAAGGTGTGTATAGGGCTCACTGCAGTAACTAGAAACCTAGTGCTTATTCCCTAACAGTCGTTTTTAAGGCTTTTACAAGAGCTACTGTAGCGCCGCCATTTATTTTATCATATTACTTTTAACACAGGAATTTGCAAAATATCAAACGTTCAGTTTTTTATACCTATCAAAAGCTTTAGGGTGAGTGGGGGCAAGATCGAAGTTGTAACCGACTGTAGTGCCAAAATAGCTATTTTTAACAAAGATATAACAAATTTAAAAATATAATATATTCCGAACTTACCCCACTGGGGGAAGATTGAAGAAGAGATTCTCAAACTTTGCAGCCAATTTGCATAAGTTTTGACTCAAGAAAAAAAAAAGTTTCTATTAGTGAAAAATCATATAAAAACTGAAAACTTTTTTTATTTCACATGAAACCTTTATGAATATTTTTTTTTATCACCATAAATAATTCTTTATTTTTTTCTTTTGTAATTTTTAAAGTATTTTCTTTTTCTATTGGATTCTTTTTTTATTTCACATTTCTTAGCATACCCTATTCTTGTTATTTTTTGTTTTACTACTTTCAGCAATATTTTTTTTATTTCTTATTTTTCTTGCTGAAACTTACACAAAGATACAGTTTGAGGATATCTGGCTTTTAGTATGAAATCTGAAAAAGGGTCAAGATTAAGACTTTGATATGTTTGTCTTACCCCGTTAAATGTAAATGGGGAAAGATGAAAAGTTGAAATAAATTCTAAAATACGAGAAATAGAGAGATTTAGTAATAATTACATAAATATGTACAAAAAATAATAGGCAGATGTTTCAATTAAACACTCGTACCTGCCTTGTAACTTAAATACACTGTCTTAGAAAATTGCACTTTACAAGTTTACACACAACCAGGCGTTCTCAGCCGCAACCACTGACTGAGTTGTGATAAGTAACAAATTGGTGGCCCTAACGATGTTGCTAGCACTGTAATAAGTACTATAAATCTGATGTTATTGAAGACTTTTTGTCTTACCCCTTTTTTCATCTTGCCCCCACTCACCCTAATGCTTTATTTACTTAGTAGTTTTTTTTGTCTATTATAACGGTACCTATGTAATCAGCTTCATTCTGCTTAAAAGATTTGACGTGAAAGGGTAACAAACATCTAAACTTTCGCATTGATAATAATTTAACGAATTAGTTCTTTGGACAAATTCATTAATAATTTTAATAATTTAACTAAACAAAATGAATTGTAAAATTGAATAACTACAATACATTGATTTACCCCGGAACAAATATTAGCAGATCATAGAAAAAATTGTCCCAAGGCAGGGATTGAACCCGCAACCTTCTGTGTCGCATTTTAATCATATTATAAACTTTATTTTAATTATTTTCGCAAATCATCAACCTTTATACAGTATTACTAAAGCTTTATACAGTATTATATTACAGCCTATTCTCGCCTTAACCCTAAAAGATTACCGATTCTATTACTCATAACTTCCTTATTTCTTAACCTCATAGTAAAACCCGACTAAGGGCCTCTGTCCACTATAGCAGAGCGCCGCAGTCGTAAAATAAAATGGACACTTCACCGACTGAATACATTTTTTTAATATGAGCATATCTAATATTAAACATGCAATTCTGTCCGACAATCTTTTTGTTCAAAATTATAATATTGCAATTTTGCTTTCGGACAAAATGGTGATCGGATGAAATAATTGTAGTTATAATTAAATCAATTTTAATTTAATAATTGTAACAATAGATAGGTATACCAAAAAAGTCTCGATTGCTAAAACTAAATACCTAGTCGGAAACGAGCTAGTAAATTGGCTATTTATAGTTATTATCATGCTGTGGAAATAGCAACATCTGTATTGTATATCATTGTAATTTTAAGTTATTCGATCTTTTCTCTATGTTTTGTAAAATTCGTATATAACTTTTACTAAAATATCTATATTATTAGAGAATATCTATACGTTACATATATTGTACTAAACATAGCGTTTCAGAACATTCGTAGAAGTGGTTTGAATGAAACTCGAACTTGCAGTGCTTTTTGCTACAGTCAACAAGTTCCTTAGCTTTTACTGCATCATACTTATAATATTTTTAATTGGAATCTGAATAATTTAGCGTTTAACAACGAGAGTTGGCAACTTTAGAGCGACCCCAACTGTAACTATGTAAGGAATAGTTGCGAAGTACGAAACACAGTATGCAATTTTGATATCGTTGTACTGAACCAAATTTCTGTTTCTCATAGTTAAAGCCTGATAATTCTGTAAAAGTTTATTTTGGGAGATGAAGTTTATTTTGGGAGATGTATATTTTTTAACCTTTGAGCGTTTTTAATGTTTGTACTAACATGTTAACATAAAATATCTTTTATAATGCAGGTTCTTATAGATACATTACTATCACAAGACACAACAGTATCTGCCTGTTGGTAGACTCAAAAATATCAATAAACCAAAAAAAATATCATCATCACCAACATCAACCTATATTAGTCCACTGCTAGATATACATACATAGGCCTCCCCCGATGAGCGCCAATTGACTGAAAAAATACATAATATGAAAATTAATGTACTTTTCAATAAGGCGTATTTTTCATTAATATTTACATCAATGAAGATGATGCTTGACCAGATATTACCTAGTTCCACACCGAAAATAGTATGAAATTATTTATAAAACAAACATGCATTAGGTATATACCTAAGGTAAACATGAAAGTGCTAGTGATTCTTTTTCATTTTTTCCACTAGTACATATACTTACACAAAAAAATAAGTAAAGAAAAAATCAAATAACACCTTATTTGATTATTTAGAATTTTATAAGCCTAAAGAAATAAAACATGGATTTCTGATTTCATCATTACCAGGTGTTTCATCTACGCGGTATCAAGTTACCCAGCCCGTAAAATTATTTCTTCGTAACTCCCACCCTACTTTGTAGGTTTACGAGTCAACATTAACATATTATGTGGTCCATTAAGTATTTTAATATCATGTCACTCGCAACGCTTTATAAAGTTTCAAGGCTGTAAAGAAGTTGAAAGTTACTAACAATGTTGGACTAGGTTTTATTACTGGGGAATTGATGGCTTGAAGAAGCTATTTTAATTTTACAGGGTAATATTACATTATCTTCATCGACCATAGAATAGACTATTGACACGTAATGTCAAAAGTTATTTGTTTATAGTGAGCCCACTGCAAGTCATTTGGAGACGTTACCTAAAAGCTTGGCTTTCATTTAAAACCAGCGCTGGGTGAACACACAAGTATTCGTCCAGCACAATGCTGAGGGAAGGTTATGTTTGCCCTGAACTCTGCTGTGCTCAAAAGATCATAACGTAGGTTTAATTAGTATGGAGTCATTAGAGAGTTAGCAGATTTAAGAGTAAATAAAACATTTTTTTTCTTCCGACTTGCATTGATATGAATCAGTTGAGCCTCCTTTAAACTGTTTTCACATCACTGTAATTCTACTTGACGCATATAAGTGTTCTCCTTTGTCCCCATAAAAAGAAATAAATGTAATATTCGTACAAATTGCTGCAAAGCATCTGTCTTAAATATACTTGTTGATAATATTTTAAAGAAAACTAGGTACATATTAACTTATTAAGAAATTGGCTTGAAGATGATGCTTGGCCATATTTTCTTAGATTTAACTTGTGTTTTGTTCTAGGGCGGTAAAGCAGGTAGACAAATCGACTATGGCTCTTTTTAGAATTAAACACAGAATGCAAAAAGCTTTGTAGGTTTTTCCGTTACCAAACCCCGGAACGCTAAAAAACAAACTGAAATTATCCAGACTAATGATTCGGGAATCCCCCTCTAATTAATGCCTTAAATCTATAATTAAAATGGGTTATTAAGCAAACCGGGTCAGTCGTAATTTATTGCTTACGCTTCCTTAGATTAACGCGCATTTTAACTAAGTGGTAACCTGTTAGGAAAATTAAAACATTTTATCATCATTAACGAGTTAGTCAATTTACTACTGAAATAGTACATTATTGAGTCATTCGTTACCACACCACAGCTCTCATACTCACACCAGTTGGGACCAGATTCTTGGTCTGAGTTGATCACAACAAGAATCTTGTCAACTGGTGTGAGTTGACGCTTATGTAACACACGTTTCAACAGACTTCAAAAAAGGAGGAGGTTCCTAATTCGACTCGACTTTTTTATGATTTTGGGGCATAACTTTAGGCAAAACGATGTGATGACCGATGCGTCGTGGTGGGCAAATATTCCATTACTTACTTTGTATTATTGTGTAAAATAAAGAATTACAGAATCTATTCGTTGTAGGTAGGTAGGGCCTACCTACATAGCTCAGCTATCTGAGCCACCGAATACACTCGTGTCAGAAGCTATCAATATTGCAAATGAACTCCAAAATAGAAATTAACCTCATAAATATGTACCAGTCTCAAATTACGCGTATACATAATTTATCCTGCTCTCATGTTTGCGATTGGTAGATAATTTTGTTACCTGTGTTTGTCGAATGTCACATTTCAGCATGTATATAGAAGGGGAAAGGATATTATTATTATGTCTGTTTTTTGTAATAATAATTATTATTTTAATCAGTACATAAACGTCCACTGGTGAACATGCCTCAGCAAAGTTGGGCTAATTTGTCGCCTTGAAGTTGTGATTTATATACATTTATTTTCAACTAGTATCTGCCCAAAAATACTAAGAATTTATTGCAACTCCGACGTAAAATTAAACATGCAAAATAAAAGAAGTGCATTAGGTTTTTTTGAAACTAGCACTACATAAAAAAGAAAGAAAAATGGCTTATATCATAAATCCATTAGTGGAGTGTGAAAAATTATGTCCCTAAGTTTTAGCAGTTATCGTGGGAAATTACTATCTGTGGTTCCATGAAGATGAACTCTCATTTTAATTCATAATTTTAAATCAAAGTCCATAAGGTCCAATAAAGTCCAAGACGATTTCAAACATTGACTGACTCCATACCTGTAGCCCAGTGACGCCTACATCGTATAAAACCAGACCGGAGTGAAAAACACGCGACTTTTATGTAATAGGTACTTATGTTTTTTTTTACTCGTGATATCTTTCGAATGGATTGTCTGAATTTATTAATTCAAAAAGTTTTTAATGGTATTGAAGCAGTTTTCAATTTCGGAAACTAATAAAGTTAATTACATAAGTCAATAACTGTGTCTGTTACAATAGGTACTAGTTCCAATTTGTTTCTAAGATTTGTTATTATTTACTTTGCAAATAAATTCGTTTATTTATTTATAAAGTTTCGACGAAAGCTCTTTTTGCTATTGATCAAATATAAGCAAGTGTATAAAATAAATAATTCGTTTCCTCCATTTCATCAGAAGAACGATGTGTGTTTCGATTTCTCAAAAGTTTTATGAAAATTGAAAACGTGCTAAAACTTTGCCGTCCACATCGACTTGATTCAACTCAATTATGGAAACTTACTGTTAGTACAAGTTTCTATGTATCTTGTATCTTTTACTGTTTCAAACACTAACGTAAATATTCTAATACTAGCATCTACACGCGGCTTCACACGCGTTGCTTCTTTAGATACTTCTCAAGACCTATCCTATGGCAACTGATTTATGGGATGTAAAGTAGAACCTTCTTATTTATTCATTCACCAGATAAGTCATAAGCTAGAACTATGTTTATTCAAAATTTCACACTGATCCGTTTAATCGTTTTGCGTGAAAGATGAAAAAACATCCATACAAATTTTTACGTTTATAATATTAGTAAGGATCTTACCAGTAGTTTTTGAGTTAGTTAATATTATTCGTATCAAGTTTGTTGTAAAGCCAGTTGACCGCAAATCGAAAGCAACTTGAACGAACTTACGTAGGTATGTGGAATCCGCAAGAATCAATCAAAGCAGACGGCGACGACGTAATATCATGTCATGTGTCGTCACGTGACATGATATTACGTCGTCGCATATTCTAGCGCTTTTGAGATAAAACATTTTTCCCTTATCTGTTTTACTGAAGATTATGATCATCTAAAATATATTTATAGAATGATTATAATATTCAGTTGTGTGTGACCGTTTCATTGCAGTAATTGATCGATTATTGAAAAAAATACAACAATTACCTAATTACAAAAATAAAAATACACGACAGCGCGTGTGGGCCTTGGGCCGAACCGTGGGCCGAACTTTAATGTCCTAAAACTACCGGTCACCTCGACCAATTCAGGATCACAAAAAATTAGGTTAACACAAAAAGTAAATCTTCAAAATAAGTTAACGCAAAAAAAAGATTTTAAGAAAACTTTAATTTACTTACTTACAAAAAAAAAGAAACAGGTTGTTGCTCTGGAGTAAAGTAGGTTTTAAAGAAACAGGTTTTAAAACTAAGTGCCTACTCACTATCGCTTTGAGTTTATTGAAATAATAACTACATACCTATGTAAAAAAGTAGTAGTAATTTTCGTTGTTAATAAAGAAAGACTTGTAGAGTGAGTGGGGGCAAGATCGAACGGTTTTTTGATGAGATGGTCAGTGTTGTTTTTGAATCCATGTAGAAGAATAGATATTAACTTTAGCTAAAAGTAAATTAGACATAATTAAAGGGTAAAGACTAGATTTTTATAATATGTCAATAACAGCCTGATAAAGCTGTCCAAAAAGAAGAAAACTGTAATTAAAAATATTATTTTTACTCAATTGAAACAGGGGGAAGATGAAAAGGTGACGGGGTAAGATCGAATAAAAATCTCAAAATCTCAAAAAATCGTTAAAACGTGTCATAGGCAGGTCCTAGGCAAAGTTTATGGTCCTAAGTCTATAGTGTTAAGTAATTTAAAAAGTTGTAACTGACTGTAGTGCCAAAATAGCTATTTTTAACAAAGATATAACAAATTTAAAAATATAATATATTCCGAACTTACCCCACTGGGGGAAGATTGAAGAAGAGATTCTCAAACTTTGGAGCCAATTTGCATAAGTTTTAACTGAAGAAAAAAAAATATTTTCTATTAATGAAAAATCATATAAAAACTGAAAACTTTTTTTATTTCACATGTAACCTATATGATTTTTTTTTATCACCATAAATAATTATTTATTTTTTCTTTTGTAATTTTTAAAGTATTTTCTTTTTCTATTGGATTTCTTTTTTTATTTCACATTTCTTAGCATACCCCATTCTTGTTATTTTTTGTTTTACTACTTTCAGCAATATTTTTTTTATTTCTTATTTTTCTTGCTGAAATTTACACAAAGATACAGTTTGAGGATATCTGGCTTTTAGTATGAAATCTGAAAAAGGGTCAAGATTAAGACTTTGATATGTTTGTCTTACCCCGTTAAATGTAAATGGGGAAAGATGAAAAGTTGAAATAAATTCTAAAATACGAGAAATAGAGAGATTTAGTAATAATTACATAAATATGTACAAAAAATAATAGGCAGATGTTTGAATTAAACACTCGTACCTGCCTTGTAATTTAATTTACAAGACACGGGGCAAGATGAAATCACTTTTGTGAATCCTGAAAAACACACTGTCTTAGAAAATTGCATTTTACACACAACCAGGCGGTCTCAGCCGCAACCACTGACTGAGTTGTGATAAGTAACAAATTGGTGGCCCTAACGATGTTGCCAGCACTGTAATAAGTACTATAAATCTGGTGTTATTGAAGACTTTTTGTCTTACCCCTGTTTTCATCTTGCCCCCACTCACTCTATATGATAATACTGACTATTTTATGATAAAATAAAAGTAATAGGTATAAGATAAATCTAGATAAACTTAGTCCGTGTTCCGTTTAGCTGAAGACGCTATAACGCTCATTAGGGGAGGCCTATGTCGAGCAGTGAACTAGTACCTATAGGCTGATGATGATTATAATGACGAAGTCGGTCTTCGTCGCTTATGATTAAAAAATAATCCATAACCCCGAAAACTATTGATAAAAAATATGGTATAACCGTGATAAATAAAACAAAAAAGTTAAGTTCATTCTCACTATTCGATAATCTAAAACGTACCCACAAGATTGTTCAAATGTTCACCGCACCACAGTTCCCAAACGCAATTAAAATCGGAGTAAAATGACTTTCCTACGGTTATTTGCTGAAAGTTCGACGCCCGCTCGATCGGGCTGTGAAACTTTTCTAGTTTTCAGCATCAAATTAACACGAGTCGGCTTTAACGTTTCCTGATTGGTTTTCTTACTTATCTGGGTATGGTAAACTAGGGATTGCACCTGCAGGGCTAACATGCGCGCCATTGAAGTCGTCGCGCGCGCGACGACTATTTTGACGTCGTTGGTAGACATAACACTCGTTGTCGAGTAATCCTTCTCGCGTAGAGAAAGCAACCCAGACGAACATACGTTTAGTTCATTCAATTGTCTATGGATTTTGTGAACTGCATCCCAAGAAATAAACTAACCTTTTTAGTTTCACCTTCATTTTGGTAGTTTGAACATTTTTACTGGTAGTTTTTTTTTATATTAGTCCATATATTGGACAAGCGAAAGCCCTAAAACCATACTGCCTAATTTTCACTGATAGAATGGTGGTAAACAGTCGAAAAGGCAAGAAGAAGAAAAAAAAGAAGGAGAAGCTTTTCCAACATTTGCGCGCGATTTTCTTGTGTATGTTTGTTTGTGTATTAAAGACCTAAGAATGATATTATAAATAATATTTGCCTTAAGTTCTGTTTTGGTAGGCACGGAGTGCAAGATGACATCGCACAAAACGTAAGTACCTAAAACTAAAATATTTGATCAGTTTAGTCGCCACAATATAGGTATCTTTTCTATAATGCACTTGCTTGACCCATAAGCTCATGCATGGCATGATCTATCTTCTCTTACAACAACTTAGACCAAGGTTTACCCGTTCTGCCACTGAGGTTGTTAAATAATAATATCTGTATAATTTAGTATCAAACTAAAATGTTTCTTTGTTTCAGATGGTCACCAAGCTAACACTGAAATATAATTTTATTAAAGTACACAAATATATCTCACCATAAATGTGTCTTATTTTTAACTCTTTAATTAACAGAATATAAACCGTAGCGTGCACTTGTTCTCGTAGTTACAGGCGAGCACACCTTTATTAGAATACTTACTTAAAATTTTGTAATATTAGGTATAAGTACCTACAAAGGTTTTTGTATATTCCATACTTACCCCAATAGGAAGAAGTTTCGAAATCTGTTGTCGGAAAACTATTCGGCTGCCAACCGAGAAATTAAATAAAGCGAATAGCCGTTCAAATTATGAATCTGACAAATCCAGACAATCGCAAACACATCTTATTTTTGAGTAAATTTTCTTTCTATTTTTCGTATTTTTTGTTACTATACAACGCTAATGAATAATTAGTTCTTGATACGGGACCGCCATGAGCAACAAAACTCGAAGAAAAATATCAAGAAAATCTTCTCGTGAGTTCTCGTCCTCAAATTGAAAGACGAGAGTTTTCTCGCGTTATGCTGTCAAAAGTTGAGAAAATTTGGGCGCGCATCTTAGCGTTTGACGAGAAAGGTTACCACAGATAATATAACCTTAGTTTCCCTATATAGTTTGTGATATAAACATTCACCAAATCATTCACGTGACGTGACATGACGACTATTTGGTGTCGCATGCTAACATCATCGGTCGACAAATCGAGATAGCGCCATTTTTGTCGAGAAAAAAGACGAGAAAAGCTTCTCGTGGGCGCGCATGCTAGCCCTGCTGGTGTGTCTCGCGTTTCAGTGCCTATGATGAAACTAAGTTAGTGTTACTTATGTGTCACTAATTCTGTAAAATGACTATTTTGTCGTAAAAAGTGGAGTATTCTACTGGTGTTTGAATTTTTATTTATTAAATCCCTTCACTCTGTCAAAATGCGTATACTTCTCCATGGAGGTGAGGTCTAATTTATCTTGAATGCCCAAAACTGAACCTTATTCATAGCCGCTACATTTACAACTAGGAAATAGATTAAAATTACAACTACTATTTACAGAAGAAGCAGTTGAGCTAACCGCAGATTTACAGATTTACGCAGATTACAAACAATCTGGATTTACATCAACAACATAGATAAATGCTAATAACTTCATTGTGTAACCCACAAAAATTACAAAATAATTTAGTAAACAGCAAATACAGCACAGGTTTGCAAGAAGCATTTATATTGTAGGTATTTCGAAATTCAAATAACGTGGCTAGAGGTCGCTAGCGATTGTTATTATGAGAACTATCCAATGCGCATCCACCAAGTTTGATACCGTTCACATTGTTACACGAGATAACAATAACATTTTGTCGGTAACAAAGAGGCTTTCACGAATGGATCTAATTAGAATTTTAAAAAAATATCGAAACCGTGAAATTAATAATTTGAAAAATAAAGAACACGTGTGTGTGACCGAGATATAAATTGTAAAACGTCGAATTTCAAATCCACTGTTATATTGATATATTATATTTAAGGGAGGATGTGTTTATATGTACGGATGATGTGATGATGATGATGAAATTAACGGTGGCAAATATGATTAAGACACATTTTTTTTACTTTAGAGTGAGTGGGGGCAAGATGAAAAAAGGGGTAAGACAAAAAGTCTTCAATAACACCAGATTTATAGTACTTATTACAGTGCTGGCAACATCGTTAGGGCCACCAATTTGTTACAACTCAGTCAGTGGTTGCGGCTGAGAACGCCTGGTTGTGTGTAAAGTGCAATTTTCTAAGACAGTGTATTTTTCAGGATTCACAAAAGTGATTTCATCTTGCCCCGTGTCTTGTAAATTAAATTACAAGGCAGGTACGAGTGTTTAATTGAAACATCTGCCTATTATTTTTTGTAGATATTTATGTAATTATTACTAAATCTCTCTATTTCTCGTATTTTAGAATTTATTTCAACTTTTCATCTTTCCCCATTTACATTTAACGGGGTAAGACAAACATATCAAAGTCTTAATCTTGACCCTTTTTCAGATTTCATACTAAAAGCCAGATATCCTCAAACTGTATCTTTGTGTAAGTTTCAGCAAGAAAAATAAGAAATAAAAAAAATATTGCTGAAAGTAGTAAAACAAAAAAATAACAAGAATAAAGTACCTATGCTAAGAAATGTGAAATAAAAAATAAATCCAATAGAAAAAGAAAATACTTTAAAAATTACAAAAGAAAAAAATAAAGAATTATTTATGGTAATAAAAAAAAAAATCATATAGGTTTCATGTGAAATAAAAAAAGTTTTCAGTTTTTATATGATTTTTCAATAATAGAAAATATTTTTTTTCTTCCGTCAAAACTTATGCAAATTGGCTGCAAAGTTTGAGAATCTCTTCTTCAATCTTCCCCCAGTGGGGTAAGTTCAGAATATATTATATTTTTAAATTTGTTATATCTTTGTTAAAAATAGCTATTTTGGCACTACAGTCAGTTACAACCTTTTAAATTACTTAACACTATAGACTTAGGACCATAAACTTTGCCTAGGACCTGCCTAAGACACGTGTTAACGATTTTTTGAGATTTTGAGATTTTTATTCGATCTTACCCCGTCACCTTTTCATCTTCCCCCTGTTTCAATTCAGTAAAAATAATATTTTAAATTACAGTTTTCTACTTTTTGGACAGTTTTATCAGGCTGTTATTGACATATTATAAAAATCTAGTCTTTACCCTTTAATTATGTCTAATTTAGTTTTAGCTAAAGTTAATATCTATTCTTCTACATGGATTCAAAAACAACACTGACCATCTCATCAAAAAACCGTTCGATCTTGCCCCCACTCACTCTATATTATACTAGCGACCCGCCCCGGCTTCGCACGGTTTTATTATTCGTATAAACCTTCCTCTTGAATCACTCTATCGATTAAAAAAACCGTTTCAAAATCCGTTGCGTACTTTTAAAGATTTAAGCAGTCATAGGGACAAAGGGATATAGGGAGATTGGGACAGAAAAAGCGACTTTGTTTTATACTATGTAGTGATAGTGAAATGTGAAAGTTTGTATGGATGTATTAGATCTATGGATGATCAAGGTTTATAAGCATAATAAAACCGTGCGAAGCCGGGGCGGGTCGCTAGTAAATATTAGAAGAAGAAATCTAACATAAAGTAAACACACAGAAACTATAATTAGTTAATCAGTAAACATCAGTAAATCAATATCTTTCTTTCTTTATGCTTACAAAATAAGCGCTTAGACAAGTCAAATTTAATACTATAGGTACATAATTATCAAAATAATATAAGAAATAAAGTGATAATTGATTTTCAGTTCGTTTCAATCTTTTGCCCATGATGGTGGTGGTGTTGAGGATACAGATACAATGGTCATTTAATCTTAGTTACGAATTTATACATAATCCCGTACAACAATGCAACCGAGCGCTGTAGTATTTAGATAGGTTGAAACCCAACATCCGCCTTTGCTCCGGTCACCGCCAATTCATTGCGTTTCCCACCAATGAATAATTAAACCTCTGCCATAAATCTATCGCGTATTTTGAACTGAATCAAATATGAATGGGCTTACCCTGCGGGTTGCATTATTGAACGGTCATTTTGTCATCTAGGCTATCGGATTGTAGATTGACTAGTCATAGTCATGTAATACAGACGCTTCTGCCTGTGGCTTTATTGGCATTTTCGATGATAAATAGTAGATTCTTCCTACTGACTCCTTACCAATTTCATTAAATCTGTTCAGCCATGAAAAGGACAGGATGACCGACAGATGGAGAAAGGAATTTAGTTTTTTTTATTACAGATTTTGACGCGCTCTGTCTGTCTTTTTCTGAAGGTATATAATATAACTCGTTAAGTGCCAGTCGAACTCGTGATCAAAGGGTTTCGGTACCATTACTACAACTGCAAAAAATTATGTATTGTATTTTGTTTAAAGCCAGGGATACACTAGGGGCAAATGGAGCAACATGTTGCGGAACATGTTGCTCAACAACTACGTAGAACATACCGAAGTGAATGTCGCGGAACATTGAACGTGCGCTCGCTCTCGAGGCGGGAGCAAGCAAATGCCCCGTCACGTACAATGTTGCGGGGCATGTTGCGGGACAAAATGTTTCCTAGTGTATCCCTGGCTTTATAGTATAAGCTGTTTTAGCGGAACATAATCTGTGAACATTTCAACTGTCTTATGAATGAACATTTTAACTGTCTTACTATTACCTAAAGTTCATGAGTGGTGATAGATGGACAGACTGACGGACGAACAGTGGAGTCTCAGTAATAGGGTCCCACTGGGACTCGGGATTCGTCAAAATACGATAGTTTTTATTATAAATATTTATGTACGGGTATTTATCGCGTTTATTTACCTATTTTTCCCGACGTTTGAATATCATCAGTCATCCCGTGACCACGACAGTGTGTAAACCTGTCGAAACGTCGGGAAAAATAGGTAAATAAACGCGATAAATACCCGTACATAAATATTTATAATAATGTAATCGCGTAAGTTATAAAAACGATAGTTTTTGATACTTTTTAGTCTAGAGATTTTTTAATTTTGATTTTATACAAAGCTAGCTACAAAGCTGCCCACAAATATAATGATGGACAATCCAATCAGCATCATCTAGCCCCAAACAAAACAGAGCTTGTGTTTTGTATAACTGATAAACCTAATGCCATACAATTACCATTACAAGGATAGATATTTTTTATTGTAAATAGACAATACTCAGAGCAAATATGTACAAATATTTGTCCCAAGGCGGGAATCAAACTCGCAACCTCCTGCGTCACAGGCGATACTTCACCCGCCGCGCAAAATCAACAAATTTTACAGAATGAGTCTACTGATTTCAAAGTCTGCTAACCAGTTTCGATTATGCACGACGCAAAAAAGTACCCGTACCATGAGTTTTGACATTACAATCGTCTGTCTTTAGATAGTTTTTTTCGCGTATTTTAGTACCCAACTATCCGCAAGAGGCGTTGTTCAAGTTTTCAATCATTTTTTTACTACAGTCGCTAGCGAGTATAGTAAGTAAAAACTCATGGTAGACGTACAGACCTCTAATTTGACTTTCAAATTAAACTGAACTTTATGCTTGCACTCTTTTAGAACTTTTTTCATTCGTGATATATTTTAATAACATCAAAACAAGAGTAAATATTCATAACGAACTTACCCGCTGTTGTAAGATTACCTGCAATAAACAGGAATCTTCAAATTAACCTTCAACTTTACTCGAGTAGCCTTCATCAAGTAAGTAACTTATTACATTCACACACAGCTCATGAGTACATAGCTGGGTAAGGAAACTACATAAACAAATGCCACAGATTATGTAATTTTACTTTTTAAACTATCATTAATGCTTCTGGACAATCCACACAGCATCATCTAGCTCCAAGCTAAGATAGACAATACATAACATAGACAATATTTTTTTTATTATAATATAAAGAAAACACACAACTCCGGAACAAATATTAACAGATCGTGCAAGCATTTGTTCCAAGGCTATAAACTCTGTTACTTATACTATGTATCCAGCATTCGCTACGAATCGATTCAATTCTTAGGTATTTCTTCTCTTCTTTGTTAATTGATTATATTTTTATTTCTTCATCACTATTTCTAACCATAGTTTAAGCGATGACGATTTTCGAAGTTCGATTCGTAGACAAGCGACTTGGCGAAATCGCTTGTCAAGCTAGAGTATGCTGCAGTTCCCTATCTATTCTCGATAAGCTAGGCAAGGGTCGAAACCAGCTTAAAATACGTCCAGAACCGTCGGTTAAGAAAGTACACAACAGGCATAAATTTAAGGAGTAACGCCGGCCTAAGATTTTAATTTAACTTGAACCATTCCTCTTAATTTGTAAGTAGACTTTTTAAAGTTGCCATCGAGTTCGGACGCCCTGCTAAGGCTGATGTATTGTGATGTTTATAAACTGCCTGCTTTTGTAATGAGTTGTTTTAACAACAAACGGGGGAAGAGATGAGATTACGTAATTGTAGATTGGATGTCTTTGAGTTTATCTCATGGTTTTTAAGAAGCTTTAGAAAAATAAAAACAACTTTATGAAGAAAAATAAAATCTATTTTAATGTACAGTTTAGATGTAATTGGATACATAAAATATGGCTATATTTTCTAAACTGTTGTATTGTCCGACTCAAAAGCAAAGATTATTTATCAATGTTTACACCACAGTAAAAGTTGCTGGCAGCAACCATAAAAACACTGACGCCTGTTTCTTCCGTATCTGTCTGTCTTCCTACACAAATATGCATCAAACGGAATTAATTAAGTTTATTTTGGGTATTGTATAATAGGCTTTATTAATAAAGAAAATTAAAATAAAACATCAATAGGGACGAATTAAAACATGTGTTTATAATTGAAACAATTGAGCCAACTGCAGACCGTTGCCAAGAACCTAATGGAAGTTTAACTGATCCATATCAATACCAGTTGGAAGCGTCCCCAAGACGCTGAAACGTGTTAAAGCTAAAACTGAGTTTTATTTGAGTTATTTAGGTACAACTGAACGATTTATCTTCAGAGTATAGCTAAATTTTACACCAATTAAGCACTCAAAGTTTTAAGTTTCAAATTTTGTTCTCATGAATATTCTAAGCTGGTACAAAAGGCAACAAATTCAAACGAGCGATGGTTATCAAACGTCAGTTCTTTGATCGAGCCCGAATTGAAAAAAAAACTATAACGTTTTTAATTTCAAATCTCAATTAAGCTCTTTGCAGAACAAGCAATTTGATGCAAAGCAAAATCGCAAAAAGCGGTTATAACTAGACAGATCGTTTCCACGAATGTTTCAGTTCCCCAAACCAAATAAAGATAACCAAATAAACTGCAAATATAGCAGTAAATGAAAAAAGCTGATTCAGCAATGCACTAGAATAATCAGATTCACCGGATGAAAACAATCGGGAACTTTAAAAGATTAAATTGTGAACATAATTCGTTTCCCAGACAGCTGCGAGTAGAATAGAACCGGTGCCTCAGTTATGATTAAACGGCTATATCACTTTTATCTCTAGTAATTATCGAAATAAATATTAAATAGTTCTGGACAATTTACACATCATCATCATCTAGCCCCAAGCTAAGCAGAGCTTGACTTATGGGTAATTGATGACTGATAAATTTATACATATCGACCTGTCGATATTTATATATATAAGATATTATATACATTATTTTTTATAAACTATTTTTTATATAGTTTTTCTATATATACAAATCCTCCAAAGACTGGGAGTCTTAACTCTTTTCGTTATCATGTTATTCACCATTTAAATTAGGTACTTTCTGTCAAGTACAAAGATCAACAGGAATCTCAACTGATTTAATCTACATGGCAGAAAGTACCTAATTTAAATGGTGAATAACATGACAACGGAAAGAGATAGACCCCCAGTTTTTGGAGGATTTGTAGAATAAATTATGAAGTTTAATACAAAATACAAAAAAGTACACCTCAATAATCCGGTTTTGAAGTTACAAAGAAAAAATAAAATAAAATCGTTTTTTTTGTCTAATTTCTAAAAAAAAATATTATTTGTACTAGACTTGTGTATCGATATTGTATTTTTTATTTTTCAGCTAGGTAAACTATCTAGCTTTCAAATTAGACTACTTTGAATAAAATACACTATTTACTCAAAAAGAAACGAAGAAAAAACCAGATGAAGTTGTCTTCATTTAAAAAAATATTAAAACTACTTTGTTTTTGAGATATATTTTTTTATCCAGATTTTTATCGATAAATATGTGTCGTGTATCCGCAAATTTCGTTTGATCAAGGTTCTAAAATACACATTGTATAATATCTAAAAGCTTACCAAAAGTTTTACTGCAAATCTCCGAGAGACTCGAACTTACACACAATTGTATATTTTATAGGATACGGTGATTTGCATAATAATATGTCATTCCACATCTGCCACGTGATTTATCAATCAGTAATAAACCAGCTGTTTTGCAAAGTCTACTACAAACCTCCGAGGAAAACTCATTTTGGAGTCCTTTGATCATTTTTAACAAATAGAAGGGGGTACATTTCAAAGGAAACTGATCTAAAACTGGATCTCCACCTTGTGTGTACTGCATTTGATGCGGGGGAATTAAGTTTGCGGCACTGTAATAGTTCCTTGTGTTCTACGGTTCCCTTTATTCTGTTTGTTGAATTGTTTTAATGCTGTTATGTATCTGAGTAGGTTTCGGAGTTTATTGTTTATATTATTTAAGTTTTTTTTTTTTGCTTTTAGGATGCTGTTGGGGCTCGCGCGATTCTGCAATGGCAATCTAGCGGAGGCCTGTGTAGATGGCTAGGCCGTTTGTATGAAGAATAAGGCGGCTTCACCGCTTAGTATAATATACGGGAGAACCAACACTATTCGAGAAAAAATAGCTGTAAATTAGGAGCAGGAGTTCAATTTCCGCCTTGGGACAAATTTTTGTACGGTCTGTATTTGTTCATAATAAAAAATGTTTATCTAAGTACCTTTCTTTATTAACAACGAAAATTACAAGCAAGGAATAGAAAAATTACAACTAGTATTTACAATTGAAACCATTGAGCTAACTGCAGACGGTTGCAAACAGTCTAAAGGTAGCTCAATTGATCCATGTCAATACCAGTCGGAAGCGTCCCCAAGACACTGGCTGCATTACCACGCTGTATGGCAATGCTGATGCGCTGAGCCAGATATTCACCAGCTCTCGGGTCACGCGTCGCATCGACCAGACGCTCAGATATTTTTTTAAAAACCCGGCTATGGAACGCAGTATCCCATTTGGCTCAAGGACCAAAGCAAAGTCGCCGATCTGATTATCTGATGGAGGCCGTTAGAATGCACAAGCACATGATGCAGTGTGTCCTGTAAAATCGTCGCACATCGTCGAAAGATAGCCTGATTGCCTTTCACATTTTGCAATAGAATAACGAGGCCAAATATTTTACCGCGAAACTTTGCAGTATCTGTGACGTCATATGGCCGTCCATTCTCGATATTATTTTTGCGCATTCTGATTGCAATGCTTTTAGCGGTCGCCATCGAAAACTTTTAAATATCTACAAATATGATATTTGATATTTTTAAATTTAAAAAGGCCTGAATTGGGAAAACTTTGCCGGTTCGTTTTTCCTGAGCGATGTTATGAGTGTAATAATTTTTTGCTCGTTTGAATTGTATTTGTTACCCCCTAAGAACAGAATTTATTCTTCGACAAGGTCTAAGGGCTAGAGTCTGAATGCCTTTGTTCGTATAAGACTCAAGTCGATGATTATTGTAGAATCTTGTACAAACATTTCTAGAAGTGCATGCGTTTCTAGGCAAATAATTTGCTATGAATCTGAAGCCATGATGTGTGATAAAATTAATTAGGTACTAAGTACCTTAACTAAATCTAATCTTTGTGTTTTTTTTCATTACTCTTACAACACAGGTTGATATAAACATATATATCTCTAAATCCCTACCTCTATTATATTTACTTTCCGTACCAGAATATCTTTAATTTGCCATTATAATACATGTAACGCTATTATTTTTCTACTAAAAACTGACAAAAATTCATTCTTGAAGCCACCCTTATTTTGCCTTTCAGATTTTAAAGTTGCCCACATCTGTTCCACCAATTAGCATCAACGTAACATTTCGTCTAAACTTATGAATGCGAGATAAACTTTACATAACAGATACTCGAGTACATTGGAAGAAACTTTAAGAAAGCTGCTCTTAACTTTATGAGCGCATCCGAGGGGAGAACCACAGAGCAGGGACTTTTACTGGTATAACATAGAGACAACATTCGGTCATTAACGAAGAGCCCAAAGTGTGCCAGAGGGCTATGGAACGCAGTATCCCATTTGGCTCAAGGACCACAGCAAAGTCGCCGACTTTATAAAGCGAATTGCGAAGCTCAAATGGCAATGGGCTGGCTACGTCGTGGAATGGGACGAAAAGCGACCACAGGAGAGACCATAAATGCTGGTGTGAAAACGTCAAAGATCAGCAGAAATAGATGGAAATTGCAGATGATGCCGCGAAGAGTTGTACCTCGGTTTGGGAGTTGTCGTAATTGTTAGTAAACTGGCTAACTTCAAGTCAGACTCAATATAAAACCTCAGCGTTTAAAAATTTTAATGCATAATTTTTTATATTTACGTAATAAAATTAAAGTCCATTTCATGATTTTCAAATACCGGTATTTATAACTCGAATTTATAGAGGAGGTATTTTCAACTCTGTGTTACTTTCACACTCGAACTTTATGTAAATATGCTCAGGCGATTCCGATCCCTGTAATCACATTGATTTTTGTTCACTTCAATCTTTTTAAGAAATAGTAAAGGAGCATGGTAGGTTGTTTGTATTCAAGTTGGAGCAACACTCGTCCTAAACTTTTTTATCCTCTAGATAACTTAATATTTTGTAGGAAGTTCTTCTTTCTTCTCTTTCTCTTCGCGCTCCGCAGATTCACCCGAGTGAAATTTTTTTAGCCTATTTTATATTCCAGGCCTAGAATTAGGTAGGTACATCAAATTCAGAATTCAAAATTCAGCTCGATCCGTTAAGTAGTTTTTGCGTGAAGAGGTAACAAACATCCAACCATACATCCAAACTTGCACATTTATGATCTAAGTGTGATTTTTAATAGCAGAGTCTATCCGGGTAGCTAGTAATATAATGATACGCTAGTAATATATAATAAAAATGATCTTCAATGTGTTACTAAAGAGCCATCATTTTTTTTATACGTCTCTATGTATTAACTTAAAAATCTTTTGTTCTCTATGGCGGATCCACAATTAAACCAAGAAGTTATTCCACGTTCGCAAATTATACAGTTTAATCTAACTGCTATACTGTAGAGAAATTATTAAACAAATAGCACTGTATATAATTAAATAAAGTTAAATTAAATATCACGTTCCCTTGTGGAAGTCTCTTCTTTCAACTAAGACTTTACTGTCGCCATAACTGTGCTATAAAATTAGTAGAATACGCGTAATATATATTGTAATAAATGTTATTGGTTATATTTATTTTCAATAATATATAAAATATGTAAACAAAAATCCAGCACAATTATAACAAATACCTATTTACAATTGAAACAATATTGAGCTAACTGCACAAGAAAATTTAAAAAGGTATCAATCTATCTTCCTATGTACGTAATCTGAGCAACAAATATACCTCTATAAAATATTTATATGGGTTACTTACTAACGTCTGACAATTCAAAATTAAGTATTTTCTTCTTAACTGTCAGTTTAGTTTTAGAAAAAATATCCGAAACATGCACCAATTATGACGATTTGTTCGACTTCAAAATTTTATTTCGGCCAATTATACGGTATCATTCAATTCACTAGATATCATTCTTCCATCTCTTTCAGCACATTCGGTTCAAAAAGATGCATTTAGATAGAAAATCGAAAACCTATTCTCAAAATAACGAGAGATTTTTCAACAAAAATATTTTTCCTATACAAAGCGTGCCATCTGAAAAAGCTTGCGTTGTTTTTCCAGTAGATATTCGTGAACCGCAGCACTGTCGGGCACAAACTCAATTGCTTTATTGTTCGAAAGTCGGACACTGTGAAAATAACAGTTGGCGGTCAGGGACCAAGTTATAGAAGGGACATACAGATAGAGAGTTAAGAAAATATCGTTCGTTACTTTGTGACCCGCTGGAGTAGATTAAAGTTTTCCAACAGCGACATCTTTGATTCTTATCGATGGTTAGGTGTAGTAAGAAAGATGTGGTAACGTTTCAATTACTGAGAGATGGAGATACTAGCATTGAAAATATAATCGTGCGGCAACCGCGCGTTTCTAGAGCTATGGAGCTTTTCGCAGCATTCAGATAAGTTGGATTGCGGGCATCGCTCGATTCGCATGTCACAACAAGAGTTTATATTTCCAAACTGATGCTATCCGAGCACACCAATAGCTTACTAACCACTCTGAATACATATCAAATCTTGCTTTTCCATAACGATTTCGAGCCTATTTCGTGTCTGAACGAGCCCTAAGTGAGATATTGCATTTGGCGTGCTTGTCCGTAAGAATCTATGAGAACGGACATAAAGGACTTGTTTCTTGTGCTTTTCCATAATGCCTAATGTGTACGTGTCTATGCTATGCTAACATTTTTTTTGGTTTAGGTGTTTTAATTTTCTAATATATCTCATATTTTTCACTAGGACACTACTAATCATAATAGGAATATGACTACTCAATGTCGATTACTAATTCTGTGGACCAGGGCACTGAGGACTAGGAACAGGTTTTAAACCTATCACTGGCACCAGTCTCTCACAAACTGGCTGGAATACCTAACCTAACTTTAACAACATACTGTAAAAAGACCTTGTGTGAAGAGTTAAAAATGATTTATTATTATTACTAGCGACCCGCCCCTGCTTCTCACGGTTTTATTATACGTATAAACCTTCCTCTTGAATTATTATATCTATTAAAAAAAACCGCATCAAAATCATACATAGGGAGGGACAGAGAAAGCGACTTTTTTTAATACTTTGTAGTGATTAACATTGTGTAAAACCTTGGATGCACAAAGTAAGAATAGCTTTGGTTTTACTAATTTTCAACCAGTATGTCTCGGATTTCATAGATCCGTGTACGTTACCAGTTATCAAACGGACAGTGATCGCTTCCAAAGTATCGGATTCGGTATCCGAAGTAAACTGTACGTGAAACTAGCTTGCATGCATTCTAATGAATGTTTTTTTAATGCAAGTGAATAATTGGTTTCAGCTAAAGGCGATGTTTTACTTCGAATTTTAGTTCATCTTGGTAAAAGGAAAGGAAATGGTGACCTCCCCATGACCCATCCTGGCGTATAGCAGTTTAATAAAATTCGTTTTATAAAAACATCATTTTGTCGTAGTCGATTAAAACGTGTAGCTCAAAAAACTACAGGTCATAAGATACATAAGTAGCATAAGCTCTTAAATAAAAAAATATCATCTAAATCAGTTCACACAGAAAAATCGATAGAGATCAGCAACTCCTCTTTTTGAAGTCTGTTACAGACGAAATAAGCTGTATTATTGACGTTAGTGACAAATCTAAAACTAAATATTTTAGAGTTGAATTGTAGTTTTAGAGTAAAGATGTATTGTATTGATAACAAAGATAAAAATATCTTTATTAACAACGAAAATTACAAGCAAAGGAATAGAAAAATTACAACTAGTATTTACAATTGAAACCATTGAGCTAACTGCAGACGGTTGCAAACAGTGTAAAGGTAGCTCAATTGATCCATGTCAATATAACAAAGAGATCTTCTTTAATATAGAACATATAGAACCCTTGAACCCCGTGGGTGAACTAAAAGCACCGTGGATCAAATGGTTCTCAATTTGATCCACGACGTTTTTGTCATCAAGTTGATTAATAGAACAAAGAATAGTTACTGAAAGCACCACGTTTAAAAAGCCTTAAATAAGGCAGAATTCATAAAACGCTTCAAAAAATTCCAGACTTTGTGTATGTACCCTTAACGAGTTTTCTGACCGTCTCGAACTTGCCATTATGTCGGTACTGCTTTATAAAAAGTTTTTGATGAAGTCATATAACTCCAGATTTTTCATTTTCATGATACTTTAGATATTATGGGGCTGTTAAACTCGAGGACTGGTCCTGAATAAGCTTGATATATTTCCTGAAAAATGCCCTTCGTTTTATTAAATTTCATTTGCCTAGTTTGAAGGTTGTTAGTCTTTACAGCACACGACAAAACAGCTACAACAGTTTACAATTACTTAAATCATTAGTCTCTTGAGCTGATATTTATTATTTTATCTACAGAAGGACGAAAAACTACCCGAAAACTTTTTTATTGTCTTCTTTATGTTTTTGTACTTCATAATAATATTAAGCGGCTGGTCGATGCAACGCGTGACCCGAGAGCTGATGAGTATCTGGCGCAGCGCATCAGCATTGTCAAACAACGTGGTAATGCAGCCAGAGTCTTGGAACTAGTTGTAATTTGTTAATATTCTTTGATTTAAAAATAATAAACATCGTTTATAAGGCAGCATTATCTCTGAGAGCGATTTCTCCCACCCAACCTTGTACAAATTGACAGAAACGCAAAATTTGCTAAAGTTGAAGCAGAGACGATTCCCTCGCTTTGCTCGCTCGGTGAATGAACAAAAAAAATTGTTTATGTAGATGTTATCCTAGCAGCAAAAGCAAACAATCTCCCACTACAGTATCACGTCTTCCACTGCGAAACAAACTCAGTTCCACACAATTCCATTTCCAAGATAAGTTTATAAAAATAAAATATTATGGTGGATACAAGATAAGTTTTCTACACCACAAATACTCGTCTCGTATCAGAGTTAACAGTTTATTGGTAGCAAGACGTGTTTGCGGGGCAAATACGATTTTCTACATACGTGACCTGACCGCTTTAAACTGCATTTGCACAGTGTAAATCTAATGCAGTGTTGCAACTGGCTGTGAGCTTTTTTTGCCTCTTCAACTGGCTTCAAAAATTACTCACACTTTCGAGATCTCCTAAAAAATGCCGTCATATTTTTTTTTTGTCAGTTTTTAGCAGATCCCAAGAGGGTAGAGAGCTTCATACACTACGTTTGCGAGTCTCGGTCTACACCCAAGAACACGTTTACTCGATCAGTTATTAGAATTTCATAGAATCTGTTTGGGGTTAGGTATAAAAGCCATAATTTATATAAGCCTTGAAAATTAAAAATAAATGCATACATTTATGAAAAATAAATGGACAATCCACATATCATCTAGCCCCAAGCTAAGAACCTGTGTTATGGGTACTAGGCACGTATTTAATACATGAATATACTCAATACAATACATTAAATACACAAAGAGAAATCAGTAATCCATCTATCAATGTGGATGGATTACTGTTTCTCTGTAACATTGTGATTCGACGGAACGATATTGTTGGATAAGTTCCTTGTGAATTTTATTTTCTGCTGCAATGATACGAAGTGAGAGAAATACAATTTAATATTAAATAGTTTTATAGAATTTTCAGAAATAAAATATAACTGTATCTCCCAAAGCGAAGGGATCAAAATAGTACCCAATAGAATTGAATAGAATTATTTCCACAGAAAGAATACAAAATATTTGTAAATAGGAAGTAAGAATAAGGATATAGAATAAGAATTAACATTAGAATCACAATTTGATTTTACTAAACACACGAGTTGTCACCTGGTTTAATAGGTAGGTAAATATTCGTACTCATTTTGCACCAATTTTGTTGATATTTTGTGACAATTCTTGAGTATAAGGACGAAAGTATGTATGTAACAAAGCTATATACTGTTTTATTTTCAGCTGTCTCTAGACTGTTTGTAACCGCCTGAGGTAAGCTCATCTGTTTTAATGGCAAATTTTATAATCATTAAAACTAGGATTGAAATAAATAGGTTTATTTGACACGATACAAAACATACCTAACTAAAACTTATGTAAACAAGATCTTTTTCAGGAGAACCGATTAAGATGGTTCTCGAAAGCTGTTACTTTTCATGTGGTTCCATATATTTTGATATAGATCTGATCATTCGTTTTTGAGTCATCACTACATAGTATAAAACAAAGTCGCTTTTTCTGTCCCTATTTCCCTTTGACTGCTTAAATCTTTAAAACTACGCAATGGATTTTGATGCGGTTTTTTTAATAGATAGAGTGATTCAAGAGGAAGGTTTATACGTATAATAAAACCGTGCAAAGCCGGGGCGGGTCGCTAGTTCTTAATAATGCGTATTTTATTGACTTTGACCACATTGATGATGTTTCCTTTTAAAGAAATTGAAGTAAGTTTATAGTTTTTTAAAACATGCCAACTTATAACGTAGAAACTTTATAGAGATATCGAATAAATTGAATAAATACACGAAATCTTAAATCTGTTTTCACAAACGAATCTCCAGGCATCGCAAATGAGTCCCATTGTGGCTGTATCCGACAAACAAATATACAATATTCTTTAGTAACCCTCCAGGGATACTGCAATTAGTCTTAATTAAAGGGAACAAAAACCCCCATTGTATTAGGTTAAGGTAATCCAGGCGCATAGAACAGAAACAGGTTCTGATTATAAAATCTCTGGAATTCAAGACTACGCCGTAGCATGCTAAGATGAAGTCAAATAAGTGCGTGGATTATTACGTAATTTAAAAAATACACTATCTGGCAGAGATGAGTGACTTTGCATAGAGTCAGTTTCAATAAAATCAAACACAAAGTGCTTTATTTCCTTTAGGAATTACAACACTCTTGGACACGTCAGATTAGTTTTTAAAGTTTAATACAATAAAATCTATCAGGGTGCAAGTACTTCAAATGATGTGTAGTGGATAAGCTTGAAGCCTCAGCGTCGCTGGAGCCCTATAATAATCAGGGTTTATCACCAATTATCATCAAAAACTGGCTTTATTGTGATTTTCAACCATTGTCCGGTGATCAGAGAAAATCCCTCCGCCATGCCATGCCATAGACTATCCAAGTCCATTCATGACCATAGACTCATTCTCTCAATCACAAGAACCGGTCAAACTTCACATGTCAGTGTCATTATTTGGCACTATTGATACCCTCGGATAAACTACAGCCTCTCAAGAAGTTGAAGAATAAAACCATACTATATTCGAAGTCCAAGTGAGCCTTACACCCTAACGTAGACCTTGCAAAGGGTCTGCTATAGATTATTCACCTACCAAAACTAGGCTGTGTCTATACGGCCAATACCTGACATGCGGCCGTCCGCGGACGCTATAGGACAACGGACACATAATGGCCACCACGAACAGACACGCTAGATAGGGTAATTGTTAGGTGCAGTTGGCCACACCAACCACAGACGCAGAATTTTCTTTCTTGTAGACGATGCACCACACTATAGCCAGACCGGACAGATAGCCATTGCCTTCGTAGCCAGACCGGACAAATAGCCATTGCCTTCGAAGAACTGCTACAAGCCCAGCCCAGAGAAATAGCACTCGCCTCATGGCAAATACTATGCAATTTTGTATGAAATGCAGCACAGCTAGCGAGCGTCGTCTTCCTTGCCTTGTCCAACTCACCGTATCGCCTCTTGCATACAAAACATAAGGCGCTCGTCCAATCCTGACATCATTCCACCTGTAACATCCAGCTAGACACGAACAGGCACCGGCGCCGCATTTGCTCGCCGCGATCACTAGAGCATGGTCTCTATCTACAAACCATACATCACCAGCCTCACCCGCGATCCGTCCGAAGGACGCGCAACAACCACACGTCTGCCAACCGAGACTATGTGTTTACAAACACCAGCTCTTTGAGTATGGCACCCACTTAAGTGCAGGCACCTTACACATCGAACCAGGCAGGTACTTTGGGTCCTACCACCCAAACAACCAATGATAGTTACTGACTACAGATGAGATAACAATTGCACAAACTAGCAGTGTGATTGAGATGAGAAAATCGATAACAGAAGCACTCTGTTTGACCACAAGCCAGCACCAAATTCACCAAAGAATATACCACTAAAACAAAGTCTGATGGAACGGACACATGATGCTAAACAACCACAAAACAATAATCTGATCATGACCACTGTTCAGAATAAAGACACGACATTCAGCCAAGCAACACAATGCCTGAAGAACTAATATTGGGACACCGTTTTCCCAATATACCACAACACACACATCCAGCCAGACGACACACTTAACATCTGGAGGATAGCCCTGGGTGTAGGAACCCAAGGCGCACACACCCTGTTCAGCCAGGCAACACCGTATGCCTGGAGAACTAATATTGAGACACTGTTTCTCAATATGCCCCACAACACATCCAGCCAGACGGCACAGTTTACGTCTGGAGGACAATCTTGGGTGTAGGAACCCAAGATGCACACACCTCGTTCAGCCAAGCAGCACAGTTCATGCTTGGAGAACGAATACTGAGCCACTGGTCCCAGTATGCCCCACAATTCACTTTCCACCATGTCCGTCCACCAAGAAACCACAAAAGACCAAAAACAACAAGAAACCACACTAGACCAAAAACAACAAGAAACCGAACAACACCTGTAAAACACCTGTACAACCTGTAACCCGTTGTCTGCAAATAAATGATTTTGATTTTGACCTCCGCTTCTTGACAAATAAGTTACCTACATGAACAAAAGCTAACAACAAAACACTTCAGAGTCTGAGATAGTAATAACTATAAAATAACACACAAAGTAGAGAAATAAATGACACCTTAACAAATTACAATATTTACACACAACATAAACATATCTGGTTGGTCATCATAGCATGTTAGCTAAATGGGAAGGCATTTTTGTTGTCATACTTACACCATAAATCATCCATAACACAATGAAGGCATTTTTATTGTCATACTCCATAAATCATCCATAATATTAATAGATACTGGTTGAATTTCTAACAAATCCCAGGTACTATTATAGAATTGGAAAAACAAGGAAATTTATTTTATTCTTTTTCAAAGTTAAACATCTCAATAACCATTGATTCTTTGTTGTTGTTGAATACTTACTTTGGAACTAAAATAAATGAAACATCTGTACATTTCCCTGATATTGATACCTTCCACTGATATTCACACAGACCATGTAAAGCTGATTTCCTCTCTGGGTATTGGGTATCCCATCATCAAAGTATGAGTATCATCCGCTTCTATTTTAGGATTCAATATTGTTGACAAACCCTTTTGTTATGTACTCTCTTGGCATGTAATGTTTGGTATTTCCCAGTTATTAAACTCTGAAAACAATAAATTATAACAGAAACAACAAATAGATTCAGGATTCAAAGAACAAGGGCTATCATTATTCACACTATGTACATGATGACACATTCAACTGGGCCTTTATCAAAGGTATAGGGTTGTGGTGACACAGTTTAGGATATAGTACGCGGCGCAAACGCGTTTCGTTAATTCAGCAAATTACAGCGGCTAAGCCGAGCCCTCAGTGTCACACCTCAGTCACCCCAGCAACCTCCCCTAGAAAACACAGAGCTTAATTATGGTTTATAGATTATCGTAAATGTCATTTCTTGTATCCGTGTTTCTGTGTATTGAATAGACTCTGTATATCGCACAAACTATCTTTTATTATAACCAACCCACAGTAGCTAAATATAGACTTGTAACTTAATAACAAAAGGGTTACTTGATCAGCTTTGACTGATTTTTGTTGTAAGTGCTAAATTCTTTCAAGAAATATAAACATTTCACAAACATTTTCTACTTCGGCGGGACTTGAACCCGCGACCCTCCCTCATACGAGATGCAAATTCTTTCAAATTCTTTAGCATTGATGAAAATGTTATGATTTGGTTACAATAAACCAAAAATGCTAGGATAGTTAGCACAATACCTTTGTAACTTAACCATAGGTAAGTACCTACCAATCAATCATTTCTATTCGTAGAAACTAAATCTAATAAGTCATTGTGGAACGATCACACCTTACCAGACTTCACGCATTACAAACCAATCCAACATTAAGGTCCAACCATCATAGTGCTTGCATTATCAAACATTCCGCTTGTTTGTATTCTCAGAAAAGCGCGGAATCCTCTCTGCAAGTAGCTGTTGTTGTACCGCAGCCCTAGAACAACTCCTCTAAGATCGCAGCGATCATTCGTAGCGTCCACGTGCGTCAGACACCGCTCGCCATCGCCACATTCATCTAAAACAAACTTGTAGAACCCGAGTCCATCCCACTTCTGATGAAGCCTCAGCGTCGCTGGAGCCCTATAATAATCAGGGTTTATCACCAATTATCATCAAAAACTGGCTTTATTGTGATTTTCAACCATTGTCCGATGATCAGAGAAAATCCCTCCGCCATGCCATGCCATAGACTATCCAAGTCCATTCATGACCATAGCCTCATTCTCTCAATCACAAGAACCGGTCAAACTTCACATGTCAGTGTCATTATTTAGCACTATTGATACCCTCGGATAAACTACAGCCTCTCAAGAAGTTGAAGAATAAAACCATACTATATTCGAAGTCCAAGTGAGCCTTACACCCTAACGTAGACCTTGCAAAGGGTCTGCTATAGATTATTCACCTACCAAAACTAGGCTGTGTCTATAAGCTTTTTAGTGGAATTTTTACTTAAGCTTTTTGCATAACTGTTTAAATCAATTGTGGCAGAACGATTTGTTTAATATTTTATAAAAACCTACGAATGAAAAAGGTAGAAAACAGTGAGGAGATGACGCAGCGAGGGCAAGCAAAGGCCACAAGAGGACGGGCTGCGCCGATCGTAGATTCTCCTGGAGTGAAAATAGCGAGATCAGCTCACGCATCTTTTAGGTATGATATTCATGCTTTCGCCTTTCAGTTTCACTTCTACGACCAACAACAATTTATTCTCAAAGTATTTGTTATGCAAACGGAAAATCTCCCATACGTCTTCATTGTGAAAGAGTCACGTTCCGACCGTCGCTGCTTCAGCCACTAATGTAATGGCCAGGCTTGGGTTGGATAGGCTTTGGATAAGGTGTTTTGGCTTTATGCCGGCAGTCGTGGGTTCAAATCCTGTTAAATTGTTAAGTTTACCGGAATTACGGATGTTAAATGTCTATTAATAAGATCGAAATCATAGCTGAATGTATTTGATCTTACTTTATCGGTTTGTGTACGTACCTAAAGCATAATTTGGTGTATTTATAAAACCATAAACAGCCTTCTGTTCTTTTAGAACATTATCAATGTAGTCGAAGTCAAATAATACACAATAATAACTATAAATATAACAGATTTTGATCGAATTTGTATGGAAACACATGAAAAATCAAATTAACATCAAATTCGTACACCCTGTGAAATTATGAGAATGTTCGCACATTATAGACAAAAATAAACACAACAAATATAAAAAATATAGTCTAAAATACAGTCAAATCACCAGTGGACTCTATTCGAAGTTTGAAGACAAGAAGAAGAAACACAAAAATAAAAAAAACTTAATTCAAGATCTTTATCTGTATGTGCATAATTATTATAAAGGAATAAGCATTTTTTTGGATTAAACGCCCAGCCGAAACTACTGAAGCTAGAAAGCTGAAATTCGGAGGGTTACTGTTACTGCATAAACACCCGATAAGAAGGAATTTTTGAGAATTCCTCCCATAAGGAGGGTGAAAAGCCGGATTGAAGTTTTTTTTTTTGTTTTTTGTAACTCTTCCCGATTTCCTTGAAACTAACAGAGAATTCTAGAAATATAAATTATTCAACATGTCTTTGCAGTATTCGTAGTTTGGTTCCGTATTTAAATGTCTGTAACTTTTTAATGTAGGATGCTTATGACCTGTTAATATCAGTACGGACTGATGTGACCATAATTTAATACACGTTATAACTTTTAAAACTATCATGGGTTTTAACACTAAAGTCATTGAATACGGGATATTTACCATGAAACTTTAAAAAGAAACGAAAAAAAAGGTTATCGTACTTGCAGTCTACGCGGGCGAAGCCGCGAGTGAAAAGCTAGAAATATATTAAATGTGTCTACCATTTCTGAAACAAATCAGCTGTTCATTACCTTTAATTCAATCTCAAAATCCCTACAAAGTGACAAAGAGGCAATCTCGCGAAGTAAGGTATTATACACCGCACGTACACAATATAACTTAATTCTAAAGTTATCCGAATCATAACCGGATCAAATTTTGAGAGGTATTCAAGGTATCGACGGAACCCGATACAGTTGTAATGGAATCGAAACGTGACGGAATTCTAGAATGGGGATTAGTAGGTATACAGTCAGCAACGAAAATAGGTGAACATGATTTGATTTTAACTCGTTAACGTTTAATGAGTCACACATCTCTCCATACAAACGTGGAAGGTTAACTACATACATATGTATGTATATATGTATACTGTTTGATGTCGTCTATCCAAAACTAAGGACAATATCAAATAAAACCTTTATCTATCTATCTATCAATTTATCTCGTCATTAGGTATCTATGTTTTTACAAGCTGGCGCCTGCGACTTCGTCTGCGCAGGATTAGTATTTCGAGTACCTACTCGCGGTTTCACCCGATTAATTTCCGTTCCCGTGGGAATAACAGGATAAAATCTGTCTGTGCCAAGTTTAATACCGTTCAGTAGTTTTTGCGTGAAAGAGTAACGAACATCCATCCATACTTACAAACTGTCGCGTTTATAATATTAGTAGGATGAACTTAAAACCGTAGAAAAATATACGCTTGAAAAGTTTCTAAACGTTCGTATTTTAACAAAGACCCCAATTTCGGACAAAAATAATTAAGTACCGTATTTTTTTTCTCCGTTTAAGTAAAAACCGAGAATTTCTTAAATAAAGTTGCGAAAAAGTTTAGTTGTGAACCTTGTGAACTATTTGTACGAGGCCGTCGATATAAAATACATCAGACGATCCCTGTGGCGCGGTGGGCGAATGGCCGCCTTCGAAGGTTGAGGATTCGCTTCCCGCCACGGGACAAATCTTTGTATGATGTGCAGATTCATTTTATGGGTGTTCTGGGTATTTTTGTATAATAATAAAATATCTACCCATCTAGTATTGGTTTTATATTCATAACCCATAACAAAAGCTCTGCTAAGTTTAGGGCTAAATGATTATTATACACTATTTTATGTTCTTTAAAAAAATCTACTGAATAAGAGCTATCAAACAAAGTAGAGTGAATATTATGAATTGAAAGCCAATAACGGTACTTTCTGTTGAGTCAAAAAAACATTTTTTTTCTTTCTTTAAGTAAGTTTTTCTTCTATAAGATCTTTAAGATAGACAACCGCTTATTTCATAAATTAAGGAACAGTCCTTTTGGAAATCAATAGATAATAGAAAGATAGAAAATACTTTATTGCACACAATGAAATTACTTAGACTAAGTGACAAATGGCGGTCATATCGCTCAAGAGCGAACTCTTGTCACTACATAGTATATAACAAAGTCGCTTCTTCTGTCCCTATATCCCTATGTCCCTTTGAATGCTTAAATCTTTAAAACTACGCAACGGATTTTGATGCGGTTTTTTTAATAGATAGAGTGATTCCAGAGGAAGGTTTATACGTATAATAAAACTGTGCGAAGCCGGGGCGGGTCGCTAGTATAGTATAAAAGAATCTGTATGCATATGCAAGTACTCTACATTTACTCTACATTCGTATATTCTTATGTAAAATATGTATATATTTAAAATAAGAATATACGAAATATAACTCATGTTTAATTAATATTTAGGTGACTGTACGTTCGGAAAGCGATTGGTGCCGAGTTGAAACAATGATATTTCTAGTTCCAATCCTGTATCCATCCCAACTAAGCACAACTCGAGATATTATATTATTAAACCTAGAAGTTCAATTATTGAGACAAGAAGATTATAATGTTCGTAGAAACATTGCACGCAGTTTTTGATGAAAGAATCTTAGGCTCAAGATGAATAATGATTTCTACCTCTTACTGATTGTTCTCAGAAAACATTTCCAAATATTCAGTATTTCCATTTCATTGAATTCTGGATAAAATCTATTCTGAAAAAGATTCACGTTAATTATAAATCATAAGTCCCAGAATTTCGACAAATGGTTTTTCGGAAAAAGCTATCCTTATTTACCCACTTTTAAATGTACTGTGAAGTAATTAATTGAATCCTATTTCTGAGCATTGAAGAAATGACCATGGCCATTCAACATGATCTAATAAAATATTTTTTTGTGTTTTATTCAAATAAGAGCTCTTTTTTAAGTAAAAACGTTTCATTCCTAATAGACCCACCGTTCCAAGGTATCTTATCATAAATAACCCAGGAAACTGAACCTCAATACTTTAGCTAGGCTCACAAGTGGATAATACACCACTATGCCATAAAACGCTCCGAATGGTTCATTGTGCTCAGAAACCTTTTAGCAAACGCTTGCTGTAATGCTTCATAGCCCTAATGGTAAACGGTTACAACCTATTTATAGTAGGTCAAGTATTAACAAGACATACTAAGACATTATTTACCTAAGACATTATTTACTCTTATTCTCTGGAGTTCCCGAATCTGGCAATTCGTTGCTAATATTTTTCGACAGCGACATCTTTAGTTTTTGTACAGTATCTACTTATAAACATTAAACCTTTATTAAAAACGAAAATTACAAGCAAAGGAATAGAAAAATTACAACTAGTTTACAATTGAAACTATTGAGCTAACTGCAGACGGTTGCAAACAGTCTAAAGGTAGCTCAATTGATCCATGTCAATACCAGTCGGAAGCGTCCCCAAGACACTGGTTGCATTACCACGCTGTATGGCAATGCTGATGCGCTGAGCCAGATATTCACCAGCTCTCGGGTCACGCGTCGCATCGACCAGACGCTCAGACTTATAAACCGTTTCTATGATCTGGAAATATTTGTTCCGGGGTTCTGGGTGTTTTCTATGTATTATCTATGTCATGTTTAGTATTCAGTGTATCAGTGTAGTACCCATAACACAGACTCTGCTTAGCCTTAGCTTAGCTTGGGGCTGTGTAGATTTTTCAGCATTATCAGATTTTTTTTATTGTTTTATAAAAGACTAGCGACCCGCCCCGGCTTTGCACGGTTTTATTATACGTAAAAACCTTCCTCTTGAATCACTCTATCTATTAAAAAAACCGCATCAAAATCCGTTGCGTAGTTTTAAAGATTTAAGCGTTCAAAGGGACATAATGACATAGGGATAGAGAAAGCGACTTTATTTTATACTATGTAGTGATATCCCAAGGTGGATCCATAAAAGTTATACTCATCATCATCAGCCTGGAGAAGGCCTATGTCAGCAGTGGACGACTGCTTTATTATTATTATTATTTTTTTATTATTGGCCTCCCCCAAATTACTACACGGTCCCTACTTTGCTTCCTGCGACCGATGCAATATCCCCTGTCACTTGCCACTCGAATACCTTTACTACGCAGTAAATTTTTACCACTTACTCTAGATTATTATTTTGTCCCTTAAATTTAAATTACCGAGAAAATATACAGAGAATTGAAGATGGCTTTAAGCTTTTATAAAATTATTGCATCACTACATAGTATAAAACAAAGTCGCTTTTTCTGTCCCTATTTCTCTATGTCTTCACGTCCCTTTGACTGCTTAAATCTTTAAAACTACGCAACGGATTTTGCTGTTTTTTTTAATAGATGAATTGATTCAAGAGGAAGGTTTATACGTCTAATAAACCCGTACGAAGCCGGGGCGGGTCGCTAGTTCAGTGATAAAAGGCGGTGAGGTATAACCTACATTTTTAACATATCTTTAATGACGTTAATCTATGGTAAGTCCCTACGGATGTACGTAACTCATAATTTGGCATACGAATGGGAAATATCATAGGAACAATAACGTAGCTCTGTTTGACATGCTGCAATCAAACCGATGCGATGCGCCCGTTATCTCCACTGACACTCGAATTACTGTCATGTGTGTTTCTATAAGTCATAAGCGGTAGCGGTTTGAAATAGAAACAGATTGAGCCCACGCCACGAAACGTTGTGTACGTTAACTGGTTCAATCTGTCCACATTTCAACAACAACAATATTCCATTTCATTCCGTTCCATTACGTTTTATTCAATTTCAATTTATTTCATTCCATTATTTGTAAACTATCATTGACTAAGCAAACGAGCATAACTTCTGACAAATTTTCATACTGACTTTTGTCCAGTATTCCTGAATATGTGCTCTTCTGAACTGACTGGTGGTTGACCTGTAAACCAATCATCCATATCTGGTCGATATTCTACAATTTCCAACCAAAAAATTCTACCATCCATTAAAAAAAAAAACAAGTCGAGAGACTGAGAGAGAATGAGCTTCCTGCGTCTGTTTTACCGCCAGAATACGATCTCGGTGTCTTCAAATCCAGACTGAATAAGTTCCATCAGGGAAAGCGAGCTCTACCTTAGGCCACATCTTCACTAACATAAATGAGATAGAGGCCAAACTCATGACCTTTTTTAATTTAAAAAGAACAAGGAAACTTCCAAAACTGTACCCAGAAATGCGATCGCTCTCTCCTATAACTTGGACCACAATCCGGGCGAGTTTTGTTTTGGCATGAATATCACATGTCCGCCGGTGACTAATTCAACCACAACACGGCTCGGCTGCGCAATTGCATGTCCACTAATCCAATATTTTCCACTACTTAGGTAACGTTGGCTCTGTTGATATGCACGTACGGTCGACGGAATAAATTGCTGAACGGTTACCCTTCCAATAAAGTATTTAGATGAGACAAACATGGTTTACAGTGTCAAGAAACTACATTAACAAATAAGTGGTGTTATTTTTTGTAAAACATAAACTTCAGAAAATCGTCAGTAGCGCGTATTATGTAGACCTTCGTAGCAAGTATTACGTAGACCTTCGTAGCACGTATTACGTAGACCTTCGTAGCACGTATTATGTAGACCTTCGTAGCCCGTATTACGTAGACCTTCGTAGCACGTATTACGTAGACCTTCGTAGCACGTATTATGTAGACCTTCATAGCACGTATTATGTAGACCTTCGTAGCACGTAGACCTTCGTAGCACGTAGACCTTCGTAGCACGTATTATGAAGACCTTTGTAGCATGTATTATGTAGACCTTCGTAGCACGTAGACCTTCGTAGCACGTATAACGTAGACCTTCGTAGCATGTATTACGTAGACCTTCGTAGCATGTATTACGTAGATCTTCGTAGCACGTATTATGTAGACCATTGTAGCACGTATTATGTAGACCTTAGTAGCACGTATTACGTAGACCTTTGTAGCATGTATTACGTAGACCTTAGTAGCACGTAGACCTTAGTAACACGTATTACGTAGACCTTCGAAGCACGTATTACGTAGACCTTCGTAGCATGTATTACGTAGACCTTCGTAGCACTTAGACCTTCGTAGCACGTATTACGTAGATCTTCGTAGCACGTATTATGAAGACCTTCGTAGCACGTATTACGTAGACCTTCGTAGCACGTATTATGTAGACCTTCGTAGCATGTATTACGTAGACCTAGAGAATAATACACAACAACGTAGGACTGATAAGATATATGAACTAGCGATATTTATCAGTTTCATTGTGCGCAGTAGAATTTATGGCAAATATGGCCTCCACTCAGCATCTTGCTGAATGAACACTGCGGTGTGTCCGTCCACCCAGCGCTGGCTTTCAGTGAAGGCCAAGTGCATGTACCGTCACGACCAACAGGGGTGGTGCGTTACTGATTCTGAATTACGAATTAATTATTATTATTATTTAGATGATTTACGAAAGAAAAAATAATAACGGGACAGGGATTTACCTGATGATTTTTCAAAAGTTTTCGATATCAAATCCGAAGACTTTTCCGATTAATTAAAATACAACTGCTGGTCACCTCACTATGAAGATAAAACTGACAGACTTCAAATGTGGCCTTTTAAAATTTCCCTACTATAGGTATCTAAAATCCGAAGCTGGGATCC
Source organism: Eupithecia centaureata (assembly GCA_944547425.1). Taxonomy (NCBI): domain Eukaryota; kingdom Metazoa; phylum Arthropoda; class Insecta; order Lepidoptera; family Geometridae; genus Eupithecia; species Eupithecia centaureata. The sequence continues at coordinate 3,413,651 of OX155693.1, read as the reverse complement.
CTGGCATCTTCATACAAGATTTTCTTAGTAAAAGCAAGGTTTCACTACAATTTACATTTTAATGTAAGTTTTTTGGTGTCTCTATTTTGAAAATAAATACTTGTTTGTTTGTTTGTTTATAGGATGCCTGCGGCTAGGTGGGATGATGATCTGCGAAAGACTGCTGGCAGATGCTGGATGCGTCAAGCTGAAGACAGGGCGCTATGGCGCTCATTAGGGGAGGCCTATGTCCACCGGTGGACTAATATAGGCTGATGATGATGACACAGAGTTAATGTTCACAACAAAGCATTCATTCTATTTGAGTCAGTCTAGCTGGTTCACTAGATCACTGGTTCATGACGTAGGTATCAGATTCATTTGATTGAGTCAGTCTTCTCGAATGTAGGTATCACTTTAGGAAGAAACTATACGGCTCGGTGCTAGCAAATCGACGTGTTAAAATTTGTCCCGTATGGAACGAAATTTATGTACGAAATGGTTTCATTTACTGTGAGGAAAGCAGCCAGTTGTTCGTACGTTGTCATGTATTGGAAAACATATTATGTTAATATAATAAAATAATAATATGTCATATATAATCACTACTTAGTTTAAAACAAAGTCGCCTTTTCTGTCCCTATGTCCTTATGTCCCTTTGAATGCTTAAATCTTTAAAACTACGCAACGGATTTTGAAGCGGTTTTTTTATTAGATAGAGTGATTCAAGAGGAAGGTTTATATACTTATAATAAAACCGTGCGAAGCCGGGCGGGTCGCTAGTATCTAATAAACGCAAAACTTGGTTGGTATCACAGAAGTAGGAATAATACCATATTATTCCTACTTCTGTGGTTGGTATACTAATAACTCTTTCACGCATACACTACTGAGCTGATCGGCCTGAAATTTTATCCCATGGGAACTGATTTATGGGATGAAAAGTATCCTATTTTTATTCTAAGCTTAGAACTACGTCTGTTCAACATTTCAGTCCGACCCGATCTATATTTTTGGCATGAGGAACACATCTGTTCATGTATCCAAACTTTCGCAATTTAAATATAAGTTTGATTTTTTATCTGTAACTAGTGACACGCTCCGTCTTTGTACGTTTCTATTATTAGTATATAAACCTTCATCTTGAATCACTCTAATAAAAAAAAACCGCATCAAAATCTGTTGCGTAGTTTTAAAGATTTAAGCATTCAAAGGGACATAAGGACAGAAAAAGCAACTTTGTTTTATACTATGTAGTGATAGTGATAAGTTTGAGTTTCGTTTACAGTAGGTAACAGCCCGCATTTTGATTGTCAACAATTTTTACTAAAAAATGCCCTCGAACCACTGGTTCAAGCCATAAAGAGTACCCTTTCTGGCTTTCAACCTCAGAGCCTAGCTAGCTTCTTCGATAGCTTACACCTATGCTATACCTACAGACCTGACAGACTAATAACTTGAGTGAAACTCGCTTTGCCCTACCTATCTATCTATGTAACTAGCCTTAACAAGATTATTGTAGGTATATACAACGAAAATAATCATGTAGGTTTATAAATAAATAATAATGTCCGACAATCCACAGCAACATTTAGCCACAAGCTAAGCAGAGCTTATGTTATGGGGTGACTGATATACTTAACACAATACATTATACAGATATATATTTTTATTATACATAGAAAACACCCAGAACCCCGGAATAAATATTCATAGATTGTACAAAATTTTGTTTCAAGGCGGAAATCGAACCTGCAACCTCCACTTCCGTCGCAGGCAGACCTTCGCCCACCGCGCCACATCGGTTGTCATTATTTCAAAAAGGTATTTTTATCATCGTGTGTCCCGATTTTTCCATTTTAGTTATCAGTCCTCCGTTATCATTTTAATTAATTATTGAGCTATTGAAGTTGAAAGTGTCAGTCACTATCCGTAGTTGGAAAATGAAACAGGTATTGCAAAATTAATGTTGATTTTTCTCAATTCGAACACCAAAATAAAGGTTTTCCTATGCCTTCAAATATTTGCAAAATCCGATTCCAAACATTTTAGGAACTCGTTCAATAACTATCGTAGCATCAAAGAGTTTCAAAGAAAGGGGAATCAGGTGAGCGGGAATTAACGAACGCGATAACAAAGAGCCTTTCATTTTCGAATGTCTCATGTTCAAGCCCCAATTAAAAGTTGGGCGCCTTTTGTTTAAACCGACTCAGGCGAAAAGTAACTATATAGCTGGCCCTTCCTTTGGTGTCTATGTGTCTATAGAGGTTTATAAAGTTTATAAAGCATCTAGCCGTATAGCATGTAATGTATCTGATACTGTATTAACCTACAAGTAAGCACGACTGAGGGTTGCCACATGGCCAGGATTTCCTGGAATGTCCCGGAATTTTGAGTCGTGAGTAATAAGGCCTAATTGTCCCGATTCCGAAAACCTACCTCTATACTAGAAATTTAGATATTCAGGACAGGACGACGTTGTTTTTTTTAGGTTTTGTATTTTTTATACTATTACTATTATACTATTTTGTATTTTGTATATTTTATACGCTGGTCTTCCAAGTTATTGCCCCTGACATGGTAAATTTCACGGTCATTGCAAGCCTAATTTGTGTTCTGTGTTGTTGTGATAATGGTATAAAACCCTTCGGCCGCGAGTCCGACTTGCATTTGGCCAGTTTTTTACAACTACCTACCAAAATTCTTCATTCTAAGGATGAAAAAACGTGTTCAATATTATAATCCACAAGGAAATTATAGATTATTGCTGCTTCGCCTTTGTCCAGTCTTGTTAACTAGGTTCCGTAATAAAAAACCCTTCCTTACTCTAACGATTTATGATATTCTAAACCTTTGTACAGCAAAGCGGGATGAAATATGCTTTGCTAGTCACTGCTTTTGTATACGGAACTCAGTAAATTTTGTTATCTAGACTACAATATCATGAACTAAGATTTCCCGCATAAATTGCGGTTAAGGCGTTATGCTTTTAAAATGTTTTCTACGAAGAATATTGTTCGTTGGACCGAATAGATTAAAAACTCTTTTAGCTTAAGCTTGTATAAGGAGGCATACTTACCTTTATTAAATGTATTCCTTAGTATCTTGGTTGTTTTTCTGTTTTGTCTTCTAATTGCGCCCGGGGTTTAACCAGCGAAAAAAATATGAAAGCCTATGTTTCATTCAAAATTTCAACCCGGTCTGTTCAGTAGTTTTGGCGTGAAGAATAAGAAACATGCCTCCATAAGTAGAAATAGAGTTAGGTACCATCATCTACCATACGTTCAGAGATGTGATGATCGTTACCATCATCAATCTATAATAGTCCACTGCTGGACATAGGTACTAATAGCCTTCCCCTAATGCACTTATTAGTAAATCAATATCTTTATTTCTTTAGGCTTACAAAATAAGCACTTAGACAAGTCAAATTTAAACTGTACAACACCGACCTGTATTTAATTTGCCGCATCCAGCATCTGCCTGCAGTCTTTCGAAATATTCATCCCACCTGGCCAGAAGACGTCCTAAACTACGTTTCCTGAGACGCGGTCATCACACAAGATCACGTTTATCCCAGTCGTTGTCGGTTCTTCGAGAGATATGGCTGGCCCACGATAGTAATACATAAATACGAGCACTAACACGACCGAGGTTTAATCGCGTAACACATGCTGTAGTGACAAATTTTGAAAAATCATGACGTGTATACTTACCACTATCTATCATATCACCCCCTTGTAAAGTTGAGTGATCTATGGTTGTCACAGCCATGCGTCTTACGAATATCTTATAGACAAAACGTCTAGACCAATCCCATCCATTTGGATTTATTGCAGATAGGGATGTCTCTAGTACAAGGTGTTACAATATTAGAGGGCTGAACTAAGTGGATTCCTGGCGGGTTTCTAGTGAAAATAAAAAATCAAGAAACGGAAAAAATGTTTTCGAGTATAAAAGTGGACTGCAATGTTGATTTACGGGATTACTATAACATGACCAATCTAAAAACCTATTATTAAATATATTTATCTGACCCTGTTTCCAAAATAAACTTGTTGCTAGAGTTCAAAATATATAATTTTGGATAATCACTCTGCATCATCTTGCCCCAAGCTCAACAGAGCTTGTCTCTTGGGTACTAGATGACTGAAATACTTAGCAATAAATCGATGGATACTTTTATTAAAGATAGATAACACCCAGAAACCTGGAAAAATATTTAACTACATATGGTACAGATATTTGTCCTAAGGCGGGAATCGAACCCGCAACCTCCTATATCGAAGGTTCTTCACTCGTCGCGCCACTGAGGTCGTAAAAAATTATAAAAGTTTATTTGCACTCGTAAGACCCATATTAAAAGAAAAAAGACTAATTGATTTTTGTGTGTAGAATTCATTAACTAGTTTAAAGTAATTTGATTTTAGAAATAAAAATTCAAAGCGATTCTTTTACTACTTGTTTTTTATGATAACTAGACACATGATACCGTACACCCTGTATATCTATCCTGAGTCATATTTACACTGAAATTGTATCGGAATTATTCAACGTGAACAAATTGACATGTCGATGATTCAGAAAAGAAATGCTAGAATTGTGAAATTTCGTGGAATATCGAAACGATGCTTACGGCAAAATAACTTTTATTTGAATGTTTTGAAGGTTAAATATCAATATTTAATGGTAGACATTGTCTAGACACGTATACTTCTCAGGATAAGCAAAAAAACGACATCTTTATGTTTGGGTGATTCTACGAAAACTCGTTTTTTGTCTGACTTCTGTGGCACATTTTTTTTTGTTGAAATTGCACATAATGATGGTATATTCTACATGAAGATTTAATTTTGAATTTTTTGGTAGTGAAGGGAACTTTATTGGCTTTATGGTTACGAAGTTATTCAATTTTAAAAATATGGTGTCCACGGAAATCAGAATTTATATCACCAAAGTCAAATATGGGTTGGTTTATCAATAAAAATATGTGTTTTTGGTAGTTAGTAGATTATTAAGCTTCTTAAAACGAAGGACCAATTATTTGATGTTCGTAGTTTCAATCATTTTTTACAAAAACACCTTTAAATCATTACTGTAAACATTTAGTTTTTAATCAGTTTATTAAATCACATAGGTTATATTATATAAGTACTAGGTTTTTCAAATATTATTTATATCCTGTAAGACGTAGGTTTATGTTCTATAGTATCAATGAAAATGGAACTAAGGCAATAGTTTACATCTACATCGAGTTCTCACACTTTTTTAATCAGTCATGTTGCTAGGTTCTATTCTAAAGATGGAATTATAAATCAACTACTAATCAAAATAGGCTTATCCTATCCCACTCTTTTCTTTTACTCAAAGAAATAGGCGTATAGTATTGAGTAAACCTGGCAGAAGTTATTTTTTAATGAGATTAAAGTAAATTTTTAACAAAAGTCACACTAATAATGTTTTTCTTTGTATTAAAAATATTATACTTAACTATTCATTTTATATTTATTATAAACTTTTATCCTAAAAAACATTATAAAAACATAAAAATATTATTATTGAGATGTTAATCAACCCGCAAAATCCACGGAAATCAGTACCACGGAAATCAAAAATTATTACAAAATCCTAGAAATTTTCTTAATTTGCTGGTTTATTTTACATTGAAATATGCAGTCGAAATTAGGAACACAAAAGGCATAAACTATTGCAATTATTATAACAATAGGATTAGTATGAACAAATTTTAGTCAACATGGTAATCAGAATTTCTAGATACCAAGCCACGGAAAGTGATTACGTACCAAAATAACAGAGTGACGTGGAGACATACACCTTTGTTGTACACACCAATGATGGGGCGTGAATGATAGTTTCTCTCAATCTAACAACTATTTACGCAGATATTATAGTACGGTATTTATGAATGATTTAGTGCGCACCAGGGGAATCAGAGCTAAACGACGGACACGAAGTTATCTCGTTGTAACTTGTCAACTAAAGCTTAGTTTTGCGTAGTAATAGCGTCAAATAAGCAAGTAACTATCTGGGTTATTGTGAACCTATGTAAATTAGTACTAGTGTTTTTAGGAAATGATATAAAAATTTACTAACTCAGGAACATGAGGTCCGGACGCACCACGGAAGTCAGAATTTCCAAGGATTTTATTTATTTTTACTTATTTAAAATAAGAATATTAAAAAACTAAAAAAGGCCTCCCCTATTATCTTTGTCTAATCTACTCTCATAAAAAAAATCAAAGGGCTAGTTTTTGTATGATTTTTCGAGCCGGACATGAATTTTTGAACCCTCAGAGAATCACCCGTTTACTTATGCAGGGTAAGTTTTTCCAAATCTCGAAAGTCCAATCTTCGTGGCGTAGTGGCGTTGGGGTCGACTGCACCATCTAAGCCCGTGAATGACATGCAAGGTGACTAACCCTCGAATACCGCGCTACCTAGAAAACACCTACACACCCGCCGCACATATTTTATTAAATTATCATATTATTTAAGTTTTTTCTCCACTTAAGTTTTGATGTGGAAACTGGCAGAGTAGGTAGTGGCATAACAGACACATTGAGATAGGAAATAAGACGAAGAAAAAGCTTGATTTGACATTAATATGCTGAAAAAACAGAATACGATGAGTGATGGATGTAGTGTGTAAGTGCTTTTACAACAAACTGTATTATACTAAAATACAAAAAACTATTTTTAATGTGGTTTTGCCGTTACTCTGTGATAGGTATTGCGAAAAGCCCGTGTTTATTTTGGATAAGTTAACTAATAGTCTATGTCAATAAACGATTTGCAGTTGCGGACACATTTTCATCACAAAAGTACAGAGCTGCAAAAGGAGTGTGGCTTTTAAAGGTATCGCGTAAAAGCAAGGAACTAATTCAGACTTAGCTTATTTACAGCACTTTGCAACTAAACCCATATACATTAGAGTTAGTACGGGAATGTCATAGCTAATCCTTGGAGACATTATGTGTTTGTAGATGGCGCTCTGAAAGCGAGTGTGACTGTCCACCTAGCGCGTTTACTCTTTTATTTATTTATTATAGGGATTTCAGCACATTTTATAAGAGATTATAACAATTATTAATATCGCAGATGGCTATTTACCAGTTCGTGCATATATAACAATATATGATAAGAAAACGCTAGTAATCGCAATGCGACAAAAACACCTTTGTCCCGTGGCAGGAATCGAACCCGCAGCCTCCTGCATCGCAGACGGATTTTTACCCGTCGGATTTTTCTCATTATTTATGTTAAATTTTCAGCTTTATGGTTCTTAAATAATCGAAAAATTAAATTAAAAGTTTCACAAAGTTTAACTGTTTAGAAAATTAAAGTTTGTTTTAAAAAAATACCCCAACAATTATGTTATCTATTTAGATTATGAGCGACATTGAAAAACAAAATGAAACATTATTTTTGAAGCTTTGTGAACATTTTCTTCGCCACACGCTCGCTAGCTCTAGTGTAAAACAGCCTTAACCCTACCTTACGACCTAAGTGTAACTTACAGCTGTGTTTGTGTTGGAACGAATATTGGCGAATTTCAACGTATTTTCTATTCTTAAGCTACAAGGTTCAGCAATCCGCTCTGATAGTTAAAATACAGAATCAGCAATGTGCGATATGCTCCGATAAACTGACCCAAATGTACAATATTAGAAGGAACCACCACGAATGAAAGCCCAAATTAATTATGCCCAGCTGTGCAGTAAGGTGATCAAAAAAGAATTTACTTTGAATACTCCTAAAAATATACTATATTTCAAAAATTTGCGTGTAATGACGAATAACACACAGGCTACTTTTCATCACATAAATCAGTTCCTATGGGATATAAATAGCCTTGAGACGTTTCCATAGCAACAACGCGTGCAAAACCGCAAGTAGATGCTAGTTATGATATACAGGTCTCATTTCATAATACGAGATCTCACATTTCGTAATACAGGGCTCATTTTCATAGTACAAGCTTATAAGTTAAGTAAATCGTAGGAGCAGCTACGCCGTAGCAATCTCTAAGCTCGTAGCAACTGCTACGTCGTAGCATTTTGGAGACACGTCATAAACTAGTCATGCATCTGACTGCTATGAATTAAAAAATTTAATGCGAGCATTCGTCTATTATACAATCCAAGATTCAATTTTGAATAATACATTCTATTGCTGTGTGTTTTTCCAGTAGAGTTCAATCGCGATGTCTTCAAAATTTATCCTTTTTACCTTTGGGGTGGCATTTGCAGCAGTGGGCATAATTTGTACTAATGCGGGTTTTAGAGGTTCATTAATTAAATAATAATAAAAGATGCTGGACAATAATGTGTGATATGATTTTCGCGATTTCTGTTACTCAAATCTTAGTCGGTCCCGTAGAGACTTTTGATCCTTATAAGAAGCAGGATTGATTCAGTTCAGAATTTCATAAAAAGTTATAGGTGGTTTCCTAGGTACGTTTTTCTATAACTTTAATGGTTAAGAATAACTATAGATACTTACACTTACTGTCCGTCTTAAAATCCAAATTAGTCTATTGAGCTCTCGAAAACGTTTTTCGTAATCCAACAGTGTAAACTGGTACTAAAAGAACTGAATTTACACCGAACGAAAAAATAATGCACTTGAAGAAGTATTTGGTTCATGAGTCAACAAATCTTTATACCGTTGGCATAAGGTTGAAAAACTAGTTACATGTTGTGCTTACACCCATGTTTGTAGATCTTATATCAACGGAGTAAGGTTGAATTAATGTTGTCATTAATCGTATAAAGGGTACGTGTGCCTCGAGTGGTCTGTCGGATTAGAAGTGAGTCGCAGGCTAATCCTAAACTGAAGTGTCACGGCGCTTGGGGAATTCGCGTTATGGAATTCGTATTTGTTACTCATCATACTAAACATTAACCCGAGAGCTGTTGAGTATCTAGAGCATCGCATCAGCATTGCCATTCAGCGTGGTAATGCAGCCAGTGTTTTGGAGACGCGGGACTGGTTGGATATCAGCAGACCTACCAAGAGAATCTTTGCAACCGTCTGCAGTTAGCTCAATATATCATATAATATCTAATATCGTATAATAACTAGAAGCTACGTAGTATTTACACAGCTCAACAATGTTTGTGTTCTATAATTATTGACGATGTTTAGGAAATCTTTATTAATTATGAAAAATACAATCAAGCAAAAGAAAAAAAAAAGAAATTAAAACAAGTACATAAAATTTAAACAATTGAGCTAACTGCAGACGGTTTCAAACAATTTAGCTAGGCTGCTTTACCACATCATCTGAGTACCTAAGGGTTCAGAATTTGACTTCGTTTATAGTTCAACCGTAGAACCTAGTTGAACTATAAACTGAAGTCAAATTCTGGACCCTTAGGTACTCAGATGATTATATGAGAAATTCGCATCAATATTAGTAAAACCCCTATTTACATTTATTATAAAGGCAAAGGTTATGCATCTAAATTCGAAATATTATTTAATATTTTGGCTGAGTTACTGATCCCTAGTAAACTAAACCAGTTGCAGGCCAATGACGATGATACAGGCGATTCCCTAGTTATGTTCTAATACGGTTTCCGTTCCCTAACTACCCACCCTGTCTAAATGTTATCAGGCATCAAGCCATGCTTACGAATGGGCTTCAGTTTTATCCTGACAACTCTTTGCCGCCCACGTCGCTTACCTTCCGGCATAAGTGCTTTCAACTTTGATTTTTAACCCATGAGCGGTTAGAAACTTTTTGGTCAAACCAGAGAACAATGTTATGGCATCACACATTAGAAAATTTAGTAGAATGGAGAACTTCTTCTGTTTCTGAATTCGATTGAAAAGGCTGTTTTTAAACATTATTACTGTGACATTTGTACTGTGTATATACTTTAATTAGATATAAGCTTTTTTTAATGTTATGATACTTACTATTTTAGTAAAATTAATTATCTTTTCTGAGTAAACCGATTTTGATGACACGTTTTTTATTTGCTGGTTCTTATGTAGTCCCATACAAATTTAACAAAGAACCGTGTGTGTTTTTTTTGTGTGATTCTCTTAGAATGATGAATAAAACATTGCTTACTATTCCCGTCCCTAGTTTATCTGTTTACCCCCTTGACTGAGTCTCAGAGGAAAACGTAATCAGCCACTATTCCTCTTGAACTCCCAGGTGGTTCTCGGCAGCTCATTACGTGTCTTAACACGATAACATGAAGTTTATCGTTCCATAACAAGGTTTGCACTTTATGTAACGTAGCCTAGAAGAGACAACCTTTGGGGGTTAAAGGTGGAATTTTGGTGGAAAATTGGGGTCTTTCGACCGACAGTTGATGTCGGAAAGTTCTATATAGGCTGGATGTTGTAGAAACCAACGCTTGCGCGATCTAGGAATAATGGTCCCGTGATCCACTTTTTGCACTCAGAATTTTTGTTATTTCATTATTCATTTTAGTTCAGCTCACATCATGCTAGATGTCGCTACACAACCTTTAGTTTTTGCATTAAATCTACACTAATCTACATCAACAAGAGTAAAGATACTAAAGTATTTGTTTACGACTCATTAAGATTTAGGGCGTAGATCGTATCGATTGTAGTAATGTCTGGAAGCACTACTGGTCCGGTAGTGATAATTCTTTCACAAATAGGAAGTTATATTCTTACTGTATAACAAAGGGTTTTCTAACATAAAATTTATAAAGAAGCTTGGCAAGCGAAACTATAATCAGAATAATCAAATAAAAATATTCATTTATTTCAATGAACAATGAAATCGAAAAGTATAAATATAATAAAGGCTAATTACAAGTATTCACAGATACAGTAGACAAAAATTACAGTAAAAAGATACAGTTTAATTTGTCAGCTAGGATGACTAAGCATACATTAGCAAAGTCAATACGAGCGGTACTCGAATGTAGTGGAGTACCTTATTTTTGCGGCAAAATAACAAAAACACTAAATTAACGTTTGAGTTCTGAGAATCATCCCTTTCTCTTTGTAAATGTTTTCTATTATTTAGCATTCTGTTATGAACAGAACAAGCCATAGTTACATTCACTCCTGTAAACTTAATTTGAAATTTAGATATTTGATATTCAGCATTTCAGAGCAATATCCAGAGATGCAAACAGAGCGACTAAATCATTTTGTGGATACACGCATTCTCTGATGCACACGGATCTCAGCTTTTATCTGAATTGTACAGTCGCACACCAGGTATTTAGTAACTAAGCTGGATATATCATAAAAACTAGGAGATATATTTTAACTGATTTAGTTAACGATAAAGTAGCGTAGTAACTAGTGGGTGGTATGTGAGACGAGTAACATGTTGGCAACCTTAAACTATATATAGCATTTGAAAGATTTTTCTTAAATTTGCATTTATGCAAATTGATGACACAGAGTTTGAAAAAAAAATTGTACGTCATTCTTACACATTTTATTTTTATTTTAATCTATTTTGCTACCTTGCAATGGACACAATTCTACCTAATAAAACCTTATTTCAAGAAACTCTTTTAATTTTATTCAGAACAGAATCCTCACAAATCTTAGCAAAACGGACAATTTTCAACCAAACTTCCAAGCTTTTCTAACCTCAAAACTCAACCGCACTTTAAAACAATATAAGCTAATTATCTTTGAATTTAAATGACGTAAAAAAGTTATTTTACAATGCAGAACACGCCGCGAGCTCAATGAAGATAAATTGTCGAGGTGTGGGTATTTCAAGCATTTCGAGTGACGATTTAAATACAACCTTTTCCGAGTTTCTTTTTTTTCTTCAAGTTCCTATGGGCCGTTCCCATTCACGTACGAAATTCAAAAATAGTTTTTCAAAAAAACAATAGTTTTTTTGTACAAATATACCTACTTACCTAAATATCTGCTGATCGTACAAAATATTTCCACAAAAATATAACTTTTCTGTACAAATGAACCTAAATATTTGCAGATACGTAAAAATATTTGTCCCGAGGTGGCAATCGAACCCGCTATCACCTGCACCGTAGGAGGACCTTCACCCACTATGCCACAGAGGCCGTCCTATAATGGACATAAAGACAAAAAGAAACAATTAAATTTAGAAAATAACAATAAGAATTAACAATACGAATAATTGTAACATAAAACAAAGTTAACCTAAAATTAAACATCCAAACTTACGAAGTGTTTGTTTCATGAAAGTCTTGATGTTACTAAGTAACTTTACGCACAAAGTCCATTAGTCAGATCTGCAATCCCATTTTGGGAACAATAAAAGCCCAGCCTAAATGGAGGGCTATAATAAGACCAAACATTGCATTGTGATGGCTCTTGACCTTCCTGCAAAGAAATGGACGAAAAAGTCTGTTAAAGTTTGGGATAGTAAATATAGGGCAAAGAAAATACAAGTTATTCGGGATTCGACCGAATTTTTTCGTCCTATTCGGTCGAATCACACAAATCAATTTTATCTAACAATCTACATGATATTTTCCAAATTTTAAGGGAACAAGAAGCGCCATCTTTTATTAAAAAAAACAAATAAATTAACTTAAAAGTAAATTTAAATAAACAAATAATGCTGGACAATCCACGCAGCATCATCTAGCTAAGCATAGCTTGTGTACTGGATGACTGATATAACTAATACGATAAATTTTTTTTACTTTACAAAATAAACCCAGAACCCCGGAACAAGTATTCGAAGAACACACATTTGTCCCAAGACGGGAATCGAACCTGCAACCTGGATCGGAGGCGGATCAGTCGTCGTATATTATGTATATGTTAACATACTTAAAATACAGTTAGCGATGCCGGTAGACAAAAATTACACAAACGAGAACTTTGAATTACTTTGAGTTATATTTGTTTTGAGCAATTGTTTTATTTATGACAAAAAACTATCTCTTATTATTTTTTACTTTAATAATTTCATTATTAATTATATAATGGAGTCCAATCAACATTGGAGGGGTAATAGTTCTGAGAATATCTGAATAAGTTTCATTCAATTTCTCAAAAACTTACAAAACAAACACTCGAGCTTAGAAACAAGTATTTATAACTTTTGCTCCCCGGCTACGTGAACTAGAAATTGTTATTTTATTTCAAGTCCAAAAAGGTTCATATTTTTACAAATAAAGAGAGCAGAGTGAAAATTTAGAGCTACCAGATGTCTCTAGGGATACTAAGTGCATTCTGTACAGACTGCAGGAAGTGTGGTGTACATTAATTTTATCATCTTAATGTATACCAGAACCAGTTCTTGAGTGGATCGCGACAAGGCCAACGTGGTACAGGAAGCCTCACTTATTTTATCATATTATTACGTTAAACAAAGAAATTTCCAAAAGTCAACCGCATAGGGCCCGAATTCCACCAAATAAATTGCTTCACCATTTAAATAGTATCGTGTCAAAATGTCAGTGTTTAACTCTTTTTGGTATTCTAATACCACAAACTTTTAGAGATTCATTCATAGCTGTGACGATTATGTTTATGACTACCAATTTGATATTCTAATGCGCAAAAAATAGAAGAATACCAAATGCACAAACGTCATTTTAATCATCTTGATTGAATTACACTATTGAGACCTTTGTTTTGAATCTAATGGAATTCGGCCCCAGTTGGTATACCTATCCTAAGCATTTTTTATTGCATATATAGTAATTTTTCTGTCTATTTTAGGATGCTCTTGGTGTTCACCAAACTCTGTTTTCGTATCTCTTCCTATAATAGACAAAATAAAACACTACAAATGCATACTTACTTTAGTGAGGGATTAAATTGAGCGATGGGATAATGTATGGGATACTTTTATCCCACACATTATTCCCATATCTTTAATCCCACACTTAAAGCCTACTTTCAAATCCCACATTTTTACCCCACACTTTTTCAATGCGTTTGTAAACAGTTTCGGGGAAAAGACAACCCCTTGTCTTACTCCTCTGCGCAACTCGTTGATTTTAGAATGCTGGTCCTTTACTTGGATACTCATAGAGGCGGTTTCTTAGGGCTAAGTAATACCTTATGGCTGTTTAGTTAAGATAGGTTTAATGTAGGTTCTCTAGTCTCCTAAACTAAGTTAGTAATCTAAACTTAACTTCTTATTTACGAAACAGACTTAAGGCGCAAACAGCAACTAAAGTGGCGCCCCCCTTATTCTATTTTGGTGGCCACCAAAGGCTACTTAGTATCTATTCCTAAACTAGACAAAATGAAACAACTACAGATGCATTACATTACATTAGCTTATGATATGTTTATCAAACTGTACGAGTGAAATTTGGAAATTCCTTTGTTTTACGGAATTATATGATAAAATAAGTGGGGGCGCTACTTTAGGTGCTGTTTGCGCCTTTAGCAAAATCTAAATCGAAGCAGTACTGACCCTAAACAGAGGTTCAAAGTCAAGCTATTTAGACTTTAGTCCCTTTCAAACGACTTTTCGAATTGTAGTAAATCGGTACTAAAAGTAATAGGGTTAGAGATAAGACGGTTTGAAGAAAGTTTATCGTAAATCTGAGATTGTTGAGTTCTTGCGTAAATTTGGTTTACCGCGGGATGCGGAGTTCTATGCATTTATTTTTGTGATTTACGCCATCTTCTTAATTTATTCAGTCATTTGTATCTGCGAGCCTGTTTGTATCTTTTTAATTTGACTTTTTAATTAGCAAAGAGCGTGGCCATACTTTAATCTTCTTATAAGATAGGACAAATTAAAATTCAGCAAAGCTCTACTTTGTTTTATCGTTGAAACAAAACAATTTTGTTTCTCATTTAAATGAGTTTTGAGTACTTTGCAGTTTACACTAGTTGAATATAACATAAGAGCGTTGAATATAACTCTCTGTTTAGAATAATTCAATTTATATACACAAATCAAGTTTATACGCGTGTATTTCTCACCTAGCTGCTATCTATTTTTATGTTTTAGGTTCTAGTTGGATATTTTTATTCATTATGTATGTATATTAGTGACACAGTGGATCTGGGATACATGTTGAATTTTGATCTCTACATAGTTAAGTACAAAAGAAATAGAATAGGTGTATTCAAATTGTTCCTTAATAAATAAAAATAAATTCCCTCAAGAAAATATTAGGCAAAAATCTTATCTCCGTAATAATCATTTCCGAAAAATTTGTAATCGATATTTCACGTTCAATGTTGGTGTTCTTTCAAAACAAACCAGGTACGTAATTAATCCTCTTACAGTCATAATAAACGACTATTTCATTAGTAGTAGGTAAGTTATGACGAATTTGAGTTACTAAAACGCATTTTAAATTCGAATTCAATTTAAAACGTTATATCTACCAACATAATGGATCTTACCACAATGTCCCTTGCACCGGAAATGACACGCCACTTCCGCCGGAAGTAGCCCCCGACACAGCGCGTGAATACATCGATGGATGTTTCTGACATCCGGTCAGCGGTTTTGAACGGTTTGCCAGTTGTTATACTAAATAGATTATCACTTTAGTTATTTTTATATTTTTCATGCTTATTTCTTAATACTTATAACTTGATAAATATAAGATAAAAAAACAACACAGTACAATAACATTCAATTATCATCCTAGGAACAAATAAAAAAGTTGCACAAAACAAATAGTCTATTTTTTCCAGATCATGTATATTATTGCAGTCCTATATTATTTGCAATAGTAAAGGATCTCAACTTTTTTCTCTGCAAATACTAGTTTTTATTTGTTTGTACTTTTCCTTGTCTTAACATAATATCAATAATTATCATACGATTTAAGCTTAAATTTTCTTACGAAGCTACCTCAGAACTTCTTAATCTTGGTACCTAATCCTTCAGTTATCTAATACAGTCAAATAGATATAAAAAAGTACCTAATAAATTAGGTTCTATGGAAACCAAAGCGACTTCATATATTATTTTTTGCGAAATTATCAAAGCTTTAAAGTTATTATTAAAGTTTTCCTGAAAAATAAAAATAAAATAACTTTATAAATTACTATACGCAGAAAACACTCAAAACGATACAAATATTTTTAGATCAAAGCATATTTATTTATTTTTATTTATATATTTATTGGAAAACCGGAAGCTTATTTAATACAGAATAGCAGTGAAATACATAGTAGAAAGCTTAAATTAAGATTTTCACGGCTAAGAAACATAGTAACAACATTTTTTTAACGCTATGAACATATCTACTAATCAACATAAATTTGTCAAAAAGGAAAGAAACAATGTATAAATGAGTTATTAATTAACACTTCAAACTAAACTTATTGCATCTTTAACATCACCAAAAAATTCAGCGCTAAGCAGCCGCCTGGCCGAAGGGACACTTGTGCAAAATAAGTCAAGGTCGCCTACACAGAGTATTAAAGTTGTCGTTTGTTCGCCACAAAAAAGAATAATATCACATACATCTGCAAGTTTTTCTAAACAAAAAAAGATTGTACCTACTTCTTAACAAGTCCATTCATTAATACTATTTATACACAGAAAACACTCAAACTCGACAAAAATATATTTGCAGATAAAAAAAACACAAAAATTTGTGCAGCGATTCTAACTTCCTGAGTATCAGGCGTGTCTTTCCCCGTCACATAGGTATGTCGTCAAATTTAATAGCACAGTACAATTGCATTATAACTATGGGGATCGATA
Source organism: Eupithecia centaureata (assembly GCA_944547425.1). Taxonomy (NCBI): domain Eukaryota; kingdom Metazoa; phylum Arthropoda; class Insecta; order Lepidoptera; family Geometridae; genus Eupithecia; species Eupithecia centaureata. The sequence goes on along the minus strand of OX155693.1, from coordinate 3,396,997 downwards.
TCAAAGCTATCTTCAGTGCTGCTTTATAATTTACGAACAGACGCCACCTGGCCGATATACTCGGCAAGTTGTAGATTATCAGGTCAGGTTGGAAGGAATAAATAAAGTATTGTTTCTTTAACTTTGTAGAAGTATACTTGAAAACATGATTTAAATTGTCAAATTCAAGTCAAAGATTAGGTTGACAATTCATCAGCATTGTTTTGTGTTACCTTGAATTTTTAAGGTGAACCGATTTTGATAATGATTCTTATTTGGTTCTTATATAAATTTGATTAATATCTGACCAGAAGGTTTGAATATTAGGTTATCACACTAATATTATAAATAAAGTTTGGATGTATGGATGCTTATTATATTAATGAATGTTTATTACCTCTTCATGCCAAAACTACTGAACGGATCTGGCTGTAATTAATATATTATGTATTTTTAGGCCTGTAATAAAATAAAGACTAAACAAGGTTTATTTCTATGACTGTATTGTATTTGTGTTATGTAAATTGAATGATTCTCGTTGAATTCTTCTTTTATTGAAGTCGATTTAAAAGGGCAGTGATTATTGTAGCCGTAGTCAAAATAAGTTATTTTTGTTCGACTATCACTACTTAGTATAAAACAAAGTAGCTTTTTCTGTCCCTATGTCCCTATATCCTTATGTCCCTTTGAATGCTTAAATCTTTAAAACTACGCAACGGATTTTAATGCGTTTTTTTAATAGATAGAGTGATTCAAGACGAAGGTTTATATGTATAATAAAACCGTGCGAAGCCGGGTTGGGTCGCTAGTTAATAATAAATAAATATTGCTGGACAATCCACACAACATCATTTAACCCCAAGCTAAGGCAGTGCTAATATTATGGGTACTTGTGGTAATCGAGAAACAAACACAATTTACATTACATAGAAAGGTATTTTTACAGACAGTAAACATACAGAACACCGTTAACAAATATCTGCAGATGATACAAAAATTTGTCCCAAAGCGGGTACTGAACCTGCTATTTCCTGCGTCACAAGCGGATCTTCGCCCGCCGCACCACTGAAGTCATCTTTTACATACATACCCTTAAGTATAAGCGGACACTGCATCAGTGTCTACAACGCAAAGTTGTTTTCGCGATAAACGTCCAAAGACAAACAAGATTATATTTTACAGGACTCCTAGGAAACTTGCAAGACATTATTGTCAGAGCTTAGAGCTTTCGTCCATATGCAATGTAAGGGTACACTCGCAAACAAATTTACGATTACATTAAATAAATAAATATTTCTTTACAGATTACTCAGCCTTATCCATCATCTCAAGCTTAGCAGAGCTTGTGTTATTTGTACTAGATAAAGTGATATTGATATATTTAAATCCTCATTAAGTCCATAGGTGATTTTAATGCTGGCTTCTACTTCGCTCAACGAATAAGCATTGCCATTCAACAAGGCAATGCTGCCAGCATGTAGCATTCTCGGCACTCTGCCTTTTGGTCACAGATTAGATTTTTAGCAGTTTGTTTTAATTGTAAAATACTAGCTGTAATAGTTAGTACTTAGTGTTATTGTTTTAATAAAACTAAAACGTTTATCTTATTCTTGAAGCATTTGGAGTGAGTTTACAGTTTTTTTAATACGTCAAGTTATGCGAAAATGCCTCACTACTTATACACAGTTTTACAAAATACTATTTTACTATTAACTCTAAAAGCACCAACACCTCCAAGCAACACAGCGCTTAATTTGGCAAAACAGTAAAATCACTTTTCTCACTCATAGTACCCGACGGAACACTGCTTGGCACTCATGTATGCGTTCCTTTTGCATAATACTTAGCCCTACATTTTACTTATATGAAATTCAAATGTGAGAAAAATTTTACCTACTGAACAAGAAATGTAATTTTTTTTTCCAAAATCTAAACATAAGCTAGCTGATATCTACTATTGTAGGAGTTTCTATGTGTGATAAATTAAAACGTGGATGGATTTGGAAAAATAAAATAAAACAATCTTTAAATTGTAAAGCTTCGTGTATAAATGTAGTTCGACTCATAGAGTAAAAACTTTAAAGTTTTCACACAGCGCCAACGTGGAGCTAATAAATGTTGATAGCGATGAGCCTGTTATTTATGTCATAGAAAACTGTCCTTCTTTGATTGCAAAATCAAATCGGTATTCTTAAAATAATATATGTATCTGTATCTCCTATTTCACACATGAAATGTATGAAACAGGAGAACGCATTTTTCGGTTTTAAAATCTAATTTTTTGTTATCATGTAACAATTATATACAATTTAACAGACCGCTCATTTGTTCAAGTGTTTTTCATTTGTTCATTGTAAACCAAATCTGACATTATATGAAAATTGACTCAAACCAGACAAATTACTTTAATGACTCTACCAACTCTGGAACTCCTGAAAGAAATGGCTTAGCAATTCTTAAATGACCACTTTAGTATTGCCAGCGAGTCCGTAAGCAATCTTATTACTTCTAACACTAACGCGTTTAGTGTCCAATTTCTGTGGAGTAGTTTGTGTGGATTACGTGTTGTGATAGCAATAGGGTTGCTTGTTTCTATTGATATCACGGGAACAGCTTATTTCTAAGTAGTGAAGGGTGGGTTATGCACTTTGAATTTTTCTCTGTGGCCGGGCTACTAAAGTTGTTACCTTGAATCATCAAAAAAAGCTTAAATAATTAAAACTATTATTATTATTAAAATTAAAACACACGTTTTAATTTCGGAACTGTTTTAGCTACAGTTTGTAGACCTTAGCCAGTCATTTTTCAAAAATAAAATAAAGAATATGAAAATCGGGTTTTATTGTTTTTATTTAATAAATTAAATCTATTTGTACATTCATGATTGGTTAACATAATAGAATAGAAAATATTTTTATTTGTTTACAGAATTACACAATACACAGTACACTATAGAAAATAACGGTAATTATTATTTAATGTGCCTTTAATTTCCTTTACGTAAAGTAAGAAACAATTAAATAAGGCACGCGATAGATACCCGTTAAATAATTGTTAGTTATCAAATTACTTGTGTACTTGTTGTGTTTTAAATTATTTAAGTACTTGGTACCTACTTGTCAAATTATAGACTCCAGAATAGAAATAGATAAAATACTGAAGCTATACATAACCTGGCTGGTTACAGTGGAAGTATATCCTTAGTTCATGACTGTTCGTTCACTTCCTGTGTCAGTAAATTCCAACCTCTGCAAAAAGATGCTTTCCTCTATTATTTCAACCATTTCGACACCTTTCAGTCTCTATTCACCCTATTTAAGTACCTACCCATTACTCTACCCAAAGTTTAGGCTTGACAATCCGATGAAAATAAAAACAAGATTTCAGAGCTACAAGATTAGATAGATATTCAAGCTGTTTAGGAAAAGGATATACAATAAAGGATGTATCAGATGTTGGGAATAGACGCGACTCACGAAAAAACGTTGAGTTACGTTGGCAACTCAAAATACAGCGTGGTAATGCAGTCAGTGTCTTATGGACGCTTTCGACTGGTATTGACATGGATCAATTGAGCTTCTTTTGCAGTTAGCACAATGGCTTCAATTGTATATCATCATCATCATCACCAGCCTATAATAGTCCACTGCTGGACATAGGCCTCTCCTAATGAGCGCCATATATGGCATCATTAGGATATACTAGTTGTAATTTATTATATTCCTTGATTGTAATTTTCGTTGTTAATAAAGAATTCTCAAGAATATAAGAAATTCTGACAGAACATTCAATAACATTTTTTGTTTTTAAGAAAATGATGAGAAAATGAAATGTAGCCCAACATGACAATTATGTTTTCAGAACTAGGAAGTACTGTAAAACAATTTAAGCTTCGTAGTGTATTCAAAGAAACTTGGACTACGTTAATAATGAATTTGAGTAAGTTATAGAAGCATTTGGGCTTAGAAACTTTTGTAGTTACCAACTATAGTTGGTAAGTAACTTTCCTAAATCGGTATATAATATGGTGACTTTGTCACTCGTGAATGAAACTTATCATATTGATACATCATCATCATCATCAGACATTAGTCCACTGCTGGACATAGGCCTCCCCTAATGAGCGCCATAGCGCCCTGTCTTCTTGACGCATCCAGCATCTGCCAGCAGTCTTTCGCAGATCGTCATCCCACCTAGCCGGAGGGCGTCCTACACTACGTTTGCCAAGTCGCTGTCTCAACTCAAGAACACGTTTACCCCAACGGTTGTCGTTTCTTCGCGAGATATGGCCGGCCCACTGCCACTTCAGCTTGCTAATTCTTTGAGCTATGTCGATAACTTTGGTTCTCTGTCGGATGTATTCATTACGAATCCTATCCTTTAGAGAGATCATATTGATACACACTTTTGCATAGACCTTTTTTCTTTTTGGTATATGTTTTGAGTTTTTTTTGAGTTTTTAAATAACCAAATTAATAAGAGAAATAATGTGTTGATAAGAGTAATTGATTTTTTCTTCACTTAACTTATTTTCCACTAATAGAAGAAGCGAAAAAAAAAACCACTAGCGTGTTTAACTTATGTCTCAAGAAATAAAATTTTTACAAACATTGAATTTCATATTTATTTATACTTATCTAATTAAAAAAATAATAGTTTCAAGCTTCTAGCTTCAATTTCAGCATTTTTACATTAAAAATAGGCGAATTACCTTTTTCAGGCTCTAGACTATCTCTGCACCAAATTTCATTTAAGTAAATATGTTTAGTCGTGAAAGTATAACCTACAGACAGATAGGTTGGCATAATAGTATATTCGCATAGTTTCAATCCTATTTTATTGACTTATTGATGCGACGCGTGACCCGAGAGCTGGTGAATATCTGGCTCAGCGCATCAGCATTGCCATACAGCGTGGTAATGCAGCCAGTGTCTTGGGGACGCTTCCGACTGGTATTGACATGGATCAATTGAGCTACCTTTAGACTGTTTGCAACCGTCTGCAGTTAGCTCAATGGTTTCCATTGTAAATACTAGTTGTAATTTTTCTATTCCTTTGCTTGTAATTTTTGTTGTTAATAAAGTTTCCTTATTTCTATCGAGTCACGAAATAGAGCCAAGCAGCAATTATACTCCATGAGATACCCGCCTAATCTGAGAATGCGACACACACAGAGTAATTACCAATTTGTCGAGAAATTGTGTTACTAAAGATTAGCAACTTAGGAGATTAGACTCTGATGTTTAAACTTCAAGATTCAATTTGCGGATAGTGCAGCTAAAACTCGGCGTGGGCTCTTGAGATTAATACAATGCTTGGTTGATAAAGGTCCAAAGTGATTTTATGTATATATAAAGTTATTACTGATTTATTTCTATATTAATATATTTTAATTATGTTTATGTATACAGTACCACAAAAGCAAAATCTTTACACACGCACACACATACACACTCGCACACACAAATACACACCCATGCAAACACACAACACAATCATACAAAAAAATGGCATACGCTCATTTTATGAGAATATTAATAATACAGTTGTAAAATAAAACAATTTAGAAATGGGTGAATGTATGGAATGTTAAATAACAGCTTATCTACTTTGATTTAACTCCTATGCCATCATGTAAAAAATATGTATATGTCGTAATTAGAGGGAAAACAGGATCATCTTCATGATCATCTCCGTAAAACCGGATTCAACCCAGAATAATGATTTGGAAAATCTTCACTGTCATATTGCAACCAAAGTAATTCCTTTTTTCTTTATGACATTTTTCCATCAACAGTTACTTGTCGGTGAATCACAGATTCTATGGACAGGCCGCGCATTGAGCAAAGAGACCGAATACATATCAAGAAGTTATCATTACCTACTCTTGACTATGAAATGCATGGTATCACAAGGAAGGCTCGCAAGTACAAAATAAAATTGAGGTCTAGAAATGCAGCGATCTGCGACACGACCATCCTGACCTCTCACACTCCTGTGTGAGGCAATATCTGAACGTAGAAAGGATCTACAATCTACCGCTTCTACCGCTCGTCTATTCTGACGCCAAAAAAAAATGAAACAAATGATAAAGGTCACCACAATAAAATTTAGATGCTGGCGAGCAAAGTAAGACCATTGCACTAAACCAGTGCATAGTAACGAATTAAATCATAGGATTGAAATTAACAACGCAGTCAAATTTATTTAGTAGCTTCCCGACTTATTACCTACTCAGCTGATCAAAACATTTGCATCAACAGAGTGCAAAATAATAATAAAAATCATAATAATAATGTTACCGAATTCAATGTTTCGATACAGAGGGTACATTCCTGACTAATCACTCTTCATCGTTGGAATAATACCATCACTTAACCAGTGAACATTTACGCTTGACCAGCAAAGTAGAAACAATAACGCTGAACTGGTAATCAATGCTTAACGTGTCATATCAACGAGAGCGCTTAACTAGCGCATAATGCTTAACCCAGCATAAAATCCATAGCTCAAAACTAGAGCTCAATGCTTACCCCAGCAAACAATCCATACCACTTGACTAGTGCTCAATGGTTACACAGCATTCAAATGCGCAGCACTTAACCAGTACCCCATGCTTTACCAGCACTAACGCATAGCACTTCACCATTGCTCTATGCTTATACAGCATTCAACGCGCAGCACTTAACCAGTGCTCCATACTTAACCAGTACTAACGCGTAGCACTTCATCAGTGCTCCATGCTTAACCAGCGTCAACGCATAGCACTTAACCAGTGCTCCATGCTTAACCAACATTAACGCGTAGCACTTAACCAGTGCTCCATGCTTAAACAGCATTAACGCGTAGCACTTACCCAGTACTCCATGCTTAACTAGCATTAACGCGTAGCACTTACCCAGTGCTCCATTCAAAACCAGCATTAACTCGTTAAACATTACCAGTTGCGCTACGAAAGAGTGATAAGTCGGAACAAGACAAAAATAAAGTAACAAAATTAAGGACTCACCCATTACAATTCTTCTCTTTAGAAATCCATAATAATAATTAGTGCCAATACTCACAAATGGCTGCAGCAACAAAAATCATCAAAATAATTTTACGAAGATTTTACGCATCACCATTGGTAGAAATGCCGTTTTCGTAAAATAAGTGGGCAAAAGGTAACATCCCACTTCTGATGTCGTAATTAGAGGGAAAACAGGATCATCTTCATGATCATCTCCGTAAAACCGGATTCAACCCAGAATAATGATTTGGAAAATCTTCACTGTCATATTGCAACCAAAGTAATTCCTTTTTTTCTTTATGACATTTTTCCATCAACAGTTACTTGTCGGTGAATCACAGATTCTATGGACAGGCCGCGCATAGAGCAAAGAGACCGAATACATATCAAGAAGTTATCATTACCTACTCTTGACTATGAAATGCATGGTATCACAAGGAAGGCTCGCAAGTACAAAATAAAATTGAGGTCTAGAAATGCAGCGATCTGCGACATATAAATATACCTATCTATTGTATACATCTGCCCGCGGCTTCGATATCGTTTTTTCCATGGAAACGTTTTAGGCTATTTCTATCCCATGGGAACTGATTTATGGGATGAAAAGTAGCATATGTGTTATTCCAGAACTACATCTGTTCAAAATTTCAGCCCGATCTGTTCAGTAGTTTTTGCGAGAAAGAGGAAGAAACATCCACCCATATAACTATTTTTACTGTTTGCTCCAATTATTCGCACTACCAACTCTTAATAAAAATTATATCTTTTCGTCGTAATAAGGTTGCCTAGAAGAAATTGCTTTCAGCAATAATGCCGCCTGTTGTACTGCTGTCCTGGATAAGAATTTAATTATTTTTCTGAGACAAAAGAAGGTAAATGCAAATAAAAATATCTCTATTGGGAACAGGGCCCGAATTCCACTAAATAAATCGCTTCACCATTTAAATAGTATCGTTTCAAAATGTCAGTGTTAAACTCTTTTTGGTATTCTACTAACACCAACTTTTTGAGGTTCATTCATAGCTGTGACGATTACCTTTATAACTTACCAATTTGACATTCTAATTATGAAAGTCTCTTCAAGCGCAAAAAATAGTAGAATACCAAATGCACTAACGTCATTTTAAACATCTTGATTGAATGGCACTATTGAGACCTTTGTTTTGACATTAGTGGAATTTGGCCCCTGAACTTATATTATGTTTATGGTACAGTTGAGGGCTGACTACCGCAAAAGATAAAAAAAACCTGCAGCGGAGTCAGCGCCCCCTTTAATTAATAAAATATTTATTTGTGTTTCAGCTAAAACGTAATAAAATTAATAAACAAATCTTATATTAACAAGATTACTTTTTTAGGTATAATAACGAGTTCATTCATTCATTCATAGAAACACTATTCATAGTAATCGCAGATGATATAATAATAATAATATACCTTGAATGATAAACTATACGGCACTTTGGGTTGATTACTAATCACAGTTATTGGGTCGCTCAAATACATTAATCAGGACCCTCGATAGGGTTGGGGTGGAGCTTTACTTAAAGCGATTTTATTTGTACCACTCTATTATTAATTTTAGGAAATCAGTAATCAATAAATTTGTTTCTTAGGTTTACAAAATAAGCACTCAGCCAGGGGTAAAATTTTAATGTAATTATCAAAATTTGATGACAACCGTTGGGTAAACGTGTTGAGTGGAGACCGCGACTTCGCAAATATAGTGTAGGACGCCATACGGCGAGGTGGGATGACAATCTACGAAAGACTGCTGGTAGATGCTGGATGCGGCAAGCTGAAAGCAGAGCGCTATGGCGCTCTTTAGGGGAGGCCTATGTCCAGCAGTGGACTAATATAGGTTGATGATGATGATGGTGATGAATAATCAAAATTATATAAAAATAAGGTGTTAAATGATTTTCTTTTCGCTTCAGATTCTTTTCATAAAGCAACTATTATTATATCCATACAATAGCCAATTAATTCTTGAACCTCATTCGTTATTGCGCAAATTAAACATCATAGTCATAGCTTAAAACTAGTAGTTTTGGCAAAGGCGAGCTTAACCCTAAAAATAGTAATCTTCATGTAAAACTTATTAGGTCAAGTTTATGTATAATAATCGGTACGTGTACAGTGCATAATAAAGGGGTTTGAACCGTTAGTCTAAAAATGTATGTTTAGATATGGATGGATGGATTTTTGTTACCTCTTCACGCCAAAACTACAGAAAGGATCGGGTTGAAATTTTGAATGGACGCACATTTAAACCTGGAATAAACATAGGCTATTTTCTCATCATTTTTCCCAGTTTAAAACCGTGGGGCGCAGCTACTAGTTAATAAACTACCTCAATAGGCTAGCTTCCTAAACAAATCGAATTAGACCATCAGTTACATTTGCAAAAAATATAGTATACTAACAGGTTGCCAAAAAGAAATTTCTTAGAGCAATAAGGCTGCCTGTTGTTCTGTTGTTATTTGATAAGATTTAGATTTAAGTACATTTAATTATTGTTTTAATGTCAAAAAGTTTCAATAAAGTGTTCATTCATTCAATCATTCTTTCATTCATTCATTCTTCTTGTACTAGTTGTGTAAAAATAACCAGTTGATCTGGATGAGTTTTTTTGGGATCTCTACGTTTACCCATTATTTTCAATCGTTTCAAGATTGTGCCTTACACCACGTACAAAGTAAGCATAAATTACTCTGCTCAAATTGACCATATAACATAATGCTTAGTCCATAATGTACTCTTAGTGCATAGATGCTTGCTCTCACTTGATTATGATTTAGATATGAATTGATTAGTTACACTGGAATTAGCTTGAGCTATGTTTACATTGTACAAGCTGAAGACAGGGCGCTATGGCGCTCATTAGGGGAGGCCTATGTCCACCAGTGGACTAAGATAGGCTGATGATGATGTTTACATTCACAGGAGTATTGCCGCAGTTCGATTCCCGCCTCGGGACAATTTTTTATACGATCTGCAGATATTTGTTCCGTGAATTCTGGGTTTTTCTGAGATTAATAAGAAAACCGGACAAGTACAAGCAGAACTCGTGCAGGAAGGGTTCCGTACCATAAATATAATTTATTCAACACCATTATTTTATATATAATTTTCTATCTATAATCATATGTATAAAAACGGCAATTTTATAAAAGCTCAATTTTTAAAGTTCTTACCAAACTTTTCATTAGAGTCCTCAGGTGATGGGAATGCTGGCTTCTATCCACGAATTAGCATTGCCATTCAACGTGGCAATGCTACGAGCATTCTGAAGACTGCCTTCTGGTGACAGCTTAGATATTCAGGAGTTAGGTATAAGTGTAAATACTAGTTATAATTTGTGATTTTGTTGTTTTTGCTTTAATTTACCGATAATAATAGATCTTCTACAATGCTAACAAAACAAATTGTTTCAAATTTCTACTTATACTTTACTAGCGACCCGCCCCGGCTTCGCACGGTTTTATTATACTTATAAACCTTTCTCTTGAATCACTCTATCTATTAAAAAGAACCTCATCAAAATCCGTTGCGTAGTTTTAAAGATTTAAGCATTCAAAGGGACATAGGGATGTAGGGACATAGGGAAAAAGCGACTTTGTTTATACTTTATAGTGATAGTGAAGTAATGTATTGTAAGATTTGTAAGTATCATTTTTCTAGTTCCCACAACACAAGTTTTGCTTAGCTTGGAATTAGTTGGCACTGAGTGAGTTATCTAGATTGTATATATGAAATATAAAAAGATATCATTACATCTGAATATAAAAACCACCACTAGTTTTTGAGTAGATACTTAATAATACGTGAAAATGATAAAAAGTTTATTATGTGCTGTCAATGTATGTAAATCAAATAACTCATTTATTTTTTACATAACACTACAAGGAACCTAAAGTTAGATCATAGATTAGCGTAACATTTACGACAGCCTGTTTGAAATCATCATCATCATCATCAACCTATATTAGTCCACTGCTGGACATGGGCCTCCCCCAATGAGTGCCATAGCGCCCTGTCTTCAGCTTGACGCATCCAGCATCTGCCAGCAGTCTTTCGCTGATCTTCATCCCACCTGGCCGGAGGGCGTCCTACACTACGTTTACCGAGTCGCGGTCTCCACTCAAGAAATCGTTTACCTCAACGGTATTCTTCGCGAGATATGTCCGGCCCATTGCCACTTCAGCTTGCTGATTCTTTGAGCTATGTCGATAACTTTGGTTCTCTGTCGGATGTATTCGTTACGAATTCTATCCTTCAGAGAGACTCCGAGCATAGCTCTTTCCATAGCTGGCTGTAATAACCCAGAAGCCATTTAACAAAGCGTAGAATGTCACATGATAAGCTTTTTACATTATTAAGGCGCAAACAGCACCTTAAGTGGCGCCCCCACTTATTTTCTCATATAATTCCGTTAGACAAAGGAATTTCCAAATTTCACACGTACAGTTTGTTAAAACTATCATAAGCTTTTTTTATTGCATCTGTAGTAGTTTCATTTTTTGTATTTTAGGAAGAGATACGAAAACAGAGTTTGGAGGTCACCAAAGGTAACTTCGTATCTCCTCCTAAACTAGACAAAATAAAACTACTACAGATGCATTAAAAAAAGCTTATGATAGGTTTAACAAACTATACGTGTGAAATTTGGAAATTCCTTTGTTTAACGGAATTATATGATAAAATAAGTGGGGGCGCCACTACATGTGCTGTTTGTGCCTTAATCGAAATGTCTATAATAATACCAGGTGGGGTATTTCCGATGCATTTACCTACCCGCCCTAATTTATTTATATGAAAGGGATGTCAGAAGGGGCAGTTATAAAGGAAATATATTGTTTTCACTGATATCGTCATTATGAAATACATTGCAAGTAAATTGTTTTTTACTAGCTGTCCCCTACGGTTTCACACGCTTTAAATTCGAATTTCATAATTTGTATTCACACAAAACAAATATCCATCCATCCAAACTTTCGCATTTATTAGATTAGTTTGATGTGATTAAGTAGATATTAAATTAAATTAAAAAAAAACACTTTTTCGGAAAGTTTTTTGTACGTTTGGTTCGTTAACCTACACGCTTAACTCATGAAAGGTATCTGTCAGTTAAAATTCTAGAAACGGTAGTAGGTAAATAACTGTATAGTAGCTTTAAGAGTATGTCATACATACTATGCACTCCGGAAAAAACGTGCGAACCTCAGCGCAAAACGTAGTTAATAAGCGAGTTCGATGTGAAATGAATTCAATGCATTCGATGTCAAAGACAATGTTTAATTGCATTCCACTCGCCTATTTAATTTATCAGCTTCTGACAACAGCTTAGCACGTTTTTTTCGGGATAAAGCGTAGCATAATGGTTATTCTAGATTTACAAACTACATTAGAGCTAAATTTTGATCGATCGAGGATATTTTATTCTCAAAAAAGACATGGCCACTTACATGAGAATAGTATTTAATGTAAACAATATAATATAAAAGTAAGTTCGGAAAGATTATTCGGTTTGTAGGTACTTAATGATTTGACTACACTAGAGGTATAGTTACCTACTAATTACAACTTTACTTACTAACGTTACTAACTAACTACAATTAATAAAAAGGCACAGAAAAAAGTTTAAGCCTAAAACTTGAAATTCTGTTGTATTTATATTATTTTGTACTTTTTATTTACTCAAAACTTAATAGAAGTTACTAAAATTCCTCTTAAGCAATTTCAAGAAAAACCTTTACAGAAGTTTTCAGCAAAAGTAAAAATATAGTTGTAGAATACTTACCAGAAATTACATATAAGGGGTTCTTACCTAAAGTATGTAGAATATACCTATGTTTGTTAGATTAGATATTCTTTTGCAGTATTAGTGACGGGGTGTAATGGTTAATGAATTAACTGAATTTACTGTAACTTTGGAACATTACAATCAAGGGACAGAAAAAACAAGTAAATACAATTGAAACTATTGAGCTACAGCAGCATGGTTGCATACAGTGTAAAGGTATCTCAACTGATCCATGTCATTACCAGTCGTCGCATCCCCAAGACACTGGCTGCATTACCACGCTGTATCGCAATGCTGATGCGCTGAGCCAGATGCTCACCAGCTCTCGGGTCACGCGTCGTAACGACTCTTTATTATTACTTTTGTAGGTTAGGAACATTTTATATCATCGATCAGTAATAGTGGGCTATCTATCTAAACAAACAAATGATATATAAACCTGATAGAGGCGTTCCAAAATAGACATATATTTATTTTGAACTAGCGACCCTTCCCGGCTTCGCACGGCTTTATTATACGTTTTAACCTTCCTCTTGAATCACTCTATCTATTAAAAAATCGCATCAAAATTCGTCGCGTAGTTTTAAAGATTGAAGCATACAAAGGGACATAAGGACAGAGAAAGCGACTTTGTTTTACACTATGTTATGGTATCATTTCCACACAGCGAATCCAGGCATGTAAGGTGAATAGTCCGTACTGGTAGGCCCTTTTATTCAGCTGTGCGATTACGCAAAATACACCCATCCAAATTGACATTCGAAAGCCATTTCAATGGCCATCGCGCACGTCCCTTCCATAGAATTTGAAATTGCAAATACCATTAAAATGGCTTTCATAATATGTAAATTTTAGATGGGTGGTTTCAGCGTAATCGCACAGCGTCCGGCAGTAACTTTCGACAAATCGTTCATAAGTCGCGGAGTGGCCCCACATATCGTGCACGTGCAAATTCACCGAAAACTCTGAATCCAACCAAGTGCTATTCTTCTTTATAAAATCTTCTTTTTTTAGGAAAAGCCATAGCCTAGCGCTTGTTAAACGTAGTAAAAATGTGCCTCTGCACAAAAAGTAGCGCGTGGGCAGACGTGGGTAACAGTTAAAAGCATCAAAGAAAAAAATAATTGTGAAAAATAAGGTATGTGACGTTTTTAGAAATTACTCAAAAATATTAAAATAATATAAAAAATTAATAGCGGTAAAAAACATGAAACAACCTTTCCAAAAATGTAATAAACAACATACCTAATTATCTCTGCTGAATATTTATTTTACGATATTGCATTGAAACATGTAGATACATGCAAAGGCATTAGGAGTTTGGGACCACCATCTTCAACATACTTCTGACTATGAAAAATAATATAAAGCAGTCAAAGGGACACGATGACATAGGGACAGAAAAAGCGGGTTCGTGGCTTAGGCCCCCAGTGGTCGACGCACCTGTGGTCGACGCCCCCGGTCAGTTTAATTTAATCCGAAGATTTTTTTTATCAAATGTACTGGCAGGCATAAAAGGCATAAGCTTGTAATAAGTTATATCAAAACCATAACTATTCTTATTAGAAATGTTTTTTTTTTTGTACTAGCTTGTACCCGCGGTTTTGCCCGCGTGGAATATTCCCAAGGGAGCATTTAATCTAAAAAAAAATCCGTTCAGTACTTTCACCGTGATTGACGGACAAACATCCAAACAAACAAACAAAACAAACTTATTTTAAAATATTATAGTCTGAAGTACTTACATTATCAATATAACATACATACATATAACGTCATTATCTACTACATCACTTTAATATCAGTTGTTCAAGTTCAAAAATGTTCAGTTCAAAACTATGAATTATGTTCATGGTTTTGACATGTTTGGATTTATCAATGAAAAGTTTACAATAAAAAAATATTTTACAAGGAAAACCAAATCTATATTTTTCTGCTAAATCTGTCAACGAAAATTTGATTGCTGCGTGCGCCGCATGTCAGAATGTTTGCAACGTAAACTTTGTTCAAATTCTGTTTTAAAGTCCGTTTCATGAAAAAAGTCCCACGGCAACTGGTGGAACTAAATTTGACAGATTGCCATATGCTTGCTGGCTTCATTCGGTAGCACTACTACAGCGCCGCGTCTAGGGGACTTCTTTCGTGAAAATCACTTTAGACGACTGTAGGTACGCCACACTTCAATAAATAAAATGCCTAAATGTCTAAAGGACTAGAAACCGTCAGGCCGTTTACCAACTTCACGCAACAGACCAATCGCATAAATCCATTCAGTAGTTTTTACGTGAAACAAACATTCATCCATCTTTCATCTCTCCATCCATCCCTACTTACAAACTTTTGCATCGCTACATACTTAGTATAAAACAAAGTCGCTTTCTCTGTCCCTATATCCCTATGTCCCTTTGAATACTTAAATCTTTAAAACTACGTAATAGATTTTGATGCGGTTTTTTTTAATAGATAGAGTGATTCAAACGGAAGGTTTATAGGTACGTATAATAAAACCGCGCGAAGCCCTCATCCTACTAATATTATAAACTAGCGACCCGCCCCGGCTTCGCATGGTTCTATTATACGTATAAACCTTTATCTTGAATCACTCTATCTATTAAAAAAACCGCATCATAATCCGTTGCGTAGTTTTAAAGATTTAAGCAAGCAAAGGGACATAGGGACAGAAAAAACGAATTTGTTTTATACCATGTAGTGAAGTAAAATTACTTACAAGTCATGTGAGCTTATCTCTAAAACGGTATGTAAGAAACACTTTTGACATTTACTGTACTAAGTTCAAAATTGCTAATCATAATAATAATACAATTAATAGAATCGGGGGCGTCAACCACAGGTGCGTCGACCACTGGGGGCCTAAGCCACGAACCCGAAAAAGCGACTTTATTTTATACTATGTAGTGATGATACTGATTCGTAATTTATTTGTCCTTCATCAAACCTGATCTATTAGACGTTATGCCATCACAATAGCGTGACAGAGTTGCTATTATTTCTTGTCGAGTATGTTATGTCATTGATCTCAGTTTATTTTCAATTGTTGCCTTCTATGACATCAAATCATGATCTAAGACAAATAAATTAAATTACAATGAAGGAATGGAAAAAATGACAACTAGTATATACAATTGAAACCATTGAGCTAACTGCAAACGGTTGCAAACAGTCTAAAGGTAGCTCAATTGATCCATGTCAATACCAGTCGGAAGCGTCCCCAAGACACTGGCTGCATTAAAATAAATAGATGAACTAAGGAAATAAGCTCAAAGCCAAATTTAGGAAATAGCTTGTAGATAGCGTGCTATTAATTAGAAAAGATTTTTGTAAACTAAGTGGAAACAAGCATCTTAAAAATGTTGAGTGTCCAAAATGGATAAAATTGTTGTTCCCAAATTTTTATTTAAGACCTTTTCTATAAAAGTAAGTCACAATTTGTTGAATAATCGTTTTTTTTCTCACATCTCTACATGGTATAAGACAAAGTCGGTTTCTCTGTCCCTATGTATGCTAAAATCTTTAGGACTACGCAACTGATTTTCATGCGGTTTTCTTTAATAGATAGAGTGATTCAAGATAAAGGTTTACACGTATAAAAAACCGTGCGAAGCCGGGGCGGGTCGCAAGTAGACAATAAATGTATGCTTGACCTAATAGTGGAAAGAAACCCTTAGTCTAGCCTTTTATTTATGCTCTAAATCGAGCAGACAGTCACGCAAGGACTATATAATAGACAGATCTAGAATCTAGACCACGTAGTTAGCCAGGTGGTGGCTTGCGGCCGACTCATCATATTTTATTCAGACACACCTGGTCGACCAGGTCAGATCGATGGTAAAATGCATCGGCTATCGACTCCTCTGTAATTATGGAAGGGGTTTGTTTTGAGGAGTTGAAACAATTTAACTGAAGAACCTTTTATTAGAGCGCTTTTTTTAAAAAAATCTGGGTCGGATTCTACTATTGTCAAAACAAAGGTCTCAATAGTGCCATTCAATCAAGATGATGAAAATGACGTTTGTGCATTTTGTATTCTACTTTTTTTTGCGCTTGAAGAGACTTTCAAAATTAGAATGCCAAATTGGTAGTTTTAAAGGGAGTGCGCTACGTTACCTCGAAAAACGGAACACCGAATTACACGTCCCCGAAAGCATACGACTACGAATTACTTAACAACGAATGCACGCTACAACGAAGCACTCCACGCCGAATGCATGCGACCTCGAATAATGATATCTCTAATGATCACCAATACGAATCACATGACAACGAATGCACGCTTCCAGGAAACACTCAACGGCAAAACCACGCTACCTCACATAACCCAACCTCGAAAGAAAGAATCTCGAAACTCTAGTAAGGATTAAATATTAAACCTGAATTTCTTTAACAACAACTGAATTTCTGCCTACAACAAAGTAGACCTTACAGTATACTGTGGTATAGGTATTCTAATAATAACAAAACATGTTTGTTCTACTTGTGTGTTGACTTTTATTTACAAGGATTATAAAACAACATAGTTGTGTGAAAAGGAACCGAAAATGTAATAAATTTTCTTAATATAAGTTAATATCATTGTAATGTAATTTATTTTCTCTTTCTTTCTATTGTATTAATAAAATAACATCACATAAAATCTGAGATGTGTTTATTATATTCCAATCATACCCTATTTCTTATTAGTAAGAAAAAAGATTATAGACAATTATTATGCTATAAAGTCATAGGTGAAAAAAAGCAAAAATAACATCGGTATAAGGAATCGAACATCCTACCCTAGAACACAAGCCGGACCCTTGAACCACTCATCCAGATTGTGATTGCTAGTTTAGTCGAAATTAAAGATAGCTTTTATTTTAGCTAGCTCAATTGTTTTAAAAATTATTTTCATTACTTACCAGCTTATTTTTTTCTTTTACAATAATAGTAGTAGTTTTCTTTGTTATTTTAGTTACTAGTGCTTTGTCAAAAAAAGCAAAAAATTGTTTAAGTAAAGCAGCAGGATTCGTTCCTGGTATGTCTATTAGGGGGGGGTAAGCAAATAATGAACGCCTCTGTACATAAGTTCTTAATAATAATGATCAATCCTTATACATTCTGCCTCTTCGAGGCGTGCAAATTTTAAATTTAAAGCTAAGTATATAAAATACAAAATGTTTTTCAGAAAATCAATTTGTCAAATATTTAGGTAGCTAATAGTAGGTATACATAATATTATACAATTCAAAAAGTGACAAAAATTATGTTATATACTTACAAGAATGTCATAAAAAAGTATTGAAGTCAAAATATTCTTTAATGTCATAGAAACAATTTTCCATCAACCACTCTTTTACTTTAATTTTAAATAAATGAAATGGTCAAAAAAACTTTTAAGTTTTTATTATTTACTTACCTAAAATTAGAACAGACACGGGCAAGGCGTACGAGGATAATAATATTATATATCAAGTGGGTCTTGTTAGCTTGAGGTGTCACCATAATAAAATTGTATGGAGAGTTCTTGGAATAACCCCACTGTGTTCTTTTCTTGGACATGAATGAAGAATTTTTATCTAAATATCGTGCGAGTTGGGATGACATGTGTTTGAAATGCATTGCGGGTTTTGTTTTGTAATTTGATTTCATAAATGACATGAAGCAGCATTGGTTTATCTTCTAGCGACCCGCCCCGGCTTCGCACGGTTTTATTATACGTATAAACCTTCCTCTTGAATCACTTTATCTATTAATAAACTGCATCAAAATCTGTTGCGTAGTTTTGAAGATTTAAGCATACATAGGGACAGAGAAAGTGACTTTGTTTTATACTATGTAGTGATAGTGATATAAAAAGAACAAGCGATTTTTTGGAGACATTATCCAGCGTTGAAGCTAAAAAGCTTAAATTTGGAGGATAGGTAGCTTTCACTAAACAGATACCCGATAAGGAGGGGTTTTTTCATTCCATCTCTAATGTTGTGTTTGGTGTTTTATGTAACTCCTTCACAAGTTGCACGATTTACTTGAAACTTACTCACATATTTATAAACAAAAAAATTATTTGAACACGTTTTTCAGGATTTTTCATAAATTCTTTAAAGTGGGTAAAACGGGTTATTAAAGTGTGATTCGTAGTTTGCCTTTGGGTTGTTTCGTTGCTTTGATCCGCATTTAAATGTCTGTATCTTTTTAATGTAGGATGCTTATGATCTGAAATTTACATAAACATAAATTAACACACGTATTTCAGAAATATTCATAATACCCATCAAAAGGGGTAAAATGGGAGGCATAGTGGGCAAAGCCGGGAGAGAAAAGCTAGTTGATGGAATATAAATAAAATAAATAAATAATTCCAGACAGTCCACACAGCATCATCTAGTCCCAAGCTAAGTAGAGCTTCTAATGGGTACTAGATGACTGATATACTTAATACAATACATATTACACAGATATATATTTTTTATTATACATAGTCAACACCCAGACCAACAAAACAAATTATGCTACGGGGTACAGTGTAGCAGTAAGCGTTATCCTGTTTTCAACATAAAAAACAAAAGCAGGAAGTTCTCGATTCCTCGATTATGTGTGATTTGTGTGATCTGATACCATAAATACATGAAAACATCAACACAAGTCTGATGAAAACTGATTCATTTGTTACAAACCTTATCGTGTTCTGACTAGCAGGCGCATCGAATTGCATGGAAATGAGTTTTATTGCAGCAAACTACATATACCTACTTACCCACACCTATTGTTATACCTAAATACAAAGTAAAAAAAAGAAGTAAGTACGTAAAACAAAGTAATGTAGGTATGAAATGAATTTAAAAATTAAACAGATTTGATTTTGTAACATTCTTGTGTAAGTATTTTTTTTGTTGTCTTTACACTGTTGCTTGTACATTTCTGTATTTTTTTTATATATTTCTAGCGACCCGCCCCGGCTTTGCACGGTTTTATTAAAAGTATATAAACCTTTCCTCTTGAATCACTCTATCTATTAAAAAAAACCGCATCAAAATCCGTTGCGTAGTTTTAAAGATTTAAGCAGTCAAAGGGACTTAATGACATAGGGACAGAGAAAGCGACTTTGTTTTATACTATGTAGTGAAGAAAAATTTTAGTCAGTGTTCGTTACATAACTAATAATTATTACTAGTAGGCCATGCATTTAAAATTTGTTCATCACAGTATCTTTATTTGAAACTAAACCTACTCTATGCTTAGTCTTAGTCTTCATTGCATTCAGGACCATTGTATGAAAGATGATTTGCATAAAAATTTAGAATTTAAACCTAGGTGTCTTCACGAATATGTTTGTGATGGTAGATAGAAACTGCAGTTCACTCAGTGTCAGGGATTTACTAAAAACCCTTTGCAATATATGCTAATCTTTATTAGTCTACTGCTGGTTATATTAAATGTACCTCTAATTTAGTTCCAAAGATTACACAACTCTAATGTTAAATGCATAGCTGACTAATACATATGAATATAAACTTGACAACACCTTTAAATTGCCGTTTTTATGTGGTAACGTAGCGCACTCTTTTAAAGGAGTGCGCTACGTTACCTCGAAAAACGGAACACCGAATTACACGTAATCGTCACAGCTATGAATGAACCTCAAAAAGTTTGTGCTAGTAGAATTCGGGCCCTGATCGTCTGATCGATGCGACTCGAGAGATGACACGCTATTATGTCCTAGAATTTGTAGAACCTTAACATGTGCAACGTTTTTAAAGCCTTCTACGTTTTTAAACTCCTTAAAAAGTTTTAAATAATTACTAGGCAATTTAAAGGTGTTGTCAAGTTTATATTCATATGTATTAGTCAGCTATGCATTTAACATTAGAGTTGTGTAATCTTTGGAACTAAATTAGAGGTACATTTAATATAACCAGCAGTAGACTAATAAAGATTAGCATATATTGCAAAGGGTTTTTAGTAAATCCCTGACACTGAGTGAACTGCAGTTTCTATCTACCATCACAAACATATTCGTGAAGACACCTAGGTTTAAATTCTAAATTTTTATGCAAATCATCTTTCATACAATGGTCCTGAATGCAATGAAGACTAAGACTAAGCATAGAGTAGGTTTAGTTTCAAATAAAGATACTGTGATGAACAAATTTTAAATGCATGGCCTACTAGTAATAATTATTAGTTATGTAACGAACACTGACTAAAATTTTTCTTCACTACATAGTATAAAACAAAGTCGCTTTCTCTGTCCCTATGTCATTAAGTCCCTTTGACTGCTTAAATCTTTAAAACTACGCAACGGATTTTGATGCGGTTTTTTTTAATAGATAGAGTGATTCAAGAGGAAAGGTTTATATACTTTTAATAAAACCGTGCAAAGCCGGGGCGGGTCGCTAGAAATATATAAAAAAAATACAGAAATGTACAAGCAACAGTGTAAAGACAACAAAAAAAATACTTACACAAGAATGTTACAAAATCAAATCTGTTTAATTTTTAAATTCATTTCATACCTACATTACTTTGTTTTACGTACTTACTTCTTTTTTTTACTTTGTATTTAGGTATAACAATAGGTGTGGGTAAGTAGGTATATGTAGTTTGCTGCAATAAAACTCATTTCCATGCAATTCGATGCGCCTGCTAGTCAGAACACGATAAGGTTTGTAACAAATGAATCAGTTTTCATCAGACTTGTGTTGATGTTTTCATGTATTTATGGTATCAGATCACACAAATCACACATAATCGAGGAATCGAGAACTTCCTGCTTTTGTTTTTTATGTTGAAAACAGGATAACGCTTACTGCTACACTGTACCCCGTAGCATAATTTGTTTTGTTGGTCTGGGTGTTGACTATGTATAATAAAAAATATATATCTGTGTAATATGTATTGTATTAAGTATATCAGTCATCTAGTACCCATTAGAAGCTCTACTTAGCTTGGGACTAGATGATGCTGTGTGGACTGTCTGGAATTATTTATTTATTTTATTTATATTCCATCAACTAGCTTTTCTCTCCCGGCTTTGCCCACTATGCCTCCCATTTTACCCCTTTTGATGGGTATTATGAATATTTCTGAAATACGTGTGTTAATTTATGTTTATGTAAATTTCAGATCATAAGCATCCTACATTAAAAAGATACAGACATTTAAATGCGGATCAAAGCAACGAAACAACCCAAAGGCAAACTACGAATCACACTTTAATAACCCGTTTTACCCACTTTAAAGAATTTATGAAAAATCCTGAAAAACGTGTTCAAATAATTTTTTTGTTTATAAATATGTGAGTAAGTTTCAAGTAAATCGTGCAACTTGTGAAGGAGTTACATAAAACACCAAACACAACATTAGAGATGGAATGAAAAAACCCCTCCTTATCGGGTATCTGTTTAGTGAAAGCTACCTATCCTCCAAATTTAAGCTTTTTAGCTTCAACGCTGGATAATGTCTCCAAAAAATCGCTTGTTCTTTTTATATCACTATCACTACATAGTATAAAACAAAGTCACTTTCTCTGTCCCTATGTATGCTTAAATCTTCAAAACTACGCAACAGATTTTGATGCAGTTTATTAATAGATAAAGTGATTCAAGAGGAAGGTTTATACGTATAATAAAACCGTGCGAAGCCGGGGCGGGTCGCTAGAAGATAAACCAATGCTGCTTCATGTCATTTATGAAATCAAATTACAAAACAAAACCCGCAATGCATTTCAAACACATGTCATCCCAACTCGCACGATATTTAGATAAAAATTCTTCATTCATGTCCAAGAAAAGAACACAGTGGGGTTATTCCAAGAACTCTCCATACAATTTTATTATGGTGACACCTCAAGCTAACAAGACCCACTTGATATATAATATTATTATCCTCGTACGCCTTGCCCGTGTCTGTTCTAATTTTAGGTAAGTAAATAATAAAAACTTAAAAGTTTTTTTGACCATTTCATTTATTTAAAATTAAAGTAAAAGAGTGGTTGATGGAAAATTGTTTCTATGACATTAAAGAATATTTTGACTTCAATACTTTTTTATGACATTCTTGTAAGTATATAACATAATTTTTGTCACTTTTTGAATTGTATAATATTATGTATACCTACTATTAGCTACCTAAATATTTGACAAATTGATTTTCTGAAAAACATTTTGTATTTTATATACTTAGCTTTAAATTTAAAATTTGCACGCCTCGAAGAGGCAGAATGTATAAGGATTGATCATTATTATTAAGAACTTATGTACAGAGGCGTTCATTATTTGCTTACCCCCCCCTAATAGACATACCAGGAACGAATCCTGCTGCTTTACTTAAACAATTTTTTGCTTTTTTTGACAAAGCACTAGTAACTAAAATAACAAAGAAAACTACTACTATTATTGTAAAAGAAAAAAATAAGCTGGTAAGTAATGAAAATAATTTTTAAAACAATTGAGCTAGCTAAAATAAAAGCTATCTTTAATTTCGACTAAACTAGCAATCACAATCTGGATGAGTGGTTCAAGGGTCCGGCTTGTGTTCTAGGGTAGGATGTTCGATTCCTTATACCGATGTTATTTTTGCTTTTTTTCACCTATGACTTTATAGCATAATAATTGTCTATAATCTTTTTTCTTACTAATAAGAAATAGGGTATGATTGGAATATAATAAACACATCTCAGATTTTATGTGATGTTATTTTATTAATACAATAGAAAGAAAGAGAAAATAAATTACATTACAATGATATTAACTTATATTAAGAAAATTTATTACATTTTCGGTTCCTTTTCACACAACTATGTTGTTTTATAATCCTTGTAAATAAAAGTCAACACACAAGTAGAACAAACATGTTTTGTTATTATTAGAATACCTATACCACAGTATACTGTAAGGTCTACTTTGTTGTAGGCAGCATCTAATAAATATTAACAATTTAGATCTCTCGTGTGTAACAGACCATTATTTACTCATGAAGAGAAATTTTAAGCATCATTGTGCAATACGTTAAATGAAAAGCAAGCTAGAACTACCATAGCAAAACTAATTTATTGTTTACTCAACATTAATATCGAATTGGATAACCCTCGCTTGGTATACTTTGTTCTAGCCTACTTTTCATTTGAGATACTGGATAAGCAACGAGCACTGTAGTATCATAACTTTTTTCAACACTTGTAAATATTGTTCCCCAAGCGGCCACCAATTTCTACGAGTTCTCCTGGGCCCATGGATGACATCCAGCCCCAATAACCTGAAAAAAACACTGACTTCTCAAGACTTGTAGGTAGGGGTATAAATTCAATTAAAAATTGTCTGGACAGGCAATTTAGTTTGTAATAAAAAAGATGTTGGAAATTTACTAGATAAGTCATTTAGTCTCTAGTAAAAGAAACTGATTTTGTAGCAGAATTCGCATGGTAATACTTATTCTTTATATCACATCTTACCTATGGTAATTCTGCCACTTGCTTGAACAGGTAGTATATTTTGTGGAAGGAGTCGTTTGTTTGGTTTCCTCCATAGTATTATCCGACCCTCCATGTCAGACATGGCTGTGAGTATTCACAATTTGTCGATGGCGTTCTGATGTGAAACCCCATGGGCGTGGACCCGATCGCTTTGCCTTTACATCTTCAGTCAAAGCGTATCTCCTCACCCAAAGTTGAACTGTTATTCCTTGAAAGTTAAATAAAATTTTAATTATCTATGCTCAATAAATACGACGAATCAATACAAAACAAAATAAAAATACACTTACGCTTATCCCAAGCTGACTTGCAATAGTTTTATTAGGAACGTTTTGTTCGTGATTTTTTATAGTTTTGCTTGCAAAATTGGCTATTCTTTTTTGATATTTCAAACTTTTTACACGCAAACACAGTTTACTAATGCCATAACAATAATTATACTCCAGCGGTGGTGAAACGATTACTTGACTGTCATTCGTTACATAAAAGTTATAACTACCCTCATTCATTTGAACAAAATTAATAAAAGCATTCAACCGATTCAACTACCACCGTTAAGAAAAAACTACTGGCTTAAAAATTCGAACTCTGAGTCAACATACCGGGTAGCAGAAATGAAAGAACGGTCGACTGCGATGCGATAAGCCGTGGTTCGAATCTCAACTATTGTTAAGTTTTTGCACTAAGTTTAAGATTGCTTGAAGTTCTTCAACATTATTGTTGGCGAATATTTTAGAAATTAGGGGTATAGCAAATAGTGAACGCTACTGTACCTACATTTCTGCGAATAAATGATTTGATTTGAGTTATATGCTTCATACATACAAGAATGATAATTAATAAATAGTACATAAGTACATAGACTTATTATAGAGTCCATAATCGCAATTCAATCTTTTATTTCGTTCAACTTTAACATTCGGACATTCTACCTTTTTGGTGTCCGTTCTATTTATTTTAGTTTTTATTTTTACCTTGAAGTAATTGCATTACTTGGATTTTATTTTCTAGTTGAACTTGTGTTGAATTGTATCATAATTTTAGTTAATTCTTTCTACTTTAGGAAAACTTAAAACATGCCATAGACTGAGAACATGTTTAGACATGAAAACATGTTTAGTACTATTTTATAACCACCTTCGAGACCCTTGTTTGAAAATAAATAATTGTATTTGTTTTTGCAAATTAAGTAAAAAATATTTAAAATATTTACTACTACTAAACGTTTCTGTTATCCACCGTTAAACGTATAAAGGTATAAGTAACCAGCAATTGCAATGATTTTCTACGAGTGGCATTAGGTTATCGTTCTGGGGCTCCATAATAACAACCACATACACACATTCATATTAAAACAGCTACACAAACATGCGTACCTCAAGTCAAGTACCTATTGCGTTTCATTTTATGTCTATGTGTGTGTATTGAATTCGATGATGCATATTAAGGTACTAAATAGATGCATAAGCGGAGCGTTTTATTCCGTTTATTGCGAAATTGAGGTCTTTTAAAATCTCGAGGTTTATCTTAATATAATACCTCATATTTAATTAACATGAATTTATTAATAACTAGCAACCCGCCCCGTCTTCGTACGGTTTTATTATACGTATAAACCCTTGACTCCTCTTGAATCATTCTATCTATAAAAAAAAACTGCATCAAAATCCGTTTAGTAGTTTAAGGGACTTAAGGATATAGGGACATAGGGACAGAAAAAGCGACTCTGTTTTATACCATGTAGTGATAATCAATTTATTTTTCTTTTTTATTTCCTATGTATACCTACACATCTCTAACAGATGAGGCATAGAGTGCTATATAATTGGATATACAGAGGTATATCACACAATTAAAACCGGTAATCAGGAAGATAAGTTATTATTTTCATTTAACTTTCCTAAACAAATATTATCTAAGTATCAAAATTTGCATTTCAGCTCATAACATTTTTGATTTATTTTATCGCTGCTCGCTCCGCTCAACGCTTCCTCTACACTAGAACTCACTACTCGTAACTAACACATATAAACTCGAGAAACAATACACACGCACACAATCAAACCCTGCGCAGTCGCCTGCTCATTGCAGCGTCAACTCTTTTGCTGACCAGTTTAAATTAGGAACGAATTAAGAGCGAGAAAACAGTAAGAGCTTAGGAAGAGTAAGGAATAATATTATCTGGCAGTTTGAAGTTTTCCTTAAACGATCTCGCAGTACAAAAGTGCGCGTCTATCAGTGTTTTGGCAATTTGTTGTTGTAGAATAAACAAAATGTTATTCCAAAGAAATGATATGTTATGTGGAATGAAGTTACGGAGATTGTGCCTTATAATTGGTATCGTACATTTGGTAAGTTTTTGTTTATTGTAAATACTTCGTTTTCGACGTGGCATGCTAAAACAATAGTTGTATGGAAACATTGATGGTGATACATACCCGGGTTTTTATGATACCGACATACATGTTACCTACTGTTAGATATGTACTAGGTTTTTGATTTTTATAACTAGGTATTCCTATTAGACCTATGTGTATTATTGTTGGATCGTAAAATGAGACCAAATAATTGGCAGTGAATCGTAATAAGGCACAACATATAAACTTCATTAAACTTGTTTCGTGCATGCAAGGTCACGGCTCAACATTCGTGCCGATAACTAACTAACTAAACTGCGAATTATTCACTTGTAGGTAAAATAACATCCAATACTTATATGGTGTATGAAGGTTATTTTTTTGACCACAACAATATCAAATTTCCGGAAACCCTTAAAAACTACCCATTGTACTTTACACGGATATTTTTTAATATTTTAGCAGCCGTTGGACATAATAAAAATAATAATGCACTTTTTATTGGTCGAATTAAGTCGTTTGAGTAAAAAATTGCCCTAAGGTTGATCGGTTCATATTGGCGGAAGGTTATTTTTTGTAGTTTATATTTTTTTCTGTGGTAAAAATATGTAGAAGGCTAGTTTTATTTGAGTAAAAGTAGTTGTTAGAATTAATAACTTAATGGAAAATGGTAAAAGGTTTGCGGCAAATTGTCCGTCACGTTATTCCTTATCGAATGCAGAAAACAATAAAATTACAAAAAACATGATTTTGGCGACAAAACCAAACAATCCACCTTTAAAGCGATTGGTAATTTATTTATTTATTAGTTCACAGTTATAACCAAAACACTAACTAACTACACTAAATCTTAACTGAATAATAACAACGAAAATAACAATAAATAGAACATAACAAAACTTATGTTATTACAATACAAAATCATTAAATTGTGAATAAAATAGAATAAAATAATATGGGTGGAAAATAATTTAGAATGACATTAAAATTAATAAATAATCAGATTAAACATAAAATAATATAACTAAGCAAAAAATTTGATCCCACCCTGTGATAGGAACAGAATAGATTTATACTAAAACTAGCGACCCGCGATTATTATAAGTATACATATAAACCTTCCTCTTGAATCACTCTATCTATTTAAAAAACCGCATCAAAATCCGTTGCGTAGTTTTAAAGATTTAAGCATTCAAAGGGACATAAGGACATAGGAACATTAGGACATAGGGACAGAGAAAGCGACTTTGTTTTATACTACTTAGTGATTACTATTGTAGGGACATTAATATGGATTAAAGTGTTAAGAGATAGTGTAGAAAATAAAGACATAGTTATTTTGTAGAATTTAATATTAAAAACCTGGCATTGCAATAGGCAATGTTT
Source organism: Eupithecia centaureata (assembly GCA_944547425.1). Taxonomy (NCBI): domain Eukaryota; kingdom Metazoa; phylum Arthropoda; class Insecta; order Lepidoptera; family Geometridae; genus Eupithecia; species Eupithecia centaureata. The sequence goes on along the minus strand of OX155693.1, from coordinate 3,368,996 downwards.
ACAAACATTTTATTTTGTGTTTGGCCACAGTTTAATTTATTAGAAAGACCATCCTTACTAATGTTGCAAACGCAAAAGTTTATATGTATGCATGTTTGTTACTCTTCCAAACAAAAACTACGGGATGGATCGGGCTGAAATTCTGAACAGACTAAGTTCTACCCCTGGAATAACACATAGACTATCATCCCGTAAATCAGCCCCCAAGGGATATAAATTACCTTAAAACGTTTCCACAGAAAAAAGGTATATATATACCTATATATTGTAATGTAGGTACATTACAATAAAAAAACCTGTCGATAGTTGACTGTAGAGGCTGACTCGCTTAGAACACTCATTTACAAATCTCTGTGGTTTACTTCGTGATTACTATTATGATTTTCCTCGTTACATTATACTTAAGTTGGATAAAAAATAGGAAATGTTTTCAAACGATCTTTTTTGAGTTTTGCTAGATTACTTATAGTATTTATAGTAAGACCATGAAATATAGGTACCTACCTGATTTCTATAAGTTCTGCTTGAATTGATTCTGATTCTTCACGCAATTCAGTCTTACAACCTTCCTCATAAGAACTTCGCATAATTTCCTACTAAAATAAGCGGAACTAATACCACTTACAATTACAAAAACAAACATACCTACGTACCGTTTAAAGTAACAAGAACCCAGGTCTCTTACCGAGTAACAATAACAATAAGCAACGTGTTCTAAGAACTGTCGTCTGTTTCAGGTATCAGTTCTGGTCGATATGAGCTGCCATGTTTTAACAATCGGTTACATCACCAGCGGTTTCCAATGCGATGCTGATAGCGAAGATGTGAGTATCATTTTAATAATCAATGGATCAATTGAGCTACCTTTAGACTGTTTGCAACCGTCTGCAGTTAGCTCAATGGTTTCAATTGTAAATACTAGTTGTAATTTTTCTATTCCTTGCTTGTAATTTTCGTTGTTAATAAAGTTAATTATTTTTAATAATCATATTTAATTATTTATTTATTCACTAGCGACACGTCCCGGCTTCGCACGGTTTTATTATACGTATAAAACTGCCTCTTGAATCACTCTATCTATTAAAAAAACCGCATCAAAATCCGTTGCGTAGTTTTAAAGATTTAAGCATACATAGGGAAATAGGAACAGAGGAAGCGAATTTGTTTTATACTACGTAGTGATATTTAATTATTTATTAATTCAATAATCGTAACAGGTTTCTTTTTTAACCCTAAGGCGATGCTAGATCTACCCACACTAAGGTACAATAAAATATATTTTTAAGTAAGCTGTCTAACATAACTTATTTAAGGTATCTAAATGCAATTACAAAACACAAAAATCAAACGAATCCTAATACATTGGTAGGTACATTGATCTAGAAAAACGTAGTGTAAAACGCCCTCCGGCCAGGTGGGATGACGATCTGTGAAAGACTGCTGGCAGATGCTGGATGCGTCAAGCTGAAGACAGGGTTGTGGAGCTCATTAGGGGAGGCCTACGTCCAGTAGTGGACTAATAAAGGCTGATGAAAACATTTATTATGAAAGGAATATATTTTTCAAAAATACCAAACGGACTTCAAATTTCAAGGAACGCGTTTCATGGATTAGGTACTCTAAAATTACTTCAAAAAATAATTAATATATTGATTAAACTTGTTAGGCACGATCAGCACCAGCATTTAAATTTAAACAATCACAAAAAATATCTTTATTTACAACGAAAATTACAATCAAGGAATAGAAATAAATTCAAACTAGTAGGTAAATGCAATTGATCAACAATTGAGCTAACTGCATACTGTTGCAAAGTAAAAAAGTCAAAGTCAAAGATAAAAGAAAAAGTCTAGAGGTAACTGAACTGATCCATATCAATACCAGTCGGAAGCGTCCATAAGAAACTACCACGCTGTATGGTGTAACCTATGTCCAGCAGTGATCTAAATTAATATAGGCTGATGATGATGGTGTAAGAACATAAAATAAAGTCGAATTTAGAACATCCTATTTTGTTGAAATTGAGTGAGAAAAAAATTAGTATCAAATGTGGCGCTGCGAATCGTTGTGTAAATTGTCAAGAATTATTTTTTTAATAAAAAAAAATTCACATGTACCTATCAAATGTTCGTGTGACTCATTACATTAGCAAAACAATGCATAAGAAAATTTGGATTTGTATTCTTCTGAACATTGCACTCAAATGCCTTACAAAAGAACAAAAAATTGACTTTGTCTCAATGTCATACATTATAATTAGGTTCTTGTTTGTGCCCTAATGGTTACCTAATGACGTCAGTGTTATCGTTAACCTTTTGAGGAAATGTTATCTTTCTAACCGTGGTGATGGGCATAATACTGCATATAACGTAAGTTTAAATGAGCCGGAGCCTCAGGAGAACTTTCACACAAACACATTCATACTAGTGTGTAATAAGCCCAGTTTGTATAAGTATAACAATGTATTATGTATGAAACCTTCCACTATAAATAGGAAAAAAAATATGTAAAGGAATGAGCACAAATTAGAAGCAACCTTCTTATATAAGTAAACATGTAAATGTAAGAACTTACCTAGGTTAAACCCGCTATCACATAACTTCTCGGTGACCACCTACCCGAGGGGAGTACATTTAAAATCAGCGCCGCATGTTTCTGCATGCAGCACATAGCTGAATCTACTCCCTTTGCCTATGATTAGTCTTTTTTATTATTGTTTATAATAATAATAATATATAATAATATAATTCAAGTTTAGGTTAAGAAATTTATAGGCAATAAATGATTTTTCTATTCTATTCTATTCTATTCTAAATCCACATACTGTTACTTCTATGATTTTGAGGGAAAACAAAAAATCCCGAATATTTCCAGTGTTATATAAAATGTTGGATGCAAATTGAACAAATGCTTCGGTTATTAATTTTATAATAAGTAAAACCAAAACAATCATCAAATCTAGTAATAGTGATAAATATAATAAAAATAATAATACCGGACAGTCCACACAGCATCATCTAGCCCCAAGCTAAGCATAGCTTGTGTTATGGGTACTAGATGACTGATATACATAATATAATACGTTACATAGATAGATATTTTTTATTATACATAGAAAACACCCAGACCAACGAAACAAATTTCTGCAGATCGTACACAAATTTAATATACGTAGAGTGAGTGGGGGCAAGATCGAACGGTTTTTTGATGAGATGGTCAGTGTTGTTTTTGAATCCATGTAGAGGAAAAGATATTAACTTTAGCTAAAAGTAAATTAGACATAATTAAAGGGTAAAGACTAGATTTTTATAATAAGTCAATAACAGTCTGATAAAGCTGTCCAAAAAGTAGAAAACTGTAATTAAAAATATTATTTTTACTTAATTGAAACAGGGGGAAGATGAAAAGGTGACGGGGTAAGATCGAATAAAAATCTCAAAATATCAAAAAATTGTTAAAACGTGTCTTAGGCAGGTCCTAGGCAAAGTTTATGGTCCTAAGTCTATAGTGTTAAGTAATTTAAAAAGTTGTAACTGACTGTAGTGCCAAAATAGCTATTTTTAACAAAGATATAACAAATTTAAAATATAATATATTCCGAACTTACCCCACTGGGGGAAGATTGAAGAAGAGATTCTCAAACTTTGCAGCCAATTTGCATAAGTTTTGACTGAAGAAAAAAAAATATTTTCTATTAATGAAAAATCATATAAAAACCGAAAACTTTTTTTATTTCACATGAAACCTATATGAATATTTTTTTTTATCACCATAAATAATTCTTTATTTTTTTCTTTTGTAATTTTTAAAGTATTTTCTTTTTCTATTGGATTTCTTTTTTTATTTCACATTTCTTAGCATACCCTATTCTTGTAATTTTTTGTTTTACTACTTTCAGCAATATTTTTTTTATTTCTTATTTTTCTTGCTGAAACTTACACAAAGATACAGTTTGAGGATATCTGGGTTTTAGTATGAAATCTGAAAAAGGGTCAAGATTAAGACTTTGATATGTTTGTCTTACCCCGTTAAATGTAAATGGGGAAAGATGAAAAGTTGAAATAAATTCTAAAATACGAGAAATAGAGAGATTTAGTAATAATTACATAAATATGTACAAAAAATAGCAGGCAGATGTTTCAATTAAACACTCGTACCTGCTTTTTAATTTAATTTACAAGACACGGGGCAAGATGAAATCACTTTTGTGAATCCTGAAAAGTACACTGTCTTAGAAAATTGCACTTTACACACAACCAGGCGTTCTCAGCCGCAACCACTGACTGAGTTGTGATAAGTAACAAATTGGTGGCCCTAACAATGTTGCCAGCACTGTAATAAGTACTATAAATCTGGTGTTATTGAAGACTTTTTGTCTTACCCCTTTTTCCATCTTGCCCCCACTCACTCTAATAGAAAAATATAATCTATGTAGTAAGTTACAAACATTATAAAGTTCAAATTCATTTAATAACAATAACATCACAGGTTATAATAATTTAATGCGTTAATTATGGCGCACAACTTATTGAAAGTAATAGAAATTGTATACTGTAAGTAAAAAAATTATAAGTAATTTGTAACTGGACAAATTTTATATTTTACGGGGTTCTAGTGTTTTTTTTGTACACCTAATATAAAATATCTACGTATGTAATGTATTCTATCGTCTTTTTTAACAAAGATAATTACATTCGAGTTAAAGAAAAATAATCTTTAACTTGAATAGATTAGAATAGAATTTATAACAACGATAAATAGGAGATACATACAATACAATGCTGATGCGCTGAGCCAGATACTCACCAGCTCTCGGGTCACGCGTCGCATCGACCAGACACTCAGATAACACAAATTCTGCTTAGCTTGGGGTTAGATGCTGCTCTGTGGATTGTCCAGCATTATTTATTATTTTATTTTGAATACTAGCGACCCGCCCCGGTTTCGCACGTTTTTATTATACGTATAAACCTTCCTCTTGAACCACTCTATCTATTAAAAAAAACCGCATCAAAATCCGTTGCGTAATAGTAAAGAAAAATACATGTTGTGCCAACCCCACTTAGCGTGTGTAAGGTCCCGAAGAAGAAGAAGATTTATTATTTTATTTTGTTATAAATTGTATTAAAAATTATTACAAATAATTAGCAAGCTGAAGTGGCAGTGGGCCGGCCATCTCGCGGAGAACCGACAACCGTTGGGATAAACGTGTTCTTGAGTGGAGACCGCGACTCGGTAAACGTAGTGTAGGACGCCCTCCGGCCAGGTGGGATAACGATCTGCGAAAGACTGCTGGCAGATGCTGGATGCGTCAAGCTGAAGACAGGGCGCTATGGCACTCATTAGGGGAGGCCTATGTCCAGCTGTGGACTAAGATAGACTGATGATGATGATGTATTAAAAATACATCCTCTAAAAAGAATTCTAAATCCATGTCTTACAACTCCCTTGCAATTCTTTTCCAGCTGGAAGCCATCTCAAGATTCCTCCAATTCCTGGAACCGGTGCTTCTCGTCCTCACAATGGGTACCCACGGCTTCTACCCCTTCCCTCAGATCATCACCCCCCAGTACAACACCTTCGTGGAACATGTATCCACGAGTGACATCGCCAGGTGTTACCCTGGGATGTTACATGTCTACATCACAGATGTACTCAACCTTATTGTCAACCTCATCTGGGTGAAATTCCTGGTTGGATACATTCAGGCTATTAAGACGGTAGGTTTATTTTTATTTATTTATTCAGGAAAAGCAAACGGCTACAAAATATATAGTTGTAAATAACTAGATTACTAAGATAAACCTAGATAATAATGCAGCCCACAACGCAATTCACAGATTGCTACATGAGGTAGTGGTAAAAAGTTCCGGTAAAGCTTATGAACAAACGGAACAAAAGTTGAATATTATTATTACTGTTAGTGAGAATTGAGAAAAATAAAAAAAGATTAGTATACACAGTTTGATGGCTATGTTGTCTTTATATCCTTGTTAGGTACTAATAGTATATAGGATGTATCTAGTAGATGTACGGATGTTTGTTACTCTTTAACGCAAGAACTTAAGTAAGTAAACATCACATAAGTTTTAACGTCCTGGTTTATTATTCGTTTCTTCCACAAGTGGACGAAAAGTTCGAGCGAAAAGAAAATCATATAACAACCATATTTCTTATATATTTTTTTTTTTAATTATTTAAAGTTTAAAATTTGACTTTTCTAAGTGCTTATTTTGTGACACTTAATAAATAAGTTTATTGATTTCTAATTTCGCTGGGTTAACATTGTGTTAGCCGGGAGTTGGTAATTTTAGTCTAAATCGCCTTGTGGCCAAGTTGTACGATGATCTGAAAGAATGCTGGTAGATGATGGATCCTCTAAAGCCATCACACACAGAAGCCATGGCCGGACCGGAGGCGAAGACGTGCTAGTTGTATCCTATTTAATCGTATGAAAGACTACACATAGACCGGAGGGGTGGCGGCGCGGTGCACTCGGAAAAACCGGCACGCCTTCGCTTCCGGCTCGGCTACGGCTTTAGTGTGTGGCGACTTTAAAGCTGGAGACCACTGTGTTCCATAGTGAGACTGAACCTTTTGGGCTCACCACGGACGCACCGAAAAGTGAGACTAGTCCTCGCCTCGGGTGAGGGGTTCCCGAGGGGATTCCGGTATAAAATATAGCCTATGTGTTATTCCAGACTATAATCTATCTCTGTGCCAAATTTCATCCACATCTGTTCAGTAGATTTTGCGTGAAACATTCATCCGTCCGTCCATACTAACAAACTTTCGCATATGTTTTTAGGTGTATATTGATAATGTGTTATTTCATAATGTGTTAGATACCTGTTTATTCCTCTACAAGTGTTCTTTTGTTATTGTTCCTGTTTTCTTTTTATTTTCCTGTGCTGTTTGTGTGCGATTCCAATAAAAAGGCTATCTAACTACTAATCAATAGTCAAAATGCTTTATTTCCTTAAGACCTTACAGGACACTTGGACACGTTATAAAATAATTAAATAGTTAAAACTACTAAATAAAGTGCTCACTTTGATTTTTGTTCACTTCGATCTTTTAAGGTTATCTACATAGTGAATGCCTTTGTTCAGCTATATAGAGATAAAGTCAAGTCAGAAAATAAAGTTGTTTCTTTTATTTCAGAATGACCACAAGTCGATGACTATGTTGATAAAGCTGTTCATAGTGAAGCTGCTAATGCAAGTCCTGTACATCGGGTACTACCCTCCCAAGTTTGAAGGAATCTTGAACTTCCAGACATTCTGCGTGCTCAAGTTTTTGGATATTGGTAATTATTTATTGTATTACTAGCGACCCGCCCCGGCTTAGCATGGTTTTATTATATGCATAAACCTTCCTGTTGAATCACTCTATCAATTAAAAAAAACCGCGTCAAAATCCATTGCGTAGTTTTAGAGATTTAAGCATACAAAGGGATGTAGGGACAAAGAAAGCGCCTTTGTTTTATACTACACATTAAGTAGTGATGTATATCAGTCATCTAGTACATTTAATATGACGAACGATGTGGCGCGGCGTACGATGCTCCGCCTGCAACGCTGGAGGTTGCGGGTTCAATCCCGAAAAGGGATAAATGTTCCTTCGTTCTGGAAGTATTTGTTCTGGGTGTGTTCTATGTAATATCACTACATAGTATAAATCAAAGTCGCTTTTTCTGTCCCTATATTATTATGTCCCTTTGACTGCTTAAATCTTTAAAACTACACAACGGATTTTGATGCGGTTTTTTTAATAGATAGAGTGATTCAAGAGGAAGTTTTATGTGTATAATAAAACCGTGCGAAGCCGGGGCGGGTCGCTAGTAATAAAATATACAAATCTATGTCATGTAATGTATTGAGTATATCAGTCATCTAGTACCCATAACTCAAGCTCTGCTTAGCTTGACGCTGTGTGATTTGTCCAGAATTAATTAAATACCGTTACACTATTAAACGTGTATTAAAACTTTGTCTTTACTTTCAGTGATCGCATTCTACCTTGTGATGGTGGTAAAGAAATATGCAGGTCTTGTGAAACAAGAGAGCCAACAAAGCCAAGTAGAAGTCATTGAAAAACCCCCTCCATATGTGGAATACCTGGTTGTTGATCAACCAACAGAAGCCAAGTGTGAGAAGGAGGCAGAAAGAGATGTTGAAGAAGGGAAGAAAGAGACAGAAGCTCCTAAGCCATCAGTTTCTATCTAAAACATTGTATAAATTAAATCATTGATGTGTCAATTCAGATAATGTCGAATAGTTGCTTGGAACTAGTTTAGTTTTGGCGACAAGTGAATTACACACACACGATATTAAATATTTAGAAAACACACGATAGGTATTCTAAATATTTTAAAATACCTATAATATTTATTCGCAGCGAGAAAACCGATAATCTGTACCTAGATTTAAACAGAGTTTATTATGAAGATAAACAAAAAATTTAAAAATAAAAATTTCTAATTCAGTGAATGAGTAGAATCTCAATTATCTCAGCATCTATTATTTACAAAATTATATAAAATATTGCATGATAAATAAAATATTATTAAAAACATACGATATTTTTATATTTGAAATTTAAATGCAAAGAAATTGTGCTAAATATACCCAGTATGAAAATATCCAGATGATATATTGACTATTACCCAGTTGCAAAATAAATTATTTTGATTTACAATTAGTGTTTCTTTCATAACCTGTGTTTATCATCAGGATGTGTCATGCATGATTGTAATGGCAAAGTAGCTTATGGCATCCCATTGCATCATTCAAATGAATTGAAAAGGCAGTTTTCCAAAGGAACAAAAAAACTCTATTTACCTTACAACTCAAAAAATAATGGGCTTCTTTAAGGTATAGTTTGTCGCACGGTCTGTGTGTGCCATATGACAGTCCAAAAGTCAAAGCGCCGCTTTTTAGTATGGGCCCATAATGACGTATCGTATTTGTTATTTATTTTATGTATTCACTGGTCGAAATATTTCTGAACAATATTTTTTAAAAGAAAATGCAACAATTGACGACCGATATAGCGCAGTGCGCCTGCGACGCAGGAGGTCGCGAGTTCGATTCTCGCCTTGGGACAAATGTACGATCTATGATGTGATCTATAAGTGTTTTCTAAATATAATAAAAAATATATCTATCTTGATGTATTGTATTAAGTGTCATCTAGTACCCATAACACAAGCTCTGCTTAACTTGGGACTAGACGACGCTGTATGGATTGTCCAGCATTATTATTATTATTATTTGTATCAGAAAAATATTAACTTCCTTCAACCATCGTTCAAGGTATTGATTGAAAGCTCACGGACTAACTAACCCAGACCTCAAAATTTTAACTTTAGCATTAGAAGCTAGGTGATTAGGAAATCATAGAAGTGCTATGACAGCAATGATAAAACGGCTTGGTGTGTGCATTCTGTATGCTCCATTATTCAGTTTAGCCTAGTTAGCAGATTGCAGAGCGCAATCTCTTGGAATTGCACCAATTTCACAGGTAAGCTGCTTCAATGGAGCTTTTCAGAACTGGACGGTGAAAATTATTAATAAAATCAAAATAAAGATGGGGATTACCATGAAATAGGTGAATTAATATAGTAAAAATGTAATAAAGTAGTAAAATCGCATACATTTTGTAATTTTTCCGATTAGGCGACACAATCGCATGCTTTATAATTTTTATTCGAAACTTTGTGTACGATCTGCAGAAATTTGTTCCGTTGGTCTGGGTGTTTTCTATTTATAATAAAAATATCTATTTATGTACTTGCATATTGTATAAAGTATATCAGTCATTTATGACCCATAAGCACTGTGTAGCTTGGGGCTAGATGATGCTGTGTGGACTGTCCGGAATAATTTATTATTATATTTTTATTTCGTTTGAATGGCATAAGGCCCCCCTACCGCACTGATAGGAGCTGATAGGAAGCTGTCCACGCGGTGAAATTTGAAATTCCTACCAATCATTTTGGATTGGTTGGCTAAAAGTCATCTCCAGTAACCTGAATCTCCAATAACAAAATGGTATTAGTATCGCTATACAGTGCGAATAAAATTAGCCTTCATATTACTGCTGCCTGGCTTAATCGCGAGTTTACGAGTTTTGATAAATCTTTTTACTTAACTAACTTTTGTTCTATTGTTATTCTGAAATTCTGATTGTCTGTCTAGCACATTTAGGGATGAAATTGTAGGTTTATTTTTGAGAGACTATAATTAAGAATATCCGTCGTGATCTGATGTTGGGACACAGTTTAATACTTAATTAAAGTGTGCCCTCTGTGCTGGCCTAAAGTCCAGGGGCCGAATTCCACTAAATTCAAAACAAAGATCTCAATAGTTCCATTCAATCGAGATGATTAAGGCTGTGTCCCCAGTAGGCAAACGGTGAGCAGCCGACTGAGTTTGCGGCGTATCAGTTCAGTACGCACTTCCATATATTTTAAATTGAGTGTTCACAGTTTGCTAGTTTGCGCTAACTGTACGCAGTTTGCACGCAGTTTGCAGCGATACGTGCGCCGACTGTCTCAGTTAGCGCCGTTAGCGGCGACTCGCAGATCCCAATGCTTGCGATACGCACGCAAACTGATCTAAGTTTGTAGCCGTTCGCCACAAATTTGCGGTTCACTGAGTCGGCCGCTCACAGTTTGCCTACTGGGGACACAGCTTTAAATGACGTTTATGCATTTGCTATTCTACTATTTTATGCGCTTGAGGAGACTTTCATAATTAGAATGTCAAATTGGTAGTTATAAAGGTAATCTCAAAAAGAGTTTAACATTGACATTTTGACACATGGTGATGCGATTTATATAATGGAATTCGGGCCCAGTAACGCTGTCATGGCCATGTGCGGTCAAATATTATATTGCTTTGATGACATTATGCAGCGTTTACTTTACATAAAATGAGTATTTTTTTCTGGAAACCGCCCTTTGTATTTTCTAGTAACAAAAAAAATCTTTATACATTGTTTATTTCGCGGAACTTACTATTTAATTATTTGAACAGGTGTTTATAGAAGGCAATACACATTTACAATAGCTATTGGATTATTTCCTGTTAGACTTAGTTAGATTATTTTCTGGTAGATATCGCTCTTGAGTGATAAGACCGACAATTGTTTCATACTCTGTAAGTAATTTATTTATGTTTTGTTAATAATTTATAATAAAGAATTTTCTATCTATTTCAAACAAGGTTGTAGAATTTACATTTGGAATAGATACGTAGCATAATTTCGTTATTGTACCTTTAAACCTGAATAAACATGCGAAACACCAGGGAATCGTCGCCACCCGCTGTGATCTTGTTAGTTTTTATCTAAAGCCGTCCTTTTAGTAGGGGTGGTTTCATTTTCTAAATTTAAATTATCGGTGAAGCGATACCATTGGTGGAGGCTACAGCTCAGTAAGGGTGGGAGAAATTAATAAAGGCACATTATTAGCTTCAAACCACAGCGGTTTAGCTTGGATCCGATCCAGAGGGCTGTGCGAATTTACACTGAAAAGCTGGATTGGGATCTCATCTCACCTTTTAAAAAAAAAGAAAATGTAATCTTTTTAGGTTCACCCCATAAGGTATTAGGTCCATCTACTATGTTTTATTCATTATATAAAAAAAACATATTTCTCTCTTATACAGAAACTATTCTAGATTCCCCCCTAACCAAAAGTGGTAGGTAATTTTCTGTGGAAAAATTGGATTTAACCGAAAAAAATATTTATTATGGAGGATATGTAAATCATTTAATTTTGCGTTTTCACTAAAAACTATGACATGACATAGGTTAGGTCATATTTAGAAACCACACCAGTAATCCCTAAATATAGTGTAGTATCGTATAGTGTAGAGTATAAAAATATCTACAATGCATTGGGGCTGTATGATGTTGTGTGGAAATTTGCAATTTTACCTATTCTTTATCTGTTTGTCAAGTAGCTAATGCATCTATATTTGCAGTCTCTAAGCACTAGTTCACAGCTGAACATATAGAACAAGATTTGCGGTTATTGCTTTATTCCCCATGCTGATAGTACGGCTGTGCGATTACGCTAAAACCGCCCATCCAAATTGATATTCTTGCGCCATTTTAATGGCCATCGCGCGCGTCCTTTCCATACAATTTCAAATTACGAAGGCCATTAATAGGGGTTTCTTATGTCAGTTTTGAAAAAAACTGACAAACGAAACAAAACTGACATATGAAATCCCTTTTAATGGCTTTCGTAATTTGAAATAGTAAGGAAAGGACGCGCGCGATGGCCATTGAAATGGCTCAAGAATATCAATTTGGATGGGCGGTTTTAGCGTAATAGCACAGCTGGTTGGGGATCAAGTGTAAATGCGTCCATATTGTAATACGAAGCGAAAATGGAAATAGGTAGGTACTTAACAATCGAGAGTTTATGCAGTTTGTGTTCTGTGAAGAGACCGAATTTGTTAATTGGATACTATATGTATTTGATAAGATCTGTTTAAATAAGATTATTATTCATTCCTAATATTATTCATACAGCGTGGTAATGCAGCCAGTGTCTTGGGGACGCTTCCGACTGGTATTGACATGGATCAATTGAGCTACCTTTAGACTGTTTGCAACCGTCTGCAGTTAGCTCAATGGCTTCAATTGTAAATACTAGTTGTAATTTTTCTATTCCTTGCTTGTAATTTTCGTTGTTAATAAAGAATATTTATTCCTAATGCTATATATTGATTTCCTAGTTCACTGTTAAAGACCATGAATGTGTCATTCTTTGGCGATATATTTTACTACTTTTATACTGTAGGTATGTAGGGGAGACCAGGGCACGAAGTGTCATTTTCAAATAACACAAATAATTCAAATAACTCAATGTTTGGGTCTTAATGGATGCCAGATTCAGATAATAATTGATGTAGTCGTATTTATTTTACTGTTTATCTTTAGTATGGTAGAAATCGCTCTAAGCGATAAGGCTGCCAACTCCATTGCCAAATTTAAGAAATAATACTTAATAAGCCTTTGTAATAAAGGATTATCTATTTATCAATGTACTTACTAATTTGGCGACGTAGTTTTAGATCCAGAATACAAAAACGATATATTTAATTTCAGGAAAGCACAAGTGAGACCACGGGCGTCAACCAGCTCTTTCAATTACGTAGCTACGTAAGAAATGGTGTAACTGCTTACATCCGCATCATTTCCCTTGCAATGAACAATATTTCAGGCATTATGAACATTACTAGCGTAAGTTCCTAAGTCGTTATCCGTTAATGTTCTACATACGCGACTGTTCGCGGCCATTAAGGATGTCTACCTATATACGTAATGTTCTTTAATGTTTTACGTATAAAGTACTAGCATCTGCCTGCGGCTTCGCACGAGTTTTTTCTATGGAAATGTCTGAAGGCTATTTCTATCTTTAAAACATCGGATTTTGAAACGGTATTTTTAATAGATAGAGTGAAGGTTTTTATGGTGCAAAGCCGGGGCGGGTCACTAGTATTATCATATTTCACCTAAATCTCGGAATTCGATTGAAACAGAAAGGTTGAACTGCGGGTTTGATTCCCACCTCGGGACACATGTTCGCAGATGGCGCAGATGTTTTCTGGGTGTTTTCCACGTATTTTAAAAATATCTATGATTGCAATACGTATATCAGATAATTAGTGCCCATAACACAAGACCTACTTATTTTGGAGCTAGGTGTAACTGTGTGAATTGTCCAGAATTATTTATCTCGGCCTACAAAATTTCTACATTATAAAATGACGAAACTTCCATACAAACTTTCATCCGCTATTTCAACCCATTACAACCCAACAATAGCATTAAAATGTAGCCTATTTCCTTTCTCAGGGCTTAAACTATCTCTGTACCAAATTTCATTTAAATCAGTTCTATAGTTTAGGCGTGAAAGCGTAACAGACAGAGGTACTTTTGCATTTTTTATATAATATTATAGTATATTATATTGCAGGTAGTTCGATTATACATATTTCAGAGAACACACCACCCTTACAACGTTTTCTTTTAGATCGATGGATTTCAGACAGTTGAGACCGAGTATGCATATAATTGAGCGAGGGATTGTGTGAAGAACAAGATAAATTTAAAAACCTCTTTTCCTCTCATCTATAAGTTAAGTAAGAGAATCCCCCATAAAAAAAGTAAAGTCAATCTAAGCAAGCGCCAGTAACATAGTGAGCTAGAACTATTTTAAGTGAAATAACTGAAAGTCTCATGCCTGGAGTCATCGTTTATTAGCGGGACGTAGCCAGAATGTTACAGGAGTGCATTCTGCAACGTGTCACGATGTACTGTTGACCACTAAAATTGTTGAACATCAGACAATATACATCTTTATTTTCAAAGAATGTATCACTATTACAATAAAAAAAGAAACATGAAATTTACTTAGTTTTCACAATTGAGCTAACTGCAGACGGCTGCATATAGTCTGTAGTGTAGATGTAGCTCAACAGATCAATGTCAATACCAGTCGTCGCGTCCCCAAGACACTATTACCACGCTGTACGGCAATGCTAATGCGCTGAGCCAGATACTCACCAGCACGCTGGTCACGCGTTGCATCGACCAAATGCGCAGATAGTTTTGACCATTATGTATAAGTTTAAAAAACTCGTACTGTTTGACCGGATTTGGCTTAAATATTTTTATAAGCCTCTACCCCACTGCCGTGATTGACACTTGAAGCGCGTTTTGTGTCGCGTGATTTGTTGCTATATTTGTATGACATTATGTACGCGTACGATCTTCGTACACATTTCATCGACGCGAATGAAGTTGTCCAAGGCGTTTCCGCGTCAATCCGCGATAAATGATCACGGGAAATTTGTACTAAGAAATTCTGATTTCTGTGGACGCATGTCATGTTTCACACAGCTGCATCTTTTGCAATTTGGTGGCGCGCAGCGTATAGAAATCACTCTTCCAAGATGCAACTATATGTAAGGAATCGAACAACAAATTACTACAAATCACGTGACACAAGACGCGCTTCAAAATCGCGGAAGAGGGGAAAAAGTAGTTTTCTTATACTAAACAAAGAAATTGGAAACAAACGCATAATTCACGGTCAAAATATGCAAACACAAACAATCGGCAAGCAAAAATATTTCCCTGCGCTTTTCAAACATAAAACTCAACCTTTGAAAGCCATAAAGTTATTCAGAACGATAAGTTGAGATTCTTTTAAATGAATAAAACCACAAACATTCGTTTAAAAGAGTTTAATGAATGGAAGCAGGATGGAATGAAAATTCTTTTCATTCGAACTTCTTTAATAGTTTGCGAAGGCTCTCGGGGTTGGATAGGATCAGATGGTGTTGGCTTAGCGGTTGCCAGATTTCTACTGATCTAATTTAAACTATTTTGAAACATGTGGATTCCTATTGTTTTGCTGAATACCTATTGTGTGTTTTTTGTTAATTATTAAAGTTTCAGTGCCTTCTATCCGTAATGACCTACGGAGCTGAGACGTGGTCACTCATAGTAGAGCTGGTCCACCAGTTCAAAGTTGCTCAGCGAGATATGACAAGAGCTATACTCGAAGGATTCTTAACAAAATGCATCCGACAGAAAACCAAAATCGACGTAGCTTAAAGAATTAGCAAGCTGAAGTGGCAGTGGGCCAGCCATATTGCA
Source organism: Eupithecia centaureata (assembly GCA_944547425.1). Taxonomy (NCBI): domain Eukaryota; kingdom Metazoa; phylum Arthropoda; class Insecta; order Lepidoptera; family Geometridae; genus Eupithecia; species Eupithecia centaureata. The sequence goes on along the minus strand of OX155693.1, from coordinate 3,353,309 downwards.
CAAAGAACTACAACCGTTGCTGGGGTAATCGTGTTCTTGAGTGTAGACTACAACTCGGAAAACGTAGTGTAGAACGCCCTTTGACCAGATGGGATAATATGCTGCAAAAGAAAAGCACGAAACCAAGGTGCTATGACGTTTATTAGGAAAGGTCTATGTACCTATAGAATTGGCCCAATATTTGATTGGTTATGATGATAGGAAAGCACTATGAAATAAATGCAGATAAAAACTTTTTTTTAATGGGTTGTTATGACTAAATTCTGCAATTCATGGTCCAAATCTGTTAACGTTAATTTTAATCAAATCAAATCAAATAAGTTTATTTGTAACTTACAATACATATTAATTATTAGTTAAAAAGAAATTAAAGACTAATGTGTTAGAGAACTTACAGCAATTTCGGTTTTAACCTTAGAATATAGTTACAAAAAGGTCCCAACTCAGCATTTGCAGGTATTATAAATTTAAAACCGTTTAAAATTTTAAAATTTTAGGTACATAATTCATCATCATAAACAGTCACATTAACATCAAGATCTAAGAGATGTACATGAATAATTGTATATTATTATTATTTATGAACCGCGAAAGCACTGCAAGAAGCAACAACTATTATTAGATAAATGTTAACAATATGTTAAACCAAAATGACCATATTCTGAGCATAATCATCATCAGCTTAACAGCGTTCAAAGTCACGATACGAAGATGACGAATACATACCTCATTGCTATTTTTGGGTAAAATAAGAAACATACGAAGAAAAAATAATAATACGAAGATGAAGGATACATACCTCACTGCTATTTTTGGGTAAAATAAGTACTTAAATCGAACGAATGAACTGGCGCTTTGAGTTCGCGTGGCCATTGCTGAAAGTGGCCAAAACTGCAGAAGTCATCGGCATTGCCGGCACGTCAATTCGAAACGTTCGTACGTGACTTTCTGTTTGCTTTACGCCGAAGCCAGGGTACGAAGAAACTCTCTGAAAAGACGTCTTTGTAGAATACTAGCGACCCGCCTCGGCTTCACACGGTTGTATTATACATATATATAGTATGTAAATGTTTATAAAACTTCCTATTGATTCACTATCTATTAAAAAAAACCGCATCAAAATCCGTTGCGTAGTTTTAAAGATTTAAGCATACGAAGGGACATAGGGACAGAAAAAGCGACTTTGTTCTATACTATGTAGCTACTAGCAGACCCGACCCGACAGACGTTGTCCTGTCTAAATTATGAATATTGAGTTCGAATTTCGAAGTTTATATTTTTTTCTGTCATTATAAAACCTCTAGCTGACCCAACAGACGTTGTCTTAATTTTGAATATTGATTTCGAATTTTGAAATTTATATTTTTTCTCTTGTATAAAAAACAATTACTGAAATCGGTCCAGACGTTCACGAGTCATGTCGTGACCAAGAGAAATAGGGACTCACACATTTTATATGTATAATATAGAATAGATAGATAGAACGATCCATGATGGATGATAAAGGAGTGTTTTTTCTTAGATAGAGGGAGCAAAACTATAAGACAGGTTTAAAAAATATATCACCAAAAAAGCCTTTGGACAATGCAAAGTTTGATAGTTGATGTGTCTGCCCACCAAAAAGGTTGGTTTAAATATTTTTTGAGAATTAGATGCCTACTCTAAAATGTGTACTGGGTGTTTTTGTAAGTGTAACAAAGTAGTTAATCACCACGGTATGATCTTTCATGTACTCTGTAAAACTGATGAAAAATTAGATGAAAGATTGGACCGGTTTTTTATATAAATGAGACTTCTCTGCTTGAAAACGTAAATTGACTGTCAGTTCTCGGATTTTATTTCATCAAAGTTAAAGTGTTTTTCAGAATTCAGGACATTTAGAGTTACCTTTAGTTATGATCCGGACCGGATCCGGACCATTTTACAGAGTATGCACTAAAAGCGTTACAAAAACAAGGTTTGCAAAAATGTTTCTGTTCATTTTGTTTTGGTCAAGATTCTTTGACAGGGTCACTCTGATCATCAGATATCAAAGATGCCTTGATAATCAGCCTATATAAGTCCACTGCTGGACAAAGGCCTCCCCTAATGAGTGCCATAGCGCCCTGTCTTCAGCTTGCCGCATCCAGCATCCAGCCAACAGTGTTTCGCAGACCATCATCCCACCTGGACGGAGGGCGTCCTATGCTACGTTTGCCAAGGCGCGGTCTCCAGTCAAGAACACGTTTACCCAACGGTTATCGGTTCTTCGCGAGAAATGGCCAGCCACTTCAGCTTGCTCATTCTTTGAGCTATGTCAATAACTTTGGTCAAAGATGTCTCAGCAATCCACAATTATCTAGAAGTCTATGCATAATTATGATTTATCATAGGCGTTTCAATCGTAGACTCGATATCTCAACTTACAGTCCAATAGATTTAAGTCTGGCACAACATTCAGTCAAATTATTCCTTTCCATTTCCAAGAACATAATTTTATTATGCTTCTTCACAATAAGCCCAAAAATCATCCACCGCAAAAGTTTTTTCATGAATTCCACAGATAAAAATTCACGAAATCAGCCTAATTCAGATGTATTGGAGAGAATTGTCCCCAAAAGGTATTGAATAATATAAGATCTTCAATTTTCATAACAATGCGAATTTTTGGGCATCGCGAATTCTATGTTAGATAGGTATTTTTTGGCTGCGCTCAGTTATTGGCAAACACAAAACTCGTAGTTAGACATAGGAAAAAAATCTTTTGAAACTACTCCATATAAGCATTTGCCATAGTTTCCCATACAAACCGATTTGTATAAACTGGGGGATTCAGTGTTTTATTTTTACCTTCATTTACCTATTTTTTGTAAGTATTAGCATTGTATTTCATATTTATAATAGTCTATCATCGTGACATTCGCTTAACGACAACCTTTTAGTAGAAAAACCTAAAAATTTATACATTCGACTATGCTATAGATAGATAAGTTAATAAAAACAACTGTTTCTACTTGAGGGCCCACAATAATCATGTGAAATATATGTAGAAGCAATTTTCGTCGCCCTAGACGCGATTTTTAATTTAAAATCGAAATACAAAACAAATACAAATCCAGCTCGAATAAAATTCCAGGATCCCTTTTAAGCTTTTTCAAATATTTAGGTTTTATTTATGCAAACAAATATCCGCTACGAAAACGCTAGTTTACAAACCGTTTCACCACTATTTCGATACCACGATGTCAAATAATGTAGGTATGGATCTGTTATTAAAATATATTCAATCAAATATGGCCAAGCGCGAGTCGCCGTCCGTTTATTTGTATCACTACAGTATAAAACTAACTCGCTTTCTCTGTCCCTATGTCCCTTTGTATGCTTAAATCTTTAAAACTTACAACGGATTTTGATGCGGTATTTCAAGAGGAAGGTTTATAGTATAATAAAACCGAGCGAAGCCGGGGCGGGTCGCTAGTTATCTGTAAAACGGTAAAAAACCATATCTTTTGTATGGGACCCCCTATATTTTTATTTTATTCTGTTTTTTTTAGTATTTGTTGATAGAGCGGCAACATAACATACATAGGTACATCATCTGTGAAAATTTGAGCTATCTAACTATCAAAGTTCATGTATGAGATACAGCCTGGTGACAAACGGACGGACACCTGAGTCTTGGTAATAGGGTCCCGTTATAGTTACTCTTTGGGAACGGAACCCTAAATATTATTAAATAATTTAGTATGAAAGTATCCTTACTTACTCAAGATTTTATCCTTAACTTAATAAAAAACTCTTACATTACGTTAAGAGTAGGTACATTACACTGATATGGATCGCAATTTAATTTCGCAATAACTGAATTGGCTGGCTCTACAATTTATTTCACAATGCCACTAAATTCGTCGCAAGCCCTCTATGCAGTAATAAAGATACTAAAATATAATCGAGTAGCCTTAATATTTCATAGCACTTTGAGAGCATAGTAAATGAAATGCAACAGTAGGAGACCTAACGCCTTTAGCACACCTACGCGTTCGTAAGCGAATCTTTTGCGTCTGTGGAACGACAATTTCGAAGTTCGTTGCATAACAATACCAACAAGGACGCAACTATTTCATTTAGCGATGTACCAGAGGGAGACGTATCGTTTCAGTTTTATCGTATGCGGCAGCAAACGAAACGAAAAAACTGAAACGCTATGTCTCACCCTGGCACATGAGTATATGAAATAGTTGCGTTCTTGTTACGCAAGGAACTGCGAAATTACGCAGAAGTTTCGCATACGAACGCGTAGGTAGAGTAGAGTAGGTACAGTAGAGGCGTTAAGGCGTATATACAAATATAATTTACTAATTAACATATTCAAAACGTAAATGTTAGTCTATGACTGCATGTTGTTATTTAATTTCTGGCTTTGAATTTAATATTATTATTACAACTTCTGTTAACTAAACTTTTTGAAATTTTTGACGTGTATTATTATATATATTTAATTATACTAATATATTTATCTGAATCTGATACTACCTGTAGCTTCAAGCGCGTGAACATAGAAGCGTAGCCTTTGTTCTATTCCAGGTCTAAAATTGCAGCCCAATCGATTCAGTAGATTTGGCATGAAGAGGTGAATATATCCATCCATCCATCCAAACTTTCGCATTTTCTTTTGATTTTTGTATATTTAGAAATATTAAGTTCTCTGAGACATTCACTGTTTGAATATAATATGATATTATTCGCAGTAGGTAATGAATAAAATAAAATTTGCCACTCCAATAATATAAGGTGAATTCTCAAACTGAGTTGACTTACTGTTTAGCCTCTACTCTGCCAGTCCACTGCTCAGCTGTGATATCGTAGAACCAATAAAATTTATTGATTCTATTCTGCAAGAAAGTACCAAACCTACATAATCGGTTGGGTATTTTGCTATGGCTGCACTATTTGACTTCTTCGATGTTCTTAAACCCATACCTACATAGTACATATGATAGATAAAAGTTATCTATACTCTGATTTAGAGTCATAGATATTTTTTGTAAACATTGACATTTATGAATGAAAAATTAACAAAAATTGATAGTAATAACCGACAATAGCAGGTTTACATCAAACAAAACTAAAATCAAAACAAAATCTTCAACAACGCATAATTTCTCAAGAAAAGCGAAAAAGATGCAAGTTCGGGTTCGACAACGACTAAAAGACCAATGGAATGATGAATGAAAACTATCAAAAACACAAATTGCTTTGAGCTTCTGCAGCTTGCAATGATGATACCAGTGTCGTAAAATATGTTACACTAATATTCCTTTGTTTTTGTAGACTTCATTTGTTTTTGTTTTTGAATCGCGTTTATAGTACCTACCTATAACACCACGTCTGCATATCTTGGGGTGGGGCTAGATAACATTGTTAGAATTGCCCAGCATTATCATAATTATAGAACTAGCATCTGTCCGCCGCTTCGCATTATTTCTATGGAAACGTTTCAAGGCTATTTCTATCCCATGAGAACTGTTTTATGGGATGAACAGTATCCTTTGTGTTATTCCAGGGCGAGAACTAAGTCTATTAAAAATTTCAGCCCGATCCGGTTTTACGTGAAAGAGGAACAAACATCCATACATTCAAACATCTATACATCCATACAAACTTATAATCGGCCTTAAAAGCTTAAAACGCCGTTTTTAAAATAATAAAACCTGCAAATGCTGAGTTGGGACCTTTTTGCAACTATAACTACTATGTTAAACCGAAATTACCGTATTTTATCTCATTCATTCGTCTTTAACTTCCTTGTATCTAATTAATATTTCTTAAGTTTAAGTAAGAAAGAAGTAAGTACAAATAAACTTCTTTGATTGGATTTGATAAAATATATCACTTTTAACGTTTATAATATTAGTAACGATTAGGTGGCACAAATATTGACGTTGATTTACTGATCAATCGAGGTATTGGTGGTGCTTTGGGTATTTCCTACCCTTACAAAATCCATAAGCTGAGTTGGAGAGGTTGGATCTTACACCGCCACTCATCATCAGCCTATATTAGTCCACAGCTGGACATAGGCCTCCCATAATGAGCGCTATAGCCATAGTCTTCAGATTGCCGCATCCAGCGTCTACCAGCAGTCTTTCGCAGATCTTCATCCAACCTGGCCGGAGGGCGTCCTACACTACGTTTTCCAAGCCGTGGTCTCCAATCAAGAACACGTTTACCCCAACGGTTGTCGGTTCTTCGCGAGATATGGCGGCCCACTGCCACTTCAGCTTATTCTTTGAGCTATGTCGATAACTTTGGTTCTCTGTCGGATGTATTCGTTACGAATCCTATCCTTCAGAGAATCTGCTCTTTTCATAGCTCGCTGAGCGACCGACGCCGCCACTAAACAGCACTCATTTGGAACTCGCACGTTATGAGCTATAGAACTACATTACATTGCAGCAAAGCATTCAGTTTATTTCGTTTCCCATCAGCAACCAAATCTCGGTCACAGCGTGACAGTACAGTAAACTCATAACGAATATGTCTCCCGTCCAAAATGGCGTACAAATCTCTCAAAGCCTCCCGTGTTGATTAGTTTCCCTGTGCTCTGGACATTTACAGCCCTTTGATAAACCTCTTGTTTATTTGCAAGGTTTAAATCTATAGTAACAAAGGAAATTAGAATCACAAATAAATAATGCTGAACAATCCACACAGCGCCATCTGGCTCTAAGCTAAGCAGAGCTTGTGTTATGTGTACTAGATGACTGATATACTACATTACATTGATATATTTTTATTATACATAGAAAACACCCAGAATAAACATTTGCCCCAAGGCGGGAGTCGAACCCACAACCTCCTGCGTCGCAGGCAGCCCACCGCGCCACGTCCGTTGTTTTGATTTTAATTATCATTATCAGTCTTCTGCCGAGTGCGACAACGATCGGACGTGGACGCTCTACCTGTCTCACCGGTGACTCATCGTCTTGAGGTCAACTCAAAATGGCCGCAAAAATTTTGAAATGTGCAAATTGTAATATTGTGATTAACGAACTGCTTGCGTTTCTGCAAAATGTGCTGGACAGTATGGACGAGGAGAGTCTGCACCAGCTTTGCACCGAGACATTCTCGGCCGAAGAGATAGTGGTGGCCAAAACGCTGCTATATGAGTCGCTGCCGAACTCGAAGAAGATGCCGCTTCGACGCAAAGGCGGTAAGAAAAAATGTCGCGAGATCTTGATGACATTGTATGTCTCATGAAAGGCACGAAAAATACAGATCTCTTTCCTGTGTTTGTTGCTAAAGACCTACATAAACTTCCACCAGTCACCTTTGAACATGTAGATGTGACCAGGTTCATTAACCTGGTCACATCTACATGTTAGGGATATAATAACAGTAAAGAGACAAATTAGCGCCTTGGAAGAGAAATCTGTTAACGTAGAATCCTTTGAAATCCTTCGGCAAGAAGTTCATAATATGAAGTATGCATCACTCCCTCAAAGTGACTACTCACCTCACCTTAGAGTTAATAAAAAGCGGGGTGCATGCCTACAAGAGAGTTTTACAGTTTTAATGCTCACCCCCAGGAAATCTTCTATAGAGAATTGTTAAGCTTTTGCTCAGATCAGTCCTGGCTATGTGCAGATGTAGAAAAACTAGGTTCTTCATCCAATGCCTATACATTTATATGCCAAAAGTGGAAATGCTACATGGAGAGAGTTATTTAATTTAGATTTAGTTTTAATTTTTAGTATTAGTTTTGACTAACCCTAGCAATAAGCCTGTATTTTACTAACAAAGTATGGATTCTGTTATCTGAAATAAAATATTTTTATTTTTTTATTTATTATGATCCCTGTAAAAGGTATCAGACAATAATAGATTTTTCTCTTAAAAAATTAAGCAATAGTAATCATATCAAATACTATTCTGACATTATAGAAATTAGAAATCAATAACTTTATTTTTTTAGGCTTTTTTAGACTGAGACAAGGCAAATCTTAAACCATAAATCGTAGTGAAATTTTTGTTCAGATAACCGTAGCTAACTGCAGCCTGAACTAGACTGAAAACTAAGTGAGCTTTGAGTAAAAATATAGTTATGAAAACTAGAGAAGTATAAAGGAATGCCCCGAGCTCCCGCGACTTTACGCTATATACAAAAATGCTAAATACAACTTTATTCATGAAGTTTTTAAACGATCAGATTATTATTTATACATGTTACAGGGTTCATTAAGTTTTATGCTGTTTTTTCTTTTTTATTTTATTTATAACCTGGTATGTTTTATTAATATTTAAATTCTTATTACATAATAGTATATTGCTTATTATAAGATCGGTTGACGATCGCAGCCTATTAGGGCTGCGATATGCGATAATACAATAGTAGTGTCAGACTAGGTTTCCTAACTAAAGAAGCTTTGAAGCTTGAAGTTTCGTCGAACGATTCGTTCCTTCATGGAAACAAAGTCGAAATATATCGCTGATCTTTTCGCAGAATAGAATCCCTAATCATATTTGTCACTTCATGAAAATATCAGCATATCTATACTACTCCAAATTTTACGACACCTATCTCGTTCCCGAATACCAATATGGTTGGTTATTCTCAACGAAATTTTCCTTCGTTTCGTTATAGGAAGGTCGCCATTCCTGCCAACGATATTGTTCTTTATTGATGCGGTTTTCAGGACGTGCATAATATAGTATAAATTTACTAGAATAGTGAAAATAAACCTAGAGTGTAGGTAACTTGGTGGTGGTATCGTCGTAGGTATACAGAATGGATTTTTGAGACGGACAGTGCCGTGGTACCCTAACCGTTATGCTTACAATTAACGTTTCTATGAGACCTTCCATAACTGCTTTTCTTGTCAGTCTGTCTTTGAGATATTCTGAACGATTTCACAGATTTGTGAAAAAATTGTAAAGAAAAGAAATGAAAAAATATCTCTTTCAAAAATTCCCTCTGTATTATAGAGTTATTACCGGGAGCCATTTTTATTTTATTTTATCTATCTGCAGAACGTACGACCAAAATTTATAATGAGGCGGGAATTGAAACCGCAACCTTCTATGTCTCAAGTAGACATTCGCTCGCCGCGTCACAGGGGTTGTTTAAACAATTAAATTTTTCATGCTTAAGAAACTACAAAATTAATCAAGAACTTTTGCAATAGGAACCAAATAATGAGTACCTACGATCTCAGACCCTACGACGAATTGTATAGATTGATCGATTTGAAAAGCAAAAGCACAGGCTTTTGCTTTAATTTTCTGCATTCTTCCACAGGACTCCTAAGATCTCGATCGATCTCGACCAAATTATGACCGGAACGAAATAATGGAATCGAAAATAATTATACCTACTCAAAACAGTATGAAAGTAAAATGTAAAATATGTAAAATTATGTGAAAATATGTTTTTTAATTGCATTTTTTTATCAATAGTGTTTTCACATTAATAATTTAAGTATAACCAAATTGTATAAATCTGAGTTTTATGTAAGTAGGTACCTAATTCAATTATTTACAGGGGATCTCATGAGTACCTAAGTAATCTAAGGTAGGTTAAGTTTAATTAACAAATCGGCTGGAACAATTAACATTCGCACAAATGTAAGTTAATAATTCGCGTAAAGTTAATATCACAGAGCAATATTGAAGTTCAAATCAATTTAGTTGCCAAGATAGGTATTGAAGATGAAATTAATTAAGTTCGTGTACCGGAGCTGCGATAGGTATGTCTACAGTCTAGAATAGTCTAGATTCTAGATACTCGTAGCCAGACTATAATAAAGGCTGCAGCATGCTCAAAGATACGTCTAGTCGGGGCGACGGTGGGGCTACGAATGACGAGATTTAAGCTCGCTTGGTTGAAATTTTACCTAATTGTATATTTTATTTTTTGGTATTTTTTTTGTTTTGCTATCAAGCATAAGAGTTCTTAACGAAACACTCAACTATTAAGTATTCTGTTTTTTAGTATAAATCTAGCGACCCCGCGGCTTCGCACTGTTTTATTATACGTACAAACCTTCCTCTTGAATCACTCTATCTATCAAAAAAAACGCATCAAAATCCGTATCCGCGTAGTTTTAAAGATTTAAGCATACAAAGGGACATAGGGACAGAGAAAGCGACTTTGTTTTATACTATGTAGTGATGTTACGGCAATAGAAATAGGTACATCATATTATGTGAAGATTTCAACAAGATTTCAACTATCACAGTCCATGAGAAAGCCATCCTAGTGAAAGACGGACGGACATCGGAGTTTTAGTACCTAAGTAATAAGGTCCTGTTTTATCCTTTGTGTACGGAACCCTAATGACGCCCATCCTACACCATCAAAAAAGTAAAAAGGACGAATATATTAATTAACTTTTGTCTGTTTTAGCGCATTACGAATAAAAAACATAGTAAACAATTTATTTTTACTGGTACCTGCCCGCAGCTTCGGACGATTTGTTTCTATGGAAGTATCAAAGGCTATTTGGACAAAAGATTGAAGCGAATGGAAAATCAATTATCACTTTATTTCTTATATTATTTTGATAATTATGAACCTATAGTATTAAATTTGACTTCTCTAAGAACTATTTTGTAAGCCTAAAGAAATAAAGATATTGATTTACTGATTTCTATTCCATGGATACTGATTTATGCTATGGAAAGAAGCCTATTTTTTATTACAGGGCTGGAACTACGTCTATTAAAATCATTTATACAGGCCGATCCATTCAGTGAAATAGTAACAAACATAACCAAACATAAATTCAAGTTTAATATAAGTCAGGACTATCTCGTTTATAATATTAGCGAGGACGTCTTGGTGAGACTAGCTCGGCTTATTTCCCATCAAGTAAAGGCACACAAAATAGCCCCCCATTGAAAGGAGGCTTTTTTCCCACCTGCCCTAGTAAAGGCCCGCTCACACAATAGTCCCCAGAGGAAAGAAGGCTTATTTCCCACCTGCCCTAGTAAAGGCCCGCTCACATAATGGCCCCCCAGATGAAAGGAGGCCACCAGTGGCAGTGCATCCATTAGCCGAGCGGACCTCCTAATTTGCATTCAGGATCGACACAATTCGACCCTGCCCCACCTGACACGTTTATTAACAGGGTTCTTTGGAAAGCGGTGGGCGCTTTCTGGTTACCTTAATTTTTTTTAATTTTATCTTAATGTCATTTCGATAAAAAAAATCATAAGTCATGCTGGACAAAACACACAGTACGTCGTTAGTACTAGATGACTTATATATTATACAATTCATTTTATAGATAGATTTTTTATTACATATACAGGCATATGTATATAGAAAACACTGAAAACCCCTGAACCAATATTTGTAGATGGTACAAACCTTTGTCTCAAGGTGGGAATCGAAGCAGCAACCTCCTGTGTCAACCACGCCACATCGTCGTATTCCAAGATTTGTGACTTAGCCCTGATTATCGAGATCCTAGATCGATTCCTTAATCTCGAGCTATATCAATGGAATTGCTGCTAGATTACGTCCACCGTTTCGCAGGCATGATAAGTTTTTGCATTGCTCGAAAATAAGCATGAAAAGAATTTCGAGGCACCTGTTGGCGGTCTGAGAATTAAGACGCGTCTTTTAAAATTAAGATAACATTTTTCTGCTTTGAAAATTATTTGTGGTGAGAGGAAAAAGGTTCTGGCTGAATTTTTAGTTTGGTTTCCGAAAGAATTTCTAATAAAATATTCAGGTATATTATATAAATAAACTAGTAACCCGCCCCGGCTTCGCACGGTTTTATTATACGTATAAACCTTCCTCTTGAATCTATCTCTTAAAAAAACAGCAACAAAATCCGTTGCGTAGTTTTTAAAATTTAAGCAGACAAAGGGACATAGGGACAGAAAAAGCGACTTTGTTTTATACTATGTAGTGATACTAATATTTAGGACTCTTTAATCTCGCTGTGCATAATGCTGAGTTTGAATCCGAGATCAGAAAAATCATCCATGCATAAGTGACATTTGAAAGCCATTTCAAATTACGAAGGCCATTTATATGGCTTTCAAATGTCATTGATGTCATTGGTTTTTTGGTCTCTAAGTATGCAAATCATTAGTTTTATTTTCCATTATCATTTACTTTTAAATACTTTGCTTTAGTAAGTAGGTATCATCCTCGTGGTATCGCAAAAACTCAGTTAATAAGAAATGTGTGAATCTAACCTTTAAAGTTTGAATGTTATTGTTGGAAAAAATAAAACGAAATTGGACTCTTAAAAACATCATTAAATCCTTATCGGGCAAAACACCTTGCTTCTACAATTTTAACTGAGGCTAAACCCTGTTAACTCAGTTTAACGGTTAACCTCCTGTAAGTAATTCGGAGGGCCCATTTGTTAGTTTAGGGCATCAAATCTAAGCGAGATAAAGTAATTCAAAACCTGCCTTTTACTTATTTACACAGAAAACAGATTGACGTCGGTTTGCTGCCTTATACCACCACTTTTTTTTATTATAACAAAACTTTGTCGACCACACCGTCCCATAAAAATCAATACAAATAAAATCAATAATAAATGTAAACACCTATCAATCATTACACACTAAATAAGGAGCAAAAACAATTAACATAACAAAACAAAATGTTCCTCCGACAAAATTATATAAATAACCATAACAATGTTGTTAAGAGTTAAGAGCTACCTAATTCTGCAATTTTATATAGCATTTCGGCTTCACCTGACAAAGGGTCAGCCGAAATGCTATTTATGAGGCCGATGTTGATAGTTCTGCCAAAGCAGGATCTTCTCATTCCGAACACATTTCATCAGTATGTGATGTAAATCTTCAATCACCCCGCAATCGTTACAATTAGGAGACGGTACTTTTCTCAATAAAAATGCAAATTTCTTTGGAATTTAGGAAAGATTAATAAACGAACAAACACATTGACAGCTTTTTAATAACGTTGAAACTTTATTCCTTTAGCCTATTTTGTCCCACCCCGCTGGACAAAGGCGAAAAATTAGATAGAAAATCTTTTATTATTACCTATTACAAAGCCTTTATAAGTTTTAGTACTAAATTTAACTTTTCCTGTAGAAAGGCATTCGGATTGGCGGCCGCAACGCTAAGTGCGATTTCGAAACCGAAGACATTATCTTTTCAATTTTAAAAATGATTATCAAAGAAGATTACCAAATCGAGCTTGCGTAATAAATAGTAGTAACTCGAATTATAACAAAAAGCATATTTGTTACTTAACTTTTTATGACAAAACTAGGGTGCCTTCTTTCTTCAGTAAAATTCGCAAATAGTAAAAAATTTAGAAACGATATACCTTTAGTAAGTAAAAGCTTTCTTTGTAAATGCGTCTTTGAAATGAAATCCGAGCCCAACCCGGCTTATAGCTAATTTTGTGAACGACTTTTTACGCCATTACATCCGAACACTGGGCTTAAACAATCACACGGCACTAGCCGTGGTCTGGGACCTAACACTTTTAACCCTTGGCGAAAAAGAGAAGAACTTTTCAAGTTAGGATTTTTTTCAGCGAGTAAGAAAAAGTAGGTGGCTAAACTAAATTAATAATAATAAAAAATATAGTATAAAGTCATTTAATTTGGACAACATTGGAACAAGTAAAAAGAAAACTTATTCTACGGTCCATATATCAATAAAACCGTATGTTTGCCAGAGCAAAGACCGAACACTAATTTTGATGTGTCTATGGCATCATAACTTGTAAACGGATGAATAGATTTTAATAACGTTTGAAACTTTTATCGCCGTTCTTAGACTTCTTAGCCAAAATTGACAAAAATCATTGCAGAAGTACGTGTTTCAGATAAATAAAAAAATGTAAGTAAAATGACCGAGAGCTCGAATTTCTAGTCCAGATATTGTAATTAAGAACAAAAACTATGCATATCCATGTAGGGAAAAAATTATATTGTAGAAAAAAAATCTTTATTCAAACAGCACAAATGTTAGCAAAAAGGCACAGGTCCATGGTCCAAGGTCAAATGCACCTTCAGCACAATGATTATAGAGCTGGAAGTCCTTTAATTAAAAGTTTAATCCTGAAGGCTCTCGGTTGACCAGTCCTGTAATCAAACTGCGTGGCTTGCGTCGCTGGAGATTCGGGATGTCAGCAAACTTTTGTGGATTTTGGTCCTTATTTTAATGATATACAATTGACTTTTGTACGGCAAACAGTATGTATTTAAAATAAAAAATGTAGTACCAGTTAAAACTAATTTGTTTATGTTTAAAAAAAAAACTGACTTTAATTTCTTGAATATTCCACACGTTCAATAATCTGTTTTAAAACAACATATTCTTTAAATTTAAGAATTTATTAAAATATCATCTATGTAGTCTAAGTCAAAAAATACGCATTATTAAAGATAACTAAAATCCCTCGGGGGAAGTTGTTATCATGTTCAAAGGACCACATGAAGCAGCTTTAAAAAAATCAATTCGACTAAAATATTTTCATTATTTTCTAGAAAAACTGATTTAGATGATTATTTTTTATTTTGAAAAGCTCTCCAAAACCTTTCCCAAGTTTTTTTATTCTCTAGAGATAATATAAAATTTTGTAAGTAAAGATTTTTCATGAGGAATAATAGTTTGAAAATTTGTTTGAATCAGAGTTAAAAATTGGACTGAAAATTTTGTAAGCCTAAAGAAATAAAATATTTGATTTACTGATTAGTGAGAATGATATCCTCACGAATTTATGTGAATGCCTTACAATTTATATAAATGTTTTAAAACAATTATAATAAAGTTTACTTATTCTCCTTTAATTTAAGCCGATATTCATTCACCCTTACTTTCGGAGTTCCGCAATCCTATTAGGCTGTTTGATAATTTGCGGTGCCGATATATTGAATTTACACGGGCGAAACGAAATGTTTCACTTATTGATAATTTGAATTCATTTATTATCGCTTAATTATCAATTATGGCACGAGTAAGTTACAGTTGTTTTTAATTATGCTGGTAAAAAAAATTAATGTAGCGTGTTTGGGTTGGTATTTTGGCTTATTCCAGTTTTTCCCCTGAAAATCCCCTATAAGGGGCATAGCGGGAATTTAAATATCAGGAATTCCCCCTTGTTATATAAGGGGGAAAACAGGAATAGAACTTCTCGTACTGATCGTGAGACGGTTGGGATTTATTCATATTCGTAAAACAAATGCTTTCAAAAACTTAACAAAAAAAATGCTTTGATACTAGTTTTGTAAAATCCAAGTTTCAGTAAGTTTAGTAAGAATGTTGCAAAAACAAATCATAAACGTACAATATGCCCTATTTCGGAGACGTTTCATTTCGTATTCATTTATTCAGTTTCATGTCGACATCAAATAAAACTTTTGATATTTTCACCAGCAACTGCAAACAAGTGTGAATGTATTTTCAAAGCCACTGATGAGCCAATTAGGTGCATTTTTGCGTTTTCTGTACATGTAGCAAATAAATGTATTATTTTGTGTTGTTTAGAAATTCCTCTACACTGCATCTTGTACTAGTTCATCATGAGATGTTTATTTTAACTGATTGGTACTTAATAATATATTATTTATTAGAAAAAAAATATTGTTTTTAATCTTTAAGGTTCTTGACTCTATGGTTCTTGATAAATTCAAACCAAAAATGTGTATATTTCTATGTCTAAGATTTCGACAGTAGATATTAAGTTAATGTTTTTTATCATGTTTGATGATGCAATAAAGATAAATCCATTCAAGAGAGGTGTACAAGTAACGTAGTTAGTGGAAATCTGCTATCTCTGACAACCCTCTGGACTTGAGTCTATGTATGTTCTTTCACCTTCGATGTAATTTAAATATTATAATTTCGTTTTGGGTATTATACAAGGTGCCACGTAATGTGTGTTGTATTTTAGGATATTGTTTTTTTGTTATAATTTCATGGTAAAGCACTGGTTTTTCTAAACCAAATAATTTGGGAAATACTTGAAAAGTAACGTTTTATAATGCAAGAGTGCGTAAATAAAACAATTGCTTGCCGCAAGGCAGAACACAACTGTATCCAAAATTTAAGATGTCATTCATTAAAGTACGGCTCCGTAGATCATTACATTACTGCTAGGACGCACTGATTGAAACCTTCGCCTTCCAGCGTTGTGGTATTATGGATGACGAGAAAACTCGACGTAATTTCCCACCTAATGTGTTCTAGGTCTACATACAACTAGTATTTAGAACTACCTACTGCCTGTGGTTAATAAAGGTAATTTTCCCAATAATCTTAGTGAACACAAGTGACCAATTGTGATTCTTTCACAGGAACAACAAAGTTGACATTTTCATACCCTAATCGGTTTTTACCGAGCTTTTAATTGGCATAAAGAGGTATTTGCGTGACTCCTTAAATAGCTTTACACCTTAGCTTTCAGAGAAATCTAGAAATGCTTGAATTCTTTCACTATTCTTGGAATTTATGAAATGCTGTATCGTTAGAGTGCTTTATTAATGGTTGAAAATTCTGATGAGTCTTGTTCTTTAAATAACAAGACAATAGATTCGAACTCTTTGGATCTAAACGTTCTGTGCTCATTAAACAATAAATAACTAGACAAGATATCAAATTCAAATTAATTAATAAGAAGGTAGATTGTTCTTTTTGAAAAAATACCTACTTCCTTAGGTAGTAGGTAAACAGTGAACAGCCGACTGAGTTTGCGGCGTATCAGTTCAGTACGCCCTTCCATATATATTAAATTGAGTGTCTACAGTTTGCTAGTTTGCGCTCACTGTACGCAGTTTGCAGCGATACGTGCGCCGACTGTCTCAGTTAGCGGCCGACTCGCAGATTCCAATGCTTGCGATAAGCACGCAAAATGGTCTGAGTTTGTAGCTGTTCGCCACAAATTTGCGGCTCACTCAGTCGGCCGCTCACACCCAACTAGCACATTGGCGTTAAAATAACCTGTATATTATACTTATAACGGTTCCAATCGAGTATCTTAGTGTTAAAAATACCTGTAAGAATGGAGTTAGAGCATGCTCTAACTCACATATAACCACGAAAGAGGCCCACGATTTTGCAGGTAAAGGTGTTATAAAGCCTGTATAAGGGTGGTATAAGGGTGTTAAGTACCTGCACAAGAGTGTTTATTCATTCTCAGCTAATACCTTAACCGGTATAAATGTCTTGTAGATGAATTGGTTAATACTATAGGTGTTAGAATCATTTCGGTTAAGAATGAAATATCACCTAACAGATTACAAGACCTATTAAAAATACTTGTTTGACACTTAATCGCTTAGTAGTTAGTTAGAATATTCTCAAACGTAGGTATTTTGTATCTTACGACGGGAAGTCTATGAACTTTGTTACTTAATAAAATTATGTGACTATCAGTGAATGGCGTAACAGAATTGACAGAGGAGAATATACAAATACTAAGGAGTTAAAGTTTTCATTGTGAAGTGAACATATGCCGCGGTAATTTTACTGTAAATGTATACCATGTTTCTCATCTCAATTTTAACGCGCCCTGGATTAAATTAAGATTTTAAATAAAAATTATGAAGAATAATAAAGAAATTTCAAATTTTTATTTTTTTAGTTTTTTCCTTATTAGCCAGTAGCATGTTAAATTAAGTGGTTTCAGTAGAATGACAGAAGTTACATAAATAATGAAGTATTTTGTTGTCAAATATTGAATAACCTATTCAATACAGGGTGTTAGTGTAAACAGCGTTATCCTTGAAACCAGAGGTTCGGCATCATGAGTAGAGTCCAAAACCGATGAAAAATAATTATTCTATTTTTAATTTATTTTTGAAACAAAAATATTCGATACACCTTCTAAGTGGTAAAACTACAACACGAGTACATTGGCGGGGCCGCGCAGGTGTCGACCTGTTTTGATCAAACGAGCCGCCATGCTAGTGTTCATTGCCGCGCCCCGCACGCTCCTCACCGCGCCGCACGCGCCACCGCCCGCCTGCTCGCGCAGGCGCCGTCCCATCGCTCCTCAGTGACAGACCGCCACGCTTACGGAGAGCACGTCGTCGCGTCGTTGACACAGATTTTCGCGCGTCAATTGTTTTAAGTACGAACGAGTGACGAAGTCTTACAAAAATGTAAACAAAAGTGGACTGAAATGGTGCGGCCTTATGCCATGCTCTGGTAAACTTGGCTCGTACGATGTACGCAGAGCTCAGCTGTTTCCATCCCAGGATAACGTGTGCTAAGCTAGGAAACTATCCCAAAGACACAAAGGCTACGTACGTACGTACGTACATATGGCCAGTTCACCATGCCCAGTCATGCAAAATGCAAGTGTTCGTAAGGTGTTTAATAAGCTGACAAATTAGGTACTAATTTGTTTTTTCTCGAGTGTGTAATAATACCTAATCTACGAGTGACAAAACGTGCGGAGGTTGCGTGATGGTGAAGTGTTATTTTGGTAAGTGAATTTCATTCACTGTACAAAGAACTGAAATTTAGATTGAATAGTAGATAAAATTGATTGATGATAAACTTTAACCCTAGATTCAATAACATTCGTCTCACAGACCGCGCAAAACGTAAAAATGATTCAAAGTTGTAAATCGAATCAGATACACCTTTTAAGCACCTTCATAAGTCATACAACCAAATACATCGCAAGTGTATTTTACTCGCAATGACGTTTCATTCGTCTGAGGGACGAACATTTATGAATAGAATAAGAACTGGCCTAGGGTTAAGTACGACAAAAATACCTGCCTACCAAGGTACTTTAGTCTATTGAATTTTTTGATTATTCTGTGAATTTAGACTTGTTTTAAAACAGTTTATCTTGCCTAGAAACAAACCTGGAAACTTGCCTGGTTCTAGGGTGACCATAATATCGCGTACAATATCTATGACATAAAATATCAAAATACTGCGAAACTAAAATAGGCATTAACCTTATCTCATAGGTTTTGGACTCTACTCATGATACTGAACCTCTGGTTTCAAGGATAACGCTGTTCACACTAACACCCTGTATATATAAGTTAATTGACCAAAACAATGGCGACCGAACATTAAAGCTTTATGTCTTTGTTAAGTGTTCTATTACACATTTCGAGATACAACATCTTTAGTCAAGAATGTTGTCAGTCTTTAGTACTCTTTACAGTGTATTAATAGTCTTAAGTAACTACAATTACTATAGCCAAGACAATACTACCGGCTAAGCATAAAATGAACTTATACTCTTGACAAACTCTGTTTTAAAAGTAATGTCTGCACCTTATAATCAATATAACACCAAAATACTTATAAGGCACTTTACGGAAAAAACTAAACAACAATAAGTGTTAACGAGAGTCAGCGAGCACCGTTGTATAGATTTGGGTGTTATAAACAGGTTAAACCTATAACATCTTAAGTATACTTGTTGCAGTTAGCACTATTGTAACTCTAAAAGTTGTTTAACGTCGTTCAGTATAATACTACTAACACTTTTCGAGCTCAATTTATATTTAACTACCTTATAAAGTTTATAGTTACAACTGAGATCATTATTACTCCGTTAAACAGTTAAAAGTAATAATAATACCTGTAACTGACACCAAAATGTTAGTTGGGCAGTTTGCCTACTGGGGACACAGCCTTATAAACAAATAGATTTGCTGTATTGTACCCTCAAAACTAAACAGAAATTCAAAACCAAAATTTTTCATTTACCAAAAGGTAGCTGGGCTAAATCTTATTCACAGTTAATGTAAAATACATCATATCCACGACTTTTTCTGTCGTGTAAATGTTCTTAAGTTTCACACCGAAAATGACTAGCTTGACTTTTTGGATCATGTATCTAAGTTTTTAATTGCAGCACAAATGGAGGTTTTAATGAGGCAGAATGGTTTAGGCACTTTGAACCGTCTTACCTGAGTGTAGAGTAGGAAATGGGGAAAATTCTTTTGGAGTTTCTGACTCGAAATGCTTTATTTAGACACTATTCTCTTATTATTTTATTTGTGGAGGTTCTACTGAGAAAAGGAATAGGGGGGATACTGACATATACACCAGTTTTATTATAAGATGGGTGCAATGTTTCAGTATGGTAGAGTGGAGACCGCGACTCGGTAAATGTTGTGTAAGACGCCTTCCGGCCGGGTGGGATGACGACAGGGCAAACTGAAGACAGAGCGCTATGGCGCTCATAGAGGACGCTATGTCCAGTGTCCAGCTGTGTAGTACTAGTATAGGTTGATGATGATGAGGTTCATTATCACTACATAGTATAAAACAAAGTCGCTTTTTCTGTCCCTATATCATTATGTCCATTTGACTGCTTAAATCTTTAAAACTACGCAACGGATTTTGATGCGGTTTTTTTAAATAGATAGAGAGATTCAAGAGAAAGGTTTATATACTTATAATACAACCGTTCAAAGCCGGGGCGAGACCTTTGTTTTGAAGTTTGTGGAATTTGGCCCCAGGAGATCACTTCTCTTAGAACTGGTCACCCGTGTTTCTACCCGAACTGTTGTTTAGGTGATGAGAAGGTATTCAAATCAATGGTCCGACAAAAGGAGTACTTTATTAACAACGGAAATTACAATCAAGGAATAGAAAAAATTATAACTAGTACATAGTATATACAATTGAAACCATTGAGCTAACTGAAAACGGTTGCAAACAGTCTAAAGGTAGCTCAGTTGATCCATGTCAATACCAGTCGGAAGCGTCCCCAATACACTAGCTGCATTACCACGCTGCGCCAGATACTCACCAGCTCTCGGGTCAAGCGTCGCATCGACCAGACGATCAATATAATCAAAATATTATCATAAACTATAACCATCTGACAAAATAAAATATTTTCATCCATACAATTGAATGAAAGCAGCTCATACACAAAGCTTATAAGCAGCAGATACACAAATGAGTCAAACAAACTAATCCACCATGGACTGACAATCGTAATAGCCCAGTAAGTACGTACTGACGTAAAGGGTCACTCGTTGTCTCGTTAAAATATTTTGCTCTAGTTCACTTTGGAGCATGTCGACCGGACTCTGTTCTCGCGTCGACATCGGATACTACTTTTATTTTTAACTAGCTATGCTCTGTAGCTTCACCCACATGACTATGAATCTAAGTACGTATTTCAAGCCTAGAATTACGTCCCTACTTATATTCAAAATTTTCAACCCGTTCCGAACAGTAGTTTTGGAAGTGAAGAGGTAACAAATATCAGTCCATCCTTCCAAAATTTCGCTTTTATAATATTGTTGTGGTGAATAGCCGCGCCCCGCAACTTCACCCGATAGTAAATTGATAAAAAGTAGCCTATTTTTTATTCCAGGCCTAGACCTACGTCAACTATAATTTTCAGCCCGATCTGGACATTAGTTTTGGTGTGAAGAAGTAACAAACATCAGTCCATCCTTCCAAAAATTCGCTTGTGTAACATTGTTGTGATGATTACGCAGCTTATCATCTCAACAACCCCGTGGCTTCAACCGCGAGAAAATAGAATAAAAAGTAGGCAACGTTTTATTCCAGCCTAGAACCAGCCTAGTGTATATAATTTTTAGTTGACGTAGGTAGTTTTTTTTTATTCCTTGATTGTAATTTTCATTGATCATAAACTTAACTACTTCATTTAACTTACATAAAGGTCATATTGGATAGGCAATGATTCGGTCGCCTCAGGGGACTAAAGGCCATGCATGTCGATATTAGAAGGCAACCACCGATGCTGAATAACTCGATTCGACTAACCTGTAATTAAATGGGCGATAATTGTTCAGTCGCGCCTGGCTAACGACTGTAGGTCTATAAGTGTGTTGTATAACCCCGTTTTAAGGACCTTGCTGAATTAGGTCATCAAAAACCATATTATTCATAAAGTACGGAAAGAACGCACCAATCTGCCGGCCTGTTTCGGCGAGGATGTATGTACCTAAATCTATCTGGTTGATTATTTATCGATTTTTTTATGAATAAATCTCCTTATCGAAGTCTACCTATGTTAATTTAATTGTGATAGTTAATTCGGATGCTTCTGAATTAACTGTCACTTTTTCGATACTATAAGAGTCAACATGGAAAATTCAATTTTTAGCGACCAACAGAAATTAAAGTAGAGAACCATGAATGAGCTTAAAGATACTTACTTTTTTGGAAAATAGTGCGTTCTGTAGTAAATTGTTACACCTATCCTATTAAAAAATCAGAGATTTCAGAGCAGTATTTGCAATGTAGGAGATTTTGTCAGGTCTTTCCCCTACTCATAAACCTACCCTTGTAACTACTATCCAAGGATACTATCCTTTCCCTAGTACCATCAAAGTATGTCTGATAGAGATCGCTATTTAGCAATAAGACCGCCAATTGTGACTAAGTCAAAGCATTTGTTCGCTTATGGTCAACTTAGCAAACCGTCCACAAGTTATGCTGTTTGCGATAAAGAATGTTCTATCTATCCCCTATGTAAGCACATCTACCTATCATCGCTTGGCATTTGACTGCCAGAGGCTTTCTTCACCAAAAAAATAAGTATTTGTTTGATTTTCATAGTTATTTCCTAGTACGTTCACAAAATGTCACTAGGTACAACCACGTACAACCACCTAGGCTGTATCTGTCACTTTATCAGTTTGTCCAAAACATTTAATGAAACGACTCCCCTTTACCCAGATTTAACATAAAAGCCTGGACATCAGTCAAGCTCAGTCCAGTCCAGATTAGCTTCCAAGCAAGTAGTAACTTTAATCCCTTACGTAGATTTCAAGTCACGGCATGCTAGCTTTTAGTGGCAGTCTGGTAAATAATACATACTTAATCCTATATAAAAATGGAGTCCCACAAAAACAGGTTAGGTTACCTGCCTATGCAATTTTACCTAGGTACTGTTAAAAAAACAGCGGTACCATTGTTACTCCTCTACTTGAAGATTTGGTCTTTATGGTATAAGAACCTACTAAGTTCAATTCACACGTTCAGTTTGTGAAACCTAACACAAGCTTTTTTTTAATGCTTCTGTAGTAGTTTCATTTTGTCTATTTTAGGAAGAGATACGAAAACAGAGTTTGGTGGCCACAAAGAACGTGATACGAAGTTACGTATCTCTTCATAAACTAGACAAAATAAAACTACTTACTACTGACATTTAAAATAGCTTATTGTAGGTTTAACAAACTGAACGTGTGAATTCTGATTTTTTTTAACGTAATATACGTATACATAATGAAATAATTGGTGGCGCTAGTGTGCAGTGTACCTGCTATTGGCGCTTTAATGTCAGACGATCTTTTGTAGAATATGCCTTACAATCTTACATTTCGTGGAATCAACTTTCATCAAAAACGATTTTTACTTATTCGTAACGAATTCGTCAAACTACGATAGGTTTATAATTAATAAAACATGTTTAATTATCAATTACATCACTTTATTCATCAAATGTTGAATTGAATATTTTTATTTCTATACAAACAATTTTAAAAAGTACCTTACATTCTCTTACAATAATAACCACATTCAAATAGCTATACGCAATGAAAATCTTACGATAAACGTCAGTCGGTTTCTTTAGTACAATATACGAAATTTAGTACAATTTAGTACAAGAGTGTACGTAATGTACAATTTCTCTTTTACAATTTAAAACATTTGACAACCGCAATCACGTTGGTACAGGAAACCCGTGATCACATTATTCTTAAAACTAAATTACAAAAAATAAAAAAGAATAACATTCAAGTGACAATATTTTTTTAGTGACAAATAATTTTGCAACCAATTTCAGTGCCCACAAGAAAAGTATCTCATAAATTGCAGATATGATCTTACTATTGTACTTGTTTGTACAATTGTACATTACACTGTGAAATCATGTACAAAATGTTATATTCATTTTGTATTCATTTTGTACAAATCTATAGAAAATTATGACCAGGAAAAACTAGTCACAAAATTATTCATCAAATAACTTATTTTAGGTATTCCTAAAACAATTAATACAGTCACAATTATTAAAGTCAAATGAATACCGACACTGTGGTATATTTAGAATAGTTATTAATATAAATAAAAAAGTACAAAAATGTTTGAAATTTATATTCATAACGATGGGTTTATTCTAGTCCGAAAGATGCAAAAAACAATTGCATTATTTAACTCACAACATCTTTTAACAATTTAGTACCTAATCAAATTGTAATAGTAAGATATTGACATTTTTATTAGACATTTTTAAAGACGTTGGTGAAATAAAAACCTTTACATGTTAAATAATCATAAATAGGGAAGTCGGATTGACGGCTACTATTCGAAACATTAGGCCATTTCGACAGCAAATATCACATAGGTATTAAATTTAAATTTTGAAACTAAACAAAAAATCTACTTAATACTTCTAACTACAAATAAAAAAATCCAATTGAGAACCTCCATTTTGACGTTAAAAATAAACTGAAAAGCATAACCTTGGTCACAATATCATTACTATAGATCGACACAAAATCTGACTAAGATTTTTATGATACTAACCAGCTTATACTAAAAATTACTTACGCATTTAATTCATGGCAGTGTAAATCCCGTCGGTGTACATTTTTGGCCGGAACGGAGCGATAATACCATTATATATGTTAAAAAATGTCCACCAACGGAAAACTAAGTACAATAATTGATCCAATAACTTATAAACTATACTTATATGTATTTTTACATGTTATTTATTCTCAGAATGGAATGTATCACGTTTTTACTGAAGCTTTAGATATAATATATATGAATTATTATAAAACTGTATAAGATGTATCTAATAGGAAATAAGTTGTCATTGCAACAAATCAACAACGTTTTTTTTAATAAATAATTATGAGAAATATGGTAGTTGTGAGGTTTCGTAGAATATAAGTCTTACACGAACATTTTTATATATTTAGTAGGTAAGTGAAATGTAATAAGTTATATCGGCACGCATGGTCCCTATTGACTTGCACATTAACGAATTTAAACCTTCTCACCATGTTATTAGAACACTCATCAACATTCAAGGGTTCTTTATCCGTGCCGATATGTGATTGTATGCAAAACAGCTTATATTAAAGACTGCCAACGATTTACACAATACAATATCTTAAAATTCGTTGATATGCATACTGTTAAGACACCTTGTATATTTTCCTAATAATAGTCATACAAAAACACTTTAATTATTTCTGTACATATTTACATTTATAATTACGTAATATTTTAAAAGACAATAAGTCATTGTGTTTACAATGACATTAAAATTTAAATAACTACGTTTTCGAAATCACGGAATCAAGAAATAAAAAGTGATTAACTATATAAAAATAAGTAACCTAAATTCACGAGTCAAAAGTTTGACTAATAAAGCTGCCAACTCATAAGTAATGTCAAAATTATTAAAATTGTAATGTCATAAAAGTTATAAGAACAGTGTATCAAGTATTAAATTAGCTGGATAAACAAGTCAAAAATACCTACCATTAGCAGCAATGTACGGACATGGCACATTTATAACATCTAACTTCAAATTACCATTAAAGAAGCATAGAGGAACGACATATTTTTCCTCGTTCGAGTGTGTCACAATTAAATTCTTAACAAACACAAATAAAACATAAAAGTCACTGACTTAAAACAAAAATTCTGAAAGTTACAAGAAACTAAAAATTAAGATTTTTATTCAAACAATGTCATGTTTTAATATCTATTTACATTGGAATTATATGAAAAACATGTCATTAAGGTGTCAAGATACACCTTACGTACACTTTATATAAACTTAGGTACAGTTTCATAAAAACTTGATCACTCAATTGTTCGTACCAAAGAAAGCAAAATATTAAAAACATACAAGCGGTAAGGCATCTCGGTTTTCTACCAAGCACTGGGCGCTGGCCCATAAGGTTCATATTTGTTCAGCACTGAGCGTTCAAAGATACATTTTGAGCCTTATGTGGTCGTGTTAAGGTTACACGAGCCAGGCGCGCTGCTAGCACCACGACTCTTCGTGCGGCGCCGGCCGGTCGTCATCATCGCCGTACATATCAGCCAGCTTGCGGAATCGCGGCCCGAAGGTGGATAAATAGTTGAATTTTAAATCTCCATCGTCAGTACCTAGGATGAAAAAAATATGATTTTACTAAGATAATATTTCTTAACTAAAAAGTACACCTATTAAAATAGATTATCATCATCAATTATACTATAATAATAAAGATGCTGGTCAATCCACACAGCACCATCTTATTTTTTTATATATAGAAAACACCCAGACCAACGGAATAAATTTCTGCAGATCGGGAATCGAACCCGCAACCTCTTGCGTCGCAGGCGGACCTTCGCCCACTGCGCCTCTGAGGTCGTCAATACTATTCCACAGTTGGACATAGGCCTCCCCAAATGAGCGCCAAAGCGCCCTGTCTTCAGTTTTCCACCTACTTCAATAGATACTTTTATTAATCTTATATTCTTTGGTCAGCGAATAAAGTCTATTCTATACGTCTTTTATACGTGTGTATGCCAGTACTAAACATTGAACATTCTATTGATGAGCCACAGGAGGGGTTTACCATTATCGAGTTGATAATGGTA
Source organism: Eupithecia centaureata (assembly GCA_944547425.1). Taxonomy (NCBI): domain Eukaryota; kingdom Metazoa; phylum Arthropoda; class Insecta; order Lepidoptera; family Geometridae; genus Eupithecia; species Eupithecia centaureata. Next base: position 3,326,735 of record OX155693.1, on the reverse strand, counting down.
AAATCCCATTGATTTGTTGTTTTTTGGCAGGCGGATTGCCACCGAAGTTTCTAAACAAATTTATTAATCTTCCAAAAATTAAAGATATGGTCTTGAACCCACAACCTTCTCTCAATATGAGAATGCTCTAACCAATTGAACTACGTGTTCAACTAACCGACGACTAGTCAAAAATCTGTGTGACTTCCTACGGACTTGTTAGCTAGACGTTTATTCAATCCTGTTCAAAGATTTAAGTTACGTCTATTTTTGACGAGGTGTAGCGTATTTTCTAAAGTTTATTGTTATTATAGTGCTTATTTCGCACTTGGTATTTATTAGTTAAATTAAATAATCTTCTAAAAATTGATGACTTCAACAGGAGCATTGGGAAAAGCAGCAATGCTTTTCATCATTATATTTATCATCACCTATATCAGTCCACTACTGGACATAGGCCTCCCCTGATAATCACCATAGTACCCTGTCTTCAATTCTTCAATTCATCCGATAATAAGATAACAAACTATAATTAGAAAACCAAGTTCAAGTTACACTCACAGCTAGCTAAGGAGGAAAGAGAGCCGCTAGTATTTCCGTCTCCCTCGTACGCGTAGTGACGCACATCGTCATATGGATTGATATCGGGGTCTCGGTCTAGGACGGATTTCTTGTCGTCAAGGAACCCTGATAGGTCTGGTGCAGCGCCGACCAAACCTGAGGACAAACGTTGTGTAAGGATTTTTGATAAAACAAAATCTTAAGTAAAGTTTCTTTATACATATACAAAAAAACTAAAAACACTGTGGGTTATTACAATTAAAATTATTCGTGTAAATTTTATACAAAGATTTAACTTGTTTCAATCTAGGTGTTAATAGAGGTAGTGTAGCCCCACGTTAGGCGCCAATGAAGAGAAATCATAAATCTAAATCATCTAAATAAACTCAGGGCAAAGGACATTTCCTTACCTAAATGGTCTCCCCTCTGCATAAATGCGTCAATATCAATTAGCGTCAGTATCAATTAACGTCGCCATTTACTGATTTTTTAGCCCCACGTTAGGCACCAATGAAGACAATTGAAGAGAATGCACATTTACTTACCTAAATGGTCTCCCCTCTGCATAAAGGCGCCATCGGTAGCAATTGACATTACCAATTACTGATTGTGTAGCCCCACGTTAGGCGCCAATGAAGAGAATGTACATTTCCTTACCTAAATGGTCCCCCCTCTGCATAAAGGCATCAGTATCGATTGGCGTCGCCTTTTACTGATTTTGTAGCCCCACGTTAGGCGCCAACGAAGAGAATGAACATTTCCTTACCTAAATGGGCCCCCTCTGCATAAAGACGTCGCGTCGTCATCGGTAGCCTTACCTAAATGGTCTCCCCTCTGCATAAAGGCATCCGTAGCAATTGGCGTCGCCTTTTACTGATTTTGTAGCCCCACGTGAGGCGCCAACGAAGAGAATGAACATTTCCTTACCTAAATGGTCCCCCCTCTGCATAAGGGCATCCGTAGCAATTGGCGTCGCCTTTTACTGATTTTGTAGCCCCACGTTAGGCGCCAACGAAGAGAATGAACATTTCCTTACCTAAATGGTCCCCCCTCTGCATAAAGCCGTCGCGTCGTCATCGATAGCAATTGACGTAGCCTTTTACTGATTTTGTAGCCCCACGTTAGGCGCCAATGAAGAGAATGTTCATTTCCTTACCTAAATGGTCCCCCCTCTGCATAAAGGCGTCGGTATCGGGCGGCGCCGCGTCGTACATCTGCCGCAACACTTGCAGGTCGTACCCCGCGTCCCCCTCGCCGCCCCCCTCGTCGTCGTACGCGATTATGTTTTCTCTGATGTCGTCCATCTCTTTCTCGGGCCAAGCGTCCGCTCTGCGACGGTGGACGACCACGGCTAAGAGGAGTACTGGAGAGAAAATGGTAATTAATATTTTGGTAAGTCTTATGATTCATTTGCTTGTTCGTACTATTTTCGCCATTTTACATTCTGTGATTCAATGAAGGGCTGTTTCATACTATTTTCGCCACGTTACATTCTTACTGATTGATTAGGTATCGAAAGGAATTATTGCTCGGCGAGAACTTTATGAATGAGCGCGTCGCTCAGTGGATTACATTAAAATTTACATAATAGAGAATAAGTTTGTTGGGGAAAAGGTAGCTTGCCCAGTCGAATAACTAGAAACCAGGTTTCAAAATTTGGTCTCAACCTTGCTGCTTCAGTAGATGATTATTATTGTATTAATTGTGCTTATGTGCTTATTGCCATGGGTAAGTCATGTCGCTGTATGGGAGTCATGGTACTGTTTGGAAATATTCATCAAAATATTAGAGATCAGAGCATTACTCCATGATTTTGCTTAAGTAATTGCACCTGTTATAGTTTTACTATGTTTAGTTTATTGACATAGAAGCAAACAAAGGTTTATGGTCATCAAGAGAAATTTTGTATAGAACTAGACTTCAAACATAACAGAGGTTTTAAAAAAGCTTAAATAGGTACCACAAACTGCACGATTGTTAGTTTAAAAATCTCTTTCTTTTACGTTTAGTGTAGCGCTAACACCTATGTATAAAATCTAGTTTTTTTATGTTTGATTTTTTTTTGTCTATTCAATAAGCATTAATGAATGAATTATAAGACATTTTAATAAAATAAGGTGATATAAAAGTTACTTACTGACTAAAATGGCGATGCACACGAGTATAGCGACCAGGAAGTTGGTATCTATCCCGAAGGTGACTGCTGTGAACATACTGCGCTGGCAACTAGGGTCTGCGTTTTTGTGAACCGAAGGCTCTCCTAAGTTGTACATCTGTAGGGGAGAAAAAAAACAAATTCATTTATTAATTCAAACACAAAGATCCATTTTAGAGTAGTATATTTCACACAGATTAATCAAACAATAGAGGTACATAGTCGTTTATACTTAAGAAAATAACCATAAAAAAAGAAATTAGAAATTACATTTAGCAATGTACAGGTTTACTTAATCCAATTGATAGATACTATATTACATTTAAAAAGAAAATAACCATAAAAAAAGAAATCACTACATAGTATAAAATAAAGTCACATTCTCTGTCCCTATGTATGCTTAAATGTTTAAAACTACGCAACGGATTTTGAGGCGGTTTTTTTTATAGATAGAGTGATTAAAGAGGAAGGTTTATACGCATAATAAAAACGTGCGAAGCCGGTACGGGTTGCTAGTTAACTATACAATACAATTAACTAATTCATATAATAATATGGTCATTGGTCAGGGGCGGGTATTTATTGACTATTATAGGTAAATTGTATTATAATTGTATTCAATCAACACTTGGTTACTTATGAATATTGTCATTCATATATTAAATCAATGTATTTATCAAAATTATTTATATAATATTATTTTGTTTTATTACTAGCTATAAGTGAAAATTAGTACCTAACTATTGAGTAGTTTTGCGTAAAAGAGTGATTAACATCGGATCGGGTTGAAATTAGCTAAAATGTTATTAAAGTATGCAAGTTATTTCTAAAAAAATCATACTTCTATTCATTAACTGAGTTTATAATAATACGGACAATATTATCTACATTAATCAGAATAACGGGTAATCCCAAATGGATTACAACAGTGGGTTGATTACAGCAAAGTTAATTTGGAATGCTTTTTATTTAATTGACATGGAAGCTCAGTTTTTATTCACTTTCACGGAATTTCGTAAATTTAATTAATGGGAAAAAACATGGCAGGTTTCTGTCACGAACGTTAACCGATTTTTAAGCTCTAGGTTCGATTTCCGTCCTGATGAGAAAAAGCAATATATAAATAATTAACAATCAAAGAAAAACCATATCAGCAGTATCCTACGAATAATATTATAAACGGGAAAGTTTGTAAGTACTGATGGTTGGATAGATGAATGGATGGATGGATGTTTGTTACACTTTCACGCAAAAACTACTGAACGGATATGGATGAAATTGGGCACAAAGATAAATTATAATCTGGAATAACACAGGCTATATTTTATCCCGGAATTCCCACGGGAACGGGAATTACCGCGGATGAAACCGCGAGGCGCTGCTAGTCAAGAATAAATTATTCTCGACACTTATAATATTAGTAAGGAAGTAAAGATGTTGTAAGTTCTACTCACATAATCCTTGTATGTGAAATTACTGATGCAGCCGACGAAGTTCTGGTTGGTCGGGACATGTCTCCAGCCAAATGCTCGGGCTAAGTATTGCAGGTCTATACTAGCTCCTCCCAGCTGAAGCGGTCCATTCACTGTTGGAAAAACATAAAATAAATAAGGCTGGACAATCCACACAGCATCATCTAGCCTCTAGGTAAGCAGAGCTTGTTGTTTATATTTTTTATTTCCATTTTTCAATTTTTGGTAGAACTTACAGCTAGAAAATTACAATACTATGATTATGAATCTAAATACATAATCTAAAGGCTATGTTTATAATGTTTCCACTTGTAGCATAATTCATTCAGTGTAATGGACGACTAAATAATATAGGTTATAGGTAAGTACCTACTAGATGATTACCACAGAAATATTCCAAATAATTCCAATGACTTTGATAAAAAACTAAGTACAAGTGACAGAATCCCGTGATCCATAATAGGTCCTATGCGCATCGACTGTTACGCGATTCATAATAATAGCGACCTCTAAGACTTACAAACGTCAGTAGAAGGCGCTCAATAAAAAGTGACCACGCTAAGCTAAAGCTAGCTAAGCTACCCTAAGTGCTTTAGAACTCCCCTGCTAGATGGCGTTGGCACTAATAAAAATTCTGAGTGCAAAAAGTAGATCATGTGACCTATATTCCTAGATCGCGTAAAACGCTGGTCTCTGACCATAATACAATTATCCGATCAACTGTCAGTCGAAAGACCCCGGGTATATGGGCCAGTTGGGCTGACCCGGTACAGGAAAGATTTTCCTATATAACCTTTTGAGAAGTCATCATCAGCATCATCAACCTCTGTTAGCCCACTGCTGGACATAGGCCTCCCCTAATGAGCGCCATAGCACCCTCTCTTCAGCTTGATGCATCCAGCATCTGCCAGCAGTCTTTCGCAGATAGTCATTCCACTTAGCCGGAGGATGTCCTACACTACGTTTGCCGTTCGAGTCGTTTGGCTCCTACAATCTACAAAATAAACAATAAATGAATTACAATATAACTCACCATTAAGAATCTCCCGAGGTCCCGTAGGCGCAGCAAGGCTCATGCAAGTGGAGAGCTTGCAGCGATCCACAAACATCTCTATGGAGCTCCTCATCAGGACTATCTCGATGAGATGAGGCTTTCCGTCAGCCACCTGCACGACGCTGTTGTTGAGGCGGGTGGTGCCAGAGCCGTAGTTTACAAGTAAGACCGGGAAACCGTCAACTAGCTCGAGGGACATGAAGTCTGTGGGCAAAAATGTAGAAGTTATGTAAAGTTTAAAGATTCTTCCTCTTGAACAATTAATCCTTACGATATGATAAACGCGAAATTTAGTACAGATTTATGAATGCATGTTTGTTTCTCTTTCAAGTAAACACGATACCAGACAGGTTTGATAATTTGAATAATAATAATAATAAAATATTTATTCACAAGAAATGGGTTTACTAAGTTTTATAAACTATGTAAAGCTTACTCTAATGATTGTTGTTCTTCTTAGTGCCTAACTTGTATTTAAAATAACAGGGTCGAAGATAAGGACACCTCGCTCTAAGTTTATGTGAAGCCGCGTACAGATTGCTGTAACGTAACTTGCAATGTATCACGCAATGAAAGAATTTGCCGTCCACACTGTCGCAATGTATCATGCAATGTAACAGAATTCACATAGTGTGGACGCCTCGCGAGCGCCGGCGCGCCAGCGGGGAGCGCCAGTGTGGACGGGATGTACTGCGGAACGCGCGCGAACGTTGAAAGAATGGAAGAAAACACAGCTACAGCAGAGCCGTTTACGTTACGTTTTTTTTTCACATGATTGATGATAATCATAGAAGCATCGACAATCATCGTAGCCAGTAATAATTGTATACTAAATTCTCTCCGCGTGTTTTCGGCAGACTGAGCTATGTTCGCCGCGCGCATGCCGGAAAAGATGCGAACACGTACCTGCTCAGTTCGTGCGCGCGCTGCGTCCACACTTATGAAATGCTCCTTTCATGTTACATTGCATGTTACGTTACAACAATCTGTACGCGGCTTTAAACTTGTATAGTACAGACACGAGGGCTCACACCTCCGGCGCTCACATGTGAATCTAGGTTTTTTTTATAATAGATGTATTTCTAGCCCTGAAATAACACATAGACTACTTTTCATATTATAAATTAGTTCCCATCGAATTGAAAATGTTTCTATACAAACAATACGTTGAAAGTCGTGCATGCACCAGTGCAACATTATAAGTGCTTTTTAGTGCTTCTTTAGAATTAATAGAACACTTGGAAAATAATAGAAAATTTCTTCACAATTCATCCCCACTTTAGGTACAGAGTAGTTAAGGGGAATATTTCAGGGTGCCACATCAATTCTTTTTTCGACAATTATTGTCACCACTTTTCAGGGTGGTTATTATATGCCTATACCAAATTATAGTTTTGTATTACTTCTTGTCTCTGAGCCACAGACGGACAGACAGAATTGGTGAAACTATAAGGATTCCATGTAGACTACGGAACCATAAAAATGAAAAGATGACTTTTTGGGATGTTGTCTTTGTGAACCTAAAGGCACGAAGGAATAAATTTCCCTGCTCTCCGCCTTAGGGTTCATTTTTGTTTTACTTGTATTCTAAGTTCAAGCCACAAGAGTATTGATGAAAAAATGTCTTCCCTTTTTTACTTGACGGGATATTACGCTCTACTTTTATTGATTCTAAGTACCACCCTAACCTATAAACTTACATGACTTGTTATGAAAGCAATTACGTTGTTCTCAAGTACAAACCATGGTGGCCTATTTAATAATAATTTATAACCAGCCGTGCGTTACCTATCACGCGATGTGGTTCATAAATCATCAGACTGTCAGTCATTATGGAATCATTAAAGAATCATTACGACCTTCGCATGGGTACGACCAAATGCAACGAAATGGTGGTGACATTAAAAGCTAAGATCCTATATAAGGTTTGTAAATATATTACGAACAACGCCAAAAATTAAAATTTGCAAAGATGTTGGTCTATATTTGAAATAGGATATAGGTTACTTTTATGATGGAAATGTAAAAAAAAATTTAATAATATGTTAAAATTTAAAATAGTGTCTAAATTTTTGATTGAGATCAATATGTAAAAATAACTTTTTAGTCAAGCTAAATTATTTATGCTTAAATTTTTGATTTAATCATATAAAAAAATCTCGGAAGGATACAAAAAAAATCACTCTTAAAATAAAATCGTCAAAAAATATTGAAAATTTCGTTTTGACTTTGTTTAAGTACATATTTTAGCTATTTTAGCTCGTGTGAAGACCCTTTACATACACATTTAGTTTCCAATGGTCCTTACACAATACACCCTACAACATCAATTCAACGCCATTAATATACAATCAGTCCCTTACATTTTGTCCCTTCGAGTAGAAACCATTCTTTTACCGCCTTTTCTTACCAAGTCATTACTCAGCTTACGACTATGACGTCATCTGTGACGTAACGCCAATTTGTGTGACATGTTCATTGTTATGGGCAGCTAGCTTTTGCAGGTGACTTCACTTGAGCTCTAGTAAGTACGCCCCATCGCTTTTATAATAGAAAAAAATATGGAATTTTGAACATTTCAAATTTTTTTCTTCGTATTTCAGATCTAGAGCTGTACCAAATTTCAAAGTCTGTTTTTTACTAGTTTAAGTACTAGGTTAGCATAAACATGAAGGAATTAAGTAGCCTTTACAAGTGAATTACTAGTCAACTTATAGCATCTACAATCAAATTCAGCTCTCCTGGTACTTTGGATATTTATAAATGTAATTTCAGCCCATAATACAATACAATAAGTTCTTCAAACAAACCTTACCTCTTTATAATATTTATACAAACGATAAGAAATAACAGTATTTGCCGTAATTCTTAGGCAGTAAGGTAGAATGGCTTGGAATTGTGCTGGAATGTTCGACAATAGAACCGTGGTTTGTGGTTTTAATCAGACGTAAAACCCGAATTGTAGCACTTTCGAAACGTTTAAGGTTGGAAATGTCCTTGAGAAGGTAAATTATTTTAGTTATCCTGCTAATACTCGGATTTAATCAGTTGTCTGGATGGTATTGCTCTATTGCGGTAAGATCTCCAAAATCTAATTGTCTTTGTTATTTGAAAGTGAGTTCTATTTATTATATAAGAAAGACATCTATTTAATGCGAAAATTGGGAATCCTCACCTAACGCGAACGTTTTTATGGTTGAATGGATATTTGTGCCTTTATCACGTAAAAACTACAGAACGGATCGTACTGAAATTTTGAATAAACGTAGTTCTAGCTCTAGAATAACACATAGGCTACTTCCATAGATCAGTTCCCATGGTATGGAAATAGTCTTGTAAACGTTTCCATAGAAACAAAGCTTGCAAGCCGCGGGCAGATGCTAGTCTTATTATAATGCCCACACACCAAAACTGTGACATAGACCGGGCTGAAGTAAGCAGATGTATTTCTAAAGATCAGAATTAGCATTTTTTTATGTATCGCCAAAAGTAGCATATTTTATAGCTAACTAGCGACCCGCCCCGGCTTCGCACAGTTTTATTATACGTATAAACTTTCCTCTTGAATCACTCTATCTATTAAAAAAACCGCATCAAAATCGGTTGCGTAGTTTAAAGATTTAAGCATACATAGGGACAGAGAAAGCGACTTTGTTTTATACTATGTGGTTATGAGATATCCTGGAAAAACAAGTGCGAAGCGGGTCAGAATCAGATATTTAATAACATTAAAGAGACGGTATCCAAAACTAATATTACCGAATTTCGGACCCAAAATCAAGTTAACCGAAGATGTAATTTGCACCAACAAAATGCAGTTGACACAAATTAACTGGGCAAGCACTTCAGAGAGTTGGCAAGTTGGCAACACTTGAAGCCGGCAACTTTCAATTGTAAACTTAAATGTCTTTGAAGTAAAGTTTAAAATACTTTAGCTGAGGTTAATAATAAAATTAGGACTTTGTGAATGTTGATCTTGTTATTGTTTCTGGTAGCATTGTGATAGTTTTAAGAAACCTAGAACTAATATTGTAGGCTCAAATATAAAACGATTATAAAAAATTTCAATAAAACTGATGCTGGGCAGTTTAATATTACAGATATACTTGATATAGCGGGGCAAGTGTACAAGTCCACGCGCGAGTGTGTAGAGGCATTTAGTAGGTATTGAGGCTTTCCAGACTATTATGGTTAAAGGGTTGTGTTTTTAAATATTTACCTTGTATATCCAAAAGCGGGTTGTGCTTCAAAGGCCCAACATAGAAGATGAGGCTGTTCCTCGTATGGGAGGTCACGGTCAAGGTCACGTGCCCTTCGTGGCAGGCCGGAGGTGAGGGGTACATCGCCCATCCGTCGCCATGGAAACCTATGGAGGTCTGCTCGCAATGTGGACCGGTAAGACCTTCGGGGCATTCGCACTTGTTTGCGAAGGGGGTGCCTGAAAGAAACCTTGTGTTAGTAGAGATAAGACCTATATTAAATTAATTTGTTAATGAATACTTTATTATACTCCTAGAAAGTAACATAAAAAATTTAATAAAAGGTTTGTGTTTTAATTTTTTTTTAAAGTGTCATCATAAATTTGGGGGGGAAAAACATTTAGCGTTAAGCTCGCCTTTGTTCATGTCCATTATTTGTAAACTTTTTGTATTATCTTGTGTGTACAATAAAATATAAAGAATACTGCGTTTATTAGGAAATAATACTGGTCCACTGCTGGACATAGGCCTCCCCTAATGAGCGCCATAGCGCCCTGTCTTCAGCTTGCTTCATGAATATTTATTACTTTTAATTGGCCAACTTTCCCAAAGTCAGCAGATGACAAAATACATAATACATACACATAAGGACAAATTTCCTCTTCTGGGTGTAATTATTTATGTAAATTAAAATAATAAATAATGCTGGACAATCCACACAGCATCATCTAGCCCCAAGCTAAGCAGAGCTTGTGTTATGGTACTAGATGACTGATATACTTAATAGATAGATATTTTAACCAAACATAGAAAACACAAAATTTAGGTGATACAAACACTTGATTCTATATGATCCAGGATGATAGAGCCCTTGTTCGAAACAAGATTCAATTCGGTTCTATTTTTCTAAAGCAATCGCTTCACTATAACAATCGTATCATCGCAGGTGCAGATTGACTTAACAGAATTGGATCCCGGGTTTTGTTGTTATGTTATTTGATCCCGTTTTGAATATTCATCAGCAATATAGATTCTATAGATGCTGAGCACACAATAAGTATCGAGAGAGGAGGAAGCCACTGTTAAAATACTAATATGTATTTTACTCTTGCCTAATCTATACTTATAATAAAACTGTAACAGGTCCAATTCTGTACATTGAAGATATTTTGAAAATTTTTTTTGGAGGGCACCCTATTATCGATACTCAAGCCAAAACTGTAATTTTTTTCATTCATGTCTGTCTGTCTGTCTGTCTTTATCGTAAACGCGCATCACGCCGTAACTACTTGACGGATTGAAATGAAACTCGGCATGATTATAGGTCATATTACGAGGAAGGACATAGCATACTTTTTATCCCGGAATTCAGTAAGGTTCTCATGGGAGAGGGTATGAAAGTAAAATTCCTTTACCGCGCATCACGCCGAAACTGCTGAATGAGTTGGAATGAAACTCGGGACGATTTGAGTTCATAGTACAAGAAAGGGCATGGGATACTTTTTATCCCGGAATTTGGTAAGGTTCCCCTAGGAGAGAGGGTGAAAGAGAAATACTTTAACCACGCATCACGACGGAATTGAATGAATTCGAATGGAACTCGGGACGATTGGACATGGGATACATTTTATCCCGGAATTCAGTTTGGTTCCCCTGGGCTATACGGGTTTTCAAAAATTTCTCACAACATCTGAACGATGCAGTGAGAAATTTTTGAAAACCCGTATAGCCCAGGGGAAACAAACTGAATTGAACTGATAAACGCGAAAGTTTGTAAGTATGAATGGATAGATGGATGGATGTTTGTTACTCTTTCACGCAAAAACTGCTGAACAGATCTGGATGAAATTTGGCACAGAGATAGATTATAAGCTGGAATAAGAAATAGGTTTCATTTTATCCCGAAAATCCCACGGGAAAGGGAATTACGCAAGTAAAATCGCGAGTCCTCGAAATACTAATCATGCGCAGACGAAGTCGCGGGCACCAGCTAGTAATAAATAATAAATAAATGTATAATGTTGGACAATCCACACAGCATCATCTAGCCCCAAGTAAGCAGAGCATGTGTTATGGGTACTAGACGACTGATATTTTCAATATGTCACATAGATAGATATTTTCATTATACATAGAAAACAACCAGGACCCCGGAAAAAATATTGGAGATCGTACAAACATTTGTCACGAGGGGGGAATCGAACAAGCAACCTTATAATAAAATTGTCTACCGTGTTATACTTTAATGATATATTTAGAGAACCCTAGTGTCTACGTAAACTTAATTTAGGATTTAAGACACTACATAATATTCAAAATATGTATTTCTTTTTGTCAATAAAATAAATTCTAATTGGCAATTCAGATCTACTACAGATCTATTTTACCTTTAGTTTCGCTCGTAAAACAAGCGCCCGCATCGGATTTATCGGGTAACAGAATGCAATACAAAAATACGGGCTCCCCGAGTGAGAAGTTAACTTCGCAGGGGATTACTTGGGGAGTTCCAAGTTCCAACATACAGGGTTTCTTATTATCAAAGTTCAAGTTAGACTTAATCTCAGGTTACTCGATGCTAATGCTTACGTGCGGAAACTTTTGAGACTAGATGTACCTGTAAGTTTGGGATGAAGAATATTTCTTCACTTTATTTAAAACATGGTGTTTTTAACATTTAAACATGACTTTTCATCAGTCTATAATTGAATTACGCGGGTGAAACCGCGAAGCGCTGCTAGTCACGCATATGATTTTTGTCGTGTATTGGCGTCTTTCTGAATACGTGCAAGACAAATCCGTGACAAACATATTTGAGCGAGATACACATTGTATTACATAAATTGACATAGGTTCTGGTGTTTATCAGTCAACATAGATTCCAAAAAAAAAAAAAAAATTAGGCGTCAAGAATTTGAATCGATTGAATTAAATGTGTGTTTAAGCTTCTATTTCAAATACTACCACCGGGATCTAAAGAGCCCATCAAGCCTCACTTCTGGGGAAAGAGAAGTTTCTTTCTCTTTTACTCTTGTCATAGTTTAACCTGGGCTTATCTTGCGTCCACTATTATCTTTGTGATTGACTTAGCCCGCGTGTATTCGGTCTTTACTGAACCCTTTAGATAATGACTTAGCATAATGAATAGTCAAGGTCCTTTTTAGTTGCTTTTTGTTTTTGTTAGATAATTGTTATATGTCATCTAAACTTCTTGTGCCTTTGGACAGGCTCTCTGTTATCCTATAATACAGGCAACATAGACCTAGCGTGAAGCAAATGGGTTTCTCTATTGGTGCAATATGACTGTTATATGTGCAACAAAACCTTACTAATGTATCTTTGAAATGCATTTTTATAACTGTACATACTTAGAATTCACGAAATTATTTGTATCTTATCTTTACATACCTCCATTTAAACAAATAAGCTGATCTTCGACATCACAGGTACATTCCGACTCAACCCTTGCACTGACGCCGACAAAACTCGTGGTATTCGTGTAAACAGACAGCGGTACGTTATTCTTCATCAGGACGTTCCTGCAGGAATCTTCACATTGCTCCTTTTCTATAAGACATTCGTCTATCTTTACCATGTAGATTTTGGCGTCAAGTTCTTCTTCCAACTGAAAAGGAATATAATGATTAGGATATTGAATATGACAAATGTAAGAATGGAATAGGGATAAACCCATGAATGATCCTTGTACTACACCACATTTGATTACCTATAATTTATTTATTTATTTATTTATTTATGTTTAACAAAATCCACAGCCCTTAATTAATATAACTTTGTATAAAAGCTAATTATCTAAACTTATTATCTAAACTTACTTAAAGCTAATTATCTAAACTTACGGCCAAAAAAAAAGGATTTACATTTTATAAGATATTTTTATAAGAGAGACAGTCAGACGATTCCTAGATAGTTATAAATAAAGTAATGAAGGTACATTCTTTAACTTAATACTTTTTATAATAAATCTTATATGTTATAATTACAAAACTATATCTACTTAATACAAAAACTTATTCTACTTATAACTACGTAACTTAAGTTTAGTGTATAAGCATCCTCGTCCTCCATTAATCTACTAATTTCATTTTTAAATATTCTCTTGCTACTGTGAAAAATATCTACTTTATTAAACTCTTTGTTATAACTTATCTGTAATAAAGTCACTTGATTACTAGGTAGATGTAACCTTAAAGAAAGCAGCCTAAAAAATGGTAGCTTCAGTAATCGTAACCTATCCTACGTCCAGAAAAGTAATGTTCGTGTTAGTAAAAATGTCAATATGAAAAAATCAAATCAAAATCCCTCGATATTTAGCAAACGAGGACACAGAAAAATCAAAGGTAAAGGCACTCGGAATCTGTAAGAAATGTGAACCATTTGTTGTAGTCGTAAACTTGCCTATAAACACCGTAACAAACGCCCTACCGTTACAAAAGGTCAACCCATTCAAGAGCACTTAAACCAAATCTCGAAAATCAATAACTAACTGCTAAGTCCCAAACTAAATAGTTTCAAGTTGGAAATAATCTGTGGCTTCCCAATAATTTGCGGTGCAAACTTTCCCATAGTTACGGATTTACTACAATGAACACCCGAGGCAAATTAGAAAATAAATTGGACATTTTCCACGAATGTTTCTGACTTGTTGATGGCGAAATAGATGTAACTTCAGGTTTCAGGTGGATTGTAAGGATGGTCATAAAAAACTTGATTACGTCGTTTTATAGGCTGGCAATCTGTGCGAAAAATGGAAATGGAACGTATTGATCAAAGTAATCCTGATTTTATTATTAGACATTCCCAAAATTTAGTAAGAATCAAGTACATTTACATATATATAAACATTTACTTCAAAAAATTACTATTAGTTACTATTAATTACTATTTAGTATTTTTACTTTTTATGATTCTGATGAATAATCATTTGATTTTATTCATTGATTCATTTATTGCAATGTTTTTGATCCACAACATCAATAAATACTTTGATGTGTCTTTATTTCCCCAAAGAAATAACGTCATTCAGTTTTATTCCTTCTGAAAAATACAGAGCTGCTCTCGATATAAAACAACAAGCTTGCAACAGCAGACAATATTTATTACTCGTTGAAAAATCATTTTGTTTACATCGGACATTGAGTAAATAGGTCTGTTCGGCTAACAAAGCGGGCGATACTGCAATGGATATTATGTACGGACATTACGATTGAACGTTTTTATATTTTTGTATGTCGGTTTGAGAACATTGGAATATTTCGGCTATAATTTATTCAGATTGATTGGGGTAGTGAAATAACAATGAATATAACCCATTTTTTCAAGAGGTTCTTTTTCGTTGTAAAATGAATTGTTTGAAGATTTTGCGTTTTTAACAACCCTTTATACATTGTGAGGTAGTTACAAACAAATCTGTAAGCTACTGCTTGGTTGCTTTGAAGGTAGTTAAACGCGTGCTTTAGAGTTCAAAATCGCTACATCCAGATTCTAGACGACTAACCAAGTCAGAGGCTTACAGTGTGACCGGCCGGCATCGTAACTTTCATACGTTTGTTCTCATGTCTACAATCTTGCAGTGCGACCGTTACCTAAGCTTGGCCTGGATCCGTTCAAATTTCCGAGCGCCTTCTTGTTTCCGCTCATAATTATATTACATCCTTACTAATATTATAGAGCGAAAGTAAGTATCGTTGATTGTATGTATGTTTTTATCTCATTAAAACGACTAAACAGATCGTGCTGAAATTTGGAAGACGTAGTTTAGTAGAATTTTCATCAGCCAGCCTTCAAATAGCCTCGAGACATTTCCATAGAAAATACGCGTGAACGCTAGCAAAAGTATTTTAAAGTATTTTATACATTATTTTATACATTTCTAGTATTTTATACATTTTCTTACCTTTTCTTGTATCCCAATTACCATACTATCCAGTTTCTCTGGCGGATAGTAAGGAGATCCGTGAGCTGAGAACCTCACATCCAGAAAAACATCTTTGACGGTAGTTTTACCGAAGACTGTGAATACATCGACGTTCTCCATCGACGTGTTGTAAAGGAGTGAGAGAGTGCGGTGTAGCTTGTCCTTCTTGCTTGTGCCCTGTTGGAAAGAGATGGAGTTTTATTGGATAGATTCGTTTGAAATCACAACGTTTATTATCGATAGGCTTTTTACTTCTGGAGACTTTCTTTGTCTTTTGAGTACTGTTATTGTAAAACCTGTTATTGCATATACATGTATATGTCGTAGGATAATTTGATACTTCGAATCTTCGCGAAAATCCTAGGGGTTTTGCGAAAACGCGGATAATTAGACATAGGCGAAAAATTATCAAATCTTACTGGACAAAGTCAGGATTTTTGCGAAAATACTCGTTACTATAGCAATATTGCGAAACGAAACGCTGGCTGTTATGAAATAAGAACGCTGATTGGTCGGTCAGCGCGTTCAATAAGAGATCGTCTCTGATTGGTTGACGTCTTAAATGTCAATCATTTGTTGCCGCACGTTATTTGTTTACGTTTGTGTCTGAGTTAAATTGCAGAAGTGTTTTGTTTTTTATCGTAAATAGTGTACCTACTTGGACTTAAATAAAGTGGTAAATAAAAGTGCTACACGGATGTACATAGTGTCATATATAATAAAAGTCTTAGTCAACCACTCAACAACAACATTGCTTTCGAGATTGGTTTAGCGGTGTTTTGTTTGTCATTGTGTTAAAAGTGGACTATAAAATTGGACTTGAACTAAGAAACGGTGTGAATAGGAGGTTTGGTTTTCATATAATTATGACAGATTCGACAGAGAATGATGTTCAACCTTCAGCAGAATCGGAGAATTTGGAGGTTATCTCCGATAAAGACAAATTTTACATAGAGTTAAGAAAGTTTTACGATAATAGAGTTGACGGTACAACTAAACCAGAATGGACTAAAGAACGCGTAAATGCTGTAATAAATTCAATTGAACAATTTAACACTGCGAGTGTACTTAAGCAACCAAAAACACAACAACAGTATAGAAATGCAAAAAAATACGACGTGATGAGTGTAGGTGAAGAAAAACTTCTGATACTGAGGAGAAAGGATCTTAACTCTCCTGTTGTACAAGTACCTTCAACAGATATGTACTATGATATTCTTCTGCAGGCGCACATATCAACTGGGCATGGAGGACGCGACAAACTGATATATAACCTAAAGCAACAATATGTGATACCGGTACCGATTATAATATTGTTCCTCAACTTGTGTAAGATCTGTCTGAATAAAAAAAGTTGCCCAAAAACAGGAATTGTTGTACGCCCCATTATTTCTCAAGACTTTAACAAACGTGGGCAGGTAGATTTAATTGATCTCCAGTCAACTCCTAGCCACAATTACAAATGGATTTTAAACTATCAAGACCACCTCACTAAGTTCTGCTTTCTCAGACCTTTAACCAGTAAAAAAGCAACTGAAGTAGCCATGGCTCTTTTAAAAATATTCTTAGAAGTGGGTGCGCCAATGATTTTACAGAGTGATAATGGCAAGGAATTTACTGCCAGCATAATAAAAGAGCTAATCACATTGTGGCCTGCATGCAAGTTAGTGAATGGACGTCCCCGACATCCTCAAAGTCAAGGTTTGTTTGCAAGTTTTGCACTATCCCGCTTACCGCTATGCATTTTTCTTTCACCCAAAGGTTACCTGGTAGAGATTGCTACCTTAGCAAGAAGGCCACCTATGTTGTACTGTCTTTTGTTGTTATCTGTTGTTTTGTATTTTTTTTTATGTGCAATAAAGTATTTTTCTCTTTTTTAGGTTCGGTAGAAAGGTGCAATCAGGATGTTGAGAACATGTTGCGTTCCTGGATGTCCGACAATAACTCAACTGAATGGTCACTGGGATGCTATTTCGTTCAGTTCCAGAAAAATTCTTCGCATCATCGCACAATAGGACGTTCACCATACAAAGCCTTGTTTGGTCACGATCCTGTAATTGGCCTGTCTTCAACTTATTTGCCTAGAGATACATTGTCAAAATTAGAAAATGAAGAAGACTTACAACAGGTTTTAATTAATGAAAATCCTCCTCGCACTGAAGATATTCAAGACGAGCGTAATGCAGGTTGTAGAAATGAATCCAAAGTTGAAAATGCAATCCTTTCCTATGAGCAGCTTTCTAACGAAACCACAAATCAGTATGTTTCCACTGATCAAAAAATGACTATCCGAACACAAACTTCAACACAATCTACCCCTCTTTCATCTATGACACAATATAAAAAAGAAGAAATGATTATCGATCTGAGTAATAAAGCGAACAAATTTGTAGTAGCCGCCGATTCTGCAAATAACATTACAATTTTAGAAGATGTAATAATTGTCCCAGCAAGTACAACAAAAACGATCTGTCTTGATAACAATATCGCTATAAATGACACAAATTCCCACACAAATGTACAACAACAACATTCCAATAATATTGTTGCTACTGAAGTTAAATGTTGTATTTGCCAAATTACCACATCCGATTCACTCAAATGTTCAAAATGCCAACAAGTGATTCACGGCGCATGTGGAGTGTCTGAAGTTAGAGAAGGTAGTAGTTCTTCTAATGTTAAATGTAACTTATGCTGGCAAGAAGATTCTATTAAGAAAGGAAGAACAAGTTCGCATGAAAATTTAAAAAGAGCAGCTGCGACTATGTGTACTACATCCAACAAAAAATTTAAAGAAATAGATGTAGGTGCTACAATTTTAGTTGATGTTCCGAAGTACGATCGTGCACCCTTAGATAACAAAAACATTACAGGACGAGTAATTGATAAGAAGAATGGTTTGTTTCAAGTTGGTACCTCCGTTGGTATAATTAAAGATTGGCTACCAAGAAACGCACTTCAAATATCTCCAGGAGCTCAATTTACCGGCCCCGTTCCCGAGGTAGTATTACCTATTCGTGGTATTTCCTCACAACTATCACCATTCGGCGGACAAGGGTATAAGCAATGTCATTGCAAGAAATCAAGCAAACAATGTTCCTCAAATAAGTGTGCTTGTAAAAAGCACGGTTTGCTTTGTAATTTCAAATGTCATAAATCTTTGAATTGTTGTAACAAGTAAAGTCTTACTAATAATTTCATATTACTATTTACTAAACGCAGCTGTGCTTGCATTGCAACTCCAATGTTACAGGTCCATGCAACTCAGCGTAAGTTTCACATTAGTGACGTATTTAATTATCTTTTGTTCTGTGATTATTCGCTTTTCAAATTTTTTTTCTAGTTATCTTTTAATTTTTGCTTACTATTAACAAAATAAAAATAAATATATATATTAAGCATTATGTCATGTTATAAATACATAATTGTGTTTAGGTCTTTGAATAAGTCTATTTTTTCCTATTTTTGCTAATTCAATAATAATTTGTTGTAGTTATTTTGTTCACTATAAGTGAACCAGAATGTGATAATAATTTTGCCTCAATATATCTTAAGTTTAGCTGTATAAGAGAAGAGAAGGCTGATGAATGAGTGATTTTATCTCAAGACTTTAATTCACAAGACTGATCAATTCCATTGTTGCACTATTAAACTAATTGTTTACCTAACCAGTTTCATCCAATTTATGGATTACACCCTAAAATTTGATCATTTTTTTTACTACGACTGAGATCTCCTATTGTCTGTAGAAAACAACATACATACTAAAATTTTCAATAAAAAGTTTATAAAAATCAATTTAGTGATTTTCCTTTCTCACCTATTCTAAACCTTCATAACTCTATGATACAATACTTGAAGTTAATCATCGGCAAACTAGGAACCAATTAGAAGTCAGCCAGCAAAATTGTAGCCAATCAGTGTTGAGCACATCAAATCTTACTAGAACGACGAGTATTTTCGCAAAAATCCTGACTTTGTCCAGTAAGATTTGATAATTTTTCGCCTATGTCTAATTATCCGCGTTTTCGCAAAACCCCTAGGATTTTTGCGAAGATTCGAAGTATCAAATTATCCTACGACATATACATTATATTATTGCCTAGGCATAACTGTATTTAACTGCAGTAAGTATTTTAATAAGAAGAACATCCAAACAGTGTGTACGATAGAATGTAAGTGATAGAACTTTTATGCTATTTATATGTTATTTTACAATAAAATTCAACTATTTTTCGGTTCCATTGCTTGTTCTTGCTGGAATTCAGTTAAACTCAAATGAAACTAAATAATGCTGAAAAATTCACTCATCATCATTATCTCCAAAAGCGAAGCAGAGCTTGTGTTATGGGTAGGTATTATAGCGGGTATACTTAATACAATACATTTCGTTGATAGATATGTTTACTATACATTGAAAAAACTAATCATAACTTTGAAAGAACACCTGTCTGTTTCAAGGCAGGAATCGAACCAGTGGCGGATCTTTATCCGCAGCGCTACATACGTCGTCTCAACAAACGGCTAACAAAATCTACTCATAACAACCTAGTTATAACTTCAGCTATAACAAATGCATGTTTGTTTCTTTCCCCTCCAATTACACTGGCACTAACTCGTTAAACACCCTGAATGGGTCCCATGATGAAACTAACCGGCATAATACAGAGGCCTCTCGTTAGGTCGTGTTACTTGATTAATTTCTGCGGGGAATGCAATGTTGGGCTGATGTCAAATTTAGTCGGGTTATTTGGGTTTCAATTTTGCTTCCTAATTCTGCTTGCATAAACAAACAAAAAGGAAACCATCAAGTTATGAATTGAAAATTATAAAACTACTTGATTTATTCCCCGCTTTTTACTTGTTTTGATAAATTGAGGCCTTTTTTGTAAGGTTTTGTAATTTTTTTTTCTTTTTAGCTAGACACTCTTCCGGAGCTAAATCAAGTCATTTTATACCTCATTCATCAAAGATATAATTATATTTTTCATATTCATTTTGCTGTTTTGTTCTCCAGTATACATATAACAACATAATAAAGTAGTGAAATATACCTATACATATATCACTTTTAAAAAACAATACTTAAGTAAATCATGAAACTATGGCTTCGAACAAACTTGAGCAAGCTTTACCCAATAACCATTGATTGGGTAATTGAAAACTTTTAAGAAGAAACTCACGCAAAAGTAAAAGTTTTAAGAGCAATTCAGGAAGTTTTCTTTCACTTCCGGTTTTATATAATGTTTAGTTTGTAATAGTCTTCTCAAATAAATAACTGTAGCTTGCGTAACATTTCCTTCAATTGATTACTGAACTACTTTACGTAGGTATTTGTATCGTGGTATCAAGGGAAAAGTATAAGTAGCGAGTAATTGAATAAACTAGCCCTTAGGTCTTGAGTTAGGAGAACCGAATTTCCTGGTTTTCAAATTCTATCAGAACGTCTGGTTGAAGCGATATGGGCCTTGATTATCTAGCGCAGCGCATCAGCAAGCCACGAAGCGTTTTGGGTCGCTTCCGATTAGAATTGAGTTCTACCTATAAGTTATTCGTAGTATTCTGCAGAACACAGAATGCACGTGTTTTTAATTCCTAGCAGCTGCAAGGGTAGGTGACGAATTATAAACGCCGCGTCTTCAAGGGTGAACACATAAGAGGCGATCACAATATGCCTATCATGGCCGCAGTGACATAAAAGCCAACTTGGACAAATAAAAAGAATTAAGGCTTGTTTCACCATCGAAAAGTAAGTTCCTATTAATTTACTTGATAGAAAACAATATTGTCGTCGCCTACTGACAACTTTAATACGAAAGAGACAGCACCATATATACCTGTCAGTTAATTTAACGGGAACTTACTTGACTGTTGTGAAACAGGCCCGTACAGTGACAACTTGCCTAGCAATACATTGACATCGAGTAAATGCTGTATGTAATGCTTTGGTACTTAGTATGCATACACTACTAGTACTTACATCGGCCTCAGGAACAATAAACTCCTCAGCAGTAACGTTCACGAATCTGATAGACCCTGACTTGTCGACTGCTTCTTCAGGAATCTCCTTGATGGTGACGTTTACTGTTGCTTCTACCCAGTGGAAAGGCACAACTGGCTCATTTTCTTCTGTCACCTAGAACATTACATTATATTTAGTAGTAGTAGATGGTGCTGTGTGGATTGTACAGAATTATTTATTACTAGCTGCGCCCCGCGGCCTCATCCGCGTAATTCTCATTCCCGAGGGAGTTCCGGGATAAAATATAGCCTATGTGTTATTCCAGACTATAATCTATCACTGTGCCAAAATTTCAGCCAGATCCATTCAGTAGTTTTTGCGTGAAAGAGTAACAAACATCCATACTTACAAACTTTCGCGTTTATAATATTAATAGGATAAGAATATATTTATTTATTTAGTTATTGGTCAACATATTTTGTTGTGAAGGGACGTCTCTATATGAGTCTCACGCCGAGATACGAAATAATTGCTTGATACAGAAAATACTACGTAGAAACTAAAACCTGACCTTTTCACCTAGAAGTGGTGAGAGAAATTCGTATTTAGATTGAAGTTATAATTTCGGAGACGAGGACGAATACATGCTACGTAGACCGAAGCCATGTTTTGAGTGAAATGATATGGTTGCCTAAAATGATTTAAATTATTCCCTTATGATTACGAAAAAATTATATTAAAAGGTTATGTACAATGTGTTAAGAGAACTAGTCATTCAAAAGTTACCCATGGCGGATGTCATTTGTAATTTTTATTGGATTTCAAGTGCTAATAACGTACCATATTTTTTCAAATAACGAAAGTTATAAATCAAAATTTAGTAAAGGTACTTAGATTTTCAGAAAAAAAAACTAATGTAATTATTATTCATATCTTTCGGTTAAGATAAAATGCAAATAGTGTCTGCCGTCTGTATGATAGAGGTTTGGCACGGTATTCACTAACCATAAAACCACAGACTTTAAAGTTTAAACTAACTGAAGCCAACCTGTCGGAAAATCCAATAAAAACGTCCCATATTTTTTTAGAACAACGAAACTTGTATAAAATTGTATCGCGCCGTGCGAAATATGAGTATAGTAAACTGTCACAAGCAGTAACGACTTGCAATTTAGATACGTATCTAAACTAAAGGCTCGCATAGGCCTGTGCGACATTTTGCAGAATTATACCGCTCCTACGCGTTTATTTACTTTGAATTAATAATGCAAAACTAGACTCTGTTTCTTTTAAATAATACACTCAAGCTTTAGGTATGTTGACGGAAATGTGGTATTAAATTACGGGCTGGTTATACCTACTTTTATTGATTTTTTGTTTTTGCTGAAGGAAAATATCGTAAGGAAGGGCACGTAATAAATTCAAAAGCATGACATCTGCCAGAATTCACACTGGGTACGTGAATTATGAGCAGTTACGGAAATACGTTCACGGCTTAGAAGCTGACCACTTTCTTCGTGCGTAGGATAAGCTTATTCTTTTTATTTGTTGACAAAATTGTAAAACTTTATATAAAATCAAACTAAAAAAAAATCAAGAAGAAACAAGAATTTATTTTTTAACTGAATTCAAAGAGAGAAGGAGGTTCTCGTTCAACTGTTTTTTTTCAAGTGTCTGAAGCTTTTTCTTCCCAATTTTGATTATTCTTTTGATTTTTTATTTGAAACCTATATAAATATGCCTAAGATCTGACCATTACTTATGAGTTATCTTTAACAACAGGTATTTTGTTAACTTCGACAACATTGACAGTGTTTTAATTATAAGTCAGTTTATCGTTTTTTAAAACACACCAAATTATTGTATTAAGTATATAATTTTTGGTAACAAATAATATTGACGATCGGTCGGCTTTATCATCATCATTAACCTATATTACTCCACTGCTGGATAAAGGCCTCTCCTAATGAGCGCCATAGCACCCTGTCTTCAGCTTGTCGCATCCAGCATCTACCACCAGATAAGGCTAGGGTGCTGATAAAATATTTTGAGCTGAAGATAAAGAGGTTGATCTTTTAAAATACTCACATTGAACCTCAGCAAGTAGGTTCCATTAGGTGTTCCCTCCTTCATGGTGATCATGCCAGTGTTGCTATGCACGTCGAAGAACGGACTCCTCTGTTCGTAGGAGGGAAGCCACATGAACCTCTTGTCTGGAAGGTCCCAGTCGTCAGGGTCGTCTACGAAGACTCTACCAATCTCTGTGTCTGGTGCTTCACCCTGTAAAGGACAATATAATTTATATATATATGTAATTGCGAAAATTCCTATATGTGGAAACTTGTAATTAGCCTTCAGCAATATAACATACATACTTCTTGCATGTATATATGTTAGAATAATCAAACACTATATAGTATAAGCCTAGCTGTAAGTTTTCTTAAAAGTAAAAAAAAAATATCATCAAAATCGTCATCAAAGGGTTTGTATTAGATATGAGCGCCGATAGCCAATCCCACGGCGCGGCGTGACTTGAAAATTTGGACGGCGGCGGCGGCGCGCCGCGGCGCGTCCTCCGAGAAATGAGAATTTTATAAAGGAGAAAATAAAGAGCCAAAATCACAATAAAAAGCCTTATATTATTAGAAGAATCAACGTTTTTATTTATTTTTATGAAGTTAACAAAATGATGTGTTCCAAACACAAATTAAAAAAAAACCACAATATTTACATTTTATTTTTATTTTATTTTTACAAGGTTAGTAGGTCATATTTCTAAAGTTATAGAATCAGACCCAATAAAAGAATAATAAATATATCTCCAAAATAATATCGTTCACTCCTCAACAAATTCTCTGCAGAAGACATAATTATCGTTGATAAACACAATCCTATTCAATCTCAATGGATTTAATCGTGAACGTTTCTCCGTTATCACGAGTCCAGCTGTAGAGAAAACACGTTCGCTGGGCGTGCTGGAAGCTGGGACGTTCAAAATTGAACGTGCAAGAGAATATAACGATGGCATACAAGTTTTTCGGTCTTTCCAGTAGGTACAAAAGAACGTCACCACCGTAAGCCTCCAAGATCTTTAGGACGCGCTGTGCTGAAATACTTCCAGCATTCATTCTCCACCGCAGCCTCACCGTCGTCGTCGTCGTCGCTTTGAACGGCACTATGTTTTCGGGCCAAATCCAAAAGAAAATTTGAAGAACTGTGGGCAGAACTTGGTCCAGCGGTAGTGGAATCAACAGTTTGGTTTTTAAGAATGTCATCTGCTGTCGAACGTTTTCTGAGTAATGATGATAAGAATGAGACAAAAAAAAGAAAATCGCGGTGAGCCACGACGGCGCGTCGTTTGTTCCATTCGGCGACGACGCGCTGCCTTGCACTCGCGGCGACGAGGGCGCGCCGGCGCGGCGCTCATATCTAGTTTGTATATAGATTCAAATTTATTTTTCCGCTGTTTTATTTCCCAGTAGGTGTAACCGTATCTTGAGTAAGTATATTGAGTTTACCCTGTATATGATTAATACCCAAACTCGAAATAACTCTGAATCCACACTTCATATTGTGATGGGTTTTAGAATAACCTATTAATAGCCGACTAACAAGGTTTCCGAAAGGGTGTGTTATGAAATGAATTTGGAATATTAAAAAGCTTATACAGGATGTCATATAGCATGTGAACTAGGACGAAAGAAGGTTATTTTGGACTCAGAGGGTATCAGATTCTGAAATACGATTTTATTATTTCCGGATATATTTTTTAATATTTTTGAAAAAAGTTAAGATTAGTATCCTATTGTACTCACATCCTTAGATATTTTAAAACAAAAACGTAGGTAATACGCATTAAAGAACAAGATAATCAAAAGAAGATAAAAAATGTTTTTTTTATATCTCAAAACCTAGGTACGCCCTAGGTTTTGAGATATAAAAAAAAGCATTTTTTCAAATATTTCTAAATCTAAAGTTTTTCCTTCGGGATCTATAATCACTCCCTTTCGATTATCTCTATCTATCACATACTCACATGTAACGTGGCACCCTGTATCTTGAATAATAATCATTTTGTACTCATGTCAGTGAATTCATTGTAAATCAAATTCGCTTTTATCGAGAAAGTTTGAAAGGGTATTATTAATTTTAGTAGGTATGGTTATAGGTAAAGGAAACGGGTATTTCGTTTTAAATACCTTTTTAAGTTGAATATGAGTTTTGTTTCATTTATTTTCAACAACTTTAAGTATAAATTTTAGGTAGGTACATACGCAGTATTTTATAATAATGTTAATTTTAGTAACTAGGTATAAATAGTAAAAGACGATAAAAGAAAACTCAGTGTTTTTTACTAAACTTCATTTGTTTAAAATCGGAAATATAGACGCTAAGTGTGAACATAAAACACACATACATACGAATATACATAGGTACAAAGTTTTCGACCCTCTTCTGATGACAGTCTTAATTGAAAACTTGAAACTATTCGGGTTCACGCTTTTTGAATGTGAAAAGCGAGTTGCATATCGTGGGCGTATAGCAAAAAGTCGCGAACTAGGTCATTTGGTGTTTTGAGTCATGAAGGTTCAAAGTTTTTCAAAAGAAAACAGAACAAAGGCAACTTACGTTTTCACCTTACATCCCAACTAAAATAGATTTAAACTAAATACAATATAAATGTTTTTAAACCGCCAAATGAGCCGTTCATTCAAAACATGACAGCGCTGTCGGTTGTTAAATGTCACCAAAAAGGATTTGAAACGTTAAAACTTTTTGATCCAGAATAAATGCCCGAACTTTCCATCGAGGCCTGCTCTAAATCAGTCAGTGACAAATCAATTATCCCGTGGTCGCAAGTTGGGTTAAGTTGGGACGTTGGTACATTGGGACATAAGCCAGGCTTATCCTAAGCCGTCGTTAAAACGAGTGAACAGTAGGACTGTTAGAAAGTTGTTTGAAATAGTAACAGCGTTGGATCTTTTTAATGTGCTGGATTCACACAGATTTGTATCTGGAACTGATCTCAAACTATTTATTTGAATTTTTTTGTTGTGATGTATTTTATTTGCTACCTAATACATATTAACCGATACTCATACGATGTAAGGGTTTTGCCATAATCACCGCTTGGCAGGGGAAAAGGGATCGCAGTAGAGGTTTTATATTTATACTATGTAGTGATGATAACATTTGTTTCAGAACATAAAATGAACCCACAGGTTATTTATAAATAAACTAGCGATCCCCCGGCTTCGCACGGTATAATTATACGTATAAACCTTCCTATTGAATCACTCTATCTACTAAAAAACCGCATCAAAATTCGTTGCGTATTTTTAAAGATTTAAGCATATATAAGGACAGAAAAAGCAACTTAATTTTATACTATGTAGCGATTATTAGTCAATATCTTGTAAAGACAAGAATTTGCTGAAACTGGGTCAGCAATACTCCACAGGTAAGATAACAAGCAAACCTAATAAGAAACGAAATACCCGAATAACGCTTACTGTTAAAACCACCTATAGGTAAAACTAACACATAAAGAGCCCCACTATCGCCGACGCACAGAGTAAACTTTATCCCATCGTAACTTAGAAATCAGAGCAGCACGGGATTAGAATGAAACGGTAAGCAAGGTTGTATCGTCTTTAGCTTTCACAACAGCTTTTTCTTTTTATTGTTTTTTAGATATTTGTTGTTTCAAACATGGTCGAGTGATAGGACGATATACATATAATCTGCTCATAATTCTCTACGTTCTAGCATAAAATGATCTATCATTTAAGACAGTCTTTATGGGTCATATTTATTATTACATATTTATTTATGAACTCGTGTTAATTTATGAAATAACATCTTTATTAACAACGAAAATTACAAGCAAAGGAATAGAAAAATTACAACTAGTATTTACAATTGAAACCATTGAGCTAACCGCAGACGGTTGCAAACAGTCTAAAGGTAGCTCAATTGATCCATGTCAATACCAGTCGGAAGCGTCCCCAAGACACTGGCTGCATTACCACGCTGTATGGCAATGCTGATGCGTGTTAATTTGATATCATGACGGAGAACTTCATTGAAAAATTATTTGCAAGACACAACAATATCTAGCCGAAAAGTAAGAAGAATTTTTGTCCATTGTCTATTCGCCTAGTTATAAGACAAAACCTTTTTAATAAAATAAAATTATTATCATAATATTAAAACCTATATTATTTTATCTAATCATAAAACAAGCTCTGCTTAGCTTGTGACTAGGCAATATTGAAAGGTCATGATCATTTAGTTTTGTAAAAAATCATCTTATTACCGATTTGGAAATATTTAATACGGCTGAGTTCTTTTAAAAACATTATCATAGCCTTAATTTGTATGAAAAGCTAGCAATAAGCTTGTTTTTCCATACATTGGCGACAAATAGCAGCTCAACCGAACTAACTGTACATTAATTCATTGTGGTAATAATAAAAACTGCTTTCCCGCCATAATCCTCGTTTATACGATACTAAAACAGCTATCATTAAGGTTGAAAATTAACATTTTAATAGCGATATATTAATATAAAACACGGGAATTATCGTTAGGGTTTATGGATGGTATCGAATCTATATTGACTTAATTATTTAGCGAAGAGCATTCGATAAGACCCTGATAATAATTTTGTAGCGATGTCGTCGAAATCCCATTTAAATAAGGTTTTAAAGAAGTAAATCTACGAAGATTTCAACAGACATTTCTGATTTATGTCTCATCGACGTCATACATATTTTCCTAGTTTCAGCAAACTTGAGCTTATTTTTTTACATATTTTTTTTTTATGTCTGCAGCATCATCAACTTCCACTGCTGGATATTGTTTTTTATGTATTTTTTATGTATAATTTACCAACATCTATGCACCCCATTGTTGAAAATAAATATTTTGGATTTTAAATGGTTCTCAGAAGCTTTCTAGTCTTGAATGAAAGTTTCACAATTTTGAAATTAGCTTGTTTGTATATGTACAAAACACTTTTAAACTCAAATAACAAAATAAAAATAGGTGTCTATATTTTCACACAGCAGCATCTATCTCCAAATTAAGCAGAGAATACGCTATAGCAACTTTTAGTTACTAACATGCAAACACTTGCGCAAAATATCATTTAAAATCGTTTAAAATAAAAACACGCTTCAAAATCCTTGCTTAAACGATGTGTAAAGCTCAGCATAAAAACAATATAATACAATAACATAACATATATAACAATATAATATGTAAGTATTAAAGAAATATACCGTAACATAAAAGAGTTAAAGGTAAAGAATATAGAGAGGGTTTTGAATAAAGTAATTAATGAAGTTATTAGTTTTAAAAAGCTGGTGATTTACAAAAAATTATACACCTTTGGGATCAATATATCTACATCTGAAAAACCACGTGAAGGTCAAGAATAGTTTGAATTTATAGTGTCCAGTAAAAATTTACTACTTATAATGTACCTACAAGTTAACAAAGCCCAGAAACAAGACAGAATTAAAGCGAGTTTTTTGAAAATAAAATGTGGACAAGACAAGACTTGGTTCCCAGTTTAACAATACCTGATATCTACATGAAAAATCGTAAAGTTTATGATTCTACGAACGTCGAGCTCCACTTTTCACGGTCTTTAACGACTCTGAATACAAATTGTAATGAAAATGCGAGTAAACGACTCAAAGACAGTCAACGAAAAGCTGTGATCTAAATATTTTATGGAGACATTATTTATGTTCATAGTTCTCTGTAGTTTGAGCGGTAAAGGAGGGGGTAAGTAAGTGATGTTTTGTGGCTGAACATGTTTTTATTGGTATACTTATTATTAAAATTTTTGTTGTGATTGTTACTCATTTTCACCACAAATCAAAATATTTGGAGATTAATTTGATGTTTGAGGACAAAATGTTGAAATTTATTTGTAATGTCCAGGTCCAAGACATATTTTGTAACGTTGCACGTACATGTTATTTATTTTTAATATTAAGTACACTTATAACTATCCTAAAAATACATTTTTTAATATTTAAATTAATTTTCTTAAAGCGTCTATTTAATACTGGGCGAATTCATCCAATTTATAATTTTGCATACGATAATAAATTTACAAACATATCTATCGTCACTACCTAAATTAGTTTTCAAAATGTTTGCAATGCATCGTTAGAGCGCGCGGTCACAGTTTTAACCGCGATGATACCTACCGGTCCGCAAGACAAGTTACACGTAAGCCGCGCTGATTGGCCGACCACTATTCCATTGTTCTGGGGAAGTACGTTCGAGAACTCGAAGGTGCGACCGCGCATCGCGGCCAGCCCCGTTCTCACCTTGTCCACGGTCGGACGTGTGCCGAGACTCGAGCGCGTTCACTAGTAGTAAGCTAGTGTCTTCATACGTGCCGGCTCAAATATTATTGTATTTTATTGTGATACATATTGTCACCTCTTCCGACGTTATTCGGCAGTTCCTTATATATTATAAGTGTTGCTCCGCACCCCGATAGGGTAAGTGTTGAACATTGTTTTACGCACCATCATGTAGGTAGTCATTGTCATTTGTAAATTGGATAAAAGTTCACCTATGTACATATATTTCACGCTTAAATCATATGTTTTACATGTTTTTGATTACTTTAATAATCATCATTAAGCTTAGACATTCATTGTAAACACCCTGCCTTCTGTCAGGCAGGATTCTTAGCACTTCATAATCTGTTTCTTTCTATCACTTCATGATTCATCTGCTAAAATATTAGATACTTACCTAGCTAAATTCATTTATTCTGTCATACATTTTTTCCTTCTTTTGCACCGCTCTGTAACTCCGTTCTGATAGTGAATCACCTCTGCACCAACTACCTACCTAGGTACTTGCTTTCTCGGCTTCTCCTCATAGGCTCGTCAATACGGGGTGTTCACTATCAACGGAAAGCGAAGAGAACAAAATGTTTACTGTGGACGTTTCTTCACAGGGTCCAACGCTAGGGTTTAATCCCTAAGGAATCATTAATTCCCCAAGCACATACGGCTAGACCCACCATCTTCGACGGCTGACGTCACAGGCTCTCCAGCTTTCAACCGTCGGTGTCCACCCTCCTGCGCCGCCTTCAGGATAGCCAGGATAGTACCGGACCACGAAGTGAAACTAGACCGGCATAAAAAAACCTACGACCTATTTTTTTATTTTAATATATTTTTTTGTTGACGTTTTTGTTTAATTTAATATATCCACAACGAAAACGCCACAATTTTTGATGGATGCCTTGGCTTTTAATATCACAATTATATCAAGTGAAACTATTAAAATAATTGATAGGTAAAACACCCGCATTTATCACCCTCAAAAATAGAAATTGAAACAAATGACAGCAATATTACCATAAATTGAGCTAATCAATTCAAACAGATCGCGTATACCTCTAAATATTCCGTTTATAGTCAGGTAATTACAATAATTGACTCAAACTATAAATCATGCAATCACAGTCAATGATCCTTTTTGACTTCATAACATAAGCCATGAAGTTGTTTGTGGGTGTAAGCGATATTTAAACACGGTCTGTGTTTAAAAATCACTTCTGTTAATGATTTTTGAAAATGTTGTTTATTTACTACTTTTTGTTTTTTCATATCTTAGATACATATGCGTGAATTTCTAAAATAGGTTTTCTTATTTAAGTATGTTTTGTGTCGTGATAAATAAAGCATTTTCATTCCAGAGAAAACGCGTGCATAGCCGCTTGCAGAAGCTAGTGTAAACATTATGTCAATGTATATAACATATACACTGGTACACTAAATGGAACACCATTTAGTGCACACTTAAAATAAACGAGGATTGAAAGCCGAATTATCATTGAAAATCAATTATCGTCATTGGTTTTACTAATCCATTGAAAACTTACTCATCAGCCTAATAACCGTTTTTCAGACAACTTCAAAAAAAGAAGAAATTCTCAATTCGACTTTTATTTTAAGTGTTTAGTCAGAACTTTTCCTATGTGAAAGGATTTTGATGTTGCTTTTAATTTGAAAGCTGATGCTTCTCGTATGGTCCCATATAAATTTGATAAAGATCCGATCAGTGTTTTTGAATTATCCATAATAATGTATTTGATTGACTTCGACCAAATTGAAGATGTTATATAATAATTTTTGGTTAACATAATTTGAAGTTGGTTTATAGTTTTTTGAAACACGTCAAAATATTTCATGGTCAACAATAGTTCATCAATAATACATTTAGGAATATTTTAGTCACTTTCAGGTGTATGATAATATTATCGCATCGAAAAATATACAATATGTTTTATAATGCAATTATTGGTAATAATAATATAATAATAATAATTAAAATAAATAAAGTGTATAATAATAATGCTGGACAATCCACACAGCACCATCTAGCCCAAAAGTAAGCTACTCAAAGCTATGCTATGTTATGGGTACTAGATAACTGATATTTTTAATACATTATATACATAGATAGATATTTTTACTAAACATATTAAACACCCAGACCAACGAAACAAATTTCTGCAGATCGTGCACAAATTTTTACGAGGCGGGAATCGAACCCGCAACCTCCTGCGTCGCAGGCTGATCTTCGCCCACCGCGTCGCATCGGTCGTCAAAGACAAAGACAGATAGGTATCTTACTTCAACGAATGCAATTATTTTTCTCAGGCAAAATTGAAATAGCAAACACAAATACTCATCTATCACTTATTTACAAAACTCGAAAGTTCAATGCCAAAAAACTAATATTTAAATCCAGATATTTGCAATCACTTCATTATTCAAATGCAATTAAAATTGAATTAAAACATTCCCTTACAAAACAATTGGTTGTAGGTATTTGTATAATCGAATGTTATCATATCAGTAAACACTGGACAATTATGAATTAGCAAATCAACTTATCGCCGATTGACCAATATTATTATAATTGGCGGGTAGGTTTAATTTATATAGTTCAGATTTTATAATCATGCGGATTTAATTGGTTAAATATTTATTTTGCTGAGTTAGATTGGATTTTAAATGGAACGTATCGCAATGCAGTATTATATTATGACTACTGCATTTCATTGAGATAACACAAAAAAATCGTGCTGGTTGGAATCCATCTGTCCATTTATATGTCTTTTTTTTTAAACAAAAAGAAGTTTTATATTTTTGGGCTAAACTCGAATTATACTTATTTTTGAAAAAGTACTGTGTAATTTCGAGCTTTTAGAAACTGATGGATATGTTGGAAACGGATAAAGTCTTTTTATGTACAAAACCCTATTAATGGCCAGGTCATTGCAGTATATTCAAATTCCGTGATAATACTGATGTAATCATAGAAACCAATGTCAAAATTTCAAATACTTGAGACTCATGTAAGGAGGCTAACATTTGCAGGCTCTTAGAATGCAACTTTGAGACGATGAAGCATCTTACGTAGCCTAACAAATCGAACAAAACATCATCAAATCATCGCCTTTTAGATAAGCTGTCAAAGTCCATGTTATAAGTAAAACAATACATGCCAATGCAAAAACAAACCAATCTGTACCAATACTCACATAATATCTCCAACTGTACAACTCATTGTAGTATGATTCCGTCTGGTTGCATTGGGAAAACATTATTTTATTAGAAATATAGAGCAAATCAGGTTAAGGTATCGAATAGGTAAAAGGTCGGAGTACTCGTCTTTCCGCATTTGGACTCGGTTTGGTCTATTATGCGTAGTATGCATTTGCTACCATAGCCAGCCTAACTCCGTCCATTTCAGGGTATCGAATAGGTTAAAAGTTATTGAAACTTCTGGACTTAAATAATTATGAAATCATTTTAAAGGAGTAACGAAGTCTATATGAGAAACTGGAGTCAATACGCTAATCTTGACCGAAGTTACTTATTTGAGCCGTTTGTAGTTGTAACTCCTGGTCTAGCTTGAGCCACACGAAATATTGATATATTATTACGTATTAGCATTGCCATCAAACGTGGCAATGCTGCCAGCATTCTGTGCACTGTGACTTTTGGCAACGGTTAAAATTTTGGTCAGTATTTTATTATTTTCGTGCAGGGTTGGGAAATCTACTTTAGATTTAATTTTGTTTTTTCTTGTCGAAAAAAGAGACCTCAAAACCCAATGTTTGATTTCCATCTCTCAATACAAAGCTACAAAATACAGCAGGTACATGAAGCAAAATTATATTAAAGGGATATTCTTCACAAAGAAAATTGCGAAGGGTGTCCTTCAGGATCAAGGGATTTTTACCTTTTCCCAATACCATTATGTACATTTCGACACGTAAGTAATTGAACCTCAAATAGGAAGGACTCAGGGTGTTCACTATCATTATCTGATACATATCGGTAGGAAAATTCAGAAAACAAGACATTGATTGCGCTTTAAGCTTATTACGACAGATTTCTACACCTTTAATACGTTATATTAAGTTTAAAAGTTCTTATTATTTCAAATGGTTGCCATAAATAAGTTTGGGTAGCATATGTAATGTAAGTACCAATGAGTGTCTAAATCTCTTGTACTTAATAAGTATTCACAGTTATTTTAAGTCTTAACAGGCAATATAACTCTCAATTGATAGTAGATATAAAAAGAAGCGATTAAAATTTGTTTCAAAGGTTACTATTAACTTCAATTGATGGTATAAGTCCCAGCAAGTAATATAAGTCCCAAAAGGTAATAATATAAGTCCCAACGGGTTACAATTTCCAACAAGTAGTATGTCTAAGTTAATATATTGTCTAAGTCTGTGTATGTAATACGGGATTGGCATATTCGCTAAGCGAATAGAATCCCGAACAAAAAAAAAAGTATGTAGTATGAGTCCCAAAAGGTAGTATAAGTCCCAACGAGTAGTACAAGTCCCAATGGGTAGAACTCACCTTATAATTATAAACGAAGATATCACTATGTCCAGGGCCCATTGGGTTGTCATTCCTGTCCCCGATGACCACGTGGAGCGAAGACACGCCGGTCAGCCTCGGAGTACCAGAATCTGTGATGGCCACTGGGATCCTGTACTCCCTGCGTTGTTCCCGGTCGAAAGATACCAGAGTTGAGAGGATGTTTCCTGTGGAGACATTGTTTACTTATTTTATTGTTGTTTACTTATTCATTGTTATGGTATTAAATGGAAGGGTAAAAATATGGGTACCTAATTACTTGGAAATAATGTAATTGCAAGTGGAAAATAAAACGGTAAAACAGTTTAATTATGTTACCTATAGTTCAACATGTAGATGAATGATTCAGGGAATCTACCTAAGAAGAGATGTACTTAAAAATAATAACCAGTTTTTTTAAGTACTCGTTATTATAAGCACGAAGGATTCAGAAATCAGAAATCAATATATTTATTTCTTTAGGCTTACAAAATAAGCACTTAGACAAGTCAAATTTAATACTATAGGTACATAATTATCAAAATAATATAAAAAATAAAGTGATAATTGATTTTCAGTTCGCCTCACTTTTTTGTCCATTATCTATAAAAACTGCCAAAAGCAAGTTTCTGGTATGGCCCTTAAATATTAATTATAATCTGTTTTTAGTCTTTGTTGTTATAGCGGCAACAGAAATACATCATTTGAGAAAATTTCAACTGTGTAACATCACGGTAAATGAGATACAATACAGCCTAGTGACAGACGGACAGTTGGACAGCGGAGTCTTTAAAAATAGGGCCCCGTTTTACTCTTTGATTACAGAACCCTAAAAGTGCCTTTTGTACCCTAGACATAACTCCATTTGTCTACTGGCAAACATTCCATTGAAAACTGTTAAAATTTAATTCCCGCCTACACCTACGCTCGAATTTGCTCCTTATCATATTCCAGTCTATTCACGCCTTTGTATCAAATTTTCTATAATTTACCTATCTTTCGTTTTCAAACACTTCGCTATAAGTCTATATGTCATGTGTGTAGCATTATTTCTTCTTTCACGTATGATTCATATTCATACTCATTGAGCCTCGTAATCCCTCTCAAACTTTGAATCGAGTCACCTCTGCGACATTCACTTATAACCTCTAAAGACTCGAGGTGACGGTGAAGTACTATTTGTTGCCTTAGTAGATTCATTTTTGATACGTTAAAGTCTGAATTAGGCACAATGTGCGCGAATGTGACTTTACTTTTGATTGTTTTAAGATATAAATTAATATTGCTGAACCAACTGATAGAGCCTTCGTTTTAGTATAGTTGAACAATTTTAAATAACTATATTTTTTTGAAAATGCGTCATCAAACTTGGACTTGGGTGAGCATCAAGAATATTATGAAACCATTTCAAAGAAAATGTACAATAGACGTCCTATGATTAATCTGGTACAACAAACCTTATAAAAGGTCGAAGAAAAACAAATCTTCTTATAATATCTTTGCAAAAGCACGTGCCAAACGTGACCTATCTGTACATAAATCCGCTCTAAAACTATCGCATAACTATGAACAACCCACATGAGTCAATGTCTAAAGCACAGCGAAGTTTAAAACTAAAACTGCCTTTACTCATAAATAGAACTTAGTTTAGAACCAGCCAGGGCCGTCTCCAGGGTAGGTATTTGAGGGGTGTTCTTAAATAAGTAGACAAACGGGACAAAAGGCTAAATAAATTATGACGGGGAACGTCTTCCACACAGTTTAGTATTCTTTTTGTAAATGTTTCGACTCAATAATTTATTGAGTGAGAATTCTTAAGTGAAATGAAAGTAAAATGTTTTAAAATTTAAAGGTAGAGAGTGGATCACAAAGGAAAAGACAACAGCAAAATATCAAAAGGAAGGCTAAATGCTGTTAAAGTCAAGGAGAAAGGACGAAAATTCCGAGGCCATTTTAGGAACGTCTCGAAAGGAGCAACCCAGCAATTGTTCTACTTAAAATAATAGAGCTAAAATAACCGACCCAAACTAGTTCTCCACTATCTACGAGTTGACAAAGTCTTTAAGTCATGCCATATGAAATCCTACCCTTAATAAGGCCCTGGAGACATCATAAGGTATTCGTAGCTTTTAGTTTTATCAACACGCGAAGGAAACGAAATTGAATCAGCACCCCACCAACAAAGTTAGGGGTTGGCGTCTTTTATTGCATGTTAAGTACGTTAATTGATAGGAATTCGATTTCTGGAACATTCCACTACTGAGGAAAATTAACGAGAATTCTCCTCTTTGCTAAAGAGATTTGAGGTTTTGTTTATAGTTTTATCTACTTTGGAAATAGAAATATTGTCTCGTCAATCTCTAACGTGTTAATTAACTTTACCAAGACGATAATTAGTAAAGAAAGGATCTGTGTCTGACGCAAGAGAAAATGCCAAAGCGGATCTGTCTGAATGATGTTTTGCATGCGAGAAGCTTTGGATTTGGTTATTGCAAATCCTTCTGGAAATTGAACTCGTGACTTATCATCTGGTATCCATAACGCAAGCTCTGCTTATTTTGGGAAAATGTCAGTCAGTATTCATTATAAACGTGTACAGAAGGATTTAGAAAAAAAAACACGACAAAACTATACCAAATCCGGTAGGATTTGTGAATATGTCTCTTAATTGTAAAATACATAATCTTTATTCAACAGCAAGTGCCTATAAACGTAGAAATTAGGCACCTAGTTCTAATTAAAAAAAAAAATTGGACTAGGCCTAACTGATGAGATCAAGAGAGACAATTCTTTTGGATTATAAGGCATTATTTATTTATTATTTTTATTACATACTAGTGAGTTTGTCGGCCTCGAGTGTGATTCGTGGAAAGATTATGGGATAGTCAGAAAGAAAATAATGCGAGCGATGCGCTGAATTTACAAAAAAATAAAGGAGTCCTTTTGATCTGAAGGGTCTGGCTAAACCAGTCTTTTGGTATCTATAACACAAGCTCTGTCTACTTTATTAAAATGTCCCAGTATTTATTATGAGTGGGTTAACTATGTATTTACATTGATAATGAGATCTTCAAACTACGAACTTTTTTATATGTATGCCCCTATTTGAAGACCCCTATGCGCTTCGGGCGAAGAGTTCGATTCCCGTCTCGGGAGAAATATTTGTACGATCTACAGATATTTTTGTTCAGGATGTTCTAGTTTTCTATGTATAATAAAAATATCTATCCATGCATCATATTTTTTAAGTATATTAGTAATCTAGTACTCATAACACAAGCTCTGCTTAGCTTGGGGCTAGATGATGTGTGAATTGACCAGCACAATTTATTTATTTGTAGCAACACATTTCCTTAGACTCGATGTCTCTAGTGAGCAGTCTGATCGAAAGTTCGTCCAAGTTAGAGCAAGTCGGTTAGTTGTCCCGCAAGATGTATCGAGCCACGTCGACCTACTTCGTGTTTGAATGAAAGTGGAAGACCGAAATGCAACGCTTTTCAGCTGCAAAGTGAACGAACTTCGAGTGGATTCTCTGCCGATAAACGGAAATTCCTTAAAGTCACTACGGTACAAGTTTCTTCTAACAATTTGGTAACAAGTTTGGAAATTCGGATTCCGATGGAGTTTGTGTGAATTGCTTTATTAAGGATAGCTAAAGGATGCTCTGTTTTGCATCATGAAGATTAGAGATTCAATATTATTTACCACGAGTGAAAAGGTTTAGGCAGAATTAAAATTATAATTGGTCAGCAAGTGAATTGAAAATCATAAAAACCCGACTAAGTCACAAATTTTTCAATTATTTTTCGTTTAATCTAGGGCACATTTCTGCAAAATATACGAAAGTTTAGGAGAACTGGAGAATATTTTTAATTAATCTTTTATCAAATACCTGGTATATAAGCAGGATTAAATTAGGATTCTTCTATAACTGGTGTATTATTAAAGCGACTATGGACTGCTAAACACAAAATCTATAACAGTCTATCAATTCACGGTCACGTGTAACTTTCACTTCGCTTCAGTATTTTTCCACTCTACAGAGAAAATAACGTTTTTCCTCACGAACCTATCAAATAATTATACGGTTTCAGTTTGATTCAATTTAATATAAATGTCTTGAAAGAAGGAATTTTTATTTCCCGTCAATGTTGCCTTTGATTTGGAAAAATCTACTTAAGATATTTCTTTTTATGTTTAAGTAAATAGTGTAGTTTTGAGTAGAAGTTAATTTCATTACTGTTTCGATTTGTTTTATTTTATTTTATGTGATTTTACTTCAGTTGTTTCTGGCTCCAAAAAAAAAAACAATTTACAAAAAATTAATTAAATCCATAAGAACCAGAACTAGTCTGGTTCTTATGGATTTAATTAATTTTTTGTAACTATATTTTTGTCATATTATCGTGCGATTTGGCTTAATATCTCAAGAAGCGCAAATATGCATGTTCAACTACCGAGGCTCTCCGGGTTTTAAAAATTTTGAGTGTCTGGTCGATACGACACGTGACCCAAGAGCTGGTGAGTATCTGGCGCAGCGCATCAGCAGGTATACGATACAGCGTAGCAATAGCAATACAGCCAGCGTCTTGAGGACGCTTCTGACTGGTATTGATATGGTTCAATTGAGCTATCTCTAAGCTGTTTGCAACAGTATACAGCTGAATTGTAAATACTAATTTTAATACTTTTATTTGTAATTTCTGTTAGAACTTCAGAAATATCTCATTAAAATTTAACAATTACAAATTGAAATGCTGCGATATCAGACTATTTGTATTAAACGGTCGACTAAACCGCGGCCAGAGCAAAATAATTAATTCTCAATCAATCATTTAAATTTAACGTAGTGTTGAATTCTAATATCGGGAACGAGTTTACATTATTTGGATGTTTACGAATGCGTTAAATTTGTGAATTAGTTCTGTTTAGTAACTAATTCAGTGGTTCTGTTGTATGCAAAAGTGGGAATGGCTCGTTCTATCATTTATTTTGAATAACAAATGAGTTTTAATTTATCTGTTTTAAAAATCTTTTAATATGATTAACGACTGCCCTAAAGAGGTGTTATGTTCACAAAGGAAAACACACCCTTAATTTGTTTTGTGCTGTAGAGGGAAACAAGTTTTGAAAACGTAAAAGACCGACCACACTGCAAACGTCAAGATTAGCTGGTCTACTAGAGGCTAGAGGCAATGATCTATTTTCCGGTTTTCAACTCGATGGTTTCATCGAAGTAACTCGTTAGGCTCTCAGAGAAATAACCAGCCAATCTAGCAGACCCAGCTGTTTCATTATACCTGTGTCAATCCACTGATGCTTTGACTTTTGAAGCGTAAACTGCAGTTTTGGGCTAGTTTACAACTAACAATCGAAATAGCTCCTATAAGTTGTGGATTTAAACGTATTTCAGGCAATACAGAACTTTTGAATACTAAATTCAGCACAACATTTTTAACTGACTGAATTTATCCCTTTTATTTTATGCTATAGAATAGTTTACACGATCGTTTGCTATTTTTCATAGATGTAGCTTCGTTGACGTCACAAAACTGACTCGGTATTCGAAAAACAAAAGAAGGTCGCATCAACTCTGGTAGTATAATTTTCTTGTTCCGAGGATTCCTCTATCTACGAGTAAACAGGAATACCTACGCGATTCTATGCACTGATCTTCTATAATC
This sequence comes from Eupithecia centaureata, assembly GCA_944547425.1. NCBI lineage: Eukaryota > Metazoa > Arthropoda > Insecta > Lepidoptera > Geometridae > Eupithecia > Eupithecia centaureata. Next base: position 3,286,799 of record OX155693.1, on the reverse strand, counting down.
TGCTAAAATCAGTAACTGTACTACTCAAACCGATTCCTAGAAATAAAAAGCTTGGTGGAAATTGATCAATGATACATCCATCTCAACATTCCCATTTCTGTTGTATGTACAGTTCATTCATCCTTATCTTTCAATTATTCTTTTTATTATTCTATTCTATTCTTACCCTGAATCTGGAACTTGGATCTGATGTCAAAGGAAGATGACTCGTTGAGAGCGAAGGTGAAAGGAGGTCCATTATCCGGGGAGTCGTAATCTTTGGCTGTGAGGATCACCACCTGACCTGGTGGTTCGTTCTCGTACCAGATCACTGGCTGCGTCTGAAGACAAGAGATTTCATTTAATTTTAGAGTTTAAATCCGCTGAGAGACGCTGTCTGGAAAGTCCTAGTAACCTTCAAATCGGGACACCAAAATGAGGACCGATGTGGCGCGGCGGGCGATGCATGGTCGATGTTGCGCGTTCGATTCCCGCTTTGTTTATACGATCTACATATATTTTCTCGAGAGTACGTGTCTACCTATCTATTATACCAGTCTATATTATCAGAGAAGATTTAATGTTCTCAGTTCAGCTTTTGTGAACATCCAATGGATTCAAACTGTTCAAACAAAACTTGGTTCTTGGTAGTTCACAATAACTCTTGAACACAATATAATAGTTCTCAATAGTGAAATTCTAGGTAATTGTAATAGAACAAAATGGAATACGATATTCCCAAGTAGTAATACTAATGGTTTTCACTGAAGTACGAATCCAATTACCCGACTATCTATACTCTTCAGAAATTTAATTTCCAAGCACCCAGATACCTACGTTACGTGTTTCTATAATCTATATTATAACAGACAGACAGGGTCACAACAAGAGACCTACAGAGATATCTAATGAGTTCAGAGAATCACCAAGTTTTGTCAAAATCAGCTTTATACCTCTTGTAATTACATAACAAGAGGAACAGAAGGTTCGGGAGGTTCCTTTCAGGACGAGAATACTCACTAAAAAGAGATTTTTGGATATTCGTATTCTATGGCATCGAGCAACTTTTTTGTTTTTACCCTCAAATCACAAACTACATAGTATCTATAAAACAAAGTCGCAGCCCGCTGTATTTCCCCTTTTGTAGGTAAAACTACAAACAGGATTTTAATAAGTAAGTTTTCATGTGTATGTTTAGACCTTTTAGACTACAAACCAGATTTTAATACGTTTTTTTAAGTATCAAAGTAATTTATTTAGGAAAAAATACAAAGGTTACAAAACTATTGGAATTCGATGATGGCCGCAGTAGTTTTTAGTAAAACTGTGTCGCAGGAACCATCGCCCTCCTCACAGACTGGGTGTTCCTTAACTAAACCTATAATAAACTATTCTATAGCTAAGATAATTATTTTTTAGTGAATCAAGAGCAAGTTTTATATGTATAATACACCCGTGCGAGTACGGGGGCGGATCGCTTGTATACTCATAAATGGGTAGGATGCCAAACACATTTATTTTATAATATTGTATGCGATACCTTCTAATCTTAAATCGCACTTATCGTATTGGATATGGCCATAGGCATACGGTCAATACCATAATATTTAGGTTATGCGGTTTCCAGTAGATATATACCTATATTATATCGTTATACCCTCTAAAAGCTACCAGAAACCCGAAATGGATATTAACCAACCTTCCATATATTGGTCAGGGGATATAAGTGTTTGGATTTGGTTCGGATATGTTGTTAACAAGTTAAACTTGTTGGTAGGCTCTAGAATCCTTACAATATTTTGCTTATTATTATAAACGTGAAAGATTGTGAATATTTGTTACTCTTTATGAAAAAAAACAGCAGCAGAAAAAAATTGCGAACGATAACAAAAGTAAGAACAAAATGGTGTTTTGTCTGTATTTCTGTGAAACAGAAGGGCGAAAATCGACTCAGAATTAACCAATAAATTTTCACATCAATTTATAAAAAGAAATTCCGAAAAGCAACAAGTAAATCATAATAAAGAAAGGTTCAATCTAAATTCTGTCCAAGACACCTTTAAGGCACCCTTAAAAGACAGAACGGTGTCAAAATAAGAAAATGATAGTGTCCCAAAACGTTTTTTCAATTCACCCTCGTCAAATTTATCAGTGACAGCCAAACAAGAAACGTGAAAACAATGCTTGTGATTTTCATTCATCATCATCATCGATACGAAGATATTTTATGGTTTGTTTTGTGTTTTTCGAAATCAGAATTTTGGCAAATACCTCGTTCTATGCTAAGATCGATACAAAACATAGATGTTTTGCATTATGTTAACTGGTTTATAATAAGCGAATTGAATTGATATTAAAAATTTCGGTACCTGCTTAGCTTAGCTAGATGATGCTGTGTAAATTGTACATTATTATTTAATAAAAATTCACATTATTTTCGGATTTCGGTTGACATTTAAGCAAACTTTAGTTAGCCAAGGGCGACAAAGGTACAAAGAACTAACGAAAATATATCGAAATTCAAACAAAACACGAGATTATGTTCAAACTAGTTTCGCCATATTGTGTAGCTTTTCTGAGAAGTAAAACCCTTTCATAGGCATTCTCTAAATAAGTGATAAAAACCCTTTTAGATTGCCTGAACTTAGGAATGGTTCTTTATAGGCTCATAAGTTCCGCGCTAAATAGCTGAACATTTTTGGGTGAAAGTATCATGAAAAGTTAATAAGCGCTCTCTAAATAACTCGCTTTCAATGCAGAATGTATTCTTTTCTACTCACAAGGACCAAAACGAACGTGTACCCTATTATATTAGATACACATATTTACCCTGTTTACCCGGGAGTGGGTAAATATTCTTCCAATCTTTGTGAGTAATAAAAGTTTGTTTGTGTAATCTCCGAAACTAAAGCTCCGGTGGAACAGTAGCATTAATAAATAAATAATTGTACTAATAATAATTATAATAATAATTGTAATAATTGAACTACCTTTCAACTGTTTGCAACCGTCTGCAGTTAGCTCAATGGTGTCAATTGTATATACTAGTTAGTTGTAATTTTTTCTAATCCTTGATTGTAATTTTCTTTGTTAATAACGAGGTAGGTACTTTAAATAAAATAAAAAATATTTTCGGTTAAATATTTTGTCCACTAGTGGAAGAAGAGAGCCTGTTTTATGGGTGGTAGATGAACCTTTTGACCCCCAATGACCATAGTTTCTAGCTGTGACATTTATATATACATTATTATGTATATATATTATATGTTTTTGGTTGGCAGGTAGAAAATGCCTCGGCATTAAGCCCAGCCTTTGTACTTTAGTGCAATAAAGTTTAAATAAATAAATAAATAAATAATTTCATATGAAACAACGAACGGGCATATAAATGCGGGCGGAGATATAAACATTCAGAGGCAGAGTTATTTTTATGTTCGGCAATATTTCCAAAAAGACGTAATCTGAAACGTTTACGTAGCCGATTTAGGGAGTATTTAGGGGCCGAGGTAAGGGGTTCTACGAATGATATGCGCGTTTCGTACTAGCTCGAGGTTGTGTCTTTACTTGCATTTATTGTGGATCGTCCGTCCCATAGAATTATAAGAGTGAGGGAATATAGTGCAGTATAATATGCATAGCTATGTATGTATGTACACGTATAGCTATGAAATTTTGAGACAGACCGTTGTGACCAAAATTTGGCTGGGACATTAAGTTATTTATTTTATAACTAGTTGACCCACTCGCGATTTAATTCACGTTAGTTTACCCATACCCCATTGACCTCATGTTAAATACCTTAGAATACGAATATTCAATTTTCCGTTAGCAGATAGACGTCCTAATACCTCTATGCAAAAATTTATCTTTGTAGCTGTTGTAGAGCTACAAAGATCTCTTGATTAGTCACCCAATGTTCACTTTTACAAATATCGATTAATTTGCAGGGAAATTACCAATAACCTACACTAATTAAAAATTATATACATACGAGTGATTTAAACGACCTTATCAAGTATTAACCTACCTCTAAAAGCAAATTCTCATAGACTTCCTTAACCAATGCAATTTCTTTTTTCTTAAGCCATAAATACTTACTAAAAGACAAACCACTCACTTGAACATCGTACAAAGTCGGTGAGCATTTAGATTAGGGTACAGTACGTCGTATTATCGGGAAATGAATAAACGCTGACAAGCCGAGCGTACGCTCTGTAAGCTCCATATTTGGCAGCACGAGATAACTAAGGGAATTGTCACAGGTGACTAATCTATGAATTTTCTCTTTTTTTCAAGGCGCAAAGACGACCTGTTTGCGCCTTAAAAAAAAGGTGGTGTGTAAAAAGTGAGTGGTTTGTCTTTTAGTAGGTATTTATGGCTTAAAAAAAAGAGATACCAATCACTAGCACCAACACTTATTTGATGATAAACAAAGCTCCATATTTGACGATAAACATAAGTTGAAATTGAGGCCATGAAGATAGTTTGTACCAGAGCGGTAAAAATAAGCACTAAGACCAGTAAAACTTTAACTATAAATAATTATCATAAAATAAAAATAATGTCATAAAAGATAAAATGCTGCCACGTTAAAAAAGGAGAGGAACTTGAATTTTTTTTAGAAAACCTTCGAAGGAACATAGGAGAAAGAAAAGACGACGAAGCGAGTCAAGAGGAATTGATTGAAAACAATACAAAAACCGACTCTGCTCCGATCTACAGTGGTGGTCATATAATTAAGAACGCTGATGTAAAGCGAAGATTTTTTCAAACTAAGACCCAAAACTAATTGCATGCAATTTTTTGTATTTCTCTCGGTATCATAAAACTTTAACATAATACCACTGTATTCATTGGTACACAATGATTAGCTAAAAATAAATAGACAAACTTTTTACACTACTTCTAAACATAGTATTCCTATGTACTGGCTGGTCACGTAATTAAGAACGCTCAATATTTTATACCTTTTTTCAAATTTAAATAGAGAACACTCAGTGGTTTGGTAACTGTTTGTATAATTTTGGCGCCATTTAGTGCTGTAAAAGATTAAAAGTGATTTCTTCTTATAAAAACAATGAGAAAAAATAAAAGTTGTGACAAATCTACAAGGGAAGTAATAATAAAACTTCGCCGGAAGAATTGGTCTTATAAAAAGATAGCCGACCATCTGCAATGTTCAAAAACGATAATTTTCCATGCTGTAAGCATTTTGCTACGTATCAAACTACTTCAAATGTTCCACGTGTACCTAAACAGGGAAAAACAACTCCTCGAGATGACCGAAACATCGTTCGTATTGCTAAACAAAATCCTTTTAAAGGGTCCAATGAGCTGAGAAAAGAATATTTTGGTGAAAACAACCCTTCAGCAATCTCAGCATGCACTATTCGAAGACGTTTGTTAGAAGAAAAATTGCACGGTAGGATAGCAAGAAAGGTACCCATGTTGAAACTTTGTCACAGGCAAGCCCGTCTTGCATTTGCGAGAAAGTATGAAAACTGGACTTTGCGACAGTGGTAAAATGTAGGTACTTTTTTCTGACGAGACGAAAATAAACAGAGTATGTTCTGATGGGAAACGATATGTACGACGTCCCCCAAATACAGCATTTGACCCTAAGTACACTTAAGTTACCTTAAAACACGGTGGTGGAAATGTGAAAATTTGGGGGTGCTTTTCTGGACATGGTGTTGGACCTGTAAAATTGATAGAAGGTAACATGGATTAGTTCCAGTACAAAAATATACTGGAAGAAACAATGTTCCCTTATGCTGAAGACGTTCTACCGGTTACTTGGACATTCCAGCATGACAATGATCCAAAACACACCGCGCGAACCGTAAAGGAATTTCTTACAGCGCAATCAGTTTCAGTCTTAGACTGGCCAGCTAACAGCCCAGATCTAAACCCAATAGAGAATCTGTGGTTCGAAGTAAAGAAAAAGGTTTCAAATACACAGTGTGGGAATTTAAGTGAGCTGTACGACGTTTTTTTAGAAGAATGGAACTCTATTTATCTTGCCAAATGTCAAAAATTAATAGAGTCAATTCCTCGCCGGTGTAAAGCAGTAATCAAAAGCCGTGGATATGCTATTCACTATTAATTTTAGTGAAAAATTTATGAAATTGCCTTTTAAAGTTTCTTCGCTACATATTGTTCAGATTTTTTTTAATGTAAGTGTCATACAAAATAATTACCGAGCACTTTAATAAATCGTTCTTAATTATTTGTCCAGCTTCAGTACTATTTGAATGTGATACTTTGGTAAAATAAATAATATGTAAAAAAAATAGTTAGCGATTTTATTCTTCATTCCTAAGCAACGTTGCTCTATTAATGTGGCTATTTAAAAACATAACTAGTTGCTTCTTAGAAGGTCCACATCTCTGTGTATACCATGATTTAAATAAATAACTTCTATAATTTCAAATCGTTCTTAATTATATGACCACCACTGTATCTATTTTCATCCTTAAAAAATTAATAAGCGGAAGTTTGTATGTTTGGATGTTTGTTACCCTTCCGCGCAAAAACTACAGAATGGACCGAATGACTGACATTTTTAATAGACGAAACTTAGGCTACTTTTCTTTCCATAAATCAGTTCCCATGGAAAATAACCATGAATCGTTTCCATAGAAACAACGCGAGCGAACCCGCGAGGGATACTAGTATCTCATCCTGTACCTATTGTTAGTATTATGTAAGTATATGTTTCTATCCTACCAACTTTATGCCACCACTCAAGGCCCTGTCTGAAAATCAGCGCCGCTACTAGCTACGGCCTGTAGCGGCAAAATGCTGAGATAGGGACCTTTTGGCCCATTACGTCAATAGCTTTACTAGGCTTTACTCTTCTTTTTTTTGTTTTTGTGTTTCTTCTTGTTTCTGAATGTTTTATGTGTTACTTATATTATTATTATGGTTATTTATGGGCCAAATAAAAGGATTTTCTTTCTTTCTTCTTTCTTTCACAATTTTGCAAAGACCCAAAAGAGAAAGACATATTATGCACAAGATCTGATAGCTGTACGAAATTGAAAGAAAAGAAAAAGTATGGAAAGAGACGATATCGTAAATTAATGCAAGAACTCTGGTTGCGTATCGCAAGAAAAATAAAAAAGCAGAAAGATAGCTGACGAATGTGGCTCAACCCCTAATCCGTACAGCAAATGGTTCTAGGGCGCAAGAGAACATTCCTAATCCATCCCTTGGAATTATTTAAGCGAACGAAAGGAATATTGATGAAACGGTTCCAATCCGGTCAGATTAGGACGCCTCTGTGAGCTTTACTGGCCGAAAGAAACTAATAAGTGAACGTTAGATATTCCGGGTGTTTAGTTTAGATAACCTTATTAATAACGAAAACTACTATCAAAAAATAGAAAATAAAAATAATAGTATAATTGAAGCCATTGAGCTAACTGCAGACGGTTGCAAACAGCCTAAAGGTAGCTCAATTGATCCATGTCAATACCAGTAGGAAGCGTCCCCAAGACAGTTTATTGTTTTTTTATCGAGAATATACGAAAATGAATATACTATACGAAACTGACACTGTGTTAACGATGTATCACGAAGGTCTAGAGATTAACTAACTCTTAGAGAGACCTAGGTTATTAATTGGCTGGGAACCACAAGCAGCGATCTTCCAAAACTTTGATCTAAACAATAGCGCGTCAATATACCTCTATAATAATATAATATATATGTAGATAGTTATTTTTATTTTACATAGAATACACCCAGAAACGCCAGAAAAAACATTTATCACGAGGCGAGAATCGAACCCGCAATCTCCTGCGTCGCAGGCGGGCCTTCGCCCGCCGCGCAACAGAGGTCATCAAATTACAACTGCCTTTTAACTACGAAGAAAAGTATACTAAAGCGTGGTTGTCAACGGACCGAGTACATAATGATAATGTAAGTTACATAAAAAGGCAGAGGAAAAGGATTTTTCCTCTCACTTCCTACATTTAAAAAGGCATTTTCGGCGGCCAATTTGTAAATGGGTATGATACCGCATTTGGGTTCGGGCGAGAGTCGATAGACAAAAATTTGCATAAAAAATTGACAGGCTCCGCCGGCCCAAATCGCTCTTAATCATTCGAATTCCAATTCCCCAAGGGTTTCAAAGAATCGTGGATTTTTTTTCGCAATATTATAGGATAATGTTGAAGTAGGTATACAAAAACTAGCTTTGCCCGCAGCTTCTCGTCTTTCCTAGATTTGTATGTAGTCTAAAGAACTCAAGAAAATTTCAGTACATTAGCTTGAAATAATAAGTTACTTAAAAAACTTCTGCTTTAACTTAATGGCGTTGTGAGGCTTGGCTTGTTAAATCTTGTTTATTATAGGACAATAACTATGGAAAATTAAAACGATGTCATCTGATTTTTTTTTAAACTGTGTCACAGATGAAAATCACCCTCGCTAGAAAACGATTTAGTTTATCCTACGTTGGTTACTTCTAAATAAACCTACCTATTGATTTCATTCAACATAAAACACTAAATCGCAGCCACAATCGTTAAAAAATCGATTAAATCCCACTGAAACTCCCTATCGTATCCTCTTTTCCTTCCATATAAAGAAAACGAATAATTCAAACAGCGACCGGCCACTAAAACAGTTGAAAGAGGGATTGAATTGTATAAATCCTGGGATCTAGGATGTGAGTGCTATCTAGACAAACCGGGATCCCGGGCTAGGTCTTAAGTGGCGACCTAGCTCAAGAGCTATAGCCCTCACACGGGAGCTAAACACCATCTATGCGAAATAGGGACAAAGGACGAACGAAAGTTTGGAAATTAAACAAAACTGGACAAAATAATGAAAATTGAAAAATTTCAGAAGGAATATGTCTTGAGTTTGTGAATTATATAACGATAAATATTGATTTATTTAACATGTCATTGCCCTTAGAGGAATTAGACATCATTGCCAAAATATCGGAAGGACGCATAAAATTAAGCGTTGCCAAAAACCTATTATAATTTGTAACCCTTTTATATTTAGGTATGATTGTTTATTTTTATTTATTGCTAGCATCAGCCCGCAGCTTCGCAGGGGTTGTTTTTCTATGGAATCGTCTCAAGGCTATTTTTATCGCATGGGAACTGATTTAGGGATAAAACTAGCCATGTTATTCCAGGGCTAGAACTACGTATATACAAAATTTCAGCCTGATCCTTTAGTAGTGTTTGCGTGAAAGAGGAACAAATATCTCTTTTCTCAGGCTCTGTTCATCAAGGTTTAAATGTAAAACTAAATGGAAGATATTCTTTAATTGTATGTTCTTCATCTTTTAGTTAACACTAGCGACCCGCCCCGGCTTCGCACGGTTTTATTATACATATAAACCTTTCTCTTGAATCACTCTATCTATTAAAAAAGACCGCATCAAAATCCGTTTCGTAGTTTTAAAGATTTAAGCAGTCAACGGGTCACAGGGAAATAGGGACAGAAAAAGCGACTTTGTTTTATACTATGTAGTGATTACTGGTAATTTATGTTTCTTATCTTAAGTTCCTCATTTAAAGTAGTATGTATTATGTATCTACTTTTTATGACCCAAATAAAAAAAGGTAAAATTTAGTTTATTTTTCTATACGGCCAGTATTTTTCTTTATGCTCCTCCTTTCTCGCAAGCCGCAGGGGAGTAGCTCTTGCGAAAGGACTGTGGTGTAAAGGCAGAACTTCACTATACATCTTATTGCTTTCCTACGTTAACTTGTATTGTGACCTTTCAAACTATTTTAGAGCCAAATAAATAGAATTAAAGCTCTTGAAAGGAGATAATGAAAAAAAAATATTGAGTGTCTTGTGGCGCTAGTTTAGAACCGTGACAGGTTAATTATTCTTTGTTTAAAAATTCTCATTTTTAGTACATACAACACTGGGACGAAGAACAGTTTTTTTTATGCTAGTTTTTGGAATAGGTATCTGGACCCACGTAGGTACTCCGTTAATGGACTATTAAGGTGGTTTTTTTAGACTTTAATCTGAGGATTAAAACAAACCTCCCCTAAACATGGGGAGGTTTTTCACTAATCACCACGCTTAGTAACCGATTAGCAGTAGAGCTGTTAAAGAAACTACCAGAAACTACGTAGTAGGATGCTGCTGATTTAGTCGCTTTGACATGCACGTGTAAAATGGCGGTCACGAGCAAGAAGACATAATGAGTTCATAATTGAATTTTAAAAGATTGTCGGTCCCTTGAAAGCATTGGGTTGAAATGTATACAGCTGGTTCCGGATGGGAGATCCAGTGTGGTCAAATTGATTATGCTGATGCTTTTGTTCGTATTAAGAAGGTACTTACATTAGTAAGGAAAGGCGCGTTGTCGTTGATGTCTGTCAGTTCTAGGATGACCTCAGTGGTAGACCGAAGGCTGTCAGAACCCAGTCTGCCTCCGTGATCTGCTGCCATGATGAGAATCTGCCATCTGTAAGAAGACATGTTAATGTAACGATGTTTAAAGATCGTAACCTCCTTGGACGACTTCGGTCGCCCGTCAATAGCTGGCAATCAAAGAGGTTGGATAAGTTTGTCAGTGGCTTGCACCAACCTCTTTTCAATCAATAAAATAGGAGAAAAGATTACAGATTCAAAATCGTTCTATGTTTCGTTTCAAAAAATTCTTCTGGACGAATCCTTTCAAATGATGAAGCTAAGTAAATTTTGTATTTAGAATGTGTTCTAACATAATTCTTCTGTGGTCAACAACAATATTTTGTTATCACCATGGTACGTGCGTAAACAGTGTGCGAGGAATTGAAGTTAGTTTTTTTAAAACACATTAACCTATAATATGTATAACTAGCAGCGCCCCGCGGTTTCACCCTCGTAATTCCCGTGAGAATTCCGGGATGAATATAGCCTATGTGCTATTCCAGACTACAATCTATCTCTGTGCCAAATTTTAGCCCGATCCGTTCAGTAGTTCTTGCGTAGCAGCGCCTCACGGTTTCAGCCACGTAGTTCCCGTTCCCGTGGGAATTCCGAGATAAAATATAGCCTGTGTTATTCTAGACTATAATCTATCTCTGTGCCAAATTTCATCCAGATCCGTTTAGTAGTTTTTGTGTGAAAGAGTAACAAATATCCATCCTTCTATACTTAGAAACTTTCGCGTTTATAATATTAGTAGGATTTATTGAGGTTAGCGTGAAAACTAACTAACTCCATCGTTCGCATACAATGTTAACCTTTAATTTGAGAAAGGTGATCCGAACGGCACTCAAACGTGTCATATGCCTCCATCAAAAAACAAAGGCTTCTTGCCATAATCAAAACACTTGGCATAATTTAGTGAAAGAAGCAACTGCCCAGCTGTAGCTCTGGTAGGTTCCATTAGTCGCCAACTACAACATCCAGGAAAGTTCTAATCCTTTGCCACAACCACTGTAAGAACAGTGCCCAGATTCCACTAAATAAATCGCTTCACCATTTAAATAGTATCGTGTCAAAATGTCAGTGTTAAACTCTTTTTGGTATTCTACTAGCACAAACTTTTTGAGGTTCATTCATATCTGTGACGATTACCTTTATTACTACCAATTTGACATTCTAATTATGAAAGTCTCTACAAGTGCAAAAAATAGTAGAATACCAAATACTCAAACGTCATTTTAATTATCTTGATTGAATGGCACTATTGAGACCTTTGTTTTCAAATTAGTGGAATTTGGCCCCAGGTCACATGTTGATGTTTGAGCTTTATACCTGGTAAATCCAAGGGGTTGATCCCTGTCCAGAGGCTTCGTCAACCGCAAGCAGCCCTCGTTGTCGATCTGGAGATATTCCTTCTGCTCGTGCTTGACGAGGGAGTAGACGATATTTTGTGGGGCGTTCCTGTCTTTTATATCAGGGTCGTAGGCTTCCACCTGAGAAAATTGACATATTGGTAGCTATATTTTTGGAGTAATTATATTTTCAAGAAGAATATCGGACTATGAAAGCCTCAGTGTGTAGCTAGGTTCGCCTGCAACGCAGGAGGTTACGGGTGAAATTACTGCCTGGGAAGAAATGGTTTTACGATCTTTAATGTCATGGCTGGTTCCCGAAAAGGCCTTAGAAATTGAAAAAATATATACAATGTCGAACAATTTCAAATAACCGCTAGGCTATGAATTTGAGACTAAAAGACATAAAACGCTCTATAGTTATTGCATATTTCACAAAGGACTCAACCTTTTTCTATATCTTAAATGTGTTGATTCCATTCCAGGCTCTTATCAATATACCTACTATAGAGAGTAATGCCAAGTCTATTTAATTGGGTCAAAATTGGATAGGTCCGGTGACGCGACCGAATTCGAGAAGTGCTGAATGAGCAAGGGATTAAAGTAAGAAGATTACGCCACATTATCCCGGTTTATCATGCTCAGTAGGTACAGTACTCTGAGTAGAACTTTCTAAGGAGGGTAATTGTAACTATTCTAACTTTTAAAAATAGAGCAAACGGTATTTCATAATCAGGTTATTTAGGCGTTGATTTTGGTTTTATCATATAAGTATATGTTATGAGATAAAAATGTAATAATGTCATAAATACTATTATTTTCTCACTCACGCGGTAACTAGATATCGATTATGATCATCGACCATTATTGATCATGAATGAAACTATTATTGAAAAAGAAAAACATAGTACCATCAGGTATTTTCAAGTCAAGACAAACAAACGACCTCAGAAATTTCCCTTTTTGTTTGATTAGTGTAGAAAATAATATTGAAAATGTTTATCTTCAACCTAGCAACCCTATATGATTTGTAGCGCAAGGCGATGATGTGGCATTCTCCAATTTGTTGATAATATGAACAAGCCTAATTGTGGTCTATGCTATGTAAAATGACTATGGACAAAGATTTATCTCACCTTCACAATACATCCTTCATACAGCTTCTCCTCCTCAATAGTCTTGGTATAGTTCGCCAGAAACACCGGAGGGTTATCATTCAAGTTCTCAATATTGATGATGACCTTAGCATAGTCCTCGTAGATGCCATCGAAAGCTCTCACATCGAGGCTGTAGCTGGTTATGTTTTCGTAGTCGAGCTCATTGTTGACTCGGATCTCTCCGGTGAAGTTTCGGATCACAAAGGCGTCGTAGGTGTTACCAGCGACGATGCTGTAGGTTACTACGGAAGCTGTAATAAAGAGGTTTAAAATGTATTTTCAATACAGGCTACAACTGATTCCGGATGCACGAGAGAGCTTGTGTGAAATTTTTAACCTAGTGTAGTCTAATTGGCTTTATTAGGTCAATGTCCAGCAGTGGATGATCTAAGCAAAGTGTGAGACATAAGTTTCAATGAAATGCATTCCATTATTCTTCGCTTTATCTTATCTTAATCATTTGAGGTTTAAGGCAAATCCTTGTTCACATAAACTGTTTTCGTTTTTAATCTCAATGATAAATTTAAGATGGAGATAATCTGTTTGAGTATCTTACCTGTATCTATATCCAAAGCACTGACCACAGTGACCAGCTCATTGATATTAGCATTCTCAGCTATAGACTCAGCAACGTACGTATCTTGAGTGAAATGAGGAGGATTATCGTTCTTATCAGCTATTTCTATCAAGAACACTTGCTGTCCAGCATTATGCTTGCCCGGTATCAGTGCTGATTCAGAATTATCAGTTGCTATAATCTTTATATTGTAAAAACTCCTTTCTTCTCTATCGAACATTTTCAGAGTAGTAATGTTGCCGGTGATAGGGTCCACAGCGAATGGGTCTGATGGGTCTCCAAGTTCGTATGATATTTGGTTGTTGGCAGAGGTACCATCGGCATCAAAAGCTCTGACCTGCATGACAGGAGTGCCAGGGTTTTCGTTTTCTAGTACGCTTCCTGATCTGATTTCACTGAAGATAGGTATGTTATCGTTGACGTCTTCTACTTCTATTTGGATTATGGTTTCAGCTGCTAGTTTATAATTGTTCTGAAAGAATAAATTTTAACCTTATATACTGTCACGATTATTTTGTTATTTTTCTGTGCTCTTTGTGTATATTCCTAATAAAAAGACTATAATCTTCAATTTTATTTTAATAAATTTATTGAATTTAAACGCAAACTCGATAAAACTAGATCAAATGCCTAGCTTCGGGCAATTTATCCGTACACAAAATCTTAGAGGCGATAAAATACTAAGAATTTAATATTCAAATATTTCGTACTGAAATAGTCAGTCTAAAATGATCCCACAGCCGGGACCTCAGGGTCTAAAGTCGAGAGGAACTAATCAGTGTAATGGCTGGCTCTAAATTTTATGAATATGCAAATAACAGAAACTGAACTTTAAAACAAGGAAAAACGTTTTAAAATGATAGCAGTAAAACCACTTGTTGGATAAGAATTTTGCATATGAAATCCCAAGTTTTAAGAAAATGCAGCACATATTCCTTACCTGTATTCTAACCGTGAGCGTGTAATCTGTAATTTTCTCATAGTCTAAATGGTTCCCCAGCTTGATAACCGCCGAGTCCGCCTCAGGTTCCAACACAAATGTGTGCCATTTGTTTGTTTGCTCCGTCTGCCCCTGTACTAGTTCAAACTGTAGCTTTTTCTCTTCAGGTATATTTGAGCTGTAAATAAACAATAAGCGTGACCCTCATACATCTCGCAAATAAAATTATTTTATTTTCCCGCAGGGAGTTGCCCCGCGTCCTACTTCTAAGTGACTGACACAGTCGAATTACTTTGTTCGAACTTCAGAATTTCAAATTCACATTAAACTCTCAATTAATTCGTACTTACATTGCCCTCACTGTGGCTATAGGCGTATTGAAATCCGCGTAATTTTCTTTTAATTTTATCGGCTCGTCGGGAACTTCTATGAAAGATGGGCTCTTCTTGTTGGATTCCACGACTTGGATGTCTAAAGTTATAGAACTTTGTTGTGGGGGATCGCCCATATCTTTCACTATCGCGCTAAGTTTGAACTTGTAGCCCGGTAATTTCTGAGGAAGCAAAGGGAGTTATGAGTGTATAACTTACAAAGCATTATTGTTCCAGAAGAATTCTGAAGTTATCGCAAAAGAATGTTAATACTACAAGTACAGCATTATAGTATTCATTGAATGACTTACAGAGTAAAACATGATTTCTTATCAGATGAATAGTTTTAATCATGCGGGCAAGACAAATATCATTGGTTAAAAACTTGCGCAATGTAGGAAATTTTAATAAATAGATGCTAAGAGTTATGTAAGTATTATGCAATTGAATAATGTATTAAATACTTACATCAATAGTCTTGTTGAGAAATATTACTCCGTTATCTGGATCTATGTAAAAGTATGCTTGGTCTGGCGAGTTCGAGTCTAGACTATAGTGTACAATAGAGTTGTTCCCATCGTCAATATCCGTCGCTGATATTCTCATTACTTCTCGTCCACTTGGAAGGTCTTGAGGTACTGACTCCGAATATGACTGTTTAGAAAAAACATGTTAGTTCCTTGTTTTTTAGTAATCGAAATCTACATATAATAACTATTAAATATAGGATAGGTTTGCAGTGAAACAGTTCAATAGTTTCAGATTCTTTACGAATCTAGTCTATTCATCAACAGAAATTCTTGATGATAGTTGCATATCTTGAAAACCGATACGGTGAAATCTTAGCATCTAAAATCTAGACTATCTTGACATGTCCTACGCGAAGCATGCCCAAAGCTTAGAGAAAGATTCCATTTCGTAAATAATAATAATCGTGCGGTGTGATAAAATGCGCCTAGGGGGAAAGAGCGGCCTAGCTAAAGAAAACACATCAACTACAAATGTGCAAAGAAAGTGTACCAAAACACACGAACACAATAATATATTACCAATAACGCCTTGAGTGGCGGCCTATGATCCTAAATCAGACATGCAGGTAACGAACATGCAAGAAAAAAACAGATATTTCAAGACTTTCGATTGTTACCATTGCTAATAAACTTTTTAAAGATATAGCGATGGTGACAATCGATATAGAACACAGCAAAATTAGTGTCAATTTGATTTAGTGCGAAACGCTTTCTCTCATTGTGATAGTTTCAGTTGTTTTGGACAAACCTTCCATACGTCTCCACGGAAGACCTTTGAAAAACAGGCAAGCGTTAATAATATCTGCGCCACGTTTTGAGGCTAATGAACGAATATTATGTTAGTCACATATTAAACAAAGACATAGCAATTAAATCATTCTAACCTTTTCGTTCAGATTAAACAAGATTAATAATATTGTTATACATACAAACTTGTCATAGTCACAAGATAAATTAATACACTTAAGTACATAATAATATAAGTCATACAGACGTAAAACAAAGCATGCACATAATAGTTGGGTAATTCAATTAAATAAAATGTTTAGCAGTAACCTTAAACTTAACGTATTAACTATCTTACAGGTAAGTTTCTAATCTAGCGTAAGTTTGGTTTGGCTTAAAATCGTTACTAGTGACAAAAGTGTCATTGCCATTTTTATTAAATGACTATGTCACTTTTGAATATATTTCTAGTACTTACCACTTTGTCGAAAACGGGCTGGTTATCATTGATGTCTTCTATTAGTATTTTAATCGTACAAGCGTCATCTAGCTGTGGTTGGCCGTTATCACTCGCTCTTACTGTAATATAGGCTTCCTTCTCTCTTGAAGGCTCATCGTGGTCGAAAATCTGTTTCAAATTATCAGTTTAATGATCAACAAAGTCATTCAATTTACAATTGTTTTTCTTACCTACATAAGGTCCTTAATTGTGCGCTACAACTTTTGTGTTATTGCCAAAACATTTACGGTATTTTTATGATTCTTAGTTAATGCAAGAGTTAAAGTATATTGTATTTATTTCTTGATTATCTCTATTGTTACTTACATCAGCCGTTGTTATTCTACCAGTCTCAGGATCAACGTGGAATCGTTCCTTCTCACCGGGAGTGGAAACAAACTTGTATGTGACCGTCCCTCCCATTTCGGGAGGATCTCGATCTTCTGCTTTTACCTGTGCATGAAATTTAGAGGATTTATTTGTGTTTTAAATTTATAATATCATCATTAAGATTAGCAACCACTGGGGCAAAACCTGAAAAGGTTTTGTCACAGCTCGCTTCACCGGCACATTGAGAAACCTATTATTTTATTATTAAAAAAATATGAATGGTACTTAAAATGTTTATAACACTATAAGCCCAGGGGTTATGTACGACTAGTATTAATTTGTTGTAAGAAGAATAATTAAATTAAGTACGACCTACCACTTTTCTGGAAAGGCCAAAAATTACAACGAAACGATGGAAACTTTTACCAGGTATCCCATGATTAATTTTAAATTGTTTATTCAATTCAGATGCTTGCAATCCTTTCTAGGAGGAGGCTTAACAAACAAATAAAGTCATTACAACTGCAAGTACAAGATATATCAAAGATGATGATAAGTACTGTGATATTCTACATAAGTTCCTTCCAAATCCTTAAAATCCTATCCAAACTGTTATAAACAGTGATTCTTCATCATCATCAACCAATAGTCCACTCCTAGACACAGGCGTCCTCTTATGAGCGCTAGCGCCCTGTCTTAATCTTGCAGCATCCAGCATCTTCCCGGAGTCTTCGCAGGTCATCATCCCACTCTATCGGAAGGCCGTCACACTTTTGCTGACTCGCATGAAAGAGATTATAACATTCGAATAGTACTTACCGTGAAAACGTAAGTGCCGACCGGCTGTTCCTCTTTAACAGTAGGCCTGTAGCTCAGACATTCTGTGAATAAAGGCTTGTGGTTGTCCTTTACAGCTAGCTTCGGTATCGCAGCCGATGAAAACTGAAAAAGCGCAATGTAAGGCAACATTTTTTTTTATAATGTACTGGATATTTCGGATTTTATTAATCCAAGAAAAAAATAACTGGCCACCTTCTTTCACTGTCTTTCTCTATATAAAAGCTACTAAGTTATTATTATTTCGTCCTTGTGTTCTGTAAAGGAAAAACGAAACGAAACACTTAAAAAATCGGTGGAATTAAAAAAACATTGAATTAGAATGTGGCAAATCATTTCCACTAGAGATTAACAAATGGCAACATTAAAAGAATATTCCAAAAACACCAGAACTTTGATTCTTTGCTTAGACAGACGACTAGGACCCACAGCAAAGATGATATCTGTTGCGGTACCTCTTTCAGTCGCTCTTATGGCTTTAACTTACCTTGATCCTATTGCATGTTGTCTAACTTAATATAAAGCCCATCAATCACGTTAACGAAGTCTTAACGCGATTGTTTCGACGCCGTGAAATCTTATCGTGTGTAAACCCCATTACCCCAAGTTTGTCACAACTGGGTAGGTACTCAACATGCAATGGGGTCGTGGTAATAGTCTAAACTCTGCTTTTTAAAAAGATTCATAAAGCATTATAAATAATTTGGAACCACTTTGAAAGATTTATGGTTTCCTTAATTCTGATGTGTCAATTGAAAACTACAATAAACTAAGCAGTCGACAGCTTTTTAAAGGCTGAATTTAAATATTTTCATTACTACAGACGCATCAGAATTGAGGCGAATAACTGTATAGATATTAGACAGCTATACTTACAGTGTTTTTTTAAAATCTAGCTGTACTGTGTAAGGACAATGTAGAGTGAATAGAATTAGATAAGACAATAACAATATATACCTTACGTCTTTCCTGTGTAGCATGTCAGGGCATTGAAATTAAATGACAGATCGTTAGTGGTATGAACAATACAGAATTCCATTGTTGCAATACTGAGCATGCATATACCTACGTTTGTTAAGTACTATACATCTATGTTTTTATATCTAAGGATATATAAATTGAAGAAGCAGTAAAATAATTGAAATCTATAGGGAATAAAGCTGTTGGGGCTGGGAAGTATGTGATGTAATGTTTTGTGATTGGCGAATGGTGGATGGTTACTCACTGGAGCCGGGTGGATTGGCAGGTGCCTCGAATGTCTTAGCCTTGTGATGTGGTGTGGAGTGAAGTCTCGTGCTGTGGAAGAAGAAAAGGAAATATTAGCTCTCGTGTTTTAGGTAGTACTTTAGGAGTCTCAAATTTACATTTATTAACCTTATTTTTTACAAATTTTTAAGAGAATAACACACTCATAGTAGGGTTCCTCTCTCCGATCCCCCGAATCGTATTTGTTCTTCGTGGATTCTTTATTTTACAAGTATGTCAGTCAAGGAAATTTGAAGTCTTTAAGACGAGAAAGAAGAGGAGTCAGGACTCAAATGATATTTAAAACGACGCTACACTCAATTTTAAGTCCCTTTTAAATATTTTAGATCCATTAGGACGGGAATTTTTAAACATTCATTTTTCACACCATAAACGGAATAAACACTTAGTCTTCAACTTCAGGTCTCTACGGCCAGCGGTTTATGCTGTACGTTGTCTGTCGGACTCCTTTAGAAAATACAAAACTAAGGTAATTCTCAAAACACTTTAGAGAATAGGTAAGCTATAATAAACTCCTAAAAATTGCTATTGCCTAAGAAGCCGTCGGATTGATTATAAAACCTAGTGCTCTTTCAGAAAGTTGATGTCAAAATTACAAGAAAGCTCTAAAGTGGAGAAAATATTGTAAGTTTCAAACTTTGTCTGTCTTTCCAGTTTCGGAACAGATATTTTTGTAACTAAATGTCCCTAGTCAGGTGAAGCTTTTTGGAGAACACTTTATGATTGCTCACTTTAGTAACAAGAAGTTTAGACAGAATGTAGTTCATCGTATTCTGCCTTTAAACATACGAGTTTTCTCCACTTGTTGTCCGAGTGATTTCGAGCATTACCCGATTAATATTGTACACGCGGCCAAATCACACAGAATAAACGATTTTTCTGATGACTCAGCCAATGTAGTCGATTTGTAACATAAGGTACTGCCACTCTTAGCTAAGTGATTTAGCCTCTTGCATTGAACATTCAATACAAAACACAACAGCATTGTTCCGAAGCACCGTTTGAAATCATCAACCACGAATCCCTGCTAACCCAAAACATGGGCTTTACCCTGAATAGCAGCAATACCAACAATGGTGCACACTTCATCACGACCGATTGGAAGAAAACAATAAGGTGGGAAAAATTTACATGTGACGATAGTTCGCAAATGAGTGTAGTGGTCATCGCGGTGGCATAAGTAGAGATTTCATGTGGTTTACATTCATACGCGTTGGCCAAGATACCATAAACGTTTGTTTGACTTGAAGGAACTTATTAATAAGGACATTGAGACAAGAAATAAACGCCCAGTAGCATCATCATATCAGTCCAGACATGTCCAATACTGGACCTAATCGTCCCCCATACGATGCCACAGATGGCAGTCCTGATCCGCTTCCATCCATCGACTGACTCCTAGTGTATTAAAAATACTGCAAAGATAGTTGCACCAAGTCTCCAACCAAACACGACAAAGAGATTTCCATTTTCAAATTTTATAAAAACCTTTCAGTAACTAGATTAAAATAATTTAACTCATACACAAGAGACCAATTCAGACTTGTCGTATCGGATCGTCTAAAACTGATCTAAGATGGTCTCAAACACGAATGTCTCAAAGCTTGCACCGAGACAACAGCATTGAACATAGCTTTGTTCTTCATGTTGACTAGGTAACACCATTGAAGGTTGCTTTTGAGATAGAGGCTTAAGCTCAGTGGACGCATTGATTTCAGGCCTGTTCAGACCGATGCAGTTAACACGACCCAAAGCAACAGAGAAAGCTACCACCGTGTGAGAATCACTGTATTCGGAGCTTTACTTATTAAATATATGGTAAGCATAGATCACTGATAATTACAATAAAAAAGATTTACACCATATGACTAGGAAGGTACTAGGTTTAAGAAAGATTCCATTTCAGGAAATTTTTGGACAGTTGGAAAATAACATGACTAGAGTATTATTTGTTATAGAGTCGAAAGTTTGCGCCACTTACAATAAAACCGGTGGGATGACGCGTGATTTCGACCTAAATATTTCGCTGCCAGTCTAAGTAGCAAAGGTCTCAAAAGACCTTGCGTGAGCACAGGTTATAAACAGTTTCTGAAACCTATAAATACTTCCGCTACACCAGAAGGGTTAAGAGACTGTACGTACAGACAATCAGTCGAATCAGTCGAAATGAACTTTCAATCAATAGCTTCAATATTAATCTTACCCCTATATTAATGCTAATATTAATTTGCAAGTCACCGTTTTATTGCTTCTTATGCTTCAAAATAATTAATAACCGACCGTCGATCAAAATTATATATTCTCTCTGGAAATCTGGACATCAAAATTGTATGCACATCTAAGTAGACTGGGCCTATAATTTATGAATATTAAACAACTAATAACTTTTTTTCATTAAATATCATACCCACCTTTTTTTTAAAAAACCTCATCAGTTGCTAATCTCATTTTGATGGGGTCTCAGGGAATGAAACAGGCTATTTTATTAAGAGAATTTTTGAGTTTTATCCAAGTGGTTTGCGGATACTCTTTATACCTCGAAGCAAACAAACGACTGAAGAGATTCTGATATTTTTTTACTTTTTTACATGTTAGGGAAAAGATTGAATAACGAACACTTTAAAAAACAAATCTGTATCTCTTAAATGAAAATAAAAATATATATGCGCTTTTTGCAATAATCGATTCACAAAAAATACGTTGATCTATCAATTCAACTCTATGGTGTGATCAGAAGAGATACGCCGCCGTCGCTTATACTTACAGCATTGTAAGCAAGTCCAAGTACGTCATGGGCAGTGAAGGCGTCAAGAGGGTAAAATAGGGCAACGAAGTATGCTACCATTTGATGAGATTGCGTATTAGTATTATATATTTATAATACTAATTATTATTTATTTTATATTTATAATACGCAATCTCATCAAATCATCTCAGCAAATTTGTTGATACGAGTACATGTTATAACTAAGATCTTCATACACTACATACATAGCTTTAGAAATATTCTGAGAATCCAGCCTGAACCTAGATATTGAAATAATTTTCAGAGGCCTTAGTAAGAGTTTGCCGTAATTTACGTAACCTATAATAATTTTCGGGTTTCCTTCCTAATTTAGTATTTCGGAACATCCGTATCGTATGCTGAGAGGAACTCATTTTAACGCGATCTTACCATATGATAAAGTTTTTAAATAACTCTGAACAGTTTGAAAAGGTTTTTGATGAAATGATTCTGAGTTAATTGGTGCATTGCACCTGCCTTCGAGTGTCAACTATAAAAATGGAAAACTATCAATTTATCAAAACCTTTTCTTTTTTTAAATTCACCAATTGTTTTATCGTTTTATTACCATAATAACCGTGATAATTAAAACATAAAATAAGAACAAAAATTAAATGACTACTTAAATATCAACAAATCGGAGAATATTCCTTTTGGTATTCTGCTAACTCATACTAGACGTACAGACAACACAAAGCCTTAGTCCTAGATTGTGGGAACGTTACAAAGACCTATACACGTGTTCAACACTGTCCCTTAAAGGGCAATCTAACAAAAGCCTTAAGGTACAAGCGGGGCAAACGATCCACAAAAACCCCCGGGTAGACTACACAAGCTAATGAAAACTTTTACTAGGGTGCTTGTGTTATGGGTACTAGATAACCAATATATTTAATAATTTATTTTATACTAACGACCCGCCCCGACTTCGCACGGTTTTATTATATGTATAAACATTGCTCTTGAATCCATCTATCTATTAAAAAAACCGCATCAAAATTCGTTGCGTAGTTTTAAAGATTTAAGCATACAAAGGGACATGGGGACAGAGAAAGCGACGTTATTTTATACTATGTGCCTAGTGATGATACATTGATAGGATATATTTTTAATAATCATAGAAACCACACAGACCAACGTAACAAAAGTCATTTAACACGGAACAAACTTCTGCAGATCGTATACAATTGTTTTCCGAGGCGGCAATCGAATCCGCAGCCACTAGCGTCGCAGGCGGACTCTTGCCCGCCACTGAGGTCGTCATAATGAAGTGGAGTATATTCTATTCACAGTTTACAATCCGAAGATCGCTCGTTTGCGCGACCCTCAGGTACGATACCTGAGAAATTATCGTATAAATGGGAAATACACGCAAGGTTTCACTCAAAGGGATAAAGGGCTTTCATGTATAGCTTGTGTGAACATCAAATACTAAATAATGACACATTACTTATAGGCAACGATGAAGTCAATGAAATTACGTACACAATGGAATGAGATTGCTTATGCAATGGCTTTTATATTTTTAGTAATGACCCGCCCCGGCTTCGCACGGTTTCATTATACGTATAAACCTTCCTCTTGAATCACTCTATCTATTAAAACAAACCGCATCAAAATCCGTTGCGTAGTTTTAAAGATTTAAGCATACATAGGGACAGAGAAAGCGACTTTACTTTAAACTATGTGTGTATGACTTTTAGGATTATTTGGTGAGGAAAATATTTTAATTGTTATTGTTAAGTAATTAATATATTTTAAGGATGTTTTACAAAAAAATTAAATACCTATTGACGATTTTCTTTTGGACTCGTAAAAACTAAAATGAACTTTCTGATTCGCTTCTATACAAAATCTATTCTTATGTCATCTACATAAGATAGCGTTTTACACGAATCCGAGTCTACGTTTTACGTTTTTAGCTTATCAAGAGCTACGATGCCAACGATACATGCAATCAATAAAACAAAATACTTCTTACTTTGTTATTTAAAATACTATTTTAAGATAAGACTTTGCGTATGAGAAAATATAGATTTAAATTAAATACCTTCATACTTTTAAATGTTGAAATGACTCTCAAAATCTCAATCACAAAAAGATAAAGTCCCTGAAAGACCATGACAGTAACTCCTTACATTTGTATCAGTGGGCTACTATAAACCATTTACTAAAATAATGCTACGGACTCTGAAATAACAGTTAACCCTGTTATGGCAGGCACGTGAGGACCCCAGGGGTGCTATTGTAATGAATAGTTCAAATTACTGTGTGAAAGGTTCACTGCACAAGAAGTGAGTAGCAAAATAGCACACCATGTAGGTATAGTGTATACTAGGTTCATCCCACGGCTTGGCTAGCACTTTTACCATGTCTGAAATTCATTTTTGCTTGATATAATATAAAATCCATTCGTAGTTGTTTAAACACCCCAAAATATATTAAGATCTGTCCTGGTGTTCAAGGCGATAAGCTATCAGACTTAACATGTTAATTTGAAAGTTTTACCCGGTAAAATGAACACAGCAAGTGGAAAAAACCAAGATCACAGTTTTCGCAGCTTTCAAAATATAAATGCACGATTGATGTTGATTTTCTTTTTCGTATCCGCTTTTTTCCTCCACGCCCTACTGTCGTCTGTTTCTATAATACAAATAATCAAATAATCAATATCTTTATTTCTTTAGGCTTACAAAATAAGCACTTAGACAAGTCAAATAGATACAATAACTTAAGAACTGAAAATTCGTTAACGCAGTATTGAACAAATTAATAAGTACCTACAAAATTGTCAGTCTTCATGCACCAATTTAAACTGCATTTTCAGCCTAACTTAGATCAAGTTAGGCTGAAAATGTATTAAGCCTTTCGACTCAATTTTGTTTAATTTCACCATAATCTCATATCAATTCTGATCAAATACGTACACTATTGTTTACTCATACTCACCTCAAGAATATGAAACTGAATCTTCACACAGCACAATAAAGATTATTTTCCAGTAACAAACTGATTGAAATGACACATACCCAGTACAATAGCACCCCTCGGGGTTGCCGGGGGTCTTAATGAATGTATCTGTAACGAGAGCCTTATTAGTGCTCTAGCTGAGACAGTAACCGTCTTGAAGATGAACTGGATGGTTGTGTTTTATGATATTAATAGCGATATGCCTAACTATGACCTAGTTTTCAAGCAACATAATAATATAGAACTTAAAAAAAGAAAAGAAAAAAAATTTGTCTTGTTTGACATTCGTATAATAAGTCGAATTTTAATGATTACTCTAATCACTACATAGTAGAAAATAAAGTCGCTTTCTCTGTCCCTTTGTATGCTTAAATCTTGAAAACTTCGCAACGGATTTTGATGCGTTTTTTTTAATAGATAGAGTTATTCAAGAGGAAGGTTTATACATATAATAAAATGTTTCTATCATAAAATACAAACTAAACACAAAACTCTAAAACACGTGTAAAAATCCCTCATTACATCTAAAAGTCGAATAAACAAGTCAAAGCAAAGTATACTTCCTGGAAAACTTAACTAAAATAATAACCACTGCCGTGACAACATTATTTAACTTTCCACTAAAAAGCCGCGAACCGAATACGCGACTGAATTTATTTCAAGTAAATAAAAGTGAGCAAGAGAGCGCCAAACTTGGGTAAAGGGTTCTTTGAAAAAAACTTTTTAAACTTTCATGTTAATAAAAACCGAATGTAAATAATATTGTTGTGCGCTTTTGTTTTCGAAAGTACCTTTTAACAATGTTTAAGGTTAAAATAATTTTTTCAGTATAAATTAGGGTTTTGTGTGTTCAATAAAGTGAAAAATAAAGGATAAATCCTTGGGAGACAGGCAAAGGGTAAGATTGTAATCGTTAGGTATCTAATAAGAGACTAGAGACATTATAATTAATAAATGACAAATAAGTATAAATAAATAATTCTGGACAATCCACACAACAACATCTAGCTCCAAGCTAAGCAGAGCTTCTGTACTAGATGATACAATATAATATAAAGTAGTAATATGTAATAATAGTACATACCTACATTGACATTTATTGGTATATACAGAAAAAACCAGAACCCAGGAACAAAATATTAATTGCAGATCAGACAAACATTTATCCCTAGGCAGGAATCGAACCTGTAACCTCCTGAATCGCATATCTGTTGAAAAGTGCTACATTTTACAAACAAGCCATCCGTGACAAGCAATCGAAGAAGCGAAACCATTTAAACCACACTGCCGAACCCTGAAAATAATAGAAATGGAGAAAATGCCCAGGTATTTCCAACACAACGTCGACCCATTCAAAGTCGGGGACACGACTAAATCGCGTGTGTCTGACACAGGAACCTAGCTTTTTTCTCAACTATCCTTTGTTGAGCTTCCTTTGGCGCTGGCCCCGCGAGGTAAGGGGCGGCCCATTGTGTGGGGCCAATTTGAATATTCAAGTGTGGGCACGTTCCGATGTCGATAACCGAGGGTTAACGTTTTTTTCCTTCGCAAGTTACGGGTTAAGCAATTAGCTTTAGATGCTTTGGATAGTGAGTTTAATATAGTACAGGATTAGGTTTAGATTGAGTTATTCAGATTGATCGTATCGTTGCTTTGAAATGTGAATAATAAATTTAGCGTGAAATTTTACAGAAAAGCTAACAGACTTATCGATGATTCTAAGAATTCTAATATAATTAATTTTACAAAGGATTTTTGCCAAAGTGAAGTTAATATTCATAAAAAACTAATTGGTTTTATTCAAGAATTTATATAACAGCGTTTGACTTGGATAAGTTAGTTGAAATTGCTTTTATACCTCGGTACTTTTAAGTTCTAATGGAGCTTTGTTATAATATGTTTTTTACTTGACATAATCACAGCTTTGATTTTAAGTACCTACCACTTACATTAAGATAATCTAAGTTCTTTCATTTAAAATAGTCTCATATTTTCTTTTCACATTTTATTACTTTTGTAATTTTATCTTACTAAGGTTTACTTCGTTTTATGATTTTAATATTTATTGCGTAAACTATTCAATTAGGTACAGAAATCAACTTAGTGACAAAGCATGTACGATGATTACGACCAACTGCAATATCTGCCACCATTTCGGTTGATTCATCGTTGTCATTTCGACGTTTATCGACAAAACTTTTCCCATCACTAAAACCAAACATTTAGTGGTTTCTTTATGATTATTATCAGGGAGTGAGAAAGTTGCTTCCTAGGTTGCCGTGCCGGCGATAAGACCGCCCTAAAATGAGTTTTTATGCTAAATTTTATGTCCGTAAATTACTAGGTCCGTAGGGCAAAGTAAATAAGGAAAAATAATTTTATTATTGTTGATATTATTTCGGTGCTTAATTTCAGACATTTTTCCTTAGTTTATTGCTAAGGTGCGTAGTTAAAACGCAATGGGAAAGGTAAATAATAAGAAGGTAAGAGAAGGCGTCGAATTAAATGAAAAGCAATGAAAAATGCGTTTAATGGCACATAGACCACATAATATTCAGGGAGGGAAGAAACGGGTTGAATTCCCGTCGAAGTCGAATTTTTTGGCCAATTCTTTAATTACACTACATTAAAATAAGTTTTTAGAAGGCTCATAAAACCAAAATCAGATTACCCAGGTTGAAATAATAATTAGAATATGAATAAAATTAGCAAGTCAATTAGAAAAGTGCTAAAACTTAACTACGACATAAAATTCTTGACAAAGGCTCGCGAAGGTTCTCGGGATTACATTTTAGTTTTAAAAGCGTCTGTCCTAAGAGGTCAATGTACTAGAAAGGGCTTTGTTATAACTTGTAAGAGGTTTTAATCCGCTTATTAACTATTTAGTCAGTTTGAACTAATAATAAAACAAGTTTGTCTGAGTTAATAATGTCCCGGAGTTTTGTTTTCACAATCTCAAAGTTCAAAGTTTCGTGATAGATTAGCTTCTCCACGTGTCTTCGCGCGCTTAGATTTTTTGATCAAAAGCCTTTTATGATTGGTAGGAAATTCTAGTCTCATCCTATATAATCAATGTACGAGTTCTCTGCCTACTTAACTGGTTTTAACTGGAAGATTATCTGATGAAAGTAGTTTCGACGATTTAATTTGAATTTGTCAATTTCGTTTATAATCATTCGGTCAAATGATGATGCCAGGACAAATAGGTAATAAAATTGAAAAGACATTCAACTTCTACATTGAAATGAAAAACTCTGAACTCAGACTTTGATCTACCCCCTTGATAGTACTTCTGGATATAGATACCGTAGCCAACTGAAAATTTTGTCTCAAAGATACATAATACAGAAATCTGTATAACTTTAACCCCTGAAAAGCAGTCCATGCTCATTTCACGCCTCATTATTTAGGCAGAACCAGTTCGTGACTCGACGCGTCACGTATCCGAAAATAGGTTAAACTGATTTTATCCATAAAGAATCCGAGTTATTGATGGCTCAGTGATTTTGGGGAGATTACCTTTTGATGAGATTTTTTCTATTCTTCATTGTTGGTTTAAGAGATCACAAGTATTGGGATGAAAGAAAAATGATCGTTTATTGTTCGCCTGTTCTGTTTATCAACTTTTGTATATGATCGCTTTTTGAATTATTTTCCTGTAGTTCTTTACATTACAGTTTAAATCAATAATACTGGACACATGCACACTTCATTTAGCTGTTTCGAGCCGCAAAACAGATCTTGTGTCCACTACTCCACTGTGTCAGATTAGTGTTCTGATTGTCTTTTGAGAGGCAAATTCACGAAGCACAGTCTTGTAGCAAATATTTACTAATATTACAAATAAGTAACTACACAATCGAAGCCGCAACCTTTTTTTAAAGGAGCTTCGTCCACAGCGCTATCGAAGGCTTCATATGGTATGTAGAGCAGCGCATCAGCATTGTCATACAGCGTAGCAGGGCAGCCATAGTCTTGGAGACGTTTGAGACTGGTTTATTCTGTTATTCGGGCTCCTGTGATTGTTGTATTTTTATTTGGTTCCTATGCTTACTATTTGAACGGTATTCACCGCTATGTAGTTTCGGTATTTCATAATACAGTCCAGATAAGGTTGTATGGCGCTCATTACGGGAGGCCTATATCCAGCCGTAGACTAATATAGGTTGATGATGATGAAGGTTATAGAGCTATCTATACATTGTTTGCAACAGTTTAGAGGCAGTTCATCTGTTTTATGTGTTTTTCGCTATAAATGTTACCCATCAGGTGTTAATAATTTAAATTCTGAGCACATCTTACAAAGTCTGTTGTTTCGCATTAAACGCGCGTGTCTAGTTTAGACTTAATAGGCTTTGAAGGGCTCCATTAAAGAGCCTGGATTAACCGCCTTGGACTTACGTATTAAATCTTAAACTGACTTAGTAATGTTATGAATTTACAATGTACTTGCATTGTTAATTATGAACACTATATGCTCTAGGTAGGTGTGCAATATTGTATATACCTATTTATGAAATACTAGCAACCCGCCCCGGTTTCGCACGAGTGTATCACGCATGCAAATCTTACTCTTGAATCACAATTAAAAAAATAACGCATCAAAATCAGTTGTAGTTACAAAGATCTAAGCATATACTAGAGAGGGACAGACAGACAGCGAGAAGCGACTATGTTTTATTATGCTGTCGAAGAGGTTTCTTACTTTTGGAGAAATTAAAAAATAATATAGAGGATTGGTGAATATATTTCATTGTAACAAGAGTCCTAACTGGCCACCGGCGATTTGAGCTAAGCAAGTCACATGTAGATTCTGTGAAGAGGCGGTGTCCTTATTTTTGATCTATGATGATCATAGACTATATTTTTATCAGCACGCGAAGAAATGCAAATAATCTATGTACAATAACCATATTTACGATCTGATAGGACCTACGCAAGCTGCTAGGCACCCTAGCAAGGGCAAGGTGAAGGGAGCTTCCCACGGCCACGCTTCGATGCCCATCAGTGGGCGCGGGTCACGGACGGGCGAAAGTTTCGAGGCTTTGCCTTTTGCCTGGAATTTTTATTTTGTAATAGTATTCGTAACTTAAAATTATTGCGTATCAATATTGAAAGCTCAGGTTTACGACAATTGCCTAATCCGTTAAACAAACTATGTACTTAGGTACCATTTTTTTATTTAATAGTTGGTACTTCTCATGAGGTCCTGAATAAATTTCATCAAGATCTGATCAGTAGTCTTTGAGTTGTCTATATCGATAATGTTATTGATTTTACGTTAAAGATTTTATTTAATAGCTTCTTAAAAACGCTAAGACTTTCGCCAAATAACAGAGCTAAGGCCCATGAAATGTTTTTAAGAACCATTTAGGAGACCAAACGAGTATTTATCATTTATCAAAACCACTACCTATAGCCGTTTCTATGCTTGGAGGTAACGAGTGTTAAACACATAAGAACACTCTAAAACTATATTTCTATCCTCGCGAGTTAAAGTTCAAAAATGTATTTCAATCGCGCTTTCAACGAGAAAGCTCTCTTTTTATCCAAGCTGTGATAACGTCGGTTACTTATAAGCTTCAAGCTCAGGAACTAAGTGGTGAAGAAAAACAGGGCTTTTTCCGAGAACTAATTAGGACTGGCTTTCCCGACATTATTTTCTGTAAAGCTTTAGTGGTTAGTTTTACAAGAACTTGCCTGTTGGGAACCTTTTTGTTTGACACAGCGAAAGTAATATCAAAGAAGGTTTGAGTTTCTAAGTGATAAAATATGAATATGGCGACCTCTGTAGCGCAGGGGGCGAAGGTCTGTCTGCTACGAAGGCGACTGGGGGTTTGATTCCCGTCTCGGAAACATTGCACGATCTGCAAATATTTCTTCTTGTTGTTCCTATAAAATATCCATCCGTATCCTTACTAATGTTTTATTATTAACGCGAAAGTTTGTATGAATGTTAGTTTCTCTTTCACACAAAACTACTGAACGGATCCGACTGAAATTTTGATTAGATGTAGTGCTAGTCCTGGAATAACACATAGTCTACTTTTCATCCAATAAATCGGTGAACATGAGAAAGAAACACCTTTGATGTTCCATAGAAACAATGCGTGCGAAGCCGCGGGCAGATACTAGTATAATATACATTTAATAGCTGTTATAAACGTATGACACTGATATGCTACTGATGCGCCACAACACGCCAACCACAATAGTGTGGTTTTACCTTTAGACTAATTGATGTAGAAAAGTTGTATGCGAAGCCGCGATCACTAGTATTGTATTCAAACCGTGTAACGGAAAATATAAGGTTTATTGAATTTACTGTTATATTGAATGTTTGTTATGTGTAATTAAACGATCAAGGTTCGTTGTTACTTTTCTTCGCTTTCACAATCAATTTTAATATTCACATTATGAATTCGTCAGACTACGGTTGCTACAACTGACCTTATAAAAGGGGGCAGATCTCAATTCCCCTTTTTGTTTCCTCAGATATTCTTTCAGGCTGAAGACTCTTTTTTTATGGTGCTTCTCTTGTAGTCCAATATAAATAATTATATATTATAAATTTGATTAAGGTCTGACAAGTAATTTTTAAGTTATCGTAAAAACATTAAACACACGAAATTATAGAAAAATAATGAAACAGTAAAGTATATATTTAAATTTATTACAAAACATAAATTAAAACTGGGATATACATTTACAATTAAACTGACTGCAGACTGTTGCAAACTGTCTAGTACCACTAGACTTTTTGCAACTATAAATATTCTCAACTATAAATAAATTATTGATAAGTACAGTGCATCTAAACAAATAGGAATGAGAAAATGGAACCTTACGTGTAGATTATTATGTAGAACTGGCAAAAACAATCTTGTATTATAGTAATAACCCCACAAAATAATCTTTGCCACGGGCTCTGAACCCGGTAGATATATTCCCGCACATTTCAAAACATGTAACTCAGAACTTCATTTTCCTTCATGAACATGCAAGCAACAAATAAACGGAATAACTATAAACCTTGCCAAATACCAGTACCATAACCTAACCAACCATTTCATCTTCCAACATTATCAACATAACCTACAAAAACTCATATACACGTCATAAAAACATCGCATGCATAATACCTTTCACACGTGTTTTGACACTTGCTCCTCATTTTTATGCTCGTCCCGTAAAATTTCTAAAGCTAGAAACAGACTGAACCCTCGCCACGCAACGTATGCTCTAATTAGCGTCTCATTAATCAAATAAATAAAACAAAAACCTGTACATGCAACATGCATCTTTTAACTACTTTTGTATTTTTATGATTTTGATTTCACTAAACACTTCTGCATAAAAAATAAACAATGCAAGAGAAAGGATTACGAGGATTTGGGAGCTAGCTATAAAAGACAAATAAATATATCTAATGGTCGCGAGTCGTGGGTACCAGTGTACCAAAGTCAGATGACTACAATACAATACAATACAAAAATACTTTATTACACCACTAAAAGAACAAAGAAAACTTTACAGCCATACATCCATTCAAACTCTCGAATTTATAATATTAGTGCAATTTTTGTATCAATTTAAATATAATAATTTTGTGAAGAATAATGAATGTTTTTTTTTTACTTTTATTATAAAATATGCACGCTTGAATTTATCGGTCTAGATACACACTCTTGTAAGCCAAGGTGTTAGTTTTTTAAATCAATCAAAAACAAATCCATTTCATCGAGTACTTTGTGTGACATGGGCTCAGTCTGTTCGTAGCTTAACACATCGCACAAAGTCAGTCCTTGTTTTATTTGTACTGAAAAACAATCTGTGTACTTTAAAGGGCCGAATTTTAATTAATTTAGATACGGAATTTATCGGAAATAGGCTTATAGTAATTGGAATGCTAATATTGGAGTTGATCGAACGGTGTTTGGCGAATTCATTTCGGAAAGGAATTTAAGCTGAAAGTTTTCTATGTGAAGTTACTGAAGAATTCATTAATTTAAAAAATTAAATGAAAAAATTACGTTATGAGATAAAATTAAAGTAAATTTAAATTTCACGAACCAATCCCCCTCAACAAATTTAAAATATATAAGCAAATATTAACGCACACCCAACATAAGGAATTGTGGTATTGTTATTACAAGCAAAATGAAGCGTTAATTAATTACCCCTAAAAATAAGAGCTGATACCAAGTGACATGACGTCCCCTCCAGCTGTCAGCTTGCCTGTGGACTGGCGAAGAATCTGTCAATTTGTTGATGAAAAAGCAAAGTGAGATGATTAAATATTTAATATCTTGTCATCGCTAAATTTTTAAAAGAAAATTTAATTTTGCTAAGAAGTGCTCGAACACAGTAGATTTCACAATTAAATTAAGTGGCGAACTGGCCGAAAGCCCAACTGATAACATTGGAGGAAGTATACGGCTCTGTCCGCGGTCCCGAGCCATTTATCATTCTGCCTTCACGTTTTCTAAGAAGCACGCAAACTCTAGTAAGTACAGTAGTGATATTTAATTTGAACACTGACTGAAAGAGACACTATTTTATAAATCTATTGGTTTTGTTAAAAATCTGCCGGTAAGCTTTGTAGGTATAAAAAAGGCCTTGAGCACGTGACTTTATACAGCGTTAAATTGCAAAGAGTAGAATAAAGGAAAAGACGTTAAACCTAGTGCAGTGGGACAGGGGCAAAAACAAAAAAAAGAAATTATTCTTGCTTGATAAATGTATAAGTAATGTCAGTAATTCCGATTCAGTGTGGAAATTGTTATCTACACTGACAACTCGCAGTATATTATATTTTATCAGTGATTTTGACTTTCAGAGCCGACGACGATTGGTCTACAACCAAGGTCTATCATTCTAGCCACTCCGTACGCTAGCTCCGCCAACTATGCCACATTAACAATAAGCCCACTTTACAAGTCTACTTGGCATTGCAAGCTCGCTTTAAATATAGCACTTTTTATCATACTGATAAATGCGGTTTTTCTTTACCATTCATTACATTTATGAAGCTGAAAGTCAGACGCGATGGGTATGATACGGTCTGTCTAAATAAATAAATAATGCTGGACAATCCACACACACAATACAATCTAGCTTGCGGCTAGTCATGTAGTACCCATAACACAAGCTCTGCTTTAGCTTCGGGCTCATTTGCGTACATTTCAGCATAAAAAGTGGTCTAGAAAACAGACTCAGACAGGTCACTAACCTTTACTAAAATCCTTAAGATAATAACAATGAAAAAGTTAGTCTTAACAGTTTTCTTAGATTTCATAAGCCAACTCCGGTTTATTCGCTTGAAAAGGTGAATGAATAATCCCTGTAAACAACTTAAAGTCTGTTTTTATAACCTTTATCCAAGTTTAAGCAGCGAATGTAACAAAAATAAACAGACTTCTTAAAGTTGTTATGTTAAAGTTGTAACAACGAAGCTGTGTTGAAAGCTTCATGGCGGTAATGTACTGACAGACAAATGTATAATGGTTCCTTGAGGCTGAAAGATGTAACATTAGTAGCAAGTGTACTATGGGCCTATCGGTGAAGGAAGATGACAAATTAAGATAAGTATATTAAAACTTTATTAACAACGAAAATGACAAGCAAAGAAATAGAAAAATTACAACTAGTATTTACAATTGAAACCATTGAGCTAACTGCAGACGGTTGCAAACAGTCTAAAGGTAGCTCAATTGATCCATGTCAATACCAGTCGGAAGCGTCCCCAAGACACTGGCTGCATTACCACGCTGTATGGCAATGCTGATGCGCTGAGCCAGATATTCACCAGCTCTCGGGTCACGCGTCGCATCGACCAGACGCTCAGATAATTTTTTAAAAACCCGGAGAGCCTCGGTACCCCACGGACCTAGGGTCTCGAATCCAAGGGGAGCAAATGCGTAGGTTCTGTCGAGACCTGCATATTTGCTAATTAAGATAACGATCGACTTGTTTCGATAATGGTGTTATGGCCTTAATGGACAACTTCTCAGTTAGTGTCCGCAGCTTAGCACGTGTTATTTCTATGGAAACGTTATAAGGTTATTAAGATTATTTATAAATCGAGGCTATTGATTTATGGGATAAGTAAGCTGTGTTATTCCAAACTAGAACTACGTCTACTTATTAAAAATTTAGTCAGTTCGATTCGTTCAGTAGTTATGCATTAAAACTCCGCATCTATTATTATTTCATCTCTGTGACCTGTTTATGTTGCTATGTAATAACAAGCAGCAAGCATGTTTCTTAAAACAAAAGTTTCTAGAATGTGCAAAGTTTGAACTCAGCCGCCAAACAATCGCTTTACTCGCATGAAAATATACTCAGGTTTGTGTCTTCAGGACATTTGTGGAAGAGGAAGCGGCTGTTTAATTCTTAGAAGATTTCTATGCTGACTAATTTTGAGACCAAATGCGTTTCAAAGAACAATCGCTACCGTTGCATAAATCCTCTTTGACCTAACACAGAGTCTACAGTTCTATAGACAGCAAGCAAATAGAATCCACATAAGTCGAAAAAACCTATTGTTTTGAGCTGTTCGTTTGTAGGACTAATAGGAAGGACACGGTTAGGCATAGAGATTTGGTCAACAAAAGGAAGCTTATCTCGGTTACACTGGAGCTCAAAGATTAAGGAACAAATGGATATATTCAGACAATAACGGAATTGTATGCTAAAATATAGCTAAAGTCGTAGGCCTATCCCGAATATGGAAACACTTAACATATCGATCCGTCGTCGTCGTCACCATAAGTCCATTTGCACAATGAAAATGTCAATATTACGTATACTTTAATTATTACGTTTAATTATCTAGAATATCATACTTTATATAATCGAGACTGGGAGAAAAGATCAAAACTAATAGGAATGTAGAAAAAATTAACAATTAAACAAATAAAACAAAAGAAGAAAACAAATCCCAACAAAGGTACAATAAAGCATAATTGAAGAGCTCGATTGCAATGTAAAAGAAAAAGTATAGGATGCCATGGACATAATAGGAAATTAGAAATATCAGGTACTAAACTCTCAAGAAATATTTTTAGCATTGTCGTCAGGAAATTGCTAAAGTTAATAGAATGCACAGGAGAAATGAAATTACAGTAGGTAGGGACGTTACAAAGATAATAAGGACGGAAGACGCATTAACTTGGTGCAGTAGTAAGCTATGAGGTGGTGGATAGGATTTATTATATCCTCTGTTTCTTTAGTTAGGTAAAATTGTAAGAAATATTGGACGTTTCTATTACGGATTTAATTTTCTTAATGGATTTCTGTGCTTTTTTAAAATAGAATCCAGAGAGTTAAGGGGTAAAAGTTCAACAAGCCGAATTAGGAACTAACCAAACCTCGCAAAAACTATATTATAAAAGAACGACACTGTAACGAATATTTTCTGCTGCTCTTATTAAAAGCTAGTTTATAAAGATTTTTGTTATTTCCGTCGAAACCATTTGTTCCTTTCAGGGTTTTCTGATTACTCTCCATCCAAAACACATCCTTATAACGAGTTCTCCAGATTCTATAATCCGTTGAACAAATCCGTTAGGCATCATTACCGTCCTACCTTAAGTGAGTCACTTATATCACCTTACCCCAGATATTATAAGAGTAAAAACTATAAAATAAGGCAACCGGTCACATTCCTTGTGGATGCATCATCATGACGCACATACCTGCAACAAAGAATTTTATATTAAGTAAGGTTCTTCGAATTATATCTTACTAGCGACCCGCCCCGGCTTCGCACGGTTTTATTATACGTATAAACCTTCCTCTTGAATCCCTCTATCTATTAAAAAAACCGCGTCAAAATCCGTTGCGTAGTTTAAAAGATTTAAGCAGTCATAGGGACATAGGGATATAGGGACAGAGAAAGCGACTTTGTTTTATACTATGTAGTGATTTTCACCTTTGATATTGAACGAACAATAAATAAAAAGATTTATATTTATTTCGAGGAATCATATTTATTTTTGTAAGGATAAGCTAATTGATATTAAAAACCTATCACCCGAAAAATAAGCTTTTCATTATGTTAGGTAAAGTTCAATTATAATTGATAGCCTATCAATATCAATTATAATTGAATGTTACCCAACATTTTCAATACAAAATGGTTATTTAATTACAGAATGTTACAATATGTTATTATGTGCTCAGAACCTCCTTTTAAGTTTTAGATATACCTTATTAGAAGCCAACACAATTATTGGGTTATATTAAGTTAAAACGAATAAACCTAGTGTTACTGTTTTCTTGCATTACCCGTAATATACTTACATAAGCATAGCCGCCTTTTGTACTATGTTTATTTTTTAATTAGATATAAGTTTTTTGTATATTTATGGTATATTTTTAGTACAATAAAGTGTTCATTCATAAGTAATGTAAGTATTCAAGTGTTATAATTGTTTGCTTGATTTAATTTATAACCACATATTAATATGCGATGGTACGGAACGGAACCCTTTTTATGCAATTTACTCGATTTTATTGATGGTTTTCGAAGAAAATCTCGAGCCCAACAGGAAAACAATACATTAAAAATTGTCCAAAATACGCATTACCTCCCAAAAATACACCCAAGACGCCAGTCGAGCTTTAAACCACCTCATAACTCCCTCAAGCTTTACGTAAGAGTCGTTCTAGGGGTACAATTAAAGATTGAAACAGCTCAGTTTCTACACCTGGCATAATTACCTCTGAGTATTCTACTACTTCGCCTTGAGCGTTCACAGAACCCATATCAATGTACGGAATGTGAAACGTAAACAGCACTGTTTATTTCTAAGTGGGTTACGTATACCTAAAGTGTGCTGGCGATAATATAACAAACCTTACTAATATTATAAACGTTAAAGTTTGTGTGGATGGTTAGACTTGTTACTCTGTTACGCAAAAATATACGAAACGGATCGGGTTCAAATTTTCTATTGTTCATCCCTTAAATCAGTCCCTGGGTTAGAAAATATCCACAAGATTAACATTGACGTGTTCTCAACCAATTCAGATTAGATATAGACATTTATTGACCACCAATTGTGTACACACTAATAAATTAACAATTGGAAATGTAATTAACATTAAGACAGTACCTACGTACTT
Organism: Eupithecia centaureata; assembly: GCA_944547425.1. NCBI lineage: Eukaryota > Metazoa > Arthropoda > Insecta > Lepidoptera > Geometridae > Eupithecia > Eupithecia centaureata. The sequence goes on along the minus strand of OX155693.1, from coordinate 3,248,948 downwards.
TATCATAAATTACACAAAAAGGACTTAAGGACTAAACACTGATATTGATATAACTAAAAAAATATTATAATAAATTAAAACCTATGTAGCAAAGTGGGCTGCAGCAGCAAATTGTTTTAGGCTCGCTATAATATCAACTGTTTTGAGAGAAGGCGATGTTATTCCAGACCTGATGTAGCTTTGACCAAAACAATATTAACATATTAACAGCCTATGCTGCATTAGAATGAATACGTCCGTAAGAGTCAAGGGCAATGAAAATATTAAATCAAGTGCAAGAAGCATTAATATTTGCACACCTGCTTGCGGGTTGAATACATTGCAACCTCACTCTAGTTATAAGATCTGACATGTAACCTGTATGTATTCTGCAAATAAATGATTTGATTTGATTTGAAGAAACGTAAAATTTTCAGAATATACGCAACTTCGTAAAGGGAGCTATGAAAGGATTTTGAGTAATTCTCATGGGATCGCAGGTACGATGTCTGCGGTATTTACTCGTATTTATTTCAATCTTTCTCAGAACAGGTCTAAGAAAAATTGTAAGCAAGTAATGTGAAAAATCCAATAAAAATTCTAAAAATTCTAGCACTTGTATTGCATTTTCGCGTAAGGATTAAAAAAATCTATAAAACTCCTTAACTCTACATATACTACTTAAAGCCTTTATAAAATAACGAAGGTGCCGGACTCAAAGCTAATTTGCTCTATTTTTATAATTATACTTTCGTCGAAAAACATATAATAATATATAGGTACTAAGCTGTTTCTGTAAATTTAACAGGACAAACAACAGAATCTCTGAGGAAGAAAAGAAAATCAAAGGCTATTTGTATCCCATGTGAAGTGTCTTACAGGATGAAAAGTAGCCTAGGCGTTATTCCAGGGCTAGAACCACCTCTATTCAAAATTTCAACCCGAACCGTTCAGTACCTTTTGTGTGAAAGAGTAACAAACATCCATACATACTTTCATGTTTATAATATTAGTATAGATTGTAGGTCAAAGTCAAAAGTCAAAGCTTAAGTAGTTAAGTTCAGGAGTTTCTGAGATATGATTATTTTGCTCGCATTGCATGCCAACATACATAGGAAACGTCACACCAATCTTACTATCTTACTATTATAATAAATGTGAAAGTCTGTGTGAATGTTTGTTATCACTACAAAGTGTAAAACAAAGTCGCTTTTTCTGTCCCTATATCCCTATGTCCCTTTGAATGCTTAAATCTTTAAAACTACGCAACGGATTTTAATGCGGTTTTTTTTTTAAATAGATAGTGATTCAAGAGGAAGGTTTATACGTATAATAAAACCGTGCGAAGATGGGGCGGGTCGCTAGTAAGTAATATTTGTAACTACTTAAGTTATTCAAATTAAGTTTGGTATGTAGATAGTTTAGAACCTAGAATAGGACAAACTATTAAAATTTTGAAAGGGTTAATTAGGGTGGTAAAATTAGTATGGAAAATATTTTTTTCTTGGTTCGATTCACTCGAAACTCTGTATAAATAAACTATGGAGTGAATAATTAAACACGTATTTTTTATAATAAAAAAGTAATAAAAAATAATAAAAAGGGGGGTGTGCTGTGCAGTGCAATATATTTCTGAAATTTATACGAAATAAAAAATTTGGTTCGCGGGCGAAGCCGCGGGGCGCATCTAGTAAAGTACTAAGTAAAGTATAGGCACTAACACCAAACCCTATTTCACAGTGGCCGTGATAGATCAACTAGAAATTACTCGTCACGCGCAAGGGTTATTAACAGAGGCTAACTACCTGGAATAGAGCTCTTATCATGCATTGATAAGGTAGATAATCGCGTGGTAAAATCGTTGATACGCAGTCGGTCTGTAGTGTACACAAAGCACATGTGAATGTGAAATGAAAATTGGAATCGGATTATTCGTAGAATTTATACGTTGAGCTGTATTTGTTCTTCTAAGGTAATGGAACAGAATACTGATTTATGTCTGAATTAGGTACCTACTTTTTACTATTTGTCAAAAAAAACCAATGAAACGGTTAATTATAACTAGTATTTATACAATATCAATTTACCGATAGTTAAAAATTAGCGAAAAAAGTAGCGTGAATTATGCAAGCATGAACGATCATAGACATAAATAATAGAAATAAAATTTATTTGGACACAGGTACAATAAAAAACAGCACAAAAAACACCAATCACACTCTGTCGTCGCCCAATTTTGTCTATGGTCCAAAAAGATCCAGGGGTTCAGATTAAAAACTTCCGACCTGCGATAATGACCATGATAAACTAACTTCAGACAAGTCATTACTGCTTTCGTGATTGTGTTGTGACCCCATTTCAATTCACTTAACTTTATGCCGTAAATCGGTTACTGTTTGAATTGTGCCACTATAAGATACTACTAGGTATTCAATTAAAGGCATCCTCTTTGAATTGTGACACTATTTAATACTACTCCAATGATGGTTATATGGTAGGAATCCACATGGATTGATGGTCATGGACCTTCGTAGCTGAAATGACATTCGATTTAACGAGGCATTTCGGCTTATTACCGATGCTCATGTAATTTTAAGCACATTTCGAGCTATAATGAGACGAATTTCAATATTGAGACAGAATTGGTCGAATTCGCATGTGAACTGGATTGAAACCCTGTGCGAAGTTCATAGGGTTTATATTGCGTTGATGTAGGTATGTTTTAAAATTACCTTACATGCTTTTGAAAGGGATGTCGAATTTATCAACAGTTGCGAAAATAGTGAATTTAACTGACTGGTTATTTTTTTTCATAAATGGGAATTTAAGTAGCAAATTGAAATAAAACTACATTGGTGAACCTCTGTTCAAATTTGCATAGCGACATAGCTCCCTATGCGGATTGAATGCACTATGCTCCGAGTTTTTTTCGAGAATAAGATTCGCTGAAGTGGCAGTGAGCCAGCCATATCCTGCGATGAACCGACTGGACGTTCTTGAGTGGAGATCGCGACTCGGAAACGTAGTGTAGGACGATTTGTGGTACTCTAGATTCATTCATTTCAAAGCACTCTAAAATCTGCCTTATATTCGTTCTTATTCAATAAAAAACAGATAAAAGTACGTTAAAACGTTCTTATTTCCTCTCTAACCCCATTTTGTCGCGCCTTCAAGGCTCATTGAACAATTTCACAAAAACATCTGCTCGAAATCTGTTGAGTGCAAATTCGAACGAGGTTTGCACCTTGCTTCAATTCACTAGCGAATTTAAAGAGCTTCTGGCGGCAAAATATACATGTTGCTCAGATGAGAGCTAATCTTTAAGAAAATGATGTGTCAAAATATAATATGCTCAAGCAAACTATGTCATTTTACAGCCAAGCAAGATTTTTACAGTAAAACCTTGCCGGGTTTACTGAGTTTATCGTGATTAAAATTTGAGAGTAAGTTTTTTATTTCGAACCTCAAATTCTAGATTTTTACTGAATTACCCTAGAAACATGAAATTAGATTGGGCAAATTTCGAACCCTAATCAAGACATGAGTTTCTGATATTTCCTTTAGACCTAACACTACTTTGGACACGTCAGAATGTTCATAATGAAAAGGAATATTTGTTAAAACTTGAAAATAATGTGATCACTTTGCATTTTGTAAACTTCAATCTTTTTAAGTTAAAATAAGCGAAAAAAGAAATCTTCACCTTGTTAGGTTACTTTTAGTTTTCGAGTTGGAGCAAAACTCGTTCGTAGCTTTTTTGTGCTTTAGCTAGATAATCTATATCTTGTAGTAAGCATTTTTACTTTAGTTTTGACAATTAGTTTGAATTTTAATTAGTTACTGATATTTTTTGCAACTCTCTTGGAGTTTTGTTGTAGAAGCGCAACATTGCCGATTGAAACAGCGCTTGTGTATTCTTCCACCAACTTAATAAGTATTCACAGCGTCAAATAATCTCACGAAAAGCTCCAATACCAAGTTTTACCATCTGCTCATCGATAGCCTATCAAGGCCTACAGATTTCGTTAAACCCTCTCAGACAAATATCGCCCGTACTCCCTCGCATCTGAATTCAAAATCTCTTAATTTCAGGAGCACATTGGATGAAGTTTGAACACCTGTCGTGCCGGTCAGGTTTTTATGCATAATGGTATAACCACCTGGCTCTTTTCGGGTCTGTCCCATTTACGTTTGCCAACTGGTTCTGATAAAAAAATCCTAACAAATAATTTTGTGGTTATGTTCTTAGACACGCATAGTAAAGCCTCCTTTGCACAGCCGAGATTCTGAATCTGCGTCTTGCGATTTGCGATTTTGCAGGGGTCAAAAATCGCAAGATGCACAACTATAAAATCGCGGTTGTATAATGGATTTTTGTGTCGCTTTTGCCACTTTTGGGTGATAAGTTTATAATGCTGAATAATAACACAAAATTATCTCGCCCCGAGCTAAGAAGAGCTTGTGTTGTGGGTACTAGATAACTGATACACAAATACAATACATAGATAGATATTGTTTTATGAATCATAGAAACCACCCATGAAAAACATCCGAAACAAATATCTGCAGATCAATACGATTTTATTCAAATAAAAATGCAGAGACAATGACGTGTTGCACAATATCCAATAAGTACTGTTAATATTTCAAAATGTACAATAAAGTGTTAATTCATTCAATATAAACTAGTAATGTTAATATTATAAACACGAAAGTTTGTATGGATGGAAGTTTGTTACCTAGTCTGTTACAACTCTTTGGAAAAAAGAACAAAACGAATCGGGCTGAAACTTTAAATAGACGTAAATCTAGCCCTAGAATAAAACGCTACTTTTCATCCCTTATACCTATCAGTTCCTGTGGTACAGAAATAGCCTTGAAACGTAAAACCATAGAAAAAAACCTTAGAAGCCCCATCAGATAAGTCTATCATAAATTTACAAAAATGTAGAAAAGAAAAATCTCTAAACTTTATTCTATGTATACTCAATGTTCAACTTCCTGCATTCAAGTATGTACTATCAGGTTCGATAGAGGATTATATTACCTGTTCAAAGAACAAAAACAGACCTTTGATCTCCCTATACATGATTACTTTTCCAATATCATCACCAACAGAGCCCTATCATCGGAATGTTGTTATAGGAACGCTAACTAGGCACTCGACTAGCTACGAGTAGCTAGATAATACTATACGAAGAGTGTACTGTTTGATGTTTACAGTCAATATCAGAAGTTGGTGAACATTGTATATTTCCGAAAACGCAAAAAGAGTTTCAAGTGCACCATTCCGCAAAATTTGACTGAAAACGAAACCAAGGCATGTTGGGTTTAGGAAAAAATGGCTAAGCAGTATTTATTGATTGACTTCTGTCAACAGAAGAAAGCAATGGATTATATATAATTTAAATCTCTATGGTGACGGTGGTGATTGTACCTACTTACAAATTATATAATTTTATCTACTAGGATTTACTTTTATAGATCTATTTCTTAAATTTGTATTATTTAAGGTCCCAAAAAATTGAAAAACAAAGAAAATTACAAATTTAAGAATAAAAGAAATAGCAATAATATTTTCAATTAAAAGAATTGAGGTAACTGAAGAGTGTTGAAAGCACTGAAAATATTTTTGATTATATAGATAATCTAAAAAGAATTTAGAAGGTACCTACCTACCCTAAGTAGGTACCTAAGTACCTTCTCACTATCCAAAAGGAATAGAAGAAGAAATATACGAATTTTGAGGTTATATTTTAAAACATCAACAATAAAGATCGTGTACAAAAGGAAGGACCTCTGAAAACCGATACCTGTTTTGGTATCGAATTGCCTTCAATATACGAATTGAATTATTCAAGCTGATAAAAATACAGACTGCTTTTGAATCTGAAATGCTTTCATGACATGTGGAATAGAAATTCCGTTTCAGAATCACGGACGAAATAATAGTCGATTGAAAGTAATTTATACTAGTCACTATTTTAAATTGGAAGATTTCTTGGTGTTTTATTTTCTCTTTTTCTTTTTTCTTGATAGTAACATAAGAAAGATATTTAAGTAAAGATATTTTTTTGCGAAAACTGAGCTTGTGTTGTGTAACCAAAGCTCATTTTGTAAGCCTAAAGAAATAAAAATTTTGATTATATTTGATTATTTGCATAAACGGTTCAGAGCAACACTAAGTCTTTAAAGTTTGTCCTGGGTCTAGCTCTTAGAATGACAATTCAATTATTTGTTTGTCAATTTGATCAATTTTACAACTTTGTCGATGAATTTGTTAGAACAATATTTCACTTTATGATACGGTCGTCATCTGAAAGTCCAGACGAAATCCCAGAATACTACGTTATTTTCAACAATGAGACGTTAGTAATCTATTAATATGTCTTCTTAATTTTGCACAAGTGGTAGGTCTCAACCAGATTCATTTCTAAAACCCCCGACCACAGCCCTGACTCAGTCACGTTTGTACATCTAATTCGAAACAGTGAAGGAGTATTTTACCTTTTTACCTATTTTAAGTCAGATACAACCGTCTAAGTGCAATTCAGACTCACGTACGAAGGGTTCTGTTCCATTATCTTTAAAAAGGCCAAAAAAATCATGTGCCGTAATTTTTATAGCGGCAACATAAATACATCATCTGCGAAAATTTCAACTGTATGTCGTATCGGATCACGGTTCATAAGATACAGCCTGGTGACAGACAGACGGACAGTGGGATTTAATAATAGATTCCAAAGACTACTAGATGATGGTGATGACTCATCACCATCATCTTCTAGTAGTCTATAGTCGTAGGTTATGTTCGGCCTTTTTTAGTAATCACTATTGACTGAAAAGGCCGTACATAACCTACGAAATCACTACATAGTATAAAACAAAGTCGCTTTTTCTGTCCCTATTTCCCTATGAACCTTTGACTGCTTAAATCTTTAAAACTACGCAACGTATTTTGATGTAGGTTTTTTATATATAGAGTAATTCAAGAGGAAGGTTTATACGTATAATAATACCGTGCGAAGCCGGGGCGGGACGCTAGTATATTATAAAAACGGGAGCTATTCGTACGTTCTATAATCCCATAACCCCTTAGACCAGCCCAAGTTTGCTCATAATCGTTATTATTAATTGGAATTATGCAAACGAGACAGATGATCCTTAGAATTTGATTTTGACGGACATTTTCATTGGATGAGATTGTTTTTGCAATTTTGAATTAAATCCTGATTTGTTATCGGTCCCAGGGCTTAGAAGGGATTTCTTCAGAAAGTTTAATTCCACTTTTGGCTTAAAATCAATTTACAGTTGAGATCATTTTGCCAGAGACGAAGGGTAATTTTTACGACAACTTGTTAGCCAAGTCTCCAAAGTTTTTCAAATCGAATTTAGAAGGCTTTCATTTATTTTTTTTCAGGTTATCAAAAGTCACTACCATTGAGAAATCTGTATAATAAATCCGACCATGTGTATTGTATAGCAAGATACATTAAGTAGGAATTAACACGGTAGAAATCTGTCTCTACATAACCTATATGCTCAAGATTATTAGAAAACTTCCTATCCCCACTTTGTCTTTATCTTTGTCAAACGTCTTCAAGTCGACAACTTTTACGATTTCGCCAGATTGCCGCCACTTTGACGTTCAACTGAACATTTGGAACGTCTAATAGGCAATAACCATTTAAAAGCTCTACAAGTCTACAGCAATCGGAACATAAGTCTAAGGAACTAGCCTAAGGAATTTTGTAGATAATCTTAAAGTATATATTATTGAGGGAGTTTGGTTTTGGAGAAAAGAAGAAAAGGAACGATAACTTAGACTTGAATATTCAAACGTAACAACAGAAGTAGGAATGAACACAAGCAAGTCGGTTCGTTATTATTTTAATGTTTCAATAGAGACATTTTAACCTACGAGCTGTAGGTTTCAGAAAATTTTATTCAACACAAAAAGAAAGTGGCCCATGAGGGGATCGAACCCGCGACCTTCGCGTTATTAGCACGACGCTCTAACCAACTGAGCTAATGGGCCGATGTTTATAACCTTGAAAATAAGAGAAGCCTGGCTTATCCTTCAGATATTAATTCTTTTTAGTAAATTATTGCTCCGTATTCACGCAGCTACACCATCGATATGATGATAATAGCACGATTATTTAGTTTATTCAATCATTAGTATCAAGTTATCAAAATACGATTTCACCTCGTGTGAATAATTAGTTTTATTTCTATCAACAAACCCAGAACTTACAATAAGTAAATTAATTTAAACTAAATTTATCAATATACACTATAAAAGAGATACTGACTGACTGAACCCACAGCCTTGACTGTTGGGTCTAGGAACTTGAAATTTGGAATGTTTATAACTTTTAGGATGATTAGAGGACTAAGGAAGGAATTTTAAAACGCATTCTGAAGGGGCCTATGAAAGGATTGCGAAAGCGAAATGTTTTGTTACCATAGGAGACCGTCAAAATTTTACACACTGGTTCTCGTTACAAAATAAAAAAATACATGTTTCAGCGTTTTCTAAAATCTTACTGAAAAAAGGCTCTACACCAAATTGGTTAACAAAATTTTTTATTTACTTTTTAGCCAGCTTTCAAGTCTTCTACATAGGAAAATTCAAATTGAAAAACTAGATGCTAAGTTTTATCTATTTTAAGGAACCCAAATTCAAAACATGGCCTTCGCTTTTCACCAAATATAACTCATTTTGAAGAATAAGTATGTATGTATTCTTGAAATGATGCAAAAAATTCAAATAGAAATTCTACGATTCGAATTCCCAGGGTTCTCCTAGTTAACCAATACCTGATGTATTTTGTTTACACTTGTACTATTCTCCAAAATCAACTTTCTATCAGTACACAAATTTAAGACGTATTTCAAATGATATCAGATACATATTTGCTTAACCTCGAATAATTTATAAGCGCACTAGCGAACGAACCCCAATAGCAAACAAGGGGTCATGGAACTCTGATAAAGATTCAATAACCCGTGATACAACTAGATATGACTGTCAGTTATGCAAATAGTTACGTATTTTTATGACACAAACATTTAATGTGAATGTTTCCGTTGCACGATTAAAATCAATTCTTCATCCATTTGTTCTTGTTCTTGATCTTCTGTTGAATTTTAATACGTTTTTTGTGCGAAAAATCTAAACATCACACTAAAAGCGAAAGTTTGGATGGATAGATGTATGGATGCAAGTTTGTCACCTCTTTACGCCAAAACTACGAACGGAACGGGGTGAAATTTTGAATAGACTTAGGTAATTCTAGGACTACAACAAAACCGAAAGATATTTTCAGAATGATTTCCCCGAAAACATTGTATTAATATATCATCAACAGCCCATATTTAGTCCACTGCTGGACATAGACCTCTCTTGAGCGCCATAGCGCCTTCAGCTTGATGCATTCAGCATCTGCCAGCAGTCTTTCGCAGATCGTCATCCCACCTGCTGTGCGATTACACTAAAACCACCCATCTAAATTGACATTCTTGAGCCATTTCAATGGCCATCGCGCGCGTCTTTTCCATACAATTTCAAATGGCCTAATATATACCAATTATCTCAACTAAACTAACATAAAATTAACTAAAGAATCATAATTATCAGAGCCGGTATGCATTACATAAGACTATACATAAAGATAAAATATCTAAAACAGAATCAAGATTATATAAACGAATACTTGTTTTTACTAATTACTCATTGAAGCTAAATACTCATAAGTACATTTGAAACAAGGGAAGAGTGTTTAGTATGACGTATTAAGGCGCCCGGGTTATCATTAGGACAAATTAAAACCAGTTCATGTATGTTGTACACTCAGCCTCATAAGTCAACGATCATTTACATCTTAACAAAATAAATAACATCAAAAATAAAAAAGCCTTTCTTGTTGTGTTTTACCTAGTATGTATAATTGATTATAGTGTGCCTAAAACTTATTTTTACTTAAATAAACTTAATGATATCTAATATAAAATTTGTAACCGTTACCGGCAAACGGTTTTTTTTAATATAACCACCATACTTTTATTTAAATATATCACTATCATACATATATTTACGTCTATCTCCATCATACATCCATTTACTTCTATCACCATCGCGTCTATAATATTTGTGATTGGGAGGGTACGCAGCTACTGCGAAACTTAGTGGTGGTTAATAGCCGGTCTAAGGGCTCCCACACAAAACTGCGAGCTCGCATCGCATCGCAAATATCTGCAAACTCGCACGATAACGTCCGATCTCATTTGCATCGCGCATTCCTTTCATATTACGTCATACTTGGTGACCCCCCTTTTAGTCCGCTCTGAGACAACTTTAGAGAAAGACGCGTGGCGCCTGAGCCACCTTCTTTGTGTTGTAAAAAAAATATCTTCTTCAGTTCTCAACTCATAGTACTTTTGAGTAAAATAGTTCCCTTCAAGTTCAGAGAGAATCGTAATAAATGGATGAACCTAGAATTTTATTTTTCTTTTATATAAATTTAACAATAACAGCAGTGCAATTATCTTTTTGCGATCCATCTTACACTTCCTAAAAACACGTCCATTAAGGCTGACTAAACTTGAAGTTATGGTTACCCTACCAAACGGCGAGCCGCACAAAATCGCATCGCAGAAATTCGCATTTCAAGTTCGTGTGACATCGCATCACATCGCATCGCATCGCATCAAATCGCAGTTTTGTGTGGGAGCCCTAAATACCCGTACTAAAGTCACTTCGCATGTTTATACGACCCTAAAAGATGAATGTAATCATTCTAAAATCATTATCACGCAACTTCCGGATCCCTACAAGTCGCATCTTCAAAATACCACTTAAAACTCTCGCAAGAACTATTTTGATCTATATCGTAAGGATTTGATGATTTAGGGACTTCATTTCTCGACGTTGATGGCAAGATGTAAACATGATGTGTACGTCAAACTTAACCTAATTGCCCAATTACCTGTCGAATAATTCTTCGAAAGATAATTGGACAATTACATTTAATTGAATTAATTATCTTTGGTGTTAATAACCAATATAGTTACAAAAACAAAGAAGAATATATTTACAGATAATGATAGGTATCCTCGGAACAAATCACAGAAAATTGCGAAGCAGGAGGATCAAGGTTCGATTCCCGCATCGGGAAAAAAATTAGAATCTGTAGATACCTATTTATTCCGGATGTGCTGGATGTTATTTAATGTTACTAGACCTATTTATTGTATTAAGTATCTAGTAAGTATAACACTAGCTTTGCTTAGCTTGGGGCTAGATGATGCTCTGCTGAATTGTCTTGTTATTTATTTATCTCTTTTATATAATAGTCCACTGCTGGACTTAGGCCTCCCCTAATGAGCGCCATAGCGCCCTGTCTTCAGCTGCAGGAGAGCCTATGTCCAGCGGAGGCTGATGATGATGATCTAGTTTATGGCTCTCATATCGTCGACAGTACATTCCATATGTTTGACTGTTCAAACAAGAAGCTCGTTATACACTATTATAGTTAAGATCCATTGACAGGCGAACGGCATTACCAATTAGTTTCTCATACGGTAATCTGGGGGAAGACTGATGTTTGAACGATATGCTTTGACATGGTCGGCTTGGATGTTGAACCGTAATAGACTTTGTCAAGGGAATTCGAACATACTCTACAGGTTTTGAAAATGATTCCAACAATGCTGGATTGCAACAAAACAATAAAAGCATAGATAGAGAGCCATTTTTTCTCATTTCAGTTGAACAGTCGATGACATTCGTTTCTATTTGATGGTACTCGCATTTTTTTGCCGTTTATTTACTGCATCTTGAATACTGGTAGAAAAATGTTCAGAAAATCTTTTTTAACTATTTAGAAAAATACCTAGTAAAAAACTAGAAGTTGGCATTTCCTATTTCTCGCCATTTTATGTCCTGCTAGAACAAGGAGATATTGATTGGCGCTTAAAAAACAAGCTTTACTCTTGTTACTACTTTACTCTTGATACTACTTGATGCAGTGTGGATTATTCAGCATTATTTATTAATTGTCATATTAGTTACAATTACAAACTTTTTAAAAATAATAATAATACAAGTGGGTTTTTTAAGTTTTTTAGGTTTTTAGTTTTCCTTTTTTCCTTCCTTAGTTAAACAATAATTGTAAAAGCAATAGAATTTAAGGGTAGAGTGTTACAATTTCAGATATTACTGTTCCCTGCTGAGTTTCAAAATAATTTTAAGTTATTAGATACTTCCAAAGAATTTCTTCTTTCACGGCTTTTGAAATGTCAGAGCCGTTTTGTGAAATGGAAACGGAGGATTATTAGGGTACCTTCTTTCCCTTGGTTCAAAGTTAAGGTGTTAATAGTCAAACATTGAAAAGAATACCCTTTTGTTTTTAAATATTTTTATGAATTTTGCAAAAGGAGCGGTATTTACGCCACCTCCAATATCAAGAATTAACCGATCCTGTCTATGTATAATCTAAGCGAGACAGCGTGAAAGAGGCATTCGTTTTTATTCCGTATGAGTAATGAGTAAAATAAGTGACACGACTCAAGAGTACAATATGTAAAATCCCATATCATCACTACATAGTATAAAAGAAAGTCACTTTTTCTGTCCCTATATCATTATGTCCCTTTGAATGCTTAAATCTTTAAAACTACGCAACGGATTTTGATGCGGTTTTTTTTATTAAAAGAGTGATTCAAGAGGAAGGTTTATACGTATTTTAAACCGTGCGAAGCCGGGACGGGTCGCTAGTATCTTATAATTATAAGCAATCTGTTCTTTTACAGTGAGATCAATATATGTAGAATATGTAAAAATGTGTAAAATATGTTTTTAATAGATAGAGTGATTCAAGAGGAAGGTTTGTACGTATAATACAACCGTGCGAAGCCGGGCGAGTCGCTATTGTATGATAAATCTAAACAAGATAGGTAGTTCTTACAAGAACGCGCGCTTCTAGAAAACCACGGGGGGTGATTCACTATGACCAATTCAAGCGTGTTACACACCTATGACAAGATAGAGGCGTGGAATCGTACAAAATTTATAAAAAACTTCATAAGATTCATGACAAACTTCAATGATATCATAAGAATAAGAATAAGAATAAGAATAAGAATCATTTATTTGCTTAAAACATGAGTATTAACATGGTGTGAGCATGCAATTATGTTATAAATATATTATGTTCTACATGTTTTGCCACTGCTGGCGTGCAAATAGGAGAGAGCACTCTGCGGATTTGTCACTAATGTGATATGTCTTTTCTAGGTATACATTATAATCATTCATATATCTAAAATTAATAAATTTATCAGTTAATTAAATTTAAGCTTAATTATAGATTCTAATAGGTAGGTAGGTATTTATTCAAAATTTGTCACAAAGAAAATCATTAACGCTATAGTAACATTTCTCTATGAGTACATCCTTGAGTCTATTTTTAAATACATTCGAAGTATCAGAGTGACAGTTCTTTAAACATTTTACAGCATGATTATATATTTTGGGTGCCATACCTAAAATACTTTTTCGTATTAGGGCAGTTTGCGATGGGTGCGTACAAAGTCTTTTATTGTGTCGTCGGTTACGTACTACAACGTCAGAAAAACTTTTAAATAAATGTAAGTTATTTTTCACAAACATTGCTACATTGAGAATATATAGAGCTGGTAGAGTGAGAATTTTGTACTTAACAAAGTATGGCTTACAACTGTCAGTATTAACTAAGTTGAACATAGCCCTCAAGCAACGTTTTTGCGTTTTGAAAATCCGGTCGTTATCGGTGCTGTTCCCCCAAAAAATTATCCCGTAACCTAGCAAAGATTCAGCTAATCCGTAATAGGCGGCTAGAAGACCATCAATATTAATTGTAGAACTAAGTTTATGTAGTGCATAAGCCACACTACCCATTCTTTTGCATAAGTTATCAATGTGACTTTTCCAATTTAGAATTTTTTCCAATTTTTATAAGATCTATACTTTGATAGAATCATAAATGTTTCTTGCAAACAAAGCCGTTTATGTTTGAAAACTTTACAGAAACTGATAATATAGACGACTGCAAGATAAAAACTATAAAACAAAACCATCCACCAACCAAAGATCGTTTTCAGCGATAACGCCGGCGATTGTGCCTCTTTATGTGTATTAGGATTAAGCTTCTCTGTTACTACAAATTTTCATAGTGCATATAGAAATCAAAAAAACAGGCGAAATCCATCACAGATTGGATTCCCAAAGACAAGAAACGACCTCGCGGTAGACCAAAACGTCGATGGAAAGACGAATTAGACGCACACTCAAAAGAATGGACCACAGTGGCACAAAACAGAGAAGTGTGGAAGGAAGGGAGGCCTTTGCTCAGCAGTGGGACAGTACAGGCTAATAAAAAAAAATATAGAAGTAATCTATCTATCATCAACAAAGCATGATTACACAAGCGCAGCGAAAATGATGTTAATTCGAGTTCGAAAATGAATGAGACCAACGTTTAGAGCTTCTTCTTGCTCTGATGATATCATTGTTGTAAAATATTTAAAAAAATATTTTTTTTGTAACTCATTTTTTGATAAAAAAACAAGGTTTTTAAATCGTTATGTTTAGTAGTTTATGTTTTGAACTTTAAACTTATTGGATGAGTACGGACTCTTAGAACTTTAAAGTTCTAAGTTTGGTCACATCAACTGGTTTCTAAGCCTTTCTTGAGGTCGGTACTATAGGTCACGTTGAGTCTCGTGCCGCGGGCAAAACAATTAGAAACAAAACTTGGACCGCTAACAGAACAATTAAATTAAACATTCCTTTGAATTGGAAAACAATTAACAAGATAATGAACTTTACTTACGATACTAAACTCGTTCATTAAATTTTCAATAATGTACTGTGGACGATCTTCTTTGTACATACACTAAAATATGAATAAAATAACCAGATACAATCCAGAACTATCTTTTTCAGTATTCTCAATCTATACCTATATTGTCAAACTCACTCATGATACAAGCATTCATGCTAAGTTTGAGTTCCGCAGGTAAATACTGTAAATTATTTCGTATGTTTTTGGTTCGTGAATTTCATACATTTTTTTTTAATCCGCTCTTTCTGACTCACTTTTCCTGAATAAACGTAGTCTGCGTCTGGATATTATATAGCTATACACTCGACTTTCGTTAAAATCTGTTCAGCAAAAAGAAAGGTAAATGAGTAAGAGAAGTACATCCAAAGTTGCTTTCAATTTACAATATTAGTGATTGATAGATACAAAGATAAGTAAAGTATGTATATTCACTAGGGTGCTAGGATGCCTCGGTCTCCCATACAATTTACTTCCGCTTGAAATATTATGTTTAACCATTGCCTGCCCATCCATTCCCCATTCATCTTCGCAATTAGAGAAGCAATTTGTGGAGGACTTAGCAGATTAACAAGACTGGCATAAACACAGCCAATGAGAAAACAGAAAGGAGTGTACCGGAAAATGTATTTAATTAAATGAAAAAAAGCGAAATCCAGAGCCATTGAATGATTTATACTGCCAAGAACCTTTGAAAAGGTGTTTTATTTTGTCGTAAAGGATTTACGACTTTAGGTCGGGATAGACGAGCTACTATACTATGGCGACTTCTTGTGTTTTGTTGGCCTTTGCCCCATGCCTCGGTCACATGGTTTTTGTCTTTCTACAGGGTCTTAACTTAAATAGTGGGGTCCCGTGATTGGTAAGGAAACTGTAGGCGACCTGTCTTCGTGACCATTATAAAGTTAACGCTCGGTTGTTTCCCAATGGTGGAAATATCTTACAAGTTAATCAGTCCTCTCCCTTGAATTTTGTCTTTGGCTCCCAAAATCTGCGGTTAAATATCACCAGTGATGAGTTAGTAAACTGAATGTGTCTAAGATGTACACGCGATACTCAGTTTTTATACCACTAATTGATTCGTTTTCTTTTGTTTTTTAGTTGCAATCAAAATACACTAATGAATACATAATGAACTCGCTACTTTTATTATTTATAATTTTAGCCAGAATCTCACCAGGTAAGGCATAAATTGGATCCTTTGGCCAGTAGCTAATCGTTTCTCAGAAATTCCGGATATTTTGTAAGTAGCCACTTAGACTAGCCTCTTGATGCCCGTCTGTCTACGAGCCAAGGTGGGGAATTCCCGTGATCCCTATAAAGAACGAAAACCCATTCTTACACTGCGAACGCATAACCTGCGAGGGTTTTCGATTTTGTCGTGAAAAATAAGTGGGTTCACGCGGGAGAATTTAATAAAGGCAACGTAATATCGTGTTGAGGAGATCTCAGCAAAATTGAAAATTAAGAAGGCTCCACTTTCGCTTCACCGCTCGTTCCTTTCCTATTGTTTAATTTTATTTTTACGCAATATGATACTCTTTGGATAGGTATTGAAACGTTACTCTCGTTTAGATAAATAATGCTTTTTGTCAATGTTTTCTCAAGTCAGTGAACTGGCTTGAAACGAGATACAATTGAATGAGAAAGTGATATCACAGATTCTATCCGGTTCCGGATTCTGTTAATTAGCTTTCGGGACCTGGGATTTCTTAATTATTTGTAAACGTATAAAGATTTTTTTGTGTCGGGGCCTGATAATTAGATATTTATATATTTTAAGTTATTATATTAAAAGGCTATACTAGGACTACATATTTTATTTGTTTATGCAGTTCTTTTATACAAAAAAAGTTAACATAAAAAATAAGAATAACATTTATTTAGTACCCATAAAATAATATAGAATTACCTAATAGAAAGGCTGAAGAAACATGTTAAACTCCTACAAGGAAGAACGAAATCCTGCATAGGTAAAGAGTTCGTTTTTTTTTTGCTTGATTTTGGTCAAGATAGTCGCGTGTAAAGCTACAGACAAGATCTAGTATTAAATAAAATGAAATATAACGTGTAAAATATTTTCCAATAAAAGTTCCCGAAAGCATTTCGGCGAAAAAGGAAAACCTAACGCTTGTTGAATACAAAAAGTAAAATTCTTGTCTTACGAGAAACAAAGAAGCTCATTGCGTATACCGCCCCCAGTGAAAAATTCAACCCACCTAAATTATTTCCATCTCAAACCTCATTTCGACGTTACGGATAACAGGAATGAAGGACTCCGCTCAAATCTGTCTATTGAACTATATTTTGTTTAATATAGATCTTCGTTTGAGCACATGAAGGAAAGTCACACACACGCCCACGGCTTTATCTAATTCTTTTATGTGGAAAAGATTCAAGGCTATTTCTATACTAGGAACTGATTTATGGGATGAAAATTAGTCTTTAGTATCCTGGGCTTCTTGCCCTGGATGTCGTTCGTGAGACCATCGTGATACATAGATAATACATTTCCAGGAGACGGTAACTCTGCAGGATGGTTGAAGTAAAAAAACAATTGTATGGACATGTATGGGACCGACCATACTGCAGCGTCTAGCTAGATATTGGAGTGGACTTAACCACTCCATGTCTGTTTTAAGATTTTGAACCCCAAGCTGCACGCCTACAAAAAAATCCAGCATTGTCATCAACCCCATGCATTGTGGTTGCGGCCTTAGGGTCAGTACTGTGCATACCTACACAGAAGCTATTCTGTAGGGGTTGGTTGATTTACATATTATTATCTGGAATACAGATATCACATCCCGACTTAAGTTGTTAAGTTAACTTAATACACTTGATCTTAAGACCCTTAACGCCTTAAGATCTTAAGAAAGAGAAAATCAAGCAGATACCTAAAAAACCTATTCACGAAATTCACGATACTGATCAATATTTCAACATGTATTATCATCTAAGACCGATAACACAAGATTTGCTTTGCTTGGGGTTAGGTGATGTTGTGTGGAATTGTGGATTGTCCAGCATTATTTTAAACTTTTCTTTGTAAAGTTAATTTCGTCCTTATAATATAAGAAAAGTTTGAGGTATTTGAGTTGACTAGTGTTTATAGAAACCTTTGCGTTAAATTGACTCGATCTTTACTTTTTCAAAGTTCTTGCCGCGGAGTCCTACTTTATATCTTCCTTCAACAGACAGGGAATGAACCAGTCTGGATCTCGTATTAAAACTGTCTATTAAAAGAGGGGGCGGGGTAGTCTCAAGAGAATACTTAAAAAAATGGATAAAACCTAATGATACAATCTGTCAAGTTCTTAAATAAATCTATTTCTAGAAGATGTGACTTAGTGACTGAATGGACAAAATTTACTGAACATTTTACGTTTGAATATTTTGTTGTTGATGGTAGAGGTCTCGCGGACAAATAATATTCAAAAACGACACTGGAACGTCAACTGTTGCTCTAGGGACGTTGATACGTTTTCTTCCCAGTTTGAATCATGCGGAAACGTAAGATTACGCACAAATGAGCCCGTACTATGGGAACGCTCAGACTATGTGTACGTATTAGTCGTACGTATACGTGCATTCGAACAGTAATCGTACGTTTACGTATGAACAATACAAATTTGCTCATATGTAAACTAACGATCACTGTTCCAACGAAAGTGTGGTCTAAGATAAGCGCTTCAAATAGTATCTTCGTTTAACGTTTTAAACAAGTTAATAAAAAGCAAGTAAGCAAAAACGAGATTAAATTGCCAACATAGTTTGTGCAGACTTGAAAATATTTAATTTTCCGCCTGTATACAATTTATCAACCGGTTGCACAGAGCTAAACAAAAACAATACTGTTATGTGGCTGAGCTCGACATTTCAACGCAAAAAGACTAACACTTTAGTACACTGGTGGGATTAAATTGTTTATAATACACGCTTAGGTTTTTAAGCCTTCGTTAAAATATAAAAGAGGTGATTCACACTGGGGAGTTTATGTCTAAAAGGACAGTACTTATAGGCTGATGATGAATCGCGTATGCCTTGCTTAATCTCCAGCTGGAAAGTATCTGGCGCAGCACATCATCTTGCCATACAGCGTTGCAATGCAGTCATTTGGGGACGCGACGACTGGTTTTGATACGGATCAATTGAGTTACCTCTAGAGTGTTTGCAATTACAAATACTAGTTTTAATTTGTTTCTTATTTAAATTGGAAGTTACTTTTTTATGATTTTTGAACAGTACACTTAAGTACATACTAATTCTCCCTGATTTGTTGGGGTGTATCTTTATTTGGATGTTCAATAAATAAATAATAGTAATGATAAAATAAGTATAAAATTCATGGCTAGAAACGTATATTATAGCAGCAGAAGTTACCTAATATTTTGTATGGCGGCAAGAAGTTATCGATTCATTTTTCAAGGGGAAAGGACTTATGAAAAAATCTCGGTTTTTGTACAAACTTATTAAAATGAGACTCGACGTCATTGCGTGAGCAAAGGGTTTTTATAAAATTGACCTGAAAATGTTCATTTCATGTTAATATGGAGAAAATCAGATTTACATAACAGCTTAATTGCTTGTTTCATTCAGCAACCCAGAAGAAAAGAAACTCTGAAATACTCTGAATAATATGTAAATTTTTACCCAGTTCCTTTTAATATATTCTGAATTATAATCCTTACTTCCTTACTAATATTATAAACGCGAATGTTTGTATGGATGGATATTTGTTACTCTTTCATAAAAAAAACTACTGAATGGATCGGGCTGAAAATTTGAAAAGAAGACATATAGGCTAGTATTCTTCACATATATTAGTTTAGTAACAATGGGAGAGAAATAGCCTCGAGACATTTCCATAGAAATAACGCTTAAAGATACAACAGGCAGATCCAAGTTTTCTCATAATTTTATGGGATGAAGGCCGACGCGACCGTGGAGAGGTCAGGCGCTAGAACAACGGCTTAACGTACGTCCAGGAGTGTAACAACAACGCCAAATTCCGGACTCTGAAAATCCTAAAAACAATTTTGATCCGACGACCTGGGTTTTGAATTGGGTCAATAATTCCCAGTTGAACTCACGACCAACGCGGAGAACCAACAACCGTTGGGGTAAACTTGTTCTTGAGTGGATACCGCGACTTGGCAAATGTTGTATAGGACACCCCGTGGCCAGGTGGGATGACGATCTGCGAAAGACTGCTGGCAGATGCTGGATACAGCAAGCACGGCAGGGCGCTATGGCGCTCATTAGGGGAGGCATATGTCCAGCAGTGGACTAATATAGGCTGATGATGGTGATGAACTGATGATGATGTTGAACTCACGACCGTTAGACCAACAAGGCAGTCTCAACCACTAAGCCAAGAAGTCTTTCAAAGCACAACAAAGCACTTCGACAAGACATCAGTGACAGAAAGCAAATTTGTTCAGACTCCCATTAATTACCAACTCTCGAAATAGTTTACCCATGGACACTTTAGCATGATTGATTGTATAACACGTCAAAACAGTTTTCGTTCTTATTACACTACACATAAGCGCTATTATGACAGAATATTAGTTACATAATGTGTATTTGTCACTACAGTCCAAACAAGAAAACACTATCGGTAATATTATAGGAAATTGGAAATACCTCTTTAGTGTTATTTTGTTTATTCATAATTTTGTTTCTATTCCTATTATCAATTTCTATCATCATAATCAGCCTAATTGCTGAATATAATAGGTATAATGAACGCCATAGCATCCATTTTCTATTGTATTTACGCTTAAGTACATATATTTTTAGACTGTATCGTAACACCCTAATATTTTTTGTTTTTATATTTTTATGCCACAACCGTTTTATGTGTATTTTCAACTCACTTCAAAATATGGAGATTGTTACGAGTATTTAGATTTTTTTCTATGTTTTCTATGCCATAACTTTTTTCTGGGTCACGAATACAAAACAAAAAGTTGTGACAAAAAGTACATGCTTGTAAAGGTAAGAAAAACCAGAGAAGTACAGATACGCTTCAAGTAACTTACTAAATACATTACCCAAAAATTCCCAAAATCTGTAGTAACTTACTAATATATCTTATTATTTATTATAATATTACATATTATGTCCATGCCATGCTCGCAAGCGCAACTTAAATAGTGTTAGATTAGCCAATAAGTTCCTATTTTATGTAAGTGAATTTTAAATGCTTGTGAGAATAAATTATTTAATCCTTACTAAATCCAATCTGAGCTTCGGTTTAGATTATTTATACCGACAGTGATGCATACAACGTCGCGCTTGCTTCGCCAACAGTGGCAAATGATGCACTCAGCCGTATTGGTGTGGAGTGTGTTGTAACACTCCCTAATTGATACCGCGGGTAATGGATTGCGGGCTAATGCGAAAAGAATGCAATTATAAACTTTTCAGTTTACATTAGCTACAGTTTTTTTTTTATTTTGACGAGAATTTTATTTTTTAAAGTTAAAGCTAAGTTTTTTAACGAAAATAAAAGAATTTTGAGGGTAGGTAACACAGATTTTATGGATTTAGTGGGTTTGTGATCGTGACCCGAGTGCTGGCGCAGCGCATCAGCATTACCATAAAGCGCGGTGATGCAGCCAGTGTCTAGGGGACGCGACGACTGGTATTGATATGGATCAGTTGAGCTAAGTCTAGAGTTTTTGCAACAGACTTTTATCAGTTGGCTCAATTGTGTCAATTGTAAACAATTTTTATCTGATTCTATTCTATCATTGAATTTTGAGTTTTTAATAAACTCCCCTTTATGTAACTTGTTACGAAACAGTGCATTGAACATTTTAGCTCAACAAACTTAGTATCCTAGGAGACATTCATTACATTGCGTATGATCCATAGTTTTGTTTTGATCAATTTATATCAATTTAATTTAAATTTGACTTGCCTCGCCACCCTCATCTATTAATATATTAGAAACTTTTATTTATTATCATTTTTACTGCTAGTCACGCATACGATGTATTTTCATTAGCACGAATGATTAATTTTATTAGACCCTGACTTTGAATTATTAATATTATTTTGTTAATCAATAGATTTTTCCAGTTCAATATTCACTTCTTGTCTGTACTGTATAGTGTAAGTAGTTTAAAAGTAAGGAGTTTTGACTTCAAATTCAACAAACTGATATTGTATGGATAATAGCCAGTAATATAATAGTAATATAATAATAATATAATATAATAGCCAGTAAATGATTTGAGCAGAAACTTGGCACAGTCCTAAAATAGCAGATAAATACTTACTTTTATTTAAAAAAAAAGCAAGCAAAGCCAGAAAACGGATATTTACGAAAAACATTTCCAATGCTATAAAGTCATTGTTCTGCAGGTATTAATTTAATGATGAAAATATACAACATTTTCAATGTAATATAGTCATTATGTTGCAGATATAAATTAAGTAAATAGTATTTTCTGTAAATATTGGAAAATATTTCTGAAAATCTGGTTGGAAAATGGTGGAAAACAAATAAAGCTTGTTCTTCCTCGCATAACACCGTCCAAAACGGAGACACACGATCATCAATCAAACAGCGACAGTTTCACGCTCGCTCACTCGTGCTAGGCGCTTATTCTCAACGATTCCTTAACGCGACATGTATCTCAGGCCAAATATTTTTATAGGCTAGCTGTACCTACCTATTAGCCCTACTTATTAGGCACGTAGCTGTTACCTATTAGGACATTAGATTTTTATTAATAACATTGCACACTTAGTTACAGGTCAGATAATAGGTGCATAGGTATAATAGGTAATACGTTCATAACAAAACAATACGAACATAATATCTATGACGCTGCATTGACCTTTCAATTCAAAAAGTCATTCTTATTGAATTTAATATAATTCACTTTTCATCAAATATTTGCTTAAAATTATAAAAGATTTACATGTTAAGTATAAAATTTGAATTGTCAAAGTACTTATTTTCTAAGCCTAAACAAATAAAGTTTCTGATTTACTGGGACATTTTTGGCCCCTTATGTAAATATTTTATGTATTATAAATTGGTGGAAAGTCCTTGCGTATCAACATCGCGTTTCGTGAACCACGTCGAATTTCTGCCGTGCGAATAAGGCACCGGGTTTGTGTAAAAAATGTACGCGAAGTGTAGATCTGTGTTGCCATGCTCCGTATTTTTTGTCCATTTTTTGAGTGGACATAAATATTTTAGGGGAATTTAATTTGATTAGGTTCCGCCATGTTTCGGGCCGGATATCATACATCATCATCAACTCGTGACCACTTGGACATGAACCTTCTACAAATAATGAGGGTTGACATAAAATACATATTCGTGGTTTAATTTATGATTGCTTTTGAGGCCATGGTGCCTGTTAATCCTATTCATACATCATAATGCTCACACAATCTTTTTTTACAAGAAACACCGAAGCGGACGGTTCAAAAAACAATTAGCATATCCCAACAGTATCCAAACTATCTGGGATGATGATGAATTGATGATGAAACCAGACCTGTGGTCTGACAAAAATCTCTGGCTATTCTTGTGGTTGTGTTTTTTTTAACTAAGGTCAACTATGCCCAAGAAAGTAGTAAATGAACAACACTACTAATTATACCACTTATGTTTGGTATGGCATTTGGCTCAGGTAACATTTTAAGTAAGGATTTTTTCTGTTTCAACATACATTACTTACAAATGTTTCAAAACACAACATCTTAAAAGGCTGAAGATAACAGCAACAATTTAAAAACTCATACAACCGACAAATAGAAAAGTATTGGAGTAACCATTGGCTTATCGAATGCATTTACCACTTGAAGGAAGTGATCGCGAGGCAAATCCATTTACAGCAGGGTTGTCCGACGCCTGGTTCTTATAGCCCAAAATGTTCATACCTGGAACAAAATTAAATCATCTCTCAGTACCAATTAGGTGGCAAAATTTACAAACTAAGCAAAAGCGACCGTAATCTGCAAATTTAAATTTCAAATACCCAAACTACCCGGCTCATGTTGGCGTTTATGACGTCATTGACCGCTATTAAGATTTTTGCTAGCGTTACAATTTCCCGATTATTGGGGAAATTGTGCCATCTTGGCAACCCTAATTACGGTGCCCTCAAAGTGGTCGACAACGGCCGATATCACACAGGCATGGAGTTTGATATGAGAACATGTTATTATATGGAATGGGACGACGTAAAAGCAAAGCTAACGTGGCTGGAAACAGATAGCTCAGTAAAAGCTTCTAGTAAAGTCCATTGTGGATCGTGATCGTTCAGCACGAGGCACAGCTGCGTCACGATCTGAGTTTATAGAAACGTGTTGCAATACAATCGAAAAAAATCAAGGGGTGTAAAGTTAGCTGCGTTATACTTAGAAATCAAACAGCGAAATCATCAATGATGCGTCCTGTTTAATGACATTACATAAGGTAATGATTTTTCGGGTTCAGATTTTCTTTTAAATTTTCACACTGATAGTTTCAAACCTATTTTGATGATACTTTTAAGATCTGCCGTCCCATCGGATTATAAAAGCTTAGAGTGTACTTATGGAAGCGCACACACTTGTGCACTATCATATGTTCTTTGCTCTTCTGACGTCACTTTATTTCTCATAACTTATAACCGACACCGGGTGGAGGTCAAGCGCTGGACTAACGGCTCAACATGCTTTCCATGGCATGGGGGTAACACCGCCAACTTCCTGAACAAACTTTAGAGTTTATAACATTAGTGTGATAGGTTTAGCTTTATATTAACCCCGAAATAAAAGACCAGGTTCTAGAATATTCTTTAAGAAATTAACCCTGAGAGCATAGACTGTGTGAACGCTATTTGTTTATGAAGTGAGCTAGCTGTTCATGCACGTTGAAGTGAGTAAAAGCTTATGCTAGAGTGCAACAGGAGCCGCTATATTTTCTTGTTGGTTCAGAATAAAGTGAACAGTGTTTTGCTATAACGTAACAGAATTGAAAAGTATTGTTATGATTTCAATCTCTCGGTTATTGGTCTATGGGAACCGGAAGATAAAATGTGGAAAATAAAATGGTTTGTCAACTGTATCTTATTTTATCGTAATCTGGAATATCTTGCGTTAACGTATTTATAAAATCTCTGATAAGAACTGCAAGCAATAATTTCAATTTATTTGTAAATTTGCACTGCTTTCGTTCGATAGATTAGTCTTTTCGTGTTCTTATATTTTGGCTTATTATTATGGCTTATTTCTTATATGTTGTTTTAGACACAACAAATAAGACAATAGTTTACAATTGAAACTATCGAGCTAACTATACATAGCTAATCCAGACATAGCTCAACTGATTGTGTTGAGATTACATGTTTGGCTTAGTTTTATTGTGGTTTACCTAGATAAAAAATCATTTTTTACTCGAAAGCGCACGTGGGTTATATTTTTGCTTACCTCTGTCCATAAAACTATTTTTTATTTATTACTAGTATGATGAATTTAGACACAACACGGGCTAATAAGTAATTTAAATTTGAATTAAATTTCTTAGCTTATTCTAAGAACGTGTAAATTAACAGCTTTCAGATTTATGGTAAGACACTTTGTTCTTTAGTTAAATGTTAATGTCCAGAAAACTGACGCATTGGCTGAAACAATCATACAAGAATGTTATATAACTTTGACCTCTTTATTCGTGTCGTACAGAAAGCAGTTAATCTACATAACGGTTCTCGTAATACCCCGGTTGTCGAGGATGCCGATTGGCATAACAAATATTATGGTAATACATGGATATATCGCGTTTTTGGATGAAACGGGAAAGGATTTGGGGTTTTAGAAAAGTCTACTTCTGTATACGACGGGTTTTTGCTTACAAATATCTTTAAGCGGGTCCTTGATGGGGTGTGGAATGTTTACAGGGGCTTCTACGGGTTCTCCCTTTTATAGAAACTTTTGAGCATTTTATATAGATTTGGTATCATCATCATCATCATCATCACCAGCCTATAATAGTCCACTGCTGGACATAGGCCTCTCCTAATGAGCGCCATATATGGCATCATTATGTGGGGGTTATTGCCCATAATCCCCATAGATTTGGTATAGTTGTGCGAAATAAGTTGTTTTGTACAAATGGTTGTTACAGTTTTTAAAAGTAGTTTTGTACTAGTAAGGCTAGAATATTTAGGATCGGATAAAATCAACTCTATTGGTCTGGTCTTTTTTTTTTATCTAAAAGTTGATTTCCAAAAAATTACGATTAGAACAACGACAATGTGATTAAACAAAGATGATCCAACATTATTTTTGGTCCATCATTGTCACATTTCTAGTCAATCCGAGAAAAGTATTTGCACTACAATTTATTGAAGTAAGTGCTTTAACTTTTACCCGTGGCATCCTGAAAAGCCTATTTCATTCTCCGGAATGCAATCTACCACCCTGCCAAACTTCATCGAGATCTCTTCAGCTGTCAAGATGTTACTAAATAAAAGACAGACAGAGATAGATTTAATTTCGCTTTTAAAACGTAAGTATGGACACTGAAAAAAAAATCAATCACCATTTAAAATCTGAAATTATAGCCCAAAGGAAAGTTTCAATACATTTGATAACACCTACCAACATAATAAAGCAAAGTTTTCCATCATACTATCGATTTCAATTCAATAATAGCCCATAACATAATTTCACGCTTCGCCCAAACATCGGAACAATTATTTCCATTGGTCCGACCAATGGGCCAACGTTACTTCAGAATTAAATGGACCGTACATTATTGGGGTCGGCGGAGACCCCGGTAATATGTATAGTGTCGAATCATATTAGTGTCAAGAGATTATTATTTTTTGTAATGCATTGGAAATGAACAATACAAAAAATATAAGTATGTATATTCAATGTGGAAGCTAAAAACTAGCCGAGGACGAGTTGGTCTCTCTCACGAAGGGTTCCGTATATAATGAAAACGGCGAAAAATAACGTCTTCTGTGTAGGAGGTACAATATTTATTCTATTTATTTTTTTAGTAATTGTTGTTATAGCGGCAACAGAAATACATCATATGGAAATTTCACCTGTCTTAGGGTGACAAAACTAAATCGAGGTGTGCTGTGCTGTACTGCGCTGTGCTATGTTTGGTCAACTCGCTCGTCTAATATTTTTATGAGCATACAAACTAACCATGCTGTGCTGCGCTGTGTGAGCTGTTTCTATTGACCAAACATAGCACAGCGCAGTACAGCGCAGCACAGCTCGATTTAGTTTTGTCACCCTTACTATCACGTTTCAAGAGATACAGCCTGGTGACAGACGCACGGACAGCGCGTTCTTAGTACCTAATATGGTCCCGTTTTACCCTTGGGGTACGGAAGCCTAAAGAGGCAAAAATAGGCTTTACCTATTGTATATGGTCATAGTCACTTGAGTGTATTGTATTTGTACTTGGGGGGCAAAAACTTGGTACGGTAGAATCATGATAAATATACAAAGAATTTCGGGAATGCAAAGAATTTTTGAGATTAGATATTCATAACAGCAAAATTAAGGTCCTGTCTGGATTATAATTTCCCAAATATGTAGCTTCCATCTGAAGATCATACCTATTTCAGCAAATAGGTACGTACTATTTTTACGACAAACAAAACAAGAAGCAATGTTCAGAGAGAGATAAAACTTTAGACCCAAAATTATATGTTCACTATGAGTAGTAGTTTTATGTGGAGTCGTAAAATTTATGGTATTTGACATTCGGATGTAGGGATAAAAAATATTTTACTGCCAGTTGGGTCTATAGATTCGTGTGGTTGTAATTTATTAGATATCGGAGGATGTTTTCAATTTTGTAACATTGAATTCAGTAAACTAAAGTTATTCTTGATGAATTTTGGTTTAAGGCTATTCTGTTACACTATGACAATGTGGTCATAGAATGACATATTTTAGCTAAACAGAGTGGATTTTTGAGACGGGTCGGTAAGGGCAAGTTTAACTCAAGTTTGAACTGTGTTTTGACAGATTGGCATGACAGATTTTGTTAAAAAGTACAGTCAGCAAGAAAATTTTAATTTTACACACAAACTTTTTTGATGCTAATCGGTCCTGTTTCTTATAAGGATTGAAATTCTCCTCTGGCCTTGTACTGACTGTGTAAAACTATCATTTAACTATAACGGTTATGTTACCTGCCATTTGCTGTCCCGTCTCAAAAATCCACTCTGTATAGTTTTCGTTATCAAAAGATCCGCATGATGATTTTGCGACGATACTATAGTAAAGCGACTAGTCATCAGTATTGGGCATCTGATCGAGTGGCAACGTTGTCCAACTGACACATGGCTTAGGCAAGGTAATTGAATTCCTTGAACTCTATATTAGAAACCTCTATGCTCGCTCTTGCTTCCAAAACACCGGCGAACTCAATTGATGTCTAGAACTAGATTATATAATTATGTGTGTGAGTGTACCTGTATCACCAGTGTTGCCAAAGCTAATATCCCTAATTAACCCACAAACCCTTGTTAATCCCTGGAAACTCTGTATCCTTCCCAATTTTGTCACTAATCGAAAAACGCAAAAAAAAAACATGGCTTCATCGCCCTTGCAAACAAGGCGGGTAAATTAGATGAGCAATGTTTGATAAAAGATCGGGCGCCCTAGGATTACTACACCATTAAAACAAGGATTGGAATAAACTCCATTTATATTCCATGAGGCCCAAAAAATCGGAACGGTCGGCTGATGGAATTGTGGCCGGCCGCGGCGTACGTACGGCTCGAGGCGTGATCGATTGTTTTCTTTACGAAGCGACATTTGTTGAAAAAGAGAGTAAGGGTGCTTTTACACCAGAAATGTGACTACGCTGCTTTGTTTACAGACGAACAATAGGATCGCTTCTTTATCGTTTCATTTTATCAGCTATGATGCAATAATGGGGCAATTCTATGGTCTGCTGGGAACATTGCAACGTAGCATATCTCTGGTAGAAAAGCACCCTAAATGCTGAGCCGTTTTCGTCACGGCCACCATTGTAACTCGCATTGTAGGTTCCATAATAACATGCCTTAAAGTTATTTTGTTTGTTTAACCAAATACAGAAATCGTATCAGGGTCAGCAAACATTTTAATCCTACAAAAAAATCTACTGTCTGGTGACCAGACCAGACAGATAGGTCGATGACCCCGGCACTTGCCGAATGCCACCTTTAATGTGTGCAAGAGCTTATCTACCCATCGCGTGGATTCAGAGGAAAAAAGACAAGCGTGGATTAACGCGCTATCGGACCGTTTAGCACACGCGTACTATTTACCCTATGATAACAAACCTATAGAATCCATAGGGTTAGTATAAGAAAGTTGCTGAAAATTTATTTATTTATTTATTTATATAGTTAAATAAAATGTCAGTAGTAGTATACATACATATTGCTTACAACTTTAGGATTTAGATATTAGCCTAAACCAAAGTTTATGTTACTGAAGTGTGGTAGGTTCTGTACAATAACATAAGGCTCATGCGAGAAACCTGTGCTGAGGATAACATGTGTTAATGTGTGCAATTGTGCATAGCCTAGCTCCTCGCCAAATCGTGCGTATCCAATTCTACACTAATGGACTTGGTCATTGAGATGTATGAAGATTATGGCCTTTGTACAAAACTGTAAAGAATACAGAATTGATTAATTGTACCATTATAAAATCTTAATTCTTCTATCATCTATCGATATTATTATTTTTTAATAGTTTAAAATTTGAATTGTTTAAGTGCTTATTTAGTAAGACTAAGAAAATAAAGTTATTGATTAATGGTTTTTGACATGTTATTAACTTAGAAGTTCGTAAGGATAAAATCAAAATTATGTAAATAATATAATATATAAATAATAATAAAATGGCTAACAAAAATAATTTGGTTTTATACCCGACCAATCCAGTGAGCCGCTTTCTTAAATTGTTCTTATGACTTTTTAGTCAGGGTTCATACTTTACCCACTAGCAAAAAGAAAAATTGATTTATTTTTGAGACAAATAAAATACACACGAATCGAAAATCAAAATATAAAAGCTGAGCTAAACTTTTTCAAGTAGATTTGAAGTCGTTGGAATAACACAGGCTACTTTTAATCCCAAACCCAACAAACATCCTTCCATCTACACAAACTTTCGCGTTTATAATAAGGTAAGGAAGCAAGGATTTATATGCCCTTATTAATCGGACGTACATTCACAAAAGTGCCATTGTGCTACATCGCATTTATTCCCAGCTGCTCACCGTTTCCCCTACGCAAATACACTATTATTCTACCCACACTTGCAAGTGCATGTTATGAATTTTTGCTGTTTGCTTTTGGGGTGAGCTCCCAAGTTAGTTTCAGTCTAACCAAACATTTCAGATACATTTGCAGGATAATGAATTCTATTTTTCTGAGTTATGAATTTTCGACGTTTGCTTATGGGGTGAGATTGGGGTAGTAGTTAAACATTCTTGATATTGCAAGATTATAAGTTTCCGCTGTTTGTATATAGGGAAAATATTGCCGGGGTTTTAAAAAGTATCCTATACTTTCTCAAATTTAGAATCATAGATACTTTTTGTAAACAAAGACTAGTTTTTGTAGCAAATTTATTTACAAAACATATCTAGGTTTTGAATTGTGGTAAAGGGGTCGGTTGAAACAAGAGTAGAAAACTAATTTCGGTGAAATCCTTTCTTAGCATTTTACAAACTTGCGGATTTTGGCTTATGAATAAAATTGGATCGTTTCTACTCATATTTTTATTTTAACTGGCAATATCGCTGAAATATTGGTAAGAAGTGTCAAGGATGGAAAAAGTGAAACATTAAAGTTTGGAGGGAGGCCAAAATACATTGCTGACTAGGGCAGAAATGGAGGGCAATCTTCTTCCCAAATTAGATAATACCCGTACGGTTCTTATTCAAATTTTTACGGTTCAACGTAGACGGCAAATCATTTTAATAAATTATCAAAATATAGGATGTCAAATTGTTTAAAAACTGAGTGAAAAATTAGTAGGCCTTACGCAAAGTCAGGCTCGTCAAGGCTATGAGGTACAGTCAACTATAAAAATCGCCGAACAAGATGAACTTCTCAAAAGCGTTGTTATTGTTTTTTTTTGAATATGGTCGACCTTTTAGCCACTGTCTCACTTACGTAAGTGAAGATGTGGCCTAAGATAGAGCACACTCTCCCAGTAGGAACTTATTCCCTCTGGGTTTTAAGACTCCGAGATAGTACTCTAGCGGGAAAAAGAAGCAGGAAGCTCATTCCACTCTCTGGATGATGGAGTAAACAAGGTCAAAACCGGCCTGGCGTTGACAGTCACACGAATTGTTTCTTTAAGTACACCCAAAAATGTTATTGAGTTGTAGTATTGACTTTTTCTAGCAAGTAAAGTAAAAGGCGGAGTCAAGAAGCTGGCTGCTCCACCCCGAGTCTTAGTTAATTAATTAACAGTATGTCCTGTGCACATCGTTAGTCTCCGTTGAGAATAGCCGTCTTGGCCAAAATTCGACTAGAGTTTTTGTATATGTATAAATAATTTTCATCAACCTATATTAGTCCACTGCTGGACATACGCCTCCGTTTAATAATAATAATTATAATACGCTCCGTTCAGCTTGCCGCATCAAGAACCACTCAAGAACACGTTTACCCATTTTTGTCGGCTGGCCCACTGCCACTGCAGCTTCCTATTTCTTTGCGCTAAGTCTATAACCTTGGTTCAGCGAAACTCTGGGCATAGCTCTTTCCATATCTCCCTGAGCGCCTTGAACTGGTGACTAGGCTCAAGCAGCCGGTGATTAAGGTTGCAGACAGAGGAACTTCTTGACGATACGCGCCTAGTCCAGAAGAACCACTTTTTGGATTTATTTAGATTTTCCCTCAGATTTTTTGTCGCAGACAGTAAACGTAATCGGTGTCGGATGACACTTGCAATTTAAATTTGATCCTTCATTCCAACGAGACTTTAATGAGCCTTTTAATTGAGGCCCGGACAACGGTCTCCGTTCGAACAAAGTATCAAACAAATCTCGCCCTTAATGTACTGTGTAATAGCGGTTAATTTGCCGTGAAACGTGATCAAATAACGTTGGAAATTTGCGAACGCATCGGATATCGCTGGCTCAAATTGCTGGATTCTGAAAAGATCGTCGAGTGAAAACATAATCAGGTAAGTAAGTAAAACTTTATTAAATACTTTGTTATATATAGTATACTTCCAGAAGATGTTTGAATATTTCCTTCTCATAACTGTGACCCAAACCAAAACATAAATTACATTTTCGTTCATAAAATACAACGAAAGCATTTTTGAAATGAAATTGCAATTCCACTGATAAAATGGATAAGCAATAAATACAAGGTCTAATTTTAGGGGTCCGCCTATCCGACCCATCGTTAATCAAGCAGGGATATACCCCTGAATGTCAAGTTGACGTATTACGTAATTTTTATTATGTCCCTCATATGCCTGACCCTTACCTATCGTTAAAGATATGCGTCATGACTCATGAATGGCGTTCTGGGTTCATTTATTATGTTTTTGATCAAATTCTTGTGTATCGGTCAAATAGAACTCATTGAAAGCTAGTAACACTACAAAAGATTAAAGATTGATCATATCTGAAGCCCTGGTTTTGAAACAGTAATGCAAAATAAATTTCGATAACATCTGATTTCGACCTCTCAATTTCTATTTCAATCCAATGTCTTGAATAGATTCATTTACGAGCGAGACCGAAATTCAAGAGCAAACAATCCAGTTTCCACTGGTTTCCACTGATTTTTGTGGTGCAGATCCAAATCTCGACGAAGAATGCACTCACCGAGTCCACGAAGTGCTCTTGGATTCGAATTTCAAAACGCATTTGATGGAGCAATCTCAGAACCCGACAGACGTGGTTTCACGGGTTTCACATCGTACTGGCATCTTAAAATTTGAGTTCTTTATTCAAATCTTCTACTATCATACACTCATCTTATAAACTTCAGACTAACCTCTTTGGACTTTTTAATCCTTTAGGTTTATAAAGTAATGCTCGTTTCTTTGAAAGCTCTAAGAAACCAAACAAAAATGATGATGCAGTTCTAGGAATAAACCATCTCACATTCTTAGCGCTTTTATAGCTTGTTTTACACATGGTTCGCAATCAAATCGAAGTAAACCTCACTTTGCTTCTTTTAGTTACCCAATCTGACTTCATTAGCCACAAGATGGTTGACAACTGCATCAGCATCTTCCCTGAAAGCGATCTGGTTGTCAGCACGTGTGATAGCTTCTTTAGAGGCACTTCGCGCGTTTGGTGTTATGGTCGGACGTGATCGCACTTCTCTATTAGATTAGCAACACTTTTACTGCGGGAATTTATTCGAATTTAACACGTCACCCTTCGGTATGGAAATGGAGCCATTCGTGCTTTTATCGCCGCTTCGTCACGGATTTTATACCTAAGCTATTTGTCCCCTTGCTTGGTAAAGCTTGTGATAACTTCCCTATATTAGTTCGATTTCTGTTGTCAATTCACTCCCTTTAATACTGTGTAATGAGAGGGAAAAGGAATGTTACGCTTGTGAGACGCAAAAACTAAGACGTAAATATGGGGTTCAATGAAATTCTCCTATTTAAAAAAATATCTGAGCGTCTGGTCGATGCGACGCGTGACCCGAGAGCTGGTGAGTATCTGAGCAGCGCATCAGCATTGCCATACAGGCATGGTAATGCAGCCACTGTCTTGGGGTCCCTTCCGACTGGTATTGATATGTATTGGTTGAGCTACCTCTAGACTGTTTGCAACCGTCTGCAGTTAGCTCAATTGATTCAATTGAATTGAAATTTCAACTTGTTTTAATTTGTTTCTATTCCTTATTTTAAATTTTCGTTGTTAATAAATTTTATTAATTCTCTTTGAAGTTCTTTTACCACTTTATCCTTATTAGTCAAGGTCAAAATGCTTTATCTTATTGCTTGTTCGGCTTCCTATTTAAAAATTTGTATAGCTACGCTCCTGTATAAACCATTATTCAATAAGCTTTTTGTAGAGCATATTACAGGTCTTGTGTGGTTTTTAATACCTACGCCTATATGTGGAAGTCCTTTGAAGGATTACGCGCCCGGTTTTGCTCGCAAGCAACACAGAAGATCAGTCTAGTCCAGTAAGGATTCGCAATCGCATCTTGCTTTTATCGTTCATAACGGAGTCTGGATTATGCGGCGACATTCATGATAAATTTCCGTCGCATATTTTAGGGGTTTACGGCGAGACTTGGATGGAGCAGCTTTATTCGCAGAATATGATCCAAACTTTATGCAGAACTGCAGTTTTTATTAATTCGGGTATAGTTTGTTTTTAGGGTTCCGTATCCAAAGGGTAAAACTACGCTATCCGTC
This sequence comes from Eupithecia centaureata, assembly GCA_944547425.1. Lineage (NCBI taxonomy): Eukaryota > Metazoa > Arthropoda > Insecta > Lepidoptera > Geometridae > Eupithecia > Eupithecia centaureata. The sequence continues at coordinate 3,214,680 of OX155693.1, read as the reverse complement.
TGTCACCTAGCTGTATCTCAAGAACCGTGATTGTTAGACAGTTGAAATTTTCACAGATGATGTATACAGGGTGTTAGTGTGAACACCGTTGTCCTTGAAACCAGAGGTTCAGCATCATGAGTAGAATCCAAAACCGATGAGAAAAGCTTAACACCTATTTTAGTTTTGCAAGATTTTGATATTTCATGTCTTCGCTATCGTACACGATGCCATAGTCACTCTACATACTTTAAGTACCTACCTACGTAAGTACCCGCGCCTTACTTGGATCGTAACTTCGTTACTTGTGCCCTTCAAAAGACGGGATATTCGCACAGAAGGTGATCCGACACTGAGGTGCACATGCCACGTGTCGCCTGGTCGAAGTACTTGTGTCACGTGTTCGTGAGCAAACGTTTAGTGTTTATAAAAATTTTCTTTAAAAAATGAGTAAAAAATAGAATCATTTTTTTTTCATCCGTTTTGGATTCTACTCATGATGCTGAACCTCTGGTTTCAAGGACAACGCTGTTCACACTAACACCCTGTATAACGACAAATAACAAGGTACGGTACTAAAAATTAGAATAAAATAAATATTCAAGACGGCTCCCATACAAAACTCATGATTTTATGAGCCGTTTTTATAGATACGGAATTTGTGTGCATACGTGCGCGAGTTCAACTCGCAATTGGCCGGTTTTTTAATTTATATGAGTTAATTTTAGGTCTCAGTTCGTCTATCTTCGTAGATATGGATCAGTTTATATTCTACTGAGATTTGTGTTCAGTATATAAAATCCTGTTTAAAATTTATACATATCTTATATGAGCAATCTGTTCTTCACTATCACTATCACTATTATAGTATAAAACAACGTCGCTTTCTCTGTCCCTATGTCCCTATATCCTTATGTCCCTTTGAACGCTTAAATCTTTAAAACTACGCAACGGATTTTGATGCGGTTTTTTTTTAATAGATAGAGTGATTCAAGGGGAAGGTTTATACGTATAATAAAACCGTGCGAAGCCGGGGCGGGTCGCTGGTACAATAAGATCAAAATATGTATCATGAAGATACTTACGAGTACATAACATATGATAGTGTTTTTGTTTTCACACTTAAATCAACTGTTTTTGTGTTTTCTGTGTAAAAATTACTTAACTTAAGCCGAAAATTATATTCCAATCATAAAAGTCTTGTACTTTATTTGCAGAACAAACATTTTATCCATCGATAAATCTAAGAACTAATCAGAATCCTCGATAATGTTTCCCTTCGCCATTAACTTCTTGTCCTAGATCTTAAAGGGAGAACTAATTGGAAGAGAAGAATCTAGACTGGTCGTAATTAGGTTCACATTCCTTATACGTTGCGGCGCCGTTGTGCATCCTTAGGATCTGACCTTAACCGCTAGCTCGTCTTTCACATGCTTTAAAAGATGATTCGTCTTCTAAAGTGTTCACAATCACAGTTAGACTTGAAGTATATCATACCTTCAATTCTTAAAGACTTGAAATACAGCATCTATTTAGATCGGGAGCTTCGAGATTAATTTTATTGTAATTGTTTCAAATCATAAAAATTGGTAGAGTTACTCTACCAATTTTAAAGGGTTCTTGACATAGGAGTTTTTCCTGTCAAAAAAGTAATTAATTGGTACTTAGGTACAGTTTAATATTTTTATCTGTCTGCACACATTAGGTACCTATTGGTTATAGTTATTTAGTATTTGTTTTTAGGTATTAAGGTTGTTTTTAATAAATATGTATTCATATTTTTTTTTAATAACCACACACATGCACATTACACTCCTGTCTTTTTTGATACACATCATAATTATTTCGCCCATTGTATTTGTCATAAGTAAGTATTTTTTTAATGTTCTTTTATCTGGTGTACATGAACCCATTATTGTAATGTAATGTAATGTAATACAGGTTCCCTATGCACGGATTGTCATCCCTATGTGATTATTTTATAAAGTAGCGCCAGTGACGGAAAAGATGAGGAGTAATAGGCTAGCGTGGTATGGGCATGTTATGAGGAGAGAGGAAGATCATGTTACGAACAGAGTGCTTGATTTAAATGTGGAGGGATATAAGGGGAGAGGAAGACCGAAGAAAAGATGGATGGATTGTGTGAAAGAGGATATGCTTAAGAAAGGTGTGAATACAGATATGACGAATGACAGAGCAGATTGGAAGAAGAATTCATGTTGTGCCGACCCCACTTAGCATAGAATATGGTCCGGAAGAAGAAGATGTGATTATTTTATATGACGGTAATTCAGTAACCGATTAATTAACAGTTTAGTTAGACAATATAAAAACACCCCACTGTAATCATTCTGAACATAGTCTTATAAAATTCTTATTAACTTTATCTACGGTCTTCCCGACCCCTGATGACGGGGGTGCAAATTACCCCACATCTTATTACGAACTACCCTCAGTATTTCCAAATAAATAAATGGCAATAGCCTCTTTTTGATTAGGGAGCGTGGGGTAAAAAGAACCCTAGCGAGTGCATTTCCCAAATTGGATTCAGTTGGAGGTTTGTATTAATCATGCTCGTTCAAAATCGTGTTTAAAGTTTGGAATTTAATATTAGGATGGATTGATTAGCTGGTTAGCTGGTAGGATGGATTAGCTGGTTACACGTTAGGTCGGCACCTCGCACGTGTTGGGTTTAGTTTTAATTTGATTATTACATTCCGTGTTGTCATTTAGGCGGAATTTATTTGTTTCCATTATCAACAGACCGATTTCACACACTGGGTAAAAACCCAAGCCTCCCCTTTTATCTCATTTTTAATAAAACTACCCTACACAACGACAAAAATAATATAAAACTCAACAAAACCTATAAACGCAATATTCGTGTTTTGTTATTACATTTTCCCCAAAACAAAACTGCCCCTTCAATTTTTCATGGGCGAAACTGCTAATGGTCCGAATCAAAGAACAGCAGTCAAGGCACATATGTGCCCCTAATTTATGGGGTGTTTTTGTCCCGGGGCAATTTTGACCCCATAGAATAACACAGTAATTGCTTTCACGCACTCATTTTATTTGGGATTTAACAGATGCGACATAATAATAGCATTGAAATAGTTACTTGCATGTTCGAGTGCTCTTGCTAGTTTTGAGAGCAAGTACCTACTCTATTCTCATTTCAATTGGGTATAATAGCGGTAATAGTTTTTTCAAGTGGGTGGTATCGGAGTCATATTCTTTTGAGCATTATTTCCAAAAAACCCCAATAACATTAATAATGTACATAATTAATTTACTTTGAAAACTTGTCTTTCTATTTTTTTTGTCCTTCTGATTTTACTTCCTAAATAAATGCATAATCTTTATTGGGAACGGAATAGGTTTATGATACAAATTGAGGGTGATTGTGGGCTGACTAGGTACGAGTAAATTAAAAATTATAGTTTTTAAAACCCTGCACTAACCACTATCCTATACAAGATAAAGGCCAACCTTCCTTCTACTCTTCTATGTAAAAAATTATTTAATATCCATAAGATATACTTAATTACCAATACACAATCGCCTTTTTATTACAACTACGAACGCGTCCGAAATCGAGGGTGAAAACTAGTTCTACTTCTACTTCCTAAATCCCAAAGTACTGCATAAAATCAAAGAAGCCCGGAAAAGGTTTCATACAAGTATCCACTAGAGTAGTCATACTCAAGGGCAGTAATGACCCCACACAATCAGCTAAAAGGAATTCCTAGTGAGTGCTAGGCGCGTGACCGACAGTTGACATGACCGAATACACTAACTGGGAAAGAGTATTTCTGGATGTCATGTCAGAGTGATTATTATAAAGGCCGAAGAAATAAATATATTATATGGATAAAGAACACATTGTTACCATTATTAGCCGACGGATTTGAGGCGAAGTTAGGCATTGCTTGAGGTTTTTAGGTAAGAGTTAAATTATTTAGCACCTTTGAACTTCATGTGCGCGTCGAAGCAGAGTCTGAAATTGCTTTCAGCAATAAGGCCGCCTGTTGTACCGTTCTATTATTTATAAGATTAGATATAATTTAATTTAAGTATTGTTTTATTTTCAAAAAGGTACAATAAAGTGTTCATTCATTCATTCATTCATTCTGTAGAAGTATAGTCTTTCGAAGGTGTGTGTTGTAAAAGTAGTTTCTGTCGAATTAATGTTTGTCGAGTATATGCTCCGTCGAAACAATGACTAGTCGAACTATTGATTTTCGAAGTTTACAACGCATCGAACTCACGATCTGTCGAAATTCAGAGGTACACTCGTCAAAACTATCTGCTATAACGAATTCATATCTTATTATCACTCTGTCTATTAAATCCCCAACGAGGAAATCGCCTTAGGGCGAGCGAAGCGCACCCCAAGTCCTATTTAAGTAGCCCAGCTATTCATTGTCGGCCCGCCTGGGGCCAACAATGAGCCGATATCAAATTGGCAACATTCAGGCATAATTGCATTTTATTACGAGTATCATGCCGCGGGCGGCGTTTCACCCACTGAGGCATATTCAATCGGAAATCGAGTATATTTGGGCTCGATCTAAATTCGATGAATGGAATGGTATGAAGTTGCATTTGTAATGACAAATGCTAAAGTAATTAGACCCGAGAGCTGGTGAATATCTGGCTCAGCGCATCAGCATTGCCATACAGCGTGGTAATGCAGCCAGTGTCTTGGGGACGCTTCCGACTGGTATTGACATGGATCAATTGAGCTACCTTTAGACTGTTTGCAACCGTCTGCAGTTAGCTCAATGGTTTCAATTGTAAATACTAGTTGTAATTTTTCTATTCCTTTGCTTGTAATTTTCGTTGTTAATAAAGTTATTTTACTAAAGTAATTAATAAATGATAGACATATTCAGTTACATTTATTTATTTTTCCTAGTATTTATCAGTATTTTATTGACTTCGATAATGTTGGCATTGTTAATTGACATTGATAATGTTCTCAATTGAAAATGCGTTAAGGAATAAAATTTGGAGCCAGTTTATAGTTTAGTAAAACACGTCAAATAGACAAATTCGTTACCTCTGAAAACACGTGCAGAGTCAAAGTTTCAAACTATACCGCGATTGAAAAATAGATAAAATTGAAAAAAGAAATCATTTTAGAAAACCAAAAGAATATTGGTGGAATATATTTTACGACACTTTAAGTTTATATTTTGATGTTTAGTTGATAGCTTGTTGTTACCCTGCTGGTCACTGTTATTGCTATCAGTTTTTGATAAGTTTTCATTCATAAATGTCATTGTTTACGAAAAGTATATACGATTCTAATATAAAATATAATCAGAGAATAAGTACTTATCACAACCGGATAGAAACGCCCTTGAAGATTTACCTGCAATGAAAATAAACGCTGTTAATAAAACAGATTAAAACCAGATCACCATAAGATGAGAGCATCTATTGAGGTGAACGAACCATGGCAAAAGAAAACCAGACGCCTAACATTAGTTACACCTGAGGCGGAGATATGAAGTTTACTATAAATAAATCAGTGTTACTATCGTATTAAGGTAACCACCTTTATTAACAACGACAAATACAAGGAACAGAAACAAATTAAAACTATTGTATACAATTGTAACCATTGAGCTAACCGGTAGGGCTGGTCCACCAGTTTAAAGTCGCTCAGCGAGCTATGGAAAGAGCTATGCTCGGATTTTCTCTGAAGGATAGGATTCGTAATGAATACATCCGACAGAGAACCAAAGTTATCGACATAGCTCAAAGAATTAGCAAGTTGAAGTGGCAGTGGGCCGGCCATATCGCGCGAAGAACCAACAACCGTTGGGGTAAACGTATTCTTGAGTGGAGACCGCGACTCGGCAAACGTAGTGTAGGACGCCCGCCGGCCAGGTGGGATGACGATCTGCGAAGGACTGCTGGCAGATGCTGGATGCGGCAAGCTGAAGACAGGGCGCTATGGCGCTCATTAGGGGAGGCCTATGTCCAGCAGTGGACTAGTATAGGCTGATGATGATGATGATGATGATGATGATGATGATGATGATGAGCTAACCGCAGACGGTTGCAAATAGTCTAGAGGTATTTCCTTATCCATGTCAATACCAGTTGTCGCGTCCCCAAGACACTACTGGCTGCATTACCACGCTGTATGATAATGCTGATGCGCTGCGCCAGATACTCACCAGCTCTCGGGTCACGCTTCGCATCGACCAGAAAAGATTAGCGAAGAAAAAATCAATTTTCACTTTATCACTACATAGTATAAAATAAAGTCACTTTTTCTGTCCCTATGTCCTTATGTCCCTTTGAATGCTTAAATCTTTAAAACTACGCAACGGATTTTGATGCGGTTTTTTAATAGATAGAGTGATTCAAGAGGTTTATATACATATGATACAACCGTGCGAAGCCGGGGCGGGTCGCTAGTTTCTTATATTATTTTGATGATTGGACAGGAATTTATCCATTCTTTATTCTATCTCCAAAAATAATTATTAGTTTCATGAAATTAAGCGACTTTCAGCAAAAACACCGTGTAGGTTTTTAAATTATGGTACCTTATGTAATTTTTACAAATCTGTTCATCAAAGTGTAAGTCACGGTCAATCATAATATAAAGACAATCTTGTCAAACTATTTGCACTTGATACATTACGAAGAAATGGTTGTACTATGTAATATTTCTTTTTATATCGAAAAATAAGAGCATCCATTTTTCTTTCTCGTAGTATTATATTTCCAAATCTCTACGGGTTTTCCTTACAACGTGATCCTAAGCGGTCGTGACTGATATAATATTTTATGAATAGTTCGACTCTATATTATTTATTGTTATAGTAGTTGGCGTTGGAAGTAAAATTGGCCAAATAAAATGATAGTTTTTTTATTTTTAAGGCCATTTTAGTGCATTCTCTGATGTTTCTCTTAGTTGCATAGCTGATTTTCTTCTTCTGTGGATATATTACAGAGCAATTCTCGTTTAAAAATAATATACTAAGTTCAAAGGCTGGGTATTATTTAGTTTTATAACGATTATCATCAAAAACGTAACGAACGGTTTATTTATAGCACCTCGAAAGTGGTGAAACTTCACGTTCATTCTGATTTTCATTGCCTACAATATCCCTGAAATATGATACAAGACAGTTTTTACAATAAATAACAAGGTTTATCAAGTTTCCGGGCGAAAAATCATAATTTATGACGAATACTTTTTTTAATACCAGTTATTCAGAACCACGTTAAACGTTAAACTATCTCCAGGCATATATTTTTTTAGAAAGCAAAACACATCATAAAATTAATAAGGAACTCAAACTTCTTAACGTCAAAATATGAGTAACGATTTAATTCCCTAAGCATGTTGGGAAGGTTGCCAACGACTTTTTGTCGCGCAATGTCTGAAAATGGGAAATCAATTAGATTTTTTCCGTACTTAACTCACAAACTGACACTAATAGGGAACTTTGCCAAATTAAATAGTTTCAGGGACCTTTATTGCCCGACTAATTTAAGAAGTTAGTTGTAGAGTAATTTTTCGAAATCACTTAAGTGCTACGGAATTCGCAGTAACTTTTAACAAATTGGCGCTAAGAGCCATTAACCTTTGTATTCGCAGTGCCTGAATGGGCTCCAGCTTTATTTAGTTACAATTCGCCGACATTAATTTGATAGTTTTAATCTTTTAACCGGTACAGGGACTCTACAAATAAAGCAATCATACCATTTTAATATCATCAATTTTAAAACAGTTAAATAACTTTATTCGAAAAAAGATATTTTAAAAAAGTACGTTGACTTTATTTTACTCGCCTCAAAATGACAGTGACAAATTAGGAATACCAAAAGTCGAATTTTAAAAACATATCAAAGAAATTCCAGAATAATTAACAATGGCGTCATGATCCTATCATTTATAATGAAGAGATATCTTAGTTTTTTTTGTTTTTCTTAGGCCTCGTCTGCTTCTCAGCTCTCCGAAGTTCTTTTGCGGCCGTCACTATTAGGACTTAATAAACGTAAATCAATCAAGCAGTGGCCATAATTTGGTTTTGAACTACCTCGTAGAAGGCACTTTTGTCTGTTCCTCACCTAATTTGTATAAAATAATTTATATTTTCTTTTCAATTTTAGCTGAACTTAGTACATTCGGATTCATAATACAAAAAGAATTGGATTTCGTGACTCAAAGCATGACAAACTATTCATTTTTGCGAAAACAATGTAAAATAAATTTAAGTAAGTATACTTATCCTATAGAGAGATAATGGAATTGGCGGCTTTTTCGCTTAAAGCGATTTCTTCCAGGCAACCAAAGTGTAAGGAAAAGATCATAGGATGGCAGTGGATAGAAATTAATACTTAACCCTAGAGACCTAACCTTCGTCGAATCGACGAATACCCAACAGAAATATGGCGATATTTTTTTTGTTTATTTGCCAATCTTTATTTTGTTCCTGTCAACTCGGTATTCGCTGAGCTTTTTCGGGAGGCGTTTGTGTTCGTCGTGTAAGTAACTTAGTTTTGGACATATTTCCAAAATAGTCGTCGTTTCGACGAATGGTTAGGCTTTGTGTATAATTTTTTCACAGCTCATGCATATTTTTTTTGCATCTATTACCATGGCTTCTGAATGTTTGTTATCTGATGTCCCTAAAACGCGTTTATTATTCAGAGTGGAAGACGGTAGTGCTTTGGATGAATTGACTGATAATGAAGAATAAGATGATCGAGGTGAAAGATGCTAAAAGTGATACTCAAGATGAACCTTTCGATCAGGAGGATAGCCAGGATACCATGGCTGTGCCAAGTAATGATTAGGCGTGATATTACGTAGAAGAAGCATATTATGGATTATCTTCATAAAATTACGCCTATTCTGTATAAACAGTTAGAAGAACCAGGCTCAAAATCATGCTGAAAATTCGTACGATGCCTGTACAATCCATGTAAAGACAAAATCTGATCTAGGTCAAGGTGAAGGTCAGTCATCATCCCGTTATGACCTCCAACCAGACTAGGCTCCAAATATGAAGAATCGCTAAGTCTGTGTTATAATCATCATCATCATCATCCGCATTCCGACTTCACCCACTGCTGGGTAAAACTTAAAAATTTTGTGCCTCCACACGGTCCTACGCTAGTCTTATCCAGTTTTGCCCTGCGATTTTCATAATATCGTGGTATAATATTCATATAAAAAGGCGCATGACTAACTTGTATTGCTGAAAATGCAACAGTAATTTGTGTTGAACACAAAGTGGTTTTTTGCATAAAATGCGCTTCTAAGTAATAGGTTTTATGTGTTATTCAGGATGAAAAGAGCGTTATAATGTATGTTCTTCAAAGAAATCGGGATTATTATGTGTTGTTTTTTGAAATATTTTCTTTTTTATGTAAGCGTCTCATTTGGTCTCTAAAAACGGGTGCTCTACAAAACATGGTGTAAAAGAAATATTTTCGCATTATAATACAAGTTTATTGTTTTATTTAGTACAATAATACTAGGTTCCTATAATCAATTGATAAAACTAACTGAAACTGTAAGTACTTATAAAATATTTGAGCTCGAAATATACTCGTCGAATCGACTAATGGTTAGGTTTTAAGGGGTATTTGCGAAGGTTAGGTCACTAGGGTTAATGAAAACATTTTTATCTTCAATCAAATATCAATCAAAAGTAATTCTCAATATTAATTATTATGGTAAGCAATAAAACCACGTAAATGCAACCGTTACTATTTTTAATTGGATTTTTTTTTACTCGTATCAAGCAAAATATCGTGCTGTCAAGGCAGCCGCGCCGCGGGCCAATTAAGGCTATGTGTGGTTTGTAAAAATTGTTTACAATGCGATTTAGATATAACTGTGTAAATAAAACCGGCCAGGTGCGAGTCTAACTCGTGCACGACGGGTTCCGCATAACATCTATTAAAAAGACAAAACAATCATGTCTGCTGTATCATCGTCATCATCAACCTATATTAGTCCACAGCTGGACATAGGCCTCCCCCAATGAGCGCCATAGCATCCAGCATCTGCCAACAGTCTTTTTTGTCTGCTGTATGGGACGCCTTAAATATTAAACTCTTAAATATTTATTTCATTCTTTTTTTTAAAGTTTTTGTTGTTTTAGCAACAACAGAAATAAATCATCTGTGAATTTCAATTGTCAAACTATCAGGGTTCATTAGATACAGACGGACGGACAGTGGAGTCTTAGTATTGAACGTTTCGTTTTACACTTTGGATACGGAAACCTAAAAAACTAAACTAACCTGAAAATTCAACAAACGTTTTTTCGTTTACAAATATTATAAAAAATTCAATAGTAAAAACCTAGTTTAACTATATTAAACAATAAATAAAAAAAATCAGTGACTCTGTTGTACGCCAAAACAAAGGAGATATCTGTACGTTTAGTTTCTACCAACAGAATTCGATCATTTGTTCGAGTTAAAAAGTGTTTCATCAATTATAGTTACTGTTAATATAGGTCGAGATGACATCGCGTGATCGATAGCCAATGAGGAGTCTAGAAAATCACGTGATTTTTGCTTTGTAAATTGAAATGTACTGAATAATTAATACAGGAGCAAAAATTCTTTGTTTCACGTAGTGTAGATTAGCATTTTCTTATTAAAACACAGTTTTTGAAATCTGGGACGATCTAAGCTGTATCAAACATGGCAGATATCAAACGAATAATTAGTGTTTTATTTCGTCATTCCACAGATCACTAGCATCTGCCTGCGGCTTCGCATGCGTTATTTCTATGGAAACGTTTCAATGATATTTCTATCTCATAGGAACTGATTTACACACATTCCACAATTTGTTTATAATATTATTAAGGATTTAGAGATAGAATACAAACAACTATATTTCTTAAAAGCAGCTTAGCTGAAAATAGAACCGGAACAAAACATTGCCATAAACATGCCACCACTGCAGTATCGCAGACGTTAACAAACAACTAAAAGCAGAAACGAACAATGCAAAAGACATAAAACAAATAAATAATAATAATGCAAAGTCACGTTAATTGGAGGAACACATGCGATACGGCACGCGGTACCTTTCAGTTCTAAAATTTGGAATTCCTTCAGTTCTAAAATTCGGAATTCCGGTGAAAATCCCGGAGTGGAATTGCCGACGGTTCTGTCCGCGCCGTTTTAGAATGTATGCTCTTTTAGCAGAAAAGGTACGCTGCTTTTTGTAGCGGTTTTATCTAATGGTTTCTCGGAATACGTTATGAACGAATTTGCCTGTGTCAGTTCTTAACTGTTTTAATTTCTTATCGGTAAGAGGTTATTTTAGATTTTAATTACACTGAGGCACATTTTTTGTGGCGTTTGACTTTTATGTGCCTCTTCTATTTGTTATATTTTATTAAGTTATGGGTATGTGAGAAAATCTAACCACTGTGGCACCGACTTTGGTTTCGTTTCGTTCGACGTATTTTTGTTTTTCACAGACTGTCATTGTAACTTTTTTAAGAGTCGCTTTCATTTTAAAAGCAAGCATGAAGCTTAAATTATATGAATAGTTCGCTTCAGGATATCAAAGTTTTAAACAGTCGCTCTAACTAAGTTTATTCCGCTTGCAGTTGTCTTTTCCGCCATAATGATCTATTCCGCTCATAGTTCCGCTTTCTCCGCTAAACTTCGTCCGCTCTCTGTGCATTCACGGTGACTACGGTCCAGCTGGATCGTTTTGTTTCTGTTCTGCACTGATTGTTGGTCAACGTAGGATTCATTTCCTAACGGTAAGTTTCAGACAATGGTATAAAGACCTACAATTACAAATACTGCTGGAAAATTTACAGTTTCTTTATACCTACACCTAATACCGCCAAAGTAAGCAGGGATGTTGATAAACTAGATTCGTAGAAAGGAACGCAACATAAATAAAACCTGGCAAAAGCCTGTGTCGTAGGCGGCCCTTGGCCCGCCGCACTATGGAATATCGTAGAACAAGAGCATATTAAAAATGGTTTTTACAAATATCATAATTTATCTAATATTTTGATTTAATTAGATACTCGGATAGTCAAATTACGTTATTCAATAGGATTTTGTTACTTATTACCTTAAATAAGATTATTTTTCTTAGTCAAAAGTACGTTGAAGACGGCGATCCCAAACTCATGCCTTTGCATGTACATATTTCAATGCAATATTGTGAAATAAATATTCAGCAAAGTTATGTAGTATTTTACATTTTTGGAAAGGTTGTTTCATGTATTTTACGAAACAGCTATTTAATTTTCATATTCTTCTTAATATTTTTGAGTAATTGCTAAAAACGTCACATACATTATTTTTCACGAATTTATTTTTTCTTTGAAGGTTTTCACTGTCACCCACGTCTGCCCACGCGCTACTTTTTATGTTAATTAATAGTCTAACTATTCTTAAACATTGTGCAAAAAAAATCAGATGCGGTTTTTTGCGGTTTTAGAAGTTATGACATAATGTTTGATAGAAGTCGGAGCAGGAAATTTGTTATTTTTCGTGGTATATACCACAGAGACTGTTCGCATGAACAGTAGGGACATTTAATCTGTATTTCTTTTATAGTTCAATCATTTTGCTTGAGAATGTAAGTGATAATAATGATGTAGGTACCCATTCAGTATTGCAAAATAGTAGGTATATAAAGGGAGTTACAAATTATTCCAACCATTCACATTAGTGTTACTTCAAGTGAAGTAAAGCTCATCTACGCCTGTAAGTAATTGATTTAAGTTCTAAAATGTCGTAATTCAACTGTATTAAACGAGATTTAATAGTGTAGTTAGTGGCAGACCCTGGAATCATTGTCCAAAGTTTTAGAGGAAAACATTTATTTTTCTTTTACTTTCTTCAGGGATGACGATCGATTCGAAAAAATTGGCGAATACGCAATGGAAACTGCTAGAATATACCTACGTGAATAAATATAATTGGTATTACATGCCATCTTCAATCCACAAGATACTTTTACACGGAGAAAATATATTCAAATATTTCGCAGTTCTTCTTATTGGACAGCTTTCGGAAGATGCACAAGAATCGCGTAACAAAAACTACAGAAACATGCAGCTAAATCATGAGAGAAAATGTTCTCGAACAGCTACAAACGAAGATGTCTTTAAAACTCTATTATACACGTCAGATCCGTATTTAACAAGTTTAAGAAAACCACACGTAAAAAATGTCAAAGATCTTGAAGAAGAGGCACTAAGTCTTCTAAAAGTGGCACCACTTGCAACTGACCCTGAAATATATTATGTGCAGTAGAGCCTAAGTAGATTGTGATTTCTTTTCTAATGTATCCAATCTTAAATTTAACCATTACTTTTCACTTTTCTACGGTAGGCAGAAAATATAAGGTAATTAGGTAAATAGATAGATGACCTACTAGTAACTACTAGAATTCAATAAAATATATATATTTTTTGCTTTGACTTATTGCATTGGTAATTAAAGCCTTTTATTTCACATTAAATTTAATAATTTACTTAGTTTTTCCGTGATTTTCCGTTTTTTTTCTATTTATGCTGTATATATATATAAATATATAATAAATCACTTAAACTTATATACCATTTGAATTTCTATACATTATTGTATATCTGTACCAAATTTCATCACGGTACGATTAAAATTCATGAAGTTATAGATTTTTGATCCGAAAATGACCTAAATATTCCATAGTGCACTATGGAATATCGTAGAACAAGAGCATATTAAAAATGGTTTTTACAAATATCATAATTTATCTAATATTTTGATTTAATTAGATACTCGGATAGTCAAATTACGTTATTCAATAGGATTTTGTTACTTATTACCTTAAATAAGATTATTTTTCTTAGTCAAAAGTACGTTGAAGACGGCGATCCCAAACTCATGCCTTTGCATGTACATATTTCAATGCAATATTGTGAAATAAATATTCAGCAAAGTTATGTAGTATTTTACATTTTTGGAAAGGTTGTTTCATGTATTTTACGAAACAGCTATTTAATTTTCATATTCTTCTTAATATTTTTGAGTAATTGCTAAAAACGTCACATACATTATTTTTCACGAATTTATTTTTTCTTTGAAGGTTTTCACTGTCACCCACGTCTGCCCACGCGCTACTTTTTATGTTAATTAATAGTCTAACTATTCTTAAACATTGTGCAAAAAAAATCAGCTGCGGTTTTTTGCGGTTTTAGAAGTTATGACAAAATGTTTGATAGAAGTCGGAGCAGGAAATTTGTTATTTTTCGTGGTATATACCACAGAGACTGTTCGCATGAACAGTAGGGACATTTAATCTGTATTTCTTTTATAGTTCAATCATTTTGCTTGAGAATGTAAGTGATAATAATGATGTAGGTACCCATTCAGTATTGCAAAATAGTAGGTATATAAAGGGAGTTACAAATTATTCCAACCATTCACATTAGTGTTACTTCAAGTGAAGTAAAGCTCATCTACGCCTGTAAGTAATTGATTTAAGTTCTAAAATGTCGTAATTCAACTGTATTAAACGAGATTTAATAGTGTAGTTAGTGGCAGACCCTGGAATCATTGTCCAAAGTTTTAGAGGAAAACATTTATTTTTCTTTTACTTTCTTCAGGGATGACGATCGATTCGAAAAAATTGGCGAATACGCAATGGAAACTGCTAGAATATACCTACGTGAATAAATATAATTGGTATTACATGCCATCTTCAATCCACAAGATACTTTTACACGGAGAAAATATATTCAAATATTTCGCAGTTCTTCTTATTGGACAGCTTTCGGAAGATGCACAAGAATCGCGTAACAAAAACTACAGAAACATGCAGCTAAATCATGAGAGAAAATGTTCTCGAACAGCTACAAACGAAGATGTCTTTAAAACTCTATTATACACGTCAGATCCGTATTTAACAAGTTTAAGAAAACCACACGTAAAAAATGTCAAAGATCTTGAAGAAGAGGCACTAAGTCTTCTAAAAGTGGCACCACTTGCAACTGACCCTGAAATATATTATGTGCAGTAGAGCCTAAGTAGATTGTGATTTCTTTTCTAATGTATCCAATCTTAAATTTAACCATTACTTTTCACTTTTCTACGGTAGGCAGAAAATATAAGGTAATTAGGTAAATAGATAGATGACCTACTAGTAACTACTAGAATTCAATAAAATATATATATTTTTTGCTTTGACTTATTGCATTGGTAATTAAAGCCTTTTATTTCACATTAAATTTAATAATTTACTTAGTTTTTCCGTGATTTTCCGTTTTTTTTCTATTTATGCTGTATATATATATAAATATATAATAAATCACTTAAACTTATATACCATTTGAATTTCTATACATTATTGTATATCTGTACCAAATTTCATCACGGTACGATTAAAATTCATGAAGTTATAGATTTTTGATCCGAAAATGACCTAAATATTCCATAGTGCGCCGCGCCACTGACATCGTCAAATAATACTATCAGGATTATAAAACTTTAAATTCTGATAATATTGTCTGCAGATAATGCATTATTTGATTCGGAGCGGGAAAATGGAGTCATAGCGAATGCATCAAAACACTTTAATCCTCTGATTGATAGAATTTGAAATGTATTCAATATTGCAAAAGGATAAGTGCTCACAAATCGCATTAAATGAAATTATCAGTAACCGATGTATGGTAATAATTGTCGATATATCGGGTCGGATGGTGCAATAAGCTTTTAACGAACGGAATGAAACTTTGCAAATAAAGTCAATGAAATATGCAGGGCTTTTACAAGATTGTCTGGACACAGACAAATCGTGATGGCAATCCGAATATTTCGGAATTCGGAAATATTCAGCCAATCCCTGGGGTGATGCAATTTTAAATCATTTCAATACTTATATTTCTGCCATTGCTTCCTGTGTCAATTTACACTCATTATTTTTACTCGGAATTCTTCTGTTTTAATTTCAGCATGCTGAAAATAAACGAATGCTTTTTACGATAATCAGATTTCGTTTAATTATTTTATCTTTTATGAAGGTAAATCGATGGTTCGACTACCTACATCATTTAATTTATTTATTTTTACTATCCGAAATTTCGAAATTTTCTGCAAAAGAAATTGATAGACGTATAGGGAATGCATGGAAACAGTACTGGAGCCTGAGAGACATCATGAAAAGTAAGGAAATAAACATGACCACTAAACGAAAACTCTTCAATACCTGCGTGCTTCCTGTCCTTACATATGGATGCCAAACCTGGGCAATAACAAAGGCCCAAAGTAAAAAGCTTGCAACATGTCAGAATGCTATGGAAAGGAGCATGATGGGGAAAAAACTGTCTGACAGAATAAGGATTACCAAGATAAAGCAACACACTAAAACAAAAGATGCAACATTAACTATCAGAAAGTTAAAATGGAAATGGGCAGGACATACAAAAAGAGGAAGAGAAAAATGGTCAAAGGCGATAATGTACTGGTTCACAGGAAGCAATAAAAGGAAGCGAGGTAGACCATCTAGAAGATGGGCCGATGACATCAAGGAAACAGCAGGTGGCACATGGTCCAGACTGGCCAAAGATAGAGAACAATGGTCACAATTGGAGGAGGCCTTTGTCCAAAGAGGCACACAGGCAGATACAAATTAATAGTATTTAGATATAATTTCAGTTAAAAACAAATGTAAACTGTCTGAATAAAAGGCTTATTTATTTATTTATTATCCGAAATTTCGTGGGCTACACATGGTCCTAACTAGCACAAGACCAAGACGAATGACATAAATAGAGATATCAGACCCAGCATTGGGACTAAAAGACTGATGAATATGTAATCAATCTTCTAATGCTATTATTTCATCGTAAAGAGTAAATTATTTTTTGTAATACCATTGTACAAAAGGTACTATGTAATAGCATGTAAAATACAATTATAGACATTTTTATACAAAAAACACACAAAATAAAAAAAAAACAAACCCATAACCCCGAAACAAATATTTACAGATCGTACTTGGATTTGTAATTGGAATCTCACATCACATCATTCGTCTTGTAATTTTCCAACATTTTTATAATTTGCTTGATTTTCCTCATAATTTAATGATAAGAACTCTGAAAAGCCACTCTTACCTCATAAGCTGAGAATGTCCACGATCTCTTAAATATACATGAAAGTCGGTAGCTCCCATAAGCCGGAAGTCCGAACCTTTTACTACGTTGCAATTTTGAGAATGGAAGTAGGTAAGTACTTGGAATTCCCGCGGGAAGGGACAGCATCTAGCTGATTGTCAGAACTTATGACAACGTTAACCTGAATGTAGAGATAGCTTTGCGCTTACGACTTTGCCCATTGAATTCTATTGAAAATGGGGATTTCTTACTGTTTATTAATATGTATCTGCCCACTGCTTCGCACGCATTTTTTCTATGGAAACGTTTCATTTTCTTTCCCATGGGAACTGATTTATTGGATGAAAAGTAGGTATATTATGTTGTATTCCAAGGGGCTACAACTACGTCTATTCTAAATTTTAACCCGATTTGATAGTTGCGTGAAAGACTAACAAACATTTATACAATACTAGCGACCAGCCTTGGCTTCGCACGTTTTTATTATACGTATAAACCTACCTCTTGAATCACTCTATCTATTAAAAAAAACGCATCAAAATCCGTTGCGTAGATTCAAAGATTTAAGCAGTCAAAGGGACATAGGGACAGAAAAAGCGACTTTGTTTTATACTATGTAGTGATAACTAAGGATATGTAAGGATTTAAAACACACAAAGTTTGTTACGTTTAAACTTTGTAAGTCTTTCACGCAAAAACGCTCGAGCGAAAAACTATACTCTCGTGGATAAAAATTAGCTACGCTAGGAAATGTACAGACTTGAGAAAAGCCAAATTCAATAGAAAGTATTACTAGATAAACCTTCTTTCGAATGAAATCAAATTTACAAACTTGGCTCTCCATCTGAGATTCATAAAGAATATTTCCATGAATAAGACTATAACATCAGCACAACATTGGTTCCGAAAATATGCCTTTTATATGCAGAGCAGTTTAATATTTTATCAAGCAAAGTTTTGTTTTACAAAACTATGCAAAAGCTAAATCTGGTTGGAAGCTACCGTTCAACGTAATAAAATTCAACGAAGCTAGTAAAATGGTAATTTTATCGACACTTCGCATTTTGGGATACAACAAAAACCTGATTGACACCAATTTTAGTGACATAGATGTGGTTTTGCAAACATTTTACAGCTTTCAGTCACGGTTGGACAATTTACACACATCTAACAGCAAACATGGTACATTTTACAGGAAATAAATATTTTGTTGCATCAGTTTACAAAATTTCATACGTTTATTTGTTACTAGCGACCGCCCTGGCTTCGCACGGTTTTATTATACGTATAAACCTTCCTCTTGAGTCACTCTATCTATTAAAAAGAACCGCGTCAAAATCCGTTGCGTAGTTTTAAAGATTTAAGAATATAAAGGGACATAGGAAATAGGGACATAGGGGCAGAGAAAGCGACTTTGTGTAGGTAGTGATTCTGGGAATTAAGGTATGGTTATATAGCCCACTCGTCAAACAAAGAACTAATTCTTAATTATCCAAACCAGTAAAATATACACGATATGATATTTCGGTAGTAAACCCTCAACTATCCCATAACCCTATGTTCAGTTCCCAATAAAGATTTATGTATTCATATTTTTCTAGTATGTACGTGTACCATTCGTTCACAGTAAACCTACCTTATACCCATAAGGTAATACTACATATGACCAGTTCATACTTACTCCTATAAAGGGTTAACAGCTTATTATGAGCATTTGTATTAAGCAAACAACAGAAATTTCTAGATTCGCACGATAAATCGATTTTTACAATCCCTCCATGCAAATCCACGCCTACAACTCAGAGTTCATAACAAACTGGTCGCCATTTTCACTTAGCCCTAAGCCCTGACTGATATACGATATGGAATTGAAGGTTCTTTCGAGTCTCGTCACGGGGACTCAATAAATATTTTGCTATCGTTCGGTTCAAATCTCCAACGTCTGAAGTTCGGGTATTGCTTTGCTGCTCTTCTTGCATAACTCTAGGATTGCATGGTATAAGTTTAGTTGGAACTTGAGCGGAACTACTTACATGGAAGTAATAAAATTGTTTGTTTTGAATAGAGAATTCATATATTTGGGCATAAAGGTGCATAAAATATATCAGTTCAGTTATGTTGCTTCATTGATAAAGTTTGTTTTACATTCTGTTTCTATTTATATTCTTAAAAACATATTATTATGAGATTAAAGGTGAAATTGAGTTTTCTATTAGTATGAGGTGTTACTTTGCGGAAATGTTTCATTAAAATGCGAAGCAAAAGTTCTAGTTAGTTATTTTAGAACACCATTGAGAAGTCCAGCAGTGGACCACTATGGGCTGATGATGAGAAAATGCCGATGATGATGATGATGATGATGAGAAGAAACACGCGTTCACGCTTTAGGTTGATTTGCTGTTTTGATTCTACGAGTAAATCGCTCAAACCCGCCGACACTGTTCGACGGGTTTGAGCTATTTCAATGTAGGTAGCCGATAGTATTCTAGACGCTATATAGGTCATCAAGATTACTCTTAATTGTATCACAATTCAAGCAATATAAAAACAGAAATGCAGATAATTGCGAAGGCCAAACATAGGCCAATCGCTATGAGCGATCTCTTTCAGGCATATCTATCAGTCATAGACGGTGCGCTGAATGTAGCGTTTCATGGTAGCTAATTAGGATAAGACTCAAATTCAAATTCAAATTCAAATTCAAAATTTCTTTATTCAATAGGCATACATGTAATGCACTTAGAATAGTCAAATTTAACAACCTTGAACAATAATTAAAGTTACATAATATTTTTCCAAACATTCTTATCCACTAGAAAGTCTTTAACACAGTAATATGCTTTGTCTTGTAGCGTCTTTTTTATAACAGTTTTAAACATTCGTTCGTTCAGTTGAATTACATTATCAGGCAATGTATTATAAAATCTAACACAATTCACCACAAACGATTTGTTAACCTTCGAAAATCTGGTCTTAGGCTGAACAAGTCTATCTTTGAATCTGGTTCCGTGCTGGTGACTGTCCGAATGCCTACTGTATCTCAAAATATGTTTCCTGGTATGCATAATATTTAAGTATATGTAAAGAGACGGCATTGTTAATATATTTATGTCTTTAAATACTAATCTAAGACTATCTCTTGGTCCGAGTCCATAAATTGCTCTCACAGCTCTCTTTTGCAAGACAAATATTTTATCAGAGTCTGCGGAATTGCCCCACAAGAGTAGACCATACGACATGACAGAGTGAAAGTAGCTATAGTAAACAAATCGAGCTGTTTTAATGTCAGTAAGGTCCCTTATCTTGTATACAGCATATGCCGCAGAACTTAATTTTCCTGCTAAAATCTCAATGTGCTTACCCCATTGAAGTTTTGCGTCAATTGTTAATCCTAGAAATTTAGTATAATTAGATATGTCAATAGTATTATTATTAATTTGTAAAGGTAATGTCATAAGATTGTTTGCCAATGTAAATTTGATACATTTAGTTTTGTCAGAATTAAGAATTAAATTGTTAACATTAAACCAATTGTCAATAATATTCAAATAGGAATTTATACAAGAAATGTCAGGATTTTTTCGATTGATTCTGAATAAAAGTGATGTGTCATCAGCAAATAGCACTATGTCAGCAAATTTTTGGACTAGGAATGGTAGGTCATTTATGTACACCAAAAATAGAAACGGACCCAGTATTGATCCCTGGGGAACACCAATATTTGAGTTCAGGGCCTTCGACAATCTACCATTTATATCCACGGACTGTTCTCTGTTTAATAAATATGACCCTATGAGCTCCAAGGCCTGTCCCTTCACACCATAATGACTGAGTTTTAATAGGAGTATTTCGTGATTAACACAATCGAAGGCTTTCGATAAATCACAAAACACTCCTATTACATCAGTTGACAGTTCCCAGGAGGTAAAAATATATTCTACAAAGTTAACTACGGCATCAGTTGTAGAGCAGCCTTTAGAAAAGCCGTATTGCTGTTTAAACAACAGCTTTTTTAAGTTAAAGTAGTCAACAAGTTGACTCAGCATTATTTTTTCAAAGATCTTACTGAGAGTTGGTAAGATTGAGACGGGTCTAAAATTACAGGGGTCTGTTTTATTCCCTGACTTAAAAAGTGGAATTATTTTCGAATATTTCATTAAATCTGGAAATACTCCGTTATCAATGCAGCTATTAAAAATAAAAGAAAGATGTTGTGCAAGCAACCCAATGACGTTATTAATGAGTTTAACTGATATACCCCATAGATCCTCTGAGTCTTTGATTTTCAGAGATTTGAAAGTTTTTAAAATAACTTCAGCGGTTACCTTGTGAAATCTGAAATCATCTGTACCGTCATTTGTAAGTGTAACGTTGTCTGATAAGAGGGTTCCAGCTAAATTTGGAGATATATTTAGTGATTTTGTAATATCATAGGGGATATTGGCGAAATAACTGTTGAAGGTGTTTGCTATTTCAATTTTATCTTTTATTAATTTACCACCTTGTTTCAGTTCAATAACTCGGTTTGATGATCTGGTTTGTCCAGTTTCAGCTTTGATAATTGACCAGACTGATTTGATAGGATTTTTAGACCGTTTTATTTTATCAGCAAGGTAATTTGATTTGGCCTTTTTACAAACTATCTTAAAAATTTTGCTGTACTGTCTAACATGACTTGCATATGCGTCGCTCGTGTTAATTGTTTTTAAATAATATAGTTCATACATTCGATCCCTGCTTTTTCTGATGCCTATTGTTGCCCAGTCATTAAAAGTCATTTTAGTTTTAATTTCGTTATCAGTGGCAGGAAATAAATCATTGAAATGTTTTGCAATAATGTCAAATAGAATATTGTAATTAGAATTAGGATTATTATTATTAAAATTTAAGTCAGATTTTAAATGATCATTAATGTTCGACTTGAACTTGTCTATTTTCTTTGTTGTTATTCTTCTTGTTCGTACAGCCTCTGTTGAATGTATTTTTGTAGAAGGCACTTCAATAAATTGGCCAATGTGATCAGATTTAATATAATGTAGAACAGTTTTTTGATTGACTAGACAGTTACAGAATATATTATCGAGACATGTAGCTGAGTGGCTGGATATCCTGGTTGGTTCAAGAAATTGGAATTTTAGATTATAACATGTTAAAAGGCTCAATAATTCATTTTTGTGAGATGACTCAACTAAAAGATCAACATTAAAATCGCCAGCAACAATCAGACTCTTATTATTACTATTGCTTAACCTTTTTAAAACATCATCGAGAACTGTTAAAAATATTTTAAAATTGTTTACGATAGGAGGCCTATAAACGCTTATTACTAAATGTTGCCCTAACTCGACACAGGCGAGTTCAATTGTGCGTTCCACTGAGAGATTTTCGATATCAGTTCTTCTCTTAAATTTTAATGATTTGTGTATAATTATAAGGCTTCCACCTCTTTGTATCTTTTTACGACAGTAATAGCTACCTACAGAATAGTTTTCAATATTTAATAACATCTCGTGTTCTTTGAGCCAACTCTCAGTGAGACATAATAAATCTATCTTCGCCACTTCTAGAAATAAGTTTATTTGTAGTTCCTTGCTCAAGAGACCCTCAACGTTTTGGTGCATTATCGACAGACACTGTCCACTGATTTTTCGTCTAAAAAATTCGAAGAGTTAACAATCATCTGTGGTTGGATTGAGTTACCGGACAGTTGTAAAGTTTCATCATCACAATATGTCGATATAATCTCTATAACAGTCGAGTGCTGCTTGCCAAAAGGCGCGTCAATAGTCCACAATAATAGCTTACATATAGTAAATTTAATCGATGTCAATGAATTATGTTTATTATTATTCAAATAAGTATTTATGTCAATAAGGTGTATGTTGCTGTTCATACAGGTCAAATTATATAAGTCTAAATTTAATTTATGTACATATTCATTGTAGCTTCGTTGATAATCATGATATGGCAGCGCACACAGAATAATTTTTGTGTGCGTACTTATGTTGCATAAGAGGGTTATAACTTTTTTAAATTCAGACCGGCTTAAGACTACTCTCTCACCCACTACCAAGACATGCACTGCTTTATGAGGTCCTTTCCTTGCATTATCTACCAGTCGTAATGCAAGATCTCTCAGATTAGATCCTGGGTAACAATAGTTCTTAATCTTTGCAGATGATTGCGAAGATAATTTATTTCCTAAGCCTTGTCCATATTTATCTGAAAAAATAAACACGTCTTCGTTCCTCTCCGTCATCTCCGATGGTAGAGTCCATTCATTAGCTTTAGATTCAGTTGAACTTATATGCGATTCATCTAATGGATTCATTTGCACATGGTCATTTTCAAGTAGATTTTTTAATTGAACTACCTGCTTTCCTATGAAATCTATAGTATCAGTTGTGTGCTCTCTTAATTTCAGCTCATTTTCATAGTCTTTAACCAGTTCCAAAAGCTTTCCGTTTTCATTCTGTATATATTCAATCATCATATTTCTTTCATTCACTTCCTTCATCAAAATGTTTTTCTGTTGTGAGAGACTTTCTGTTATTTGTTCTGTAATTTTTAGTTCAATGTCGCAGAGTGTTTTTGTACTACTTTCTTTTTCTTCGATACTTTTAAGTTGTTGTTTTAAGTTTTTACATTTGTTATTAATTTTTCTTAGTTTTTTCAACAAAGTTCTCCTTCTTCTCTTAGATTTACATAGATTAACTTTCCTTTCCTTATTTTTTCGTTTCACGAGTCTTTCACCTGACTCAATTTGTAAATTAGTATGCTTCATCAATAGGTCATTGTAGTCACCGGTTATTTTTTGTATTTGTAGTTTGAGGGGATTATATATTTCTTTAATTATTTCTTCTTCATATTTTTCGTTTTTAGTGGTCATGTCATCCAGTTTTTGTCTTAAAATATTTATTTCTTCAAGTAAGATACTTTTATCATTTTCTGCTGCCGCGTATTTTTTATTCAATTTATTTTTTTCTAAGCATAGTTTTTCGAATTCAAGCATGTTACATTCTTGTTCTTCCTTTAGTGTCTCAATTAGTTTGTCTTTTCTTATTAAGTTTGATTTTAGTTCATCTTGAGATTTTTCATATTTCTCCGTAACAAGTCTTAGGGTTTCGTCGTAATCATGTGACTGAATCGACGTAATTTCTTGATTGCGTCGTACTTTAGAACGTGTATACATTTTACCTCAAAATTAACTTTGATATAGGTAATTTTATACTAGGTGGTAACCCCAAAAAGATGGCTTGACGGAAGTTGAATTGTTTCTGAACGCAATTTTGTCTATGCAAATAGAACGTCATGAACGTCAGTTTTGACAATCAGCTGATCGTATCACACAAAAATCGTCTTTATAGAGCTGTGTACAGTTTCATGTAAGAAAAAATTCGTACTCACAGTTTTTCTTCAGTGTTTTAATTCAAATTGTGATTCAGTTTATTGTCAGTTAAAATTTTTGATGCCCCAAGTGTTTATAATGATTTTGCAGCTAGAATACCAGTGGGATTTCAATTATTCTTTCTTCAACATAACCTAAACAGGTTTGGCCGTATTATTTCACAACTCTTGGTATTGAAAAGTTCTTCTACTAATTTTAAAGGCAGCAAAACTATTCCACAACAATTTATGTGTGTTTACTTTTAGACTTCACATTGTACTCTGTTCTCTAAGCTGAAACATTCACTGTTTATTCAAATCTCAGGTAGGAAGCCATGGATTATAGAAACAGTTTTAACGAGCGTTTTCTTTGACGCTAAGACGGGACTAGTGTTCAAAGCTTTTCTCACAAAGGCGTTGTTTCATTAATGCTTTAAGGCGGTAATTTGCTTGCAGCTGCAATTTCAAATTACAAGTGAAGTTTTTGATGGCTTTGTAGATTGAGATGACCAAATAGCGTCTTTAGGTGTTTCGAGCTTGCTTAGCTTTAGTTTCCGCTGTTAACCAAAATTTAATCTTGCCATATTTTACAGCTTATACACCTGGCTTTTGATATTCTACAAGAAGTTTCAACCGATGTGAAGCTTGAAATCTTACTATCTTACTATATAATATATATATAATGAGAAAGTCTGTGTGAATGTTTGTTATAAGTAATCTCCGTAATTACTTAAGCTATTTTGATTAAATTTGGTAAGTAGATAGTTTAGGACCTAGCCCTACCTAATAATACACAGCCTTATAAAATTTTAAAAAAATTACCTCTTGAGGGGATTATATAGGGTGGTTAAGTTTGTATCGAAAAATATTATTCCTTGGTTTGATTCACTCAAAACTATATAAATAAACTGCAAAGTAAATAATAATAAACACATATTTTTATTTTTACAAAACTACCCCCTACCTAGGTACGAGGCGTGCATTAAATTTCTGAAATTTGACAAATAAAAGTAACTGCGGACGAAGCCGCGGGGCGCAACCAGTATTAAATTAAATCATACTAGAACATTTAATCTCTTTATCTCCTAAATTAATCAACGAGAAAAATATCGAAATAAATTTCGCATAAATTCCATTTTAATATAAAGAGAATCGAAGCGGAGAGTCAATTTTGCTAAATGACAGAATGACAGACATTCGACGTTTACTTATCGTTAACATTGTTAAGCGTATATATTGTTTTGTAGTGCTTTTGTTCACCTTTCAATGTCGGTTTTACGATCAAAGCACAAGTGACAGAGAAATTTTCGAGCTTTTCTATTTTATTTAACAAGCAAAAAATATTTTCCAAACGAAAGTAAAATAAGAGAGTCTACCTTTAAATGACTTCAAAGAAAAATAAAGTTGTGCCTATAACTCATTTTAAATTCCAACAAGTAGGAAATTTTTGTTTTACAATGGTGCAGTGAGAAACATTTTCGTAAATAACAAAGATGATTTCTATTACGAGAAAGCATCTCAAGGGACAAGAAATTACAAATTCAAAAACAAGGAACTTCTGCTTGAAACTTTATCATTTTGAATTAGATATTAGCTCATTAACAAAATGACCAATAAAAATCACATCGTACCTTTATATTATGAATGCGAAAGTTTTGGATGGATGTTTGTTTAGATGTTTTATATTTTGTTTATATAAAACATTTTTGTTAAATGTTTATTTGTTGCCTCTTTTTTCACTAAAACTACTAAACGGATAAGGCTGAAATTAAGATACAGTTCTAGACTTGTAACATACCTAGGTATACATGTTTTAGATGATGAATTCACAGAAATAAATAAATAATAATAATATCTCGTGCGCCTCAGAAGAAAATATCTTCTACAAATTCCTAAACAAACGATAGTCAAATAAAACCAGGCACTAATCAAATAGCAAAAAACCTTTTCACCCTGAGCACTCTTGCTGATTTTTTTCGGTTCTTCTAAACGAGGCCAAAAAAACTTACCTACATAAGGATGCAGTTTGCATGTCCAAAGAACGTTAGACCCCACTTGAGTCAACTACTTCAGCCGTGGGTCAAGTATCATTATCAGACCTTCACAAAAAACTTTCCGGCATTTCTCGAACAATTTATCTACCGTTAGAGGGACGACAAAATCCTTTTCCCGACCTCACAAATCCTCGACCCCACGTGCGTGGCGTGACGAAATATAGTGCTTTTATTAAATAAACTGCGCTACGTCGTGGTTTTGGAGCATTGAAAACTCACGAAGGACTTTCTAAAGAACTTGTTTTAATTTTAAACACAATGAAATTTAAAGTACATTCGATCGAGTAGAGATGTAGCAGTTTGCATCTCTTCACAGGCTTTTTGAAATTTCGAACAAAGAGTGATAAAACTGGCTTGAAATTGGAATGTGTTCGATCATGGCGGCCGCGTGTCACTGTGAGAGGTAAAAACCGTTAAAAGGCATATTTATTATTACCGTTTTTATTGTGATTCAGAAAAATCTGTGCGGATGATTCTATTTTCGATTTTGACTTTCACTTCGGGCCACCCTATCGTAGGACAAATAAACCGAATCCTTTCTTGAATCTGTGGCATAATCAATTCAATTTTGAGGCCTATGCAAATAGGCGAAAGTAGATACCTATAAATATATCTAGACAGTCTTACCAAAGAGGTTTCCTTGTACAAAGGTAGTGACTAAGGCAGTATCAATTGAGCTACCTTTAGACTGTTTGCAACCGTCTGCAGTTAGCTCAATGGTTTCAATTGTAAATACTAGTTGTTTTTCTATTCCTTGCTTGTAATTTTCGTTGTTAATAAAATTTAGGCAGTATCGATATCGATAAATTATGCAAAATGTTTCACAATGAAAATATTTTAACTAATCGAAAGATCAAAAAGCGCGATCGTTCGTCAGCCTAATTCGGAATGAATAGAGTGACTCAATAACAATGTATAATGGGGATTATTTTGGTCCCTTTCCTTTTATCAGCCGGCCAATATCCGTAGATGGAAAACTCATTAATGGGCAATTGCGCAGGCAAAACAAACATGCACAAGACATGATTAGTTATTTATAAATGTGCTGAGCAGTAGTTTCTTTTTACTTTTTCCACAAATGTTCAACCATTTAGGACAAGAGAAAATCAATTGACATTTTATTTGTTAACTATTTGATATAATTATTTTAAATTAAAAATTTTACTTCTCTGCAAGTGCTTATTTTTGTAAACAAAGAAGTAAAGTTTCAGGGTTTTTAGATACTATCAGTTGGAAGTTATCAATCCCGAAGCAGGTAAACATTAGTATTTATATTAAGAACTTGTAAATCAATTTTTGCATATTATCGCCCAAACCCTTGTGAGTGAAAATGAAAGATTAGAGACCATTTTTTTGTTAATTTCTCTACTGTGAATATTGACAATCAATGAAATAATAAACAAAAAATTTACAAAACGAAACAAGAGAACTGTCTGGGTATTCAAAATTTTTTACGACCTATCTTTGAAGACAAAATAGACGGTAAGAATAGAAATACGAAATTCAAAAACCGACAGAGGAAGAAGCTTAAAAGAAATAATAAACGGAAATATCACGTTCTCTGTTACTTTTTGATAGACAGGTGGCTAAAAGGTACCTACCTTGTATAACCTTGTAGTGAAATTTCGTTTAGTATTTTACTTAAAATCATTAGAATTTAAAGTTAGTAATTTCAGTGTTGAATAATGCATTACTTCGTGGCCTGTAATTAGACAACTTTTTGTTTCTTTGTGTTTTTTGATAAAGTATGTTATTATGAAAAGAGAGGAAAACAAAATCACATATAAACCATTACAAATAATAATAAATAAAAGAGAGGTTTTGGGGCACATTGATCGATAAGTTTGCTGTCGTAATCAATCTATGTGGCTCAATTAGCATTCTTAATCA
This sequence comes from Eupithecia centaureata, assembly GCA_944547425.1. Lineage (NCBI taxonomy): Eukaryota > Metazoa > Arthropoda > Insecta > Lepidoptera > Geometridae > Eupithecia > Eupithecia centaureata. The sequence continues at coordinate 3,186,230 of OX155693.1, read as the reverse complement.
GCGACTTAGGAATGCTCGTATTATCAACATTTTTGTAGGAATAATATGGTTAGCTATGTACCAAATTATTATATTCCGGACTTCTGAGACCGTATTTCTAGAAACAAATGATGATGATGATGTATCCGCATGATCAAGCAAGATATGATTAAACTAGTGAAACCATTTCGACCTGTAGGATTGTTTAAAAGGATAAAAAGTTGCCTACGTGTGATCTGTTCAGTTAAGAGCGAAGAAGGAACAAATATATTTCCATCCATAATATCTATAAACAATATTGCTGTGATATTATATCACTGTTGCAAATCGAATCGAACTAGAAATGTGACGTATATATTTACTTTGACAAGGTTCAAACCCATTCTGATCGTGAATCATATCAATTATATCAATCCGGATTATATCAATCGATTTATTCCGTATGTCAACGTTAACAGCTATGGCTTATAGGCTTAACCGTCCATCAATACAGGGGTACTCATCAGCAAATGGAGGTAATACCACAGAATAACTACATGTTATTAATATGGTAGTAGTTAGGTAGGTAGGTACTTAAGAAATTAATATCCGGGTTGATGCGTGTAGCTGAAACGAGTCAGTTTCAAATATACCAGCTATAAATGCGTAAGTTTTGATGGATGTAATTATGTGTCTTACTATTTTCAGCCTACTCCAAAAGTAGGAGGTTCTGAATTCGACTATACGCTTTTAGTTTATGGTTAACTGAAAAAATTTTTTGTAGGTAAACTGATTTTATATAATCCTTTTATTATTTGAAAGCTGGTGCTTCTTATCTGGTGAGAAATTTTATCGATATCTGTCCGGTGGTTTTTGAGTTATCCTTAATGCGTTTTTGTTGATGTATAGGTTTAGTTCTCATTTTTGCTTTCAATAATTTAAAATTTAAAGTCAGTTTATAGATTTAAAACAAGGTTTTGTTTTAAAGTTCTTTTCGTTTTATTTTCAATGAATAAATAAGCTTTTTGAAGGATAATATATGATTTTGCAAACGGGGCGCTATGGCGCTCGTAAGGGGAGGCCTATGAGTATCAAGTGATGGACTACTTACGCTGATGATGTTGACGATTATTTTACCTTGAGCCACAGAGGTAGCTAAATATTATTAGTTCCTTGACTAGTCAATTAAATTATCTATACACAGTATTGGATATTTCCGGAATTTTCTAGGTAAATCAAGAGACTCTCACTCAAAATACATTCACATTGTACCAGGAGCCCATAAGTGGCGGGTACGTAGACTATAAATAAGCCAGTCTTTTGTTTTTAGGGTTCCAAACTCAAAAGGGTGAAACGGGACCCTATAACTAAGACTTCGCTGTCTATTACCAGGCTGGATCTTATGAACCTCCTGAAATAAAAAATAGATTAAAATTTAAATATTTAATGGGACTCCCATACAATAGACCATTTTTTTTTTGCTGTTTAATAGAACCCTTAGCGAGTCCGACTCGCACTTGGTCGGTTTTATAAAGGTAGTGTAGTTATGTACACTTTTTGAGTTATTGCAAAAGCCCGGAAACGTACAACACAATGTGTTATTAGGTCGGCTTTTCCGTGAAAACATGCTATGCAAATTGTATAGAAATTCTTTGAATGCGTTCATACAGGTATTGGCTAATAAGTATCAAATAACTTCATAGGAAATGTTTAGAATTAGGAGCCTTAACAATAGCGTTTGCCCATTGAAGGCGTTCGATGAACGTATGCGCAGCGCTTATAGATAAATTTTATATGCAACTAGCTATGCCGGGGTTTCCGTCCGCGTAGAATAGTGACTTTGGACAGTCACATAAACCTTATTTCCGTACAAACTTTCATCCTTTTTCTTTTACCCCTAAAAACTATGAATGTCATATTTATTAGATAATGTATCTAATCACTAGCGACCCGCCCCGGCTTCGCACGATTTTATTATACGTATAAACCTTCCTCTTGAATCACTCTATCTATTAAAAAAACCGCATCTAAATCCGTTGCGTAGTTTTAAAGATTTAAACATACAAAGGGACATAGGGACTGAGAAAGCGACTTTGTTTTATACTATGTAGTGACTAGCTATGCCCGGGACTTCGTCCGCGTAGAATAGTGACTTTGGACAGTCACATAAACCTTATACATATTATTTCCGTACCAGCTTTCATCCTTTTTTTTACTCCTACAAACTTTGAATGTCATATTTATTTATCTATATCAATAATATATAAATATATAATCAAGAAAACAAGAATTGCTATATTAATTTATAAGATAATGGGATACAAATTGCAATGCTTCTCATTGCAGATGATTTTATCCTTTGAGTTTATGTCATACATTCGATCCACCTTAAATATTCACTCATAAATTATAATTCTTCACACTAATATTTATTTATTATAGTTACAGATTTTAGTATGCTTGGACGTTTGTGACATCAACATCAAATTAAATTAACGCAAACACCAAAAAACGCGAGCAAAACCGCGTACTAGAATTTTATAAAAATACGAAAAGTTCAAATACTTACCTAAATCCATAATAAAATCAGAATAAAAATAAATAACAGATAGAACACGGAAATGGTTCCACCTTTTCCAGAATTTCATAAAGCTTAAAAGGAATTTCACCGGTTATCAAAAATTCATGTACAATGTAAGGAAGTACCGGTCTACCACAAAATGGACAATGAAGATTGAAGATAGATATAGTTTCTTTCGTCCAAATTTATTGATGACAAGCTGCGCCCTGCGGCTTCATTCGCGTGGAAATTTACGAAAAGTAGCCTTTGTTTGATTTCGGGTCTTTTTTTAAATTTTACCCCGATCCGTTCTGTGGTTTTGGCGTTAAGAGGTTACAAACATCCATCATCATCATCATCGTCGTTCAAACTTTGAAAGATATTTTTTGCATACTGAACCATTTTTCTGTTTATAAAATAAAAGATTAGTAATCAGCGCGGCGGGTAGTAGAAAAAAGTGAGATAAAGATCTGTCTGTATGTTTGTTAGTTTGAGGAAGGTAATCTCCAAAACTAAACCGATTTTGACGGGACATGTAGCAGCTGACACATAGCTTACGATTTAACTATATCAGTTAGTTTGATGCAAATATGTCTTTGAAACTTTAAGTCCGTCAAAATCGGTTCAGTTATTTTGAAGATTAACTTTCTTTTGTTCATTTGGTGTTTTGTTATTTATTTTTGCCATGTCTTCTACTTTTCATGACAAACAAACAGACAGTTCAACTACCTGTTTATATATAGAGGTAGATAAATTCACGGAGCGTTTTACCGAAGCCTGGAGTGACATCTAAGATGATTTATAGGGGAGGCGAAAATTGATTGGTGGACCTATATTACTATGGGAGAATCACACGGTATTGTAAAGCTTGTCACGCTGACTTTAGGTTTTATTATTCTACGATCTTTTGTTTTTGGTATTTCGACTGACAGTTCAATATTCAATACCCTTATGTAAAAGTCTATCCCTTCTGAGTCATGTATAATTAATTACCTTAAATTAATATATTTCTGTAAACCTATGTAATTGATAATTTAATCGTATTAGTTACTAACAAAATAAAAAAAAATACTTTCCCGATTCGATTTTATGCCAATCGATTTATTTGAAAAATTTGTAATCGATTTAGATATTTTTACTCAACATTTTGTATTACTTCAGACATCAGACATACTCATTCATCTAAATCTATTTAAAGAATAAGATCATTGCTACTTGCTCATCAAGGAAATTAAATTGCATGCGAATTCATTAAGTATTAAGTTTACTTGAAACTCTACCGACAACTAATTTTTATTTGCTTAAGATGGCTTTTACCGACTAGTCTTGCTTCTTTGTCTAAACTAGAAATAACTGACTATAGCTGACTTACAAATAATATAAGAGTGAAAGAGACACAGCCCGGAGTTTCAAAGTCTTCCATGGCTTCGAAATATGTCCCGGAAACAAAGCGAAAATGAGGCCCAGGATTACAATGGAGGCCCACGTAAATATCAATTTAGTCTATCTATATCTATAAGGTTAAGATTTATTAGGACTCATTGGTCATAGTTTGAGGAAGTCGTGCTATTGTGCGTTCTATCTCAATCTGGATTGTTCAGCGTTATATGGGCTATTCAGTGATCGAGCTTAGTTAAGACTGTTTGCCGGATAATATGAAGATAAACTTGTGCTGCCTGGCGAGGAAACTTCTAACGCACTTCAACTAATGTTTATATTTTTGTTGCCTCGAAGGTTCTAGGCCTGGAATAAGATATAGGCTACTTTTTATCCTAGAAATCAATTTCCATGGAAATGAAACAAAATGTGCGCAATCTTACTATTAGTATCGTCAACGGAACAATATAGGAAGATGGTAGTAAAAAAAAATGTATTCCCTCACACTACAATATTTCCATCCTTCCTCTCTGTAAATAGAATTTAGAGTTTGTTGTTTTAGATTTTTCTCTAGAGATCTTCGTTAATGGCTGATTTTATCACTAAGCGATAAAACTCTTAAATTATATGGAAACAAATTTTAGACTACCTCATTACCGTTGTGTTTGTCAAACTGGTGGGACACTTTGGTCACCAGTCACATCATAAGACACATAAAACTGCTTGCTGTGTAAATGCGGCGATACTTGTCATTCCAAATGATATACGCTCGTGACATACAGTAATTGATCGACGATATGCGTCCGCGCATGCCATCTGTATCTACGGTCCATGAACTTGGAGCATCGGACAGCGTCCGATTTATAATGGAAACAGTTATATTATAAGATCTAGAAGTTGCATTGTTGCATTGTCCTATCATGACACATCTTTGGCTAGAGGTATATACATACAATACAAATACTCTTTATTGCACACCACAGTAAAGAAAACCAGAACAAAAAATACTAACACTTAAACAGTTGCACTATGGGCGGCCTTATCGCTAAAAGCGATTTCTTCCAGGCAACCATTTCACAACAACCTTTTTTTTTACTAAAAACGTCGATCTGTTTCGTTCTCTGGGCGATCTTTCGTACCTATTCATTTTATAGTACGGCAATATTAGTATCTATTTTCTCGAATTTAACGGTAACAAAGTTAGACAGCGATGTTTGACTTCGTACTTAGTGCTCTTTGCTCTTATCTCACTCGGTCATCATTGGGTCACGTCTTGTAAGATTGAGGACAGTTTGGGACTGTTCTTAGTGATGGAATGTTAATGGTCAAAATATTCTAGAATGTTCCTTTTCTATCTAGATTGAAGTCTTATTATAAACTAGCGACCCGCCCAGCTTCACACGGTTTTTTTATACGTTTAAATACGTATAATTAAACCGTGCGAACCTTCCTCTTGAATCACTATCTATTAAAAAAACCGCATCTAAATCCGTTGCGTAGCTTTAAAGATTTAAGCATACATAGGGACATAGGGACAGAGAAAGCGACTTTGTTTTATACTATGTAGTGATGCTTAAGTTTGGATAGGAAGGTATAAGGATGGATGAATGTTTGTTTCTTTTTCATGCTAAAAGTACTGAACGGAAGAAGCCTGGAATAAAATAAAGGCTACTTTTCATCAATGTTTGGTGTTTACTTTGTTCTAGACCCCTTTTTAACGTGATAGAAGAACAAACATCTATCCAAATATCCATAGAAACATTCACATGTTTAATTTTATAGTAAGCATACTATGTATTGTATTTTGTCTTTTCATTCTCGATATACATAAATGTATTCAAAACGTAGTAGGTACTTCAAACCTACAAGGTAGCTTGCATGTTTTATTTTTATCATCAATTGATTAATCAATTGATGATAAAAATATAGATTTTCTAGTTTATTACAACAACAAAAAAACACTACTTATTTCCAAAGTAGGTCAAAGTTACAAGTATTTTTGGTTAATACGGATCCGTTCGCACGTTCACCGATGAGCACGTATTTCTTGAGATTAAAATAAAGGAAATCGAGCCCTGAGATAAAAAGAAACAAGCAATTTCCTATACCTTTGGTAAATCTCATGTTGGCTAGCAAAAGTCTACTTTTTCTTCTCATTGTGTAATTTTAGGTTCGGAAATCTCGATTAAGTTTACGTTTAAAAACATTTAGCTAAAAGCTTCAGCGAAATGTATTACATCAATACATTTCGCGAAAGATCAAACATTCTGTCAATTAGAATACTTATCAAAAAGTAATTTCTATTTAAAAAAAACCTAAACGAAGCCACACAGAACAGCTTTTCAGTGATTGATCATTTACCTACCGTTTTGATTCACCGAAATAGACATCCGAGAAATCAAATACGAACGAAAAAAAGGGTTCACTCGGTCAAAAAAATAACTTTTTATATCCTTTTGTACCGCTAAAGAGACTCACAATTTGATCAAAGCTTTTAAACATTTCATAGAATTAGAAATTGATATTTTATTATTTATTTAATCCTTACCTATATTATAAATGCGAATGTTTATTTGAATGTATGGATGTAGACAGAGCGCTATAGCGCTTATTGGAGGCCTATGTCCAGCTGTGGACTAACATAGGCTGATGATAAATACATAAATACTCTGTATTTCTGATGATGATGTATGGATGTTTGTTTCTCTTTCTAGTGGTTCTAGCCTGACATATGCTGTTTTTTTCCCATTAATAGGTATGTTCAATCAAACTGAATAGAAATAGCCCTGAAACGTTTTCGAAGAAATAACGCATGCGAAGCCGCGGGCAGATGCTAGTATTTTTTAGTATTCATATATCTTAGTGTTAATATTTTTTAGTAACATCGAGCGGGGCAATTCCGACTATGGGGTTATTCCAACTAATGACAATAACTTTTATTTTACTTATATTTACTCAAAACGCCATCTAGATCCAAGTAGGTGAACAGGTAAATTCGACAATGCTTCATAGATGGCTCTTCTAAGGCATAAACTGTCTTACTTATAGGCACTTTTTGTCAGACGTCATTTTGCGCAACAGTGACAGCCAAGACGCTCGTTACATTTTTCGTGAAAAGTTGTGTTTTGAACGCTTGTTTTCTAGATAATACATTGCGAGTGAAGAAAATATAAACTATTAGTTGTTATTCATTTATTTGTTCTAAGAAAAGGTACGTTTTTGAAGAGATTTTTGAATAGTTGAAATTACCCCGCCAAAATAGTAAAGTGGGGTAATTCCAACTAACCTCAAGTTGTAATTACCCCGCTCAGTTTTGTACGGTGTTGAAAAACACTAGTGATGTCCCATATATCGATACTTTTTTTATAAATTATTGCGCCCCGCGGCTTCGCCCTCGTAGTAAATTATTTGTCAAATGCAGAACAATAGGTATCGAAGACCTAAAAATTTCAGAAATTTATTGCACGCCTCTTTGAGGAAGTTAAATAAAAAGAAAAACATTTTTAACTATTTACTATAGTTACTTATTATTTTAGTTTTATTATTTAGTTTAAATATGTAAGAAACTTATTTTCATTTCTTGTTCAGTAGGTAAGGGCTAGCAAATGTTTATATTTAGTTATTTTAGTTTGATCCAATTTATCGACTATGTTGATCGACATATGCGGCGCACCGCGCAGCCCTATATCTATGAAAAATAGTTGAAATTACCCCTCCAAAACGGTTAAAGTGTTTTTTTGCAACACTGAGCCTTCTTACGCACTTGTAACATACGAATTTGATTGAAAGATGCCATTATTATAGTCCAGCAGATAATTTTATTGCAATATTCGCATAAGCAGGATATATATGTGCCATAGTTGGAATTACCCCACCGAGGGGTAATTTCAACTATTTCTGCCTTGTTTGAGAAACTTCGTTCTTTTGAACATACAAAATGGGTATTTTGTCTAAGTGATAGGTGAAAAATGATCTTAAATCAAGCCATTTGATAATACATTCATCCAATCTACCTTATCGTTAGCACAAACGAGAGTGCTAACTTTTGAAGTTTAAGTCAGTGTTTTTTTAGTCGGAATAGCCCCGCTCGACCTTATTCATATTTTTATTACTATACATAGTAACATGATGCTACATGTAGCTAGATTTACCTGTGTTAAAGCCTAATTCTTGCTATTTCAAATATGTTTTCAGTTCTCAAATAAACCAGCTAGTACCTGCTTTTAAAATCAATTTTAAATTATGTTTAAGATAAACTAGAAGCCCGTAACTGTCCCTACAAATTGATGACCACATTAATCCAAAGACCCTCGGATGATAAATGCCTTTTACTGCACCTAAATCATCGTCATGATAAATAGAAGTAAATCAGCCGTAATTCCCGCTCAGCCTCCCTTTCACTCTCAAGGTTCTACCATCAGAGCGAAAGAGAGCTTTATTAAAATCACGTCTTTTTCTGTACCTTATAAAGAATATTCAAATAGAAAAGGATAGATAGATGTGCGGTTGTCATAGGTCGCTAAGGGATAGCGATTATAGCGTTGAATGACCTCTACTCGGGTTTCTTCGGGATTATTCGTGAAGGTCCGTATCTAAGAATCTCGGTGCGCGGGCACAACCCTTGTTTTTTTACGTTGCTAAAGGAATGCAGTTTTACTTTATGCCAACGTAATAAAGGAAGTTAGCATCTATTAAAACTGTACATTATAGCTCAATTTGCTTTGATATATAGGACTAAAGAGTAATAAAAAGCTAAACAGTGTAACTAATTTAAAAATATCAAAGGAAATTTAAAGCATCTATAACAAGCTACATAGTACAATTATAAACGTGCAGAAACAAAATTGGTAGGTGCCTCGAAGCGGGGTATCGAAGTAAAAAATGAATATTTTCAGTTACGTAGGATATGGCTGCTTCAATTTTCTATTTAGGATGTGACCTAAATGCATATGATAAATTTTAAATGAAAGCCTTATTCCAGACGCTGCATGTTGACTTGAACATTGGGTAGTGAGCAGTTGAACATTTATAGACTTTGACCAAACTTAGGTATTTTTAAATGAAACCATATTTAATTAAAGAAGGTTTTACATACGGAGTAAAGCTGCAGAGATGTGTTTTAATTTCAATAACCAATTATCACTACTTAGTATAAAACAAAGTCGCTTACCGCAGTCTGTCTGTCTGTTCCTTCCTAGGTATGCCTAGAACTAGATCTTTATAACTACGGATTTTAGTACGGTTTTTTTAGATAGACAGTGATTCAAGTGGAAATTTTATATCTATAATACCCGGCTTCGCACGGGTGATGCCGGGGCGGGTGGCTAGTATGTAATAAAATGTAGGTCTAAAAGTGAGTCCTACCCAAGGGCTGTTATAGAACGAATCACATGCATTAACTAAACATGTGTTGGATTATATTTTACGAGCAACCCGCCCCGGCTTCGCACGGTTTTATTATACGTATAAACCTTCCTCTTGAATCACTCTATCTATTAAAAAAACCTGGGCCTAACCATAACCTGAAAAACGAATGGACTATGCGGTTTTGCGGGAAACAGCACAAATCCGTGTTATTTCATACAGCACTCACTCAGTGGTGCTAAGCTCATTTTTAACGAGATTAAACAAGGATAGAGTAAACACAAAACAGAGGAAACACATTATAAAATTCCTCATAGATACATTTTTGAAAGGGATCGTGTAAAGCTTGCCGCTGCCCTTTTATATTATAATATGGATTTATCACTAAGAATAATTAAACAAAAGTTGTCTGTCCCTATTTATGCTTAGATCTTTAAAACTACGCAAACCCTGCTTTACACACGGGTGTTTCATACATAACCATTCTCTTGAATCACTCTATTTTCAAAAACCGCATCAAAATCCGTATATCGTCCATATCCATATAATATCGTAGATCGTATACTATCTAATTGAAATAAAACACTTAATTTGAAATTGAATTTATAGCATTCAGTGCTTTAAATTCAATTTCAATTTGAGTGCCGATTTTCATTATTAATAATATAATAATTAACTATCCACAGAGAGTCAGTGAGGCGAACTGTAAATCAATTATCACTTTATTTCTTATATTATTTTGATAATTATGTACCTTTAGTATTAAATTTGACTTGTCTAAGTGCTTATTTTGTAAGCCTAAAGAAATAAAGATATTGATTTATCAGATTACGAGAAATTATATTTTGCGACTTTCCACACTTTCGTGAGAAATAATATGTATATTTAAACATTTTAATTTAAGTGATCAACAATGTTACGCATTGACCGTGAAGACCGTTACGTTAGGTATTATTATAAAAGACGTATGTAGGTAGGGGGGAACCTGCGAACTAAGTGAAGTTTTGAATCTTTCAATTCAATCACATTCCTCAACTTCCCTAATCCATCAAGCTTTTAGGAACATCTTCTTGAGGCAATTCTCTGTACCCAACTTACTCTGCGATAACGAGGTCAGGTCAACGACCTCATTACTTGAATGATGAATGTACTGAGCCGTTAAAGACGTGCCTATTAAAGCTTGTGGCCATTAACATGAGTATTTTAAGCAATGTTTTATCTTTCAGTTTATCAGGTTTAAAGGAATGTGTGCTGATGGATTTTTAGAGACTTTGTAGGACTTTCAATGCTTAGTGGCAGTCATTTGTTTTTATCTATGCCAAAGCATTAGGCTAGACAAGCGTAATTTTTTGAGTCGCTTTAAATGAGTAACTTAAAAGTTACACATCGATTTAAAATGAATTGCCATTTTTATTGAAAGTGTGCACTTTACGCGAATATACTCTCGTTTGGCCCCAGCCCAAGATTATCTACAGTAAGTTCACGATTTAATAAATCAAAGTTATACCATCTATTCGATTTTCGCGTACTCTATCATGTATCTTACTTAAACTACAACAGTCAGGTAATATTTTAAAAAGGCTATCGTATTCCCGCGTCCTGTAGACTACTAAATAGTAGCTGCGACACGATATATCCGCACGAATATAATAAATCACAGTATCTTTAACTACTTGAATAGAATTCAAATGTGTGCTCCGCAATGCGGGTAGAAATTGACTCAATTAGCTCCCACCGACAATTTTATTCGTACTTATGAAGGAAGACGGTAATAATGTTTATATAAACTAGCTTTGTCTATCGGCTTCGCACGAATTTTGATGCAAATTGCCAATATGCAGATTTTTTATATATATTTTTTTATATCTGATCTGCAGACATGATGATATAGATCCGCCGGAATCATATTAATGGTTCCACAGTTCACCACTACTCGTTACTTTTTTGTTGTTTTTGCATAATTAAATCGACTAAGATAATTTGATTAAAGTAAAAGGTCGCTCATTAGGGGAGGCCTATGTCCAGCACTGGACTAATATAGGCTGATGATGATGATGAGGTAGGTAAACTTATCTCAAGTTCGAAAGGACTATAACTAGCTGACAATCTATTTATATAGCTACAACCAATATAGCACATCAAATAGCTTTCCATAAAACCTTGTAGGCAGTAAGATGATACAATAAAGAAAGATACGAAGAAAATCGTATTTCAGTCGTCAAAAAACGTCTCGCACTTGAGGTTAATAAAATTACGAGTGAACTGAACAAGGTTTTATCCCTGGAGGTTTTATTTGAACTCGACGAACTGTGTTGCCAACACGAAATGTAATAATGACGATTTCATACCGCTTTAAGATATTAAGCGTGCGTTAAAATGTTGCCAATACAAACCTACTAAGATGCAGTGTTTATTACGTACGTAATTACAAGTTTGATGATTATTTTCTTCTGGTATCGTTTGTAGGTCGCTTACCTGAAACAAAAATGAAATATTGTTAGGTTTTTTATAGCTTTCTTGGCACTCTCGGTCTTTTGGTGACGGCTTAGATTTTTAGGAGTATTGCTATGATTGTACAAACTAGCTGTAATTACTCGTTTTGTTATTGTTTCAATTAAAAACCTACGAGTACATACTGAACATTTAGAATTTATATAAGAAAATAAGGCATTTGTCTAACAGTAAGGAAGTAACGAATGAAAATGATACTCATAATTTTCAGCCATAAGCCATGAACATTTTTCTAAGGTGTCTTGTATACCCACAACCAAGAACATAAAAAGATGCTCAAACCAAAAACAATGCATAAAAATGGCCAGGTTTTACCTACTACTACCTAATGCCTACTATTGGGACACCATGACAGTAACAATAAAATTGCAAGTAAACACAAATTTATCTAAGTTAGTCTTTGTAGATTGTGCGCGATTGTTCTTAGATTGCAGATAATTATAAATCCAGGTATAACAAAACATTAGATTGATTACATCCATCTCAGATTTGATTTAGGGCGCTTAGTCCAATCCATCAAATGCATGCCTATAGACGTTTAGGACAACGCTATCCACACAGATATATCATATCTTCGCCGTTTGGGAAATGAAATACGTTATCTTGTTAGAAAGAAATACTTTTTTTCTTTCTTTTTTGTAAGACTTAGTAAATTAGTTAAAACAAAATTCGACTACTGTCAGGCCGCGGCCTCGCGCCTTGGGCCTTGTTTCTATGGAAACGTTTCAAGGCTATTTCTATCCCATGGGAACCGATTTTTGGGGTAGAAAAGTAGGTAGGTATATTTTATTCCAGGGCTATGGCTAGGAAACACGTATATTCAGCTATTTCATAATTCCCGATACGTCTAGCAGTTTATGCGTGAAAGAGTAACAAACATCCATACATACATATCATCTCGTTTATAATATACTAGCAACCCGCCCCGGCTTCGCACGGTTTTATTATACGTATAAACCTTCCACTTGAATCACTGTATGTATGTATGTATTTAAAAAAACCGCATCAAAATCCATTGCGTAGTTTTAAAGATTTAAGCATACATAGGAACATAGAGACATAGGGACACAGGGACAGAGACAGCGACTTTGTTTTATACTATGTAGTGAAGTAAGAATGTTAGATTTTACAGCAATACTGGGCTGAACAGTGATGATGATTTACCTTAGCTAGATGCAACTAGTTCTTTTACCTTAAACCCTCTAAGACTATCCTGAAATATAACCTTGTTCACAGTTTAACTAAATCAGTTAATTGTCGTGCTCTTGCGTCAAAAGGACGAGACGGGAGGGCACTCAAATTTGATTTTAATTGAATGCCATCAAATGATTCAACGGAGAGACGATCAAATTAAATTAACCATCAATCTTAACTGGGAAAGTCGATTTATTCTCGTTGTTTCATTTGAAAACATTGAATAAATTATGAATTGGTACGTACCTACTTGTTTTATGTTATGTAGCATAATTGTATCAAGTAAATTTGTTATCTAGAACGACTAGAACCAATAATAGATAATAAATAGAACCAACCATAGCAAAATCTCTGATTAGCTTGCGGCTAGATGGTGTGTGTAGTACCAATAATAAAAGCTCTGCTAAACTTGCGGCTATGTGATGCTGTGATTCAGCATTATTTATTTACTTTACAAGTGTGCAACTACGCACATCATAAAGGATGTTTTATTGTTTATCTGAGGTGTCTCTAATTTAGGGTGAATAGCGTTTCCATCATAGATGAGCGAAGATTTTTCTATTGGTTATTTTAATCTTTTTCTGTTTGACAAGTTGATTTGCTTTAGATGCATGTTAATCTGCTTAAGTCAAACTAAGTTACTAATGTTTTGGAACTTAAAAGCGAGTAAACATGATGCTTTTTTAGGCGGGCGCGGTTTGGTAACGTGCGTTTTTATAATCATCTGTCCCCTAAACATAAACCCAAACGCGCGTTTGGAAGTGTACGGATAAAGAGGATTTGATGGAACACCTTCATGGCCCACAATCCTTATGTACATCTCCGACTGGGCAGTATATGTGTTTAAACGTTACCAAAGAGCATGCTTCAAACCGTCTAATGTATACATCATCATCGGTCCCGGATCAATGTGGTCATTGGTCATGACTTTAGTTTTTTTCAAATTCATGCCAAGACCGATGCGACGCGAGGCTGAGGCTAGGCCGTTCAGCATAATGTGGGTCAGCTCCTTAAGCGAATGTATACATGTCTATTCTAGATACCTACTCTAAAGTAAAGCAATCATTGTACTACACGACAGAATGCAAGGAATATTGTGGAATGAGTAATAATGTACGTTGCAAGGATATTTTCAAGCTTGCAAAAGAATATGGAAATAACTTGAAAGCAAATGTAGCTCGATTTTAGCTTGGGAGGTGGAAAGTTCGGGACTATTTATTCAGAGAATTGCTGACCAGGAATTAGTCAATTGTTCAGCTCGAAATCTGAAGCTAACTTAATTTAGCTGAGAATTTAAAGCTAAGTTGCCTTAGCATCAAATGAGCTTGCGTTTGAAGTTTTGGGTTACTATTTATATTACTTATGTGAGCCAAAAACTATATAAGCTTACTGAAGTGACGAGTCATGTTTGTAGTATCCATAATTTCACGGAATATCGTTTTCGTCTCATTTTTATGTAGGTTTAAGCAAGCTAGAAAATCCAACGAGCTTTAGAAAACTTATTCGTAATCAAACTGTTTACAAAAGGACAGAAAAATAATAATAAAAATCTATCGCAGGAGGTTGCGGGTTCGATTCCCGCCTCGGAACAAATTTGTGCATGATCTGCAGAAATTTGTTTCGTTGTTCTGAGTGTTTAATATGTATTAATAAAAAATATCTATCTATGTAATGTATTCTATTAAGTATATCAGTCATCTAGAACCCATAACACAAGCTCTGCTTAGCTAGGGGCTAGATGATGCTGTGTGGATTGTCCGTTTTTTTTTTTTATTTATTTATCATTTCACGATTCTTCGCAATATAGCTACTCTATAAATAACTAAGCCTTCAGAACAAAGCAGCGGATTTGATGCATAGTTATTCAGCGAATATATGTATAGAACGAAATCCCGAGACAAAAAGCGGCATTCAATATTCAATCAGGACCATATTCGGCTCACACTGAGGCTTAGCCGATAGGCGTTCAAATTTAATACACGAGTGATTGAACTCCGTGCTATAAAAGGAAAATGGTAGTATGTAGGTACATTAGAAACATATGAAAGCAATTCAATCACACATCACACTAAAATTAACGTTTGGATGGATGGATGTTTGTTATTTCTTCACGCCAAAACTACAGAACAGATAAGGCTGAAATTTAAAAAGGAAAAGGAAAGAAAAGGACTCGAATAAACTACAACCTAATCTACTTTCATAAATTTTCATGCGTGTGAAGACTGACAAATTTAATTGTTCAGCTTTCACGAAAGCGAACTGTAAACGACAGATTTTTTCCGTTTTTGTATTGTACAAACTCGTACTAGCTACTTAACGGTGTATTGTATTAATATCTAAACAAATTTTCAAGAACGTGATACATTTTGAACAACAGCCACTACCTACTCCCTTCCTCATCGCTATACAACCAAAAAACGTTCAGTAGTAATTCATTTCATTTGTATTAGTATTGAGAAAACTCATTCTAGCCCCTTCAAACTCAAAAGATCGTCTCCTGAAACAGCAGTGCGGCATTTGAAATGAAATTACAAATGATTTACACCAAGACTCCGGCTCAGAATGTAAATGCAAAGCGTTGGACGAAACCGCGTTTTGAATTAGAGCAATTTGCTTGGCTGAGGATAACCTTGTTACGTTCATATTCGGAATTCGCGACTTTTTTAAAGTTTACTGGGACTTGATGAACTTTAAGGGTTTTTAGGGAGCGTGAGTTTAATGAGGGACTATGACTATTGTAGTTTTAGAATTACATGTTACAGTGTGTTAACAATGTTAACACTGCACCATTAAGTTATGGTGATGGTAGCTTAACATGACCATAACTTAATGGTGTATTAAGTATACGTATCAGTGTCTAGCACCCATAACATAAGCTCTATTTTTTATTTAACTATTTATTTATTAAGTTTGTTATAAGTGTGTCATAATGTTTGGATAAATAATTCAATCACGGCCATCATCAATCACCATCAAAACTTTATTTGTCGAGTTTTTGAAGCTAAATATTAATTTTTCAGATATTTCTTCTAAAAAATCATTATTTTTATAGAAAACAAAAACTTATTTTTAGGCCAACATAATAATCACTTAGACCAGTCAATAAGATGTTCATTGATTTTCACATTACTTAATTTTATTGTTATGTGAAAAAACTCAATGCTGTGAGCTACGTCAGTAAGTATTAGCGTTTGCTTATGGAATTCAAGCTAAGTTGGTGGTAAAGTGGGAAATTAGCGGTTTTAAGGCACACTCGATGAAGTTTGCCAACTATTCAACTTGAGCTAAGCTTTAGCATCCTACATTTCTGATCAGATCAAGGGTTAAGAAGCTAGATTTAGTTAGACTATCTAAGTATTAGACAAGACAAGCTGAAGACAGGACGCTATGGCGCTCTTTAGGGGAGGCCTATATCCACCAGTGGACTAGATTAGGTTGACTATGAAGTGTTTGGGTAAAGTTAGGCTTTATGTCGTGTGAGGGATTTGTTTACACTAGAAAAAAGCGAAATTCGAAAAAAAATTGACTTTGATAGACATGTTCATACATTTTTGTACAGAAAATTAGAGAAACTTTAAACTAATAAATAATTGATTGCTCGTAGACAGTTGTGTCATGGCAGGCGAAGCACCTGCGTCCGACGAAGTAGGTTGCGGGTTCTATTCCCATCTTGAGAAAAGTATTTGAACGAACCTCGAATATTGTTCCGGGGTTCTGGGCGTTTTCTATGTATATTAAAATATGTATCTAATATCTACTTATATGTTATGTTTTAAGTATATCAAGTCATCTAATACTAAACACAAGCTCTGCTTAGCTTATTTATTATTATTGTTATTATTATTATGTTTTTAACACCTCCACTGCAAACTCCATAACGCTTGCCAAGCGAATAATTTTGAAAAAAATCCCGTTGTTTTGGGTACCGTACTGCCGTACTGCCTTCATTTTTGTTTTGCAACTTTATCCCAAAATTCGCACAACAACCAGTCGAACGTCAAAGTTGAAATCACAGTACCAACATGTCGGCGTAACAAGCACAAACTTCCATCCACACTTTATTTGAACAAAATAATCCCATTGAAAAAGTTTATCGCTGTAAAGTTTAGACTAATGAGCCCGGAGCTAATCTAGCAAGAAGAAGAAGAACGCTTGATAGCTTAGCCGCGCGAAATGCCTCACAAGTTTAAGCCTTTATAAATAAGGGTAGGTTTAAAATGAGATATGTGTTGATATAGTCAACAAAGGCTATATGGTCTTAAAAATAACGGCCGTCAGTATGTGGCGTTTGTTTATACATCTTTACTTATATTATAAAAGTTTTATGCATGTATTTATGATAATCATTTGTAATTTAAAATTCGAAGAATGAAAGAATGTGATTTCTGTAAGGATATTTGTTATTTTTTAATACAAGTAAATCTCTTTATTAACAACGAAAATTACAAGCAAGGAATAGAAAAATTACAACTAGTATTTACAATTGAAACCATTGAGCTAACTGCAGACGGTTGCAAACAGTCTAAAGGTAGCTCAATTGATCCATGTCAATACCAGTCGGAAGCGTCCCCAAGACACTGGCTTCACAAGTAAACTAAAATATAGTACCATGTCTATTAAAAAAATACGGCTCTTTCTATCTCATAGAAACTAATTTACTAATTTGATTTACTGATCTATTCACCCCGATCCGTTCAGTAGTTTTTATGTGATAGAGGATCATACATAAAAACATAATACAAACTTTCACAATAATAATATTAGTAAGGAAGTAACGATGTTATGCAACTATTTAGGATGTTAAAGGTCTTGATCTGAAATAAAAAAAATATATTGTCATTTTCCATCCCTGCCGTTAAATGCCGTTGTCCGGATTATTAAAGCCTTCCCTATCCCTTTACTACGACCCACACAAGATTATACACAAAAGGGTTGTAAGATGCGGATGTAAATTAACTTCATCGCCCTTTGCTGTACTAATGCGTACAATTATAATGATGAGGTTTATGCCAGCTGTATTGTTTATGTCTTTGGATTACTTTTCATAGGGTTCTTTACTTTCTATAGGAATAAGTCAAGGTCAAGATGAAGTTAATACAAATCAATCAAAGTAGCTCCTTATTTCTTGGTTTTAATAATATGTTACATGAATTTTATGACGTGTCGAAAAGTCCTGTAACGTCTAAAGGAAATAAAGTACATTGACTTCAAAATAATGTGTTTCTTTCGAAAACAAAAAATCATCAAAATAGATCCCGTTGGTAACCTCAGTGGAGCAGCGGGCGAATCCTGCGGGGTAGTGATTGTAGGTTTGATTCCCGCCTTGGGACAAATGTTTTGCGACCTGCAGATTTGTTCAGATTTGTGTGTCTTCTATGTATGTATTTTAAGAAGTAATCAACCAAAATTGGTGCTAAAAAATGCTGTATAGATTGTCCTAGCATCATGTTTTTTTTATTTTGCTAATTTGTCACTCTCAAGTTAACAGGGTACTATCTAACAACCAAAAGGTAATAAACTCAAGGTCAAGTTACTTCCAAAATCTTCAGACAGGATATTTAAAGGGTTCCACATAGTTAACATAGACCAATTTGCAAGTGTTTTACATTAATTTCGGTTCCAGCAATTTTACGGGAAATTAACAACTGCATTTACAACGAAAACTTATTTAGACTGGTCTAAGATTAGAAGCAATGAAGTCTAGATTAATTTCTACAGTCCTACTTTTTCATTCGCAATTCGAATTCATGATCAGTTGAGATACATTTAGACTGTTTGCAACCGTCTGCAGTGAACTAAATTTAACTTTCCTTTTCTCTGTGCAGGCCGGCGACGTTGGTGAGTAGGTGGGTTAAGTTTCTACAAGACACTGCCACAAGCGCGGGTTACCAGATTTCTGTGCAAATGTAGCGACTAGTTGTAAATATTCAAATCGGTGTTTGCGTGAAGTCTGAGTAAATGAAAGTCGATTGACTGTTCCAAGTTGAAGAACCCTTGCCAGGGACAAAGGTTTCCGTAATTGTAACTTGGGGAAGGGAATTACAAGTTTTTGTTCTTCACTTAAAATTAAAGGTTAATGAGGGTACTGTGAAGTTGAAGGTCTTTAGAATTGGGGACTTATAGGAAGGTACAGCTACGCATATGTTGGGTTTGATAACTTTGGGGATAAAGGTGGTATTCCCCCAAATGGTTACAGAGGAAGATCTTCCCTGTACCGGGTCGGCACAAATGGCCAACATACCCGGGGTCTTTCGCCCGACCGTTGATGTCGGATAGTTGCTTATAGGTCAGATGTTTGTTGAAACCAGCAGTTGCGCGATCTAGGATTATGGATCACGTGATCAACTTGGACTCTGAATTTTTGTTGTAATTTTTGGATCAGCTCACTTTATGCTAGAGGATTTATAAAAATATCATATAAGGGTGTCGTTTATGTACTAACTCTAAATTTACTGATTTTTATTCATAAAAGTATAAAAAATACTAAATTACATCTTGTCAAATACCATCAAAACACAACGTCCTAAACTCGAAATTTGCTGTTAAACAGTAACTCATATTAGAATTTCATGACGACCGGAACAATCTATATGCAAAATAGGTGTAAACAAACCACGACCACACTTCCAGCCATTTCACCACTCAAGCGGGTCTCCGAAATTATGTTTTATACAAATATTTACTCATATTTAAGAGCTTAGAAACAAGACATAAGAAATCCGTAAACATGACTTTATAAAACTAAAAAAAACCGACATCTCTATAATAAATTTAATTTTTATGTTGTCCGAAATAAATGTTTTTTTTTTAATTTAACCCTTCACCACTGGGTGAAATCAGGGGTAAAAAATGCACACGAAATAATATCACACGACCCCCACCGCGCGGTCTTCAAAATTGCGGCTCGCTTCAGAGAAATGCTCATAAAAAAATAACTAGGCCTCTTATCTAAGTTCTGTAAACGGCTTCCTAAATAATTTATCTTTATGTGTTTATTACTTTTGTAAGCTTTTATTCAGTAACAATAACACAAAAACATAATAAATGCGCTACTTTTTCAGAACCATATTTTGGCAACAAATGAAATCATATTTACATGGAAATTTAAAAGAATAACATGAAGACAATCTATAAATAATATTTCAATGATAAACAAGAGCTGTGCTATGAAAAAATACTGAAAATTTTCGAAATGAAAATTACCACTTCTTGTTCACGTGCTGTAGTCATGTGCTTTTACAATTTTATCGATATTTTTTGTTTCGATGCAAGTTTGAAAAACAAACAAAAGAATCATATTTTATAACAGTATTTTATTTTATTACTAGTTCTAAGTAAAATTCTTCGGAATTTCATGAAAACGGCGGTAATCTTGTGGCCGACTTTTGGGTTGAAAACAAGAAAAATGCAACAAAATTCACAAATCCTATCATGTAAGTAGTTTTATCGTACCCCAATTATTACAAAATACACTAGTTATTCCATAAAACTATGCACTTATCCTGAAAAATCAATAAAAACACACAACAAAAAACACGTCATGAGTCCTGACAATTGCGTGGATTCAAAGACAGATTTCTATATTTTTTTCTATTACTGGATTGGCTTTTTGATGTTTCAATGCATAGGAAAATAATTAATCTTTGACACAGAAAAAAGTTGTTCAAACAAATATAGACTGTAACATGCTGAAAATAGGGATTATAATCGCCTGAACGGTCCGGCCCGCCGGCGGGCTCGCGCCTGTCTACGGCAAATTATGTTACATTGTTGGCCGGCCCGCGGGCGGGCTCGCGCCAGTTTGTGGGTTAATAAATGAATGAGCACAGTTTGGAAATACTTAGGTAGAAGTATCTACTCTTAAGTCTTAGGTATTTTTATTTTGGATGTAGAATCAAATTTTTACTCTTTGAGTTAATATAACTGTGACACCAATTCAATAATAAGAATTATTAATTCAACCATGCATAATTTCCATGCAAAAATATCATGAATTAAGTCAACTCGAATGAGTTTTGATTAACACACCAAATGTTCGTCACTTGTTGCAATAAATTAGGGTTGTCGGTACAAAAGACCGTCAAAAATCTGATTTAGGGGGACAAAACACAATGATGGTTCGTTAAATCACAAATAGAACACAACAGGGGCGATTTAGTGACATATTTTAGTTGGCATCCCGCAGGGATGACTTGAATTTTGATCACCCCTAATTCCGGCAGCAAATGGCAACCCTATGAACAACACAGTTACGGTTAGGGCTGTACTTTTAAAAAGTTTTTATTGTTGTAGTTCTATCGGAAATTTTTAACGACCTGATTTACTTAGTATTACGTATTCTAAGATTTCCTTATCTGAAATTATTATAATAATAGAGACAAGTGCAAAAGCTACTCAAAGCTTTGACTTGTACATAGTTTTTGTATAACGAAACTGAAGTCCATATTGTTCACATTATTATATAAATATTTATTTGGAGTAGTTCAGACCACGTTAAATAAGTAAAACCCTAGTAATAAACTGGCACAATTTAACCTAGTGTCTAAATGAGCCTAAGCTTAACCCGCCATTTGTGACGTCACTTTGACTTACGTGGTTTGTGACGCCGGTCTTACGGACCGGGTTTTTCAAATTAAAATTTTCCTTAATGATTTTACTCCATGGAACTTTTACTTATACAAATATTAAAAAGGTATGTTTTTATTATAATAATATAATGGTATATCTTAAATCACATATCTTTCATTTAACTTAACGCTTACATAGTTAAAACATTAAAAATATCCAAGATTTTTCTAACGCTCTTAAATAGGGATCAGATTTTTTACCAAAAATCTATTTTTTCTTACTAAATCAGCACTTCTCTGTTTTATTACAAAAGAAACTATAAAAAAACAAACAAAAAAATACCCGTACTAAATAAAAAAGCATTAAAAAAAACTCCCCAAAAATCATACTTCTTCAAGAGCCAAAAAAAAGCTTGAGCATGTTGGCACTCTCTAGGTTTGCTGGTTGGTGGCAAATATGTTTGATTTTCTATTTTTTTGCCATTCGCACTCAAAGAACCGACCATTTTTTGACAAACCTGCTTATCCTAGTATGTGTAAGACATGCTAAAACATTATTTAGAAGTAAGGCAACAAATATGTATGAACTGAGTTAAATATTATAAGATATGCAAAAAGATCAAAGGTAACATAGTAAAAACAATCACAATAACTACACTACTTGATTAAACCAAAATTAGATATATATACTTATAAATTATTATAATATTTAATATTTATCTTTGACTATTTTACTTACGTAATCTGTGACCCCGGTCCCACGCACCGGGTTGGCGTCAAAACTCAAAAACGTGGGCCTGCCTTACCTATGCCGGGTGTACTGACGTTGGGGTACGCAAAATCAGGAGAGTACACGAATTTGCAACTCAATCCAATTACGGGTAAAAAATTTATTCGACTTTTTCGATCCACCCGGTCTCACAGACATATAGGTCACAAACGGCGGGTTAAAGTATAAAATTTTACCTCGGGCATAAGAATCCTCGGGCTAGTAATGCTCAAAATAATCGTGAAATACGTCTGAGTTGTTAAGTAGGGTAACGTTGGCAACCCTAAAAGTCGAAAGAAGAACCCCAAAAATGCAGGTTACGCAACACTGATTCCGAATAGTACATAAATTAGCAACAGGTGTACGAAGGGTAAAGGTTTAAAGATTACAAAAATCATTACGGCAGTAGCCGTAAGTACATATGCCGTACGTATATCATGAATCGATTTTTATTACTGCCATAACACAAAATAGTACTTACGTACGTACTTGCATTATGGGATAGATCGTATTTGTAGCAGCGACAAAATATGAATGGTTGGTGTAAATATCATATCTAACTACCTACATACTTTTACCTAGACACTAATCTGTAAAACTAATCGCTGGGGCCCAATTATGTTAACCAATCGCTTTACTATACTTCTACAATGGTGCCATCGCAGAAACTTTAGATTATGAAACTCTAGATAGTATGTGCAATCGGATTTGCACTGAGAGATATATCGTTCAAATTTGACATTTGACGTACGTCCCTTCATCTGTAGCTCCTTTCATTTGCGGTAGAATGTGACGATATCATGGCTTATTCCAGTTTTCCTAACAATCCTACAGGAGAAAACTGTTTTAAAAGTTATAATAATGTACAAAATTATTCCTTAATCGTTTTTCTTATTCCAGTTTCCCCTCTGAGAAAATTTTTCAAGGTGTTTGCAAGGTGTGTGTTTTTCAAGAATTCAATTCAACGTTTTGCCATATTGATAGTGAAGGAATGAAAGGTAATACTCATATACCTATTTAGCTTGGACAATTTTTATTTTATAACTACAGAAACTGCCAATTTCACAAGCAGTAGTTTTACCCTTTGGGTACGGAACCCTAGAAATTACTTCTTGTTAAGGCCCATCAGTATCTATAGTAGCTATAGTTTTTATATCTAAGTATCTAAACTCAAGTTTAACTTGTAACTAACGTTTTCTTAGAATGAATCTCAGTAGCTTCGCCCTCGAGTCGAGTCAATACAAATATTGAATGTAAATAATGTGTAAAGAGTAACTGTGTACAAATAAAATAAAGATATGTTTGCGTGTGTGGGTGGCTGACAATTCGATGCAAGGGCGGTGATGTGTACTGTTTATAATACGTGCGTCACTTCTATAGGTATCATATAATATTATAATTGTGAGAGTTTGGATGGATGGAAGGATAATAGATGGGATGGTTTCTAATCTGTTCTCGCCAAAACTGCTGAACGGTTCTGTTGAAATTTTGAATTGTAGGCCTGGAATAAAACATAGGCTAAATACTTTTTATCCCATAAATCAGTTTCCACTGTATATTTAAATAACCGCTATTTGCCGTGGTGACCCAGCAATCGCAGACAATAGCCCGCGCGGGACGTTCGCAAGAGAGGTATTAAACAAATCCATATACCTATATTTGTATTACATCTTTGCTCAGTTGGAAAACGGCTGTCAGCTTCTTTTTATACCCAAAAAAAGCATGCAATGTCGCGAGCAGAAACATACGTACTTTGTGACTCAGAGTTTCCATTGCCAACTATGTATGGCATGTTTTATTAACAGTTTCCATAAAATTAAATGTCGTAACACATTAACTGGTATATGGCAAAAGAAAAGTTCCAACGTATGGCGTGGAAGTTCAATACTACGACTTTTCTTGAAACAGAACATAGTATTTTGCCTTTTCCTGCCTCGGCTAAGTAATGACAAAAAATAAATGGGATGAGCAAAAACAGGCTAATGCAAGAAAGCCTTCCTTTATACAGTGTCTTAAGATGATCAAATAGGCTGAGGTGGGCATGCTGTCTCTTTTATGAATCCGTCAGATAATTTAATGCATAACTTTGACTCCTTTGAATATAAAATGAGATGTATTCTTTCTGCGAATCACTACATAGTATAAAACAAAGTAGCTTTTTCTGTCCATATTTCCCTTTGACTGCTTAAATCTTTAGAACTACGCAACAGAGTTTGACGTGGTTTTTTTAATAGATAGAGTGATGCAAGAGGAAGGTTTATACGTATAATAAAACCGTGCGAAACCGGGGCGGGTCGCTAGTAATTTAATAATCCTTAATCAACTTTAAGGTTTCAATATCAATACTAACCCTAGGTTTATTCATACCCACAAATAGCATAACTACACATGGCAAATAAACGGCTCACCGTTTACCTGATCGATCTAAAACGGGTCTAGGTCAACGGAATCAACCAATTTAGCTCGTTGAGTGCCCCAGTTTTACATCTTTGAGGTAATTGCAGATACTGCTAGTTGGTAATGGTGTTGCCTTAATCGGTTTTAAATTACCCCATATGATCCGACTGTGAGTTTTATAGCATTTAAGATAAAAGACTTGGAAATTTGAGGGTTCAAGGCAGTAGACAGAGTCTATTACAGGAGGTTGCGGGTTCGATTCCCGATTAGACAAAATGTTTGTACGATCTACAAATACTTGTTTCTATTTGGGTTTTTTCTATTTATTAACAGTGATAAAAACTATTTTGTAAACAAAACCGAACCGAATTATACCGTACCAAGCAAACTTTAAATAGTTTTTTTTTAATTGTATTGTAATTATAAAGTTAACTTAATTAGCGAGATCAAAAGGTTTAGTAAACATGTTTCGAACAATTTAATTTAAACATAATTTAACAGCGTATCGTAAAATAATTGAATTCCAATGATCCTATCTATTGTAAAAGCTCTTTAGCTTCTACAATAGATAGGATAATTGGAAATACCTTTATTTACATTGGTAATTAAATTAACCTGTAAGTAAATTAGTTTCAACCGAGACAAAATCAAACAAGACAAATAAACCTACCTAACTACTTTACAGGATTTTTTTCGTAGAATATTTTTGTATCCAACGCCTTTTTATTTTAGACTTTAGTTACGTACAAAACCATTATAAACTGGTATCCAAGAAAAACAGAGGAAACGCGGGAGATAGTGCACAAGATGGGAGTACGAAATAAGAGAGACAGCAAACTACAAAAGAGTTGGTAGCATTGTATATTCTTTGTGGTTGGTATTGAAACTGGACGAGGAAGGAAAGAATGAGAGCAGTTGGAGGAAGCCTTTGCTAAAATAAGAAGAACAAGACAATAAGAGAGACAGCAAACTGCAAAAGATTTGGTAGCATTGTATATTCTCTGTGGTTGGTATTGAAACTGGACGAGGAAGGAAAGAATGAGAGCAGTTGGAGGAAGCCTTTGCTAAAATAAGAAGAACAAGACAATAAGAGAGACAGCAAACTGCAAAAGATTTGGTAGCATTGTATATTCTCTGTGGTTGGTATTGAAACTGGACGAGGAAGGAAAGAATGAGAGCAGTTGGAGGAAGCCTTTGCTAAAATAAGAAGAACAAGACAATAAGAGAGACAGCAAACTGCAAAAGATTTGGTAGCATTGTATATTCTCTGTGGTTGGTATTGAAACTGGACGAGGAAGGAAAGAATGAGAGCAGTTGGAGGAAGCCTTTGCTAAAATAAGAAGAACAAGACAATAAGAGAGACAGCAAACTGCAAAAGATTTGGTAGCATTGTATATTCTCTGTGGTTGGTATTGAAACTGGACGAGGCAGGAAAGAATGAGAGCAGTTGGAGGAAGCCTTTGCAAGACCAGCAAACAGATACAACATCTGACGCTAATTTTAAGAATACTTTTTACTAAAGTTGTCTATTAGGTGTCTTCTTGCAGACTTTTATTACTATCATTCGGCAAACGTAGTGTAGGACGATCTCCGGCCAGGTGGCTTGACGATCTGCGAAATACTGCAGGCAGATGCTGGATGCGGCAAGCTGAAGACAGGGCGCTGTGGCGCTCATTAGGGGAGGACTATGTCCAGCAGTGGACTAATAATCACTACATAGTATAAAATAAAGTCGCTTTTTCTGTCCCTATGTCGCTTAAATCTTAAAAACTACGCGACGGATTTTGATGGGGTTTTTTTTTATAGATAGAGTGATTCAAGAGGAAGGTTTATACGTATAATAAAACCGTGCGAAGCCGGGGCGGGTCGCTAGTACACTAATAATAATGTAATACTAATAATACTGTATAGATTGATGATGATGACTATTATAACGTCATAATGTCAATTTCTCCCAGAACAAGAATGAAAATTGTCCCTACAAAGAAACCCCTATTACCCCTCTATATACCCTTTATTTATGTAGGTAGATGTAGATAACGAGACTGTAAGGGAGGAAATCCAATAATTTAAGTCCATTACCCTTTAAGGAGTGAAGGTAAAGGAAGCAAAAAACTCGAAAGTTGTGGAGTACCGACCGTGACGGCCGCTTCCTGTGGTCACCAAGGGATAGGACCAGAGGGAAAGGCCCTTTCCCCTGAGTTTATTCAAGTTTTAGAATATATTTTGCACAAAAGTTGTAACAAGGGCGAGCGTGATGGCTTTCTCTATATGCTAACCTTTGGGAAGTGCGGACAAAACAACAAACGTTACGCAAACCCCAAACCAAAATAAAACACAACTAATAATTCGTGTGTTTGCCAGTGTCATAAACAGGGAATGACATCTTTAT
The DNA here is from genome assembly GCA_944547425.1 of Eupithecia centaureata. Classification (NCBI taxonomy): domain Eukaryota; kingdom Metazoa; phylum Arthropoda; class Insecta; order Lepidoptera; family Geometridae; genus Eupithecia; species Eupithecia centaureata. The sequence continues at coordinate 3,159,141 of OX155693.1, read as the reverse complement.
GAACAACGAAAATTAATCAAGGAATTTAAAAAATTAAAACTAGTGTTGTACAATTGAAACAATTGAGCTGCAGACGGTTGCAAACAGTCTTTGTTTAGGAAATGGTCGAGCATTTGGCCATTATCTCAGGTACCTACGTGAAGATGTGGCCTAAGATGGAGCACTCTTTCCTAGAAGTCTAAAGGTAGTTCAACTGATCCATATCAATAACTGTCGTCACATCCTTAAGACGCTGGTTTTACCACGTTGTATGGCAAGGCTGATGCGCTGCGCCAGATACTCACCAGCTCTCGGGTGACGCGTTACATCACTTTTAAAAAACCCGGAGCAAATATAAAAGCTCTTTCGTGACCTCCATGTTGTTTAACCCTAGAAAGATAACCTTATTTTACCATACACTAAGGCTGTGTCCTGCGTAGGCGAACTGACGCGAACGCGATTGCGAGGCGATCCGATGTGAACTTAATGCGGTGCGGAGCGACGCGACTACTCTGTCCTACGTGCGCGCGAACCGCCACCGGCCGGCGCGGCGGCCTGTCCAGTTCGCGCGAACAATTCAAGCCAACTGATCGCGTTCGCTTTCGTTTCGCGCCGCGTCCGCCGTACCCCACGTGCGTTTGGTCACGTAGGCCACTTCAATAGGTATCGACTGTTTGTTGTGTTCGCGCCGCACCGCGCCGCTTCGCGTTCGCATCCAAATCGCTGACGCAGGACACAGCGTAAAGATAACCTACGTCGGTTCGACGTGTGCATCTTTGGATAGTCCTAATTTCAATATTTTTGCACAGCAAGGTTTATAACTGTATTTATTTGCTTCTTGTTTTTAAGTATATCAGAATTAATGAAAAACATTAAGTTTGAATCATATATTTATTAAAAAATGGTTCATAAACTAAAACTGGTAATAAAAAACTTAAACATTAGGTATTAGCTCTACCAGTCTTATGTTTTGACAAATAAACTTATAAAAACCAACGTTTTGTGCTCCTAATAATATGAGGAACCCTAAATAATAACAATTATTATCAATTTTGGCCTCAAAGGCATTTAGGACAGGCGGTAGACTTGTTATCTCCACAAATGGGATTTTTGCAGTTGTTGCACATTGTCACATTGACATCCTTCTAATTTTCGAAGGAAAAAAGGCAGAAAACTTGCTTTTCTTTGGCTCAGGTGTTGCTTCTCCTTGTTCCAATGGTTCAGCAGGTGTTTTTGGTAGTAAGCTATGAACTTAGGCACTTCTTTCCTTGTCTCCATCCACAGAGCCATCAATCTGTTTCGTAATTTTTTAAAAAAATATCTTCGTCCGAGCGTTTTTTCTTTTTTGATAGGACATTATCACAATAAATAATATATTCATTTACAAATGCCATATTCATCATAAAACATAGCCATGGGCCATCTGATCGTTTTACGACTGCAGGACATATTCGGTACACTGGACGGAGGACTTTCAGATATCAGGGCTTCAGGATCGGCTTCCTCAGTATTTAGCAATTGTGGAAGACTTATCTCAGCATCCTCAACGTCACTTTGTACCTTGTCCTGTAGTAAGTTGTCTTCATATTCGCTGTCCGACCCCAAAGGCTCTTCATCACTTAATTCCAGCAATAACCGAGAGATTTCTTTATCATTCGCTTGTTTATATGACGCCATAATATTGTTTTATCGTATCCTAAAACTAATAAAAATTATTATAAATACAAGTACACTTTTGACATAAATAAAGCCATAACATCAAACTCTCACTCTAGTACAAAAAGTTACACTAAAGATAACCATACGTCACTTCGACGTGTGGTAGGTAGTTATTGACGAAAGTATTGCACTTACCTGATTGACACGCATGTCCTCGGCTAGCTCTACGCATCAACTGAGATGGCACGAACAGTGAGAGCAGTACCGCGAAACACAATCGAGAAACCATCATTTTTCAAAATTGGACACGTCGATTCGACGTAGGTTATCTTTCTAGGGTTAAGTTAAATTAATTTCGTAAATATATTAGCATTTCTGTCTTATCATTAGTTTACTTACGATACCGATAACCCTTTTTACACTTCGCCTTAGAGAGAGAGTATTTAACCTAATTTTACATTAGTGATGTGAAGTGTGTAAGTCAATTATGATAATGACACGAGTAGGTATATCAAGTGTCTGAGATGTGTGTCTATATTATAATCATTATATTTAGAATTGGTAGAGACGAGAGAGTTAATCGGAATGCGATAACCTTTCTACATAATGTGCTACTTGTTGGTGGATAATTTGAGACGATGAGCTATTAATGAATAATGCGTATGTTCATGATTATGTTGAATTAATATATCACTTGCCTTCTACGAGCCAACAAAGATGTTATAATGGAATTCTTAGTAAGGAAGGACCTAATGTTAATTATTTGTCCGTAAAAAAATCTTGAGATATATTCCACTGATAGAACAAACATACAAACACAGCGGAGAACCATTGTGCAGACTTTCGGAACGCAGACTTAAAAATTAACTGTCTAAAATCTGTCTATTTCGTACTTTAACTCATTATAAGCAGTAGGTGTTTTAGGGTTAATTAAACTACGACTGAAGTGGAGATAAAATTTAGAATAATTATTCACGTCGTTATTATCTTTTCGTCTAGACTCTAAAGTCTAGACTAGACGGTCACTAAAACATGCATGTAAAATATCTCAACCACAAATATGTTAGGTATGTCATCAAATATTTCATTCATATACATACTTTTTGTGAAAATAACAAAGCAAACTGTTTGCCTTTTACTATAAGTTTACATGCTTAGCGGATAAGATATATTGTTTCTATAATAAGCAGTAATCTGAGACAAACTTAAAACCACCATGGTAGTTTCAAAATTATATCGCCGCTGTTTAACTACCGTAGACCGTATAGGCATCATTTACTAGGCCAACAACGGCAACAACCCTTCAGTTATTAAGAGCCTCAAATGTTTCCGAGAGTGTTTTCAAATCGGAAGGAAAGGCATTACAGAGTGTGAGAAGATTTGGCTCCTTTCCAGAACCTCCCCTGATGTCTTGCGGGGTGCTAATCACACGGTAGCTTACCACGGCTGGAATCTCGGGATAGAGTGGACAAAAAGATCTTTTAGGGGGAAAATGGTGTTGAATATATGTGCTTTATTTCGTTTAAAATGTGGATTTTTTCTTCATCATTTGACCAAGATGGAGCAAGCGTGCTCCATTTTCATCTACTTAAATACAATTTATGTCCCAGAATAACTTTCAAAAATAATAATGTTAGACAATCCACACAGCATCAACTAGCCCCAAGCTAAGCAGAGCTTGTGTTATGGGTACTAGACAACTGATATATATAATACAATACATTACATAGATAGGTATTATTTATTTTACATAGAAAACACCCAGAACCCCGGACCAATATTTGCAGATCGTACAAAAATTTGACCCAAGGCGGGAATCGAATCCGCAACCTCCTGCCTCGCAGACGGACCATCGCCCGCCGCGCAGCATCGGTCGTCTAATTGGTTATAATATCATATATTTTTATTACAAATTTCAGGATTATATGGCGTTACCTTAGATTATGCTACTAAAATTACAATAATCCCATTCTTTATAAAGAGATATGTCCAAATGTGGACTCTATCAGTCTACGTATAGTTAATATTCTCAGATTCCATGCTAACATCATTTAATTTCAAATGCCCCGACGGGCAATCACTGTGTTCACTCGTAATTCACTGGTACCTAATAGTAAGGCTTGGTTTAGGGACTAGTTACACAATGTAATTGATTTAATCAAGCAATTAGCATCAACTAGTCCGAACTACCCTACAAGTTGTCGTAGGTTTAAATCCGAGCCCTAGAAGCGGGTGTAAAGTTACGCCTTCTATTGCTTTCAGTAGAAGTGATTATGGTACCTAATTACGAGAACTTTGGAGTGTAGGTTGATGTTTACAATTTCTGCAGTGTACATTTGTACACTGTAACTTCAAGAATTAGCTTGATGATAAATCTGGATTACTCGAAAATAAATACTTACGGAGAAATAACTCTAAAATAGCAATTCCGTTCCAGATACACTCAGTCTTTTCAAAATAAATGTTTATTTTAACTTTTGAATAACTAAACTATGTCGGAAAGGGCTCTATTTTAGCGTTTTCTTTCTCCGTAAATAGTTAATCATTAATACGCAGTTTTCCTTTATCAACCCTTGTGCTACAGTCTATTCACATTTTTCGCGGTTAGGTCGCGTTTTAACAATGAACCATTGTGCATTTAACCCTAGCGCGCTTCTCTCAATTCATCCTAGTGCTTTTCTCCGAGTTTATCCCTTTCGCACAATAAGTGAGTGAAATAGCATACATTTAGGCCTCGCCTACCGAAGAGTTCGCTCGGTTGACTCGTGCAACCTTAGAAGCCCTTAAACTGAAGATACCTAAATAGGTAGTACAGGAGTACCCACATACTCGTGGACAGTTATGTCGAAGCTGCCAAGGTGAGCCAAAACGGATAGATTTCAGCTTAAGGCTGCGTTTCCTGTAAAGAGTCAAGAGAGGAGCTGCGCTGAGCGAGGCTAGCAAAATGAAGCGATTCTATTGGGTATTGGAAACGCAGCCTTATTCTGTTTTGCACCGGGGAACAGTACAGCGCTGTCGAGCTTTACCTTTAGACACTTTAATGGTTATATTCTGTTATGTAATAACAACACAATTGTTATAAGCGAACCCCGCTTTGAACTGTCAGTACAACATACATTAATCATCCCTAAACCCTATTTAGTTCCGTAACAAAACCCTTGATACCTAAACTTATTTCCGTAACAGCCCTTGAAATAAAATACATTCAACAAAAGCACAAAGTCGACAACATCTCTAAAGGAATGAAAAGCGTAACATCATTAATCACCTCTACCAACTTTGACCAGGTCACGATGAAGGTAGAAAGGTTAAAAAGTGTCGGGAAGTGAATGTATTTATGAAACTATAAAGGTACTAACACCTTTTTGACAGGATTGTCGATAAAATGTCATATCACTGATTAAAGAGTTTAGAGTACACGATACCAACCCAATTTTTTTACACTTATGCATTCAAAATACTTTTGGACGCAAAAACCAGGTATGTATATTGTATGAACGCCAATAATCGTCAATGATTGTATCCATTATTTTTAAGCGTGCATTAAAAGGATTTCCTTCTATCTATTGTGTACTCGCCCTGAGCATTAAATTGAATTTCAAAACAAATGCACCATCTATTTTATGCATGTAAACTTTTACATCTCACGTCTTAGTTGCAAGGCTCCAATGAATATATTACCCAGGAACTGATATTTACTCTATGCCAACTCAAAGGTATTAGTACTACCGATTTAGTATTCATGGTAAGCACTATGTGTAACCTGATTATAGTTGAGGAGGCAAAGGTAATATTGGAGCATGATCTAGAAGTTTCCGACAGGTAAAGTTCGGAATTTGCTAATAGACGAAATAGAGTTTGATTTTCCTTGCTTAAATTATGGTGGCTTTTTGCAAATTTTGTGAATGTGAAAGCGAATTGAGCAATTTTTTTGAAAATTTTATAAGGTGAGATATTAGAGCTTTCAAAAGATTTACATATTTAGAACTGTAACAATTCAGATAGCTGTTTGCTGCATTAAATCTAAAATATGAAGTTCCCAAGGCGCTTGCAAAATTTTAAGGTGTTACGTAATTAAGCTTAATTATTATGTATTTTTTTAAGATTTCATCTTTATCTGACACATTCACATTATCTCTAGATACCTATCTTATTTTACTTGTAAAACTCGTAAATCTAATTTGTCATCTATTCAAAACTACTACTATCAATGAAAAACATATTTTGTATATCGCCTTTCCAGTAGTTTTTTTAAGTTTATTTGAATGCAAAAGCTATCGTGTCAGTTCATTGATGCTTCTTGGCGCTTCAAGTACATGCGCTTCGTAACTTCCTACTAATAGTTAGCGAACTTTCAGTGCTTACTCATAAAACCAATGCGCCAAAACTTCCAACTTTTCTGCGTCAAACGATCGACGAGCTCTCTGATTTTGTTGCTGTTGGTTGTTTATAGTGTTATGAAATCTGTTGTTTTTTCTTTTTCGTTTTTAAATATTGCGGTATGGATGACGAGAAGATTCGACGTAGCTTTCCAAACGCTACGCAGACTGCTAGAACCTTCTTTTGGCCCTCGTATCGTCGGCAATTGTTTTTTTAATATTAGCAGTACTAAATAGCCATTGCCTACGATACGACTTTATTAACCGGTTCCTTCTAAGTCAATGAGACCCAAACACGTTTTTTTAAGATGCGGTGAAAATTAATAACTTTGGAATCTTTCACCTATATACTTCTTGGCTCTTAAACCATTTCAGGTGAGCAGTGGCATATAACTAACGGTGAAAATTAATAACTTTGGAATCTTTCACCTATATACTTCTTGGCTCTTAAACCATTTCAGGTGAGCAGTGGCATATAACTAAAGGCAAGTGCACCAAAGGAAGAGGAAATGGGTTATTAGCCTAGTATAGCGGGCTGAACGTGAACTAATATATTACCCTATTAATAGTCGACACCGATACGTGGTGGTTATAGATTTGCGGTTTCCTGCCGAGGTTTGTGTAAGTATTTTTATAGTGGGGTGGAAACGTGGTAAGATATCCAATGCGTTCGATGAACTGGCTCTAGGCTGTATTCCAAATCTGATATCTTGGTCTTTATATGCCCAACGGTAAATGTACGTGTGAAATCAGAAACGGTCTTCGGAGTGTACATATCTGGGATATTCATATAAACATGAAAACTTTATGCCAACTATGAAAAATGATATCTAGCTAGGTAAAATTCTTCTTTCGTCAAAGTTTGAAAGTAGAAATCGCAGGTTGGCGATATGGCGTTCAAAGAAGAAGTCACAGAGCGTATACCGTTTTTAAAATCACTCTATTACTTTAATTTTTGTTAAGTAGCATTTCTGATGCAAAATAACATTTATTATTATTCTTATTTCCAAAAGTTTTCCATCATAACGTAATTTTCAAACCTTGTTCAAAACTTTATCTTTCGCTTTGAGTTCCTCAAACATTTCAGCGTATAAAAATACCAAAGCTCGCGGAGAAAAATCGAATGGAACATGTGAAAAATAACCATTGCGAGATTTATAGCCAAACCATCCCTTCATGGAAACTGCTGGGTATCAATCTGAGTGTCAATTTACCGGAACGAACTAATGAAAATCCCTCCGGTTTACAACTCTGTATGACGACGTCTTAAGCTTTTTTGGACGTATTTTTTTACTTCTTTAGTAGGTTTCAGTGAATTTGAGCAAAGAATTAATCAATAATGTTTCATTTATCATTGTTATAAAAGTAAGAAAAGCCTTCGTTGAAGATCTCTTTAGCCATATTATGTATGAAAACAACACAACCAAAACAAATAGACACAAATTTCAACGAATCTAAGAATAGATAAAAAGTATAACCCTTGTTAAATCTACATTATGATCAGCTTAAACTGCTAAATATAAGTATCCCGTAATAAACACCATACCCCGTCTTCAGGTGCCCTTCAAGTTGCTGAATCCACACAGAAGGCAAAATCAATAAATCGAGGTCAAAATCATAGCAGGAATCTCCCGTTTCTCTAAGACAGTCAGAGTTGTATTGCCAGGGAATCTATATTATAGTCTTCATCTTTATACCTACTATATACCCTGGATTCTAGATCCGAATAAGGATACCTATTAACTATATCAATATCAGTCTACAACCAGTATCTACTATGCCCATTCAACTTACTTATAGTGCCTACCACGCAACGTTCAAATACTATTTCAATCTAATATAAGAGTAATGTGATATTTTGGTGCATGCGGTTCGGCGTGGCGTGATGTATAACATTAGGCTACGCTTCCTGGTTTGTCGGGTATTGTGATAAATATATCGTAAGTGCTTATTGCATCATCTTAGACTATCAGAAGTGGGATTAAAGCCGACCACATAATATCTGCGAGTTGAAGAAATTAAAGAGAAAGATTTATTGGAATAAAGTAGACGCTGTTATCTGGCGAGATACAGCTCAGGATGCTGAAGTCTTATTTCGGAGACCAAGAGGTTTAGGTCGCTAAAAACCTAGTCCTACCTGGACAATACATACTGCATTATCTAGCCCTAAACTAAGGAGTGCTTGTGTTATAGGTCACTGATATAACTACTTAATACAGTTACAAAGATATATTTTTGTAATAATACATAGAAAACACCCGGAGCAAATAATATCTGCAGATCGTATAAACATTTATCCCGAACGGGAATAGAACCCGCATCCTTTTCCCACCAAGTCGCAGAGGTCATGAATAGTGTCGTCAGTAAGGTGTTTCGTTAATTTACAAATAATAAGAAACCTAAATACTTTAGCTTTCTTCGCAACTTTAGCCCGGAAAATTGTACGTGACGTATAAGTAATTTTTTAGTCTCTTTGAGCAATTTTTACAACACAGTCTCTCTGATCCTCTGCTTGCCACTCAATCAAGCTCTGCTTACTTTGGAGCTGCGATACTATGTGAAAATGCCTGGCAATAAATATCATCTAGAAACCCTGGGGATCATAAAATAAGCAGTTGCAACAGCTCTACAAAAAATATTTAATACAGAACTGTAAATAGTCACTGTGAAATGTTTTTTGTAGAGTTAAGAAGATATAGCTTTAAGTTAGAAATGATATGGCATAGACTTTATAGCCTGATATGCCATATAATTTCAATGTATTATTATGAAGCTTGTATTAAGTAATTAAATTAACTTTGAATAATTAAACAAGAACGTATCAATTTGACTTGACATTGTTATTTAGTGTAACGCTATTGTAAATAAATGAAACATTGAAATACTAAGGCCTTGCTCAGGTTGTCAAACTACCACAATATTTTATCTTTAAAGGGTTTTTTCTTTTTTGGGAATCATTTCATCACAAGAAACACCCAGAACATAATCAATTATGATTACTAAGTTTGAACTTTCGCAGATTTCAAGATCATGGTGCTTGTAACATGTAACTAACGTAACGAAATATTTTGATTCATAATTAAATTTTATTCCATGATTCACATAATCGAAATATTTTTAAGGTACATTTAGAAAGCGTAAAACAAATCCCAATTGTGCTTGAAAATGTATAATAAAACAGACAACATAACTATGGAATATAACATGACTTGGATTATCTATTTCCAAGTTCTGTTAGATGAAGTGCTTTAAGATGTCCTACTATCTGAGGTTAAAGCTTCTGAAACTAGTCCCATAGTCCCCTAGGGTCCTTGGCAGTGTTGCAAGCTCTACACATGTTTAAACTTGCTAATTCTAAAAGCTATGTTAATACACTACTCACGTGTGAATCGTTCGCTCGTATTTAGAGCGATTAAGTTAATATTGCTCGTATTACCTGCAACAGAAAAAAAACATTTATAAGTTTACGTTTTTATATACAGTACAGTAGGTACATTAATGTAGGAAATAATGCCATAGAAAACGCATGTCATGTACTTAATACACTCGTTAAGCATTCGTAAAATCTATATAATAAATTAGGTTCAAATATATAGGCATTGTGAACCAAAAAGCTAGATGCTAGGGCTAGGTGGGTCCAGTTTGAATGCAAATAGAAATGTCTTTCAGACGAGTATGTTCCCATAGAAACGTACATTGCTGTTTTTTTTTTAGTTTAGTTTTAGTTAGTTTAGTAAGTTTACCTAAAGTAAAGGACTGCAAAGCTCAAAATTGATGTTTTCGCTTCACGTCCGAAACCTGTTTCCCGAAAAAATTTAAAAGCTAAGTAAATAAACAGGAAGAAGAGAATTAATGACAAAGCTATTGTTCCTATCTTCTAAATATTCAAAGCTGTTTTGAAATAACCAGAAAAGGGGAAAATTTTATAAAAGATTTCTCGGTACATTTCAAATGTTAATTAGTTATACTGGGCAATATTTTACTGTATTTTATTCAAAATGATGAAAGTTAAAATATGCGTACCTCAAAAGGTCCTTAAGTCCGAAGATAAACTCAATATTTCCCAAAAGTTCAAGAGTTCAGATAAAATATAACTTTAATTTTATTCCGGTCAGGTGTATGGAAATCAAATTGTTATCAAAAGGCAACCAACAAGTTATAGAGGACTTCAAAGTTTTGAGTTGGCAATTTCTTGAAGGGCCTTACAGGGGATTGGTTTGAAACGATTTAAGGCGATTAAACACAGGTACTCTGCTTAACCTTGAAGATAGGACAACCTTGGAAATGTTTAAAAACTTTTCCAAGGTTTTTGTTCCAATTTTAAACCCTATGATACCCGATTGAGTGTAGAAGTGTAACAGAAAAAAGATAAAGATTGATTTTGTTGTCTGACTCCAAAAGCGGTGAGAAGTGTGAAAAACTATAAGCCATGAAACCATTTTTAAATAACAAATCATTTTTACACGTTGTGCGTGTCACTATTTTTAAATATACTATTTCTTTTCGAAAGTTGAGCTACCATTACCATACTTAGCAATATTTCGTATCAAAGTGAGCAAGACTGCTCAAAAACCGAGATTAATGAATTGTTTGTTTATGTATTTTATCTAAGTTTCTTTGTTCCATTTTAACTTTGAAATATTTGAACAGATTAGTACGTATCAGGGAGATCTTACCTGTAGATACATACATAATAGCTATAGATATCTGTAGATGTGAAAAATTGCACACATTTTTAGATCGAAAGAAAATACGAATTTTCTACTAGCTAAATAAATTCGACGAGGGTCAACAAGAGGTGTATAATTCAGTGCAGACAAATATCTCCAATCCTCCATTTACACTTCCGTATCGTCACAGCAACCAATCGAGGAACCTAGTAGTTTACAATCGATCCCATTGCATACCGATTGCTCGATTGAATATATTCGATAGCGATTGAGTCTATTGAGTCTATTCGATATCATTGTTGGCCAGAGCTTTGACTAGGCGATGATAGAGATCGGAATTTGTGAGTATCCTCGAGTAAAAACATTTTATTTCGACGTTTCGATGTGAATTCCCTTTTTGAATCAAATTCATAAGCGAGCAACTTAGGTACCTCTAGTTTTGAAAGGAGGCTCAGTAGTTACCAAGGAGTACCATGCCTCTTTCAAAAATGGAACGTTCACTCGACTTCATATAAAAATAAGTGAGACAGTCGTCTTTAAAACCAGTTCATTTTTCTCAGATTAACACGATTTCTATTTCATTTGAACGGAGTCCAGCTGTCAGGAGTCATTTTATAGCCCGCAGCGCACTGTCAGGGTCGGTTTCCTACTCCGGTTCTTTAACTTATGAGATTTTTATTTTCAAAAACTATTATTTTGTCCGATTGAGGGAAGTTTTATTTCTCATAAAAACTATAAAAAGGCAAGCTACCGCCAAGCTCTTTGTCTGCAATTTTATGCTGACACTAAAAACGATTTATAAATTACGGAACCCAAACAATGTTAAATTTTTGCGATAGCTTTGTCCGTATTGAGTTTGAAAATATTTAATAACTAGAAAACAAAGAAACTAATAATGGTAAACTTTGGTCGGTCTGTAATACCTACTGGATTATTGGATTGTGCTATTTGGTATTCTACTATTCCATACACTATCACTTTGATCCTCGTATTTTGAAATTCATTTTGAATTCAAAACAGGAAATTCAAAATTCAGGAGTTTTACTCGAAATTTCAGAATTTACCTATTTGCAGAAAAGCATGAAATGCGCATAGCATTGATTGAAATTCAAGTCATGCGACATCTGCTAACCAAAGAATATACGAAATAACTTATTACGTTGCTTATTAAGAACATGTCTTCCTTTCCGTCTACTGTCTTTTGAGACAACGGCCTTGGATTATCGTGTGTTTGCACATCTGTCACAAAACTATATTTGAATAATATTTCAATACCTACTCCTAAGCACGAGAACACGAAAACATCGAGTTCTGAAGTTACGCTTACAAGTTACATAACACATAACTACTGTTGACAAAGTGTTTACAATTTGGCAGAAACTTAGGACAGTAATTTAAAACAATAAAAAAAAACATAGCAATATCTTTCTGTTTCAGGGTTTTCGATCCCATGGTAACTGATTTACGAGATGAAAAGTCTAGCCTATTTTTAATTCCGGGGTTAAAACTAAATCTGTTCAAAATTTCAACCCGATCCGTTCAGTAGTTTTCACGTGAAAGAGTCACAAACATCCTTTCGCGTTTATTATATTGTGCCGGCCTAATAGAATAGTAAGGAAATGATATTTTACCCCTGATATCTATACGATACTAAACCGGTAATAAGTCCTATAAATTATAAGTACGTATATTGAAACGAAATCTCTGAATAATAACTTTGCCAAGTTGTGAGCGCGCCCTTATCGCTTCCGAAATCATCCGAGCGTTCCCGAAGTGACTCGAATACGAAATTATTGTTTTCCGTAAGTAAATCTTTTTGGATTAGATAAAACGTAACGAATATGCTCAATAAATAGACGTAGACCTACATTTGTATAGAAGTGCTTTTACTGAAATAAACATTCTTTCCCATGGGCTTCAAATATATGTGGTAAGTAAGTTATCTTGAAGAGAAATCAGGCCGGGAGTTATTGGCTCTATTGAACTCAATAACGTTGGTGAAAATCCATCAGAAGCTCCCAAAATAAGGCAGATTCCCATTATTTGATAGACCTATATAGACCGAGATGCAACGTTAATATCAACACCTCTATTATGTTTCCATAAATATTTCAGTTATTTGAACGTTTATCATAAAAGAGAAGCATATTGTAAAACTGTTTATTATGAATTTATAACTTTAGCATCTTTATGAACAATGAAAATAAGGTTTGTTCTGAAAGTACATATTCTTAAAAACTGAGGTAAAAGTGCACACATTATAATCAAAGAATATTAAAAAATTAGAACTAAAATTACAAAGCTCTGCTTAGCTTGGGTCTAGATAAAGCTGTGTGGATTGTCGAGCATTTACAAGCTGTAACTAGATCATGTAACTTTCTTCCCACCTCTCCTACACTACAAACATCTAAATCAATAAATGTAACGAAATTCAGAGTAGATTTAGAGGGCTTTCCTATTTTCCCGGTTGAAATATCATCGGGTTGAGATAGGACAGACCTCTGACCGTCGTTTTATCAGCTTGGGCCTGGTAGAAGAAATACTACTGGCATACGGTTGCCTCGCGCAGCTTTTTACAGACATTTATTTAGTGTCAATTGTGTAAGTTCGGCTTTTGGTGTTTTTAGTCAAGCTCTTTCCAAGATTTTGCTATATGATTAGAAATAAGAAATAGATAACTTTATAATTTGCGAATAAGAAAATTACAATCATGGAAAAACTAATTTACGACTAGTATATAAAATTGAAACAGTTGAGCTAACTGCAGAGGGTTACAAACAGCGGCGTTTAGAATCTCATTCAAAATAAGAACAAGCACTCAAATTACTGATTCATCTATTGTGTTCACAGAAATTTGAAAGTAGAATGCGGTTCAGATCTACAAGACGCAGAACGCAGAAGACCAAGGAGGTATAACTGCATGAAGACTCACGATCAAGCAATAAGGTTCTTAACCTAAAAGTGGCTGGTATTTATCACTTGGTGCCGATACCAACCAAATAACAAATAAATTTTTTATGCCTCTACCACATGTTATAAAATTAACTAACTTTTTTTGACTTTTCAACTGTTAATAACACAGTGCTTGAATAAGTAATGTCCTCAAGATTTTGCTTATTTAAACTAGGTATTTTTCTGTTATACGACCTACGCTACCCGTCAAAACGTGTAATTTCGATGGCAATATACGCAATTTGAATATTTGATAGCTACGTACTAATTATGTAAATGACAGAAACAGAGTCAATAATTACGCACTTCCACACCATTTCCTACAAATGTACTGATTAATTTTAATGGCCTACGTGTATTTTTGTATTTCTATTGAGGTTGTAAAAACCTCTAATAGAAAATATGAAGCTCTATTATGAATTTTGTATTTATAGGCGGATCTCTTCGAAGTAAACTCCAAATTCATAAAGATCTCCAAACAACATTTTGACATTAAAAAAACGGCATCGTCATGTGAATTCTAAAAATTTCGGAGCAAGCTTAACTGGACCACGACATCACCGTAATGAAATTTTCCTTGCTCTATATTACTTTATACAGATAATATGGTGAGCATTCGAAATGACCGTCATAAAGTCGCGAAAACACCTCCAAAAACTACTGCACACTCATAACAAGAGATAAACTGGCCAGTTCCTCCCCATAAAAGAGCTCTCTCTAAAATTAGGAACCTCTAAGAAGCGCGTTTACGACTGTTGTACTTAAAAATCGTTTGTTCGGGGTCTCATTAGAATTGCTAATAATAAGGGTCTGTAATCCATTGGGCATGGCCACTTCCTCCCTGGGGACTCTATGGCCAACTGAATCAATAATGATCGGGACAAAAACAAAGGACGATAATCTGGATGGGACTGCGGTAATGAAGTGGGTATGGCTTAAAATAATTGAGAGTAATTGGCAGCTTTTAAGCTCTGTACCTGTATGCCCACTGGCTAGTATTGTTAGCGTGGGGATTTGAGGAAGCATGAGACTCCTTACTGCTACAAATGTTTTTTTTTTTAAATTATTTGAATATATTTTTTTGTTAAATTTACAATATCACTCCGATACGGAAAAAAAATTTATTTAAAGATTGAAAAAATGTTTACAAAAAAACAATAATCATTAACATCGAATAATCATTAACTTCAAAAGTTCTGAGGTAACACATAAAAATACAATCGAATTGAGAAAATACTTCTTTACATAAGTTTAAAAAATATAATCTTAAGCATTTACATATGTTTTTAAGGTGAAATGTGTGGTTAAAACGGAATTTTTTTTTGTGCTTTTGCATTCCTCAAGTGAGACATAGCCATGGGCATAGAAAACAACAAATAATGTGACCTGTTTCACTATAGCTCTCTTTACCTGCATTATTCGCTAATGGTATGACCGAGATATAAAAGCTAATATGATGACAGTGACATTCGCCGGGAGAATATATAGCTATTTTACGACTACAAGCTGTGTGGTCGCATACTGTACTTAGCGTGTACGCGTGCAATACCTTTAAACTAAATTTTGGTTACATAGCAAACTACGCAATGGATTTTGATGCGGTTTTATTTTTATTAGATAAAGTGATTCATATAAAACGAATGTTTTTTTATATGTATTATATGCACCAGTGCGTAAAATTTAAGGTCGTTATTAGTTTGGGAAAAAAAAATTAGTATGATATTAATTACTATTACTATTTGATAAGACTTTTACGCTATCGCAGGTATGCCTGCAGCTTTAAAATTTTTGCAATAAAAAATTACTGTTTTTATTTCACAATAATATATTAAAAGTAAAATAACATCTAAGAAAATATATAAAATTTTCTTGGCTTTCTGTCTCTTCGTTTTTTAACTAAATTAGTAGATACAAGGTTTGCTGTAAGAAAACTCTGTTAGGGTTAAGCTCGCCTTTGTACATGTCCTCTTTTGTTATGTTTTATGTATAATTTTATTGGTGTACAATAAAGATTTTATGATTATGATTTTTAAATCATTGTAGGTACAGTACCAATATATGTAGAAGCAATAGACTTTACCAATAGAAATAATCAAAAAGAAACTGACATTGAGTTCCAAAAATAACCTTATTATGTTCTTTGTGAGTACATAAGCCGTCTTTTCAGTAACTTGCAAAAAAAACTGATGTATTTTTTTCCAATACCAACCCTCAAACAGTTAAGTGGGTAGACATACTCATAAATACAAGAAATTTATTGCTGTGTCGAATGACAAAGACGTGTAAAAACTAAACCACAGACGCAGCGGTAAAATACCATAAATAATAGAAATGGCAGTCGATAAGCGTCACATAGTCCTTGGAATTGGAAAATAAAAAACGGCTAAGTTCGAGACGCGAATTTATACTTTAAAACCGCCGATTCATACTTAAAATCGACAAAAATGTCTTTTCTTGTATAAAATAAACGGCTACATTGATGCCTTTCATTTTATCCATTCAAAGGCCTTAATTCCAGTTCGCACCCTTTGTGTACGGAACCCTAAAAATAGAAGAGAGTTGAGATCGCTGAGTTTCCTTACCGATAAAAAGTTTAAGGTATTATCTCCAGCTTATCTTGAAAAGTGATTTGATTGGCCGCCTTTGTTTGAAAGTAATTAAGATAATCTTAAGGAATTATTTGATTATCGACTTCTAAGATAAGCTAAAGAGATCGCCGCGGCTTAGATTCAGCTAAAGGCAAAACCAATATTAGTACCTCTAGTTTGTTTGCAATAGTCTGCAAGTAGGTCAATTGTTACAATTGTAGATAGATAGATAACTTCTTCATTGCACCATCAAAATTTGTAGAAACAGATAAGCTTAATACTATTATTAGAACTAAAGTGCCATAATCGGCGGCCTTATCGCTAAAAGCGAACTCTTACAGGCAACCTTTGGATGGACAGGATCGGTTAATTTACATATGTATATTAGTTTTACTAACGAGGGAAACGGTCCATCTAACCAAGGTGTTGATTACATTTATAGATAATCTTATCTTATCTTCTTAAAAATCTTATTTATCTTATCTTCTCAACAATAAGCTAGTTTTTTATTTTCTTTTATCTGTGCAAGGTGGCACTGCGGCCATGATATATATCCTATTGTGATCGCCACTTTATGGGTTCACCCTTGTAGACAGGGCGTTCAAAATACAAAATGTGTCAAAGTAAACTTTGACACTCATGTTCCTACGCATTTCATCATGAGTTAGCCCTAAGACCCTTCATTCATTTCTTTCATCTGTTCGATTCCTCGATAAGACGCCCTTCAAAGTTGACGCCATTGAGGTTTCGATCGTCAAAGTTATCTGATATCGTCAGATTTGATCTAGGTCAGTGGTAGATAAGTTTGAGGTCAAAATCACTCGCACATTCAAAGTTAAGCTTTTAGTTTTGATAAGGGAAAATCTTGGAGAACTTTGGGAAAGGCTTTCGGTTTCGACACAAGGTCGTCAGTGATCTAAATATAATTTTCACTGAAAGATACAACACCGAACTGTGATCCCTAAGCTGCAATGTCTAACGTAAGGATTTTAGCATTATCCCCAAATGATATGGAGAGGTAAGTCCTATGACCAGCTGTGGACTGTTAAAAGTTGTTATAGTGTGTGTGATGTGAGCATGTATTATCGGGAGAATGTATAGCAGTAAAAATGACATGATTGTTTTTATAAATTAATAAAAATAAAGGATCAAATTGGCTTCATCTGAAGCTAACTTCAAACTATTATTAGTTCTAAAACTCATAACTGGAGGCTTGACTTAAATTAGATATAAGTGCAATTGACTCGAACTTGACTCGGAAAGTTTTGAGGAGGCAATACGAGCCAAATTGAATCGAATCCTTCGTTCTTTTATGTTTTCAATCAGAATATATTACTTAAGGTTGGGTTTCACTGATAATAAGGTACCTACTCCAATCCAGTAGGTAGAGGGAATTTTAAATTTCAGTAACCTACCGCTTTTCGTTTTTTTGTTGAAGGAAAATAAAAATTACTTTTACTAAAAATAATGAGTATTTTTACAGATCATGATTTAATTTAAATGGTACACGAGAAATACGAGCTTCTAATAAAAAAAGATCATCAAAATCAGTCCACCTAGAAAAAGTTATCTATTATCAGAAAAAAAACAGTCCAATTGAGAAGTAGTTGTTGACTACCATGATACCTAAGATCACATCTATGGTTGTTGACCAAATTCTTAGAAACTCTACGACCTGATGGGTTTCTGATATTCGACCTCTTTTATAAATTAGAAGTCAGACGAGGTTTCGGAGTTAACGAAAATATCATCGATGTAGGTAAACAATATTTAGATTATTGTTTATTTTAAAAAACCGCTAGACCGATTTCGATAAGCTTAAAGGAACCCTTTGAAACAAGAAAAGAATTTAACACATATTCGGACTAATTGAAATCCGGTCCTCCTTTTTAAGAATTGGTTAATGAGTATGCATCGCCACATCATCTGATTCTTGTTGAGTATCGATGAATGATGAAGACATTCGAAAAAAGCCGTTGCAATTTAAAAACTTATACCTAACTCTAAATAAAATAACAAAAAAACTAAACAAATCTGTGGCCGTATGGCACATAACGGGTTTTCTGCTCGCCCATAAAATTAAATCAAGTAGCAAAAACTATCAGTTCCCACGTTTTAAACATATTTTGAAGGTAATCTTTAATTATGGAATATCATTAAGATGCGTGAGAATGAGAACCATGGTGAATCATCCAGAAAAAGTAGTAAAATGATTTTTCTTTCTTTCTTATATCAATTCACATAACAACATAATAATTTTTGGTCTGGGATAAATTGACGTAAAGCCAAGCTCAAAGTCCTTTATTTCCTTTAGTCCTTACAGGACTTTTAGTCACGTTTTATGTGGACAGAAAATTCATTAAAAATAATTTAAAACTAGGAAATAAGGTGCTCAAGTGTGGATCATGGAGACAAACATAAGTGCTGGTGAGAAAATGCGTGATAAAGATAACAAAATGAGGCAAACGACCTTATAAAACCTTTAAAATTTGATTAAGCTTTTGTTAAATTCGCATCACGTTCACGTCACGGTTACGGCGAGTGTTCACAGTCCTCAGAAAACCTACCAACGTCCTTCTTTATGGTGGATCGCGACTCATACAAACAGTTACTGGAAATTATTATCATCTAGTATCCATAACACAAGCTCTGCTTAGATTGGGGCTAGATGGTGCTGTGTGGTTTGAACAGCATTATTTATTAATATTGATAAATTATGTAAAATAAAATAACTAGTTAAATAATAAGTGAAGCAAATAGAAGAGAAAAGCTTAAATAATACAACTTTTTAGGCAGGTATTCATAGTCCAAATTTTTTTAATAGTAAAATTAACTTTTTATTTGGATGTTTTTAAATTAAAGTGTCACTTTATGCTTTTTCCCGAAAGCTACTCCAGAAACGCCTCACGATATTCTTTCTATATTCATTCTGATTATTTTTCTTCGGAATGCCCAAGTTTGTATAGTCTACGTCCCCCCTCCAAAGGAAACAGCCTTGGGATCGTAAAATAAACCCGTGAATACAAAGGAGTACCCTCGAATTTAAATGAAATAAAAAATCTCAGTAAAACAACAAAAGAATTTCTCGCACTCAAACATAAAGGCGTAATGAAATTTATCCCCAAGTGTGTTGTGGGCTATTATTCAGCCGCATACAATATGTAGTGTGGTAACACTGGCTACAAATGCTACTGGTGCGGAATTACCCCTTGGTTAGCTGGATATGGCAACACAGCTTAGCTTTTTACGGAAAGCTCTGGTATTTTATGCTGTTGTCATTGTTTTGAACATAATAGTTTTATATTAAACTGGGAACAAAGAAATGTATATTGTTTTAATTTGGGATTGAAATAAGTTAAACCATAATTTGGAATGTAAATAGACTAGTCAGCTTTTGTGGAAGTGGCGACCACTCGCTGTTATGAGCCGCACACTAGCCACTTACCTATCAAAGCTACTTTACATTAATTAAATTTCAATACGACCACTTTCAAAGAAGATAGGGACATAACATTATGTATGACTCACATGCCGTGATTTCCTACTTTATTTAGCGTACAATTCACGGCTAAGCAGTAGGTTTTTAGTTGGAATAAAAAAAATGATGTCGAGAACCTTATGACATCTGTTTCAACAGTTACCATTTTTTGGGCTATTGATCCTAAGTTTGGTTAAGTGAGTGGTACTTAAACGTTCCAAATGAACGATCACCACAAAACCGTTCGGACTTTTTCAGCTCATGTTGGTAAAACTTCAGATTTAGCGGTAAATCCTAATATATACCCTAGTTCGTGTTTTAACAGTAACAAATAGATGAGAGTATTACGGAATCCTAACCTAAAAATCTGCAACATTGTGGTTTATCGTCGCATGTAACATAGATTTACGACTGGCTCTCCAGTTTGCCTTTGCAACCTTTATTATCAGTCGAGGGCACAAAAATAACTCTTCAAAAACATTGTCTTGCCGTTGGTTATTTTCACAGCATTGTTATCTTACGTCTTTTCCAGGGTAGAAGGATCTACGGCCACGATTTGTATAGTAATTCCGACGTTATGACTGCCATACTTCTTGCCAGGTATAATTTGCCAGCCGCTTTGCGAACAATTACGGCCTCGTCTCCATAAACGTGGCACGATAACCCGCGATCCTCGAATGTTAGTGTTTGCAACTGTACATGGGTAAGTATTTGTTTGTAGGAAGAACGTAGTTAAAATTCCGCCTGTGAGTCTCTGAGAATGAAAGAACAATGTGGCGCGAGACCAAAGAAGAGTTGGTATCATTTTGGCAAGTCTAAGTATTGTATTAAATATATCAGTTATTTAGTACCCATAACACAAGCTCTTCTTAGGTTGGGGTTAGATGATGCTGTGTGGATTGTTCATAATTATTAATTTCCTTATTTATTTCTGTGACGATACTATTGTCATAGTAAAACGATTAGTTCAGCAGAATGTGGCCCCAGAAATCGCCCATTAGCAGTATATATCGTAATCCTTGCGTGGACGTTTGCTTCTACCAACAGATTTCTATCATTCTAACTCAAGGTAATAAATCAACAGTCCTGTTTCGATTGAACCCAAGAGCTCACCTATAGACTGTTTGTCCGTGTCAGTCAAAACGTTCCTATCCATACAGGAACATGACAAAGCTGTGAGTAATGTAGCAAGCGATGACTTGCTGTGTTTTATGCTGTTTCATTTGCTACAAGAAACTGTTTAACGTCAAATCTGACGTTATTTGACAGGTATCTAAGTAATACTTGTTTGTTATTAAAGCAATGTGTCTTTTTTTCAGTTATTACTTAAGCCTCACGATTATCATCTGAATTATTAAGCCTTACGATTACTGAATTATTCAGTTGATGTTCATGACAGCTCAAAAACCATGAGTCAGCAAAAGCAAATAAACACGGCCTGAGGATGTTTGAGGTAATTTATGATGTAATGTAACTATTGTTTGATAGTTTCACATGTGTTGTGTAGTTTTGGTGTGTCATGTTCACAAGTTCACATTAGTGACGGGGTGCGCGCTTGCTCAAAGTTGTCTTTCGAGTTCAGTATGCTGAGTGTGAAACATTGCAAAAATTTCGTTAACTCGACGATCGAGTTCATCGAGAATACGCCAAACGCGAAGTCAACGTAAAATGTGAGATTGTAAACGCCATCATACTTTACTAAAAAAAGTAACGATTACTCGACACGTTTTCAAGTTATGGTTTGTATTAGAGATGGGCCGAACATGGGTTTCACCGAATACGAACATTCGGCCGAATATTCGGTAAAACTTTTACCGTACCGAATATGCGGCCTAATATTTGGTCCATTGATTCCGTTCCGTCGCACAAATGCAAGTCATAATCAACTAAGTTCATAATCTACAAAGGTGTTGTGATATGATTCAACTATTCTCTGACACAATAAAGACTGACCGAAATAAATATCTTCTTTATTTTCTTTCTGGCCTGTATAATAGTATATTATTATAAAGAGAACTAACACAGAAGCCTAATCCCAAAACAGCTAGATACCTATATTTTGCATTAAGTTATTATGGATTCCTTGCGTACCCTGCATCCGGCGTGAAGATATTGATTGAAGTTATTATCTATTTACCAACCTACTTTAATTGAAAATGAAGCTTCAGTGACGACAATATCAGAAAGCTAAACTCTAAAACACTTATTTCATTACACTGTACACTCAAATCATGATAATACACGGGTCTTAACAGTAAAAACTTTGAGTATCACTTTGCCGAACACTAGGTGATTCCGCCGAATATTCGGCCGAATATGAATATTCGGTAAAGCTGCCGAATATGCCGAATAACGATTATAAAGCGAATATTCGGCCCATCTCTAGTTTGTATTGTCTATTACATTTGTTTTTTTCTCTTTCTAATGCTTACGCAAATAAGAGAAGAAAGACACCGTTTGTTTTGCAAAAAGTAAACAAACAAAATGGCGTCCATTCGCGTATTTGCCAAAAATAATTTTGAAGAAAGGAGAACTTCAAGCAATCATAAACTAAGTGCAACCAACATACACAATAATAAGCTGAAACCCATCGGAGAGAAAGATTGCGGTTCGCAGAAGAATATTAAAACTTTGACTGGCAGAACAATATTGTGATTTTCACTGATGAAAAAACATTTAGGTCTGACACGGATCGGTCGGAAAATACTTTGGAGGAAACCAAACGAACGACTCCTTCCACAAAATATACTAACTGTTCGACCAAGTGGCAGAATTACCCTAGGTATGATGTGATAAGTAGTTGCATATTCTGTTGCAAAATCTGTTTCTTATACCTACTTGAGACTAAATGACCTACCTAGTAAATATCCAACAGCTTTCTTTTACTACAAACTAAATTGCCTGTCCAGTCAATTATTAATTTAATAACTGTGCACCCCTACCTACAAGTCTTGAAAAGTCAGTGTTATTTTCAGGTTATTGGGGCTGAATGTCATCCATGGGCCCAGGAGAACTCATAGAAATTGACAGCCGCATGAATGGGAACAATACTTACAAGTATTGAAAGAAGTTATCATAAACCAACAGCGCGCGTTGCTTGTCCAGTAGGGCACGTATATTTTGTGCAAGATGCAGTTCATCGCTCGAAAATTGTAACAGAATAGCTGCTATCTACTCAGAATGATATGACTGCAATTCCTTGGCCATCTTAAAAGTCTGAATTTAAATTCAATTGGGAATATGTGGGGTTTAATAGTTTTGAATTGAAATTCAGAAGAATTCAATCAAAATGCAATTTACGCAGAGAAGTTTTAAGATCATGGGACAAAAGGCGTGGAAGTGATGCAGGCTGGAATACGGTTTCTCAAATGAAAAGCAGGCTAGAACAAATTTTACTAATCGAAAGTTATCGAATTCAATAATTATTGTTGTCAATAAATTAAATTTACTAGTTCTAGCATGCTTATCATTTAGCGTATTGAGTCTGTTACACACGAGGGATCTCAATTGTTAATATTTATTAGACGCTGCATGAAATAAAGTAGACCTTACAGTAGATAGACTGTGGTATAGGTATTCTAATAATAACAAAACGTGTTTCTTCTACTTGTGTGTTGACTTTTATTTACTTGGATTTCAAAACAACATAGCTGTATGAAAAGGAACCGAAAATGTAATACGTTTTAATTATTAAGTATCAGTTAATATTAGTTATATCATTGTAATGTTGTTTATTTTAGTCTTTCTTTGTAGTCTCTAAATAAAATAAGATGACATATAATCTAAGATGTGTTTATAATATTCCAATCCTATTTCTAATAAAAAAAAACAGATTATAGACAATTATTATGCTAAAAGGTCAGGATAAAGCAAAAATAACATTTATATAAAGATTCGAACATCCAACCCTAGATCGCAAGCCTACCCCTTAAACCATTCATCTAGGACGAGATTACTGTTTTTGTCGAAATTAAGATCCACAAAGGAAGTTTTTATTTCAGCCAGCTCAAGAGTTTTAATGGAGAACACAAAAGGATCAAAATATTACTATCAAATGTAGCTAAAATCGGAGAGTACTATATCATGTCCTTTACATTAATTTTTATTTCACTTCAATACATGCAGTATTTCCGAAGTGACGTTTTCGTCTCACTCGAGGTCAAAGAGAATAAGGCCCGGCACCCATTATAGGCATCGGCAATGAAAAGGATCCTTCGGCATCCTACACGCAAGCGCACACTATCGGGAACTATGCTTTGGCATGCTGCAACGTTCTTATGGATGACGAGGCGTCCTTAAGCATGCCGCACCGTCCTGCTGTGCGATTACGCTAAAACCGCCCATCCAAATTGATATTCTTGCGCCATTTCAATGGCCATTGCGCGCGTCCTTTCCATACAATTTCAAATTACGAAGGCCGTTAAGAGGGGTTTCTTATGTCAGTTTTGAAAAAAAAGTGACATACGAAACAAAACTGACATATGAAATCCCTTTTATTGGCTTTCGTAATTTGAAATAGTAAGGAAAGGACGCGCGCGATGGCCATTGAAATGGCTCAAGAATATCAATTTGGATGGGCGGTTTTAGCGTAATAGAACAGCTGTAGCTTGCCGATGCGTCTCAATATCAATGTGAGTCAAATGATTCAAATGGCGGATGCCTCCTCTCGCCCTGCAGGGCAAGCTATCCCCCCGAGTGTTGCCTCGGCGCCGGCGGCGTACCGAAGGATGCCGAAGCATCCCGAAGCATTCTCAAGGCTGCCAATACAGCAGCCTCAAGCATACCGAAGCGGTATTTTTTGTTATTACGACCATATACACGGCAATTTCTACTTTATTGCCATTATGTTAATGTATATTGCTATTTGCCACCTAAAATCCTCAGTCGTGCCGATGCCGATAATGGGCGCCGAGCCTAATACAATAGTTACTATGGTCTCACTGAAGAATTATCAAGTGAAATACTTTACTTTTAAAGTTTACTTATTATAGTAGCTATCTGTCAAAAATTGACGTAATTTGCCGTTCACACTCGCATATCTGTCAAAAAATTGAGTAAACTATCAAATTCACGTTTTAAGAAACTATAAAAGTAATGGTTATCGATTCAAACTTGCAAAAAAGTTTTGTAAACTTCCCGCTAGGGGCGCTGTTCAGATTTCCATACAAAAAAAAGTTACGCAAACTTTGTAGTAAACAGTAAAACCGTTCACACTCAGCACACAGTTCAATGTTTGTTTCTTCCCTCAGGTATTTTGTCCACAAAATAGTGACAATTCTATTAAATCTATTATACTTATATTATATTCTCATTTTTTACCTGAACCTTTAATATTCCAATATTATAAAGTAATACACACAATAACTAGCCAACTTTTCAATAATTTATTTTCCTAAATATGTATAAACAAAGCCTTTTAATTCAACTGTATATTTAAGATAAAAATGCTTTGCATTTTCCGACGACCCCTGCACATTACATTCGACGCCATTCGAGGTAAAACCTAACAAGCTTAGATAAAAGGAAACGAACTGTGTCCTTGTCGGGTTTGGACTACAAGAGTATTTCCCGTACTGAATTGGACTACAAGAGTATTTCCCGTAATGCTAGCCCGTTCCTTTGTGCCCCAGTTTGCGTTATATACATATGTTCATTCATACACACCTAACCTATTATCCACGGAGTGTACCTCAAAGGGGAATCCGATCTTCCATTTCCATTAGGTATGTATCTAGTATCTCCCTATCTAGCTAGGCTAGCCTGAAATTGACAAGTACGCAGATATTGCATAATATAGTAATTTAAGGTAAAATATGCAACGAGGTTATTAGTTATTAAATGTAATATCAGAGGGGGAATTCGTTGACGAATTATGTTTCAAATTATGTTTGCCTCAAAAAATGTGCGTAGGTATTGCTAATTGACTCCTTAAGCATGAATGTTTGCCAATTCTTTTAAAAAACATCATGGGCACTAAAGAAATTTAAACTAAATAAAATCAACTTTAGTGTTCTCCAATTCATTCACAAATTATCAAAATTGATGTGTAACAGAGCTAGGATATGTTCTGAATTGAACAAACCCCACAGATTTCCTAGCTCTGTTTTCATTCAAACTCTCATAAATTACGGTAGTACAATAAAGTCCCGTTTCTTCGCGAAGGGAGCACTTGAATAAATAAGCTTCGAGAACTGAAGTACTTCGCTACTACCCACTTCCTTATTCGTCATTCAAAAGCATTATTTTTAGCAAGCGGGTTCTTGATATTGGCTAGGTTTTACTGTAAAATGAACTTTATTAACGAGCACTCAGACTCAATACAACCCAGCATTCAGTTACAATTAATGTTGCACTCTGTGTTTATATTTTTATTCCAAAACTGTACATCGTTGATCAACTTAAATTAAGCTGTAAAGCTCTGACTTAAAATGTACTATAGCGTACGCTAAAAATCTCTTGTGCCGGCCTTGATAGAGTGAAACTACTCGCCCGTATTTTTTCTGTGCCAGAGCTCATTTTTCACATTACGCAAGCTAAACTGTAACAATGCGATTGAATCATGCCCCCAATGGAGCATTCTCGAATGCAATATTTCTCGGTTATTTGTAAGTATTGGTTCTAATTCAAACACGTTTTGTTTAACTCGATCGGCGCGTGTAAAATTGAAAACAAACATTTGTTCTGGGAAGTTCGTTTAATTCAAAATTGCGATTACGATTTTTTCATCGCGATGTTTACGCAAACTCGAAAGAAGATTTTCGCGACTGTTTTCTTACTGGATCGAAAATGCCAAGGCTTATGTTCGAATTTCCGGGACTTCGGTAATAAAATTACGAAGGGAATTAAGTTATACGTTGAGCCAAAAATTATTGTGAAACTCGATAAAATGTCCTTTATAATTGTAAATTAATTATGGTTCCAATCGTTGTGGGTTGTTGGGATGTCTACAGAATAATTGCTTGTCTTGTAGCTTTTCGTCAGAGTGGGCGACTTGTTTAGATGTCGCTCAAATTTACGTAATTAAAATACCGCAGACAGGAGAGACTAAATTCCATTTTGTCGTAGTCAACCGCTACATTCTTCTGAAAACATGGAAATAATTGGTTTAAAGGACTTTGTCCATTACAACGTACCATGCCATGACCGTGCTAGGAACGTAAGAGAGATAAAAAGATTCAATGTTCTGTTCTGACCACTATGTCAATGCGTAGCATACATAGTGGTATATGTATATTTTAGTCTATTTTAGTTTTTAGTATACTTTAGTTTTCAGTATATTTTAGTGGTATATGTATATTTTAGTCCTAGTGTTGGGAACAGAGCCTAACTTACGGTACTTACTTTCCATTGATATTTTATTCGTATAATGTATAACTTAAGACAATGTACCTCTGCACTGTTTTTTAAAATAAAGATTTATTTACTATTTATTTATTTTATAGATTTCACTAGATGGATACAGGGTGCTACGGCGCTTAGTAGGGGAGGCCTATGTCCACAGTGAAGTAATATATATAATATGAAGGTTGACGATGATAATGCGCTTGATACGTTTCTAAGACGTTCATGGTATGTAGAGTGTAGTGGGCAGACACCTTTATCGAGGTTTTTACTTAGAATCATTATTTCACGAATCTTTCTTAGTATTAAGATGATCATTTGTATTTGTTTTTTTTGACATTTAGATAAAAAATATATAATCAGAGAGAACGTCTAGTACCTAAATAATACTAACATGTCGCAACTATTTTCTCAGAGACGAGTTTCTCAATTCGACTATTTTTTTTGATAAACCGATTTCTATGATTTCACTTTGAGTTGAAAGTCTCGTGTAGTTCCATATAAATTTGATCAAGATATAATTGTTTAGTTTTTGTAAAATACATTTTGGATGTGTTTACACAAACAGAAATTTTAAATCACAAATTGAACATAACACACCTTTTTCGTTTAAAAATGTCGATTTTACCGACATCCCTTGTTTAAACAATGCAAGTAGGTACTTAAACTGGAACGAGCGGTAAGTGCCAATGGTCCAATCACAAATGGGTACAATTTAAACAGTTTTTATGCGAAACAACGGTGTAATTATATATTACTTGCACGATTTAATCAAGGCTTTTACTTAACAGTAGCTCATTTCGGTAAAATATATTAAAAGGTTCGAGTTTATTTTATTCTACTTATTTGCGTTTATCACCTTTATTTTAATGTCGAAAGATATTTCTTTTGCCTTCAATAATAATTTTCATCCTATTAAATTAGACTCCTTCTGTGGTGCAGTGGGTGAAGGTCCGCCTGCGACACAGGTTACGGGTTCGATTCTCGCCTCGTGTAAATTGTTTGTACAATCCGGAGGTTTTTTCAGGGTGGTCTGGTTGTTTTCTACGAGTATATGAATTATTTAAATTAATTTCTATGTAATTTATTAAGAAGGTATGTATATCAGTCATCTAATACCCACTGCTTAGATTGGGGCAAGATGATGTGTGAATTGTCCAGCATTATTTTATTTTTATTAAATACTAGCGACCCGCCCCGGCTTCTCACGGTTTTTAATACGTATAAACCTTCCTCTTGAATCACTCTATCTATAAAAAAACCGCATCAAAATCCGTTGCGTAGTTTTAGAGATTTAAGCATACATAGGTACATAGGGATAGAGAAAGCGACTTTGTATAAACTATGTAGTGATTGTATTAAAATCAAATAAAGTCAAAACATTCCCGGAACAGCAAGAAGGTATTATCTAACTACTCAATTCCCTAAAATGGATGTAATTAAATAATAAATAAACCAATTTCTCAAATAAACACTCAACCGTGAACTTCATCGGGATTTAAACTACTAGATTAGCCCTTTAATTAACTTTTAGGGAATTATAGTCCCTTTAGAAATTAATTTAGGCGAGACACTTATAAATGGGGGAAATTGGCGAATCTCATTGGCCCTGTAATTAAAATCTTGTTCGGGAATATGAGTACAAAGTAATTGCTTCGCGTTTCCACCTGAATGCCTATCGCGGGGGTCTATAAACGACTTTCAAATGGCTTAAATATTCAGAGACAAGTTGATATTAAATTAATTTAAAATAAATAATTGTCCTTATCGCCATGATGATATGATCAATTTTAATGCAGGGTTGGGAAATGAGGTAATCTTTACTATTATAATAAATGGGAAAGTCTGTGTGAATGTTTGTTATAAGTAATCTCCGTAAAATAGGCCATTACAATTTGGAAATTTTAACCTCTGAGGGGTTTAATAGGGTGGTAAAGTTTGTATGGAAAATAATTTTTCCTTGGTTCGATTCACTCAAAACTCGGTAAGTATAAATAAACTATGGAGTTAATATTTAAACACGTATTTTTTATTTTTACAAAATAAACCCTAGGGGTTGTGTAATAAATTCCTAAAATTTGTTTGATAAAAACTTTGTTTCGCGGGCAAAGCCGCGGTGAGCATCTAGTATCTACTTCTTTTATGATAAAGTTTGACAAAGGAAATAAAGATTTTCAAGAGGCCTGCGAACTAGAAGATTAGAATTTATAAAAACCCCCCAACTTGGACTCCACTCGCACGCGAAGCGTTCCGTATCATCGTACACAACTTTTCGTAGAAGAAACCGAACATCTTTTTTTAATCAACTTCATCATCAACCTACTATATTAGTCTACTGGACATAGGCCTCCCAAAATGAACGCTATAGCACCCTATCTTCACCTTGCTGCATCCAGCATCTGACTGCAGTCTTTCCACTTGGCCGAAGGGTTTCCTACTCTTTGATTGCCGAGTCGGGATATCCACTTAAGAGTACATTTACCCCAGTAGTGGGTAATTCTTCGCGAGATTGGCTGGCCCACTGCCACTTCAGCTATTTTTATGATTTGTTTTTAAATCTGGACAAAATTTCAACGGTCTACAAGAGTTTAAGAGATATATATTATTTTTTAGCTAGAGCAAACAACATCGGAAAAGATACAGTTTTGCTTGAGCCCCCCTTACTATTTTTATTTGTTTATATTTGTTGTGACAGAGGCTAAAAAGACACCGTTTATGATGATTTCAAGTGTCAAAATTGTGGAAATCTTTTTCAGTGCATGAGATAAAACCTGCTGACGGATAGAAAGACAGCCGAGGCTTAGGAATAGGGCCCGTTGGCATATATTGGGTACGAAACCCAAAAAATAATATAAAACCCAACAGGGCAACTTTCATAGAATTTAATAGTCAATGCAACCTTTTTTGTGATGTACAGCTATAATTTTTATGATTCATATGTGGGGTGCTTTCCGCTTCTTCGATGTACTCACATATTTATATCGTACGTAAACCACATAATATGTTTTATGTGACCGTTAGCTAGGAAGCTACATAATTTGTACGGAGATTTATTAAGGGACTCGTATTTATATTTGTTTCTTGAGAAAATACTTTGCTTTCGTACTGTAAAGTGGCCATAGGCTCGACACGGCCATTTTATTCCACGTAGTACTTACGAAAAAAGCTTGGCCAATTTAATGAAAACAAATTTGTAACACCAAAACAACACTCAAATTGTACAAAAAACTTAAGTTTAAGCTCAACGCCCACGAAAAATTCCTTAAGCACTGTAATTTAATTCGTTATTTTCACCAACATCGCCCACACTTAGAACGTTGAACTTTTTTGTGAATAATTTAACAAGTTATGTCCTTGTAAATAAAATTAAATATTTAAAGTTTGATTGAAGATATCCTGAAATGTCTGTCAATAGTGATGTATCCCTAGAAGGTTAATAAAACACATTGAATGCCCATTTCCGGGTTTCGTTGCCGCGTCGCGTCGCCTGGTCCTGTGCGGGACGCATCGCCAAAGTTTGACAATTAACGCATTAACCTGCTTACTAGAGACGTAAAAATACAAAACAATTTGTGGATCCCACTAAGACAGCTTTCAACCTGTTTTTTATTTAGAATTTGATGACTATGTAGAGATGATATTTCACCAGGGTACCTAGTGGCTAAGGCTATTTGTATACCTACCTCGTGAAAACCTCGCATATTTTCGGGATATTCCGGGTATCTCTGCTACCTTACGCCTGGTTTTTTGAAGGTGAGGCAACGACGTTTTAAATTGTTGGGCCTTATATACATTTAATTCAATATTTTTTATTATTGAAGCTATTGATTTTTTCTCTTTATCATCATCATCATCATCAGCCTATATTAACTGGACATAGGCCTCCCCTAATGAGCGCCATAGCGCCCTGTCTTCAGCTTGACGCATCCAGCATCTGCCAACAGTCTTTCGCAAATTGTCATCCCACCTGGCCGGAGGGCGTCCAACACTATGTTTGCCAAGTCGCGGTCTCCACTCAAGAACACGTCTACTCCAACGGTTGTCGGTCTTTAGTTTCTCCATATATCGGAAACTTCAAGTTCTTTTGGGAAATATAAGAGTAAAATTAGGATATCAAGTGGGTGGGCTGACCTGCTGGTTAACTTCCGACATGCCAAGGGGCGGTAACGTCCTAATTTCGTGCAGATAAGAATGTGGGAGCTCTTTGAAAGTTTTTAAAAAACTAGACATGTGCGCCGACGTTGAAATGATCGGCGGCGGACGCCGGCCTGAAATCGGCGGCGGCGGCGTGATTTCGGCGTGAATTCGGCGCGTATAGAATTTGTTTAGGATCTGTTATTATTCATCTAAAAATGCTTAATTTTTATACATTTACTAAAAAATACATGTAACAAGAAAAATTACCTACCTACTTAGAATTAAACACATCTTTACACAAAGTAAAATTGTCATGCACAACTATAAGGTAATGGTAGGAAGTCCAACCTCTCGGTTGAGACTGGATCTTATTACAAAAAGACGGGAAACCAACCAATTGCCTTCGTCAGAGAGGTCTGACCTGAACAAGCGAATCGCGAAGATGGTAGGTACGGCGCGACTTTCGGAGCCCCAACACACGCCTCGTTCATTGAAAAGGCGATAGAGCGAAACCGAGGGTCCAAAGTATTCACTCAGCAGCTTGGCAGGAGCCACCTGACGACGCTTAAAACGCACGACGGGAGGACCGTTTTGTTGAAACCGGAGATCTCAGCCGAAATAGAAGATTTCTATGGCCGTTTGTACACTGTACATGACCCTAATTCCCGACGAGATGACCATGCTTCCAAAGCCACCCTGACACGCCACTATACCGACGAACTGCCAGATTTCAGTCAAGACAAACTCCTGAGCCACGTCTATAAGCTTTTTTCGCGAGTGGTCACGAATCGTCTCGCCAGGAGACTCGACGAGTATCAGCCACCGAAAAAGGCAGGGTTCCGCAGAGGATATGGCACCATAGACCATATTCGCACAATGCGGCCGATTATACAGAAGTCGAGAATAATCAGCCCCTGTGTCTCGCTTTTGTGGAATATGAGAAGTCCATTGACTCAGTCGAAACTTGGGCTGTTCTGGAATCGTTACTTAGACTATCGTTATATCGAGGTGCTGAGATGTCTCTACGAAGCCGCCATTGTGAGTGTCCAAGTACAGGGCCAGCAGTCTAAACTCATCCAATTGCGCAGAGGAGTGAGACAGGGAGATGTCATATCCCAGAAACTGTTCATGAGCGCATTGGAAGATATGTATAAGACGCTGGACTGGAAAGGTAAGGGCATAAAAATAAACGGAAATTGCATCTCACACCACGGACATTTACGGTAAGGCTGGTCCACCAAAGTCGCTCAGCGAGCTATGGAAAGTGCTATGCTCGGAGTCTCTCTGAAGAATAGGATTCATAATGAATACAACCGACAGGGAACCAAAGTTATCGACAATGCTCAAAGAATATGCAAGCTGAAGTAGCAGTGGGCCGGCTATATCTCGCGAAGAACCGACAACCGTTGGGGTAAACGTGTTCTTGAGTGGAGACCGCGACATGGCAAACGTAGTATATGGCTCTCCGGCCAGGTGGGATGACAATCTGCGAAAGACTGCTGGCAGATGCTAGATGCGTCAAGCTGAAGACAGGGCGCTATGGCGCTCATTAGGGGAGGCCTATGTCCAGTAGTGGATTAATATAGGCTGATGATGACGATAATCTGTCTGTATTCGCGGCGCCTTTTGAAACCGCCATGCCCTTTGACAAATGTAATAATAATCAATAAAATTACGGAGTTTTTAAAGCGTCTAAAAGGTAACGTTTCACGCCGAATTCACGCCGACTGGCTGATCGGCGGCGGCGGCGTGGAAAATTTGCCGGCGGCGGCGGCGGGTCGGCGCGGCGCACACGTCTATAAAAAACCAACGTCATGTTTGGTATGACGATATGCCAATGCAAGATACACGACACTTACACCAGGACAAAAGGAAACAGTTCAAACATCGAATACATAAAAATTACTATTCAAAAATGGGCTTAAACTCGTAATCTTTAGATAGTGTGACGAAATATATTACCTTAAGGTGAGCAGCCTGCAAGCTGTCTACTATCGGATGCTGTCAATAAAAAACATCTAAAAATTTAGTCAAATCCCATATTTAAAAACACAATTTTATGCTGCGCGGCAGTCCAGATCTGCGACTAACTTAAAAGATGTTACTTGCACTTGCACATGACACAACGAAAGATTTTGCAATTTGAGGACAAAGTGTTGTCTGTTAAAGACATTTATTTTGGTATTGAATAAGTCAGTCCTCCCTTATGCTATGGTAAATGCGATTTGATTTCAATAAATTAAAATTTGTTCTCACTTTCATTCAACTTCACCGTTTTAATAGGGTGTTAGTAAGCATCGTTATTCCGTATTAATATTCATCGACGTTTCCGGATGTCTAGACAAGATCCAGACGGTAAGTAAAAAGTGTTCTTCCGTTTAATACCAACCGTAAACAACGTACTCAGTACTCAGTCAGTGTTATAAATTTGGAGTTTAGTAAAATTGTAGACTTATGCCATGCCAGAGTATAAATTGCTTAAGCTCTTTTGTTTCGTCGATCGCGCCTAGGAATTAATTAAAAAGAATTCGTTGCATGAACCCTTACGAAGCCTTGCACATTTGCGCGCTTCGTCGGAATTGATCGGAATTGAAGACCGATGTGGCGCGGCGGGCGAAGGTCCGCCTGCAACACAGTAGGTTGGGAGTTCCATTTTCGCCTTGGGACATATGTTTGTATGATCTGCAAATATTTGTTCTGGAGTTCTGGTTATTTTCTGTGATGTATCATATGAAGTTTATCAGACATCTAGTACCTATAAGACAAGCTCTGCTTAGGGCTATGTAATGTTTGGATTATCCAGCATTGTTTATTTATTTACTGGTTACAATTTAATTGCCTTGGTTCTTAAAGATAAGTTAAGATAGTTCTCGGTCATCTTATATTTAGGAGCTCGATAGAGGCCTGACCATTAAGCGTTCTCTTGTTGGCTGACCTATTTCTCATTAATCTCTAAACAACCACTTCATCTGTATTATATATATATACAAGGCAGATTGGAGGATAAATTTGTATTAAAGATTTAAACGCAGCAGACTTAAATTTTCGCAAAACTTTTGCGTAAATTTAGGTCTGCTGCGAACACTTGTGTTGAATTAAAATTAGAACAAAAATGAAAAAGAATATAATGCACTCTACTCACAAAATGTAGGTTGTATAAAACAGCGTACATTCATTAATGAAATTCGTAATAAAGCAGAAGCCCGATGCGAAACTCCGAACAATGATGTGCTGTCGGTAGGGGCATACACCACGGAAGAATAGACTCGACTGTTGTTTGCATTCGGCTCGTTTTCACTTACTGTTTGAAAAAGTTATAAAACTCCAAAAGAAATGCGAATAAAAGACATGTAAAACCAGTACCTAAGTGAAAAGTCCGTCAAAATGTCGTAACCTGTTTTATTGGAGTCCTAATCAAAAAAGAACCCAGTTGCATTACTTTTTTGACCGCCTGTAAAAAGTTTATTTTCAAGTTTTTTCACCTATTTCGTAGACGTACTATAAAACAAGCGTATAAAACCTTTACGCTTATAGATGAAAGAAACAAGAACGGTCATCACGGATCGACCATCGAGTCGTAAAAAGCAGTAACCGTACGTACCGTACGTAAGTATTCCTTACCTTCACAGTAGCTCAAGCATAGGGATTGTTTTCTTGGGTAGAATAGGGAAAGATACATAATATCATCATCGAGTGTGACGTCATCGAATGCGTATTAAATTTGAAATTCATTCCTTTACATAACTATAATAATGACGAAGCGATGTAATTTTGTCTATTATACTATAGACAAATATATTTACATGCCATGTTCGTCGCATCAACTATGTTGCCTACTTTAGTCTGTAGAGTCCATTTTAATAGAAAACTCATTTCTAAGCTTGTTGTAGCAATAAAAAATCGTTAATTAGCATAAACAAAACTAAATTAAAGAAAGCACAATAATGTCTGGACATAAAAAATTCTGCCCTGTTATCGCGTCCATGACACTATGCGGGCTTGCATTGTATTCCGAATGTATTCACTGAATTCATAAAATAATACAATAACTAACTAACTGGTAACAATGAGACGAAAAAGTTAAATTGTACCAGTGCCTTTGTTATTGTAGTGTATGCACTTATTATCGTATGGTCGAGGGTAGGCGTCGGGAGGGCGTCGTCGTCAGTCAGAATAAATTCTTGTTACTCAGCGGCTGCCTATTATTTCTGTGCCTATATAACTACCTAATTAGATACCTTACAGTGGCGATCGAGTTTAATAATTGTGCGTGCGGAACTTTTCAACGATGTCTATCGGAAAAATGGGTGAATTTGATATGAAAAGTGGTACGTGGTCATCGTACACGGACAGACTTGAAATGTATTTCAAAGTGAACGCCATTAAGGAGGATTTGAAGTTGCCGACCTTGATATCTATCATGGGGGACAGTGTCTATGAACTACTAGTGAATTTGTCAAGTCCTAAAAAGCCCTCAGAACTCAAATATGAGGAGGTGGTGGAGCTTCTACAAAATCATCTACAGCCGAATCCTTCGGTGTTGGCGGAGAGGTTTCGTTTTCGGCAGAGGAGGCAGGCAGCGGGAGAAAGTACAGGGGAATACGTGGCGGAACTGAAGAGGATGGCGCGGTTTTGCAAATTCAATGACAAACTGGATGAAAATTTGCGTGACCAGTTTGTATGTGGAATAAAAAGTGACGTCACGCGTCAACGGTTATTTGCGGAAAAGAACGCGGACACAATGACGTTTACCGACGCAATGAAATTAGCTCATTCCTTGGAGACGGCAGAACGAGATGCGGCTGCGGTGGAGGCCCGGGCCGTGCTGGAGGCCGAAGTTAAGGCGGAGGTGCACGCGGTCAGCGGGCGCGCGCAAGCGCGGCGCCAGCGGGTCGAAGCGGCCAGCGGCGGCGCGACACGTGGCGCGCAGCAAGGGCGGCGGCGGCGGCAGACAGCGGCAGATCCTTGCAAAGGTTGCGGAGCGGATCATGATTACAATGACTGTAAATTCCGGGATTTCGTATGCAGCCGATGCAGGCAGCCGGGGCACTTGCGGCGCGTGTGCACCGTCGGCGGCGGGAGCAGCAGGGCGGGGCGGCCGGCGGCTGGCGGCGCGCCTCGGAGGTTCCACTACGGTGAAGCGGAGCGCGACGCCGACCACACCGACTCCTCTTCGGGCCAGGAGGAGGAAGAAGATTGCCTGGATTTACACCAGTTGTGCATAAAGGACTATAAGGCGGTGAGTCTGCCCGTATCAATCGATGGTCAAATCATTTCGATGGAAATAGATACTGGTACTCCAATATCTTGCATCAGTAAAAAACTTTACGATAAGTATTTTAGCTCCACAGAAATGCAGACTCATGATTTGCGCCTTAAATTTATTGATGGCACGAACATTCGACCTTTAGGTGTTATTGTGCCTAGGGTACAATATAAGGGAGTGCAGAAAAAACTAGAATTGTTTATAATTCAAGACGGAACCACGTCACTACTAGGCCGGCAATGGCTAACTGAATTAGGCATTTCAATTCCCAGTTTTCAATGTAACAATGTAACATGCAGTAAAAGTCGTTCGAATATCAGTTCTGATGTAAAAATGTTGTTACACAGGTTTAAAGATTTGTTTGATGGCGGACTGGGAAGGTTCACGGGCGGGGCGGCGACGCTGCGGGTGCGCGAGGGGGCGGCGCCGGTGTTCCACCGCGCGCGGCCGCTGCCGTTCGCGCTGCGCGAGCGCGTCGACGCGGAGCTGGACGCCATGCTGCGCGCGGGCGTCATCGAGCCCGTCGACTGCTCCGACTGGGCCTCACCACTAGTCCCGGTCAACAAACCTGACGGTACGCTTAGGATTTGTGTGGATTATAAGGCAACTCTGAATCCTGTTTTGATGATTGATCGATATCCGTTACCTAAAATTGATGAGGTTCTAGTAGCGTTAAATGGAGCACAGTTTTTTAGTAAAATAGACTTGTCACAGTCATACAACCAAATTGAGCTGGATGAGTCTAAACGGTACACGGTTATCAATACGCACAGGGGGCTATTCTGCTATAATAGATTAGTATTTGGCCTTTCCTCTAGTCCCGGCATATTTCAACGTATAATGACCACCTTATTGAAAGGGATACCTAACGTAGCAGTGTTCATAGATGACGTTATCATCGGAGGTAGAACCGAGACGGAACATTTAGAAGCGCTAAAAACAGTGTTCCAGAGGTTGCTTAGTAGCGGGTTACGGTTAAAAAAATCTAAATGTGTGTTTCTAGTTCAAGAGGTAACCTACCTGGGATATATTTTGTCAAAAGATGGATTGAAGGCAGATCCTAACAAAATTTCGGCGGTATTGGAAATGGAAAAACCACAGAATATCACTGAACTACGATCATTCTTAGGTTTATGTAATTTCTTTGCAAAGTTTGTAAAGAATTTTAGTCAAAAATTAATACCATTATATAATTTACTTAGAAAAAACGTAAAATGGCATTGGAGTAAAGAGTGCGAGCTAGCATTTAAGGAAATAAAAAAAACTTTAACAGGATCGCAGGTATTATCACATTATGACCCGTCGAAAGAGCTTATCGTGACGTGCGACGCGAGCGCAGCGGGGGTCGGCGGGGTGCTGTCGCAGCCGGGGCGGAGCGGGGCGGAGCGGAGCGGAGCGGCCGGTCGCCTTCGTCTCGCGCACGCTCACAAGTGCGGAAAAAAATTACTCGCAAATTCACCGGGAAGCCTTAGCTATTGTTTACTGTATGAAAAAGTTTCATCAATACGTTTACGGGAGACGTTTCACTCTTCGTACGGATCATAAACCGCTCGTTTCAATTTTCGGACCGAATACAGGCATACCTACAATGACTGCGAGCCGTATGCAACGGTGGGCTATAATATTATCGGCTTACAATTATGATATTGAATACGTAAGAACAGACGTGAACAGCGCAGACGGACTGTCAAGACTGCCGCTGCGCGATAACAAACCGGTTTCGCGTTCACTTCCAGAACAGACGTATTTGCATTTTGCTCAGGAAGCTTGTCTTTTAGATTACAACGAGATAAAAAGAAATACCATAAAGGATCCGATTTTAAGTAGGTTATTGGTGTTCATAAGAGACGGTTGGCCTACTAATTGTGAAATTATTGAAATGCAACCATATTTTAACCGGAAAAATGAATTGTATGAAGAATTAGGGTGCGTAATGTGGGGTCATAGGGTGGTTATTCCAACACTCTGTAGGGAAAAGGTGTTAATGGTATTACATGAATCTCACATGGGCATAGTTAAGTCTAAAGCTTTGGCTAGGAGTTACGTTTGGTGGCCCGGAATTGACGAGACAATCGAATCCATGTGTAAGGCTTGCGCCACGTGCGGGGCGCAGGCCGACGCGCCCCCGAGGCAGGCCCCGCGCCCCTGGCCCTACCCGCCTAGGCCTTGGTCTAGACTGCATTTAGATTTCTTAGGCCCAATTTACGGTAAAATGTACCTTATAGTAGTTGATGCAACGACAAAATGGTTGGAAGTATTTTTGGTACCGAGTACGGCGGCATCTTCTACATTAGATAGGTTAAATGAGCTGTTTAGTAGATGGGGTTATCCAAAACAAGTCGTAACTGACAATGGACCACCGTTTACAAGTAGGGAATTTGAGAATTTCGTTAAGAATAGGGGTATTGACCATATACTTACAGCGCCCTACCATCCTGCTTCTAACGGAGCTGCAGAAAATGCAGTGAAAACTATTAAAAGGGTAATTAAAAAAAGCGGTCTTTGAAAAGAAAAATGTTAATGATGCGTTGAATACATTTTTACTATATTACAGAAATACTGAACATGCATCGACAGGGGAAAGTCCGGCAATGTTATTGCAAGGTAGGCATTTGCGAACACGTTTGGATGCATTAAAACCTGATCGTGAAGTAAAAATGATTAAATCACAACAGCGGCAAGTACGAGATGCGGGTGGGGCGAGTAGGTCGGTTAGTCCAGGAGAAGATATTTGGTATAGGCAATATTCTAAAACAGACAAATGGTTGCCCGGAAAGGTAGAATCCCGAGTTGGGCCGTCTAACTATAAAATTATTGGTGAGGAAGGTGGTAGGGCACATCGTCATATCGATCAATTAAAACGCAGGACTAGGAGTTCCTTGATTCACCCAGGTTCTGAGAGTCCCAAGTTAGTTTTACCAGAGAAAGATGTGTTTCATGATGCTGATGATGGTGGACTAGTGGTGGACCAGTCGAGTCCGCAGGTTCCTCATGAAAGCCCGAAGAGCCCGACGAAGGAGGCCTCGCAGCCCGCAGTTGAACCTGAACCCCGTGAACCTTTGCCAGATCCGTCACCCAAGAAGATGTCGCCTAGGCTTCGCCTCCCGAGACAGTGTAAATTTAATAAACCAAATTATAAGTTTTAAGTTTGCTATTATTTATATCATGTATTACGAACGTAGTTTAAGTGGCTATTGTTAGTAGTTTCTAAGTAGATAAGTAATCTAGATTTAGTGTGGAGGAATGTAGTGTATGCACTTATTATCGTATGGTCGAGGGTAGGCGTCGGGAGGGCGTCGTCGTCAGTCAGAATAAATTCTTGTTACTCAGCGGCTGCCTATTATTTCTGTGCCTATATAACTACCTAATTAGATACCTTACAGTTATAAATAAGATTACGTTGCTAGATTTCACGGACTGTTGAGTTAGATTTACTTTGTTTATGAATTGTTGGTGGAGCAATATTTATTGGTTTCGAGAGGTTTAGTGACTTTTGTTTTATCCATTTGAAATACCTACTCCATCTAATTCAAATTTATATCTCCAACTGTGTGTTTTTTCTTTTATTAACCGACTTAAAAAAAGGAGAAGTTCCGATTGGAAATTACCTTTTATGAATATATTTTATTTATTTTACTTTAAAAACTTATAAGTGTTACACTTCGAGAGCTTTTTTATCTTTTAGGTTATCTGATCTGATTTTGTAAGCCCTAACAGGTAAAAGTTTTGACAATCTGTTACCATGATACTCCATACTAGCTTTGCAATATTCTGTGCCATAAATCCTAGATCAAACGTTTTCCCCTACGATCCCCATAACTCGCATCGCGTATCGCAACTCAATGGAAACCGGTTGCAGCAACCCGTTGACTACAAAGGTTGAAGCGGCCGTTGACCTCGGCTGACCGACGCCCGCGCACAGAGATTCGCTTAACCACGTGGGTTTTTTTTTACTGTGACAATAAGATGTTGTTTAAGGTTGTGTAATTTTAGCCTTTAACTATTGGGATTACGACTGCAATTGCTGTACAATATTTCTTGCTCTACCTTACTTTACAAAGGTTAAACTTAGAGTCTTATAGCTAATAGAATTAACCTTATAATCTATAGATAATTTAGCTATTATCTCTTGCGTATAGAAATCAAATCCAAACTTAAGAACATTTAAAGCTTGGATTTGACAACATCGCAAAACTTAACTTAGTAAAATTGTTAGTTTCTTTTCTAAGAGCCATCACGTTGGAAACTCCTGGTGAGCTTAAAGCATCTAAACCAGGCACTTTATTCAAAGAAGCTGTACTTTTTAACGAGTAGTTATTTAATTAAGTAACACCCTGGGCACGTAGAGTACAAATTTTGTCAACTGCATCGCTGCTAACTTTAAAAGTACGTCGAGGGAATTGTAATGTGAAAATTCCAGCGGCACGGATGAATACCATGTATTTTGTATAAACTGACCAATTCGTTCTATTTAATAAGTAATAAAAGTGCGTCGGTGGTTGCGGGGCGAAATCGTTTAGTGGTGTGTGTGAGGCCTATGCCCAGCTGTGGACTAATATAGGTTGATGATGATGATGATGAATAAGCAATTCCAAAAGGAGTGTGTATCAGGGACACTAACCAGCAGTGGACTAATTTTGGCTGGTGTAATGTATCTGTTATTTAGTAACCATAAAACTAGGTCTGTTTTGAGAGTGTCCAGTGTTGTACCTAATTTTTTATGTAATAGGCACTGTCATCTCTCATGTTCGGTATAGAAATGATGACGATGAAAATACTTAAAGATTGAATTTGATGCCACGAAAATAATGAACATGAAATGTTTTAAGTAGCATAAAATAACTTGTTTAAAAGATGGCGACGATTCACACTAGTTATTTTCAGAAAATTAAAAAAAAAGGTACCTATAAGTACCAAAATTTGTAGAGGTCAATATGGCACCAATTACAAAAACAACACTCCCCATTTCCAATTAGGCACTTAACTCGGAAGGCCATTGTAAACTCCGCAAGAAAGGTCCAAGTGCTTAACAAAAACCCGTAAATTTCACGACCAACAATATTTTCCACAAAAAAACATTCAGTGGAAAATCGTCTACAGAAAAAGTTACTTACTCCCTCTGTTTTGTCCCATAGAGTTTAACGATAGATACATACAGAAGGTACACTACATGCAAAAAGGATATAAGAACCAGAATTGTTATTTAATATGTATTTTTTAGTAGGTACGACTCTTAATCTACCGTCAGCGATTTCAAAAGAAAACGATAGTTATTATTAGGTATATTAAAATCGAGTAATTACTAGTCAATTGCATCGTCACTTTTTCCATGAGATAAGATTGTAGTCAAACAATACTATACCAATATACCAATACTATAAAAAATTACATGACCTGGTAGTACAAAATAGTAGTAGTCAAAATCACAGAAACACCACTGGTTACACGTAGTGTCTCTTATGGTTGCCAAGTTACTAAGTTCTACAAATGTACACGATGATTTCGATAAAATACATACCTAGGTACATATATAGTGAAAAAAAACACCTACTAAACGTAGGTGATTTTTTTTCACTTCGACTCTCTGGAATTTTATTTCTTACACGTATCTTTGATTCACAATTTAACTGGTACACTTGACTATGTTTCTTTGTATTAGTAATATCGAGAAGTTTGTTCCAATTGTCCGGGGCGATTAGTTCGCGTGTGTAACGGCTGTTTTCCTCATTCATAAATATTTTGGTGAAGGCGTTGCGGCAAACATTTTAATGGTGCTTGATTTTTATTGAGGGTAGTTACGTATTTGTTTACAATCTAACGCACTTAATTATAGAGCAGTAAAGCTTTCCCATGGCCATTGCGGTTATAGACGTCTTTAATTCAGTTCATAGATGTCATAAGAGCCGGGATGGGAGCTTCTGGTCATTCTCTGGTTCCTCTGGGAGGAACCAGAGAAAGGATACTTTTCCCTACGTTAGTTAAATGATTGCGCACGAAGATAATATGCTTTTCTACGTTATTTTTATTTATTCAGTGCCTTTTCACATAAATCCTTCATAGAGATTAAAGTAGCAAGTTTATGCATGTATTTATTCTTAGCAGCTATTTTTATGCACGTTTAATCCACAGCGACCGAGCACAAGACGCAGAGCTCGTTTTCGCTTGCAAATTCAAACTGTAATTTCTAACTATCCGTTTGCTTTTTCAAACATCGTGTGCGAGCAAAACTGAGCTCTATCTGCAGTAGATACGTGATACAGACGGAGAAATGAGAGTTCAGTGCTTGTTACACTATCCGACCACGAATAAGGCATAATAAGGCTCGAATTCAACAAAACAAGTGCTTTACTAAGAGACTGATTTTTTGATAAATTTTAGCCTATTTATGTCAGCACTCATGTGATTTACATAAAATACAGTATTATTTCTGGAAAAATAATATCAAACATTATGAAAGTTCAATGTTTCGCAAGAAATTTAGTCGAGATCTCTGAAAGTCTGCGGTCCGTGGAAGCTGTGGTCGAACAGACTTATGTTTTGACTCGTCGGTTATGTATGTTATTACTAATTACCCTCTTTGTCAGTTTTTTGATCAGTTGCGTAGTT
The DNA here is from genome assembly GCA_944547425.1 of Eupithecia centaureata. Taxonomy (NCBI): domain Eukaryota; kingdom Metazoa; phylum Arthropoda; class Insecta; order Lepidoptera; family Geometridae; genus Eupithecia; species Eupithecia centaureata. Next base: position 3,116,086 of record OX155693.1, on the reverse strand, counting down.
TTTTTGGGATCTACTAATATAATAAACGCGAAGTTTGTACGTATGGATGGATGGATGTTTGATACTCTTTGAGAAACCTCGAGGCACTGCTAGTACACAATATTTTAATAATTGCTATTACGCCATTAAAAGGTGACAAAGGAGATAAACAAAGGTGTGCTCTGTCACTCTTCTGGGAATGCTGTTCTTGTCCTATTCCTACAAATAGCTACAACGACTAAAGTCTTTAGTTTTAATCTAGCTAAAACTTAATACGTGATCTAGAACAAATAAAAGTCAGCCGAACCTAATCGCGCAATAACAAACTATGCAACATGATCAAACATCCTGTAGAATGAGCGTAAAATCAGCACATTCCATTTGAACAAAATCAGCTTCTCATTGGTAGAACAAACACCATGGCAGATTGGTAGTTAACACCACATACAAATTCCAAGTATACTTCATCAGTCAAATGAAAGTATATGTCATCATCAGCCTATATTAGTCCACAGCTATACATACATAGGCCTCTTAAAGACCACCATTGCGCCCAGTCTCCTGCTTGCCGCATCTACCATCTGCCTGCAGTCATTTTCAGGTCGTCACACCCGACAGGGTGGGCGTCCTACCCTGCGTTTGCTGAGTCGCAATCTCTATTCAAGAGCTCTTAGCTCACAGGTATCAGGCATTTATTTGACTCACAAATAAATAAATAAATAGAAATAATTCCGGACAGTCCACACAGCATCATCTAGCCCCGAGCTAAGCAGAGCTTGTGTTATGGGTACTAGATGACTGATATACTTAATACAATTCTACCTTTTCGGACAGTAGATTTTAGAGGTTAAAGGTGGTATTCCCCCAAATGGCAACACGGGAAGATCTTCCCTGTACCGGGTCGTCCCAACTGGCCCACATGCCCGTGGTCTTACGACCGATAGTTGATATCGGACAGTTGTATATAGGCCAGATGTTGTTTAAACCAGAGTTTGCGCGATCTAGGATTATTGGTCACGTGATCTACTTTTTGCAATCAGAATTTTTGTTGTTTCATTTGAAGTTCAGCTCACGTCAGGCTAGAGGTCGCTACAGTTATTAAACTTTGCGTTATGTACCATTTCATCTAATAAACAATTGTTCTACAATTTTAAACAAAAAGTTGGTTCGTGTAACAAAACCCTAAGGCTGGTCTTTGAACAGCTTTGAAACAGGTTTCGGTCGTGGTCTGCCATGCACGCCCTGCTATTGTCTGGTGAAATCACTTTGCGGCCGCGTGCTTATTGCGTACTGGGTACTACTTTACCAACAATATAGTACTATAGCTTTAATCTCAACTCTGAAAAGGTTATAATCTGCTTTAAAACTGAATAAATAATGCTTTACTGCTTTTGCCACCAGCGAACTCTGGCCAGGTGGGATGACGATCTGCGAAAGACTGCTGGCAGATGCTGGATGAGGCAAGTTGAAGACATGGCGCTATGGCGCTCATTAGGGCAGGCCTATGTCCAGCAGTGGACTAATATAGGCTGATGATGATGATTAATTAATTAAAGAAATCAAACCCCAAGCTAAACGGATTTGACATCACTTTAGTAGAATTAATGCAGTTGGAATGTTCAGATGTTATGTTACATCTTTACCGGCATGAATCATTCAAAATAACTGCGGAAGTCGTAACAAAAATCGATCAATCCATCCAAGGATTGATCGTTTTTTGTTACACTTTCACTAAAAAGCTACTGAACGCATCGGGCTGAAATTTTTAACAAATTAGTTGTTCTAGCCCTGGAATTAGTAGTGCTGGACCACTTTTCATCACATAAATCAGTTCCCATGGGATACAAATAGCCTTGAACGATTACGATTTCTGTAATTTATTTCTCAAAAAAATATACACATTCACTTACAGAGAAATACAGGTTTATCTTAGGTGAAACATTCCCCTAAATAATATTAGTTCACTAAAAAGGTTTTCAATAAATACAGTACAAGTATCCCTTAAGGTTTTCGCAAAACACAGAGATAACTGCCTGAAACCGGATTACGTAAGTTTGTTAGAACGCAACGATAGGACCTTGACACGCTTGTGTGTCTGTACCTACCAGGTGTACTAGGTACAGACAAGCGGTAATTGTACTGTCTATTGTAATTTGTGGCGTATTGCATGACAAACACACTATACTGAATTCATTACCAGTAGGTAGTACATTAACCATATCTGTGAGATTAACACTTTCATGGCCCAAGACGTATATGGCCTATGCGTGACGCATTCCTCCGGCACTGCAATGCACAGGCGGGGCTGGGCAGTAAAGTGTTTAAAAAATCCTCATCTGAGCTTTATTAAACAAAGATAATTACAATCGACGAATTTAAACAAATTATAACGAGTATTAATTTGAAAAATTGAGGTAACTGCAGACTTTTGCAAACATTATAGAGGTAGCTCAAATGATCCATATCAACACCAGTCGTCGCGTCCCCAAGACACTGGCTGCATTGCCCCGCGCTGTCACCGCATGGCAAAGCTGATGCGCAGATACTCACCAGCTTATTTGTAGTAAACCTTTTTAGGGTGAAAGCTAAGAAAGAATACACCTCGCTCTAATTTTGCTACATTTATTTAGACAAGGGCTCTATCCTCTGGCTTCTTAAACGTTCACAGGATAATTTGTGCTTGGGTACTTATAAGTAGTACTAGTTGCGCCCCGCGTTTTCCCCAGCAAGGACATTGATTTGTCAAATATAAAAAAAATATTGCACGCCTCCTAGGGGTATCTTCGAAAAAAAAAATAGTTACATACTTTGCAGTTTAGTTATACCGAGTTTTGAGTGCATCAAACCAAGGAAAAATAATTTTCCATAGAAACTTTACCACCATATGTTAAAATTTGCAAATTTTGATATTTTATGTCTTATTCTAGGTCGTAAGCTATTAACGTACCGAATTTCATTGAGATAACTTAAGTAGTTACGGAGAATACTTATAACAAACATTCACACAGACTTTCCCATTTATTATAATAGTAAGATTGCGTAAAGTATCTTCAAAGCTGATCATGAAACACCCTGTCACGCGAAAATTAGACAAAAAACACTTGATCCTTCCTTTCTACAGTTAAAACTAGAATGTAGGTTGAGTTCATTACTTTTAATTCAGCCGGCGAGCTTTGAGAGTTAACCTTTATTAGCGTGCTGAGGACTCTAGTGGGTATTAAGATGTGTAGCTATTGTAGGAAGTAGGTGTAATGAGGATTTAAGAGACAGATGGTCACTTTGCCTTTGACCATTAGTGGGCCGAGTTCACCAGTGGTTAAATATGAAACATTTATACGTTTTTGGCACAAGTTTTCATATAAACGTCAAAGTTATCCGAAAAGGCTCCCTTGTTGTCGGAATATCTTTTGTTGAACATCAATTTTAGTGGCTAAGTTTATTGTAATTGTACCTTATGTTAATAATTTTCGTATTTCTGTGGGTGAACTCGGATGTATTCTTGATGTGAGTAGGTATATCCTATATCACTCATACTTTTTCTGCCGACCGTTTTGATTACTAATAAATATCAACTCAAAATCCCTTGGATTGGTAAACCCACGAATGCATCTAAACCAGCAGCTAAACCACCACCTGTATCTTATTTAAGCCTTACTGTTTCTGAAGAATTTGATCGCCATCTTTTTAAAACATACCTGAAACAAAAAAAAACATAAGCAAAAACTTTCTACGTAACAAATTAAAGTTCTAAATACCGATTACTTTCTATTAAGTTACAGAAAACAAAAACAACTGAACAACAAATACAATGCGAATAAATAAAAGCAATCGAAATTCGAGGTTCAAATTCATCGAAATCTTTCAAAGTCCTAATTCGAATTTCACATACCACATGAACGGAAACCAATAAATAAAACAGTTACAAATCCAAACGTAATCCACATTACGAGAGCTTGATGCTAGGGAGGGGAAAGGTTTTCCGTCTTTTTATCTGATCGGACTAAAGCCGGAGCAGCCAATCCATCCCACCGAAGAGAACGTTATTCCTGGCGTCGTCATTTGGCGGAAGCTTACGTTCAATATTTGACGTACATAATGGCTGATGATGAATGATAAAGGATAGTCCATACGGCGGCAATAAGAGAAAGAGCAAGAAGGCAACGTCACGCATTGTTACTTTTTGGATATTTTGAAAGTTTCAAATCTTGTTGGTTTTTTTTTAACGCGTATTCAGAATGCAGCCGATGAGTGGAAAGCGTAGCCTGAGTAATTTACTGAAAAACATAAAAAAGGTCATAGATTTATTAAACGCAAGGATCATCATTTTGTTGTGGGTTTTTAATTTTTACTGTAGTCTTGTTTTTAAATCAAATTAAATCAAAAATCAACAGCCTCGGTGCCTCACAGACCAAGGGTCTCGACTCGGTAGGATCCACTTCTGTTTGACAAACAAGCCGCTCTAGATTTTGAAATATCCGGGTTTCTTAAAAAAAACTAAACCGTCTTTTTTCCCCTCTCTAAGCAAATATAAACCGTATTTCATAGTATGGAGAGACGGTAATTCAATTAGTGTTTAGTTAGTCGCGCCCCCAATAGCGTTAACGGGATTCCGGTAAGCCGTGGAACATTTTATGAAACGGGGCGAACGTAGGATATTATAACGAAGCTTGGGTGATTTACTGTCGATAATACTATAGCACCTTTCAGTTTCCCATCCATAGAATTCGGCATAGTTTCTATGGCTTTGCTATTGTAGGGTGAATTGTGATGAAGAATATATTTTCACCGGAGAAAGGGCATGTTAGGAACAAACGCCTCAATTATTTTAATTACATCCTGGAAATCGTAAAAACATCAGTAATAAAATAATTATATAATTATTCCATTAGATAGATATTGATAGATAGGTACTGATTTTCACAATTACTAATAAAAATGATAAATACGAAATCGTTATTATTCGTAACTTTTGTTGGAATACATAAGTTTTAATGGTGCAATACTGATATTTCGATCTATCTTAATAAATAGTAAGGGTTTTATGGGTTATTAGATTTTGTTCATATTAATATTTATAAGGCCATTGTTATCAATCAACCTATAATAGGACGGTATGGCTTGGTGGTCTACTCTACCACGGTTTTGGCTACCGGCCAACAGAATAAACGTACCTACTCGTACCTACATAAACATTTTGACATGCCTCTTCTACATAGATACTATTACAATTTGTCCTTAGATGAATACGATAGACCAGGAGTTTACTAAAAAGGTACTTATTATTCATAAAATAACACGAATCTTGTTTTATAAATACTAAAGACATTATTTATGAAACTTATTATTTAGGAATGTTACGCCTAATTTTATTGAAAACAGCCGTTCCTTTCAAGTTTACAAGGAACATTCAGTCAAACTTTTGCTTTATATTATTCTGATATCTTCTGCTGAATTACTTCGGCAGTCAGTCTGTCGACTGTCAGTGTGTAGACTGGCTTTATTTCTTCAATTTCGTAATCTGATCTTGAATCAGATAAACACGATCGGACAGAGATCTAGACAGGATCAAGGGTTTAAGGCTGATTCACAAATGTCAGTCAAATCACAGTTTCATTCTGAAAGACAGACTCCAGAAGAACAAAGGAATTTCCAAAATTCACTCGTACAATTTGTTAAAGCTTTAGTTTCATTTTGATAAAAGTTAGCCAATTTCGGTCATCGTTACCGGAGTTAGGAATGCACCCGCATTCCATGGATTAGGTACAGCTAAAAATTCGGTCACAGAATTTGCAAGAACAGATAACAATTACCCGATTAAAAGTGCTTTCTGAAGCACAGAGGTGTGACACCGACTCCGAGCTTTCTGTAGATTTCGCCTTTATATTAGTGTTGCGGATAGGAAAGTCTGTCTGTCGGTAGAGTATTGTCAAGAGACTATGACTGCAATGAAACCGTCTCAATGTTCACGTTAAAATATTTATACGCATTTTCCCTGCGACTTTCTCTTCTGGGATTAAAAGCCAGGGCTAATCCTGGATTAACAAACACACAAACTTTGCCATTTCCAGCATTACTGAGTTGGTTTTCAGGAGTTAAAATATTAAATTCGGCGACTGTGGCCAACATGGCTAATATTCCAACAATTCGTAAGTTTATAACTTATATAAAAAAGTTAGGTTAAATTAGCTCAGTAGTCGTTCAACATAGTAACAAAAACATTTAACAATTTCAAAAAGCCACGTTTCACAGATTTGAAATAAAGTTTCGACACACGCTCTATTCTATAAAATGCCAATTTTTTCCCGAATCTTTGAAATTCAGTTTCAATTTCAAAGAGTTACAAAAATATAATACATATTGTGCCTGAAAATCATGATAATAAGTGGCAAATGCGCAAATTGCCATCTGCAAGATTGTAAGTTGAACTGGCTTGAGTCGTTTACTGATCTAAAGGGCTACATCTTATTCAGGTAAGTGAAGTCGCGTGGAGATAATCTAGTATCTTATTTTACGCTTTGATGCAACTTAACTAAACTGTACTAGTATATATCTTAGATTAATAAACCCGTAAAGCTTACAAGTCATCTACGTAAGTGCCTCCAAACGAGCACTGCATAAACCCAACACTGTAAAGGATGTAAAGACCATTATGGTGATGAAGATTTAGGCGCCATGAAAAGACCAAGCGGGGTATCGCCGACTGCTCTGTCAATTATCACGAATCGCTGTTCACTATTCATGACGAGGCATTGATCTGCCTGTAGTCTGATTATTCGATCAGCTTTCCTGGTATTACGTACGCAGGTGCCGGGAATTGTTTGTCGTAGGAAATAGACACCGTTCCGAAGCTTCGAGTCCAGAGTTTACTTTCTTTCTCAAATACTATGTAGTACTTTAACCTGAAAATAATTTTTGAGTATTTATTAAGTTTAAAAGTGAATTAAAGTATCCCAGAAGGGATGTTAGACTTTGATCTTTTTGGAGGTTCAAATAATAATAAATTTTATACTTTTACAAAAGGCTGAATGATTATTTCAAAGGTTGCCTGGAAGAAATCGCTCTTAGCGATAAGGCCGCCCATTGTACAACTGTTTTGTGTTAGTCTTTTTATTGTTCCTATTTATTTTTACTGTGGTGTACAATAAAGAGTATTTGTATTGTATTGTATTTCTTCTTTCTTCAAACGCACGTGATAAGAAAAATCGCATCTTGACCACCATGCTCGCGCAGAATAGTTTCAAAAGTCTCTATTTATACAATTTGATTGTTACGGCTTCCTTGGCTGGTTAGCTTGGTATCGATGTTTTATTAAAATTTATCAACTCAGTTTGATACGGATAAACATTGGCACTTATACGTCCACAGGTGAACAAAGCTTCCCCTAAGAAGGGAGGTTTAGCGATAATTACCACGCTTAGCAGGCAGAATGTTGGTCGCAGTAGAGGTGTTAAAAAATAAAGGTGCCATCTTTCCCCTAGGTTCCCTAGTCTTACGATATCCACGGTCAGAATCCAAAGCATTTTTATAAACCTTTTTAAGTAAAATTTCCTTACCCGACTCGATCACCAGTATTTCAAAGCTTTGGTTCACCTTAGCCAAAATATTCATCGCTGAACAAAAGCAGCTCATTTTCAGGTTGAATATCAATTAGAGTAACTGCCCTTTGTTCATTTATTAATAAACTGTTTACTTAACCCGAGTTCAAAGGCTATCCTCTAATGAGATTCATCTCTAACCGACTTCTAAATGAGGAAGGGATTATGCGGTAACTGATATTTTTTATATATTTCGGATGTTTGTTGAATAAGTATTTTTCTTTGAGTTATCCCAGATTGCTTTCATTATAAATATCCTGTAGAAGTTTTCTGCTGCACAGTGCACATGGCATCTTACGTTTTCGAGAATAGGGTGTAAGAGGCATTTTCACAGTTTTTAAACGAAATATCACGCGCTACAAGCCTCTGATAACTGCTAAAAACACGCTACCGCTGCGCTGGTACCAAAAACGAAGGTTAAGAATTCGTCAAGACTTTCTTCGAATGAAAACAATATTTTAAGGTATTCAACATTATGCAAGTAACATTATGATTATTCAGCATTTTGAGAAGCATGCATAATTGAATATTATGTAGAATTGTTATTCAACATTAAGGAAATACAAAATTTTAGGAATTCACAAGTTTGCGAAGTCAACGAAATGGTTCATATAGAATTTATAAAGAACAGAAAGTTATAAGAGCAGGATAATACCTCTATCTTGCCGATCAGAATTGAAGTCCTAGACAGAAGCGTGGTCAGACATAAATACATACTGTGACAAGACCCATTTTAATAGCGCGAAGATTTGTTATGTAGTAGGTATTTGTTCAGTGCATGACAAAACATTATAAAATAAATGATAGCTGGACTGTAAATGGCGCCAATGATTAATCCAGGACACGGCAGGCCACGTGACTCAGTGACCACGAGCGATCGTGACTCACGGATTCCTTATGACTCAACTATCTGTCTCTTTTTAATCAAAAACCATCTATTCATGCTAGAAAGAGACCTTTGTGGTCGTTTTATGGAGGAATAAATTAAGATCTTAAAATGAAACTGCTTCGTTCTTATTTTGAACGGTAATGCACATTATTGTTATGTTCGGAACTAATCGGATATGTTCGTTTAAGTTCGGAGGGTTATGGTGAATCACGGGATTTTCGATTGCGCAAGATTACCTTTCTCATGATTTCGTGAGTTCTACTTTAAAGAGTTCTGAGTCATTTAATTGATCAAATGATTCATAATAGATCAACTTGAATTGATTTGAAACGGTACAGGCTTGTACGTTTTAAATCGACTGTAGGAAATTTTACACGGTGACTGTACTAAGGATTTTATTCTAGGTTTTTGTTCAGAATTATATTCAGCTTTCAGTGAAAAAATACTAAAATCCCCACAGAAAATATTGGGCCTACTCTCGTTTATACTGGCTCTATTGTACCGAAAATTCTGATGAAAATGTAACGCGAGGCTAGCGAAGATATAAAGGGAAAACATAGTACGTAAACGCGATAAACATATTGCAATATGTCAGAGGACCGCAAAATTGTCGTAATCGCCATTACAACATTATTAGGGTACGAAATACGATGCGACCCAACCTATTACTTGGCCTAAGATGGCCAGGAGGCTCCTAATTGTGAGGTATGGACGGAATAAGCTGTGATTTTACTCGTTTAAGGGCTTTTTGCGTGGTTGGGTAATGGTGACCCATATGTAGACCTAGGAGTGTCGTAGCTTATAGCTATAAGACCATTCGTAGTGAGACACCATTCTTTTTCCCCGTGTTAACACTTCTAGGGATGCTAGGCTTCAAACATTGACAACGTGTTAAAAAATTTGAATATAGAGCGTCCTCGGCGGTTCAATGGAAGTAAAAGAAAATTTAAAACGCTGTTTTCGGATTCAATTCCCCCCCGCGGGTGAACTGTTAAGGTAACCTTATTTAAGTACGTATTACACGACCGATATGGCGGGGCGGAGGTCCGCTTGCAACGCAGAAAGTTGCAATTTCGATTCCTGCCTTGGGACAAATATTTTTACGATCTGTAAAATCAATATTTGTTCCGGGGTTCTAGATGTTTCCTATGCATATGTATACTTATATACTTATTTTAACATATAATTCCGTTAAACAAAGGAATTCCCAAAATTCACACGTAGGTACAGTATGTTAAACCTATCATTAGCTTTTTTTAATGCATAGTATAGTAGTTTCCTTTCGTCAATTTTAGGAAGAGAAACGAAAACAGAGTTTGGTGGCCACCAAAGGCAACTTCGTATCTCTCATGATAAAATAAGTGCCGAATCACTTTAGGTGCTGTCTGCGCCTTAACTTGGGGCTAGATGATGAAGTGTGTATTTATTTAAGTGTCATCTAATAGTCACTCAGTTTCATTGTCTTAAAATTGGTGCAATTAAGTTATTTTAATTTATACAGTTCTCTTAACAAGAGTCCTGCTTAGTTTCAACCTGTAATTTAGATATGCCCAGAACTGTTTAATAATAGAAACGCTCTTCCCGTTCTGCCATGTCTCCCTTCTGGGTGATGTCAGATAAAACCCCCCTATAAACGATAGCAGGTTATAGGTATAATAAGTAAATGAAGTGGAACGATACAGAGACGGAAGCTACGCGTCAGTTACTAAGTGAATTATGACAGTGGTATCGTGTGTCAATTGTCACGAGGCACGGCATTGTTACACTTGATAGAGCTAAATCAGGCTCAAGGTAAGAGAAAGGTTAATAACTCTCAAATAATGAAACTTTCGTTGTGTATTTGATTTTAGCTGTCAGTGATATGAACACATCGAACCTTCGAGAAGTGAAAGCTACTTGTACTTTAGATATCGCTGGATAGTCCATAATATATCCACATTTTGCTCTATATCAATTGCAAGCAATCCACACAGCACCTAGCCCCAAAGTAAGCTACTCAAAGCTTATGTTATGGGTACTAGATAACTGATAATTTACATACTTATTTGAAGTAATTTGTTAGTTTCCTACGCGCTCACTGTTTCTTTAAACATCATACATCTGGATTCACGCATTAGATGACGATGCGGCTTGCTACTGCTTGGAACGAGACTGCAGCGACTTTTTCGCTCTATTCGGAACTGCACTGTAAGGCTGTGTCCCCAGTAGGAAAACTGTGAGCAGCCGACTGAGTGAGCCGCAAATTTGTGGTGAACAGCAACAAACTCAGATCAGTTTGCGAACGTATCGCAAGCACTGGAACCTGCGAGTCGGCCGCTAACTGAGACAGTCGGCGCACGTAACGCTGCAAACTGTCTACAGTGAGCGCAAACTAGCAAGCTGTGGACACTCAATTTAATATGTAAGGGCGTACTGAACTGATATGCCGCAAACTCAGTCGGCTGCTCACTGTTTGCCTACTGAGGACACAGCCTAAATCGTACAGAAGCGGAAGTTAAACTCAAACTATTGGCCCTGTGATAGTTCAAACCAATGGCGCGTCTCTTTACCGCATCAGCTAACTACGCCGGAAATAGATGCTCGGCTTAACTCTGGACCAAAAGCCGTGACTTGCAGCGACTTTGATGGAACTTTGGCGAAGTTGTAATACAGTCGGGGAGGTCGACAAACCTTTGACGCGATCAACTGTAGGCACCTACTGTAGCTGTGCATTAGAGATTATATCTGGTGATAATCTTTAAAAGTTAAGCAATTAAGGTACTTTATTAACAACGAAAATTACAAGCAAGGAATGAAAAAACATTTAAACTTTTATATGCAATTGAAACCATTGAGCTAACTGCAGACGGTTGCAATCAGTCTAAAGGTAGCTCAATTGATCCATGTCAATACCTACCTAAGCAATTTAATTACCTTAAATTGATTTTAGGTGTACCGATTGACTAGGTCATGTAAATTAAGTTCGCTATTTTTACTGTCTTTTGTTCGTATTCATTATGTTTTTTGTAGCTTAATTACGCATTTTAATTACCTTACTTAATTCCGCTATGAAAAATAGCAATCCTCCTACAAGCGTGGTTGGGTAAAAAAAGTCCAAAATCCGATTAATCTCCAGTGAAAACACACCCTTCCAACGATAAAGGAATACGTTTAGCAATCCTAGTTGCCTGAAGTTTATTTATTTTTTTGAATAGGATCCCATGTTGAAGAGGTGTCTCGTCAATAGTACTATTATATAAGTAAAATGTCAACATGTCGCCGACAATCCAACGCGCCACACTGGGCTGTGTCGGCGACTTCATTGTGTAGTTTCCATGAAACGTGCTCATAAGAACTGTTTGCCATTCAGTCAGTTTTAATACATTAGAACAATCAGTTTTATTTACGCTGGCGAGCAAAGAGAAAGGTGAAAATATTGAATTACTTTGCAGATGCTTTCAGAGAGGAATGACAATAACCTCGTAGATATTCTTTTGTTTTATTAAAAAATACTTTGTTGAGAAATGAAAGTTTGTTCTGAGACAGTGGAATACTTTTGTCGTTTTAATTTAGAAAGGTACGAGTGGGATTATAAGCTATACCTACCTACTGGCGGTTCTGCCTGCGAAGAGGTTGCGGGTTCGATTCCGCCTTGGGACAAATGATAGTACGATCTGCTAATATTTAAAATAATAATAATGTTTTTAATTTGTTTTTTTGGTCTGAGTGTTTTCTATGTAAAATAAAAAAGTATCTATCAAATATATCAGTTATCTAGTAATTACCCATAACACAAGCTTTGAGTAGCTTACTTTGGGGCTAGATGATGTTGTGTGGATTGTCAAGCATTATTTATTTATTTATTTTATTTGTTCTGGGGCTCTGGGTATTTTCTGTGTATCATAATATCTAACTTATCTTTGGACCAATCTCTACAAAAAATATACAACCGACAAAAAATATTTATCTAGCAAGCATCGTTCCAACAACGCTTGAATTCTACAAACAAACGAAACTTCCTAAGAATATTAATGAAGAAGAACTACACTTTGTGAAAATGGAGAAGATATCAAGCAAAATTTCGAAAGCAAGTGTCTTTAAGAGTATTGTATTTTATATCTTGGCAATTTGTACCAAATTTCTCATTCAGATTATTCACAAGAATTACAAGTCGATGGAATAAGTAGGTACATAATCATCTGCGTTCATGAAATTAATAACAAAAACAATTACAATACAATTTGAAGAAAAAACATTAATATTATGATCAATAACAGTTGTAAAAAAATAAAGTAAAAAGTCTTTAAAGATTTTGGAACATAAACAAAGGGCAAGTATTTAAAATATAATTTTCATTAATGTTAATTCAGTCAAATGATTAAACACATACTAATGAGCATATTTAAGCTTGTGCTTAAAGGATTGATAGCATCGACGGTACGCTGGTGATTTCGGATGGCAGTCATTTGTATAGTACCTATACACTTGTGCCGATCAAACAGAACTTCAGAAACAATATTCTCAACAAGATAAACCGGAACAAAGCGGAAGTAAACAAGTAAACAATAGCACAAATCAAATCATCTCAACTCAACAATCGATATCACATACATTTCATAACACAATCTTTCACCTATCACGGCTTATCCGTTCCGTATCAGTTCACATGACGACCAAATAAAGTAGAACTGTTGCTTTTTAAAGGAAAATATAGAATTTTCAAACATCGAAGCTCTTATAAACTGGTGTATGAAGATGCCACGGTTCATAGTATACTATACTAAAGTAACCTTGAGTTTGTATGCAATTATGCAGTCTAGGTGCATTGGAATGTGAATAATCTTCGGTGGGAAGGAGACAATTGAGTTTATACCTATTGCCTACTCTTGTGGCTAAGTATGTAGATATGTATTCAAAGGTCAATGTATACGCTTCTCCAATAAAACTCCGTGAAAGTAGTAAATGTTACATAGATATAGTTACAAGGATGTACAGGCTACTTTTTTTATCAAATTACGTTGGAAAATCAAAAAATTAAATACGAATTTAACGCCTGGTGTAACCCCGGGGTACTAGTAATTTTTAATTTGACTTCTCGTAGTTATTATTAACCAACTTCAATAAATGGAGGAGGTTCTCATTCAACTGTTTTTGTGTTCTTTTTTATGGGCTGATTTATTAATTAGATTTTTTGAAATTTTGAAATTCTGTTTTCATATGACCAGTAAATTTGTGGTTGTTTTTTACTAATACGTGTACTATGGAGTCAGTTGTTAGTTTGTGTACAAAAGATCAAAAATACCTAATGCTTAAAATAAATAAGGTTATTAAGTTCTGAACAGTAGAAAAAATAACGATGAGTTTTCCTGTTTATTAATTTACCTGTAACGACGACAACAAATTTTCGTCGACCTAATAATTACGTGCGTCTTTGAGTAATTGTATAATTACTCATCTGTGTCACAGGAAGGAGTATTCAGCTAGATCACAACAGTCTTTATGAGCCTTAAATGAATTATTAGCTACTAGCGACCCGCCCCGGCTTCCCACCGTTTTAATTATACGTATAAACCTTCCTCTTGAATCACTCTATCTATTAAACAGCATCAAAATCCGTTGCATATTTTTAAACATTTAAGCATACATGGGATGGGACAGAGAAAGCGACTTTGTTTTATACTATGTAGTGATGGTTGTTGGTATTGGAGATATATGCACCATGATCACAAAATATAGTTTGGAACTTAAAGCCGGCTTTTGACGACCTCCTTGACGCAGTGGGCGAAGGTCCGCCTGCTTCGCAGGAGATCGGGTTTGATTCCTGCCTCGGGACAAGTCTCTGAACAATCTGTATCTTGTTCAGAGTTTACTGGGTTTATTTATCACACTTTATATTATAAATGTGAAAGTTTGGATGGATGGAAGGATGTTTGTTACCTTTTCCGCCAAAACCTATGAACGGATCAGGCTAAAAATTTAAATACACTTAGCTCTAGGCCAGAATAAAACACAGACGAGTGAATCCGCTGGACGAAGCTAATGTATAAGTAATATAAACATCTAGCTCTGTAGTATAAATACTTACAAAAAACACAAATAACTATACAACAGCACAGATTTTTTGAAATGTCAACCAGCCAATCAATATTTTGCTGTGTCCAAGTAAAGGGAGTGAGGTAAATATATAATTACGGACGAAGTTTCTTGAAGGTCACAAATATACCTATTTAAATCGAGCTGTTTGAATCTATGTTCATAATATCCTTATAATATAAAAAGCAAACTTAATGGGTGAAAACTCATGAACTTTCGTTGTTAAGCTTTTTTATTATATTACTTCTTAAAAGATAGGTATAACTTATGGGAAAGTAATGCTCCTAAGCCGTTTTTGACTGATTTACACTTATTTTCTTGTCAGCGATTACGCTAAGTCGTTTGTCTACTAATCTCCTCGCCATCGTTTGAGCGATGACGATTGAACAAATAGTGTCGCTTCGTAGCAAATGCTGGTTGGCTAGGCCTACTAATTGGTAAGTCTTCGATATTGCGTTAATAGCTACCAAAATAGCCGAAAATGCGACTTCAAGACATTAAAAGTGGCGGCATGAATTCTATATACTCAGTAACGTGTATTGTCATTGACAACTGTGACAAGCGATTTCGCTAAGTCGCTTGTCTACTAAACGAACTTCGCTATCGTTCGAGCGATGACGAATGTATTGTCACTTCGCTATCGTTAGAGCGATGACGGTATCGCTTCGGAACGAATGCTGGTTGGCTAGACCTACTGATTAGCTCCAGTTAACAGTTACCAGGATAAGAACAGTCGAAAATGCGACTTCAAGACAACCAAAGACGCGTCATAAAGTCTAAATACTTAGTAAAATCCCTATGGTGTCTTCTAAACTCATAATATAACAATGTTGATTATGATAATTATCATGATTTGAATACAGCTGACCTCTTTCATAAACTATGGAGCGTTATTGTTTTGTTTCGCATGGCTTGCATACTAATTGTCGGGTTCCTTTCTATGGCTAAAGCTAGGTTCATATTGCTGTGTCGGGGTCTGTCGGGGCGCCGTCTGTCGTTTCGCTGAGCGTTCATACTGATGTGTTGTGTTGGGGCGCAATATGTCGCATTTTTAGATCATTCATCGTTTGAGAGTTGTGGCGTCAAAACGTGTTGGTTTTAAAATGGAATCATCTGATACTGACAGTCATTTTGATGAAAATATTCAATTTCTATTATTAATGACTCATCTTAAAAAAAAGAATAAATATTTAATGTTTTTTCTATTTCTTCCCAAACACCATTCCTGATACCTTGATCTTTATTTTCTTTATATTTAGTGTCATAGAGTACACTATAATATTGCCGTATTAACTCTATAGATTAATCAGACATTTTTAAATGAAGTAGGAATAACTGCGTAGAACGAAAAATAATTATATTTACGGAATGAACTGCATCCCACGCGGTTACGCGCCAGAATGGCAGATACACATTGATGTGGCGCGTTGTGTCGCGACAGATCCCCCACCACCTCTCTGGCGCGACCGGGCGCCGAGCGATTGCCGCTGCGACAGATCGCGCCACACCCCAACACAAGCTACTAATGTGAATCTAGTCATACTAAATGTATGAGACCGATAGCGTTCTGTCGCGCCACAACACACCCCGACACAGCAATATGAACCTAGCTTAAATAAAAAAGTAGGACTGTCTGACCTGTATTACTTTTTTTTAATGTAGAATAACGTTTGTACATCAGTCACCTAGTATCCATAACACAAGCTCTGCTTACCTTGGGGCTAGATGATTCTGTGTGGATTGTCTAGCATTTTTATTTATGATTTAGTGTTTAATATAATCTGAAATTTAATCATCAATCTAAACTCGTTCGAATCGCGGTTGTCATTCGAGAACCTCCACACACCAGCGATTGTCAGATCTGCGAGCTATATAAATAAATAAATAATGTTGTACAATCCACAAAGCACCATCTAGCCCCAAAGTACTCAAAGCTTGTGTTATGGGTACTAGATAACTGATACATTTAATACATATTTTTAATAGATATATTTACTATACATTGAAATCACCCAGACCAACAGAACAAATTTCTGCATCATACAAAAATTTATTCAAAGGCGGGAATCGAACCCGCAACCTCTTGCGTCGCAGGCGGACTATCGCCCGCTGCGCCACTGATGTCGCCAATATATGAATCTGATCTGCTCATTGCCACTTCAGCTTAATAATTCTGAGTCTTCATAATCATAGTGAAAATAGGAAAAGGAAAACAGACATTTTTAGAAAAAACGTTCTCAAAGAATATTAGCTTCGCTTTCAATTTGGTATCTCTTGGAAACTTGTGCAGCAAATCCGAGGGGAAATACTAGCACTAATGAACTTTCATAATATTTGGATTAATCTTTTGTATTGCTTGTGAGTTATTGTGGTTTGTACCAACGGGACTTTTTCTTGTGAGAAATTATTTGTGTACTAGCCTTCGTCTACGCAGGATAATTATTTGAAGTATACTCGCGGTTTCACCAGCGTAATTCCCGTTCCCGTGGGAATTCCGGGATAAAATATAACCTATGAGCTATTCCAGACTACAATCCACCACTGTGCTAAAATTCAGCCAGATCCGTTCAGTAGTTTTTGCGTGAAAGAGTAACAAACGTCCATCCATCTATCCATCCATCCATACAAACTTTCGCGTTTATAATATTAGTAGGATCGTTTTTACAAACACCAAGTTTCGATTTATTCATCCTTTTATCAAGCAATGCTTATAAATTGCGTCAATGACCTACTCCTCGCGTTGTTCAATAACATGTAGGTAGAGCAACAGAGCGCCCTTAAAGGTCGTATATTGTTTGCGTTAAGTGCGTTACCAACCGCAAGGATGACTGTAGCAGGGAAAGCCCAAGAGATGCTGAATGGGCTAGCATTTGTAAGGGGGTTAATAATAGTAGGATGGAGGGGGGATGAGAGAAGTATCTTCTCTATAGTCAGATATTTCTATGATCCGGGAGACTCTAGAATTTCTATAGAACAAATATGCGATGTCCTGAACCTCATTATAAAAGACTTTTCGCTCTCACCGCCCAACCCTTCGATCCAATGGATCTGTAGATGGGCATGTGATTTTAGGGCGAGAAAAGTTTTTGACTGCTTTGAGCTCATTGATTCCATCGCCTAAAAGTGTCATTCATTATCCCTTTCCCACCCTTTTAAATCGTTTTTTTACCAGAATCTGTATATCTATACTAAAATATAACTCTACATCTACGGGCGTGACGCAATGCAGAACGTATTATTTGTAATGAGAATACAATGCTAGTTTCGCTGTGTTTCTGTTGCCTACAATATGATTTTCCATTTTGGAGTTGTCTTCTCCAAGTCCCAAGATTTGACATGCAAAGAGCGTCTGCTAACCTACTAGCGCTATGGGTTTGATCAAAAGCTCGCTCCATACAAGTTTAAATCTAAGTTGTTTCCTAAGCAGTCCACAGGCGGTGGTTAGTTGAAATAGCGAGCCTGTGCAAGCCACACGCGGATGCCCAGACTCTACGGTGAAACTTGAGGAGAAAATGAAGAAGCGGTGCAGATAATCTTGTGCGTATAGGGCCATGACATTGTTAACGTGTAAGAAAAAAGCTGTACCTACCTGCAAATAGAAAGTACACCGAGTTTTGTCTTAAAGTTCTTCTATCTAAGAGGATTTGCCGAACCTACATCTTCAAAACGCCTCATTGAATGGAAATTTGACGTTAAGAATAGACGCAAAAAGAAGTTCTTAGAGGGTAGATGAAAATAGGGAAGATTACTATAATATTCAGAGACCAGCGGTCAGATGGGACGGCATCGGATTCATCAACATGAGATACTATCCGTATCTCATGTTGATGAATCCGATGATGCCGGAGAGTACGCCTTAGAATATGGAGTCCTCTAGCCCTAGCAAGCACAAATGTCAAGTTAGAAATTATTATGATTTTAACGAAAATCAATTAAACCTTCGTTTGTATGTAGTCGAGTAGTAAATTAAAGCACATCCTCAAAATAACTGTTCCTGACTTGTTGCTCTCATCTTCAGAACAGCAGTACCTAAATATAACCACATTCAGTAAAGCAACCGTAAATGCCGCGTGGTACGGGTTTGGACACGCGAGCTTTTATTGGTTGACCTTATTAAGTGAAGGCTTAACTGAGGAAACAATTAAACCGTTGACAAATTTTAATGATGGAGGATTTTTTTGATTTGTTATTTAGTTTTTGGGTTACAGTTTAATGTGTCGCGTTTATAGGTTACAGTTTAATATGTCGCAAATATCTCAGGTAAAACAGATAGTAATTATTTGAACGAGATGTGATATTCTTGCCTTCAGTGTACTTTATTGAGCATATAGTGTATTTTACCATGACCAATCACCATGGAAATCACCACCCGCTCGTCAAGCGTGAAGAAGGTTTGTATTATTTGCCCTTAAAAAATAGGTAGTATTCAAGGTAACTATACTTTATGACTTGAATTCTGTTTTTAGGCTTAGGTCTTTGTCAGAACTTAACCGATCCAGAATATCATGTTGAGCGGCTGTGAATTTCATTTTACTGTGTCACCCAACACCAGCAAAACCATGTTTATTCTGTGTGTTTCTAGTTTCTCCACGCACATATGTGTTCCGAAACACAGCTTTGTTAGCAGACCTGTTTGTTATCTGCTGGTTAAAGAATAGGCATAACCGCTATGAATTTGATTTTCGACGTAAATTTGACAATTCAAATTCCGTTCTTAGTGGGCGCACTAGAAAAAAATTGCCGTCGAGCTCTCGTCTCATTTAAATAAAAAGGATACAAAGTAACAAAAACTGAAACTTAAATAACAAACCCTAAAAACGCCTTACTCTTTACTGCCCAAAAGCATCATGAAATATTTCGGCTAAATTACAACCGTGAAGTTAATAAGGCTTTGTTTATCCGTCCGATCTAATTTACAGCTCTCCAAGTTTCGAATTTAATTGGCCTGTACAAAGACTGGTAGTTATTTATACAACTTCTTTGACCTTTGGCGTTTTAGCTGCGTTTACGTTTTCAGTCTGAAAATATTTTACGAACTGCCGATTTAGTGGATTTTTTTAAGCTAGATTTACGTTATTTGCTTTTCGAATCAATAAAAATACCTAAATTGCGCACTGCAGGATGGTAGGCTAGTTTTGTTTGTTGCTTCGATAAAATTCATAATCCGAACACAGACATTATTCGACAGAGACATTACGTCGCGTCGTCGCTACGCTACACAGGCGACTAGCTAAGCTACGCTTGCGATGCGGCCGGTCCCGTAAATTTTCAAATTTGTTTTTTCATCTACCATATAACTATCATACTGCATCGTGTACGCCCAAATCAAAGGTTCTTGTATTAATGAGCTAACTTTACTCAAACGTATCCTTCCATAATTATCGTTCTAATGACTTCATATAAAACCTAATTGTTTAGGTAATTACAGGTTATTTGTGTCATATCCATCTATTTTGAATTTAAAATGTACGATTACCACATTGGAGTGTTTTTAAAGCCCCTTGATTCTTGGGTAATGAGGTTTATCATAGCTATTCTCCTTCCTAGAATTTAAGATATTTTATGTTAACAAATTTATTTATTAATGAAAACATAAACATTACACAACACAAAATAACATAAACATTCTTTCTTCTAATCACTAAAAATGTAAACATAAATTGCAACACCGCATACAAGCGCAGTGACAAATATTCGAGTCCGTTTAACACACGAGAGACAAAAATAAAAAAAAGCTTTAAAAATGGTTTTCTATTTGCGATTTTTTTGGACGATAGTTAATGTATTCAAGTATTTTCCAGCAATATTTCTTTGGCAATAGAATCATTTTTCAGAGATTGGTGGGTGATCGCGCCCGACTTCACCGGTTGAAATTGATTTGGGATGATTTGAGGGATGCCTTTGCCCAGTACTTTAGTGGACGGACAAAAAACACAGAAAATAAATAAAAAAGTTTTGTTAACAAAAAATATCTAGGATTATAAAACCGAGTAGGTAGGTATAGTAGTTATTGAGTTTGACACGCAAGATTTTTGCATATTGTTCGTAACTGCATAAAATACGGTGCTTGGAATACAGCTAATTTTCCAAGTGTTATATGCTTTTTGCGTGAAAACGCGTTTAACTGCTGCTTTGAAAGAAACATACCTTTAAGGTTTTTTCGATCGTAATGAATGCTAAGTCGACAATGGCATGCTTTTATAAGTGCACATTTCTTTATTTTTACGGAACGGCTTCGCACGGTTTTATTATACGTCTATACCTTCCTCTTGAATCACTCTATCTATTAAAAAAATCGCATCAAGATCCGTTGCGTAGTTTTAAAGATTTAAACATACATAGAGATATAGGGACAGAAAAAGCGACTTTTTTTAGACTAGACTAGACTAGCAAGAAAGTAACAATGAAGTCTAACTAAGAAAGAAATAACTGTATTAAATAAAATATCTTATTAAAGCAGGATCGTTTTTTTCAGTTCTTAGGTGGAACGCGTGCTTCTGTTATGTGTTGTGCTTTTTGCTGTTTAGGGTAACCAAAGGGTAAAATGAGACCCAAATCTCAGACTCTGCTGTTCCTCCGTGTCTTAGTCCGTCTGACACCAGACTGTTTCTCATGAACAGATGAATAACTATTCACAGATGAATGGTTATTCATCTGTGAAATTTTCAGAGATTATTCTTCAGAGGGATAAAGTAAAACTTACCTAACACTAGAAGGAACGTAGTATAAAACTGGTTGGTTGGATGATTTGCTTACCTGAAAAAGAAAAAGATTGAAAATCAGTAGAATTCGACGTTCAAATAGGCATTATCTTTTTCACACATCATTATTGCCTTACAACAGCGGGGCAATTTAGCCAGTGTCAAAGGCACCAAGGACTCCGAATGGTACTATTGCTATGAGTCAGTTGAGCTTCCTCTAAATTTTCGTTTGCAGTTCTAAATTGTCTCTATTACTTATTGAATTGTATTTTTTTTTGTTTACGAGAACTTTCATAAATAAAAAGATTCAAACTTCACCATTGTCAGCATCTGTTACTCCAGTACCGGATAATATTAAAAATTAGTATTTTAAATATTTGTGAAAAGATATCCGGTATAAGGCGACCCGCCCCGGTTTCGCACGGTTATTATACGTATAAACCTTCCTCTTGAATCACTCTATCTATTAAAAAAACGCATCCAAATCCGCTTCGTAGCTTTAAAGATTTAAGCATTCAAAGGGATATAGGGACATAGGGACAGAAAAAGCGACTTTGTTTTATACTATGTAGTGATTCTCCATTTATCTCTGTTTCAGGTTTTATGAGATTAGAACTTAAGCCAATCCAAATTAAGAGGACTAGAAATAGCTGGAACTAAAAGACTCTTCCGCAATAAGTTAGCGGTTGTACAGTACACTCAACATTAGTTTGTGTTTATCGGAGCTCGAGCTAAAGGTTTATTCACACTTGAGATAAGGTTTATATTATTGTACCGAGATTGAAAAGGCTTTTCCAGGATTTGCTGAGAAATAATTTATGTTCTACTAATTTAAATACGTAAATATCTGTGAAATTGTAACGTTTTTAAAATTAAACGGCTGAACGGATCCTAATTACATTTGGTAAGGAGAAAGTTACAAAGATTGTTGTTTGATGATCTCAGTGGTGCGAGAGGGCGATGGTCCGCCTGCAACGCAGGTTGCGGGTTCGATTCCCGCCTTGTGATAAGTGATTATACGATCTGATATCATGGGGAAATATTTTCATCTCCAACATATCTAAGTACATACATACGTTTTGCAAAAAAGGAAAAAAGTAGTATGAAAATTGTTGTCTTACTTACATAAACCTACGTAAAGTTTTCTAATATTTTAAATATCCTGTAATATTCCCAAGCATCTACTAAAGGTCGAAGGCGTTGAGGGTCGAGAGGTCTCTCAGAAGCTTAAGGGCTAGCCATCGCACTGTTGAAGACGGGGTAGAAACGCCCCTTAAATTCAAAAGGTCACGGCGCGCAAGTAAAAGTTTTAATGTGTTCGGATATAAATCGAGTTGTTTATGTTTATATCTTTCCGACTGTCTGACTGTTTACACGTTCTCAGTAGAAGACGGTTGATAAATGGAATAGGATATGGAGAGCTGGTTTTATTTGCTACTAGCGACCCGCCCCGGCTTTGCACAGTTTTATTATAAGTACCTATATAAACCTTCCTCTTGAATTACTCTATCTATAAAAAAACCGCATCAAAATCCGTTGCGTAGTTTAAAAGATTTAAGCAGTCATAGGGACATAAAGACATAGGGACAGAGAAAGCGACTTTGTTTTATACTATGTAGTGATTTAAGTTTTCTGATAGAGGTGAATCTATCTAATCTTCAGCGTTATATCGTTAATTCTAACTGGTTTTTTGGGTTTTTGCAAATGAGACAAAAAACACTGTCGACCCCCAATATAACAAACTTCAAGTGTATGTCATCATCATCAACCTGCCCCCTGCTGAACATATGCATCCCTCAATGAGCGCCATAGCGACCTGCCTTCAGCTTGCAGCGTCCCACCTGGTCAGAGGGCGTCCTACAGTACGTCTGCCGAGTCGCAGTGTCCACTCAATATGACGTTTATAAAATAATTATAGGTATCAATGTCGATTAACACCTCCCGATTCCGCATCTCTCAAAATATGTTTAAAACCTTATGTACTTATAAGCTCGTGAACGTTACGTTCTGCAGATTTACTGCAGAACGTAATTTCAACGGAGTATTTGTTGCATTGTCTTGCCATGGTTTTTATTTTTAATTTATTTCCAACGGATACCATTAAATTTATTGAACTCAACATTTCCATATCCATTTCTCCAAAAAACAAGAACCTATTCATTAAAACGCGAACAAAGCAAATATTGTTTAACGCGTAATGGCCGGCGTAATGGAGTATCGATGAATAACGTATGAAGGTCCCACACCTAGAGGCAACGACTCTGAGGTTAAAAAGATAGAGCTGAAAAACAAAAAAGCTTTCTAACTTTTTTTGACATAAAAATAGGGATTTTTTATCGTTAGATGAACCTAGCATAGTCTTTAAAACACTGCAAACTGACTTACCTAACAAAATTGTTTAGAATAAATGATCTATTTGTCATAGACATACCTACCTTATGAATTATTTAGAAATTAAAAAAAAACTAACGACGACGACGAGATTTTTGAGCACCACGTGGATATTATAAAAAGGGAACTTTTTAAAGATACAATTTATTTACCTATTTATGAGTAGCTATAATTTACGGGGAAAGCTACTCTTTATAATAAGACCATAACTGGAATTATTTATTTTTGCGTTTTGTAAGGAGATTTGATTACGAATATTTCTAGCTATTTGGACAATAATTAGGGCATCTTTAATGGTTTATTCGTCCTATTAGAAGGACGATCGGAACATCACGTAATAAAGTAACATTTTTCCTCATAGTCGGGGCCTAGAATCGTTGAGTTGCCATTAATATAAGATGACGTCAGCGTAGTTTATCAAGTACGATAATAATTGTTTGGACAAGCTCACAAGCTCCAACTAAGTTTGTAACCTCTTTCTTACTAAACCTTATAATCCTCTAAAGGTGGGTACTGACCAACGTTACGAGGTGTAATGTAACATATTACACAGCGAGCATTCTTCAAACGTAGTATTGCTAGAATCTTTGTGTCATAAAGATTCTAGCAATACTACGTTTGCCGTAACACGACGTACTGACTGCACGAATACTCGCTGTGTAATATGTTACATTACACCTCGTAACGTTGGTCAGTACCCATCTTTAGTTGAATCATTACCTATATGTAGAGGGTTTCCATTCTAAACTTGCCCGTACCTCGACGGTCAAGGGGTTGTATGTAGGGTTAGTATTATTCCATCCATCAACCCCAATCAGTAATCAGAACTTCGGTTTAAAAGAGTGTAATGGTTTACAATATAACCCAAACTAACTTACAACTAACTGCTGTGGCCTGCTGTTCTATTTTGACTCCAACTGTAGCTAGACACAAGGGTCAAAATAGGAATGCAAAATTATCAGCTAACTGCATTTTCTTCAGTTCTATTTTAATTCCAACTGTAGCAAGACACAAAGGTCAAAATAAGAATGCAAAATTATCAGCAACTTGCGTACAACAATTGTCTCATACACTGACCTCGATCAATTAGAAACTTTATCACTTGTAATTATGACACCTTTTAGAAAGCAGACTGTTTCACACCACACATAATTGCTACCAAGGTTTCTGTTCTTACAGAAACGAATACTCGTACTAAATTCAAAATTCTATATAACTTTTTAAATTACGAATGGGAAACATTTCGTCTAATAATGCGGTACAGTCATAACAAAAGTCCTTTGTTCTAGCAGGTTGTTTGACCTCGACAGTACAACGGGAGTTATAAAAAAGTGAGGGATTTAACACCTCATAAAGATACGGGTAGTCACAGCGGTTGTTCTTTAGAGGCACGGGACGAAAATTTTGACTAAACTAGAGTAAATGAGTAACAAAGAGGTAAGAAACATACATATGTAGTTTTTTATCATTATATTATACTATTAAAGACATGAACATAAAGAAGTGCTAGTTTTAAAGATTATTGGGTGTATTGTGAATTTTATTTCATAATCATAGTCTGCTTAGGTATCGGTCTTAAAACTTCGTATGTTACTTAACTTTTACTTATCGAGCGTGATTCATCAAAAGTTTCCCATGAGTCTTAAAATCTTCGAGAAACCTCAAGACTAAAAACGCTAATAAATTGAAAATCGTAGCTATCAAGATTTTTGTCCTAATCGTTCCGAGATTCTTAATTACTTAGGACTTTTTAATCTACGAAACAGAAGGAAAAGGGAGAAACAAAATTTCACTATACAACATTGATACTCATAATTTCCGTCAGAATATAGCGCCGTAAACTTCTTAAGAAACTCCTTTTGTTGGACCAGTAACCTGGCTTATAAATTTCCTTTTGTTCGAGGATAATGAGCCATGATTTTTATGAAAAGGTTTTCTTTTAATTTTGCTGCCAAATTCATCGTTCCGGTACAGCTATCTCTTTGAGAAAGGGGAAAATTTCACGCGCTATTGGATAAGAATTTTACGAAGATCCCTCTCAAGAAATGTTTAGTTATTCCGTAATTGAAGTCAAGGTCGACATTATTCTTAAACAATAATACTGTCAAGCCGTAAACTCGACGATTAACTTCCGATTTTAACCACTCCTAAAATCGAAAGAGCCATTTCTTAGACTACATTTCTTGTGCTTGGTGACAAATTGTTAATTTCAACAAAAACAGTCTGGTAAAGCGTTCTTACGTTTTGCAATAAAAAAAAACAATAAGAAGCTTCTCATAGTCTCTAAATACATCAAGAGACCCGCGGATGACTGATGTACCTCCCCCAAGTATTAGGGGATTAATTTGCCAAGATCACAACTCTTAGTGGGTTGGTAATCACCAAATTGGTGCTAAGCTAGCATCCTCTGATGTAACACAAGATAAAACCTTCGATATATTCAAATAAATAACGCCCAAATAAAAATAAACACTATTTAAACAAGTGTTTTAGAGTCGTCAATTAGTCCATCACTTGTATCCACAACATCAATAGGCACCAGCCTGTCATCGACAACCATTAGTGCTATTGGAAACACGGTCCTAATTAAGTCCTACGTGTTAATTTATAGCATGTTTTCCACTGCTCCAGCTATAATCAAAATAAATCGCTTCCCACTAAGACACGCAAGGGAATAGAGCAAATTGGATTGGAAACTAAAGATTCTTTATTCGATAGCTCTCTATACGGTTTCAAATAATTGTGTTGGGGAGTTGTTATTTTCTTTGGGCATTGAAGTTCTAATTTGTTCGGGTATAGAGGATTACTGCTATCGATTTGGGAGTCAAACCTTTGTTCTATTAGTTTTTGAACTTCGGTGATCAAACCCAAACCGCTAACGATAAGTGGATCTGTGATTTTTGTTAGGGATAGAAACGTGAGAAATTCTAAAAAAACTTTACAAAGAATTAGTAAATAGCCTTTTTGGCGAGCTTGTGGAAATTATTGTAAAGTAAACCATCACCCTAAGAACGGACCTTTTCCAGCAAATGCAAATAGCGGTCACAAAAGTTAACCAATAAATGGTAAACAATCTCTATCTTACCAGAATCGGACCAGGAAAACCCTAATCCAGATAAAAACAAGACAACACAGTACATAATTCCCAACAGCGTTATATAAGGCACGATTCACACAGCCCACGGCACCACAGGAAGCGACCGAAGCATGTTTACCGATGCTTATCTTGAGGATAGCGCAAAACTTATTACCGTAGATACTGCCGAGATATCTGTGGTGGCACAGGTTGAGAGGATAGCTGAACCAGTCCCGAAGGATCTAATGCTCTTTCCACATGGCATGGTTGTCGTAAACGTCCTATACGATGACAATTCTAACAGTTTGCACAAATCTAGGGTCGCACTACCAAGCTAACATGCGACGGGCCAAAACAGCTTTAAAGAGATGGCGTTTCTAATATTTTTACTTACATTATTGGACAGGCTTTTCTATATTTTATAAAATCATGTAATATCAAAATATGACATTAACCTACGACATATAAAAACAGAAGAGCAGAACAAATTCTGACTAAACTAACATTTGCCGTTTATGCTTCAGCGGTTTTCTCTGCAAATACCTACCAAGGACTTTGGCGAATACAGCAGAAATTTCAGTGTATTTACCCTAGCTGCTAGTAATTTAGTCTGTATATGTACATTTAACGCCAACCACTATGAAGAGGATCGATTGTGGCTCCCGGCTATTAGGTTACTCCATAAGCACTTGATAATTTTAGAACGTCTTTGGGAGTGCATGCTTTAATCTGTTAGTGATGCCTTGGGCTACGATATGCACAGATGGGCGATGATGTCCGAAAACAGATTTTAGATATCTGATGGTAGAGATTCAAGAATTTTGGAAGGGACTTGCCTTAATAGTGACAGTAATACCTACGACTGAATAAACTAGATTAATATTTAATATTTAGACTAGAACTATGTAAAAGGAATTGCTACGCAATGGCCATACGGCTATATAATAAACTTCCGAATGACATGAGAAAATTAACAAATAATGAATTCAATTGTAAACTATATAATTGGCTCTGTCAAAATTGTTTTTATAGTATAGATGATTATTTGACATTTAAATTCACATAAATTATTTTTTACATTTACATATTAATATTAAATTGTTTTTTTTATTAGTTTGACGATTTTTGAGCATAAATTCCTTTAATATAAATGTTTCTGTATACTGTTAGCGCAAATTTTGATTTCTTTACTACTTCATGATTATTTTTCTACTTAGACTAAAATGTCCAAATTTAATTGAACATTTGCACGACTGTTATGTCAAATATAGTGATACCCTTTTTTATTACCATCATTGTCAACCTATATTTAAGCAAATAAATACTATTTCATTTCATTTCATTTCATTAAATATATAGCACTATTTGATACTATTTAAGAGGTATTAATGCTTTAGACTACGATGTACACATAGATGGGCGAAAATATGAACCAAAATAGATCTAGTCTCTGTTCGTAAAGGTCGAAGGTGCTTCAGAACAGTCAAAGGGTAGGTAGTCTGCCTCGGACATATCCCCCGGGTCAAAACCGGGTCGGTCTTTTAGTCACAGTGGATAAGTTTTCTATCCTCTCTGAAGATGTTACTTTCAAAAGGATTTTAAGTCATGTCAAATAGGGCACAGTATAAAAAAATAAACCCCCTGCAAGCAAACTTTGGCCATGTTATATGCATCTATAAATTAACACAAAGACAAAAAGTCAGCTTAGGAAACTTATAGCTATAATGTTTGTTTTATCTTGGCAGAGTTGTTTATGTGGTGCGTCCATATCCAAAACATTATTGCGCACCAAACATGTTTTGAGAATCTCTTTATACTCACATTACATGGGTTTGAGAAATGTTCAATGAGACAGTATACACCATTGGTCAAGAGCATCGCAGTCATCTTCAGATGGATATAGATGTTATTTGATCCGTGTCAGATGTGCCCTGTACTTTTCGCGGTGTGTTTATAGGTTATTTAAAAAACTTAACCCATTAATAAACCTCGCAACTAGACGTGTGACATTGACATATATATAATCTACTAGCGACCCGCCCCGGATTCGCACGGTTTTATTATAAGTATATAAACCTTGCTCTTGAATCACTCTATCTATCTATCTATCTTCACTTACCTGGCCAAACGCTCGACCATTTTCAATAAAAAAAATATAAAAAAAAAACCTATTTTAAAACCGCATCAAAATCCGTTGCCTAGTTTTAAAGATTTAAGCATTCAAAGGTACATAAGGACATAGGGACAGAAAAAGCGACTTTGTTTTATACTATGTAGTGATGTACATCCAAGCAATGTTATGATCTATGGCAGGAAGGCAAACTTTTAATAAGATATCGTAAACGATACAAAAAGAAGAGTCGTAGTGTAGATGACACAAATGTGGTTCAATCTCTGTTCCTCCAAGCAATGTTATGATCTATGGCTGGAAGGCAAACTTTTAAACAAGATGTCGTAACAAGTGCTGCAACTTTTTAACTTCGCATCTTCGCGCTTTTGTTGCTTTTAAATTTTAAACTTCGAAATAATATAAAGTTTCTCAGTGAATATACTTTAAGCGCTCGATGAACTAAAAGAAGCTGAGTTGACCGATTCAGCCCCAAGGGGTTAATTTCCGAGTGTAACGATCCTCGATAGAGTCAGTTAGGACTTTATTGTGTAAAATGTAGGAGATATTTTTGTGATTCCATTTCATCGAGCGAGACACGACCTCGTACTTTTGCCTCTAATCAGCCAATTCCGAAGAGCAAGCATATTCAATTCTGCTGACCGTACCCAGAGTCCAAAATACGTCTGATTAGCTCAAATTACCTCAATGACAGGCCGACACAGCCGGACTAGTTTTATGTTCCAGAGTTGTCTTTAGTCATTCAAATCTACGGTTTTCACCAAAAGGTTAATTTATGTGGGTCTTCTTAGTTGATAACGGACAAAAATGGGTATTTCAGAACTATTTGTCATACGATACGGCCGAGTACGTGACAAGCGTGCGTAATACCGAATTAGCAGACGTACGTATCTTGGGAACAATCTAGACGGAAGCACTTTGTCTAGTGCCCATAGGGATGTGCTGTGCAGGACCTTACTACGAACACTCCGAAAATATCGAAGGATGCCGTGGCATAATCTTGACTCATTACAGCGAGATATAATTTGGTACAGAGAACGAAGCCGATGCCATAAAAAAATCGATACCTAATCCAAACTAAACAAGATTAGACCACAACCAATGTTGGTTGCAAATCCAAGGACAAAGAAGTAGTCAGCGTCGCCTGCGAACAAATTTTACTCCGAAATGGAAGCTTTCAAATTGAATCCGAATTCAAAAATTACTTGGACATGAGAACTGCCAGTCAGTGAACTCCCTGGACTCCTGGGATAGATTACAGAATCAATAGAGTTTCGATATCGGCGGCTGCTCCCAAGAATTCAAAGTAGTGCACGAAGTTGGAAATTTTATACGGATTCATTGCTGCTAAATTGGCTATTGAACATAATACGTGAAGATAGTGAGTTTATCGAAGTTTTAAACAATTATAGCACCATTGAAACTTGGCATTTTATCAGCTACGTAGGAGGCCAAGCGAATTAAGCCATATAACCAAAAGCTGAAGATGACGATGTTGATGAAGTTTTTAAAAACATTAAAACTATCGAGCAGTAATATATTTGGAGAGGCTGCCAAGCGCTAATCCAGTCATATAAAAGCTACAGGCGATGACATTCATAAAAATATATTTTGTGTATTATATCCAATCTTCTTGACATTTAACAAACACCTCAAGACTCACACGTCACGACACTCACTCCGAAGCAAGAGATTGTTTAGCAGATAGATACTACGTACGGAAGCTACATAATAGCCTATATCTCCGAAATGTTGCGGAGCACTGAACAATATACCAAAACAAGTATTTGTATACGCTATCGAGCTATACATGTGACACGCATGAAAGGTTGTGTAAATACAGTATTTGGGCTCTTTGCTAGGCGACCTATGACGTCATAGAATGCTTTCAACTGCACTGGAATGAAACAGCGCATCTGAGTATAGAATATGGCATTTTTACGACTTTTCATCTCGGTATTGGTTGACCTAAGCGAGCGGCCTGTATGGCGTCATGGGGATAATACAATAGCAGCTAAGAGAATATATATAGAATAAATAGAATGGATACTACGCGTGTTGTACCTAGAATTCTCGTCATAAATGACCCGACCCAGTTATTATGTCTGGAGGTTTAGCTAGACATAAATTCCTTTATTCTGCCCATACCTATGATTTAGAAATCTAAATACCTAGTTACAAAGTATTTTGATTAAACTTAAATGAGTCTTTAAATTCAAAAAACATTTTTTAAAAAAAATTAGCAAACAACAACTACCTCTTAAACGTAGATATCAAAATGACATAAACATTTGATAAAATATATTTCATTACGTTGCACTCATATTATTATATTATGGTAACAAGCTTATGAAAACGTATCGCTATATTGTTATATTACCTAATTCAAAAATATTGAACAATAAAACGTAGAGTAGTAAGGTAGAAGAGTTAAGGACCTGGGACTTAAATTTACCTGTATATCAGCGAATAGTACTTAAAGGTAAATATAATCCTGAGGTCCTTAAAAAGCTAAACGCCAATGTCTAGAAAATTTACATAAGATGCTCTATCATGCGGGGTTAGGCATTAGGCATACGTTGACCAGCATTGTTACGACAAGTGTTCAGATAAAATAGTTTATACCGATGATAAAAATAAAGTTATTTCTTTTCTTTCTTTCACATACGTCTACTTACAGGCCTTCCCCAAAAGTCATCACCAAAGGCTACCTATTCTGAACAGCCTCCGTTGACTACCCGCAATTGCTACGTCCATAAATGTGTGTGCGATTGCTATATAGCAATCGCACACAAGGATTTTATGGACGTTTAAAATATGCTGTATAGACAATAATCTGTATAGACGATATCGTCTATACAGATTATTCATCAGCATATTTTATCAAATTAAACTTCTACAACGGTTTAATGTGTCTCGGAACATTATCACAACGGTTCATTAAGGAAATGGCGGTGTAATCAGATCGCTTCCCGCTTTCTCTTAGAAACCGAACTTTCCGCACTTTCCGGCAAATTAGCACCTTGCCGATGAGATCATCTTATGGCTGAGTAATTCTGAACGGTGCTTTGAAAGAATGGTATTGTTTTGGGTTCAGGTGCCGAATTTGCAAACATTAACAAGGTGGCTAACAAAGAGATTCGAACAGGCACTCTGTTCATTGAGTAATCAAGAGCGCCGGTTTCTAAAAATGTTGCGGTTGAGTAGGTTAGAGTCAATTTCTCCTAATTCAAACTCAAACTCAAGAGGAGTTCCTGTAGAAGATCTACATGAAATAAGGAGGAGTCAGAAAGTTCAAATTGATATAAAACAAAGAAATAAAATGATTATGACGTGTCCAAGTGTCCTGTAAGGTCTTAAGGAAATAAAGCACTTTGGGGTTGAGTTTGAGTTTGATCACTTTGATTTTTGTTCACTTCACATCTTTGTAAGTTACATTGGTTAGTCCTCAAGTACTTTTCGCCAGTTTGTAAGTTTTTGAGGTCAATTCACTTCGAATAAGAACTATTTAGAACGTTTGTTTTGCGTTTCAAGACGACTTCCCTTACTTAAAATACTTTTCGATTAAAACAGTTACTAAGCTTCACAATTGTGTGTCAGAGAAATGATACGTACGACTCTTAGCAATTTCTTTAAAGAGAAGTTTTTAACTTAAAAAAACTTTTAAACAAGATCTTTTTTTATTTGCCGTGTTTTGAACAGTCTTTGTTTAGACTATACAACAATAATTACTATAATTAGTTCATTGTTGTTGATCACATCATTGTTGGAGATAATTACATTACACATATTATAAAACAATAAATATTTATTATTTTTATTTATTTTGTTGCTAGCGACGTAGGTAAACATCGTCTCTAGACACGACTGTCTTCTATGGACTATGAGTATTTTAAATTACTTAAATTAATCCTTGTAGTGAGGGCCTCCCAGTGTTC
The DNA here is from genome assembly GCA_944547425.1 of Eupithecia centaureata. Lineage (NCBI taxonomy): Eukaryota > Metazoa > Arthropoda > Insecta > Lepidoptera > Geometridae > Eupithecia > Eupithecia centaureata. Next base: position 3,083,317 of record OX155693.1, on the reverse strand, counting down.
TTTATTATCTAGGCTAAGAAAAAACATAACATCCTTACTCGTTACTAATAGTATAAAGTTCAAAGTTTATACGGATGTTTGTTTCACGCAAAAACTACTGTACTGAACGGGCTGAAATTCTAAATAGAAGTAGTTCTAGCCCTGGAAATAAGCTACGTTACGTATTAATTAGTTCCCAAGGGATAGAAATAGCTTTAAGCGTTTCTATAGAATCAAGGCGCGGGCAGATTACTCATAGGGACTAATTTACTCATATTTTTTAGACATTTTCCTTCTCGAAAACATTTTTTCTTGGCAGAATAAATAATGAAAGCTAAGCTACTTACAAGCAGATTAACTTGTCATTCAAGAGAATTGATTGCGCAGTGCCATTCACTCAGAACGAATAATAAATCTTCATAAACGCGCGGCAGGCAGTCACGAACCATAATCTAGGGTTTACTACGGCTTCCTCTTTTTTGAAGTTGGTTAATGAATACAGAGTACGCGAGGTGTTTAATTAATGAATGTTAGGCAGTTGAATCAATCATACTTTCAAACAATCAGATCAATGATTACAAACGAAAGACAGTCCATTACAAGGCCTTAGTCCATAAAGCATCAAGTTTGGGCTTGATGGTGATGAAGAAGATAATGAATTAAAAGCTCTACCAACCGAAATACAACCATAACTCAATGTAATTAAACTTCAATTGCAATAACAGAAACCAAATAAATACAAACAACTAACCCCTTACACAAATTAGAGCGACTTTTAATTACATTCATAGTGGCTTGGTTAATAGTATAAATCACAATTTTTTCACATAAAAAACTCATCGAGCGAACATTCATTACTTAAATGACGAAAACGCGAGAAAAGGCAGTGGGTTGGAAATATCAGACGCGACTTGGTCTTTCATACAGAACAGACTGAAGAGATTTTATCCAGAATTCAAATTTAAAAATGATTGCTATTTTGAATTTGGCTGCGAAATCATACCTACATTTGATTTATACCTAGGTCAAACAAAAATCACAGCCTAAATGTACTAAATTCACGTTTTTAGGGCGATATTTCCGATTTCTCATGAAACTTAGTCTTATTTTTGTGTCGTGTGCTCAGAAATAAAATAAATAATGTAATAATGCTATTTCTATAAAACTTCACTTTGATCCCGCGCGACTTTTTGACGCGATACTCCAGAAGATAATCGTGCTCCCCAAAAATATACTGCCTTAATGGTTCCCCTGTCAATTAGGAAAATTAAATATACCAATGCGGGTAGGTCTGTGGAAATTAATATCACTTTCGGCGTCAATTTAGCGTCGAAGGCGAGTCTTCGTTACGATATAACATGGTCTAAAACCGTGGTCTCGCGCTTGCGTTTATTTTAGGTTTTAGTTTAATTTCTAGCGATTAACGCAGGTAACAGTTAAATGAATAAAGGAACTAAGCAAACTTTATCTTACTTTAAAGATTTCAGTTATTCGTGTGTTAACAAGCGGCGTTATAGAATAATATTTATTTTTCTTTGATTTAAAAAAGGATAGATAAGATAAGATTTTCATTTACTTGAACTAAAACTATGTACATACTATACAAGATAATAACTAAAGAAACTGATAACTATACATTTCAAAACTATTTTTTTAATTTACGATGCGTAGTAAAGTATCTTCTAATTCTAATCTAACCCAATTATATGAAACATCTGCTACAGACCACGCATACAGCCATGGTTACTCTTTACGTGTCCGAAAATGGCGAAAATATGTGAAAACGCCAGTTATGGCGTTCACGAGCTGTATTTACGATCTATTACACACTGTTCTATGGTTGGCTGGCAACATTCTGAGGGGAAATAGTTGGCGCGTAATTGAAGTGAAAAACTTACCACTTGACATATATTTTTGGCGAATGTTTTATCATTTTAGCCTGGTTTTAATATCTGAGTTCACATACAAAATGAGCCAAGTCTTCCGAACGACGAATAGTAGTGGTAGTATGTCTGCTTCTTCAGATAAAGTACCTACCTATATAGTTGCTTAATTAGATTCAATTTTATCGTGAATGACCTTTGTAATTATACAAAGGTCATTCACGATAAAATTGAATGGTAAAAATGGTAAAAAGTGACGATTTTTGCTGACGATTTACGAGTAGGTATTAATAGGGTCTAGAAGGCTTGATCGGAGCCTGTTTGTAGATAGATTTCTTTATTTATATTTCGTTTTTATTCATATTATATAAAGTTAATTTTTAGCCAATGTTAAAGATACAAAATAATCCCAAAGGTATTGCTATTGTATATTTTGAGATGTATTTAAGATTATTATTAAAAGATTTACAATTACAGGAACCTCATGGCTATGTGAAAGATATTACGAAAGGTAATTTTATTAAAAACTACGGCCTAGCCTAGCATATTAAGTACCCATGGTCGGTTGGACTCTATCTGTAAGCTTAAATCAGCCTTATTACACGTCAAGAAGGCCATACAACGGCCTACGTAGAAACGTCTACTACATGAGAACTACTTTGTAGTGTACAGAGTGAACCTTATGGTTAGGTACTGGTAAGTATCCAAATTATTTTTACATCATCATAGACTGATTGATTAGGCAACTAAACTAGTTACGTTAGATTAATTTACAATTCAAATATTTTTCTGTTAATATAATATATATATACATTTACATAGTAATTTAATAACAGGAAATCCCTTGAATATAAAAGTATAAACATTAAAAAAAGTTAGTATTGGTGTGTAGTAGTAGGTAGTAGTGGTTGTTTGGAATACCAATCGGAAGTGTCTTAGTGTTTAGATATATATTTAATATTAATAATATATTTTATGTAAATTTGTTGGTCTTGAGTATCTAGCTAACCAGATCACCAGATTTCGGGCGGGTCACGCGTCGCATCGACAATACGTTCAGGTATATTTTTTTAAATGCTGCTCCATGTTGTTAAATATAGCTGACCCGTATAGGATTCGTTACGTGCCACAATGTGACAATGCAAAAAATCTCTCAACCATACCCCATGTCTGTGAATTTAAATGCAAGTCTCGATTTTTTGCCTTGTCGACTTCCTGATTCTACATTTAAATATGCTGCATACTCGTCAAAGCATGGAGTTTTTTATTTTTTGCTTACATTTGTGTGATAAGACTTTTCCAGTAGCTATTCCACGCGGTTTTACACGCGTAAATTCGAATTTCATTCTTTGATCTGCCATCGGAATTTGATGTTTTACCATGACAAAAAGTATTCAATGTTACTACAACTTTCAACTAATAATTTGATGCTTTTCCAGGACAAAAGCCTATGTCATCATCCTTTCAACTAATTCTATACTAGAAATCAAGTCAATTAATTATTTATAAAATGTATTTTATGACGTATCCAAGTGTCCTGTAAGGTTTTAAAATAAAGCACTTTGACTTTGACTGAGTTGCTTAGTTAGGGTGTGAAGAAACGACAAAAAAACAAATACACTTTCGCATCTAAAATGCGAAAATGGCTTTGTTTATTGTATACCTATATTATTTCGTCAATAACAAATCCAACTACTGACTTTCAGCAAATCTGTCAAATACTTAATTATTTTTTAATCATCCAGCAATAAAACCGTCCTGAAGCACTCTTTTTGGCCCCTATATTCTCATAAAAAGGATTTGAGAAAAATCACAGAAAAACGGCGGAGATATTTGAAGTTTCCTGGCTCGAGGTCAGTGACCTAGTTGAGTACTCGGAGCAAACAAATGATAGTCTTTATCCAAACATACAAATTTAAGTACCACATACGTAAGCTATAATTCTACTATTTTTAACAACTATAACTAAAAGCCGACATGGAAAAGTGACTTAGAATTTAGAATGTAATTAAGAAATTCAGAAAAATAATATACTTGTCTTGTAAAACTTGCAAAAGATGTGACAATAGGCGATCTTATAGCTCAAGAGCGTCTCTACCAGAAAACAGTTACTAAGCTTAACTGAAAAACTAGTTGTCTGATCTTGATCAATTTTTTATGGGAACAGTTGAGATAGAACCCTTACAGATAGAAGAATAATCAAAATCTGTCCGCCCAAAAAAAAATCTGATGTAATGTATCATCGGAGGAGCTCCTCCTCCTTTTCGAAGTCGGTTAATAATGACCAAGGATAACAGTTTGAACCGAGCTGAACCGTAGTTCATCAGGTAAGTTATATTATTCAGTAAGCAAACAAAGCATAACGCTGTGTAAGGGTGTATACACACAGGCTTTTGTATTTTTAGAATATAAGTATAGCAATACATGGGGTAAAGAGGCTCTCCGGGTTTTTAAAAAAAGTATCTGGTCGATGTAACGCGTGACCCGAGAACTGGTGAGTATCTGGCGCAGCGCATCAGCATTGCCATACAGGGTGGTAATGCAGCCAGTGTCTTGTGGACGCGACGACGACGGTGTAAATCTTGTCTGGCATCATTATCATCAGTGTTCTATTTCTTACCATATATTTATTGAGTAAAGCAATTTTCCCTTTCTAATGTGACTTTCCCATAAACAAAAACAGAAAATCCTATAAGATTCTGAACAAATAGTACCTAATGAATTCATCCGACAGAGAACCAAAGTTATCGACAAAGCTCAAAGACTTAGCAAGCTGAAGTGGCAGTAGGTCGTCCATATCTCGCGAAGAACCGACAACCGTTGGGGTTAACGTGTTTTTAAGTGGAGACCGCGTCTTCGCAAACGTAGTGTAGGACGCCATCCGGCCAGGTGGGATGACGATCTGCGAAAAACTGCTCGCAGATGCTGGATGCGGAAGCTGAAGACAGGGCGCTATGGCGCTCATTAGGGGAGGCCTATGTCCAGCCGTGGACTAGGCTGATGATGATGATGACACCCACCCTATCTGCAGACCTTACAAACGTTTAAAAGGAAGCGGTAATCGAACTCCCTACGTTGCCCTTCTTTGCCCGCTGCGCCACAGTGTTCGTCTGTTTAGCTAAGAAACAAGTGCCTGTGTAACCGCAGCGCTATCCAGAACAGCCATGCCCAGCCGGTGCGTTACGACGCAATGTACCATAAAAACTGAAGATAAGCTCGCCTTACTTTTATCACCACGGGGTCGCGTTTCCATTGTTTAGCGGAAGACGACTTTAAGGCTGTGTCCCCAGCAGGCAAACAGTGAGTAGCCGACTGAGTTTGCAGCGTATCAGTTCAGTACGCCCTTCCATATATTTTAAATTGAGTGTCCACAGTTTGCTACGCTCACTGTACGCAGTTTGAGCGCAGTTTGCAGCGATACGTGCGCCGACTGTATCAGTTAGCGGGCGACTCGCAGGTTCCAGTGCTTGCGATACGCACGCAAACTGATCTAAGATTGAAGCTGTTCGCCACAAATTTGCGGCTCACTCAGTCGGCCGCTCACAGTTTGCCTACTGGGGACACAGCCTTAAATAAATTTCACAGCCCTTGGCTATTAACGACAGTGCATTAATTAATGAGCGGATGAGTGTAACGATTCTTAGACTTTTGCGACTAATTAATATGACAAAGCTAATACGGCCACACACAAAGCTAAAATAATTTAAATCGACTTAAAATTTCACACATTATTACAGATAACTCAATAACTATTGGCCAGATCTTAATCAAATTTTATAAGGTATCACATGAAAAACACCAGCGTTCAAATAAAAAAGAATCATCAAAATCGTTTCACACTAAAAAAAGGTTTGATGATTAAAAATGTTCAGTCGAAATAAGAAACTCCTACTTTTGAAATAGGTTGGTAAAAATTGGTCAATTGAACAAACAATCCGTGCACGTCTTCGCTTGGACAATGGAAACGCGCCGTCATAAGCTAGCTGGAGTAAAGTTGTTTACTACTCGTAAACGTAATCAATAAACGTAAGTTATGTGACGGCCTTACTTTTTAGTGGTGCTTATAAGGAAGCCAAATATGAAGCGTAAAATTTGGTATTCTATAAAAAGATGGATTATGAAAGATGTTAAACCGATTTAATGTGAACCATAACGTTTGAACTTGGTTTACACAATTCGACACGTTTGAACCGTGTGGAACCGCATAAGTTTATTTAATTACCTAATCAGAAGTACGTGTGTGATACAAACTTTCCTGGATGTGCATGGGAAGCCACAGGAAGACGCTAGTTAAAAACAGTCCATTTCGGTAATTACCTGTAACAAAAACAAAGAAAATTAAATAAGTTTCAAATCATTTTTCACACAGTTATCGAACAGGCCCATTAAAAATTTACTCGGATATTCAAATCAGTACAAAATTAGTCACGCATAATGGAATCGAATGATATATGGGAAACGAGATATCATGGGAAAATGCACTAAAGGTACGGAGTTGAAATCGCTTTGTGAGATATTGACAGTTTAATACAGGGTTTAGATACAGGATATTGCATTTCTAACCCGGTCTTCCTGAAGATGAAAATTCAGTTGAAATGTATATTAATAAATAATACTAGACAATCCACAAAGCATCATCTAGCTCAAGCTAAGCAGAGCTTGTGTTATGGGTACTAGACGACGGATATACTTATACATATTTGATTGTGTATTAATTGTGTACATTATAGAATTGCAAAAATGAAACAAAATGAGAATCCCTTGAATTAAACTATTTACCTAATTGAGAAGAAACGAGTAAGCCTGGCAAATTCTACTTATATTATAAACGCGAAAGTTTGTAAGTATGGATGGATTTTTGTTCCTTCACGCAAAAACTATTTAACGGATATGGATTAAATTTGGCACAGAGATAGATTATAATAACACACAGGCTATCCCGGAAATTTATCTCGGAATTCTCATGGGAACGGGAATTACCGCGGATGAAACCGCGAGGCGCTGCTAGTTTATGAAAGAACGCTTAGAATTTTCCGCAAGAAACATCTAAAGCTTTTTTGGCTTTGTAAACCTTACGTGAGACAATTTAGCTTAGAGTGTCAATAAAATCATTTCCGCGAACAAAACAGGACGAAATGAAAAGAAAACAAGCAGATGGAAATACGCCAGGAATTTGGGATCCCAAAGACATCGTGTGGAAATCTCTCAGAGGATATTTTCATTTAAATTAGAAGTTTGCTTTTTCCTGTATATTTGAAACTAGTATATGTACGCAGCTTCGCACGCTTGTTTCTATGGAAACGTTTCTCGGCTTGTGTAATCCTTTTTGGCCTTATTTTTTACTATATTTTAAGTATTTTAACAGAAATTGTAACGCTGTGGTTTACCTCAATAAAATAAATAAATAAATGTACCCCATGCGAACTGATTTATGGGATGAAAAGAAGCCTATGTGTTATTCCAGTGCTAGAACTAGGACGACTATTCGAAATTTCAACCCGAACCGTTCAGTATTTTTTTCGTGAAAGAGTAACAAACAACCATAAAAGCTTTCGCGGGTATGTAAAGAAGGATAAGAATTTGTTTAAACGAAAAATTTCAAAATTTCAAATTGCATTTTTGTTGCGCATCGCTCGTTATTACCACAAGTAATAACTATTTACTCTTCTGCTACAGAATTTCTCGAATATAACTACAATTATGAGAATTGAAAACAAAGGCAGAAATGAGAAACAAGCAATTCCCACCACAGTTTTAGACAATACAGAAGCCCAATTGCCACGCAAAGAAAATTTAATAAAAACATTGCAGACCCGTTTGGCGTTCAACCAACTTCAAGTCTGTAACCGAATTGTTTGCGTAATGTAAAGCGCTAAGTGCTTAAACTCTTGAAATTCTTCAATCATTGTGGTTACTGGTGACCTGGGCCCGAATTCCACTAAATAAATCGTTTCACCATTCAAAAAGTACCTCGTGTCAAACTGACAGTCTTAAACTCTTTTAGGTATTCTACTAACACAAACTTTTTGAGGTTCATTCATATCTGTGACGATTACGTTTATGACTACCGATTTGACATTCTAATTATGAAAATATCTTCAAGCGCACAAAATAGCAGAATACCAAATTCAAAAACGTCATTTTAGCCATCTTGATAGTATGCCGCTATTGAGACCTTTGTTTTGATATTAGTGGAATTTGGCCCCTGTTCCAATGAAATTAAGCGTACAATTGGCACTGTGAGATAAAACAAAAGGTTTAACGGGACTTGGGCATAAATAACGAAGCCGCATGCAAAAATTTCAGGGCAATAAAAAGTTTTCAGTTCGACACAAACGTTATGGGGAATTTTTAAGCTGAGCTAAATGGTGAGGTTAAAAGTTGACTGTCAGTGCTTATATTAAAGCTGTTTTTACTTCGCTCGCTATTTTAAGATGAGTACCTACTTTATAAAGTTAAGTACTATGATAAATAATTATAAATAACTTTGGAAAATCTGTGCCTTGCTGTGAAATGTTTGCTATGTGCAGCATCATCTAGCCCCAAGCTAAGCATAGCTAAAAAAGGCACTTAAGGTAAGTAAGTAGGTACTAAAAAACTTAGAGATCGTATAAACATATGTCCTGAGGCGGGAATCGAACCCGCAACCTCCTTCGCAAGCGGACTATCGCCCGCTGCGCTACTGAAGTCGTCGCCAAGTTCCTTGGCGTTGTTATATTATTTTGGTAGAGCAAAAAAACATTTATACAGAGAAAAACACGTTTCGCTTCTAGAAGATTCTTGAAGTTCTCAGATTGAATTATGTTTTTATTATGTTTGCTTTCTCACGTTTTTACCCCCTATAACTCCGTCGCTTCTTCACTAAGGAAGTCTACAGGTTTTTGTTTTTGTTCAATAACAGTATTCCAATCAAGCTTTGAGTATTCGTGAGTAACATGAAACAAGAAATCAAAACTACACTTTGGCAGGAATGAGGGCAACGTTCCACTTTCCGGCCAAAACCGGTTTTGACTGGAACTTCAACCGCTATTTTACCGATACGAATATACCACTTGGAGGCTCTATTTTGAATCCTCAACCGTCATTTTGAAATGACGGTTAGACGGGACGGGAATAGAATGCCAGGATTCCGTATGGTATAGATAATTCATTAATGGTTATCATGGCATCGAGGCAAAATATTTGAATTTCAAATTGGGATAGAAATGGTAAAATTTTACCTACTGTTTAATATAGGTCAATTCAATTCATATTCTATCAATTCAGCAAAAAATTAGTGACTTTTGACTTAATCATTTATTATCTATTTCTCTAATGATTTCATTTTTTTTAAACTAAAATGAGGACATATTTCCTTGACTTTCCTTAATTTTTATAGTTTATTTTTAATTATTGAATAAGTGTACCCTTTCTAAAAATCGAAATAAAAAACATACATACAGCTGAACATAAAACTTTATTATTAAATTCATTAAGTCGTTTATAATAATAAGAATTTCATCCACACTAATTGTAACAAAATCGCATCATGTTTTGATGCGTTGTTGTTACAGGTTTCAGGTTTTTACAGAATTCCAACAAACTTTTCAATATTTGGCGCTCAACATAGAGTTTTGAATGGATTTTCACCGTGAACTTTTTGATAGCTTTCGCATTGACATGTTTATCGCCAGCATAGATTGAATAATAAATAAAGCCGTACCAATCCCATGGCGTGCGATCCATGCCACCGCAGCCGCCGTTTTCGACAGAATAAATAACTAAAACGATTTAGACTCATCCATATTTTTTGTAAACAATACCATTTAAGAATGAAAACTTAACAGAAAGAAAGAAAGATTATATTTTTATTTACCGTAAGACTATGTATTTACCAAAACAAAAAAAAATCTACCAAACTTAACTAAAATGAAGCATTTCTCTATTGTGTGCGCAACAGAGTCCAGGCAAATATGGCCTCCACTCAGCGTTGTGCTGGATACACTCTGATGTGGCTACCCAGCGCTGGATTTCAGAAAGCGAAAGGATTTAAGGACAACATCTGGGTAACAGCAAGCTAACAACTTAAAACCAAAACTGAAACTTCATCAACGCATTATTCCTAAAGCACAGCGAAAAAGATGCAATGTCAAATTCGATAACGCATGACAGACCAAAGGAATGATGAATGGAAGCTGTCAAAATCACGAATTGTTTGGAGCTCCTGCAGCTTGCTCTGATGATAATGTCATAGAATATGTTTCACCAATATTCCTTTGGTTTTGTAATTCATTTGTTTACAAAAAATATATATGTTTTACAATCGCGATATAAAACGATTCACCTTCCACGGCAAAAAATATTTTTACTTTGTCGCCAAGTATAAATATAAATTCTAATTAAACTTTTTTAACAAGCTTAACCCAACGGCACGCGAGTGATTTTCATTCTTACTTCAGAGTTTGACTGACGTCACATTTTTTATGCCATTTTTATTGCCATTTGGTTGGTTCCATTTTACTCAATGTCATCACTTGTTATTTTTATGTATCACTGCATAGTATAAAACAAAGTTGCTTTCCCTTGTCCCTATGTATGCTTAAATCTTTAAAACTACGCAACGGACTTTGATGCGGTTTTTTTAATAGATAGTGATTCAAGAGGACGACGGTTTATACTATACGTATAATAAAACCGTGCGAAGCCGGGGCGGGTCGCTAGTTAAATAATATTAATGAATTTTATAATGTGTATTATCATTACTGGTTTCAGTTTCCATTAGTTTTATTTCATTTTAGCACTTGTAACGCTATCATAATAATATGATATCCTATCTAATCTTTGTATGACTGAAAGAAATCCGACTAAGCGATAATACCGCCAATTATTTTACCAGTAAATCAGTAAATCAATATCTTTACTTCTTTAGGCTTATAAAATAAGCACTTAGACAAGTCATATTTGATACTAAGGTACATAATTACCTTCTCTAGTATTATGTATCTAGGACCTCTAAAACAAGATCTGCTTCACTTAAAGCTAGATGTGTGAATTATCCAACATATTTATTTTTTTCTAATCGAACAAAGAGCTACCACAGTAGACACATCTCTACACAGAACGACAAGTTAATCTATTCCCAAATAAGGCCAGTCGTGCGTGCGGGTCACATGTCTTTGTTCACACTTAAATAACTGTTTTCAAGAAAATAGTTTACTCGCACTGATTGTGCCACAGTTTCGAGCAACAAGTGACGCTGCTATACCGTTACTTGAGAACACTATGACTCGAATTTCAAGGGACTAGAATTACTTAAGTATTTATTTATTGGAAAACAGGAACTTATTTAAACAGAAAAACAGTTTAGTTAATTAAATTCAGAAAAACTATTAAACTAGGAAATCAAGAGGAATCAGCATCAGCATTGCCATACAGCGTGGTAATGCAGCCAGTGTCTTGGGGACGCTTCCGACTGGTATTGACATGGATCAGTTGAGCTACCTCTAGACTGTTTGCAACCGTATGGAGTTAGCTCAACTGTTTAAATTGAATTTATACTACGAAGTAAAATTGTTTCTATTCCTGGATAGTCATTTTCGTTGTTAATAAAGTGATTGAATAAGAGGAATCATGCAATATGATGTTGTGATACATAATTTACTTATTCCTAATCGAACAAAGAACTAACCAGTTACATCTGGCAAGTCAAGTCATAGCGCTACCGTACCGTTATCTTGAGAACACTATGACTCAGACTAAGTCTTTGTTTGGTTTTCCTCCTGTTTTTCTTTTCTGTGGCATGTGAATGTCATTATGGTCACACTATTGTGTTGGAATAAATTACATAGAATCCATGCTACGTAATCGATTTTGCTGTGAACTAATGACGGCGTTTTATTTCGTATTAAGGGGTTTCCCAGCGTAACGCAGTTACAGTTCTATTATATTAGATACTTTCATTTGAATGCCTTAAAGCAGGTTTATCATAATCATCATCATCAGCCTATATCAGCCCACAGATGGACCACCATATCCTCATAATGAGTGACATTATAGCAGTTAGTATGTATTTACTTAATTTAAGATTAGCATCCTTGAAATCAGAAATCACCATCGAAACCCTTAACGATCTATTTTTGTCTACTATTTTTGTTTACTGGTACCTGGTTAGTAGTAAATATGCAACTACAACTTAAATCACACATACCTACAAAAAAATCTTGATTTGCTAAGCTATAGTCTGGATTTAATTCCAGTCCCTTAAATTTCTGGAATAATCGCTTCTGTTAAGGAATATCTACTTTCTTTCAAATTCCTTGCATCATCTTACTATAATATATGGTTCCAAGCGAATAAATATGTTGCAACCCGCACGTCCCTAACACCTTGTTAGACTTGAGATTGCTCCACACGCTCCGTCGTCAGAGGTGATTATGAACCGTTGCAGACAAGGTTTATCCAATTTTGCACAAAAATTACACTGCTGTGAGCTTTTGAGACCAATAGGCCTATAGCCAACTAGCATTCGCTAAGATTAAAAACATTTTTAACCAAAAATATGATTTGTTTTCTTTTTTTAAGAGCTAGCCTAGGCTTAGGTCAAGCCAAGCCAAACAGCATTCGGTACGATTTAAGACTATTAACAAAAATATGGTTTTTCTTCTGCTTTTGTTGCGCTTTCGATTCTTGCCTTCGCACCAGTGATCGGAATTACCTGAGCATATTTAACTGAAGTTCGAGTGTGGAAGTAACACAGAGCTACCTCCTCGATGATGATGTTTAAAACCCGGGATTTCAAAATCATGAAATGCATTTTTATAACGTGAGTATTTATTTGTGAGAAACTGTTTATTTGAAGAAAGTACATAAACATTTTTAATAATTTTTTTCGGTCCTGAAGAGAATTACGTTTATTATATAATTTGCGAACTCTAAAAATGAATTATTATACTTCAAATAAACAATTTCTCACTTATATTTACGTTATAAAAGACCATTTCAGTTATCAAGCACTCATCATAACACAAGCTCTGCTTAGCTTGGGTCTGGTCTCAATCACCGTGTAAGCCTTTCGCACTATCAAGCCACGCAAACCATCAATAGCTATCTCCAACTAGCGGGCAGACATAGGCCTCTATACTGCCACTCGATTTGCTAGTTCTTACTTGGAATAACTTAGCATACTCAATAAAGCAATTCTGATCTATTCTCGACAAATTCAAAGTGGTTTATTTCCTTTATACCTGAACACTCTTGGACACGTCAGAAAGTTCACAATAATATAGATAGATACATTATATTAAAACTGGTAAATAAAGTGATCACTTTGATTTTTGTTGACTTCAATCTTTTTAAGGTAAAAAACAAGAAACCTCACCTTGTTAGGTTGTTAGTTTTTGAGTTGGAGCAAAACTCGTACCAATTTTTAGTCCGTATAATCTGATTGTGTAATGAGCCTTTTTACAAAGATTATTTATTTATTCACAAAGACCAAGACTCTTATCTTGAAAGGCACACCCAATGCAAAAGAGACCTACAATTTAGATATACAATGGATTCCACGATTCGAACGCACACAAAAAAGCCCACATGTGTTAAAACACCAATGCCCTTCCAAGTTCCGTGTTCAAGATCAACGCACGTTATCAGCTGTATCTTGCGACAAGTGAAGAACACGTAAGGGTTAACAAACTCCCGCTCTGGTGTAAGATCTGTGTAATAAATATGATACATACCTACACATGTTGGACAATATGGCGTCTATATAATCGTATAATCTTTGAACTAACCTGGGCCTGAATTCCACTAAATAAAACGCTTTACCATTTCAATAGTATAGTGTCAAAATGACAGTGTTAAACTCTTTTTGGTATTCTACTAGCACAAACTTTTTGAGGTTCATTCATAACTGTGACGAGTACGTATAAATGAATGACATTCTTATTATAAAAATCTCTTCAAGCGCAAAAAATAGTAGAATACCAAATGCACAAACGTCATTTTAGCCATCTTGATAGTATGACGCTATTGAGACCTTTATTTTAAAATTAGTGGAATTCAGTCCCTTGACTTTTACAAGCTGTCAATTCAGACAACACACGATGTTTATGGATACAAAAAACTTCGCGATACCATATGCCCAAATATTGTAGTTTTTCAAAGTTGATAGAAATGCCGACTATAATATTACTTTTTCAATAATTCGAAATGGACATTTATTTCGAATGATGTTACGAATTTAAAAAAGTCAATTTAAGAAAAAAAATGCCCGGTAAGGCCCAAAGCATATGCAAAGCGGGGAACGCGGGAAGAAAGGGAGCATTTAGGTACCTACTTTATGTTTATCCCAACTTTATTCCAAAATGTTCAAAAATTATGTCAACACATGCGAAACCGTGGCGGGCCGAGTCTTATATATTTTTTGCGACAGCCCTAAGAGATCGAAGTGTGAACGAACAACATTACCTACAGATCCAAGCAGCGCTTACTTTTCTTAAGGTTATCGACCAGGCAGTAAATCAAGGGAGATTAAAAGGAAGGCCAGCCCTCGACAAATCATTCTGACTCAGATCTCGCGGCGACGAGAATACCCGAAGGAATTACGGAAATAAAAATAAATGTACGTTTGTCTTAGTTATTTTTTCCTGCTTAGTACGGTTATTAAACTGTAATTATTTGTGCTAGTACTTTGTTCTCGCTCGTTTCTCAAAAAATAATTTATGGCCAACGAAAGATTTAGTAGCTTTCATTCTAAAGCATCGTAAGGGGCAGTTGGATCTCCAACTGTACTGATCTTTAACATACCTGTCGGATGCGTCCTCAAGACTCTAGTTACATTGCCCCGGCTTTATTAATATGTCAAAAATTCTAAGTTATACGGACGTGTTTTTTATATTTAATAAAAAAAATAAGTATCTTTGTAATGTATTGTATTAAATATATCAGTCATCTAGTATCCATAACACAAGCTCAGCTTAGCTTGGGGCTAGATGACGCTGTGTGGATTGTGCAGCTGTCTTTATTTTAAGGAAGATTATCATATAGAAGATAATTCATCTCGATAATCTATTTTCTCATGTTTAGTTTTGGATTAAATAACAGGTTGCATCTGAATTCAAAGTCACTTATCTCGTCAGCATCTCTTCATGACCATTTCGATGGGTCCTTTGCGTGTCACTCGTCTGTCATTATAAATGGACGAAATTGTCGTCATCCGTTATAACTGCAGCAAGCGACAATTGGAGTGAAATTTCTGTTTGAATCGGAAGTTTCGTAATAGTATGCTATGAAACACTGTCTGTGTTTTTTTTTGTATGACTGTCCAAAATTGGACACAAACATTCGGAATTCCAAAGTACAGTACGTTACGTACGTGTAGTTTGGATATTATTTTGTTTGATCAGCTCATTTTGATGGCTGTACGAATTGTTTACCAGGTGATTTTGATGCGGACTTTGTAATTAAATCATGAATCTTTACATATAAAACAAAGCGTTTACTAAATAGCCTAAAAGGAGCTGTTGGAATATCCGTTACAATAAAAGTATGAAAATTAACTTCGATAAATTTCAAACGTTTTAAACTTCACTACATAGTATAAAACAAAGTCGCTTTTTCTGTCCCTATGTCCCTTTAACTGCTTTAATCTTTAAAACTACGCAACGGATTTTGATGCGGTTTTTTTTTTTATAGATAGAGTGATTCAAGAGGAAGGTTTATAAGGTACATATAATAAAACCGTGCGAAGCCGGGGCGGGTCGCTAGTACTAGATAAAAATCTGTTTTTATAGAACAAAGTTGGATTACACCATTAAACTAAAGAAATTATTAAACTATAGAACGGCTTTTAACGAATTGTATTGATATTTGCCTTTTTGGATTCATTCCCGTTCCGAATAGCAGAATAATCAAAACAGTTAGGGTTCAGCTAAAAACAAATCGTGGAAACCGTGGGCATAAGCTAATAATTTAAATCATAAACAGAAACTCTGAATACCTTTCACATTTATTACTTCAAGATCTACACAAGAAAACAAAACACTGCCAAGTTTCCGTCTACAACTTCAAAACAAACTTTCATCTCAAACATAATCCATTCGTACAAGTAAAATGAAATCAGAGATCATTTTGAAGCTATATAACATCCCAAGCTAAGTCAGTTCCTGGCTACGACAGATGTTCGGCGGATTACAAGGTACGCTGGTTAACAAAGGCACTGCAAAAAATGGTCGACGCAAGTTTAACAAGCATTAAACGAAGTGTTTTTCGACGAGATAGCAGGTGCCTTCAGCGGACGATGGTATTGGTTGAAACCGTAATGGTGTATTGTTCTCTATAAGGGGATTGGATGGCACTGTTATACAGTAAACTCGCAATGGAGCTATGGAGATATTTGGATATTTAGAAAATTAGCTTTGAATTTTATTAGTAGTAGTTTAAAACCTGTTTATTGGAGAAGATCCCTACCTCTGTAGTTAAATTTCACAATCGTAGTGTGTTTTCTTATTTTCAGACAATTACAATATCTGGGTTATTGTGAACCTATGTAAATTAGTACCAGAGTTTTTAGGAAATGATATAAAAATTTATTAACACCGGTACATGAGGTCCGGACGCACCACGGGTAAAATAAATAATGCTGGATATACGCAGAACTATCTAGCTCAAAGATTGTATTATAGGAACTAGATAATCGATACCTACTTATTACGTACATTCATTTGAGCATAAAAAACCCAGAACACCCGAAAATACATTTAAGATAACTAAAATGAACCCATTAAAAAAAAAGTGTTAAATAAATAATAAAATCTCAATTAACATGGTACTTATCGAAATGCTCCAGCATTGAGATTAAGTATATAAGTTTTAAGTAAAAAGAGACATTGATTTATAATTTCCAGGACAGGTAACCCCTTTCTATCTGAGGGTAGTTGTAATAATAATTCTTCTCGTATCTGCTCAAATTGTTTTCAAGTTTTGATACTTCTTCCAAGTTTCGAGACATTATGGACATCGTCTAGGGGCGACTTTGACGTCCCATTTTTCAAGTGGTTGGTTTTATGTAGTGCAATGTTGAGACAAAGCAACTTTGATATTGTACTACTTTTTTTACTTTGTAACAGTAACTACTTATGCTTAACGACCATCACGACTATAAATGGTAAAACAATTTTACGGTTTTATAATTTTAAGTTTTATTACGTTTTGTTGCAGTTTTTGATATTTTCTGTGTTTTATTTATAACGAATAAAACTAGCAGACGATAAAAATATCGCAATCAAACCATTTTAAAACTGAGATGCAAAGGGATAATACTTTTGCTTGTTTTTAGATGGAAAATGGAACCTTAACAAAGTATTACTTCTTTTGTTTCAATTCGAAATAGTTCCTTCCCACGAAATAGTTCCTTCCCATTTTAATCGCACACAGACTAGCATCAGGTAACACAGTCATTGTAAAAACGAATATACCTACATAAGACCACATAATTCGGAGGGTGAGTGGAACAACATACAAACATATTTACATATACATACCGTTAATGTTACTTGGTTTCGTCTGGAAGCAATAAAGGTAAAGGCGGCCGATATCATTCGATCAAGGGAATCCGCTTATAATCAATCGCCTTACTATGACAATGGTATCTTGCTTGATTTATTAATTGTATTTTAAATTATTACTTATATTATATCTCATCAATATGGTGAATACTTTTTTTATTATTGCAATTAATTTATTTTGCTCATTTAGCCTTTTTACAGTTATTTTAGTTTATTAGGTGCTAATGGTTATAAATGATGTTTCTAATCTAAACAAACCAATAAACACAATGCACACAATGTGCATTATAATCCACGCGATCAGAATTGGATATGACCATTTTGAAGTAAAAAAACGTACGAAATTTTGCTTTCACAAGGTTCCATTTCCATCCCCCATTATGACCGCGGGAATGAAACTCCGCCGAATGCCATTGCAAAATCAACTAAAACTATACGCGTTCAGACCGAATTTAAGAGGCGATTGCCATGAAAAGCCACCCTGTATTTATTTGTCGGTATTGACAAACAAAAATATGGGCAGTTTCCTTTTCCTTCTCTCCCGTTGTTTCGTGGATAGTTTTGGCTAGGGAAAAGAATTATTTCTATTTTCAGAAGACTTAGGCCGATTTACACATATCAGACATTTTCAGACTTTATAGGCATTGGATTTTTCAAGGGTTTACATTGAAAACGTCTTTGAACACCGGGAACAAAAAACTGCATTTACAAAAGTATGTGAGCCAAGTTTTGTCCCAAGATGGGAATGGAAACCGCAACCTCCTACGCTGCAGGACCTTCGCGCCACCGAGGTCATCTCTTTTACTATTATCGCCAGACGAAAATTAACAAAAGAGCGGCCAAAATTGGGATCCATGAGATGACAAAAAATTGTTATAGGGTGGGTGTACCAGTAACAAACCGATTAAGCAACATTTTAAAAGTAATTTTGATGTTGTGACTTAATTAAATATTACACCACCATTGCAAAAAAAGAATAACCTGCTTGAATTACGCAATGGATGACGATTCGATATCATTCAAATATCACTTTTATCATTTCCTACCCAAGACAAAAAATGCTACTCAGCAGGTAGTAAGCAGCTAACTAGTATATTTATGCGAGGAAGCATATTATTTAAAATCCCAGCCCAATCTCAATTAAAGTACTTTAAGAAGACCAAAATTCGGCTAAAGTATGTGAACAAGCACAATTATAAACCTCACAAAGTACCATTTAGAGCGCAAACTCCGAAGTTTCAAAATACTCCAAAACTTCGCAGAGACTTTATAAAATTCCTCGTTCATTGTGACGTACTATACTCCTTTCAATTTACTCACTGTGTTAGGTTTCGTAATTCTATTATTATAATAATGGATCGCTTGTTAACGCTCCCTAATCGTTTATCATTGAACTGATAGGAAATCAATACTTAACAAAATTGATAAGACTACATACTTCGATGTTTCTACCTGTTTGGAGACATTTTATGTCGTCACCTGTGGCGGGTTATATTTTTGAGGGTTTTCTGCGTTTATCTGATGATCTTTATTACTTAGGAGCCTGTTAATGGTTGAAGCAATTTTGATAACAGATCATCAAAATATTCAGGGCTCATTAGTGGCTCTTAGCTACCCATAACAGAAACTCTGTTTAGCTTGGAGCTAGATGATGTTGTGGGAAACGTCCAGCAATATTTATTTGGAAGGCCTTACTCTGTCAGTATTCAAAAAAGCAAAAAAAGCGAAATTCGGCGAGTTTTTTATTTATTTCAATTAATAAAAATGTTAACACTAGATAAAACTCATGTCGAAATGGCTTTATAGGCTAATAAATATCAACATTTGCACCCGACAGATATGAAAACCGATTTAAATCTATTTGTTTTCATTTCAACTGACACAGCAAATGAGATCGAGTGTAAAATAAATTTAGTACCATTGCGTACACAAACAATACGGGCAACAATATTGTTTCTAGGGTTGTCAAACACAGGAAGGGTGGGAGGCGATGGCAACGCGCCTGCCAACCCTGAAATCCCTGGGCCGACGTAACATGTCACTGTTTCGGGAAAACACGTGTCAAGCTTGAGGTCTGGCAAACGACGTGACGTTTTCACTGCACACCGGTCAAATACACTGTCCGTACCGTACGCGAATTCGTGGGTCGTCATCCCTGAGGTACATACCTACCCGCACGCACACGTCTATTATAAAACATATTTTTAGGCTTCTAATCACTACGTAGTTTAGAACAAAGTCGCTTTCTCTGTCCCTATGTCCATAAGTATGCTTAAATCTTTAAAACTACGCAATAGTGATTCACGAGGAAGGTTTATACGTATAATAAAACCGTGCGAAGCCGGGCGGGTCGCTAGTTAGATATAAATAAACATGACATTCAAAGTTAGGAAAGATTAACCTTAAGGGATTTAAATAAAAGTAGGTTATTTATGTGTCGCGGGCACAGCTAGTAGTACCTAAATAATTAAACCATAATATAAGCTTAAACTCATAACATTAACAGCAAAGGTTGCCTGGAAGAGATCGCTTCTAAGCGATAAGGCCGCCCATTGTACTTGTCGTAATGTTCTTTTTCTGGTGTACATTAAAGAATTTTCGTGTTGTGATTACATGAGTGACGGCAGTAACTATTGATCAAAGATTGCAGCAAGTAATGTATGAGCAAGTATGCCGCTGTAAAATATACCTAAATGATACAAGTTTAAGCCCATATTTAAATGCTTATTTGGGTTATGCGACATTGATGTTAGACGTGCGAGTTACAACCACGAAAATGATAGCACCATTCAAATGCTCCAAGTCTAAGATTCATGCTCGAATCCAGTGTGAATTAGTTTAATAGTTGTTCAACGAGAGTCCAAGAGCTCTGCATAATAGTTTCAGTAGACTTAAACTTAGTAGATTCAAAGTTTAGACTTTACAACCAATCGACCATACTCGGATTTTCGATTGACCTTTTGCGGTCGATTACCTCCACAAGTGGCTCAACTAAGGCTGGTGTTCACTAGAAGATAATCGGACAATAAGTCAGCTTCGTAGTTTGATTTTGACGTCTAATGTTTGAAAACTTGTACGTTTCTACAAGAATCAATTCGAACGAGAGCGTATCCAAAGTGAGCACGAGCTAAGCCGAAACTTCGCTAAGGGGCTTTTTTTCACAATAATAATTGTTCCTAGCGGTGAAGTGGACTGTATGTTTTGTTCTATGGTATCTAAACTTTATCTATTATGCTGTCATGCACAATAAAAAAAAGAAGTTTACGTTTAATTTACTATCATATCTAAGGTGCTGTCTCTTTCGAATTAATGCGTCGACAAAGAAAGTAAATTTACAGGAAATTAGGTACTTTTCGATTGTGAAACAAATATTTCTGTTATTAGTGCTAAAGTCAAGTTTATTATAACGTCATGTTGTGATGTTAAAACATCGTGTAAAAAAGCCTAACACACAAACACAACGCGTGACTAAGGTCCACTTGTGCCAAAACTTCGAGTTAAATTAATAACTCGAGGTTTGATAACTCAGGGTTAGATTTTAAAATGTTCGTCTCGCAGTTTCAAAATTTAAAAGTTTAACTCCAGGTTAACTCCTAACTCTTGGTGGTACAAGATATGATTAGATTTTAACTCCAGAGTAGTATCTAACTCTGAGTTATATTTGTTAACCTAGCTTGGCGCAAGTGGGGCTAAAACAAGTAAACTTTTTGTCATGTCCTCCATATGTTTTGTTAGAGGGTATAATTCACTAACATATAAATATGAAATGTATATTTAGGCTACGTTTGAGACAGCGAGACGCCAAACTTATTATGATAAATGGT
This sequence comes from Eupithecia centaureata, assembly GCA_944547425.1. Lineage (NCBI taxonomy): Eukaryota > Metazoa > Arthropoda > Insecta > Lepidoptera > Geometridae > Eupithecia > Eupithecia centaureata. Next base: position 3,062,089 of record OX155693.1, on the reverse strand, counting down.
TTGTTGATTAATTAAAGACAGTTGCTGATGAAGACAAGTTTAATGGATTAATACCTGTGTGATGAATTAGTTTGATTTAATGGCTTTTATTAGAATACTAGCGAACCGCCCCGGCTTCGCATGGTTTTATTATTTGTACCTATAAACCTTCCTCTTAAATGGAAGAAGAAATCATGTTGTGCCGACCCCACTTAGAGTGGGATAAGGCCCGGAAGAAGAAGAAGAAGAAGAAGAAACCTTCCTCTTGAATCACGATCTATTAAAAAAAACGCATCAAAATCCGTTGCGTAGTTTTGAAGATTGAAGCATACAAAGGGACATAGGGACAGAGAAAGCGACTTTGTTTTATACTATATAGTGATAGTGATTAGTGGAATTGACGACCTATGTGGTGGCGGGCGAAGGTTCGCCTGCAACGCAGAAGGTTGCGTGTTCGATTCTCTGGACAAATGTTTGTAAAATCTGCTAATATTTGTTCCGGGCTCTGCGTGTTTTCTTCGTATAATAAAAAAAACTATCTATGAAATGTTACAGTAAATATCAATGTTAAGTATACAATCAATGTTATGTATATCAGTCATCTAAAAACGCGTTTCTTTAATTCAGCTTTTTCATCGGCTAGACCACTATTTAAATCCTCTCTTTTAAAAACTAAACTGTGTCACCGTGTTCATTCATATCGGTTAATTTTAAAACAATGCACATTGTGATGATGAAATGCAAATTTGCTTCGCCAGGCATTTTCATCACGAAAATAAAGATACTTTTTAAGTAAACATCGTTACTGGCCAAATCTTTGCTGGCGATATTTAACCTGACAAAACTCCATGCGACGCGACGGTACAAAATTGTCACATCCACAATTCGCCTTCTGGTCACGAACTAAACTCGACTCGCGTCTGATGACCAATGCAGACCTATCTATGAAAATCGCTGAATAAGATTCAAACATAGTATTTTTAGCAGCAACAAGCTTGAAGATTTTTGCAGTTCAACGGCTTTCGGAGCAATTGACACGTGCCCAACGGACAAAATCTTTTGTTGGAATTTGGTAAACAAATAAAATAACTATGTTTTTTTTAAATAAAACCGGCCAAGTGCAAGTCGGACTCGCGCACGTAGGGTTCCGTACTAACCTTACTAATATAAATGTGAAAGTTTGTATGGATGCAATGTATCGATGTATGAATGTAGGATGTTTGTTCCTCTTTCACGCAAAAACTACTGAATGGATCGGGCTGATACTTTGAATAGACGTAGTTCGAGCCCTGGAATAACCACAAATGCTAATTTATTCCATAAATCAGTAACCATGGGATATAAAAAGCATTGAAACGTTTCCATAGAACTAACGCGTGCGAAGCCGCGGGTAGATGGTAGTTGTCTATAAAAAGGGCAAAAAAACATGTAAAAAAATAATAGGTAGATGGACCACATCACCTATCATCCACCTCACATCAAAATTACACACTACATTTATTCACCTAGAAAAAAGCACTCATAAAAAAATGCAGTCAAATTAAGAACCTTTTTATTAAGTCTGTTAAAAATAAAAAAGACCACTTTTAGCAAAGATCAGGATAAATTTCCAATATCAAAAAAAAACAACAACCGTTTTTCTCACACTGGTTTTATTCCAATAGCGTTACTGATATTTCACGTTTCGTCGTCGGCTCATAGCTGATATCATCTGATATCAAAAGATGAAGTACTTTATATCAATTTGCGCATTCGTGCAATGTATATTTAAGTACCCATCTTCCTTAGCTTTTTAATGGCGGCATTTATGGGGGGGGGTAAAATATCCGTTTATAGGAAGGCGGGGAATAAACCTGGTTGATTACAATCGTGAGATGAATAGTTGACCTCGCTTTTTGTTCTAATTGAAGATGCTATGCTTTGCTTCTAGCACTACATTTTTCTATGGAAACATTGCAAGACTAATTATATCTCATGTGGACTGATTTATGGGATGAAAATTAGCCTATGTTTTATTCTCAGCTTAGAACTACGTCTATTGAAATTCAGCCGGATAGGTTCAGTAATTTTCATATGAAGAGGTAACAAACATCCATTCAAACTTTCACATTTATAATATCACTACATAGTATAAAACAAAGTCGCTTTCTCTATCCCTATGTCCCTTTGAATTAAGTATAATAACCGTGCGAAGCCGGGGCGCGTCCCTAGTTGAGTGATATACGGAAGCGATTGTCGGTGTGGGTATTTAATAATATTTTAATAAGTGTAACTTTTTACACATTGCTTAGTTGTAGCTAGATGAAACTGATATGTATAAAAATTGTATTGCTGTGTGAATAAACATGATAATAATTAATAAATGAAGCTATCAGTATACTGAAGGACTCCCACCAGTACAAAATAATTAGAGAAAATAGAAAGAATATAAGGATTTCAGAGAAAGAAAAACAGACCACTGAAACGAATAAAAAAAATCGGTATCGGAAATCACCGTCGTTTCACTCCTAACATACTGCAACGCAGCGCGATGTCAAAGTGGGAAAGGTAAGTCACTAAATTCCTTAATTGGAAGTAACAAAATCTTACCCGCTCGAATGGGCATTGATTGGCCATTGTGGTGGGCAACAATAAGCAATCATCGGGTCTAGTGCTAATATGGCCCGGTTCGTACTTCATTTTACGGCCCTCGTTATGATGGCTCTTCATTCGCTCGTCATGTCAGTGCGCTTGACAGTCGTATATTATATTCGCTTAGGAATATTTAAGGCGGGAGAATTAAGTAAACTGCAAAATGCCCGAGGCCTTTCACATTCGGTATTACGAGTAAAAGAAGCATCTGTGATAACGTGATAAGTTATTCGATAACTAATTGGGGTCCTGGGGCTCACGTCTTTAAAAATCGTTAAAATCTGTTCAGCCATTCTTGAGTGATATGTATATGGTGTAGATTAACTGTTCTTTGTTTTATATATAAACTAGCTTCGCCCCGCAGTTTCATCCGCATGAAAATTGATGAGAAGTAACGATGAGCTATCTGGCGCAACGCATCAGCATTGTCATACAGCGTGGTAATGCAGCCAGTGTCTAGTGTCTTGGGGACGCTTCCGACTGGTAATTATATGGATCAGCTGAGCTTCATTTATATTTTAAGGAACAGTCTGCAGTTATCTCCACTGAAAATACTGTTCCAAGTTCTAAGTTGTTTTTATGCTAGAAATGGTGATTTTTGTATTAGTGAACCTGATGATTGATAACTTCATCATCATCAATATTAAAAACCTCATTCATCTGCCCAGTCCATACAGCCTGTATTAACTTTCGTTCCAAAATCATTCGTCGTCATAAAAACTTTTTTAATACGGCATTGTTTAAAGAATTCTATTCCCATTTCTTTGAATTTTGTAACAATAACCAAACTTTTCTCGTTAATTCTCAAAGCCCCAACATTGAATATCACTCAGCTCCTGGAACTTGCCAATACCACTACTGTATTCCAACTTATAATCCTATTGTCTTTTGAATCACTTAGCATGAGTATGGAGAACAATGCCCGCGTATGTAAAATACTTATACCTTAAGGCACAAACAGCCGTGCACTAGCGCCATCACTTATTTTATCATACAACTAGCAACCCGCCCCGGTTTCGCACGGTTTTATTATACGGGTAAAACTTCCTCTTGAATCACTCTATCTATTAAAAACCGCATCAAAATCCGTTGCGTAGTTTTAAGGATTTAAACGTACAAAGGGACATAGGGATATAGGGGCATAAGGACAGAGAAAGCGACTTTGTTTTATACTATGTAGTGATTACGTTATACAAAGGAATTTTCAAAATTCACACGATCGGTTTGTTATACCTACCATACGCTTTTTTTAATGCTTCTGTAGTAGTTTCATTGTGTCTATTATAGGAAGAGATGAAAACAGAGTTTGTTGGCCACCAAGAGCAATTTAGTATCTCTTCCTAAACTAAACAAAATAAAACTACTACAGATGCATTAAAAATAACCTCATGTTAGGTATAACAAACTGAACGATTGAATTTCGGAAATTCCTTTATTTAACGTATTATATGATAAAATAAGTGGTGGCGCTAGCGTACCTCCAGTTTTCGCCTTAAGAACCAGTACGTTCTCAATATCCCAGCTCGGCAGGCTTACCAAGTTACCGTGAAAGGAACATTTGTACTGCGAAACTACTTTGGCGTGGCCTAAGGCTTAGGCATTTTCTCGTCTGGAGCAACTTTCTTTCTTCTACTTTCTACGACCAACGTCTGATAAAGGGGATGCCTGGTAGAAATGTTGTGTAGAGTTGGAATGTGAAAGCCAAATTTTTACTTAGTGGTGTAGTTTTCTTGTAATGAACAAGCACTTATAGATATTACTAGCGTCCCGCCCCGGCTTCGCACGTTTTTATTATACGTATAAACCTTCCTCTTGAATCAATCAATCTATTAAAAAAACCGCATCAAAATCCGTTGTGTAGTTTTAAAGATTTAAGCATTCAAAGGGACATAAGGACATAGACAGAAAAAGCGACTTTGTTTTATACTATGTAGTGATGATGTAGTGATAGTGATATTCACGGGTATTTATCGCGTTTATTTATCAATTTATCCACCAGTACCTAATCCAGTCATCTCATGACCACGATAGAGTGTAAACCTATAGAAACGTCGGGATAAATAGGTAAATAAACGCGATAAAAAACCTTGGATATTTATAATATTGTGTTCTGATCGCGTAAGTTCGTAACCTTAGATATTTTCTATTTCACGAAGATGGTTTTTGGACAACTTTTCTGTTCCTTTCCTACTTCTTTTCAGTTATAACTTTGTGCTGACATTTTAGCTAACCCAAAAACACTAGTGACTCTCACCATGTCGCGATCGAGACTGAGCGATCGAGAATGCTCCCAAGGTAGGTATCAATGTGCATGCGCAAGGCTATCAACAACCAAGATCAAACCTTCTTCGTGAAATAGAATAGAATACATCTATACTCCTTTCTGAAAAGGTATGCTCTGTCTCACTCCTATTATCCGCGAATTCCTACTCCTTTCCTGTTCGCTCAACAATGTATGCAACGTCAAAAAAAAGTCCTTATTAACTAAAACACAAGACCTACAATTATATTTCTTGTGACGTCACGCAGAGCCACAGTGTAGGAAATACAGTAGCGAACTGTACGGACTGAAATGAAAATTTTATTCCGTTTTACCACGTGTGCTATGTTAATGAGGGTTTTATGAGATTGCGTATAATTATCGCATAATATAATGAAATGCGGATATTTTTCTTGCATTCTTGGTCACAGTTTGACTACATGCCACGTGGACTGGAAAATCGTGACAGAAAATTACAACTAGATTTACTTAACATTTATAAAATTTGACGTAACGACACTAATGACAATAGTTCGTGATAAGTAGGGGTACTTATTTTATTCAAAAATAATTCAAAATATCATATACTTAAGTACCTAATTAATTCTTAGTTTATACAAAGAAAAAAAGAACCGAAACAAATTAGTAGGAAGTGTATTGTATACAATTGAACTAACTGCAAACTGATGAAAACAATCGGAGCTATAATCGTGTAGATAAGAGTCGTTCCACTTAAATAATATTCGTCCAAAATGATCTGAGCATGCTGCATGACATATTTAATCAGAAGACATTATGAATTAAATGTACTTTTTCACGGTAGCAACAGGACTTCCGAGGCCCTAACAATCAGGGTTTAAACAAGCTTCATGTTTAAAGAACCAGACACACATAACCCTTCGTAACCCGACCTAACAATAACAATTTCCTGTCCCTCACAACAATAAGTCATTCATTAGCCTTAATTTATGCTTCTTGCACTCACCTCACCCCCCAACTATTCAAAAAGCATAACTCGTGTCCCCAACGTATTTGCTCACCATCGCCGTTCGAGTACCGACCGTTCCAACCAATCGTAAATTCAGCCGGCAATGCAAACCGCACTTAGCGATTAGTCACAGTCGACAGCGGACCTAAAGTATGGCTTCTGTGACACAGCTAGCGGCTGCCTGAACGATGACGTCATCTTGAACGGGCTATTCAATGACGGTTGGTATGAGGCCATTTGGAATGCACGCACACCAGCCGACTCCATAGGAACATAAAGTGGAGGTGAAAAATTTATTTTGCAGTTTGAGAAAGTTGATTTTTCGATACGAACAATAAAAGAATGGCTTCTGTGACACGGCTAGCGGCTGCCTGAACTATAACGTCATCTTGAACGGGCTATTCAATCACTTTGCAACCCAATGGGGTCAGTCTATTAGGATGTATTGTAGAGGTGAAACTTAAATTCAATTTTGCAGCTTAAGAATATTGATAACTCGTTAGAATAAGTAATAAAAAATATAGCTTCTATTACACGGTTAGCGGCTGCCTGAACGACGACGTCATCTTGAACGGACTATAAAATAGCGGTTGGTCTATGAGGCCGTTTGGTATGCTATGGACACCAACCGACCCCATTGGGACATAATGTAGAGGTGAAAATTAAATTCAATTTTCCAGCCTGAGCAAATTGATTTCCCGATACGAATAATGAAGTTATTTCTGCAATAAATTTTCAATTTACAGGCGGTATTACCAATAAAGGTAAAAAGCCTATGAAAGCGGTGGTTAAGGCCTTAAATACTGATGAGACTGAAATGTTATGATAGGGATGAATGAAATTGATCATTCTAAAGGAATTCTTTGCTTTTTTTGACGGCGGTCTTGAAATTTAGGGGAAAACCAAGTTTCAACTTTAACTAAGCTGAGTGTTGTCTAAGATGATGTCGAGCTGGGTAAAATGTTACACATTTTAGAAATCATAAACAACCTAGAACTTGAACGCTCTAGATTTTCTATCACTTTGCATTTAATAAATAATGCGACCTCTAGGCTTCTGAAGCGGAAGTAGAAAGACGCCTGAAGTTATGGGTTCGATTCGCACCTCGGGATTTTTTCAGTAAGTATCATTTTATTTTAGAATTTGTAATAAGATTGGCAGATATTCCTTCCTGGTTTTTATTCTATTGTTAATGTAAAATATATCACTCTTCTTACTATGGCGCTAGAAGATGCTCTATGGATTGCTAGCATTAATTAATTAAATAGACTGATCGTCATGAATAATTGCCAACCCTAAATTAGCCGTTTGTAAAAGTCAAACGGCAAATCGTCAGTTGCGACTTGCGAGTGACCGCTAATACAAGAAATTCTTCTTAATAACCGACTAACCGTTATCGACGCACTGATAACGAAACTGGTACGTATAACACTGCAAAGTTACGTGAGACGGGTCACGCGAACAACTCTGCCAATTTTGACGGTTCTACGGTTCCCCTGGTTTAATTGGCTGATAGGTGATTGCTATTTGGCGGTTTCGAGTTTTGGTTGCTATTAATAGCAAGCTATCAACGGAACAATTTCGAATAGTACTTAAGTGTTTGTGAAATTCATGTTATTGTAGGTTTTATACGACTTTTATGGTGCTGGCACGATTGAGAGCGAATTGGGGATCTTTGCAATTGACTTCAAAAAAGGACCGAGGTTGACTGTATTTCTATGAGTGTTATTCCATAATAACTAATTCCTGATATCGATGATTCTTTTTTATTTGAAAGCTGTTTCTAGTGATACCACTTAAATTAGATCTAGATCTGAACAGTAGTTTTTGAGTTAGCCTTAATAATGCGTGAAATATGAAGTCGGTTATCAGTATTCGTAAAAAAAATGTTAGAAACATTTCCTTGCTCGGTGAATTATATCCTTTGAAATTTATCATTTGAATCTACTCTCGCTGTAATCCGAATACGCAGCATAAATGGTTCCAAACCAAAAATAGTCTCAGAATAAAAACTAAATTATAATTTCACCATCCTTATAGGAATACGGATAAATTCTATTCATAGCCACCTCCAGTCAGCTACTCCACTGGGAATGGCTCTGTCAACTCATTCGAAGCCAAGTTAAATAATAAAACTTCATGAAAAAGTTCAACAGCTATCCCGATCCAATAAAGTCTGCACAGACCAATTTTAGAACTAAACGTAACAGACTTCACGGGTGTGAAAAACCCGCCCTATTCAAAGAGGAGAAATAAAACTGGAAGTAACCTAATTTAGGAGTTCCTATCCTCAATTGCCGTTCCTCTCGATAAATTCTAGAGGAATACGAACAAATTTAAATGTCCTTGCTTATTTGTGTTGCTTTGCGATGCTCGTGCTGTCTTTATCGGAAGTGGAATAAAGGAATTGAACAAGATTTTTTCAGTTTTAGCTGCTTTTTATTGTAAGTTATTTTTAAGGAAATCACATACTTAATATGGAGAAGTTGTAGTGCTGGTCTTTTTCTTTTAATTTGAGTTGACACTAAGGAAACCTTTCGTCTATGAAATCCTTAAGTAATATAAGGATACTTTACGCGTTTATGGTAAGGATTGAAATAGAAATCAAACAATTGAGGTAACTGCACGGTTGCAAACAGTCTAAAGGTAGCTAAACTGATCTATATCAATACCAGTCGTCGCGTCTCCAAGACGCTGAATCCATTGCCCCGCTGTGACAAATGTGACAATGCTGATGCGCTGCGCCATCCAGTTCAAAAGCTCTCGGATCACGCGTCGTCGCATCGACCTGACGCTCAGATATATTTTTAAATCAATAGGATCGTATTATATTGTTATTACCTTGTATACTATTATAAAAGTTGCAACTTGCAAGTGCAACCATTGATTGTTATTGTTGAAAAACCATTTCCAATTATATTGTAATGTTTTTCCATTCTTTGAAATGGACCATTACGTTTAACCGTCTCGGAATCGTTAGAGAAATTTTCTAAGAAAACAACATGTTATCCTAAGCGGTTTTATCCTGAAAGACCGCGCATTTTGCTAGATTTTATCTTTCAATTTGTTTTCTACGGATCAGAGGTAATTCAGTTATCAAGATTTGAAGACTCATTTGGCTACATGGTTGGAAATGCTTTCAGAATTGCTGATTTCAAACATTTCTTATATGAAAACAAATAAATAAGATATACGGATATAACGACCGATGTGGCGCTGCGGGTGAAGGTGTGGCTGCGACGCAGGAGGCTGCGGGTTTGATTCCCGCCTTGGGACAAATGTTTGTACGATCTGCTAATATTTGTTCCGGATTTCTGGGTGTTTTCTGTGTACAATAATAATATCTATACATGTATTAATGTATTGTATTAATTCGATCAGTTATCTAGTACCCATAACACAAGCTCTGCTTAGCTTGGGGCTACAGATGATAATGTCTTTGATAGAAGTTAGTGAAACATAAAACTTAACTACTTGTGTTTTGATTCTGGAAACAAAGTATAAGCTGGTTGTCATTAAAAATATACCTTTCTCTAGAATGTGTTTGCAGAATTTTCATTTAAGTTTTTTTTTTGTTTTTGACGACAATAATAATTTTATCCAAACGCAATGTCATTAGGTCACTAAAATATAAGTAAAAAGCGAATGTGAGCACCAATACAAGCCAACGCTGGTTTAAAGCGGCAATATTGGCTTAACTATGTATACCTATTACAAATAAATAGGAAGTTTTCTTTTTTTATAAATAGGCATTTACTCTTCCTATGTTCATTATTTTTCTTCGTTCGCAGTACACTTACCACTGCCATTAAACTGAAGTAGCATTTCCTATATTCTCCACGTTTTATGAAATATACCTAACCTAGTTCCGTACATTCCGATAACGGGCAAAGAAACGATGCTTACTTCTACCCAAAGATATTTTCTATTGTTAACTAGGGTAGTCGTAAATAATAATAAGCAGAATTTATTTTCTATTGTTGAAGTTTGGTTTAGATCAGCAAATGGGAAGGGACAACCTACAACTGCGAGGAGAATTCTCGTTGTATTTAGGGTTCCGTACCTAAAGTGTAGAACGGGACCCTATTGGTAAGACTCTGCTGTCTGTCTGTCTGTATGTACACCTGTCACCAGGCTGTCAGGAACCGTTATAGTTAAAAAGTTGAAACTGGACACACGTGTGTCCAGCCAGTCTCGTGTGTCGAGTTAGTGAAAAACCCGAAATTTTTACAGATGATAGAGGTACACATTTCTGTTGCTATAACAAGAAATACTAAAAAAACAATAAAATAAACATTTAAGGGGTCTCTCATACTCATTAGTCGAGATGGACGTAACGACTAAAGATACCATAACTGTAGTTCTCACTCCGAGTTTTAGTTGTTAGTTTAGTTTGTTTTATTTTCTAAAATTCCAGTATATTGTTGTTAGTTTTTCTAGAATTCCAGTAAAATTTTGAAGACAAATAGACAGAATTCCCAGCGCTATTACAAAAGTATCACAGTTTCCCGTAAAATGCCACCCTATCCCACAAAAGCCTGTATTTCAGAAGCAGGATACTAGGCCCACGGACTAGTGTGCCCTAGGGATGCATATCGACATTGTGGCTCTAATAGGGATCTATTGTGTTTACTCTGGCTTAATTATACAGGCTGCGCCAGTTTTATTTGCGGACTAAAATAGAACAGGGTGACTATTTCGAGAAATGTAGGTAATGCAATCTTTTGAAAAGGCGCGTTGCAATTTTTGATATGATATTGATTTTTAATTTATTTACTTGCGACCCGCCCCGGCTTCGCACAGTTTTATTATACATATAAACCTTCCTCTTGAATCACTCTATCTATTATTATATATTAAAAAAAACCGCATCAAAATCCGTTGCGTAGTTTTTAAGATTTAAGCATTCAAAGGGACATAGGGATATAGGGACATAGGGACAGAGAAAGCGACTTTGTTTTATACTATGTAGTGATTTGAAAAAAGAAGAACTTCTTTTGCGTGATGTGTCTATCAGTTTTTAATTTACCTAGTTATCGCATTACTTTGACTACAACAAATTTTCTTTTAGATCAATTTTTTGATGAAATGTAGCCTAGGTGTTATTCCAGGGCTAGAGCCTCGTCTAATCAAAATTTCAACCCGATCCGTTCAGTAGTTTTTGCGTGAAAAAGGAACTGTTCCTTTTTCACGCAAAAACTACTGAACGGATCGGGTTGAAATTTCCTGCATACATCTATACATCCATACAAACTTTTGCGTTTATAATATTAGTAAGGATGTAGTTGATAATAGACGGGCAGCTGATTTCTCTATATCGCAAATGCTTGAATTTAGAAATTGCGTTTCTTTTTTAAATATGTTTTTTGTATGTTTTCTAAATAAAAAAAACTGAGTATTTGAGTACATTTAACTTTAAGAACTGAATTTTTTTTTAACAAACGAAGAAATGTATAAATAATATGTAGGCAATATACATTGTTGTATTGTAACTTTGCGTTACTTTGACTAAAACAAACTTTCAGAACCAGTTATTACTTACGAATGTCCTTGGGAAAAACTAGTTTTGTTTGCTAGGTGTGCTCGTCGTAGGCCGGTTTCTCAATGCGTCGCGGACACTTTTAGTGTTGTGTGTCGTCATCCTATCAATGAAGAAGAAATGAGGGTAGTTGAAAATTCAGCTGACCCTGTCTCTCAGAGGCGGTAGCTCCGGTTACTCCAGTCATCCCGTGACCACGACAGTGTGTAAACCATTCGAAACGTCGGGAAAAATAGGTAAATAAACGCGATAAATACCCGTAAATAAATATTTATAATAATGTGTTCTGATCGCATAAGTTTAAAAAACTTATTTGTTTGAGAACTTCATCGGAAATTCAGTTATGAAGAGTGAACTCCGTTTGAAAAGACTGTAATGTAAGTACCTAAAAACTATCTTAGCGTCTGGTCGATGCGACGCGTGAACCGAGAGCTGGTGAGTATCTGGCGCAGCGCATCAGCATTGCCATACAGCGTGGTAATGCAGCCAGTGTCTTGGGGACGCGACGACTGGTATTGACATGGATCAGTTGAGCTACCTATAAGACCTCTATTTGCAACAATTCAATCGTATATCCTAGTTTCAATTTGTTTATATTCCTTGATTGTAACCTTTGTTACCTAGGTTACAACTACTAATTTACAACTGTTATTTTTCTGTCTCAAACCAACATGGTGTTTGATTACCATCCTCTCACTGGAATTGACATCCAAAAATACAGTGTAATGAATTGTCGGCTGGCACAGTGGCTTTTAACGTCTACCCTAATAAACCCCAAGGGCTAAAAGCGAAACACGTTTCAAAATAAACCATAAAATGCTTTGGATAGAGTTTTAATTGATTCTGTGCATTTCTGTGGCTATTCGTTGGTCGACTTCAATTTTGATGCTTGGTTATTTTACAAATCAACTGTGCTGATTTTTTGATGCTCTTTTGATTGATTAAGTAAATACTAAATTTTGTAACATTATTTTTATTGGTATTTCATTTGGTGAAGTATGTCATAAAATATCAACTGATATGAAAAACAAATCACACTAGCATCATGAATGTAAAAGTTTTTATGGCTAAAAAGATTTACGTTTGTTAGGTCCTGCTTTACGCCAAATTACTAAACAAAAATGGGTAAAATTTTGCATCTAGATAGATCGAGACCTGGAATAACACGTAGGTGACTTTTATTTCATCAATCAGTTCTGATTAAATAGAAATAACCTTTTAAAAATTACGCGGAAACAAAGTCTGTGCGGAAAATGAAAAAAAAAACAAGAAACACCAGCCAACGCTTGAAATTGAAATAAGTTCCAAAATCGTATATCTCAAAGTCGCTGTAAAATACAGAACTCAATACACTCCAATCGTCTTTGATTTGCCGAAACGAGTCCAAACGACTTCCGATTACTTTCCACAATGGCGGTTAAAGTGTGAAATAGAATTGGTTTGCCTCTTCGTTGGATTACTATTGTAATCCTTACTAATATTATAAACGCGACAGTTTGTATGGATGTTTGTTTCTCTTTTACGCAAAAACTACAAAACAATTTATTAATTACAAGGCACAGAGTAATCAAACTTCAGAGTAAACTAACCTAACCTTTATAAACCTTTGGTTTCAGGTTTTAACCGGGATCTATTGTTAAGTTAATTCCGCTAACAATAGGTTTCCTACGTTGTAGTCACGATCACCTTTCACCGAGGCAAATGACTTTATCGGACATCTTTATTAGTTTGCCTATTGTTCTAACCGACGTGGTGTAGGGTGGTGGTTGTTAACCCACCTAAAAATATGTTCGAGCTTAGGTTCCTAGTTAGGTACACACCTATTTGGCGTATATTTACTGTTTCAAGCCTATTTATCCAGCCTATATTAGTCCACGGCTGGACATAGGCCTGCCCTAATAAGCGCCATAGCGCCCTTGTCCGCATCCAGCATCTACCAGCAGTCTTCCGCAGGTCGTCATCCCACCTGGCCTGTGGGCGTCCTACACTACGTTTATATACAAGCCTATTATAATAGTGTGTTCTAATTTTTTTTCATTTTTTTTATTTCACGACCCTAATCATCATCGTCAGCTGGACATAGACATCCACTAATGAGCGCCATAGCATCCTGTCTTCAGCTTGCCGCATCCAGCATCAGACTGAAGTATTGCTCAAGAACACGTTTACTCCAACGTTTGTCGGTTCTTCGAGAGATATTACCGGCCCAATGCCACTTCAGCGTGCTTATTCCTTGAGCTATGTCGATAACTTTGGTACGACTTGCTTAACAAACAAAACTATTACGACAGTAATGATAACAGCACAGTGTATCATCATCGGTTAAGTCGCATTATAAACAATTTTTGGTTCACTATTTTATACTTCTATTGTCAGTTACAAACTCGAACTTGAATCTTTTTCGTTCCGCGTGTGCAATGGTGCGTTGTTGTAGTTTTGTTTTTAGTAGGTAATTAACTTGCTGTTTTCTGTTATTTTTATCAGTTTTAGTCACGTTTTCTTTCATAAATAGTCTTAGATGACAAAAAATTTAATGAATTCTAAATTCACTGGACAGAGCCGATATTTACATGGCTAGTACGATTTGAAAGCATTTTTTAATTGGCTATGTTCAGCTATTTTGGCGTTTACATCGGTAGTAATCCGCTTTTTAGTACCTAATTAAATGTCAATCAATTCATCACTAACGAAATAATAAATAAAGGCTGAGTACTGGAGCAGGGCTAACTACCGGGTCTTCACCCTATTCTTATCTAAAGGTCATAGTGACAAGTCATGATTCATATCATACCTCGATAGGTATGAATGTTGGCTCCATAATCTGATACCTAGGTATTGTATTATCTAGACTTAGGAATACCTAAGTGCGCCACACCTATCTCCCTGTCTACCTACGTACTAGATAGAAGGCTAGAACATTCAGGGTCGGGTTGATAATGGCTTTCTTTTAAAAAAATCCTTTGAATGATTTGATTGAAATCAGACTTCATTGGTTTAGGTACTTTGTATGACAAAAGGCACCAAAAGGGTTCTATTCAGTTTTTTTTTTTACTTTTTTATTCATTTACTTAGGAACCTATAGGTAGGTATAACACCTATAAACTACCGGGTCTTAAAATTTTATCACGGAAGTAAATAAATATGATTATTGTTGATTATTTGTTATTCATTTTTAATTACCTACCTATCTGCTGATATTATTACTGTCCTATTTCTAGGTTATGACGCATTACTAAATACAGATTTTTCCAATAGTTTTTATTTATATAGACCTAATTTAATGTTTTACTTTGTTAAAGTTATTCAAAATAAATGAAAATATTTCATGAATAATCGATTTTCGGTACCTACTAAATCAAGTCAAAAATCGAATCAAATTTTTACGATTACACTTAGCTCATTTCTATATAACTGTCAAACTGAAACGTCACAGAACGCTTCCTAGGTGAAAAATACTATAGTGTTACCAACCTTGTTAGGTAAGTAGCTTTACCCTATCTTTTAATAATGACTAACCAATCAAATAAATCCTACATATTCTGTGGTTACTGCACTAGAAGATAACAAGATAATTAGGTAAGTAGCTGCCTTGTTTGTTTGAGTAACTCTGCATAGGTAGGTACTAAAGTTTTTCTACGAATCACACCTTTCCATTCATAAAAACGTTATCGTATCGAACAACATTATTCATAAAATTCTCCGAAATCGACAGGTAAGCGCAATGGCATCTGACGTCACGTTCTATTCCTATTTTAAAATGACACTAGAAGCGAAAAGCCTTAGAACAAAGGCTGCGTATACACAGCAAGCCTGGCTGCCTGGGACAGGTAGAAAAGAGGTTTTTACCTTTTGTGTACTGCGCCGACGCCACAGCCAGCGAACACACCAGCAGCGCGGCAAACATGCCTGTCTCACTCCCGCGCACGACCATGTTCTCAATTCAAAACTTACTCCAAGCACGACACTTATAAAAACTTGTCACAAACGCTCTTCAATGATGTCTTTTAGCACAAACACACACTATCTCACTACATAACGCACACTCATTTGAAAAATATCCGTTTATCCGATAAGGTAGGCTGCGGTTTCTCCGTCGTGGGACGCAAGCAGGTAAGACGATAGAACCTATTATATTACAATGACTTAAAACTACTTATACGAAGCGTTCTAAGTTATCTAAGCACTAAACTTTAGTTCCGACACGGGAATACGCCACGGTTCTATGTTTGGTAACTTCACATATTTTCGTAAACTAATTTCGAAGTTGGAGCGAACAGCGCGATGCGAGACACGACCGTCCGGCGCATCGCTCGCCTCAAACTGGCGTGAAGTGAGTGAACAATCAACAAGTTGCGGGCAGCGCGGCGGGCTAGCCGGTTGGCGGCTGGCGCTTGGAGCATGCGCGGTCCGCGGCTATGTTCATAGTCGACAGCACAACATTGTTGACAGCCTCCCCCCGCGCACCTGAGCCTCTGCTGTCCCTGCCCCTCTATGGTCCGCTGCTTGCAATGCAAGAGTTGCCGGCCGGCAAAGCGGAAACCGGTAACACTGGTTTGTTTTCGCGCAAAAACGAACACAAGACTGCGAACTTATCTAGCTGTAGAATAGGAAAAGGTAGGTAGGTACTTATGCGGGTGTTGCTCGTAAGTATAAGGTTATTCTAGGCAGGTAAAGGTCAGTTACTTTCATACTCATCTCAAATACGAGGCAAGCATGGTTGGTACTCAAATAGGTAGTACCTATAGGCAGCGCATTTTAACTTTCCTATGTACTCAAGTAGGTACTTATTGTACTCATCATAGTTACCTTCTTAGGTAGTACTTACCTATTTAAATTTATCTATTTTACAATTGACTGTACCTAGGAATATGAGCACATAGGAAAGTAAAAATGCGCTGCCATCATTCTTCCTTTAAAGCCTCCACCCATTACCCATTACCTACCGCTGCGATTTTTCTTATGTCGCGCGATTTTGTAGCGCGATGCCTGACTTTCAGGCATAGGTACTTACCTACTACTGTAGCTATTATTACTTACTACTAGTTACCTATTACGTAGATACTACTTACCTAACTTATTACACCTTCATTTAAGACTAAACTAGGTAAACCCTAGGTTTATTAATTTTATAAGTTCCAAAGGTACCAAAGTACCTTAATTAAGTATAGAACAAAATAGTGTAGGCGAGTGCTCTAGGTAATTTAGTTTACATAATAAATAAAAAGCCTAACATTCCACGTAGCAATGTTGAAATTGCATCGTTTCTTCACCGTCACAGCTCCCATCGCTGAAGGAATTCCCTCCAACATTTCCCTGAAAGGAAAAAGAAAAGACTAAAAGTAAAGCACTTTACAATACCTATCGCTTATTTCCAGTAGTTCTGTGTTGTAGTTGAAAAACTGGGAATAATAGGACACCGGCAAAGACGTTATTAGAGTATAGTTTAGGTATGTCAATAAAGCTAAAAAAAAGAAAATCAATTAAATTGTTTCTTTCTTAGTTTAGGTGTAAATAAAGTATTTTCTATCTATCTATCTAACTAAGACCATAAGAATCTAAGATCTTATTTCCTATATTATTTTGATAATCATTTATAGTTGAAAAGACTTGTCTAAGTGCTTAACTTTGTAAGTTTAAAGAAATACATTATTGATTATTTGTTATGAGTACAACGGTTTCCAACCAGCGATTTATAGGAGAGTTTACTCATAGGCTCTTTTTTGGAAACGCATGACTTACATTCCTCGCTAGTCGAGTCCTGGCCTTAGTCCCCAGCCCGCAGAGTCCTGCATCAGGCAAGCATTCCGTCCAGTCCTCCCACTCGCCAGGAACACAGGCGTCTGGTCTCTGTCTAGACTCACTGACCATGGGTTCAGACTGTAGAAACGCATGACTTACATTCCTCGCCAGTCGAGTCCTGGCCTTGGTCCCCAGCCCGCACAGTCCTGCATCAGGCAAGCATTCCGTCCAGTCCTCCCACTCGCCAGAAACACAGGCGTCTAGTCTCTGTCTAGACTCACTGAGCATGGGTTCAAGCTGTGGTTCACTGCGATTGGATAATAAGTATGCTTAGTAAAACAAGCCACAAAAAAAAAAAGTAAAATTTAGAACATCACAAATGTGGCCGAAGTCAATAAAATACTCATTATTATAAAAATCATAGATAATCAATCAATGAATCAACCTATGTCTTACTGATTTACTGTCTACTTTTTTGAGATTTTATAGGTAAGTACTAGTTAATACGGTTAGGTATTTTATGCTAAACTCAAACAAATTATTCATTTGCTGTGACTGTAATGATTAAATTAATCTACTTTAGGTTCTCGTATTAATTATTATATAAAATTTTGTAATCATCATCATCATCATCATCAACCTATATTAGTCCACTGCTGGACATAGGCCTCCCCCAATGAGCGCCATAGCGCCCTGTCTTCAGCTTGTACATTTTATTATGTTTGAGAACAAATAAAGCAAAATATATAAAACCTACTCGTTGCGTGGTTCTTCTTCATCAATCTCATCTTCATTGTCATCGCCTGCTGAAAGAAAAATTACACGTTTATGATTAGACCGTGCTTGCTCCTGTAATAAGAACAGGCGCTTCTCACATCCACAGGCAGCAAAATTGATACTCGATTCGATTGGAAAAACAAACTCAATAAATTGGGTCATACTTAACACGCCTTACAAACAGAGATCCGTCTACAAAACGGGTATGAATCGTACAAAACGGGCATTAAGAATCTGAAACCTAAATGGATTAGATAGAAATTCATTGAAATTGAAGAGAGGTTTCAGACTAGAAATTTATAAGCGCGTTTTTAACTCCTTTTGTCAGCGTTTGTAGGCGCGTATAAGCGCAATTTTTTGTCATACACGCTACTCATACCAGCGTTCACGCTTCTGTAAGCGTGGACCGCAAGTGCAAATTCGAGCTAAGATACAGGAATAAGCCCTTGTAAACGCGAGTCCGGTTTTTTAAGCGCGAAAAGGAATGCCGAATCGATCGTACACGCGCAGAAAACGCTAGTCTAAACTAAACCCGCCCTAAACGTAGTAAATAAAACCTTCTCACTTGGACACAAAGACTCTTCGAGCTGGTAGACATCCAGCCTCCTCACTTGCAGGGTCGCATACCGGTGGAGATCGTTCAGGTTCATCTGGTAGAACGGAGACTCCTGGTTGAAGGAACCCACTTCCACTCGTTCGATGTTGTCTTGCGATGGTGCTGTCTCGGACTGGAAAATAGAATAGAAAACTCTTTATTATACCTAATCTTCCACACAAAGTAAGAATAATAGTGTCAAAAAATAACTCAAACTGAAAACAGTTTGAGTCAAAGTACAGAGGCGTTCATTATTTGCTTACCCCCCCTAATAGACATACCAGGATCGAATCCTGCTGCTTTACTTAAACAATTTTTTGCTTTTTTTGACAAAGCACTAGTAACTAAAATAACAAAGAAAATTACTGCTATTATTGTAAAAGAAAAAAATAACCTGGTAAATAATGAAAATGATACACTTAAAACAGTTGAGCTAGCTAAAATAAAAGCTATCTTTAATTTCGACTAAAATTGCAATCTCAATTTGGATGAGTGGTTCAAGGGTCGGGCTTGTGTTCTAGGGTAGGATGTTCGATTCTATATACCGATGTTATTTTTGCTTTTTTTCACCTATGACTTTATAGCATATTAATTGTCTATAATCTGTTTTTTTACTAATAAGAAATAGGGTATGATTGGAATATAATAAATACGCTAAATGAAAAGCATGCTAGAACTACCATAGCAAAACTAAATTATTGTTTACCTACTCAAAATTAATAGGTATCGAATTGGATAACCCTCGCTTGGTAACTTCGTTCTAGCCTACTTTTCATTTGAGATACTGGATAAGCAACGAGCACTGTGGTATCATAACTTTTTTCAACACTTGTAAATATTGTTCCCCAAGCGGCCGCCAATTTCTACGAGTTCTCCTGGGCCCATGGGTGACATCCAGCCCCAATAACCTGAAAAAACACTGACTTCTCAAGACTTGTAGGTAGGGGTGTATATTCAATTAAAAATTGACTGGACAGGCAAATAAAATAGGCAGGTGTAATAAAAAAGATGTTGGAAATTTACTAGATAGATCATTTTTAGTCTCTAGTAATAGAATAGAAACTGATTTTGCAGCAGAATTTGCATAGTAAAACTTATTATTTATATCACATCTTACCTATGGTAATTCTGCCACTTGCTTGAACAGGTAGTAGGTATATTTTGTGGTAGGAGTCGTTTGTTTGGTTTCCTCCAAACAATGGCTGTGAGTAGGTATTCACAATTTGTCGATGGCGTTCTGATGTAAAAACCCATGGGCGTGCACCCGATCGCATTGCTTTACATTTCCAGTCAAAGCGTATCTCCTCACTCAAAATTGAATCGTTATTTCCTTGAAAGTTAAATAAAAAGTTTAATTATCTATGCTCAATAAATACGACGAATTAATACAAAACAAAATAAAAATAAACTTACGCTTATCCCAAGCTGACTTGCATAGCTTTATGAGGAACGTTTTGTTCGTGATTTTTTATAGTTTTTGTTCTTACAAAATTGCTTATATGGCTATTCATTTTTTATATTTTAAACTTTTTAACACGTAAACATAGTTTACTAATAATTATTCTCCAGCGGTGGTGAAACGCCTACTTGACTGTCATTCGTTACACAAAATTATAACTACCCTCATTTATTTGAACAAAATTAATAAACGCATTCAACTGATTCAACGTCCACCGTTAAGATAAAAACTACTGGCTTAAAAATTCGAACTGTGAGTCAATATACCGGGTAGCAGAATTGAAAGAACGGTCGACTGCGCTGCGATATGCCGTGGTTCGAATCTCAACTATGGTTAAGTTTTTGCACTTAGTTTAAGATTGCTTAAAGTTCTTCAACATTATTGTTGGCGAATATTTTAGAAATAAGGGGTATAGCAAATAGTGCACGCTACTGTACATACATAGTATAAAACAAAGTCGCTTTCTCTGTCCTTACATCCCCATGCCCATTTGTATGCTTAAATCTTTAAATCTACGCAACGGATTTTGATGCGGTTTTTTTAAATAGATAGAGTGATTCAAGAGGAAGGTTTATACGTATAATAAAACCGTGCGAAGCCGGGGCGCGGCGCTAGTTAAAAATAAATTAAGCTAAACAATCCACAGTACCGATTCGATGGCAGTTACGAGACTAGCCAGTCTAGATCTCAACTCTTAGTGTCGTTATTCATAACTAGACCTTAGCGTGTGAAAGCTGGTACACATCGAGACATCAATCAATCAAGTTCAGGGCCCTCGCGTCTGGCATCGGGAAGAGTGATGTCCCTGAATTCCCTGAGTGCCATATTACTCAGGGATTGAAACAGAATGCGTTTCATATGGATTTCTGTTCTTTTGGATCGAGGCTGGTGGCTACATCACTACGTAGTATAAAACAAAGTCGCTTTTTCTGTCCCTATTTCCCTATGTCCCTTTGACTGCTTAAATCTTTAAAAAGACGCAACGGATTTTGATGCGGTTTTTTTAAATAGATAGAGTGATTCAAGTGGAAGGTTTATACGTATAAAATAAAACCGTGCAAAGCCGGGGCGGGTCGCTAGTAACAAATAAGTTCTTACACCAAATGTTATTAAGTACCTACCTATTCCTTTATGATCTTTAAGGCAAACTTCCCAGCTGGGAAGTTTATACCTTGGGTGGTAATTATTTCGTAAGATTTGATTTTATATCTATAAGTAAAGTAGGAAGTAAAGAATGAAAGTTTCCTTGTGAAAAAAGTTCTAGTACAGTTTGAATTAAAACTTTTGAAACAATATTTCTTAGAATTAACCACTGACTGATTCACCTACATAAGATTGAGATTTGATTCGTGGAATATTACTCAATTAAGTAAATAAAATGTAATATAGGACGATATAAAATTGAAAATTAGTCGTTAAAAATCCGCCTTTGACCATTCCCGGTGCAAAGCTGATCACAATTGCATTGCTGAACAGCTATGGCAATCCTTTTCACTAAGAACTAACGTGGGAGCGAGAATCGAGATATGAATGGCAACACATCGCAGCGGATCGACAGATTGGGAAGGTAATGTTGCTAAGCTGCCGGGTTCGGTAGCATTGTCATATTCACCACGCTTAGCAAGCAAGTTTGTGATTGCAGTTTTTACTATACACATAAGGACCCTACTGCCCTTTCTTCTGTTAGGTTCCCATATTTGGCTCTTACGACATCCACCGCGACTGTCACGGCACGGGGCAGTGTCTCTTCATCATCATCCTCATCATCCTCATTAGCTTATATTAGTCCACATAGGCCTCCCCTAATGAGTGCCATGGCGTCCTGTCTTCAATGGCAGTTCTTCCAGTGTCTCTTACCTCATAAGAAACTCCACTCCTCGTCCCAGCATCCCACGGAAACAACGGCACCTCGCTATACTCAACCCACTCATCCTCGCCATCGCTGTTCTTGACACAGAGCTCGAACTGCGTCATGCCGAGGAACCAGTCAGGAGAGGGCCTCATGCCGACCACGATGGAAAACATGTGGTGGACGCTGTCGACGCGGAAAAGGGAGTGAGATGGTTCGAACATGTAGGGATGGTGACGACGTTTGCCTCTGATCAGGGTTCTGGTGCCTGATGATTCCTCCATCTGGAAATCGTAGTTTCTGTGATTTGGAGCATCGGCACAGGTAGTTTATACCTAGCTCTGAAGCTTGTCAGCCTAAAATTTAGAATAAGCACATTAACATTAAATTTACTTGACATCTTAGCTGTAATTATTTGATTTGACATTCCCAACATTCTGGGGTGGGCGCATTATACTTACCACGTTCTTGATTTGGAGGACATTTGACTGTTATTTTCGACTTTATAAGAAAGGTGTGCCAGTGATTTTGCTAAGAGGAAATAACTAAATAAATAGTATATTTTAAGCGTGTAATCGTTATGACTCGGATGCTGAAAGACAACTTTACTTTTGAATACATATTAACAGATGTCTTGGAAATCAAATAGGAATATCTTTTTCTACTAATATACTATCTAATTAATATATTTCTTCTAATATACCTACAGATAAATGATATTTGATTGTGTCTAGCTTAAAATAAAATTCAAAAAAGTTTAAAATTAAATCCCTATTTATCATGAAAATTATACTGACGGCATCAATTATCTCTCTCTCAATCAAAGTAGTATTTGCATCTTCGAGGAGCTGCTTCAGTCCATCGCTGGCCTTGCCGCCTGCCTTCCACAAGAAATACTCGACGTCATGAGAAGCTCCGATCATGTGGGTGTAGCCGTTCTCATCAGGTTTCTTCGGGTAGTGTCGTGGGTGAGCCACACGCGACCAGAGACCGTTGAAGATTACCTGAGGATCATCATCAGCCTATATTAGTCCAATAACTGAGGGATAAGGCATATGATATGGGAGATCAAAGAGACTATTGGAATAAAACAGAATTTCGGAAGACATTTAGTTTAGCTTTATTATACCATAGCTACTCAAACAATCACCAAACTTTTGCATTGTAATAGAATAGACACCTTAATATTTATTTAGACACTAGTGCAACAAAATATAAAATAAATAAACTGAAAACGTTACATGGAGGTAAGTGGTATAAACCGGTGGTGGTGGGAAATAAAAATATGATGGCTCAAACTGCACTGATAATTTAGAGTGTTTTGCTTCGTTTTTATTTTAGATTAAGTATATACATAATCATCTGCACCTACACCATCAAAATATGTTACAGAGTAGCTTAATACTATTATATCTAAATTGGCACAATCAGCAAAGTAACTTCTTCCAGGCAATCTGTGGATGTATACTAGTTTTAATTTATTTCTATTCCTTGATTGTAGTTTTATTTGTGTAAAAATGGTATTTCCAATTGGGAATATTTACAAGGGAAGTGTTGTTAAAAGAGTTAAAAGTGATGTTATATCCAAGCGAAAATAAAAATAAAATCAATTGTAAATACTTACTATTTGTAATTTTTCTATTCCTTGCTTGTAATTTTCGTTGTTAAACAAGCGAATAAATTAAAGTCTCTAAGCTGCACAAATGTTTCCATACCTCATACCGTGCTTCGCTACAAATCTTGCAGTCCATATTAGGTGGATTGGGAGAACTATCCTGGGCTAGACTCTCTGCCTTCACCAGGGTCATGGTCAGATTGGAGCCCACGTACCACGTCTCTTCGTTCTCTGCCACCATCGCCCGGATCCGGACTTCAGAGGTTTCGTGTGGGGATACCCAGTGAATCTGATGAATTGAATTGAAAATTATTTAACATGATGTTTTTTGAATTTATTATGGGCGATTCGCTAGTTGCATGCAGTGAATTTTGAATGATGGTGCTAATGTTTATTTATTCTATACAAAAGCCTTAAGCAACCTTCTCGCAATCGAGTTCTACTGGACAGCTTTCAATTCAACATAAATTTATTAATTATTATTATTGTTTGTTTCCTTTCATTACTCACATTTTTATTTATTTTTATTTTCCAGACTTAGACATGAAAGTACGTCATGAAGTAATAAAAATAATCCAAAAGCTGGTTCATATATTGAATTTAAATATTATCAAGATCTGACCACTAGTCTTAAATGCTTGATATTTTTATAGTAGCTTTTAGTTAACGTAAAAAACATCAGCTATAGAATACCCACCTCAACCCTAGGCTTAGCAGAGTTATCAAACTTTTCAACAGAGTTGGCACACCGTTCGCTATGCCTCGACACTGAAATGTCCAGAGATTTCAGGCTGCCCACAGGACGCGTTTCCTTGGCTCGCATGAAGGCAGTCACGTCGTCGATATCAGGATCTTCAGCAGTTATCATGAACCAGCGGAATGTGCGGTTTAGGTTGGTTGTTGATATTGATACTAGAAAAAAAAATGTTTTTTGTCGAAAACATCAAGGACTTATCAAAGTTAAAAGTACTAAAGAAAATATTTATATTGAAATTGTTTCAAAATTCTTAGGAATGGTCTTCTAATTAAGAGTTGAAAATAACTATTTTATTCATTTCAGACATATAATATTGTAGCAGGCCATATTCATATTCTTAATAGCGAATACCTATTTATTATATACCTATTCGGAATCTATTGACTACAATCTAAAATAAGAAAATATCCATGTAATGTATTGTATTTAGTTGATCGGACATCTATTTACGCATAAATAATACAAACCCTGCTCAGCTTGGGGCTAGATGATGCTGTGTGGATTGTTCAGAATTCTTTCTTACTGAAAATTGATTTGTTTATCTATCGTCCCGTAGGTTTTTACAGGGTAGGCTTAATAGTATTACTGCCCTTTGACTAGGTTCAATGAAAATATATCCGTTATATGTAAGCGAATGAGAATAATTTCCTTCACTAAGAGAAGTTTACAGCGCCTTGTAAAAAGTTTAAGCAATGCGCTGAGTATCTTGCTGCATAGCAAAGGATTCCAAATGCTTGGTCCTAGTAAGTCAGTGGATCAATTACATTTTTTTATAAGTGGACAGTAAGTTATATTTTTATCTTTGTACTATTGGTCTACATCGTTTGCTTAGTAAAAAATATTTAAAAAATAATCAAAAATTGCCTAGAAGAGTATAATTTATTTATAACTAGTATCTGCCCGCGGCTTCGCTCATGTTATTTCTGTGGAAAAGTTTCAAATATATTTCTATCTCATCGAAACTAATTTATGGTATAAAGATATATAGAAAATCCCTTTTCACCCCATACTTACGAACATAAGTCTGGTCAGGTGTATACATGATCTTCCCATCTTTCTTGGCAGCATTGCCGATGTCCAGGACAAAAGGATGGTCCTCGGGGCTTGGCTCCTTGACCGTCGCGTCAGGGGGTGTCTGGTCACACTTCGTCAGCTCACTGTAAGCTGTGCTGGTTGACACCAGCAGGAGGAAGTATTTCAACCACCTGGAAAGTAGAAACTAATAATAAATACTTAGTTAATAAATAATAAGGAACTTCTATGATTGATTATGTATAATCACTACATAGTATAAAACTAAGTCGCTTTTTCTGTCCCTATGTCCCTAAATTCCTATGTCCCTTTGAATGCTTAAATTTTTGAAACTACGCAACGGATTTTGATGCGGTTTTTTTTAATATACAGAGTGATTTAAGAGGAAGGTTGATAAGTATAAATAAAACGTTTTAAAGGTTTTATTTGTCAACACTTTTCCCTTTGTAGGTACCTACCTTTTATAATGTGGGGTGAAACCAGAAATATTTTAGACATGGGGCAAAAGCAGATTTTTTTGGAATGTGGGGTTAACAAGTGAGGCGAAAGTGGATCAAATCCCAATTTTAGTTTTTATCATTTCGCTCGCCTTTGCCATAACTTGATTAAGTACATTGTCTATGTTTTTATTTTGTGCAATAAAGAATTAAGAATTTGTATCATTTCCAACCGACTTGGTTATGTACCTACCTATTCTTGAACTGAGTTTGTGTTTTATTGACTTAACTCTCGTTTAGAAAATACTACACTCAGTTTTTCTTAGCTTTGCATTAACTAACAAATAATTTTTAGCTTTGAATAAGTAAAACATAAAACTAACAACTAACATTAGGTTATGAAAGATGTTTGGCTAACTAAAAGTTATTTTATCTATCTGTATTAAAATTCGCAAAATTCGGCTTGTATTAAAATTCGTTCACATAAGCTTACTTACTGACATGAAAGCTTTTAGAAACAAAATGACCCATTCAAACTGCCAAACTCTGAATAACAGTACACAAAACAACATAATAATTCAACTACCCAAATTCAAAACACATAAATACACACATTTCGCCGGAACCAAACTGCAGTTTCAACTTTGAACGATAGAATACATCCCACTGTACACTATTATGGTCTCTTTGGCTTTATTACTTCAAAGATCTTTATAAATAAAGGTATTTCCTAAGTATTCAATCAATTGTTGGTGGTTTCGTTCAGAAGTAAAACACACGAAGTCTTAGAGCGAACGCGTCAGTTTTGAACTGATTGGAACTCCGCCAAGCATACAGTAGTATAAATAGAACGGAAACTTATGGATTCGTCTTGTTATGAAAAAAGCGCAGAAGTCGGTGATACTGCGTTGTGGCTTAGAGATCTATTTGAAATGCATTTTTTCTTTTTATACTATCCGCACAGTATCATCTAGCCCCAAAGTGAGCAGTGCCTTGTTTAATTTGGTAACTAATAAACTTAAAACATTACAAACATTATTACTAATCAGAGAAAACAACCGTAGAAACATTTGTCTCGAGGTGAAAATAGAACCCACAACGTCCTGCATCGCAGGCGAGTCTTTGTCATCGCGCTACGTTGGTCGGTTGTTTTTGAATTCATTATTGTCGCATTTGAAATGACATGAGAAGTTTTTTTACAAGTGCCACAACAGCAAATATGATAACAAAAAATCCCTACAAAAACACAGAGGAAGACTTTTTCATTCGCTGTAGTTTTTTTTATGTGAAGAATAAATTGTTCGTTCTTTCAATCTGAGTATACGCTGAGATTGAATGAATGAACAATCAAATTAGGTAATCTGCATTGAGTTACCGTTCCATCATCTTATTACCTTTTGATATTTCCACCCACTTCTAAATTTGTGACTGCGTATTTTTATCACTTTGACCACACATGGGCCAGTTGTGAGATGTGAACCAGGATGAGCTTACGAAATCATTTAAATATACTTTGTCCTTTAAAATCCATAAATTGATAGTAAAATGACATATTTAATATATGTTTTACACACTTGCACCTTACCAAGGACATCCACTAGGGCTGGTGCGGCGTCGTCGGCAGATCTGGCCGAGGATCTCAAGGGTCTCGACAGAACCTACTCATTTGCTCCCCTTGGAGTCGAGACCCTAGATTCGTGGGGTACCGAAGCTCTCCGGGTATTTAAAAAAATATCTGAGCGTCTGGCCGTTGCGACGCGTGACCCGAGAGCTGGTGAGTATCTGGCTCAGCGCATCAGCATTGCCATACAGCGTGGAAATGCCAGAGTATTGGGGACGCTTCCGACTGATATTGACATGGATCAATTGAGCTACCTTTAGACTGTTTGCAACCGTTTGCAGTTAGCTCAATGGTTTCAATTGTATATACTAGTTGTAATTTTTATTCTATTCCTTGATTGTAATTATCGTTATTAATAAAGTTTGAAATTTTAATTTAAAAAATACATTCATTACCTGAACATGAGTATTGCAAAAATTCAACAATACTTTCATACTTCACTCACACATACAAAACCGTGAAAAATATTTATTTTGAGGATAAATCTCCGACGAACGTCCGCGAGGTTCTAGTACGGTAGCAAATTTGGCTGCGAATATCAAGACTATCGAGAGGCACATAATACAGGTCTCGACAGAGCCTACGCTCCACTTAGCTTCCCTTTGAGTCGAGACCCTAACTCCTTGGATACAAAGGCTCTCTAAGTTTTTTTTTTAAATTTTAAAACCTAACGTTTTGATATTGAAAAGACGCGTGAACCGAGAGCTGGTGAGCATCTAGTACAGCGCATCAGCATTTCCATAAATCGGGGCAATGCGGCGTCTTGAGTAGGCTTCCGACTGGACTGATATTGATCAGTTGAACTATCTCTAGATTGCTTGCAACAGTCTGCAGAGAGCTCAAAAGAAAATCATTAGAACACTAAGTAAATCCTAGTTCTAAAAACACTACATTTATAAAGATTCAAACTTCTTAAAGAGCCCACAAGTCAACGAATTAGCATTGCCATTCAACGTGACAATGCTGCCAGCATTCTGAGCAATTCTTTTTAGCGACGGCATAGATGTTGTATGATTTTTATATAAGTTTTAATACCTACCAATCTACCTACTAAATAGTTGTAATTTGTCGTAGTAGTTTTTGCTCAACACAAAAATTACACATTTTATCTAATTTGATTGAGTATATTCTTTGTAATTTTCTTTGCTAATGAAATATTTTTTGGGCTTTTCTTTTGATAGCCTCTTCCGGCACAAAGAGGTTTTCATTTCTGTAAATTATTCATAAACTTTGATGGAAATCATGAAACAATTATACGAATAATTGCAACTTTTGTGTTTTAATCATTTTGCAATTTAATTATGAAGAACTCCACGTCAACTTTTGTAAATTGTTAATTGTTATAGATTAATTAAGTAAAAATGAAATTGTTTGCACCCGTAATGACCTACGGAGCTGAGACGTGGACACTTACGGTAGGGCTGGGCTATCAGTTCAAAGTCGCTCAGCGAGCTATGGAAAGAGCTATGCTCGGAGTTTCTCTAAAGGATAGAACTCGTAATGAATACAATACATCCGACAGAGAACTAAACTTATCCACGTAGATCTAAGCAAGCTAAAGTGGTAGTGGGTTGACTCGCGAAGAACCGAAAACTGTTGAGGTAAACGTCTTTTTGAGTGCAGACCGCGACCAGGCAAATGATGAACAAGACGCCCTACCTCCAAGAGGGATGGCGTTCTGCGAAAGACTGCTGGTAGATGCTGGATGCGGCATGCTGATGCCGCTATAGCGTTCACAATTGTTCCTATCCTTGAGTTCATCGTCAATAAATAAATTCGCCTAATCTCAAAAATCGGAATTTTGAAAATGTTCTATTTCTGATTGTCTCTTGTTAAATCATCAAGTTCTTAATGGAATGACCAGCATTATCGAGCAAAAAGGTAATAGAAACAAACACATAATCGGAATAAACCGCGCATTAAATTCCAAAAGCAGGAAATTCTGGAATATTCTGGAATTTTCAGGAATTAGCAGCGGATCATCCTCATTACTATTCCGTTGCAAAAACCGCGTATCATTACACTATTTATACGTTGGAAATGCGTTTGAACCCTCCAACTGTTTGTGAATTAATAAATAAATCATTTGGCCAGTGGACATTTCACAAAACAACCAATGATAATTTAGTTACTAACTGCGCCTCGTAGCTTCACCCGCATGAAAATTGTTGAATAAAAGTATGCCCGTTTTATGTGATTAATTTTCTGTTTCTTGAGTTTGAAGCTGTAAACAGTAAGCAATTAAAAAATAAATCAAACAACTGCGGTAATTTATCTTAAAGTAAACTCACTTAGAATTTTTTAATTAAAATGTAACTTACTTGGCTTGTTTTATATCATAGTGACAAGCGTCTTCGGCAATGATACTAAAAAAAAAACGTGTTAGTGACCTTTTACTAGTATAATAAGTGGAACTAGTAAGAGAGATTTTAGATGTACCTAGTATTTTAAGAAAAACACTTTCCGTTCGACAGTCTTAGAAACTCATTCCGAGCAAAGCGGCACTTTTTGTTAGGTATTTTAGAGCCCGAGCAAAGCGGGACTCGTGCATAGCGGGACTAACCGGTTTTTTAACAGGCCTAGAACTCTATTCAACTACAGTCCGATCACTTCAGTTGTTTTTGCATGAAGAGGTCACAAATATCCATCCCTCCATCCAAACTTTCATATCACTACATAGTATAAAATAAAGTCGCTTTCTCTGTCCCAATGTTCTTATGTCCCTATATCCCTATGTCCCTTTGAATGCTTAAATCTTTAAAACTACGCAACGGATTTTGATGCGGTTTTTTTTAGTAGATAGAGTGGTTCAAGAGGAAGGTTTATACGTATAATAAAACCGTGCGAAGCCGGGGCGGGTCGCTAGTTTATAATATTAGTAGTAGTTAGTAAGGATTATTGATACCTACAGGCAGTGTTTACTCTTACAGTAAAGTGGCCAAATCTTGTGAAGAACTCACACCACTGGAATAAACGTTTCTTGAGTGGGACTGCGACTCGGCGAACGTAGTGTTACTGCTGTCTCTATGTCCCTATGTAGGCTTAGAATTTTAAAACTACGCAACGGATTTTGATGAGTTTTTTTCGATAGAGTGATTCAAGAGGCAGGTTTATAATGTATAATATTCCCGTACGAAGACGGGGCGGCCGCTAGTATTCTAGAATTAGTCATAGAAAACAGCCAGAAGTCTATGAACACATATGTGTACAGCCTGTACACACAATTCGTTCACGACCTGATTCCACCATCTCCCTTCCACTCTAGGACGAGTAGGCGTACGGCGCATTACCACCCTTTCCTGGTGGATATTCCATCCACCCGAACTAAGCGGTTCTCCTCCACCTTTATCATTCGTACCGCTAAGGAATGGAATGCGCTGCCAGCTTCAGTTTTCCCGGACAACTACAACCCGAGTCTCTTCAAGACGAGAGTGAATAGGTGTCTTCTAGACTTTCGTGATACATCTCCGGCCACGTCGTCACTTACCATCAGGTGAGATTGTGGTCAAACGAAGTTCTATTGTTGATAAAAAAAAAATTGTAACGAGGAGGGAATCGAACCCGCAACATCCTGCTTCTCAGACAAACCATTACCCGCTGCACCACAGAAGTGGTCAGAAATAAAAATAAAATAAACATTTATTCCCTGATAAAGACCTTAAATAATAACTATTAACCTGCATGCGTGTAAACAAATACTAAAATTATCTAAGTATCCTTTAATACATAAATCTGCACATTTACATCTAATATTGTGCAGGTTCACATTTTTTCAGCCCGCGGCGTTTTAAAACTTACATTCCTAATTAAGTGTTGGCGGAATTGACATCCCAGTGGCTTGGTTCTGCAGAAATTTGTTCCGTTGGTCTGGGCGTTTTCTACACATATATAGTAAAAAAAATCTATATACATATAATGTACTAAATATATCAGCTATCTAGTACTCATAACACAAGCGTTGAGTAGCTTACTTTGGGACTAGATAGTGCTGTGTGGATTGTCCAGAATTATTTATTTATTATTATTTATTTATCTATCATTATTTATTATTTAGTGGCGAAGAAGTTACATGGATGGAGTTTCAGAGGTATGGATGTAATTTCCCGCAGAAACTACTGAACTGATTGGGTAAAATTTTGAATAAAGTCCTAGGCCTGGAATAAAACATAAGCTACTTCTCATAAATTTTCACTCGGGCTAAGCCGCGGGGCGCAGCTAGTTCTAAATTTTCATTGGTTGCTTTGTGAAATGCCCCAATTTCCAAACTATTAATTAAAGTAAGTGACAAACAGACAGAGAGTTCGATTTTGAATAGACGTAGTTCTAATGATGGAATAAAGCATAAGCTACTTTTCATCTCATACATTAGTTGTCATATAATATTGTATACAAGGTATAACATATTACCCCTACTAAGCCGAAGGGGGGGGTTTCAGGAACCCATGGTGATCAGTTGTGGGGGGGAGATAATTAAAAATTCCTATTTTCAGTTTCCCATACAAAAAGTTTTCATTTCCTAGTGCCAAAATAAAGTGACAACCCTATTCGCGCAACCTGTACTTACCTACTAACTTTACAGGTATGTAGGTAGGTATTTATCTTCGTAGATTTCAGCTATGGCGGGAGATTACTAGACGACCTAATAAATTCGTGATAATAATAAGATGCTAGTATGTAAGTTCCTAGGTAGTGTTGAGAAAATCTTAAAATGCTGAGTTAGGAAAGTTGTAAGTGTAGGTACAAGTTACAAACCTCATATTTTCTCGCTTGTCAGCTGTCTAGATGGCTTCTTACGAAGGGATTTATGTATGTTTTGGTAGGTCACTTGTAGGTACACAGTCACAGACAATTCACACACTTCAGCACAAGGTAGGTTTCTTTTTAGGCATTAACATGTCTCACTCACTTTAGCACTAGTTAGGTTAGTTAGTTAGTAAGTTACACATGCATGACGTAGGTATCGATACCTATGCATGTAAGTAAGGTTCGATATGCCTCCCTTCTTCCAAACAACACACATTTTATGGAAGTAAGCACACGCTTCCAACACACGCTTCCAAACAACACACATTTTATGGAAGTAAGCACACGCTTCCAACACACGCCTCTTCATCTCTTCAGCTCTGACACTCCGATGCATACACCACACCCGTAAGGTATTCTTAAGTCCTAGTTACTTGTTTTTTAGGCACGAAAGATAAAAATTGTAATTATAGCACTACACGGCACCGCGACGAAGGTCACACTAAAATAGTTCATCATTCATTCTTTTGATTTCGTTCGCCGAAAAGATGGATAATTTTTAGGGTTCATTTTCAATTTTAATAAATCCCTAGTTGGCTACATGAGTAGGAGGTATTAGGATCACAGTCGTGAAATAATAGGTATGTGGTAGAAAATTGTATGAATACGTAGGTAGGTACTGGTCTTATTTTACATAGGTATTTCACAATGTAGGTACCTACCTGCTACACACACATACACTTTGCGTGAATTCTGATAGTTGGTATACCTAATACAAAATCCCGTAGAAAACGGATTTAAGCTTTTTTTTTGATTTTATGATTTTAAACAAACGAACTTCTTTAAATTTTGGTATTAAAAAAATTACGGAACCCGTATTAAAAAATATTTCGACCCGCTTGGCAAAAACAGCACCGCCATGTGGTGTATCCAGTGTTGCCAGATGGAATTTGAAAAAAACAGTAGAAAGTTCAGTAAAAAATCAGTAGATTGGAATAAAAATCAGTAGGTAGAAATTAACGACTGAAAATTCTAGAGGTACCATATGTATTTGTGTTTCGCGAGTATTTTGACTCGCATTTTGGCTGGCGACCTTTTTTTTTTTTAGGTGCATTCGTAAAAAGGAAGCGATTCTTTGCATTTTTGCAGACAATTGCAGCTAAAAAAAAAAAAAAGGTCGCCAAGTGGTTATTTAGTCACGGAGCTATAGGCGCGGGAAAATCAGGTAGATTTCACGAAATTTTAGAAGGCGCTCGGGACATCAGGTAGATTTCACTAAATTTTAGAAGGCGCTCGGGAAAATCAGGTAGATTTCACTAAATTTTAGAAGGCGCTCGGGAAAATCAGGTAGGTTTCACTAAATTTTTGAAATAAATCAGTAGATCGGTAGACGCCTAAAAAAGCAGGTAGATCTACTGCTAAATCGGTAGATCTGGCATCACTGGGTGTATCGCATGTTGATAGATGCCGACAGTCAATGAATGAATGAATGGTTCTCTAACTTGTCTATGATTGGCGGTTGGCTGGTTGCCATGGTTTTGCATAGTGCTACAGCCAATAAAATTTAGTCGCGTTCCTTTGTGGAAATACAAGTGTCAAAGATTAATGTAGGTACAGAACGGACAGATAAACTACATAATGACGGAAAGAGTCATTTGGTAAAGTTTTTAATTAAGTTAACCGACCCATGCGACTCAGCTCGTCGTATGTCGGATGTCGTAAAAGTCGACCAAGGGGCTTCGCCAAATGAAAGGCAGCATTTTTATTGTGTGAATTACTTATACCGTTTCTTTGATCAGCAATCCCCAGCCAAGTGATTATGGCAATACCCGCCAGATTCACAGCTCTTTTCAGTAGTGGACATCAATGTGTATTCAGTCAGTAGGTTATTATGATTAGATCAACACACAAGAAAGAACAAACAGTTAGAAAAAGACATTACTGTGTTAGCGTAGTTTAGTTCGTATGTTTAACTACACGTAACTCAACCTTCAAATTGAAATGTGATTTTAGCCATGACTTACGACAATTTGCCTCAATGATGCTGTAGGCGTTTTTCTATTTCAAGAATATGAATCTGTCACTCTTTTCTACATCTATTCTGTGACCATACTGAGGTCATCGTCGCAAGTATAAGAAACAGCAGATTTTAGGGTTGTCACTTCGTAAAAAATCAGCTGGCCATGTGAAAACTTTGTTTTAGTTTTTTCAGAGATACCAATCGAAATTAGAAAAGTCGTTGAACAAAAGTTGTTCCCCGGGGGGGTAGAAATACCCAGCTTTTCGCTTAGCACATGTATATTGTTACACCATGTATAATAATGTTGTCATATAAAAATAAACCTTGAAACATTCCATAGAAAGAAACAATACGTGCGAAACTGCGTGTTGATATTGTAATACAATTACAATATCAACACGCAGTTATATATATATGTTATCAATACTGGATAATTTACACAGCATTATCTAGTCAAGACTATTTTGCCCGAAAGAACACACCCGAAGCCGCGCACAGAAGCTAGCCTGAGTACATAATAAACAAGTAACCGGAAACGGAACAGCCGGTGGTTTCCGGTCATCAATTCTCCCATAATTGAACATAAACTGGTGCACAAGGAAACAACGAGAAACTATCAACTTTTATGTATTTTTGATTCTCTCCTAAAGCGAGGTAAATGAGCTTCGTTTGTTATTTTAGATGCTTCGAAAGTACTCACCTTATTTTTATTTGGAGAGCGTTGTTTTAAAGACAATTGACGACCTTATTGGATTAGTAAGGTCCGCCTGCGACGCAGGTTGCGGGTTCGATTCCCGTATCGGGACAAATATTACGAATACTAATGCTAGCTAGCTAGCTAGATCTGCAGATATTTGTTTTAGGTGCTCTGGGTATTTTTTATGTATTAAGTATACAAATTATCCATCTGTATTGTATATTAGTAGGTATATCAGTTCTCCACTACCCAGAATACAAATTCTGTTTAGCTTATGGGTAGATGATGCTGTGTGAATTATCTAGCATTTATATTTATATAGATCAAAGATAAAGTTACAAGAATGCAAACTTGCAGTATCAACTACAACAGAATCTAAAGTTCAAAATGAAATTAACAAACCGACGAAACTTCTCTATATATCCACACTTCGAGTCACGTTTTATATTGAAACTGTTTGGTCGACAGTTGCACAAACTAAGTGAACTCTACATTCTAGTTGGCCACTGTTTTAGTCCACCGAAAGAGTCCAAATATACACACATACCTACACTTGAGTATAAATAAAAAAGCCATTTATTTCTTGCAAAAAAGAATTAATAAATTCCTTTATAGTGTTAGTTTTCTTAAAATATGTTTTGTTACTAGTTTATAAGTTAGTAATTTTAATTAATTTTCTTTAAATTTCTGCAAGAACCCCAACTTGGGTAAAGGCCTCCTCCAAAGATGCCCATTGCTCTCAGTCTTGTGCTGATTTGTGCCAATTTGGACCAGCGATTTGATGTATCTGCCTCGGCAAATTTAGTGTAGAACGCCCTTCGGCCAGATGGGATGACGACCTGCGAAAGACTGTAGGCAGATGCTGGATGCGGCAAGCTAACGCCATAGCGCCCTATCTAAGTTAGGGCGCTATGGCGTTCATTAGGTTATGCCTATGTCCACCAGAGGACTAAATATAGGCTGATGATTATGATGTTGCTGACTTAAAATCTTACGAAAACGAGTATAATGAGGAATAATAAATATAACAACCAGTAGGAATAGGTAGAGCTTATTACCCTTAGCTTCGAAGAACAAAGACAAGAATCAGAAACTTCCTTATGACAATATTTTTTTCCGAGACATCAATAATCTCTTTATAGAATTAGCATAAAGGGTTGATACTGTTTTTCTGGAAAACTTACAGCCTCTATTAAAACAGTACCTACTTTATGAAGGTTGCATAGAAGATTTTTTCAGTGGTCTATAACTCTATAGCTAAATTATGCATATGGGTGATGATATGGATGAAATTTGGAGATAGATTATAATCTGGAATAACACATAGGCTATATTTTATCCTGGAATTCCCACGGGAATGGGAATTACTGCGGATGAAACCGCGAGGCTTTGCTAGTTATTGTACATATATTGTTAATAAGCTTCCTATAGAGTCCACAGGTGATCGGAATGCTGGCTTCTATTTTGGCTGGATTACAAATCTATTTCTGTGCCAAATTTCATCCAGATCCGTTTAGCTGTTTTTGCGTGAAAGAGTAACAAACATCTACTTATCCATCCATTCATTCATCCATACTCACAAACTTTCGCGTTTATAATATTAGTAGGAAGAAGGATACTCTAAAAAGATCAATCGTTTTTCTATCTGCATTCGTACCCACAATTACAAACTTGACTCTCTCCCAATAAGGTTTGCAGTCTACAAACTTTCTTGCCGAGATATAGGGTTCAGAAATAGTTCCTATGAATAGATATTTGGATATATTATCTGAAGATGAGCAGTACACCTGCAGTCTTTTCATATCGCTGACGTTGTGTGATTTATGTCGAGTGATATTGAAGATAGGCCGTGTTGCACTGCGATGCGATGCGATGCGAATTTCGATACAAAGATATGAATAGGTATTTTCAATGCAGAGTAATTATCAAGTCGCAGAGGATTCTAAGGACAGTAGCTTTTATGAAATTTTCTTGACTTAGGTAACTATGTTTATTTTATTGTAATTTAATTTTAGTTCTCATGTAAGCAAAAAAAAAATTCAAAGAAACGTACTTAGATACAAAACATTAGTGCACCAAAATAAATAAATATAGCTAAGTAGTTTAGCCTGAACTAGATAGTCCTGTGTTTCAGGCGACAGGAGTTCTAAGTGAACGAATTGTCTTCAGATATAAAGTTCTTTAAACATTAAACATTTGTAGGTAATATGTTGTACTAAATATAGTCATCTAGCCGGCGATTATTAAAAACCGTTTATTCACGAAGTTCCCTTGAAACTTTTATTCTAAGATCTCGTAAATCGACATTAAATTGGCCTCGTGAATCCTTTAGAACTTCAACTTACCCTTATAGGCACTCTACCGTAAGTAGTACGGGACGTAAAGGATATAGGTGGATACGGCGCACTTCCGGCGCGAAGTGAGACCGGAAGTGACGTGAACATGATCACCCGCGGATGGCGGGCCATTTATGACTGGCCTTTTTAGTTTCCTTTGTTGCTCAGAACTTTTTAGTTCTTTTTGAGTATTTCGCTTTTGTAAGTATTGGGCATTTTGTGTAAACTTTTATGTTTAAGATCATGGTATTCTGAGAGAATGCGGCGAATACTTCGATAGATTGTTAAAGAAAAAGAAGACGAGATGATTTATTTTTTGAATTAACGAACATAACATTCTTTACTAGATGTATCCTTATCCTTACATCACTAAATAGTATAAAAAAGTCGCTTTTTCTGTCCCTATATCCTTAATCCTTATGTCCCTTTATAAGAATAAGAATAAGAAAATCTTTATTTAACCTTTGACTGCTTAAATCTTTAAAACTACGCAACGGATTTTGAAGCGTTTTTTTAATAGATGGAGTAGTGATTCAAGGGGAAGGTTTATACGTATAATAAAACCGTGCGAAGCCGGGGCGGGTCTCTAGTATATTACAAATGCGAAAGTTCGTATGAACGTTTTCATGTATGGATGTTTCTTCCTGTATCACGCAAAAACTACTGTGCGGATCGGGCTGAAATTTGGAATAGACGTAGTTCTAGCTTTGGATTAACACACATGATTTTCATCCCATAAATCAGATCCCATTGAATAGAAGAAGCCTTGAGACGTTTCCATAGAAACAATGCGTGCGTGAAATTTAATTAATTTTCTAGATACTTAATTACGGTTAGGTCTATGATAGTACAGTGATCTTGAATAGGTAGTGTAGCTCTACATATATCTCGATAGGATCTCGTGATAAAATTAGATTCCACTACTTTAATAATTATAAATGCGGACGTAATATCGTAAGTTAATAATCTTAAGCAAACCCTACAGTTCCGTCTGAACCATGCTCAATAAAACATACGAATAGTGAATTGAACAAAGGAATTAAGCATTAAGCCACCAACCCACCGTCGCCATTGTAGATCGAGGCTAATATTGACATAATCTCCTTGTTCAGCACAATAACCGGTTATTCGGAAACTATTTGAACTCCGCTTTTGTTCAGACGTTAAAGTTCTACCAACTAAGAGCGAGTATACATTACGCTTTTTGAAGCGAGCGATTTTATAACGCTCTTCTTAAAAATAAAAACCATCTGACATGAAATCATACTAAGTCTGAAACGAAAATGGGAGTGGAACCCAAGTGAATTTGGACATAAAGGTACTTTGACATGGATCAATGGATCGCTTTCAGTTTGGCTGGATTTGGCTGGAAATTGCATTCATAAAATGTGATCGATAGATAGGACGCCCAAAGACCATAAAATGGTTTTCAAATGTCCTTGGCTGACAAAGGTGGTTTTTCTCCAAAAGGTTACAGAGTGGAAAATCTCCTTGGTACCGATCGACGCATCTGTCATCGACATACCCGGCGTCTTTCGATTGAAAGTTGATGTCGGATGGTTATATTTATGTCAGATGTAGTAAATCAGCGCTTGCGCGATCTATGATTCTTGAAGTGTGGTGGTAATTTTTTTAAATTCACTCGATAAAACGCCACCTAGCGGAGGATTTATAAATCACTTAGTTAGGGTAGCTAGCTTCTGCTTCCGAGATCACTTTTTATTGAACGCCTTCTACTGACGTGTAACCTTTGTGGTTCATATCACGTTAGACTCGGAGTAGGTATACATGTCAATAGGGTGGAAGAATTTTGTGTAATTGCAACACTGGTCGCGTTTGAATATCTAAAAAGCGTTTAGAGCGTGTATACAGGAGACCGGACGGTTTTTTAAACGCGCTTTGCTAAATAAAGTTCACGCTTTTCAACGCCTAATATGTACCTACTCTAATGCCACTACTAGTAGGTACGTAGTTTAGTAGTAGGTATAGCAGAGATTGAGTCAGAAAGCAAATAAAATTTGTAAGTTGCCAGTCAGCGAAAATTACCTTCAAAAATTCCACATTTTTATTAGGCTTTTCCACCATTTAATTAAGAAATTTAACATCTTGCTTTTAGAACTTCACTAAAAATTTCAGAAATTCAACCTTTTGTTTATGAACTAAATATACAAAAAGTTCATCTAAATCCGTTCGTAGCTTAGAAGTAAGGGAAATATCAAACACTTGGTTGGCTTGGTTTATCAGTACACCAGCAAAGCTTTTTTTATAGTATAAAATACACAAAATGCACATCGTATTATTTTTGAATGCGTAACATATAAGACATTCATTCCTTAATTAAATCTCCACTAGCATCTGCCCACATTATGAGATGAAAAGTAGCCTTATTGTTATTCCAGAGCAAGAACTACGTCCTTTAAATTTCAGCCTGATCCGTTCAGTAGTTTTTTCGTGAAGGAGGAACAAAAACCACACACACAAACTTTCGCGTATAAAATATTAGCAATAACTTACGCTTCCTATTGAAGATTTTTCTCTATTTATGACATAACTAGCAACCCGCCCTAGTTTCGCTCGGTTTTATTATACGTATAGACCTAACTTCCACTTGAATCACTCTATCTATTAAAAAACAGCATCAAAATCCGTTGCGTAGTTTTAAAGATTTAAACATACATGGGACATAGGGACAGAGAAAGCGACTTTGTTTTATACTATGTAGTGATGACAAATGTCTAATCATTTCATACTAGGGGTGGCCAAAACGTAGTGGTAGACAATTTCATGACATCTTATAACATGACAGAATACGATGTTTTCTTTTTCTTTCGTTGTTCCATAAATTATTTATACTTGGTTGCATTGACAGACAAGGAAAGCCGTGTAAAGCGCTTCACACACTGTTTCCCACCCAAAGTATGTTGATGCCCGACCATGACTGATCCTACAAATTCCTTTCTTATAAATCACTAGCGACCCACCCCGGCTTCGCACGGTTTTATTATAAGTATAAACCTTCATCTTGAATCACTCTATCTATTAAAAAAAACCGCATCAAAATCAAAATTTTAAAGATTTAAGCATTCAAAGGGACATAGGGATTTAGGGACAGAAAAAGCGACTTTGTTTTATACTATGTAGTGATGACTAATATTCAGTTACTTTACTTGTTTACTTACGTTAAAGTCTATTTCAGTCTTGGGAACGCTTCCAACTGGTATTGAAATGGATCAATTGAGCTACCTTTAGACTGTTTGCAATCGTCCGCAGTTTCAATTGTATTTAAGTACTAGTTTTATTTTTTCTATTCCTTGATTGTAATTTTCGTTGCTAATAAAGATGTTACTTTAATATTTATTTATTATTATATTATAATTTTTGGGTATACCTACCTAGATGTTGCTCTGAAATTTCCAGCATTTTTATCAATTTGTAAAAGGGTAAGATATTCCCATCACTCATCATTACTTACTATCATCTCATAAACTCGTAAATAGCAGACATATATCAAGTCATTCATTCATATAGCAATAATAGTTTCCTGTTGAGTAAATGTTAATATCTTATCGCATAATGAAGTTGAGAATGATTTCAGCTGAGAAGACGCAATGGCTACATTTACACCGAAGTGTTACGATAAGCATTTACCTTCGTCACGTTAGTTACCCGTATGTTAGATGTTCATAGGCCAGAATGGCTAGTATAAGTTTGTACTGGGGCCAAATTCCACTAATTTCAAAACAAAGGTCTCAATAGCGTCATACAATCAAGATGGCTAAAATGACGTTTTTGTATTTAGTATTCTACAATTTTTTGCGCTTGAAGAGACTTTCATAATTAGAATGTCAAATTGGTTTTCATAAACGTTATCGTCACAATTACGATATCTCAAAAAGTTTGTGCTAGTAGAATACCAAAAAGAGTTTAACACTGTCAGTTTGACACGATAGTATTAGAATGGTGAAGCGATTTATTTAGTGGAATTCGGGCCCTGTTCTCAAACCAAGAACCAAGAAGTTAAAGAGTTTAAAAAAACCAGCCATATGTGAGTCGGACTCCGCACGAAAGGTTCCGTATCTATTAATGGCAAGAAAATCTTGTTTGTTGTATGCAACAAACATGATTTTTAGCCCCTTTAAATATTTATTTCATTTTGTTTTTAGTATCTATCTGTTGTTATAGAGGCAACAGAAATAATGATTTGTGAAAATTTCAACTGTTTAGCTGTCGCGGTTCTTGAGAAACATGGTAACAGACAGTGAAGCTGTAGTAATAGTAATAAGTAAAGGTAATAGGTAAAAACGGGACCCCCGTTTTTACCCTGTGGGTAAGAAACTCTAAAAACTATAAACGTTTGTGATAGGTTATGTTAAAGCCCGTTACTATTATAACGATAGCACCATTAGGTAGTTGTGCACAATAGTGGTCGATCTTCGTCTTCTATGGTTGTTGACCAAATGCTCCGATATCATACTCTGTTACCCTTAGGGTCACTAAGACAAGGTTTTGGGTATACAAAAATAACGTCTATTTTTAATTTTTTTAGAATTTTGTTGATTTTTTAAAATAAATATAAATAGATAACACACAATATATCTTTTCAATTCCACGGAATTATCAACCAAGCAAAACAAAAAGCGATAGTTTAGATTAGGACTGTACTTAAGCTAGGTAACAGATATGTTTTGACATATCCCTAGCACGGCCCCTGGTCCTGACGAAGGGCAAGCCCTGAAGGTTCCCGTTAATTACCAAGTACTTTGAATACTGTGACCGGGCTATTTGTCTTACGTGTCAGTCTTACGTGTGTTGTGGCCTCAATTTAATGTTTTTGTTTTAAAGATTATAATTTAGCTTTTGCTTAGTCATATCTTTGTTAATTTTAGGTCACAAAATAGATATAATTATTTCGACAGCGACCAACAAGAATATATTAGGTAGTTAAAGCAAAAATAACAAAATGAGTAAATACTACTAGTATTTAATATACACTTAAGTATTCAAAAATCTAACAGTACCTTATCTAATTTAATATAATGTAATAAGTGTTCAATAATTTAATTTAAATGTATTCCATAATTTGTAAAATGCTTGTAATTTATTCTTTGATAATAAATGGCTTTATTATTATTATTCCACTTTATTTATTTTAATACTCGTTAAAAAATAAATTTTTTACTAAAGAAAATACAAAAATATTATAAAACTAATCTACAGTAAAAAATATATCAAAACGATGGATCACCGG
Organism: Eupithecia centaureata; assembly: GCA_944547425.1. Classification (NCBI taxonomy): domain Eukaryota; kingdom Metazoa; phylum Arthropoda; class Insecta; order Lepidoptera; family Geometridae; genus Eupithecia; species Eupithecia centaureata. The sequence goes on along the minus strand of OX155693.1, from coordinate 3,019,767 downwards.
CCGCGAAGCTAGGCTCAAGCAGCCGGTGACTAGGGTTGCAGACAGAGGAACTTCCTGACGATACGCGCCGAATCCAGGAGAACCACTTTTATTATTATTATTATTATTCAAAAATCTAAGCCGTCACAAGATAATAATCAATAAATAATCAAATAATCAATATCTTTATTTCTTTAGGCTTACAAAATAAGCACTTAGAGAAGTTAAATTTAATTCGCCTCAATTTTTTGTCCACTAGTGGAAGAGGCGAAATAGAAACCACTAGCATGTGTATAACTTATGTGTCTAATACATGTTTGCCTTATAAATAATTACATACTATTGTCGATGTGGAACTGAGCGACATCTGGCCAAGCACTAACGTCATTGATGTAATCATTTATGGAGTAATATGCCTTCTTGATAAGATTTAGTTTTATGTACTGTTTAAATCTACGAATAGATAGTTCAGTTGCTTCAGATGGAAGCTTATTATAGAAGCAAGAACACACAGTACCAAGAATGCTAACAGCATTTTCAAGTTGAATGGCAATGCTCATTTGTTGTCCGAAAAAGCCAGCATTCCGATCACCTGTCCGCTATGAGAAGTGAAATTGTAACAAGAAGTTCTCTCTGTTCGTGTGACGTTGGCACTGCACAAGGTCTCACGTGTGACATAGGGAATTCTTTTCGTGAGACGTTGGGAATGAGCACGTCTCACACGAGACCTTGGGAATAACTAATCTTGACTAATTAAACGTCTTTTATAGTAAGCTAATCGTTCGATGTAATCTGTATCCTAACCAACTGTACCAAAGTTCAAGTTGTTCTACACCTTAACTCAAACTGCAATTGCCTCAGGAACTATAAAACAACTCCCGAAAACATTAACCATAAGCGATTGATTTACCCTCTCACTTTTTCCTTAAATTTGGACTCTCTGATTTCCACAACAAAGCTCACATTGTCTTGCGGCAAGAAATCAATTACTTGATACCTTATCCTACACATTTTCGACTTTCCGGCTTTTAACTCAAAGTTTACTTTATAAACCGCTAGTTAAAAGCTTAAAACGAGGTTGTTTGATACAAAAAGTGTCAATTAAGAACAAATTAGTGTACTGTGTCACAATACACTGATTACACTGAAGGCCGAAAGACAGAGTCGAACTTAAGTTTCGAATACCTTATCCTTACTTCCATTATACACGTGATGGTTTGTATGGATATTTGTTCTTTTCACACAAATACTACTGAACGGATCGGTCTGAAATTTAAATATAAATAGTTCTAGCCTTCGAATAACAGCCCCTGGAATAACACATAGTTCTAGCCTTGAAATAACACATAGGCTACTCTTCATTCCATAAACAGTTACAATCGATTTCTAATAAAAACACTTACTTCAAGATCAAAGTTCCGAGTTGGGAATCGAACCCTCAACTTCCTGCTTCGCCCGCTGCGCTACAGAGGTCGTCTTCGTTTTATATGTGCATAAAGCAAATGTGTAGGTAAGTCTATAGGAAGGAAATCCGAGTGAAGATCCAATAGTAAAATACCAAAATGACAAAAAAGCAGAAAACTTACACAGAAATATTTCACGCATACCATACCGAGACCATATATATTTGTTTTTACAGAGATTCAAAAAAGGAAAATGGTGAGTATTTTACCAGAAATTCATTTGAAAAATATATATTCAACGTATAAAAACTAAAACATTAAATTAGTTACACTGAAATCCGGCCCCGACTTTCTGTCCCAGTAATTACGAAACAATTACTAAAAGCCAGTGTTCTCTTACTAATAGAGGCAGAAAAATGTACAAAAACCGTGGGACTTTGTCCAGAATGTAATGTGATAACAAAAGGAATGGCAAATGAGGGATTTGGTTTAATGAGATTCCGCACTACCGAGATTTACTTTCACCTAGACAGACTTCATGATTGGCCCTAAACATTTCAAAATGATCAAAAAAGATTATCAAATTTTTGTTTTATAACATAAAATAAACACAAAAAAATAAAATAAGTTCTTAAATTTATCTATTCTTTGTTTGTACAGAGCGAACCGAATAAAATAATAAAACAATAAAATATTTACCACCCTGTTTTTATCTCTTTTAAGGGTAATTTGTGAAAAAAATGTGATTCCTTTATTTACTTAATAGTTTAACGACTTTTGAAAGAATCAAACCAAGGCTCAAGGAATAAAATCTTTCAAAGAAACTTTCTACCCTGTTAAACCCCCGAGAAAAATGATTCTCAAAAATCATTTTTTTTAATAATGTTAGCAGGACATGATAGGAAGTCTGTATTGTACCTACAATTGTTTTAACTAATATAAAGAAAATTAAATACTCCTAGCTTCATAAGTCTGAGTATTTTTTTTATTTTATTTCATTTCTCTCGTACAAAAGCTTCTTATTATCTCGTACAAAGGATCATAGTTGAGTTATCCTATGCGTAGAACAAAGGTTAAATATCAGAGCAACTAAAAACAAATCGGATGAAAAAATATATTAACAATATTGGTTGAACATATTTTACTACACTGGTATCATCAGAACAAGCTACAGGAGCTCCAAACAATTCCTGGTCTTGACAGTTTTCATTCATCATTCAATTGGTCTCTCATTCGTTATCCAACTCGAAGTTATCTTTTTTTCTGTGCTTGTGCACTTATGCATTGTTGAAGTTTTTGTTTTGGTTTTTATTTGTTAGCTTGTTTTTACCCAGCTTTTGTCTGCTATTGTTTAAATTTTTTTAAAGTTTCATTCATAAATGTCATTGTCAAAAATATATCTTTTATTCTAAATCAGAGTAGGTAGTATATAGGTAGTATTTACTCGCATACAGTGCTGTTAAAGCAACGCCAAAGTTAGTTAGCCACGTACTAACAATGTACAGTGTGGTTTCCTCCGCCCTCTGGTCCTCTAATTATCTGCAACCCGAGGCGCCTCTGAATTAGCCAGCACTATATTTACTAAAAGTGACTGCATCACTTTGCACCTAAACTCAAAGTTAAATAAATAACTCGAGGTTTACTAAATCAGGGTAAATGTTTATGTATGCACCGCTATATAATAAAAACAAAGTCCAATAACCCGGGGTTATTATCAGTTTCATTTGTTCTTTTGCATCCAGGCAAATATTATAAATGCTGGCTGAATGATTTGAGAAGATCAGTAAATCAATATCTTTATTTCTTTAGGCTTAAGTACAAAATAAGTACTTAGACAAGTCAAATTTTAAACTATCTATAGGTACATAACTAATCATCAAAATAATATAAGATATAAAGTGGTAATTGATCTTTTATATATGTATAAGTCTATTATATAATAAGTCTATTTATTTCTGAAAGATTTGTAATAAGTCGTTCTTTGTCGCATTTTATTGTCTCTTGTGTTTGTTTTGTCATTGGTTTTGGATATTTGCGACATTAACCTTAATAACAGCGATTTAAAACGTGAAAATTTAAGTCATCCTAATCAAATAATAATAATCAAATAATCAATATCTTTATTTCTTTAGGCTTACAAAATAAGCACTTAGACAAGTCCAATTTAATTTAATACTATAGGTAAGTACATAATTATCAAAATAATATAAGAAATAAAGTGATAATTGATTTTCAGTTCGCCTCAGTTTTTTGTCCACTAGTGGAAGAGGCGAAATAGAAACCACTAGCATGTGTAAAACTTATGTGTCTAATACATGTTTGCCTTATAAATAATTACATACTATTGTCGATGTACGGAACTGAGCGACATCTGGCCAAGCACTAACGTCATTGATGTAATCATTTATGGAGTAATATGCCTTCTTGATAAGATTTAGTTCTAAGTACTGTTTAAATCTACGAATAGAAAGTTCAGTTGCTTCAGATGGAAGCTTATTATAGAAGCGCACACAATTACCCATAAATGATTTCCCCAGTTTTCGTAATCTAAATGAAGGAATGTGTAATTTGTTCTTGTTTCGTGTATTTCTATTGTGAACATCACAATTTTTCAAAAAGTTGCTCTTGTTTTTGTGTGTATACATTAAATTTTCATAAATATCTAATATCTAACTCTTGGTCGTAGAAGACATAATAATTAGAGCTTAACTCCAGAGTAATACTCAGAGTTAATCGTGTTAACCTAGTCTGGCGCACGTTATTAGATCATCTAATTTGAACAGTTTGTTTTCAAAATAGATTTTGTGAGATTTGTAGTCTACCAAAGTTGTCGAAATAGCTCAGATAATTAGCAGCTAAAGTGGCAGTGGGCCGGCTGGGGTAAACGTGTTCTTGAGTGGAGATTCCGACTCGGCAAACATAGCGTAGGACGCCCTCCAGTCACCTACCAGTCATATCGATATACCCATATTGCCTACATGGATATGATAGGCCTATCTATCATATCGATATTCATATATCATATATTGGATCTGATACGTAGGTTGAGTACAAATACAATTCACACCCGCTAAACACATACCGTTGATTATTGTGAAATAGCTCAAATTGATTGATTATTCATCTATTAGAGATTCGTCGCCGTCCATTAAACATGATCTTCTGTAATTAGAGCGTATTTGATCAGTAAGCCAAATGTAATAGAATTAAATACATCATATTAAACCATGCAATTATAGTGCGCGCGCGATTAGAATGGGAGGGAACCTTGTCAGAGTAAATAATAATAAACCTTTATCGTCCAAAAGTTAACAAATGTTTAACTGTTTATTTTCATGTATTTACAAAAACTATCTACCGAAGCAAGCTAGCTTCAAGCTAAAATGGTCAAAAACAGTTCAACTAGTACTAACTCTGCAAAGGGTCAACCGAGGAGAGTCAAATCACGTCTACGTCATCATCAGTGGTGATGAATCTTGGATCTGTGCCTACGATTCTGATTCCAAACAACAATCAACAAATTTGGGTCTTTCAAGATGAGCCAAAGCCGACTAAAGTTGTTCGTTCTCGAAGCACTTCAAAGAAGATGGTGGCCACGTTCGTTGGAAAAAACGGCCATGTTGCGACTATTGCACTTGAAGATCGTAGAACGGTGAACGCAGAGTGGTATACAACAGTTTGTTTACCACAAGTCATCGCCGAACTTTGAAAATCTAACTCAAAGTGACGCATCATCCTGCACCCCGACAACGCAAGCTCACACAGCGCTCGTCAAACGATTGAGTATTTGAAGCAGGAAAAAGAAGAAATTCTTGACCATCCTCCATATAGTCGTGACCTAAGCCCTAACGATTTCTTTACATTTCCTAAAATTAAGAAAAGTCTTCGAGGTCAAAGGTTCCAGTGATACCTACATATATACATATAGAATACCCTAAAAATAAAACCCTAAATAAAACCCCAGTCCAGTGAAGAAGTAGTCGACGCTTTCGAATCAGCCATTTTGAACAATTTAGAGTGGAATAAAACCTGGTTTCAGCTAATGGAACAGTAAATTAAGCTACGTGGTGAATAGTTTTAAAAACAATAAAACGCACGTACATTACTGCACTGGTCCTAAAGGATATTCTTACTATTATTGGGGTTTTTATAACCCCCATAGTTAACCCAAGAATCAAAAGAGGTACCAACATAAATAAGAGACAGTTATTGCGATGAGCAGAGCAAACGGTTCTATTTGCTTGAATGGCGGCAATGGCTTATAGAATGCGACCATAAGCCGAGAACTTTGAATAAAAAGTCGGAGACCGATAAACTTCTACGCAATTTCATTCTGTGTTTGCTTCCGACTTCGCTCCCTATTACATATTCGAAAGGTTAAAATATAAAGAAATAATAAATTTAGCAAAAGGAAAAAATAATAATGACTTACAACGTTGTTGTCGTATCCTAGAGTAAGTACCTATATATTATTTATTCTATTTAGTATATTACTATACTAATACTACGTAATAGATTATTCTATCCTTAATGTTGAAACAGGGACCTCTGTAATGTTATTTATGTATCACTAGCAACCCGCCCCGGATTCGCACGGTTTTATTATACGTTTAAACCTTCCTCTTGAATCACTCTATCTATTAAAAAAACTGTGTCAAAATCCGTTGCGTAGTTTTAAAGATTTAAGCATACAAAGGGACACAGGGACAGAGAAAGCGATTTTGTTTTATACTATGTAGTGATAGTGATACTAATATTTTAAATAAGATAGTTTGGATTGATGGAAGTTTGGTAGGTAGGTACTAAACGGATCGGACTGAAATTTTGAATAAACATAGTTGTAGGTCTGGACTAAAACATAGGCTACTTTTCATAAATTTTCCATTATTTTAAATTTTATAAGTTTTTGCAATTGCTTTGAAATGGCAATTTCAATAGTAATACGTAATAGGGACTAAAGAAAAGTTGCAACTTGTTTAATTCTATTCAGTTTGTTGCAATTACACCGTATTGCAGTCCGACGTTTTTATTTCTTTTGCCACTACGTGTAATGGCCGAAGTAACCGAGTTAAGCACTTGAGATAGAAGTATTTTTTCCACAATTTTGTAATGTATGTTGCATTTTAATAGGGTTAACGTTTTTTATGGCTGTCTCATCCAATTTTCAGCTCATAAAAAGAAGTTCGTTTCGAAGGTGAATTACCAACTGAACTGCGAACAAAAATGTGATAGTCTGAACCCTAGACTGTTTGCTGTCTTCAGTTAGATCAACTGTTTCTATTGTATAAGAAAGTTTAAATTTCTTTTTATTCATTTATCATATTCATTACTTGAAATTTTATGAAACTAAACACATTTCAAAAACCAACATAGCCATGTATTTTTATAGTATTTTTATACTAACACCAACAATATGCACTTTGGTTCGTTATTTTCTAAATTTAATAAGATGTCCTTAAGTTAGTTTATTAATGAAAATTATTAAAATATGTACGCAGAAAATACAATTCAAACAATTTCAACAAATTTAAAACATAGTATGGAATCGACCTTTACCGGACGCGATGCATTCGCTGTCAGTTTACGACATAGATCGATTTTCCCTGGACCCTGAAATGTCAGTATACTATAAAATAACATTTAAATTCGCGAAAAAGCAGATGAAATATGATAACAACATTATGTAGATGCCAATTTAAGCGCGGCCCGAAATCAAGCCGTGTTTGCAGCGCTAATGGCTCTACTGACTCTACACTGCGCGGCTCAACCATACAATAGGCAAATAGTCGTCAGGGTGACGAGACTGTCGTTCCCACGGAACCACGGAAGACGGACCGCTATGGCTTGATTTGCTCTGTCATAGCACACACACACTGAGCGTTTACCAATTTTGTCATGTCTTCTTTTTTCCAAAACTGTATTTTTTTTGTATATTCTGAGACAAAATAAATATTTTTTACTTACTTACTGCTGAAAAAACTAAAGAACCAAATTTAAAACTATCTGGTTTTGTTTTATACGTACATATATAATAATATTATTATATATAATATAATATAATATTATAATATTTTAAGCTCGAAAGTTTATAATTATAATTAAATATTAGAAAACACGCACGGGTCATGAGACAATGCTAAAATAACTAATGGTTTTTCTTATGTTATGTTTCATGTAAGTAAGATTAGGCGACAGCTTTCTTGGGGGCAGGTTTACCTTCCTAAACAGATCGGAGTGTGAAACTATTCATCCATGAGTTTGTGGACCATGCTTACCATAAGGCTACTTTTATAAAAAACGCTGAAAAGTACCGCTTCCGAAGGTAATTTAATATCCAGTTATAGAACTATGGAACATCAAAATCGGTCGTAAGACCACGGCCTGATGGAACGGCCCGGTATAGAACAGATATATAACTATTTGGGGGATACCATATTCCAAATAAGTTGTTCTAATACTTTGCGGAATTATATGCGAATGCAAGAACCGTGCACTGTCGCCACATCGGCCATCCATCAGCCATGACAAATTGTAGCGAAATATTTTCGACGGCATAATGCCATTCTCTGCGCCTCACATATCAAAGGTGCTGTAATTGTGGGGTGAAGCTCTCCACACCTGTGATGTACGACTGATATTTAGCGATTGGCGGTGAATTTGTCATATTTTTATTACATTTTTTTTTTCATAAATGTTGGTTTTGTAAAAACTGACATAAAATTTCACGCATTTTAAGGAAAACTCGAAAATCTCGTGTTCAATACTTTATTAAGGATAACTCAAAAACCATTGGTCAAATCTTGATTAAATTTAAATTTGACCACTCGAAAAACACTAGCTAACAATATTAAAAAAAGGGCAATTGCAAGTCCGACTCGCGAACGGTTTCCGTACTTCTGCATCTCAGGACGCAGGAGGTTATGGGTTCGATTACCGACTTGTGGCAAATATTTGTACGATCTGTTTTAAATAAAATATTTATATTCTATGTCCAATGCACAAGTGTTCATTTATTCTTTCATGCTTCGCTTATTGTCTATTATGATGTATTATTATTGAATGTTAAATCAATTCAGTAACTAACCACGACACGCTGCCAGTGGAGCCACGGCGCGTTCATTTTAAAACTCGCGCTCATCACAAACCTAGTATTTCCAGTGCTATTTGTACAATTAGCAAAACATTTCAACTGTCCCGTTGACAGTGGACACAGGACGGTACACTGCTTCCAATTTTTCATGTGGAATTGTAATATTGAAAGTGTTTTAGAGAGTATTGTTCTGCACGAAAATACTCATATAAATTTACCATTTCATGGGACTTGTCGACGACCCGCTATGACATTTTCATTACCTATGTCTTACAGGTGACTTGTCTTTACTAGTACCTTGCTAGACATAGGCCTCCATTGATAAGCGCCGAACGAACCGTTATGACATTATCATAACCTATGTCTTGCAGGTGATTTGTCTTTACTAGTACCTTGCTAGACATAGGCCTCCCTTGAAATGCGCCGAACAAACAGTTATGACATTATTATTACCTATGTCTTACAGGTGACTTGTCTTTACTAGTACCTTGCTAGACATAGGTCTCCATTGATAAGCGCCGAACGAACCGTTATGACATTTTCATTACCTATGTCTTACAGGTGACTTGTCTTTACTAGTACCTTGCTAGACATAGGCCTCCATTGATAAGCGCCGTACGAACCGTTATGACATTTTCATTACCTATGTCTTACAGGTGACTTGTCTTTACTAGTACCTTGCTAGACATAGGCCTCCCTTGAAATGCGTCGAACAAACAGTTATGACATTTTCATTACCTATGTCTTACAGGTGACTTGTCTTTACTAGTACCTTGCTAGACATAGGCCTCCATTGATAAGCGCCGTACGAACCGTTATGACATTTTCATTACCTATGTCTTACAGGTGACTTGTCTTTACTAGTACCTTGCTAGACATAGGCCTCCCTTGAAATGCGTCGAACAAACAGTTATGTCATTATCATTACCTATGTCTTACAGGTGACTTGTCTCTACTAGTACCTTGCTAGACATAGGCCTCCCTTGAAATGCACCTAACGAACCGTTATGACATTTTCATTACCTATGTCTTACAGGTGACTTGTCTTTACTAGTACCTTGCTAGACATAGGCCTCCCTTGAAATGCACCTAACGAACCGTTATGACATTTTCATTACCTATGTCTTACAGGTGACTTGTCTTTACTAGTACCTTGCTAGACATAGGCCTCCCTTGAAATGCACCTAACGAACCGTTATGACATTTTCATTACCTATGTCTTACAGGTGACTTGTCTTTACTAGTACCTTGCTAGACATAGGCCTCCCTTGAAATGCACCTAACGAACCGTTATGACATTTTCATTACCTATGTCTTACAGGTGACTTGTCTTTACTAGTCCCTTGCTAGACATAGGCCTCCCTTGAAATGCGCCAAACAAACAGATAAGACATTATCATTACCTATGTGCTTGTGCAGTCAGTAAGGTACTACTCTTTAAATGCGCCTAATTTGCTCCACATACTATTCTTTAAACGCGCATAATTTGGGGAAAACATTATATCCCAATGTGACAATGATCTTGTGGATTTAAAATTATTGTAAGCACTATAATAATAAATAGGCTACCTAAATTCAAGCTTTGATCATTGAATCGATACTGGACTCTAGTGATCAAACCAATAGTGGTTTAATCACTGTCGGCAGTGGTGTAAATAAAGTCCCGTCGAAACCGAAGCTAGAAGTAATCTGCTGTTTAATTAGCAAAAAGCAATTCAGTGACATTGTATATTATATCACTTTTAGCCTTTTTTTAACCTTTTTGTAAGATTACTCATATTAAATGTACCTTATTAGTTTAAGTATACACGTACATGTAAGATGGCTTAAATAAAGTAAAGTAAAGTAATTAATTATTAGTGTTGAAGCTACATCAATCCATGTAGCCCACTGCTGAGCTATCTATCCTTACTAATATTATAAATGCAAAAGTTTGTTTGGATATATGTATGTATTGTTCCTCTTTCACATAAAAACTGAACAAATTGGGCTGAATTTATGAAGACGTGTTTCTAGCCCTGGTAAGACATAGGCTTTTTATCTCATAAATCACTTCCCACGGTATTTAAATAGCCTTGAAACGTTTCTATAGAAATAAAGCGTGCGAAACCACGAGCAGATGCTAGTTATTTAAATAATTTGTCATGTGTATTCAATAGTAACGCTACAAATAACTAAAAATCTAGCTCGCCCCAGCTTTTCACTCTCTAGCAATTAACAACGAAAAATATTTGCATTGTGAAAAAAGTGATGAAAAACGTAACAAAAAAAAAAAGTTTACATCATCACGCTCGTTGAAAAAACAAAAACGTGGCTTGTAACAAAGTAAATATGGTGTAAGCTCGAAGTGAAAAATGATTAAAAAGCTTTCGTACAGGAAACCTAGTTTTAATTTAATTCAGCGTCAAGTGACTGGCTTGGAAGTGAAAAAAAGTGAGTTGCGGGTAACCACAGGGTTTCCGTTAAAGGTTTACGTGCCACGCGATCGTGAGCGTTATTGACGTAGAGTCATGTAATTTGCTATGCTTACATGACTCTGGTCATGTATTTGGCTATGCTTACATGACTCTAAGTCATGTAATTTGCTATGTTTAGTTAAAGGATGGAATAAAAATATAGTTACTGGTTCTATTTTTCAATGATATTTGGTACATTGCCTCAATGTTACGCACGCGGAAAAACTCGATGAGGAATACCAGTTTTCCATTCAGACAGCAGACTGAAGCATTCTTTGTAGTTGCGTTGATGTGATTGATTTTAGTTTTATACATTTCCACCATTATTAGCCCACAATCTAGGTTTACTCCTTTGAAAATGAGACTTGTTAAATTTGAATAGGTTGTAATTAGAATGCCTTTCACATCAAACTCCTTCGGTGCAACCGCTTGGAATAAACCGCCTTCTTCAACTGAGCGTTTTTCTCAGTCACTATCGCGTTGCTCGGCATTCTACTGTAAAACAACGAGTTTTCTAACTTAATTAACTTCTGCTCGCCAAGACGGGGATCTAAATTTCTTTAAAACGCTCGCTTCTTGTAAAGAACACGCTTTATAATAATTGTTACTCAGCAAATGAATTAAACAGCAATTGCTTGGTTTAAAACGCAGAGTTTATTTCACCTTACGTGTTTTCTCTCCCAATTGTACATTTCTTGCTACGGGTAGGTTCTTACGAGTAGTCTCCTTGAAGTTTTTGGTTGTACCAAATGAATTAGAACTGCTGGTGTGCCAAAATATTATTACCAAATTCTAGAATGATCTTACCTGAACTTTCGACATTTAGAAGAATTTTTGATGAAGGACCCTACTATGAAATTGCAATAAATAAATAATTCTAGACAATTTACACAATAAAATTTAGCCCCAAGCTACGGTGCGAAGTACATTATATGTAGACATGATTTTTTTAATATTGAATATTTATTCTTAACAGCTACAATGCCTACACAAATACCTATGTGCAGATCGTACTATTATTTGTCCCGAGGCGGAAATTTAACCGACGCACCTTCGTCCTATTAAGTAGGTACATATAATAAAGTTGCTGTATATTTTGAAAAGATTTTTCAATTTTTTAATTTTACCTTTATCACCTTACCGCAACCTGATGCTTAAAGTTTATATTCATGACATTTGCAATATCAGTTAGGAGAATATTTGCTATTTTTTTTTGTAAGCCCGAAGAGCCTCGGTGACCCACGGACCTAGGGTCTCGACTCCAAGGCAGTGCAGGCGGTAGACATACAATTTTATTGTCTGCAATCGACGAGTGACCGTCCTCTGGAATCTGCCGCCCCCCTAGGACGCAGCCGCCCCTAGGCCGCGGCCTTTGCGGCCTATTTACAAATCCAGGACTGCTCCAAGGGGAGCAATTGCGTAGATTTTTACAAAGTGAACTTCCAGAACTCCGGAACAAATACTTGTAAATCGTACAAACATACGTCCCAAAGCGGTAAGCGCACCCTTAACCTCCTGCGTCGTAGATCAACCTTAGCCCGCAGCTCCTCATCGTCAAATAACCCTCTAAAAACCCACAGATGTCGCTGTTGGAAAATTTAATCTATGAAATGCCAGATTTGGGAACTCGAGTGGTTTTGTAATTATTATAGCGACATGTCATGATAATGATAATAAAGAAGGTATACCTATCGGTAGAATTTCCTTCGACTTTTTATAATAAATCTTCTTCTACCCTCAAAACTTTCTAATCCGCGCCCTCCGACACCGCGTATTTGAACTGGTGCTCATAAAACTTGACTTAGAGCTCTCCTCGCATATTGCCTGATATTGCCATTCCGCTGTTTGGCTATCACTTCAAGTCGTATGAAAACGTTCGCGGGAATGCAAGCGGATTTTATTTTGGAAGTATTAATGTTAGTTTAGAATCTCTAGGCACTAGGAGCAGCCAATTTTATTTTCAGAAGTACTTGCCGAAGTCTTCAAGTACACCTATGATCCATGATCCCCTCACTTTGGTTTGGAAAATTCGCACAGCATTTAGCGCCTAGCTAAGCTAAGCTGTGATATGGGTACTAGATAAATAATGACTGTGCCTACTAATAAACAGAGTCAAATAAAGTTTGATTTCTTCTAATTTTAAGTACAAATGATAAGAAAATTAATTACCTATTTTTCTTCTATAATAGAGCTTAACCTGACTGATACATCATCTCAGAGCCGAAACCGCTGAATCTGAAAACGTGAAAGTTAGAAAATAGGTTCCTTTTCTAGCAAAACCACCCCTTAAGACGGGATTTTTCATAATTTAGTCAATAAGTTTTTGAGTTATGAGAGAATAATGCGATTTTCACAATGAGCCCGGGTTGGTCAAGATTATTTTCTTAATAGTGCGTGCAGGTAAAAGTCTTTGTGTTAGTTTTTAAAATACATCAAATTATACTAATAATAGAAGCCTTAGTGCCGTTTGAATAAAGGGATTAGTTTAGTTTGCATATTCTATCATGTGAATTGGAGCAATCACGCTAAGTGCTGAGGTGTTGGACTAAATATCACCAACCACAGTGTGTCTCGAAGGACCAGTAGGGAAGATACGAACTGGCTTTACGTTATTGATGTTTTTACAAGAGGCGCTCTTCATCAGTGCATTTATATTTTTTCCGGGGCTCTGGTTGTATCCTTTGTGTAATAAAAATGTACCTATTTAAAATGTTATTGTATTAAATATATCAGTCAACCATAACACAAGCTCTGTTTATGTTGTTATGGGTAGTAAATGACTGATATACTTAATTCAATAGATTACGCTGATGTATTTCTTTTTGGTGGACCACCTAGAAAAAAGTTATATCGTAATACTAGCGAAACACACATACGCGTATCACCTACGTACACATAAAATACACATTCCAACTGAGAAACTACTTGTTTTTTATAGTTGGTTGTAGATATACAGAAAGAAGCAACTATTCTTCCTCTAGTAGAAATCCTCAGTCAGTTGTACATCCCTCGTGCCTCTACCGTGGAACATCACGTGACGTATCACTGTCACGTGACATACAAGCCGGAACGTGAATAATTTAAATGATAACTAACGTTTCCAATTTCAGGAAAAGGGAAACGTTGTTTTTGGTTAATTTGATGGAACTGATAGTTATTCCAGCCTGGGTAATCAATGATTAAAGCTGATTATTACTTTTGACAGTTTTGGTGATGTTGGTAACACGCATCGCATGATGCGACGACTGACGTGGGGCGGCGGTCAAAAGTCTTCCTGCGATGTAGGAGGTGCGGGTTCGATTTCCGTCTTGGGATGACTGTATTTACATTGTTTTGTTTAATGGCTTAGCACAAGTTTCAAGCGAGTGAGTCGCGTCCGTTTTCTTAATACTTATGAATCTAAAGATGAATCAAGCCCACATAAATCACATTTGTCCTATGGGGGAGTAGCTTGTTCCAGTAATGCCTAGCCAACCAGCATTCACTACAAAGCATTTCTATTTCTACGATCGTCATCGTTCAAACAACAACAGCCGATTTCGATTTAGCGAAATCGTTCGTCCAAAGTGCTATTGGGCTAGGCATTTGTGTGTAGTAAAATCGTTCGATATCATCAATTCCCTTGTTGGCATCGAAATGTATGATGTCTACATATCACTACATAGTATAAAACAAAGTCGTTTTCTCTGTCCCTATATACCTATGTATGTTTAAATCTTTAAAACTTAGCAACGGATTTTGATGCGGTTTTTTTAATAGATAGAGTGATTCAGGAGGAAGTTTTATACGTATAATAAAACCGTGTAAAGCCTGGGCGGGTCGCTAGGCATTCTATAAATGATGTATTCGTTAACGACGGATCACGTTACATATCTAAGCATAAGTCAACTCCATACATTTTTGAACTTTTCTACTTTCGTTATCGTCAATCGAATGTTACCCTAATGGTTAGTTTATTGGTTTTTGGTTGAAAGTTTGTGGAGTTGACAACTTTCTTTAATAAAATTTATTTTGGTAGAAATATTATTTTTCATATATTGAAGTATTTTATTAACATCAGTAATATATATTGAAAAGCTAGAAAAAATCTTTAAAAGTAATGATTAAATTCAAATAGAACCACGCTAAGTATATCATATAAGTCTAAAAAAGCACATAGCGCTTATAAACGTGTTTAACATTATCTAGGATTAATATACACTGGATTGTATTACTTCATCATCATCATCATCCGCAGCCTGACTTCACCCACTGCTGGGTATAGGCCTCCAAACTTTTGTGCCACTCCACACGATCCTGCGCCAGTCTTAACCAGTTTCGTCCCGCGATTTTCATTATATCGTCTGTCCATCTCGCTGCTGGACGTCCAACTCCTCTATACCCCGTTCTTGGACGCCATTCAGTTAACGCCTTACTCCACCTGTCGTCTTGTCTCCTTGCCAGGTGTCCTGCCCAGCTCCATTTTAGCTCCGTGATGCGATTCCCAACATCCTTCACTTTTGTTCGACTTCGGATCTGGATATTGGGAACACGGTCTATAAGCTTGATGCCAAGCATGGCTCGCTCCATGGCTCTCTGTGCAACTCTCATCCTGTACACAGCCTCATGAGTGAGCGTCCATGTCTCGGCACCGTAAGTCATGGTAGGCAGAACACACTGGTTGTACAAACGGGTTTTCAGACATTGCGGAGTTTCGACGGACTTAAGAATGTCGTCCAATTTACTAAAGGCGGCCCATCCGAGCTGAATTCTTCGAGTAATCTCTTTCTGTTGATGTTCTTTGCCAAAGGAAAGAATATGTCCAAGATAAACATACCGATCGACGATCTCCAAAACCTCATTTCCGACTGTGACAGTTGGATTTGCGACGTTAGAGATGCTCGCCATAACCTTCGTCTTGGACATATTCATCCTGAGGCCTACCTTCAAAGAAGCATCATATAGATGTTGTAACATAAGTTGGAGATCATTGAAGTTTTCTGCAAAAAGGACAAGATCATCTGCAAACCTCAAATGAGACAAGAAGGCACCATTGATGTTGATCCCACTGTTTTCCCAATCCAGTGTTTTTACAATGTCCTCCAGAACAGCTGTAAAAAGTTTGGGTGAAATTATGTCTCCCTGTCTCACTCCTCTCTTGATTGGCACAGGGTTGGTTAAATTATGTATCCTGACCTGTAACGTGGCTGATGAATACAGTTCCCGGAGTAGATCAATGTATCGTGAGTCAATGTTGCAACGATAGAGAGCGTGAAACACAGCCCAATGTTCGACACTGTCGAAGGCTTTCTCGTAATCGACGAAGGCCATTACAAGGGGCCGGTTGTATTCATGACACTTCTCTATCAGCTGCTTCACGGTATGGATGTGATCCATGGTGGAAAAACCTCTCCGGAAACCGGCCTGCTCTGTGGGTTGGCACTCATCCAGTTCGCGGGTAATGCGGTTTGTGATGACTTTAGAGAAAAGCTTATAAACTTGTGACAGTAAACTTATTGGCCGGTAGTTGCTAAGCTTTGCGATATCTCCTTTTTTGTGTAGCAGGGTGACTATTGCATTTTTCCACAGTTCAGGTGTTCGAACAGCAAGCATAACTTTGTTAAATAGTTTTGTAAGAGCTGTAAGTACTGGTTTCCCCCCAGCGCGGAGTATTTCTACAGTAATTCCGTCTTCACCAGGCGATTTATCTGCCTTCATATCGTAAAGAGCTTTTGATACCTCACAGGGTAATATGTGCGGTAGTGTTTCCGTGTTTTGCCGTTTTACTGGAGGGGCTCTGGGTTCATCTTCTGATGGATCGGGTTCTTCTGAGGTGGATGCATAAAGAGTCTTGTAGAATGTTTCGATAACCGATAAAAGTTTTACTCTGTCTGTGACTATTTTGCCGTCTTTATCTTTTAATTTTAGTAGCTGTTTGGATCCTGTGCAAGTTTTTCTCCTAAATACTTTTGGGCCTTTATATTCCTTTATTGTGTTAATTATAACGTTAGTATTAAACTTTCTTAAATCAATTCTAATTGCTTTATTTACTTCTTTATTTAGACTATCTAATTCTTTCTTATCTCTTACAGTAGAGCATAACATATCTCTCCTTTTATTTATCAAATCTAAAGTTTCTGGAGATAGTTTTTTGGTCTTTTTTCTAACTCTCCCAAGGTGTTTTTTCGTGGTTTCGGTTATGGTCTGGCAAAACAGGTTATGAGTGTCGTCCACATCCAGGTTTGAATCTTCAAGACCTTCAAACTGGTTTTTCAGGTCTATTTGAAAGTCTTCCGGGAGAAGAGCGATCTCTTGCTTTCTGTATCTTCTCTGAGATGTTATCATCTTCGTCCTTTCACTTCGAAAATCAAACCTGAATTTAGCTCTCACCAACCTGTGGTCACTGCTGGTCTTGAATCGCGATAGTGGCGAAACATCAGTTACTACGTATTTATGTGAGCTTATGACGTAGTCTATCTCGTTTTTAATGTTTCCACCAGGGCTTACCCAAGTCCATTTTCTCGAGGGTCGCTTTTGGAAAAAAGTATTCATCGCGAAAAGATTTTTACTTTCTAGAAAATCAACAAGAGCTTGCCCTCTACTGTTTCGTACTCCTAAACCAAAACCACCAACAGATCTTTCAGCCATCAGGGGTTTGCCGATTTTGGCATTGAAGTCGCCTAATATGGTGTTATAGTGGCAAGGTGTATCCTCAAGAGCCTTCGTTATATCGTCATAAAATTCTTCCACTTCTTCGTCCTGATGACTTGACGTTGGAGCGTATACTTGGACTATCTTGAGCGAATATCGTTTATTGAGCTTTAGTATAATAAAACAAACTCGAGCAGATATACTTTTGAAGTTAATTACTGACGGAGCAATATTCTTCGCCACAAGAAAACCAACCCCTCCATATGTGGAGTCTTCATGACCACGGTAGAAGAAAAGATCACCCGAAGCAAGCTTAATTAGATCTTCACCGTTTCTTCTAACCTCCGAAAGCCCTATCACATCCCATCTGATAGATTCAAGTTCCGTTTGCAACTCAATCAATCGTTCGTCCGTTCGCAACGTCCTGGCGTTATAACACGCTAGGGT
The DNA here is from genome assembly GCA_944547425.1 of Eupithecia centaureata. Lineage (NCBI taxonomy): Eukaryota > Metazoa > Arthropoda > Insecta > Lepidoptera > Geometridae > Eupithecia > Eupithecia centaureata. Next base: position 3,001,762 of record OX155693.1, on the reverse strand, counting down.
CAGGTTCGTTTGGTTGTGGCAGCTGAGCTTCTTCCAGGGATTCTTCGCACCCTCTGCCTTGCCGGAACCATGGCCGCTGCCAAGACCAGGAATAGCAAGGCTGCTGGGGACTAAGGGCCGTTGTGTAGTTGCACTTATCATGTTGGGTTTTAGCCATAAAACGCCGCGCTGGCCAGTGCGTCGTGGCGAGTTTTGGTCAGAGCCTCGTTCGTGAATCAGCAGGGGATACCGCGTGCAGGTGAGGTTGACTTGGGACCCGAGAGTTGTTGATTGGGTCCCCATACCCCCAATATTTATTATATTATTATATATTATATAATAATATAATAAATATAATTATATAATAAATATAATAAATATAATAAATATAATTATATAATAATAAATAATTATATATTATATTATTACTTAGATAATATTAAATTATTAATTACTAGCGATCCGCCCCGGCTTCGCACGGTTTTATTATACGTATAAACGTTCCTCTTGAATCACTCTATCTATTAAAAAAACCGCATCAAAATCCATTGCGTAGTTTTAAAGATTTAAGCATACATAGGGATATAGGGACATAGGGACAGAGAAAGCGACTTTGTTTTATACTATGTAGTGAAGATCTTTTAAAAATGAAAGAAATAATCTATATCAAAATCTCAAGTAAAATCGTTTACTAAGCAATCTTTTCATAATACTCGTAAGTGGGAAATATTTTCCCATTTGAACTGGGAAGCGGAATAAATATATATGGCCCCGAATGGTGGTGGGGCGAAAGGTTCTCGGGTAACTATTCACCACTTAACAAAACATAATAGTGAGAGAGCTGTGCCAGTAATGGTATCTCACCGAGTTCCAAGAATGTTCCAAGATGACACTACTTACACTACTTTAGGCACTAAAGTAGTGACTTTCTTGTTGTGGTTGGAGTAATAACTTTTTTTCGTATTTGAACGAACTATGTGGCGCAGTGGGTAAACGATCTGTGATGCAGGTGGTGGGTTCGATTCCCAGATTCGCTCTAGACAAATGTTTGTACGTTATGCAGATATTCACTCCGAGTGTTTTGGTTATTAGCCGTAATTATTACAAACTAGCGACCCGCCCCGGCTTCGCACGGTTTTATTATAAGTATATAAACCTTCCTCTTGAATCACTCTATCTATTAAAAAACCGCATCAAAATCCGTTGCGTAGTTTTAAAGATTTAAGCATTCAAAGGAACATAAGGACATAGGGACATAAGGACAGAGAAAGCGACTTTGTTTTATACTATGTAATTGATAAAAAAGCTACTACATACTTATGTAATTCGTATAATAACTTACCTACTACATTGTTGGCCACTTTAGCCAAAGGTTAGCACGTAGATAATGCTAACGAGCATAATGCTCGCCTGTGTACAACTTTTGTGCAGTAAAATATATATTCTTTCCATCTATTGTTTTATTTGTTTATTGATTTATCAACATAGTGTTCACTAAACATCTGATTAAAATGAAGACTGAATAGAACCTAAATAAAAAAAATAAGCATTATGACGACTACAAATAATTTAAATATTTAAACAAAGTTGGACAATCCATACAACATCATCTAGCCCCATGCAAAGCATAACTTGTGTTAAAAGTACTAGATGACTGATTTACTTAATACAATGCTTTACATGGATAGGTAGCTATTTTGTTTAATCATAGTACCTAAACATCCATATGCATAAATTATTCTGATTTTTGTATGCTACTTGACCAGACCAGACGACGACGCTGACACGTCGCGAGTCGCGACGTAAAACCTGCCCCTTTCTCCTGCTCTAGCAACAATATATCGCCGAGTTACCCTCCATTTGTTACAGTTTCATATTTTGTTGTTGAAATTCATTAAAACTTCCACGCGAGGTGGTAATTCTAGGTTTGTGTGGAATCACAATGAAGTTACGTGAGGTATACGCATAACTTTGCCACTGACAGAGCTACAAATTTATAATTAAGTGTCCTTTTTCTTATGTTACTTTTCCTGTGGTTTTTGTTGTGAACCTATCTATCTGTCATACAAAACGTACCACACAGGTATTCTATGAAATATTTTTAGCATAGCCTACCTCGTTACACCAATTCTAAAAATGTCACAAAATACATGCACGTTTTTGCCTGGAAAAACCTTTGTATCTACTTGTGTATTATTTAATGTCTGTAATGTTAAATGTAAATTCATGATCCAGGTCAGTTAGATTTTGTCAGTGAATCCCTGTGACCCCACACCGTATACAGTCCATTTTGTCCTAGCGTGGGGAACAGAGTCTAACCTACATCAGACCTTTTTTGTGTTAATTGAGTTTAAGTAAATGAAAATGTGCTTTGTTTTTTTGATAATTAAGATTTTTTTTCTTCTATTTTTACTCAAGTGTACTCAAGTGTAGTATTATATTTACTACATTAAAATCACACGATGAGAGTAGTGTTATGTTATGAAATGTCTGTAGTAAACTAATGTAATTGGTTATTAAACCGTATTAGTTACTAAGTAAATAAATAAATAAAATAAATAAATGACTACAATCTACACTTTGACTTATTGCCATCAACTGACTCGTCTCAGTCAGCATTCCATAATTGAAACGACTTCAAGAAGAGTTTCGCAATTCATCGGAATCTCTTTTTTGTATCTTCACCGCTCACTCAGACGCCTGAACTGATTCTGAAAACACAGAGTTTATTTTAAACATCAACAACAATATAAAAACTGTTCAATAAAGGTAAGTAATAAGTATAACAAACTGAACGTGCGAATTTTGGAAATTCCTTTGTTTAACGTAATTATATGATAAAATAAGTGCTGGCGCTAGAATAACTCCTGGTTTGCGCCTTAAAAAATATGGACATATACCTCCTATATAAATGAAAAATCACTGTAAAACATTAAAACCAAAACACAATTCCTCTATGTATGTAGATGGTCGTTGTTCCGCCTCATATTTTTAAGTTAATAAATTTCATTAAAAGTTGCCAACGTAACTGCGTCCGCTTCTTTGAGTTAATTAAAAACTGATGCAGAGCGTCTAATTCTGCATACGTGTTTCACACCCGTGAAATTGTAGGCGAGAAGAGCTAGGTCACTGTTATCACGAATTATTAACATCTAAGGGTACGATCTTGTTTCTTTCGTAGAAAAGACTACTTTGATTTTCCAGGAAGCCAGTGTACAAACCGCCCCAAAAAATTTGTAATTTGCGCAAAAAAATGTACGTACTATCGATAAACGACCCGCTTCTTTATAGAAAAAAAAATAAGTGGACATATTTTTGACGTTAAGTTTCACGTGTTACTTTTCGTGGATATTATACATTTACAATGAGGCGCTTATCATGGGAAGGCCTGCGTCCAGCAGTGGACCAGTAAAGGTTGTAGATGATGATGATGATACATTTGAATTAGACCATACGAACTGCATGGAATTAGACCCAGAATGGGTGTTTTTTATGTAAAATAAAAACATTTATATCTATCTAACAAACATCCGTAAATTCATACAAATTTTTGCATTTATAATACGAATATATAATACTAATGATCATGATAATGATAACGATGTGTGATAATTATGATCAAGGCAGTATGCACTCTAAGTTGATACTGAACTAGCTGATTTTCCACAAGCGCGGAGTACGTTATACCACGTAAGATGTGACCCGGACGTGCGAGCGTGTGGCGAGGGACATTTTAAAACAACACTCCTTGGACGATTCTACCATTAGACTTGACTACAAGACTTTATAGAAGTGTAGAATAGAAGCCAGTGGCGTTCTATTGAGTCCGTGGCAAAGATTAACATAATGTTTGATCGAAAAAAAATTAAAATGGATTTGGGTTTGATGTATCAGATGGATCGTAAAAATGCCTAAATAATGCTGGACAAACCACACAGCTAGCAAACAAAGCTAAACTTGTTTTTGGGGACTAGATAACTGAGATATTAATACAATACACGTTTTGTAACATTATAGATCTATCTACCTATAATGTTACAAAACCAATTTGACTGCAATAAAGGAGCATCCCTTTCTTATCTATCAAAATCTCTGAGATCAAAATACTAAAGATAAAACCAAAAACATAATACTAAGAAAAAGAAAAAAACTGTTCTGTCGGTTTAGTTAGGGTTTGTCGATATGTAATCTTACCAATTCTTTTCAGTCGCTTCATTTATTTGAGTCCAGTGTTTTTATATTTCTCATCCATTATTATGCGGCTCACCGTCTCGGTTAATTTTCGTTGTGTTATTGTGAATATTCATTTCTTTTAAATCTCTTTGATAAGCGGAGTTTTTAATTACCTGTGTGTTTGTTGGGGTTTTCGCTCAGAGTTTATTTACACTTTATAATTACTATTTTCGACAGCAATTAGCTTTGTTTCTATACATTGTTTTCTTTGCGACTTCTAACTTATTCAATAGACTAAGTTAAGCTAAGTATGTACCTTCCTCATCAGGAGGAGTACTTTAATTCATCGGGAAACCCTTCGGATATATCGGGAACTTTTGACGATGATTGCTATTTTAAAAGAGCGTATTAGAAAACTTTTGCCATTTGAATTTGGATCCTTACATAGTTCCTTCCTTAGTTTGGATATGAAATCAAAATAGCGTTCTAAAGATCTGACGGAAATAGAATCGAATTCGAATGAAAACTTTTTATGGATCCTTAGTTCCTTTGTAGAGACATAAAATTCAAATAGCGTTCTAAAGATCTGACGGAAATAGAATCGAATTCGAATGAAAACTTTTGTTTGGATCCTTAGTTGCTTTGTAGAGACATAAAATTCAAATAGCGTTCTAAAGATCCGATAGATAAATTTATGTTTATGGCTATGTTTACATACAGTCAGGTATTTTTTATCAGATAAATTAATGTTTATTCCTATGCTTACATGTATCTAATGGGTTCTCTTGTATCTCTAACATTAATCTTCAAATTGAAGTGGAAGGTCCGGCAATGTTTATTTATTTATTTAAATTAATGAATATTCCAGCAATATTTATTCCTTCCACACAGCATCATCTAGCCCAAAAGTAAGCTACGCATCTGCCTGCAGTCTTTCGCCGATCGTCATCCCACCTGGCCGGAGGGCGTCCTGTGGTACGTCTGCCGAGTCGCAGTCTCCACTGATAGGTATAATCTACTTAAAGAACTTTGGGGAAAGGAAGAAAAATCACGGAAGACGCTAGTGCCCAATAAAACACATGTTCAAAAAGAGTGTCCCAAAAATCTGACTTAGCAAGATTGTTACAAAGTAATTGAATACTTAGAACAACCAACAACAAGTTTATCCGGCCAGCGCCGAAAACAGAACCTAGTTTGGAGTTTCCCGTAAAATGTCTTATCTACCGACGATTTCTTTTAGGAGCTTTGTACAGTCAGCCTCGAAATGATCGTCCACTCTTGATGTTTTTTTAAGTTTATTTAATAAAAACAAGATACAATTGAAAGCGCAGTTGGCCACAGCTGGGCTTTCGCTTTTTCACACCAGCTTCGTCGTTCCTGAGCCATCCATCCACAGTCTTCCTGGCTGACGATATAGTCAGAGCAACTTAACCCTAACATGCAACAAACCCAATCTACATATTTCTGAAATCCCCCTATCAATTACAGAACGCTTACAGTAAACACAGTTTGATTACGATAAATTCTACCTCACTTACCACTGTCAACAAACACAAACTACAAAATTGGTTACTCTCTATCTTGTAGAGGCTTTTCAAGGCACTAAGTTTTCATTTAAATGAAGACATTGGAATGAGACAAAAACTTTTATCGTCATCGTAATCTAACGCTGATTTATTTATTTAGAACTACCAACAGAAGATACACAAATAAACACAAATTAGAGAGAACGTAAATTTATAACCAGTCGTGATCTCCCAATTACATCTAGCACATAAAATATAATGAGTTGACAAGGCAAATAAAGTTCTGTATAAGCTAATATAAGAATTGAAAGTAAAAGCAAAAGATAAAGATGCATTATATGTTGCAGAATGCAGAAGCAATTAATCATATTTCTATCTATATATCTATTACACACCACACCAAGACACCGTGTCATTTACTTTTTGTTGGCAACTGTACTCGCTACGCATCACTTTACGAAACTTTTCCAATATCAACTTAAATTTTGATTGAACGAGTTCTTCCGGCAAACACACTTCGATACTAAGGGACAACTTGTGGAAGTTGTAGGTAGTCCCATATCTCGTACCTCTCCGATTTTATGTGCCCCAACAGATTTGGGGCGAAAGGATGAGTGGCGGAAAGCTGACTTTTCACCTGAAAGTGGTTTCAGGGGTTTGTTTTGCCCACGACTTTTACTCAATAACTAGTTGTTTTGAGTAATAAACTGAATGTTATGATAATTATTAACAACTAAAATTACAATCAAGGAATAGAATAAAATGAAACTAGTATATAACTTAAATTTAATACATTATTAAAATAGTCGCGCGCGCGCGCATCGCTGGCCGCTATACGCAGCACGGTGCTTACATTGTCGCTAGATTTACCTACTTCACACAAGTATTAAATTTCAACAAGCTATCCATTGAACCATTGAGCTAGCTGCAACGGTTGCAAACAGTCTAACGGTAGCTCGATTGATCCATGTCAATACCAGTCGGAAACGTCTCCAAGACACTGGCTGCATTACCACGCTGTAGAGTGTAGGGCAATGCAGATGCAAAAACTCAATTAACATTCCCATTTCAGGTTTGGCATCCTTGCAATGCAGTCAACATTCTAGCACACACATTGCATGTTTGACGACCTTAGTGGCGTAGTGGGCTAAGGTCCGAATGCGTCACAAGAGAACAGCTTAGATTCCCAACTCGGGAAAAAGTTTGCACAATTTTCAGATATTTTTCCGCAATACAAAAAAGGTTTTAAAGTCAGTTATTTAGTACCTTAGAGCACAAGCCTAGGTTAGGACTAGAATATGGAGCTGTGTGGGCAAAATTATTAATTACTTTGGTAACGACTCTCATGTACAATTTATAACTTAATCAACCAAATTTTATTTGTTAAATATTAATAATGTAAAATTGAATAAATATCGATTTATTCAAACAGTTAATTCAAACGTGCAGGCTTATTTTAAATTTATGATCACAATTTTCAGTTAAAATTTGGGGTCCATATGTAAATATAAGTAATTTAAAAAAGAATAGCCTTATCTGGCAATTTACGGAATAACATCGCATATTTAACCTTTTTTCCTAGGGCAGTCTCGTTTTGCGACTTCATGCAAATTTCCAACTACGAGTAACACACAACCTGTATTGTTTTTGTTATTTACTGCTTAATTAAAGCTTGAAGATTGCAATTTACTAAAAGCAAGGCGGAATAATCTAGGTTCTAATGAAGCTTTTTCACCAAAACTTGGCGTAGATAACTACGCCTTGATAACTACGCCTTGATACGCCTTGAAGTATGAAAAACTGCTTTCATATACCTGCGAGGGAGGAGGTTGCGGGTTCGATTCCCGCCTAGGGACAAATGTTTGTACGATCTGTAAATATTTCTTCAGTGGGTGTTTTCTACGTTACGTATAGTAAAAAATCGATCTATGTAGGTAATGTATTGTATTAAGTATATCAGTCATCTAGTATAACATAAACTCTGCTTAGCATAAGGCTAGATGCTGTGTGAGTTTTCTAGATTTATTTATTTATCAACCGAAATTGAGCAGGTCAATAGTAATAACAATAATTCACATAATTCTTTCCATTCAAAGGTTGCCTGGAAGAGATCGCTTCCAAGCGATATGGCCACCCATTTTACTTGTCTTGTAATGTTCTTTTAAGTAATGTTCTGTTTTCTGCTTCTACAATAAAGTATTTTTGTATTGTATTGTAATACATAACCATAATACATAGGCCAAAACCATAGAATAGAATACTCTTTATCAATTTTCACGATGGCTTAGCCGCGGATCGCAGCTAGTTTACGATAGTATAGACTCTTAGTGGACTCCTGGAGTGATAGTCTGTCATGTCAAGTCTTGGGCATATGGACATAGCTACGTCTGATGGCGTGTCCCGTTGATATACGAGCACGCTTGAGCGACAAGGAAGCGAGGTGGGCAAGCCAAACGGAATGTGTGTTGGCTCACAGTGTGTGGTGTGCAGTGAGTCAACGTTCGTTTAGGCAAGAATCTTTTTATCTGCAAAATGTGCACACGTACCATACTCTAACTTGACTCTCTCCCAATAAGGTTTGCTGGAAGAGAACTCTTTTTAGGGTTAAGCTCGCCTGTGTCATATCTTATCTCATTTTCTTGTGTATGTTTTTATTTGTGCATTAAAGAATTATGAATTCCTATACCACCGGTTATTTTCTATTTGCGGTATTCCGCGACAGACAAAATGAATTTATCTAATATCTTTTGAAATCTATTTAGATAAGGATATAAAATTTATGCAACAGTGGGTGATTCCTCTACTAATTCTTGTGTTTGGGGTATATTATCTGTCGATATCTCCCAATTTGTTTTGCTAGATTTTTATTTATAAGTCCTCCGTGAGGTAATTTTAGCAAAAAATTACGCCAGATACTCAACAACTTTTTATTTTATCATACCTATTTCGTATTCTATGTAAACCAGACTAAGATAAACCATTTAGATTCCCTCGAACACCTTCCAAAGCAAATCTCGAAATGAGCATATCTGCGTAAGTCAAAATCAAACACAGCCAAAGTTCCGGAGTCTTATTCTCGTTGATTCCATGGCAATAACGATGTGTAAAGCTAGTTATTCAGTTACTTCAGTTTGTAAAACCTAAAATTTGCACAGAATTTAATCTTTATATTTATGTGTTCTTCTTCTTATATTTACCGATAAAGACTTATAGACCGTACCTACTTAAATACGTCATGTAATTATTATAACTCACAAAAATTTATTTTCTATCTTCTTTCTCTTTTCTCTAATATTACTCTCAACTTTGACTAAGTATATGGTAATATATGATGACACTTCAAAATACGGTTTTACATATCTTGTGGTGGTGGGTTCACATCACATGTGGGCAATCCTATGTTAAGCACTGGACTAACATAGTCTCTACAGGCGCTACTGCCCCTTCGCACCACATCAGTCGATTTATAAATTGTTTTTTAATATTTTGTATTCATTTATATAATTTGTTTAAATACCTACCCATACCGACATTGAGAATATTTCAACAGAAAACTTAAGGACTCGCGAATCGCGGGAAGAGTAAGAATAGTAAGAAACATAATTATTCACACAGCGAGGCACACAACACCAGTTAAAAAATGTTTCACACCATATTAATAATAACGATGTGCATGCTTATAAAATGATGATGATGACTTATGATCTGAACATCACAATAGTGTGATTCTAGCTGAAGTAACCGTTTCCCTTCTAAGTAGGTATCATCATCATCAGCCCATATTAGTCCACTGCTGGACATAGGCCACCCCTAATGAGCGCCATAGCGCCCTGTCTTCAGCTTGACGCATGCAGCATATGCCAGCAGTCTTTCGCAGATCGTCATCCCACCTGGCCGGAGGGCGTTCTACACTACGTTTACGAAGTCGCGGTCTCCACTCAAGAACACGTTTACCCCAACGGTTGTCGGTTCTTCGCGAGATATGGCCGGCCCACTGCCACTTCAGCTTGCTTATTCTTTGAACTTTAGTAAACTTTTGTAAATAGGTAGGACGTCGTGAATAACAACCATCGAGTTACTGTTTGATTTGAGTTTGTAACGTTTAACCTAAAGCTCTGGTTAAAGGAAAGAGCTATTTGAAGATTTGAAAAGCTAGTTTTCAAAATTCAAAATTCAAAGTGCTTTATTTCCTTAAGACCTTACAGGACACTTGGACACAGTAGTTATGTTTCCTGCTGAATTTCAGAACTAAACTATCCTGAAACGAATGTTTGGTGATAGAGTTCTCCATTAATTTATTCATCCATATTTTTATATCATCGTCAGCTTCCGCAAAATGACTTTGGGTTAACGCTTTATAAAATATTAATGAAATTAATAATGTTGGACAATTTACATAGCATATCTAGCCCCAAGTATGTATGTATACTAAAGGGTGTCCCAAATTTAACGCAAGCTTTGAAATTGTCGCCATTTGTGCAGTAAAGTGTAGGCAACATAAAAAAAAACAATTCGACAGCTGACAGTTTAGAGTTAGTAAAATTTAAGCGTTACACGATAGAAAAACGTGCCATTTTGTATAACGCGTGCAAAACCACGGGTAGATACTAGCCTCAAATATTTCTTAAAATAATTAATATTAAAAAGTAATATGCAAATATTTATCTAAGTAATTTATTGTATTAAATATATCAGTCATCTAGTACCCATAACACAAGCTCTGCTTAGCTTAGGTCTAGATGCTGCTGTGTGGATTGTCCAGCACTTTTATTTTCTTATTTTATATCTCTTTTTTCAATCAGGAAGGAGGGACTCAACATTCTTCAGGAAATCCTGTACACTGTGCCCCAAGTTCTGCTGTGACGTGTCGTCGCAGACAGCACGGTTTGCATTGTAGATTCGCTTAGCCCGAGGCGAGAAATATGCTTGTGAGTTCGAATTCGCACTTACGGAAGCAGCTTTTAATGGAGGAATATTGAAAATCCAACGAAAGCCCGGACGAGTGCTTTTGAGAGAATTTTTATGAACAGAAATGTAGGTGTGAATTTTGTTGGTACTTGAATTCGTAATGTTACAGGTAGGTAAACCGGATCAAGTTAAATGTCCTTACTTTTATTATACTAGCAACCCGACCCGGCTTCGTGCGGTTTTATTATATGTATAAATCAAAATCCGTTGCGTAGTTTTAAAGATTTAAGCAGTCAAAGGGATATAGGGACATAGGGACAGAAAAAGCGCATTTGTTTTATACTATGTAGTGATGATGTATAAAACAAAGTATGGAATGATGATATGCTTGAGCTTTTATGTATATGTGTATGAATATGTAATGGATCGGGCTAAAATTTTGAATAGATGTAGCCCTGAAATATCAATAACAAAGGCTAGGTACTTTTCGTCCCACAAATCAGTTCCCATAGGATATAAATAGCCTTGAAACGTTTCCATAGAAACAATCCGTGTGAAGCCGCGGGCAGATACTAATTTATTATATTTAAAATTGAGTCTTTATTTATGTCTATGCAATGCATCTATAAAGCATCTTTTAAGCACCTAATTTATAGTTGGTTCGGATTTTTCGCTGAATCTGATACAAACGGTTATTTATTTATTTTATTTATTCATTTTGATTTATTTGGAAAACAAACAGTTGTACAAACAGTAATAATTAAACTTAAAAATAACTCTTAACCATTAAAATGTCTTCGCATATAAAAACTAAACAACTTGCTTGCAGATGCATTACCAGAGAAAAAAAAAACAGAAGAAGAACCATATTACACACAAAAAAAACTTAATCTTATCTACTCTACAATCTAATCTACAATTTATCTATAAAAAAAATGTATAACACCTAAACATAAATTTAATTTGTTATGATGCTAACGCATCAAACCAGCGCTTTGTCAGGAGTCTGCTTGCTCTTTGTGCTTTCAAATCAAATAAGTCAAGGTCGGGGATATCGACCAACCCGTTAAAGGTAGATACTGTTCTACTGAAAAAGGAGTTTTGACGATAATTCGTGAAGCTGAAAGGAATTCCTAGATGGATAGGATGCCTAATTGATCTAGAGGGGACTTTAATTTTAATGTTTTCCAAAAGATTTGGGGCGTCAATTTGACCCTGCGCAATTTTACAACGTCTCCAATTTGTCGTCTCTCTTGTAAGGGGAGTAAGTGATGTCTTTTACATTTAGCCGAATAGTCATTATCAAAACAATTGCTTTTAAATTGCAGGTACTACAGGAACTTACGCTGAATTGATTCAATTCTATCTATATGAATTGCATAACGAGGGTTCCAAACCTGTGAACAATACTCGAGAATGCTACGCACATAGGCACAATATAGAATTTTAATAACCTTAACACTAGTAAACTGAGAGCAGGTTCTTATAACAAAACCTAAAGCTTTGTTGGCTTTTTTTATAATGCTATCAATATGCTTGTCATAAGCAAGCTGAAAAACTCCCCGGTCTTTAACCTCATCTACCACTTTTAACGGTGTTCCTTTCAATGTGTATGAATACTGAGTAGGGATAGGGCTGCGAGTGAAATGAATAGCCATACATTTTGAAACATTCAAGTGGAGCTTATTCCGCTGACAGTAAAGTTCAAACGTACATAAGTCATCCTGCAAGAGGATGCAGTCAGTAACGTCATTAATACGCATAAAAACTTTCATGTTGTCTGCATATAACAAAAATTGTGCAGACTTAAAGCAATAACAAATATCATTAATAAAAATGGAAAAAAGGAGTGGTCCTAGCAAGGATCCTTGGGGCACGCCTGACGGTATATTCACCCAAGTAGAGGCGGAAGAGAATTCGTTAAGAACAACAGCCTGGGATCTATTTTCTATGTAGGAAATAAACCATCTATAAAGATTACCATGGATTCCTGCCTTTAATAGCTTCTGCAAGAGCAGCTGGTGGTCAATTCTATCAAAAGCTTTACTATAATCGGTGAAAATAGCATCAACTTGGCCGCCAGCATCCATGTTTGAGGTGATATAATCATTAAAAGATAGTAAATTAGAGACAGTTGAACGTTTCCGCATAAACCCATGCTGCTGCGGAATAAATGATGATGAGAGAATTGAATATACCGCAGTATAAACAAGCCTCTTAAACACCTTCGCAAAGATGCAAAGTTTAGAGATGGGCCTATAATTTTTAACATCGTTCTTGCTACCACTTTTATGTATCGGAGAAATGAATGCCTTCTTCCAGACCCTAGGTACATAGCCTTGTTCAATAGAGCGCTTGAAAAGTACAGTCAGCGGGTAAGTCAAGCCCTCCGCACATCTCAATTTTGTAGTTCTTTATGACTTTATTACACAATTTTTTTTCTTATCCTTAAAAATAATAAATCCATTTATTTACCCAAAAAAAAGGAAAACACAAGAATAATAGATAAAAAATAAGGTACCAACAAAAAATACGCAACATGCGCAACTAGAGGCTAAATACGGGATAAATTAAGTACCTAAAGACCTACTTCATTTACTTAAATCTTACAACTATTTATAATATTGGGTAAAATGGTGCCTAACTCAGCATATTGCAGTACCTAGTACAGCAATATGCTGAGTTAGGCACCATTGCACCATTGCCTAAAACTACGCTAGATTTCAATTCCTTCAATCCTTGGCACTCTTCTGGGGCATTTTGCCACCTGACGGCAGATTTAAAATTCTAAGCCCCACAATGTTAGGCTCCTGTTACACACGTATTTCTTTCACCAGTCACTACAACGGCGGCAATTTACATAACAATATATCATCGAAATATGGCCTGGTGGCTTTCAAAGGGGACTTTAAAATCCGATGCACGTTTTTGAAAATAACCGTTCGGGTAGACAAAAGGATTGGTTGTTCTATTCGAGTTAGAAAATACCGAAAATTCACTTCCGAAAATCGAATTCCTAAAGTGTCACTGTAACAATAACAAAACACAAAAAAGAGTCACGTAACATTTCTCAATAAAAAGTTACTTCTGTTGAGTATTTAGTATAGAATATATCTATGTTCCTATGTGTTCAATAGATTATGGATCCACTTATTTATTGAAACCTGTTAGGTATTTAGTGTAAAAAAGTAAAAACTTTTGTGAGGTTTGAAAAATATTTTTCAATATGCTGTCAAAGAAAAATATTTTTAAGCTTCGTATTTTGCAATGGATATCCGGAAAGTGGCAAAAAAGTGAAAAAACGCATCAAAATCCGCAGTTTTAAAGATATACTAAGCACACATAGGGACAGACAACGCAGCGGGAATAGACTTTGTTTTACATATATGTAGCATATACGCAGTATAAAAAAATAACCTAAATTTAAAAACTCGTCATTTGTTTCTAAAAACATGGATAACTATTGATACACAAATACAAAATTGAATAAAGTTAAAAATGATAAGAATGGCCTTATCGCTTTATGCGATCTTCGCAGATGACCTTGGTAAGTATCCCGTTTGAAAGAAAAGAGAGGTACCAACTTCTCAAAATTATATTTTTTTGTACTCAATACTGCCAACACAACACAACTAACAGGAAGTCCCTTAGAATCGATAAGCCAAAACACTAGAAGCCACTCCGGAGCGCAATACAGAATTACGGCTTTTAAAAACACGCGCGCTTAAATATTCAGAATGGTCTTTTGTGAAAAATATTTGGAGCGAGCTTTGGGAGCCCGGTATAATACGGATTTTTAGGGTTCCGTACTGATATGCAAAGCAACGTACGTGGGGCCCCGAAGCTATCCGAGTTTTTTTTTAAATATCTGAGAGTCTGGACGATGTGACGATGCGTGACTCGAGAGCTGGTGAGTATCTGGTGCAGCGCATCAGCATTGTCATACAGCGTTGTAATGCAGCCAGTGTCTTCACGCTTCCGACTGGAATTGATATGGATCAGTTGAGCTACTTTTAGACTATTTGCAACCATCTGCATTTAGCTTAGTTGTATCAATTGTAGTTACATACTTAATTGTACTAGTTTTAATTTGTTTTGATTCCTTGATTGTAATTTTCTTTGTTGATAAAGACTGATCTTTAAAAACTAATGCAATGTACAATTTAAAACAGTGACCCACACTAATGAAAATTATAGGTCTAAGAACTTACGGGTATATTTGTAACCAAAAGTTTTTAAGTATTTATGGATATTTGTTCCTCTTTCACGCTAAAACTACTGAACAGATCAGGCTGAAATTTTCAATAAATATAATATAATTATACTAGCGACCCGCCCCGGCTTCGCACGGTTTTATTATACGTATAAACCTTCCTCTTGAATCACTTTATCTACTAAAAAACCGCATCAAAATCCGTTGCATAGTTTTAAAGATTTAAGCATACATAGGGACAGAAAAAGCGACTTTATATAATACTATGTAGTGATAATTCTAGGCCTGGAATAAAATATAAGTAAACATTTTATCACCATATTTTTCCCATAACTTCCTATGGTAAAAAATATCCTTAAAACGCTTTCATAGAAACAACGCGTACAAAGCGGCGGGCAAATATCATGTCCATAATATTTTATAATTATAATATATTCATGTTTTAATAAAATTATATGTACGGAACTCTTTAGGTACATACACGCACTTGCGCATTATTTTCTAATTTAACGCGTGGTGCAACATATTCCCTTCATACAGTTCATGAATAAAAAGTTAAAAAACAAGCTTCAATAACTTTAGTTAATAGTTGTCGGTTACGGGATTTAGATGGGTTAGTGAGTGAGTAGTCGACTTTCAAACAATAAGCGTGTGTATTAAGATTAGTTAAGAGATTTTTTAACTAAAATCTACATATGAAAGGGATAATATGTACACTATTTAGTTGTTACCTAACTTTTCGCACCAAAACTAGTAAATGGATCTATCTGAAGACATTATATTAGTCTCACCAATAAAAGTCTTTACTATATAGTATAAAACCAAGTCGCTTTCTCTGTCCCTATGTATGCTTAAACGTTTAAACTAAGCAACGGATTTTCATGCGGTTTTTTTAATACATAGAGTGATTCAAGAGGAAGGTTTATACGTATAATAAAACCGTGCGAAGAAGGGGCGGGTCGCTAGTCAAGTATAAGTAAATTCGAAAACTAGTAACGGGATGAAAATTAATAAAAAACAGGCTAAGTCCGAGCTACTCGCGCTTGAAGGGTTTCGTACCATTATTTATCAAATCGGCAAAAAAATCATGTCTGTTGTATGGCACCCCCTTAAATTTTATTTTATTGTTTCCTAGTACTTATTTGTCGTTGTAGTGTAAATAAAAATACATCACCTGTGAAAATTTCAATTGTCTATCACGGTTCATGAGAATGCCTGGTGACATAAATAACCTTTCGACAAACTCTTAGCAACCGTTGGGGTAAACGTGTTTTTGAGTGGAGACCACGACTTGGTAAACGTAGTGTAGGACGCCCTCCGGCCAGATGGGATGACGATCTGCGAAAGACTGCTGGCAGATGCTGGATGCGTCAAGCTGAAGACGGTGCGCTATTGTGCTCATTAGGGGAGGCCTATGTCCAGCAGTGGACTAATATGGGCTGATGATGATGATGAAACTCTTACCGCGAAGCCGCGCGCAGAAATAAGTCCTATACCTATAAAAAGTTTTTACTTAAGGTGCCCGTATGGGCCAACAGCCTTGAGGATTCGGGCGGAGTCTAAATTTTCCCCCGCGCCAACCGCGTATTCCTGCTACATTTTTACGCACGCAGAGTGCGGTCTGCACTCATGGCATGCGGTCGCTTAGTTTAGTTTAGTTTAGTTTTAGTTTTGGGTTAGGTGCGCTGTTTCCTCGCATAGGTCTTTTTTTACTAGGTAGGTTATGTGTCACCTGGTAAAAAATACCTGAGAACACTCTCTCATAATAATATAATTTATTCAGCGTGTAGGTTCACAAGATGGTTTTATGATAACTTACCTAAAAATATACTTACTGACTACAAACTACAACGTACAAAATTACCTACTTACTTATATTATTTTCTCTACTTATCTAAGTACATACTAATAAGGTAAGTATAGAAAAGATAGGCAGGGTTGGATAGGTATCTAGAGGTACATAAAAACGAAACTACAGTTTCATGGTTATCTTTATGCAATTATATTTTAATTATTCATAGGTACTATGATATAATTCTTACTAGGTAGAAAGCTTTTTAATTTTATGTCTACTCATGTAGAACTCAGCCCGTTCCCGTGGGAATTCCGGGATAAAATATAGCTTATGTGTTATTCCATAATCTATCGCTGTGCCCAATTTCATCCATATCCGTTCAGTAGTTTTTGCGTGAAAGAGTAACAAACATCCATTCCTACAAACTTTCACGTTTATAATATTAGTAGGACTAGGCATTATTTTATTGCAGCCAAAGCCATTCAAGATCATTTCTACAGAAGTTCTGATAAGTAAGTAACTCTACATGCAGATGATTTTCAGCATCTTTCTCCATCTCCAGGCATCTAAAAAAAAAAGATATAAAATTCAAAGCACAAAAAATACACAGTAGAGGAGCTGCAATTAGAGGATTCGATCCAGGTCTTTTTTTTCAATCCCGGGATTTCGTGATTTGTGAAATACGATCCCGGGATCCCGGGATCGTAGACAGGTAAATAAAATCGAAGCAATATATTCATCGATGGAAATTTCAATTGGCGTAAAGGACAAAACCCAACTTTTCAGGAGAGCCAAAAAACACTTTTTTTTAAATAAAATAATTTGTAACTTTATGTATATTGTACTTACAAAAAACATTTCTAAAGGGACTATATGTTATTTGACAAGCTCTTCTTTGATAATTTATTAAAATTACTCCACATGCTATATTTAAAAAGTTTTTGTCCTTTACGACGTAGCAATTTTGGTAGTTTTTAGACATACGCGGTCTATTTTCACCAACGAAATTAAACATTTTGGTCGTATCAGACATTCTAGTAATAATATACCTGAATTTGTGTCTTAACACGTTAGCTGCGGCACCAATTTTTGCATACTTTCCGTTCCTGCGGCACGAGGTATAATCGGCCCGTACCGTGACCAGACGTTAGGGCGACACGCGGTCTATTAGACCCCACCTCCTTTTACACACTAAAATCCATTTTCTGGCGCGAAATCAAAGATAAATGAGAATTTTGGTCCTTATTGATATAGACAGTGAATTGATGAACTCTAATCCACCGTCGCCCCGGGATCTGATGGCTAGTTTAGGAATTATTAGCAAAACAAAATATGGGATCTTATACACCTCGTACCGCACTGAAATAGGGCAAATTTTCGCTGCGATTAGTGATGGGAAAAATAATATCGACGTTTTTAAACTGTCTTAACTACGCAACGACTTGACCGATTTTGATCAATTATATCTCATTAGATCGTTTTAAGGGCAAAACCTGGCAAAACAACACAAAGCTATCAAAGGATACATTTTTTTTTAAATAATCTAAATTGTGCTTGAAGGCGCCATAAAGAAAAAAAACCGGCCAAGTGCGAGTCGGACTCGCGCACGAAGTGTTCCATTCTATACCATTAAGAGGCACCTATTACAGACTTATTATTGGAAAATAATGGATTACGGTTTATGCATAAGGTTTATCTTTCTATTTGTATATGAAAGTCTTAATGCGGTTCACAGAATAGAAAAAAAAGGCAACCAGAAGTAGAAAAGAAACTGTCCTATTTATTCTGCCTCGGGCTTTAAAAATACAATTATTAGAACTTGAATTAACATTAAAAAATCAGTATCAGTAGTATCAAAAAATCTCAATATATATGTATGTTGTACTTATTTATGAGTGTTTTTCATTGAAACAGGGTAGACAATAAGATTTTTTGCACTGAGTGCACTGAGTCAAAATCTTTTTGGATTTTTTATCAGCTTCACGAGATGGTAAAAATGTGCGTAGTTTTTGGTAACAACCAACACATCTTCTCCTTTTTTCACCCTTTTCGAGGCAATGGCGTGCGCTTTCAGGTGCTGAAAAATAACAAAAATGTAAAGATAACGTAATAAAACTGACATTGTTACTTAGGTTAGATCGTAGATGAGAATAACAATGATAATGTAGGTATAACTGCATCAAATGAATGTGTTTGTTTTATACTTAAAATGTTGAAAGAGTAGGTAGGTAAGGTAGCTTAAAAAACTAGGTACTTACTAAAGATTTTTTCATTAAAAACTTACCTGTTTTGGCTCTGTTTCTGGGTTTTTTAAAATTAACTTCTTTCGACATCGTTTAGACATGTTCGGCGCTGTAAAAGGACGTGCTCTCCAATCGACGTGATGCACAACACTGGTCGCGGGAAGCTCGCGTTGAGTGCGGTACGAGGTCAGGGGGGATATGGGACGTTTTAGCCTCGTTCCGCACTGCATTAAAATTATATTAATTCAGTGCGGCACGAGGCCTAAGACATCCGGTACCAAGGTAGGTACACCACCGAGTCCGGAACCATTAGTGATCTCAAATATATATTTATCTCTTTCCTACAATGGACCAAACCAAAGCTATGCCATTCGCACGACAGAGAAATTCACTTTTTTGCTTGCCGCACCACAGGGAAGTTGCATCAGGGGTGATTTAGGCCTCGCTTCGCACTTAACGTGTTAAGTCGATAATCACTACATAGTATAAAACAAAGTCGCTTTTTCTGTCCCTATGTTATTATGTCCCTTTGAATGCTTAAATCTTTAAAACTACGCAACGGATTTTGATGCGGTTTTTTTTTAATAGTTAGAGTGATTCAAGAGGAAGGTTTATATACTTATAATAAAACCGGGCGAAGTCGGGGCGGGTCGCTAATTTACTCATAAAAATTAGCTGTAAAGGACAAAATTTTGGTTTCAAACCTTTGTGTTTCAATAAAATTAAGATATTTTCCACGTAAAAGTAAATAAAATAACATCTGATATAAACCTCTTTTATTGGTAATTTTTGTGAAATTTTTACTGCAATATTTTTGCACTAAAGAAAGGTATTTAATCAAAATAAAGGACATTTGTTTGAAAAAACACTTAACAGAGCTAAGACAACACTGCATTAACATTTTTAAATTAATCTAATGCAAACTTAATTAAACTAATTTAATTGAAAGCTCAGGTAAATTAAGTTTTTCAATGATTTCAATTTAAATTAAAGGAATATAACGAATACTCCCTGTATGTTATTTTTAAATATAAAAAAAAAATGTTGTGTATTTGAAATCGTAGGAGAACTGCATGTTCCTAAGATTTTAACCTATTCGATGAATTAAGAAACTGTAGAAAATTTGTGTCACATATAACAATTGAACCTTAACTATTCTTCAAGGAACATTTTACCAGACTTTTTATTGTACTTTGGGTTAAATAGTTGGGTTTTAATTATTTTAATCAGTCTTCTGGTTTTTCTCGTACTTTTACTACAATGACAAGTGTTCCTACAATTGAATCATACACAACTAATTAATCACTACATAGTATAAAACAAAGTCGCTTTTTCTGTCCCTATGTCCCTTTATCACTATGTCCCTTTGAATACTTAAATATTTAAAACTACGCAACGGATTTTGATGCGGTTTTTTTATAGATAGAGTGATTCAAGAGGAAGGTTTATACGTATAATAAAACCGTGCGAAGCCGGGGCGGGTCGCTAGTATAGAATAAATTATGTACTTACTCTAACTTTGAACAATATAAACTCTAATCCAGACAGCTCTTTAATCGTTTTAAGATTATTATTAATTATAATTGTTTTAATCAGACTTCTGATTTTATTTGGACTTTCATTAGCAATAAATTATACTTACATACTACTTAGTACGTTATTGTAACTGTCCTGCGTTTTAGTTTAGTTCAGTTAACAACCACTTTTTATTATAGAATAAATTTACCTTTACTTTTATTAATAACAACTCTAATCCAGACTTCTATTGTTATCGTTTTAAGATTATAATCATGATAATAATTGTTTTAATCAGACTTCGTTTTACTTGCACTTTTATAAGAATTAATTTATATTGTGTAGGTACACTACTCTGACCGTCTTAAGTTTCAAGTCTTTATATTTAGCTATAGATATGGGCAATCGGTCTTGGTATGCAGGTTTTACGTCGTATGTCAGTGTATCACATTCTATCATATTCATATTAAAAAAAATGCAAAACTTTACACCACAATATGTATTTTCTCTCACCAAATTATGCCATAAAATGCTTGGACGTAAAGGTCATAAACATTGGAATTTAGAAACTTTGACTATACCATTCGATAGATCTCGGCGAGCTGATAACGGCACTATATATAACTCAATATCGCCATTTTGTCCTTTACGCCCATTGAAATTTTCATCGACGAATTATGAAAATTTTTCAACTTTTATTTACTTTCAAAAACAAAATAAAAATCAATGAAAACCACAATGACTTCTTTTTTCAATGAATTAATACTATAAATAAATATAAAAAAATCAACTTTGTTATTAAAATTTAATGATGGTAAACGTATTGTTTCACAAGGCATGTGGTGACACAGTTTCGCTTATAGTACGCGGCGCAAACGCGTTTCGCTAATTCCTAAAATCGACCGGGATCCCAGCATTCAGGATCCCGGTCGATTTTAGGTCCCGAAAATTTCAGGGTTATTTTTTCCATTTCCCTGGATTTTCGTGATTGAGAAAAATTGTTAAAAATAAAAAAAAATTAAGCACGTAAATGTAATAAAACAAATTATAAAATAAAAATTTAACCAATTTCTCATAATATGAAACATTAAAAATAACAAAAAGGAACAACTGATTATGTCGGTTAACATCGGTTTTTAGTTTTCTTTTTAAATTTTGTTTAAAAAAACTGGAATGATTATTCCTGAATTTTATTATCAGTATAAGCTCTTTTTATTAACAAATATTACAATTTATAAATACTATGTACTTGTATACAAAAAAATCATTCCTTTATCAGGTAATCAACCGCCTACATGGTCACATCGTGGTAAAATTGACGTAAAATCCTTTTTTGTAAACAATCATGACATGCCTTTTGTATTTATTTTACAAGTCTGTAGATTACGCTACTGTAGGCTGGTTCAATAAAAGATAGATTGTGCGATATAATGAGTCTATTCATTACACAGAAACACGGATACAAGAAATGACATTAAAATTTACGATAATCTATAACTCTTAATTAATTTAGGAATAATCATTCCAGTTTTTTTTATTATAATTTAAAAAGAAAACTAAAACCGATGTAAACCGAAATGATCAGTGGTTCCTTTTTGTTATTTTTAATGTTTCATATGAGAAATTGGTTAAATATTTATTTTATAATTTGTTTTATTACACTTACGTGAGTAATTTTTTGTTATTTTTAACAATTTTTCTCCATCACGAAAATTCCGGGATTAGGACAAAATAACCCCGAAATTTTCGGGACCTAAAATCGACCGGGATCCCGAATCCCGGGATCGAATCCTCTAGCTGCAATGCATGGCGCCGAATTTATGTAAAAAGACGAAAACTTTTTTCGTAATAGTAAACGACTGGTACTAAGGGCTCTGATCACTAATGATAATTTAAAATTATACATATATGGAGTTCGTGTTCGAAAACTTTAGTTGCTGACTTTGAATGACACGGAGGCGATCCGCGGACCGCGGAGGTGCGATGACTGAAACGAAAACACAATAAATTTGGATACTACTTACTCGATATTATTATGTGTTGGTAGTGGTACTTACGTACTACGGCTGTAATACTTCGTGCTCGAAGATCTTCGTTCCTCAACATTCTAAAATAAATTATGCAGAAATATTTGTCATTGAAACGTAGCTTAGTTAGTAGTTAGGTATGTACACTATGTACCTACTACCTACATATTGAATTTACTTACTCGAAACATTTCGGTTTAGATAGGTACTTCTACAGCAGTTTTATTTCCTTGCTCTGGATTCTCTTTCTTTGATTCTCTAAAACACAAAACCATAAGTCAGAAAAATAAGGCATCGAAAGGTAGACCGGTAGTCCGGTACCTACCTATAATAAAAAACTATATTCACAAAAAGTACCTAGTTACTTTACTACCATAATTCAACATTCATCATAATTATATCATGGTATCAATCAGCCTACAAGACGTCCACAGCTGGACATTGGCTATCCCAACCACATAGTAAGCCGCCTCTACTCCATTCATCGATTCCCAGGTATTGTCCAATATTGTACCAATCTGAGACTACGTCAAGCTGGTGAGTTATAGTATTTTGTGTGGTTTGTTTACAAACTTCTACATCAAGTTTGGCTAGTGCGAGGAATAGTTGTTCCTAAATACCTACTACTTACCTAGTGTATAATAAACTTACCTACCTTTAAACTAACCCACGTTAGTTAGGTATCAGATAGATAGGTAGATACTTGGATGCAAGTTGGTAGG
The DNA here is from genome assembly GCA_944547425.1 of Eupithecia centaureata. Lineage (NCBI taxonomy): Eukaryota > Metazoa > Arthropoda > Insecta > Lepidoptera > Geometridae > Eupithecia > Eupithecia centaureata. The sequence goes on along the minus strand of OX155693.1, from coordinate 2,978,661 downwards.
TACTTACAAGACTTCGTGCATTTTAGCAGCTTTCGTAGCTCTCATTTTCTTTATATTACGTTTCCTCCCCATTTTTTATTTCACATTACAGTTCACTCAATAAAAAAAGGACCTTACTAAACTAGTTCAACGAATCATATACCTAAACAAGAGTCCGAGCTCAAACCAAACTGGGAATACAAACCTATTACTAAAGCGTCAATGCGCAAACAATAATGTTTATTTCAAATATCGGAATTATATCAAAAATAGCGACGAGTGACACAACTTCCACGTCGGACAGTCCGAGCCACACTGCCGCCCGTCGCCCGCGCACAGACCCGCTTGTTCTATTTCATAGTGGAAACACAAAATAATTAATTGCAGGCGTATAAATGATTTGTTTTATTCGTCAAATGTACAATTTGTGCAAAATACTTTGACAAATATTTGAGTGAAAGAAAAATACTCAAAATCAACACCGTTTAGAAGAAATATCCAAATTTAGAACAAGAAATGCTTTACTTTGGTTATTTTTTTTATATAGTAATAATATGAATTCAATCATTTCATATGTACAACTTAAAAATAAAAGTCTATTTTGCAACATATATTTTTTTCATACATTTTCATCCACTCATCAAGGAGAAATATCATTTTGAAAAAGGCGCTTTAGCCCATACAACAGCCTTAATACTCCAGCAATAAACGAAAGTATAAATTCTCAACCTTAGTCGGAAAAATACGGACGTCCAAAGGAATTTATTGTTCATAAACTCAAATAAACCATAAAGCTCTAAAACCAACGCTTATAAAATGCCTACAGGTTATATTTTAAATTAAGCTATTAATTAATAAAGAACCCCAGAGTTAACTTTCTAATTTTCATCACGGACTAAGAGTAAATAATACCTTTAGAGAGAGATTTAGAAGATATTCTATATAAAATCTTCAATTCGTTTATTATATTAGTAATTTGATAAGTTGATTGACTATCGGTCGTAATTCCTAAGCATGGATTTGAACACATATTTTATTTTTTAAAGGTATTTTATAAGTGGAATAAATAAAAAGGTTTTATACCTTTTAAGTTTAAATATATTAACAAGTCACATGCCTCTGGATTTTATTATCCTAATCTGTGACGGAATAAAGCATTACTAACTTTTTTTTTAAATTAATTTGTAAGATTTATAAACTTTATTAACAACGAAAATTACAAGCAAAGGAATAGAAAAATTACAACTAGTATTTGTAAGATTCAGATTCAAAATTGTTACTCTACGATCGGCCGGCCGATGGAACGTTTAATTAAGTCCGTTTTTGACCTTTTTTCTTCTCTTATAACAATAATTACAAGTTTCTCAACTTCTTTGATCTAATTTTCTATGTATTTAAGAGGGTTATTACGCGTTAAAGAATTAAATAGTACAACATTTTGCGTATCGTCAGAACTTCCTTATAAAGTAAATACGATAAGCAGATTTTCTGTTTTATTTGTGGAATAAAAAAATCTATAAGCCAACTTTACGTTCTTCAAAGCGTCATTTATACAGTCGAAGTCAATTTAATAAAAACTACTGGATAGATCTTAATCATACAAAAATTTTAATCCTTTTCCTTTTTTAACGTCAGTTGAAAATATTTTCTATAAATAAAGTTATTGATGGACGGAACAGGGCTAGCTTGGTGCCTTATGGGACCTAAGCCAGTATTATGCTGAGTTAGGGCTCTAATCTCAACGTATTGTGTACCTCTTATTTTTTTTTGTGTGTTTTGTCTGTAGTTGCTATAATATTTTCTATTCTATTGAAAAGTATGAAAAGCCCAGGCTAATTAAAACTGTGTACACTCGAAAAACGTCCAGTAATTCAGCGTGATACAAAATCTGACTTCTATTGTTCTCAGAAATAAATTACTGAAGAAATCTTAAGCTTTTCGCTTGTGTTGAAAGTTTTGAGAACAATTTTGAAAAGATCTTAGCGAAGTTCAAGGTTTCTAACTACTCACTCAAGAAGACGACACAGCGCGACAGTTGTGCGACATTTTAAGGATAATTCACATAAAACAGCGAAATACCACTGTGAACTATCGGACTACTTAAATAGTTTGAATGATTTCCTTCAAACTAATAGCAAAATTAATCCGCGCTGGAGTATTTCTAGGTTAGGTTTTATTCGAGCAACTCTGGGACTATCCTATTTCCTTATGTCCCATGCAAATGATCTGAATGCCTTAATCTGACGATTTCGAGCTCTTTTGCGGATTTTGTTACGTGAGATATATTTATAATATACATTTTGCTCCAATAAATGCGCGTGCCTGTATAAAGAGCTAATGTTTTTCATTTATGATTTTGTACTGGTATAGTTCATACACAATTTAGTTTGACAATTTATTTGACATATTTTAATCCCCCGTATGTTTGTTTAATACGCTCGAGTAAATCCAGAAAGTTCTTCTTGGGTTCCCCTACGATAGACTTTTTAAGCGAGATAGAAGTAAAAGTCTTTAGAGCTTGCGATAGCTTTTTTAAGCTTACAGGTGAGAATAAACAATGGTGTTATGTCAACATAACTCATGCAGTCGAATGTACACTGCTTCTGTTTGCATATTTGGTGCTATAAAGTGCTATAAATCTTGGTGAATTTCTGTCGGAAGATGGCGCGGCGGACGATGGTCCGTCTGCGAGGCAAAAGGTTGATTCGATTCCCGCCTTGGGACGAATTTTTGCACGATCTGCAAATATTTGTCGGGGATCTGCAGATATTCTGGGTGTTTTCTATGTATGTATAAAAAATATCTTGGGTAACGTTGTATTACTAAGTATTTCAGTCATTAAGTACCCATAACACAAGCTCTGCCTAGCTTGGGACTAGATGATGCTGTGTGGACTCTCCAGTATTATTATTATTTCTGATTGTACATGTTTCGTAGAGGTTCTACACTGGTGTAGTGACACCGTAGAGGCTCTACGCCGTAGAAGCTCTACGTCGTAGAAGCTCTACGCCTACATGGGCTACCAAGCTCTACGAAATCAAATTGTCACGCTTCTGAAATGGTTATTTAAGCTCAAATCAATAATGAATTTCAATGAATTCTTTGCAATGCATAAACCACTCTAATATAAAAAATGTGTGTTTGTTACCTTTTATCGTGTTACCTCTCTTATTACAAAATAATTAGCCTTAAAATTTTTAAATACTGCCCAAAGTCACTATTTCAAACGTATGAAGACGAGGGCACAGCTAGTGTAATGTAATTTCTTTTGTGTATCTTCTTTCACGTTCAATGACGTCACTAAACGGCTCTGACGGAACACCAAAGTTAAATTGGTTGAGAGGTGTATACAATATGCTAAGCTACAAAGACCGTTTTGTGACTCAATACAAAATTATCCTTTTGTTTCTTGTTTGCCTTCTTGTTGTCTCATAACTTTTATTTTTAATCAAGTTTCTTTAAAATGTATTTTTATTTCTTACCAGCATCATATAATTTTTTTTACGATTTTTGATTTTGACCTATACTGTCAGAGATATCAGGATAGAAAAGATGACTCTTCTTATTTACATTTAAGTTAGCATGACGATCAACAGGGAACTTGGAAATCACCTATAACAATAAAATTTACGCATGACACGTAGACGGCTTTGCAGAACTATCCCTAATACTAGCTTGTACATTATACAAAACTTGACTTCTTTTATCACTACATAGTATAAAACAAAGTCGCTTTCTCTGTCCCTATGTCCCTATATCCTTATGTCACTTTGTATGCTTAAATCTTTAAAACTACGCTACGGATTTTAAAGCGGCGTTTTTTTAATAGATAGAGTGATTCAAGAGGAAGGTTTATACGTATAATAAAACCGTGCAAAGCCGGGGTAGGTCGCTAGTATATTTATAAGGTCCATGAAATTATTTACAATGTCCGCGACACATTCCGCCAGGTAAGTGCGAAATTTCCATGTATTGTAGATATTGTTTCTATTCCTTGATGGTTATATTCTTTGTCAGTAAATTGCTGTAAAACTTAAATGTTTTGTTAACTTGTCACCTTCTTTGTTTTGTAGACTCCTTTATCATATTTCCATTACATTCTAGCCCTACTACGACTAGCCTAGACTCCACTGTCTACTCGATTTCTTGTTTTTTGTGTCATTATTTATATTGACTCACGTTCACGTATGTTACGCAACGCAATGATTTCGACAGAAGATCTGCGTTTTAGTAGCTCGATCAGGATATTTTGTGCTATAGCTATGACAACATATCCTGTGTCGGACGGACACCATTTTGAAGGTTAACATGTATTAAGTTTATATGATGGTGTTGGAAATGATTGATATTTAGTTAAATAATAAATAAATAATGCCGGACAATCCACACAGTCCCAAAGTAAGCTACGCAAAGCTTGTGTTATGGGTACTAGATAACTGATATATTTAATACATTACATACATAGATAGATATTTTTTGATTCTGCATATTACACACCCAGACCAACGAAACAAATTTCTGCAGATCGTTCACAAATTTGTGTACGATCTGCAGAAATTTGTTCCGTTGGTCTGGGTGTTTAATATGTATAATAAAAAATATATCTATCTATGTAATGTATTGTATTAATATCTTTATTAACAACGAAAATTACAAGCAAAGGAATAGAAAAATTACAACTAGTATTTACAATTGAAACCATTGAGCTAACTGCAGACGGTTGCAAACAGTCTAAAGGTAGCTCAATTGATCCATGTCAATACCAGTCGGAAGCGTCCCCAAGACACTGGCTGCATTACCACGCTGTATGGCAATGCTGATGCGCTGAGTCAGATATTCACCAGCTCTCGGGTCACGCGTCGCATCGACCAGACGCTCAGATAATTTTTTAAAAACCTGGAGAGCCTCGGTACCCCATTGTATTAATTATATCAATCCTCAAGTACTCATAACACAAGCTCTGCTTAGCTTGGGGCTAGATGATGTTGTGTGGACTGTCCGGAATTATTATTACTATTTATTTAAACAATAAAAAATAAACTAATAAAAAACAAAAATTTGAACCGAGGCGGAAATCGAACCCGCGACCTCCTGCGTCGCAGGCGGACCTTCGCCCACCGTGCCACATCGGTCGTCAAATAAATAAAAGAATAATGAACAAATATCCAATACATAAACAATTTTACCCTAATTATTAATGTTTTAGTCATCCCTTAGAATAAAAATATTTATTTAAGCAAACTTATAAAACATTGAATAAGAACCTTCTTACTAAATACAATATTGGTGATTCAAAAATCGTCAATACTTAACTTAAATAATTCCGTGATACCTCTTTGGAACAAAAGTGCAAATTAAAAATCATTACGTGAATAAAATCCAAGTCTGAACATCGTCGAACTAAATTTAAAATCCCTCCCGTCAAGTTTGCTTTCGCGAAAAGGTTCTTTCTCCTTTCCGTTCATTTATTTAAAATACTTTTAAAGTAATATAATTACTTCTTTCCTGGTAGGTACCTGTTTCGAGTCTGGGAGAGGTACCGAAAATGGTTTCTTAATGACTGTAAGTAAATTTTTTTCCAATTCAAATGTTGAATCCATTCATGAGACTTAACTACTTTTCTTTATTACTTTTCTGTAAATGCGAATAACTATAACTACACATTGAATAAAGGTAAATACGACTAAACTAATGAAAATTAAATGGGACCTTTTTGACAGCTGCACTAAATGTTTTTCGTAAAACTATGAAATCTCAATTGTAAACCGGCCTCCCGCGATCTTAGTGCGACCACAAGAAACCAAGGGCCGAATTCCACTAATTTCAAAACGAAGGTCTCAATAGTGCCATTCAATCAAGATGATTAAAATGACGTTTGTTTATTTGGTATTTTACTATTTTTTGCGCTTGAAGAGATTTTCATAATTAGAATGTCAAATAGGTAGATATCAAAGTAATCGTCATAACCATAAAGTTAGGATGTACAAGAGGAACAGTGACAGATGAAAGGCATTACCAAAAATGAAATGTAAATGTGTGCGTAAAATAGTGTTGTCAACATTCTAGCATAATGTTACCTATCGATAGTTGTACTGGCGCAATCATAAGACACTAACGATTTGATGTATCGAAGTTAAATACAAATAAAGAGTACCTACCTACCGTACAAAAAACACCGTTAATTGTTATTGAAAATAAATAAAAGACCAATGCATTTATTGAAAATAGATATATTACAGCACTTACATAGAAAAAACAACGTAAGAATATCATCCTGGACGCTCTCTGTCATCCTGAACACCTCTTGGATGCTCTCCGTCATCCTGGACACCTCTTGGATGCTCTCCGTCATCCTGGACACCTCCTGGATGCTCTCCGTCATCCTCTGGACACCTCCTGGATGCTCTCCATCATCCTCTGGACACCTCCTGGATGATCTCCATCATGCTCTGGATGCTCTCCATCATCCTCTGGATGCTTTCCATCATCCCCTGGATGCTCTCCATCATCCCCTGGATGCTCTCCATCATCCCCTGGATGCTCTCCATCATCCCCTGGATGCTCTCCATCATCCTCTGGATGCTCTCCATCATCCTCTGGATGCTCTCCATCATCCTCTGGATGCTCTCCATCATCCTCTGGATGCTCTCCATCATCCTCTGGATGCTCTCCATCATCCTCTGGATGCTCTCCATCATCCTCTGGATGCTCCATCATCCTGGACACCCTCCATCATCCTGGACACCCTCCATCATCCTGGACACCCTCCATCATCCTGGACACCCTCCATCATCCTGGACACCTCCTGGATGCTCTCCATCATCCTGGACACCTCCTGGACACCTCCTGGATGCTCCCCATCATCCTGGACACCTCCTGGATGCTCTCCATCATCCTGGACACCTCCTGGACACCTCCTGGACACCTCCTGGATGCTCTCCATCATCCTCTGGACACCTCCTGGATGCTCTCCATTGATGCTCTCCATCATCCTCTGGACACCTCCTGGATGCTCTCCATCGATGCTCTCCATCATCCTCTTGACACCTCCTGGATGCTCTCCATCATCCTCTGGACACCTCCTGGATGCTCTCCATCATCCTCTGGACACCTCCTGGATGATCTCCATCATCCTCTGGATGATCTCCATCATCCTCTGGATGCTCTCCATCGTCCTCTGGATGCTCTCCATCATCCTCTGGATGCTCTCCATCATCCCCTGGATGCTCTCCATCATCCCCTGGATGCTCTCCATCATCCCCTGGATGCTCTCCATCATCCTCTGGATGCTCTCCATCATCCTCTGGATGCTCTCCATCATCCTCTGGATGCTCTCCATCATCCTCTGGATGCTCTCCATCATCCTCTGGATGCTCTCCATCATCCTCTTGACACCTCCTGGATGCTCTCCATCATCCTCTGGACACCTCCTGGATGCTCTCCATCATCCTCTGGACACCTCCTGGATGCTCTCCTGGATGCTCTCCATCATCCTCTGGACACCTCCTGGATGCTCTCCATCATCCTCTGGATGCTCTCCATCATCCCCTGGATGCTCTCCATCATCCCCTGGATGCTCTCCATCATCCCCTGGATGCTCTCTGTTGAGAATTGACAGCATTCTGACTTTGACATTGACGCCTTCGACCTTTCAACGACCTCTTTCTGACAAATGTGTCAGAGAAAGATCGTTATTTTTCGTCATTCAGTTTTTGGATTTCAAACAGAGTACATAACGTAAAACTTTTCGTTAACCCATAGTGCAAAATTTAGTTTAGTTTCGTTTCGAATCTTTTGCTATTGTGTGTTTATTTCGTTTACGTGAAACTCGGGGAAACATTTGGATCGGGATTGGCTGATTTGTGCTGGTGATCAAGGCTCCAGGACTCCACACTGTTCACACCAGGGAAAGCTGGCCGACGACATCTTACTGAACCAGGGAGTACAACTTGCTAGGTATTTTGTTAGTGCTGTAAGTGGACCCTAGGTGCCGAACACAGACCGATAGCCGCTTCACACCGGATATAAGGTTAGTGGAATCCTACTGTGCCAGACATCATTCATCCATAATCAACGCCACTCTCATCAAACTGTTGACCATCCAAAACGAATCCATTCGTCGCTTTTCGTAATAAAATTAACATTATAAATTTCGTTAAAATACAGTCCACAATAACAAATATTAAACTCTCCAATCTGAGTTATCGAACATTTGGTCCTACGACCGGATATAACCCGCATAATTCCTAGTTATTTTCTTTTGTTTAACTTTAAATTGCTTTGGTATTATTGATTTAAACATTAACTTTGTCATTTGGTTTTCCAAAAATAGTTTCTTTGTTTCGTTTTGTTAAAAATAATGCGGGTATAAAAATATTTAATTTCAACTGTCATACAAAAGTTTTGCTCGGTTGTCTACACTTGCAACTTGAAGGAACGTCAAGTTGTCGAGGTAGAATTTCGTTGTGTATGGTATCAAATCATTCATTCATCAAACCATTCACTCACTTAAAACTACAGCTAATTTTGTCTGTGGTATTGTTTGTTTACATTCATCGTTCATTTTCGTTTTGCTTTGCATGTTTATTTGGTTTTAGGTCATTTTCATTTCATTTTTTTGTAAATTATAATGGAATCTGATAGGGAAATGAGCCGCGACGAACGCGGTCCTAATCAACACAGAGTCGCGCGGGATTATTGCTACATGCGTATGGAAATGCTTTCAGAATCTCCAGCGGTGACGGGAATTAGTGTTGAGGATATTAATGAGATTTCTAGGGATTTTCACGCAGCTCAAATTCGCGTTTTAGAATCAATGTCAAAGGCAGAAAAAAGTGCTGAATTTGCGCATACCATCACATTTGATAAAAAGTTTTTAAGTCTTAAATCTAGAATTATGCATGCAAGTAGGGAAAGTTCCATGCCGTCAAACAAAAATTGTTCTGGTGGGCTAGCTAAATTACCCAAGATTACTTTGAAGCCGTTCGATGGGAAACTAGAAAATTGGGTATCATTTAAGGAGTTGTATGACTCACTTATTCATAGAAGGGAACTGGAAGAAGTGGAGAAACTTCACTATTTGTTGTCTAGTGTTCAGGGAACAGCCTATGACCTCATCAAAAATTTCCCACTGACAGGTAGTAGCTACCAAGCTGCCTACCGAGCTCTGCTTAAATATTATGATAGGAAGCGGAACATAGCCACTACTTATTATGAAAAATTGCTTAAATGTGAGTCGGTTAGGAACAAAAGTGGTTCTGAATTGGAACGAATTCATCGCACCTTTAATGAGAACTTGGCAATATTGGCTAGGTATGAGCTACCAAACCAAGATTTTATGCTTTTTCAAATGGTGTGGTCCAAACTTGACTCTGCTACTCGTGAAGCTTTTGAATTGCAACTTGGACCTGATGTCGATATACCACTATTTGATGACATAATGGATTTCCTAGATAAGCGCTCTCGGGCATTAGAAAATTGCTATGGATTTCATAATACTTCAAAACCTGCAACATCAAAGAACAAAACTTCACTAGTCGTTCCTCCTCAACTCAGTTGTGAGTTTTGTTCGAATGAAGGTCACATAGGGGAAGCATGTCCAACTTTTCTGAAGCTGTCTCCTGCGGGACGGTTTAAGGATGTGAAGGATAAAAGGCTGTGTATTTTGTGCTTGCAGCCTTCACATTCAGTTAAAAGATGCTCTGTCAAGATTTTGTGTAGTAAATGTAACCAACGGCATCACACATTACTTCATTTTGAAGAACCAGCTCCTACGCCTTCTGCTTCCCAAGAACAAGAAAAAGAACCTTCGGTGGCCCTAGCAGCATATTCCTACAATGCAGATGCTTTGTTTTCTACTGCCATTGTGTTTGTTAAAAATAATCATAATGAATTTGTTAGAGTTAGGATCCTATTAGACAGTGCCAGCGCATGTAATTTTATAACTTTGTCATGCGCACGTCGTCTGGGATTAAAAATACACTCAAAAGCTCAATCGGTCAATGGCATTGGACGGGTAGCTACCAACACTCTTGGATCGGTCAAGTGTGAGATGGGCCCTGAGGCTCAAAGTTCTTCAGGTACCCTAGTTGTGGAAGCCGCGGTGCTCGAGACCATCTGTCAAGATATGCCAGCTGGTCATATAGACATTTCGTCGTGGGAGCACCTCAAGGGGTTAGAGCTTGCTGACCCTGAGTTTAATACTCCAGGGCCAGTCGACATGCTTGTCAGTGTCAACGTCTTGTCGTCGGCATTAAAGCCTGGTCTTATGAAGGGTGCACCAGGTCAGGCCATCGCGATCCATACTATTTTCGGGTGGATAGTGATGGGCGAATGCACAATTGGCACAGATTTCTCTTGTCTTCGCAACAATCCTACTGGTAAAAAGGATTGTTTTTTCGTGTCTAATTTGTCATTAAATGATTCGTTACAAAGGTTCTGGGAACTGGAGAATGTAAATCCACCCGAACCTTCTCCACCTTCGTCAAAATTAGAAACTGCCATCAGTAGGTACATGGATGAATCTTGTCGTCGGAATTCTGATGGGAGGTTGGTGGTACCGTTAACCTTTATAGATCCTAATCAGAAACCCAACTTCTCAGACTCACGGAAGATTGCCTTGAAACGGTTCCTAAATCTTGAGAATAAGTTCAAAGTGAACCCGCAGTTCAAGTCAGCTTATGTCGATTTCATGAAGGATTACTTAGAGAGCGGGCATATGGAGGAGGTGGCTCCTCCTGCGTCTAGTGTTGGTCCCTTCTTTTATATTCCGCACCATGGAATTTTGCGCCCAGATTCAGTCACCACTCCCCTGAGAACTGTTTTTGATGCTAGTGCCAAGGATGCCGAGGGAAGGTCGTTGAACGATTTCGTGGCACCAGGCCCCAAGCTCCAGAAGAGTATTTTCGATATTCTCATTCGATTCCGCTGGCACAAAATTGTGTTCACTGGGGACATAAAGAAAATGTACCGTCAGTTTCTGGTGACGCCTGAAGACACTGATTATCAGCGAATCTTGTGGCGCGAAGAAGCGAACTTGCCTATTCGAGACTTTCGTTTACTTACCGTGACGTATGGTGTGTCGTGTGCGCCATATCAAGCTCTCTGGTGCATGTCGCGTTTGGCATCGGAACTTGATGGTCAACTCCCTCTCGGATCATCGATTCTCCAACGGGATACATACGTTGACGACGTCGTGTCAGGGGCGGACTCCATTGAGACAGCAGTTCAGATTCGAGAAGAACTGACTGAAATTTTGTCGTCAGCTGGTCTTCATCTACGAAAATGGACTTCTAATTCCGAGGAGTTCCTTGGTGGCTTGCCCCCGTCGGAGTTGTATTCTGAAAAAATGTGCAATTTTGAAGATCTTCAGGATTTATCACTGAAAATACTTGGTATGTTGTGGATCCCCAACGCCGATCAACTCACGTTTAAAACAGCATCAGTTGAAACGAGATGTACGAAGCGGTCCATTTTGTCGGATATAGCCCGTATTTTCGATCCCTTGGGTCTGGTGTCGCCAGTTGTCTTCTTGGCTAAGTACATCATGCAACTGCTGTGGATGGATGGAGTAGATTGGGATGAAGAGGCTCCGCAAGTCGTTTCTGTCGAGTGGCTCAAAATAAAAACCCAATTGCCGTCACTATGTTCAATCGCTTTGCCTCGAAGGATGGTTTCTGAGTTCACCTCACTTCAATTCCACGGATTTTGTGACGCTTCCGAGCGTGGATATTGCGCTGTTATTTACTGTCGAGCGGCGCAGCGTCATGGAATGACTGAAGTGCGTTTGTGTTGCGCCAAATCCAAGGTAGCACCGCTCCGTAAACGTTCAATACCTCGTTTGGAGTTGATGGCAGCCGTCCTCCTGGCTGAATTGATGTCTTCTGTGATTTTAGCTTTGAATGGCCTCTATCAGGTCGAAAATATCGTTGCATGGTCTGACTCTAATGTCGCTCTAACTTGGATCAAGTCCTGTCCTTCGCGATGGAAAACATTTGTCGCCAACCGTGTGACAGATATCCAAGATGTCATCCCGCCGAATCGCTGGCACCATGTTCCAACAACTGACAACCCAGCTGACCACGGGTCGCGTGGTTTGCTGCCTGAAGAATTGATTCGGTGTCAGTCATGGTGGTCGGGTCCTAGTTGGTTAGTGAACCCGCCCGAAGAATGGCCGCAAACATCGCTTATCTTGAAAGATGAGTCTGCACTCGAGGAACAGAAGGTATTGACTTTTTTCACAGAAAATAATATTACTTTCGTCGATGGAATCCTTAACCGGTTCTCATCTTTTTCTCGTGTCGTCAACATTCTTGCTTATTGTTTTCGATTTTCTCGTAATTTAAGGTTATCTACTAAATCGATTGGAGCTCTATCCACGATCGAGACCAACGAAGCATTGCATTTCCTCGTAAAACATGTACAGGAAGTTGCTTTCACTTCCGAAATTCGTGCGTTGAATCAAAACAGCCCCAATTCGCTTCCAAAAGCTCTTCGAAAGCTTTGTCCATTTTTGGATACAAACGGGCTGCTGAGGGTAGGGGGTCGTCTTTCGCATAGCGATCTGAACTACAATCAAAAACATCCGCTGTTGCTACCTCGAGATCACCGCTTGACGCATCTCCTAATTGAGGATTATCACCGGAAGTTCCTGCATCCCGGTCCACAGACATTACAGAGTCTGTTAGTGCGGGATTTCTGGATACTTTCGGCTAAACGAGCAATCCGGTCCGTAGTGTCATCTTGCGTTAAGTGCTTCCGCGCAAAACCACGACTTTCTGCACCGCCGCTTATGGCAAACCTACCATCGTACCGTATAAATGAAGTTAAACCCTTTTCATCGTCTTCCGTTGATTTTGCTGGACCATTCGATATCGCTCTTGGACGCGGTCGCGGTGTAAGGACGTATAAAGGGTATGTCTGTGTTTTCGTGTGCACGGCTACCAAGGCAGTTCACTTAGAGCTCGCATCAGAATTAACCTCCGAAGCCTATCTGGCCTGCCTTCGACGGTTCATAGCACGTCGAGGGCGTTGTTCGCGATTGGTGTCAGACCAAGGGACGAATTTCGTCGGGGCCAGCAACTTGCTGAAAGACCTTATGTCGCAAGCGTCCCAGACTGAGAGGGTGGAATTCAGGTTTAATCCTCCTGGAAGCCCACATTTTTCGGGGCTAGTAGAGGCAGGAGTTAAGTCAGTCAAAACTCACCTTGCTCGTGTCGTCGGCGGGCAACGCCTGACATATGAAGAATTCAACACGTTGTTGATTCAGATCGAGGCATTATTAAATTCGCGACCCCTGTCTCCCTTGAGTTCGGATCCTAACGATCTTGTGGCGCTGACTCCAGGCCACTTCCTTACTCTTGAGCCACTTACTCTATTGCCCGAAGAGCCTATTCTTGAGAATCATGTTAATCCTTATCGTCGATGGAGACTCATTCAGAAGATGCATCAAGATTTCTGGGCCAGGTGGCACCTGGAATACATACACACCCTGCAACAACGCCATAAGTGGATTGACGCTCGCGACAATATTGTCGTCGGAACTCTCGTGCTAATATCCAACGAGCAATGTAGCCCCATGAAATGGAAATTGGGTCGGGTTACCCAACTACACCCTGGCGCTGACAATGTTTGCCGCGTGGTTACCCTTAAGACTCAATCTGGGGAATGTAAGAGGCCTGTCGTCAAACTGTGTGTGCTTCCGGTAGCTCAAGATGCCAAATCTAATCTGCCGCCATCGAACTAGCTCTAACGGACGGCTTCATCGTAAAGTAATTTTAGTTTAGTTTTGTTATAATTAGGTTTAATAACATTGTATTTAATAACTTGTTAATACAAATCGTTTATTGTTTCATATTTAATAAGATTATTTTAGTTTTCGTGTATATTTTGTTGAAAATACGCTTCCTGTTGAAATAGCGTATTTTGGTGGTCGGAATGTTGAGAATTGACAGCATTCTGACTTTGACATTGACGCCTTCGACCTTTCAACGACCTCTTTCTGACAAATGTGTCAGAGAAAGATCGTTATTTTTCGTCATTCAGTTTTTGGATTTCAAACAGAGTACATAACGTAAAACTTTTCGTTAACCCATAGTGCAAAATTTAGTTTAGTTTCGTTTCGAATCTTTTGCTATTGTGTGTTTATTTCGTTTACGTGAAACTCGGGGAAACATTTGGATCGGGATTGGCTGATTTGTGCTGGTGATCAAGGCTCCAGGACTCCACACTGTTCACACCAGGGAAAGCTGGCCGACGACATCTTACTGAACCAGGGAGTACAACTTGCTAGGTATTTTGTTAGTGCTGTAAGTGGACCCTAGGTGCCGAACACAGACCGATAGCCGCTTCACACCGGATATAAGGTTAGTGGAATCCTACTGTGCCAGACATCATTCATCCATAATCAACGCCACTCTCATCAAACTGTTGACCATCCAAAACGAATCCATTCGTCGCTTTTCGTAATAAAATTAACATTATAAATTTCGTTAAAATACAGTCCACAATAACAAATATTAAACTCTCCAATCTGAGTTATCGAACACTCTCCATCATCCCCTGGATGCTCTCCATCATCCCCTGGATGCTCTCCATCATCCCCTGGATGCTCTCCATCATCCCCTGGATGCTCTCCATCATCCCCTGGATGCTCTCCATCATCCCCTGGATGCTCTCCATCATCCCCTGGATGCTCTCCATCATCCCCTGGATGCTCTCCATCATCCCCTGGATGCTCTCCATCATCCTCTGGATGCTCTCCATCATTCTCTGGATGCTCTCCATCATCCTCTGGATGCTCTCCATCATCCTCTGGATGCTCCATCATCCTGGACACCCTCCATCATCCTGGACACCTCCTGGATGCTCTCCATCATCCTGGACACCTCCTGGACACCACTTGGACACCTCCTGGACACCTCCTGGACACCTCCTGGATGCTCTCCATCATCCTCTGGACACCTCCTGGATGCTCTCCATCATCCTCTGGATGCTCTCAATCATCCTCTGGATGCTCTCCATCATCCTCTGGATGCTCTCCATCATCCTCTGGATGCTCTCCATCATCCTCTGGATGCTCTCCATCATCCTCTGGATGCTCTCCATCATCCTCTGGATGCTCTCCATCATCCTCTGGACACCTCCTGGATGCTCTCCATCATCCTCTGGACACCTCCTGGATGCTCTCCTGGATGCTCTCCATCATCCTCTGGACACCTCCTGGATGCTCTCCATCATCCTCTGGATGCTCTCCATCATCCCCTGGATGCTCTCCATCATCCCCTGGATGCTCTCCATCATCCCCTGGATGCTCTCCATCATCCCCTGGATGCTCTCCATCATCCCCTGGATGCTCGCCATCATCCTCTGGACACCTCCTGGATGCTCTCCATCATCCTCTGAACACCTCCTGGATGCTCTCCATCATCCTCTTGACACCTCCTGGATGCTCTCCATCATCCTCTGGACACCTCCTGGATGCTCTCCATCATCCTCTGGACACCTCCTGGATGCTCTCCATCATCCTCTGGACACCTCCTGGATGCTCTCCATCGTCCTCTGGATGCTCTCCATCATCCCCTGGATGCTCTCCATGATCCCCTGGATGCTCTCCATCATCCCCTGGATGCTCTCCATCATCCTCTGTGTATGGGCCTCAGTGTGGCCCTTGTATGTAGATGTATGTTGTTAAGTTGTAGATAGTTCACCTATACACCACACTATGTAGTTACACTATTTTCGTTATAGAGTTTTAGCCAGTTAAGTTGGTTGAGCACGTAAACACAAGAGTCACAAGTTAAAGTTAGTTTATTCAGTTAAATTACAAGGTTTAGGTGGCAAATCTTCCCTTGTATGTCACTCCGTGATAGTAGGTCACGTACTGAGTTGAATATAATTTAGGTGAAGTAAGTAAATGCAGCGCGTGCGACTCAGAGTACCTAAATCGCCGCGTGCACAAAAATGACGATGTATGGTGAAACCGTACATGTTGGCAACCCCAAAAGAAAGTAAAGTATAGTTAAAATGACATACGAGAAAAGATCTGCCAGTACAAAGCAAAGAACACACACACAACACTATTAATCGAAAGTGAACGCGATGTTATCCTTTGCCTCGGTAGGCGATTGTTGTCGCGCGACCCGCGCCGTAGACGTGGTTGTCATCGCCGTAGATGTGTCGTTGTTAGGTGCTTTCTGCACAGGCCTCTCCTGAATGGGACGTTGTTGAAGTTCTATGTCTTCATTTTGTGGTTGGTTGCTCTTATAGCAGTTAGTATGTAAGTGTTTTTTAATCACATAAATGATGGTGATGATGATGGCCAATGCGAGGAGACTGTAGCAGATTGCGTATTGATGAATATCATGGGGAGAAATAGTTTCGTTAGGGAGGATCTCTCTTTCCTTTTGGTATAGTAGTCTTCTGTCTATGTCTTGGTTTTCCCCCGTTAGTTCTTGTATCTCCCATGGTACGTTGTGGTAGGTCAGGTTCACTATGTTGTTAACTGTAGAGTTGAGCATTGCGATGTTGAAGTTGGACTCCATCTTCATGTCCGTATTGTACTCGTTATGCACGTACTGGAAGATCATCTTTCCATTTTGAAGTCGAAGTGGGACGTCATTGCCGCACACAGTGCGCAAAGTGCAAGCTCCGCAACAAATGGCTAGCCAGCTGTTTGGCGAATGTAGCTCGACCCATACGTCACTGCATGACGTTTTTTTGACGTCACAGGGAGTTGTAGAACTGTGACTTAGTAGTTTCGCCTCACAAGGAGCGTTCTTGCTCTCTAAGTTAAATATCGGCATGTTTTTATTACAAATCAATCGATCTTGTTTCATCACAATGCACAGTTTTATCTCCTTTTCAGATGGTGAGATATAGGAGTTTTTCTTAAAGTTTACAGCAACATAGTGTGACCTTAGTTGTAAGATGGTGAATTCTGTCTCATTCCTCACAGGTATTGGAGTAATTTTGTAGAGCAAAAAATCTTCATCTGATGTTAGTGGTATGTGAACTTCGAATAAAAAGTAGTTAGCTGTTACTCGAGCTTTCACATAAAGTAGCTTGTAGATGTCTTTAATGTCCTCCTTGACGTTTTGTAATGGCAATGATAGTCTTTTTGGTAAGCTTCCAGAGATGACATTTAGCTGTTTCACCAAGTTCACAGGGGTGAGTAAATGAACATCCATGTGTCCTTTGTACACATTAGTGAGTGTATCAAAAAGTAATTCTTGCATTTCTCTCAAGTTTTTGAGTAGTAGGTAGGTAGCCAGAGATGCGGAATTGAAGTAGCTAGTTGCCATGAGAATTTCCATAGTAGACTCAACTTTAGCTAGGTTTAAGTTAGTTTCCTTGATAAAGTTGTCGACCATGTTGAGTTGTTGGTGAACGTTTTCTTCAGTTTTCTTTAGCATCTTATTCTCCAGCTCCACGATGGAAGTTTGATTTTTTATTAGGCCAAGTAGGTAGTTCTCGTTTTTCTGCATAGATTCTATGTCTTGATGGTATTTGTCGGCGAATTCTTGGTCAAGGACACCGAAGAGGCTGTTTGCAATGGATCCGATTCCGTTGATCAATCTTCTCTTCCTGCGACTGCCTAAGTGTTGGTGAGGGGCCAGTAAGATGCTGTTGTAGTGATTTAGAAGTTCCATTTCATGATAGAGTTGTCCTAGTGTTGTTTCACAATATCTTGGGTCAGTTTTATGGCAAAAATCAGTTAAGTTGTGTAGATAGTTTTCGACACGTTCTAAACCATTCCAATAGTTAGTTAAGTTGTAGTACATAAGTAGTGTCCACTCGTCATGTACAGTCTGCATTGAACCGAGTGCATCATAGTAAATCGGCCTTTCAGGCTCGAGGTTTGTGATAACAGCGCTTGGGCGCGCGGTACTGTCGGCGCTATGTACTAATGTGAACATTGATAATAATGTTATTATAAATGTTGTGAATGATTTCTTTTCAATTCTTTTTGATTTTAAAAGTTTTCGTACATCCCTTTTTGACGTCTCATCTCTTTCTCTTTCCTGGTTTAGTGGAGTTTCCATTTCCAGAGGGAGTGGTGAAAGTTTCACGATTAGACGCTTGAGAATGTCAGAATGTGTATATGGACTTGAAATTGTCGTTCTTTGTGAAGGTAAGTCGCTTTTAAGTTGGTATATTTCAGTTGGCTTTGTGTGTGTTTTGCATTCAGTTCACAAGTAGTTAGGTAGTTAGTATCGCATTGCACGCGATTTAGTACGTTTGCACTGAAACGCCGTATCCATGCTGTTACACGTGTTATGTGGGTTAATGAACTACTTTTGTTAATGAGTTCAGTTATAAAATGTGTCTCTTGATTTTTCGTTAGGGCTGTCAGCGCCGGCTTGAGTCCAATGTTTGTTGTATGAAGACACATGTTTTTCGGGACCCTTTCTTTTTCCACAGTCTGTAAAAAATCAGGTCCGTTCCACCAAAGGTTGAAGTGGAGTAGTTTGGTAGGGTACATTCCTCGTGACGCGCAGTCTGCTGGGTTTAGTTTTGACTTCACATAGTGCCAGTTTTCAGAAGGGATGACATGTTTGATCTTGCTAACCCTATTGGCAGCGTATCTCTCCCATCTCGAGATGTCTCCCTGCAGCCATGCGATCACAACTTGGGAGTCGCTCCAAGCTTGTAAAGTTATGTTATGGCCTTTGAAGGCTTCTATGGCCTTTTCAGCTAGTTGTGATAGTAGAAGCCCGCCGCAGAGTTCCATACGGGGCAGTGTGATTTTCTTCGCAAGCGGGGCAACCCTAGTCTTAGCGGCGAGTAAAGTTATTGTAGGTAAGCCTTCGATTGAAACACGACTGTAGATAACACACGAGTAGGCTTTTTCGCTGGCGTCACAGAAACATAATAGTTCTATGTTCCCTTGTGTCACTCCCAGCCATCTGTTAAGTTTAATGTTTTTTATTTCAGGAAGTTCGTTTTTAAGTTTTAACCATTCTTGTTGTATCTCGGTCGGTAAAGTTTCATCCCAAGCTAGTTTACTTGTCCAGACTCTTTGAAACAGTAGTTTAGCAGTCACAGTTATTGGCGCTAACCATCCCAGAGGGTCATATAGTTTAGAGATCTCAGATAAAAGATGGCGTTTAGTTAGTTGTTGCCGAGTTTTTTCTTCTAAGTCCCAGTAGAAAGTGAATGTGTCGTTTGTGGTGTTCCAACCGAGTCCAAGGGTCTTTTTTGTGTCTTCGTGTTTGAAGTGGAAAATTTGTTCTTTTGAAATTTGATCTTTACTCAAGTTTTGTAGTAAAGAAGGATCATTGGCTGACCATTTCCGTAAATTCATGCCGCCGCCTTTTAGTAAGTTGAGTAGCGACGACTGTAGTTGTTGAGCTTCGGAGATAGTGTTGTGACCGCTGATTAAATCGTCAACATAAAACTCGTTTTGTAGTGTTTCAGCAGCATCTGGATACTTGTCTCCGTCGTCGATGGCCAGCTGCTTCAAAGTTCTCATGGCGAGCCATGGTGCGCTTTTCGTTCCGTAAGTTACGGTGCGTAAGACATAATCTCTGAGTTTCTCTGAGGGCGAGTTTCGCCAGACGATTTTCTGTAGATTTTGTTGTTCATCTGCGATCCATATACAGCGGTACATCTTTTCTATGTCCGCAGTGTAGGCATATTTATAGGACCGCCATTTCAGGATGAGAGATTGTATGTCCTTTTGCATGTTAGCGCCTTTTTCTTGTAAGTGATTGAGACTAAGGCCGCTTGTTGTTTTTTGAGAGGCGTTGAATACAACTCTCAGTTTTGTAGTTGATGAATGCTCTCGTAGTACGCCGTGATGGGGTAGGTAGCATTCTGGTTTTATCGAAAGTGAAGGCGCTGGGGCCATATGCTTGAGTTCTGAGTACTCTTTTATAAAGTCTCGATACATGAGAGCGAGTTTCGCATTCCTTTCGGGACGTTTTTCGAGTTGTATGAACTGTGAGATGGCAATAGATCGTGAATTTCCTATCTTTTTTTCGTAGTTGGGAATGAAAGGAATTTTTACAATGTATTTTGCATCTGAAGCTCGCCGTACTGTTTTGGAGTAATGTTCCTCGCACTGGTCGTCCTTGGAAATGTCCTTGATGTCCTGGATGATGTCCTCGTGCTCCCAGAACTTGCTGATGCTGTTGAGATCAACTAGAACGGCATGGCAGTTGAACGTTTGCGTTTTGCCACACAGAATCCAGCCCAGGTGTGTTTGTTGTGCAGTAGGTGCTTGTTGGTTTCCCTTCAGGACTCCTTCTAGGATAACATTCGAGTAAATGTCAGCTCCAAGTAGTAAATCGACAGGACGTGATTTGTTGAAGTCAGGATCGGCGAGCTTTAAGTTTTCAATGTGCGGCCAGTTTGGCTTTTTAAAAGTTGAGTTAGGTAAGTTATTTGTAAGTTTTTTCAATATCAGCGCTTGAGTTTCAAACGTGTAGTCAGAATGTATCGACTTGCAGTTAAGTTGAAGACGTCCCTTGCAGTCTCCTGACAGCGCCGCGACTCCCGATATGGTGGCGTTCATCCGTTTCCTCGGCAGTCGAAGTAGTTGAGCGGCTTGTTCAGTGATCAAGTTCACTTGTGAACCTTGATCCAGGAGGGCACGGAGTGTGACGTAAGTTCCGCTTGCGGATTTTATCTGTAGTTGAACTGTAGTTAAGAGTATTTCTAAGTCGTTAGTAGCGAGATGATTGGAACTTTGTTGAGATGATGATGATGTTGTTGCTGTAGTTTCAGCTTTATTATAATGTAACATAGTATGATGTTTATTTTTGCATTCTTTGCATGTTTTTGCGGACGAGCATTCAGCGTCGCCGTGGCTATATAAGCAGTTTTTACATAAATGCAGTTTTGAAACAATATTATTTCGTTGAGTTTTATCCATGTCGATGAACTTTGGACATTGCATCAGTACATGTTTTCCTTCACAGTGAGGGCATTGACCGAAAGAAGTGTGTAAAGTTTTAGTTTGATAATGTTTTTTAGATTCGTAGTTATGTTTGTTAGTAGATTGTTTGTTGTTAGATGACTTATCCGATGCAGATGATTGTTTAGGAATTTCCGTTTTTGCATTTTTCATGCCTTCGTAGGCCATGAATTTGCCTTCCAGGAAGAAAAGAAACTGATCTAAGCGTGGTAGTTCTCTATGATCTTGTAGTTCTTTCATGTAGTCGGTGTAAGTAGTGACATCTAGTTTTTGTGACATTAGATGGACGATGAGTGGGTCCCAAGTAGTTGTGTTCACTCCGATGTTTGACAATCCGTTCATACATTCCGTGATGACATCATGCAGCTTCTTCAGAGACTGGCTATCAGGTTGGCTGATGACCGGCGAGTTAAGCATAGTATTTACGAAGGAGGTGAACTGAAGACGATGGTTGTCGAAGCGCTGAGAAAGTATATCCCAACACGAGTTGTAGTTTTCAGCACTGATGCTGAGATGCTGTACCAGTCGCTCAGCTTCTCCGCGCAATCTTGTCTTGAGATGTTGCATTTTTTGAGCCTTGTTGATCGTCGGATTGTTGTGAATGGTTTCCAAGAAGAGATCTTTGAACGAAATCCATTTTGTGTAGTTCCCGGAAAACTCAGGAACCTCAATCTTAGGCGCCGATTGTTGGTAGTGGACTGTCGACCAAATTTTAGCGTTGATGTTTCTTTTTAGTTCGTCGTACTTGTCTTCGATTGAGACGAACGCATCGTAGTAGGTGTCGTCGGAGCCCTTCATTACAGCCTCCAATTCCCAGTGAAGTTTGTCGATGACGTCCCACTTCGACTTCAAAATGGAAAGATGATCTTCCAGCTCCCATTTCTCAGTCACAGTTTTCATGTCGATTTTAGACATGGCACGGTCGAGAGCCTTGAAGTTACATTTCTGCCGCGTAAGTAGTGTTTTTATATTTTCATCTGCATTTTCATCCATGGTACCACTCAGATCAAATGATACAGAAGGACTTTCGCGTAATTGTAGTAATAAACTATTCATATCCTTTTTAGTTTTAAGATAAAGTTGCATCGTTTTTGTATAAATGTCATCGGTGAAGTAATTATGCGTCTTTTCTTCGATAGTTTCGATAAGTGTTACATGACGTCTCTCGAAATCCTGCCAGTGTTGTTCAAGGGTCTGGAGACGTGTAGTTAAGTAATCTATCGTTTTTCGCGACTGACTATCTTTCGCGTAGTTAGAACATACAGACTTGATTTTATTGAAGCATTCTTCTTGTGTTTTCAATATCTCCATGTTGAAAGATTAAGTTAAGTTGGAAATTAAGTTAGTTAGTAGTTAGATAGATCCTTTGCGTAGGACCTAAAGTAAGTTCTTAGCCCTGACACGTAGTTGACGGTGACAGAGATAAGTAGAGTAAGCTTCTGGCTCTGGCACGTAGTAGACGGTAGCAGAGGAGAGCTGCGTTGGTTCACGACGCGAAGGCGACAGAGTTTCCGTGGACTTCTAGTCGTTGTAGGTATTAAGCTTTTTGCACCTAAATGACAATATGTACGCCTTCTCAATCTAACTGGTGATTCCCGCTGGTGGGAGGCCAATCAAACCGATTCGCTATCGCCAAAAAATACAAAAAGCATAAATACCTTGTTTCCTCGTAGGATCAGTTATATCCTTGATGAGGGTGAAGCCGAAGGACCAAAATGTATGGGCCTCAGTGTGGCCCTTGTATGTAGATGTATGTTGTTAAGTTGTAGATAGTTCACCTATACACCACACTATGTAGTTACACTATTTTCGTTATAGAGTTTTAGCCAGTTAAGTTGGTTGAGCACGTAAACACAAGAGTCACAAGTTAAAGTTAGTTTATTCAGTTAAATTACAAGGTTTAGGTGGCAAATCTTCCCTTGTATGTCACTCCGTGATAGTAGGTCACGTACTGAGTTGAATATAATTTAGGTGAAGTAAGTAAATGCAGCGCGTGCGACTCAGAGTACCTAAATCGCCGCGTGCACAAAAATGACGATGTATGGTGAAACCGTACACTCTGGATGCTCTCCATCATCCTCTGGATGCTCTCCATCATCCTCTGGATGCTCTCCATCATCCTCTGGATGCTCTCCATCATCCTCTGGATGCTCTCCATCATCCTCTGGATGCTCTCCATCATCCTCTTGACACCTCCTGGATGCTCTCCATCATCCTCTGGACACCTCCTGGATGCTCTCCATCATCCTCTGGACACCTCCTGGATGCTCTCCTGGATGCTCTCCATCATCCTCTGGACACCTCCTGGATGCTCTCCATCATCCTCTGGATGCTCTCCATCATCCCCTGGATGCTCTCCATCATCCCCTGGATGCTCTCCATCATCCCCTGGATGCTCTCCATCATCCCCTGGATGCTCTCCATCATCCCCTGGATGCTCTCCATCATCCCCTGGATGCTCTCCATCATCCCCTGGATGCTCTCCATCATTCCCTGGATGCTCTCCATCATCCCCTGGATGCTCTCCATCATCCCCTGGATGCTCTCCATCATCCTCTGGATGCTCTCCATCATTCTCTGGATGCTCTCCATCATCCCCTGGATGCTCTCCATCATCCCCTGGATGCTCTCCATCATCCCCTGGATGCTCTCCATCATCCCCTGGATGCTCTCCATCATCCCCTGGATGCTCTCCATCATCCTCTGGATGCTCTCCATCATTCTCTGGATGCTCTCCATCATCCTCTGGATGTTCTCCATCATCCTCTGGATGCTCCATCATCCTGGACACCCTCCATCATCCTGGACACCTCCTGGATGCTCTCCATCATCCTGGACACCTCCTGGACACCACTTGGACACCTCCTGGACACCTCCTGGACACCTCCTGGATGCTCTCCATCATCCTCTGGACACCTCCTGGATGCTCTCCATCATCCTCTGGACACCTCCTGGATGCTCTCCATCATCCTCTGGATGCTCTCAATCATCCTCTGGATGCTCTCCATCATCCTCTGGATGCTCTCCATCATCCTCTGGATGCTCTCCATCATCCTCTGGATGCTCTCCATCATCCTCTGGATGCTCTCCATCATCCTCTGGACACCTCCTGGATGCTCTCCATCATCCTCTGGACACCTCCTGGATGCTCTCCTGGATGCTCTCCATCATCCTCTGGACACCTCCTGGATGCTCTCCATCATCCCCTGGATGCTCTCCATCATCCCCTGGATGCTCTCCATCATCCCCTGGATGCTCTCCATCATCCCCTGGATGCTCTCCATCATCCCCTGGATGCTCTCCATCATCCCCTGGATGCTCTCCATCATCCCCTGGATGCTCTCCATCATCCCCTGGATGCTCTCCATCATCCCCTGGATGCTCTCCATCATCCCCTGGATGCTCTCCATCATCCCCTGGATGCTCTCCATCATCCCCTGGATGCTCTCCATCATCCCCTGGATGCTCTCCATCCTCCCCTGGATGCTCTCCATCATCCCCTGGATGCTCTCCATCATCCCCTGGATGCTCTCCATCATCCCCTGGATGCTCTCCATCATCCCCTGGATGCTCTCCATCATCCTCTGGATGCTCTCCATCATTCTCTGGATGCTCTCCATCATCCTCTGGATGCTCTCCATCATCCTCTGGATGCTCTCCATCATTCTCTGGATGCTCTCCATCATCCTCTGGATGCTCTCCATCATCCTCTGGATGCTCCATCATCCTGGACACCCTCCATCATCCTGGACACCTCCTGGATGCTCTCCATCATCCTGGACACCTCCTGGATGCTCTCCATCATCCTGGACACCTCCTGGACACCACTTGGACACCTCCTGGACACCTCCTGGACACCTCCTGGATGCTCTCCATCATCCTCTGGACACCTCCTGGATTCTCTCCATCATCCTCTGGACACCTCCTGGATTCTCTCTATCATCCTCTGGACACCTCCTGGATTCTCTCCATCATCCTCTGGACACCTCCCGGATTCTCTCCATCATCCTCTGGACACCTCCTGGATGCTCTCCATCATCCTCTGGACACCTCTTGGATGCTGTCCATCATCCTCTGGACACCGCTTGGATGCTGTCCATCATCCTCTGGACACCTCCTGGATGCTCTCCATCATCCTCTGGACACCTCCTGGATGCTCTCCATCATCCTCTGGACACCTCCTGGATGCTCTCCATCATCCTCTGGATGCTCTCCATCATCCTCTGAATGCTCTCCATCATCCTCTGGATGCTCTCCATCATCCTGGACACCCTCCATCATCCTGGACACCCTCCATCATCCTGGACACCTCCTGGATGCTCTCCATCATCCTGGACACCTCCTGGATGCTCTCCATCATCCTGGACACCTCCTGGACACTTCCTGGACACCTCCTGGACACCTCCTGGATGCTCTCCATCATCCTCTGGACACCTCCTGGATGCTCGCCATCATCCTCTGGACACCTCCTGGATGCTCTCCATCATCCTCTGGACACCTCCTGGATGCTCTCCATCATCCTCTGGACACCTCCTGGATGCTCTCCATCATCCTCTGGACACCTCCTGGATGCTCTCCATCATCCCCTGGATGCTCTCCATCATCCCCTGGATGCTCTCCATCATCCCCTGGATTCTCTCCATCATCCCCTGGATGCTCTCCATCATCCCCTGGATGCTCTCCATCATCCCCTGGATGCTCTCCATCATCCCCTGGATGCTCTCCATCATCCCCTGGATGCTCGCCATCATCCCCTGGATGCTCTCCATCATCCTCTGGATGCTCTCCATCATCCTCTGGATGCTCTCCATCATCCTCTGGATGCTCTCCATCATCCTCTGGATGCTCTCCATCATCCTCTGGATGCTCACCATCATCCTGGACACCTCCTGGACACCACTTGGACACCTCCTGGACACCTCCTGGACACCTCCTGGATGCTCTCCATCATCCCCTGGATGCTCTCCATCATCCCCTGGATGCTCTCCATCATCCCCTGGATGCTCTCCATCATCCCCTGGATGCTCTCCATCATCCCCTGGATGCTCTCCATCATCCCCTGGATGCTCTCCATCATCCCCTGGATGCTCGCCATCATCCCCTGGATGCTCTCCATCATCCCCTGGATGCTCTCCATCATCCTCTGGATGCTCTCCATCATCCTCTGGATGCTCTCCATCATCCCCTGGATGCTCTCCATCATCCCCTGGATGCTCTCCATCATCCCCTGGATGCTCTCCATCATCCCCTGGATGCTCTCCATCATCCCCTGGATGCTCTCCATCATCCCCTGGATGCTCTCCATCATCCCCTGGATGCTCTCCATCATCCCCTGGATGCTCTCCATCATCCCCTGGATGCTCGCCATCATCCCCTGGATGCTCTCCATCATCCTCTGGATGCTCTCC
Source organism: Eupithecia centaureata (assembly GCA_944547425.1). Taxonomy (NCBI): domain Eukaryota; kingdom Metazoa; phylum Arthropoda; class Insecta; order Lepidoptera; family Geometridae; genus Eupithecia; species Eupithecia centaureata. Next base: position 2,952,357 of record OX155693.1, on the reverse strand, counting down.
ATCATCCTCTGGATGCTCTCCATCATCCTCTGGATGCTCTCCATCATCCTCTGGATGCTCTCCATCATCCTCTGGAGGCTCCATCATCCTGGACACCCTCCATCATCCTGGACACCCTCCATCATCCTGGACACCTCCTGGATGCTCTACATCATCCTGGACACCTCCTGGACGCTCTCTATCATCCTGGACACCTCTTGGATGCTCTCCATCATCCTGTACACCTCCTGGACACCTCCTGGACACCTCCTGGATGCTCTCCATCATCCTCTGGACACCTCCTGGATGCTTTTCATCATCCTCTGGACACCTCCTGGATGCTCTCCATCGATGCTCTCCATCATCCTCTGGACACCTCCTGGATGCTCTCCATCGATGCTCTCCATCATCCTCTTGACACCTCCTGGATGCTCTCCATCATCCTCTGGACACCTCCTGAATGCTCTCCATCATCCTCTGGACACCTCCTGGATGCTCCCCATCATCCTCTGGATGCTCTCCATCATCCTCTGGATGCTCTCCATCATCCTCTGGATGCTCTCCATCATCCTCTGTATGATCTCCATCATCCTCTGGATGCTCTCCATCATCCTCTGGATGCTCTCCATCATCCTCTGGATGCTCTCCATCATCCTCTGGATGCTCTCCATCATCCTCTGGACACCTCCTGGATGCTCTCCGTCATCCTGGACGCTCTCCGTCATCCTGGACGCTCTCCGTCATCCTTGACGCTCTTCGTCATCCTGGACGCTCTTCGTCATCCTGGACACCTCCTGGATGCTCTCCGTCATCCTGGACACCTCCTGGATGCTCTCCGTCATCCTGGACGCTCTCCGTCATCCTGGACGCTCTCCGTCATCCTGGACGCTCTCCGTCATCCTGGACACCTCCTGGATGCTCTCCGTCATTGGATTCATACTTATTTTGGAAAGTAGTTTTTTGTACTAGGTATGGTATACGCCCTTTAGAACCAGAAATAACGATATGAGCAATCACGTCGAACCTTCACGTCAATAACGAATTGTCGACTTTATCGATACTTATGACGTCAGCACTTTATCAAGCCCTATCGTAATCAAAGGTTTTTACATTTTGTACAATACAGGGTGTTCGGAAGAACGTTGAACATACGAAAATGTGGGGTAGGGGGGATGGTCTGCTAACTACCTACCCCAAAAAATTTCACCTTGGTCTCAAGATTTTTTTTAAATAATTTTTTTGTAAATTTTTGGAATTTAACGCTTTTGTACCTTTATTCCCGTCTAAAATTTTTTTTATGGCCAGATCTATTATTTTTTGTTTTTATTACAGTCTTAGTGATTGGTAGGTCCATTTTAAGTAAAAGATGTAAATTGCACATTGCTAGAAACAAAGGTATGGACCCTCAAACATAAAATAAGAGTTTGAATAAATTTTGAAACTCAACTTCGCGTAACATTTAAAAAAAAAGTAAAAGTGATGGATGACTTCTGATTTGTTAAAAACATCTCTAAAGTGTGAGCTTTCTAACGATAGGTAGTTTGTTTTGATATCTTTTTTGGAACCAAAATTATTCGATGTTTTCTACCAAGGCGGACCATTTGGACGGAAATCTACTTATGTGAAAACTTAAATGTTTTTTGAAATTTATGATGTAAAGGTTGAAAAAATTAAACAATTAGTTCAAATCTATTGATTATTTAAAATTCAAATTGACGTCCCTCATTTGCTATGCATGGTCGGGGCGGTCCAATTCCGTGGCCCCCGCGATCGCCAGACCTCACCCCTTGATTTTTACGTCTGGGGAAGGGCCAAGGATTTGTTTTACACTACTGAAGTGTCCACTCTTGAAGAATTAATAACTCGCATTGACGCTGCGTTCGAGGCGATGAAACAGGAGATGCTACTTCGTACAACAACGGTTGAAATTAGAAACCGATGCAGAGCGTGCATAGCAAATGAGGGACGTCAATTTGAATTTTAAATAAACAATAGATTTGAACTAATTGTTTAATTTTTTCAACCTTTACATCATAAATTTCAAAAAACATTTAAGTTTTCACATTAGCAGATTTCCGTCCAAATGGTCCGCCTTGGTAGAAAACATCGAATAATTTTGGTTCCAAAAAAGATATCAAAACAAACTACCTATCGTTAGAAAGCTCACACTTTAGAGATGTTTTTAACAAATCAGAAGTCATCCATCATTTTTACTTTTTTTTAAATGTTACGCGAAGTTGATTTTCAAAATTTATTTTAACTCTTCTTTTATGTTTGAGGGCCCATAACTTTGTTTCTAGCAATGTGCAATTTACATCTTTTGATTAAAAGGGACCTAACAATCACTAAGACTGTAATAAAAACAAAAAAAATTAGATCTGGACATAAAAAAAAAAGTAAGACGGGTTTAAAGGTACAAAAGCGTAAAATTCCAAAAATTTACAAAAAAATTATTTAAAAAAAAATCTTGAGACCTAGGTGAAATTTTTTGGGGTAGGTAGTTAGCAGACCACCCCCCCTATCCCACATTTTCGTATGTTCAACGTTCTTCCGAACACCCTGTATATCTGTGAATTCTCCATTTAGCAGTTTAATTTGATGATACGTCCAAAGAAGGGAAACATATTATTTAACATTACAATAGGACTTTTCTCTCATTTTCAAACAAAAAATTACGAAATTATGATAATGAACAATGCTATAAAATAGTCAATATTTACCGGTGAAACGGGTAATTTAGAGGGTTGTTTCCTTGTGTAACATCACATTCCGCCACTGAACATGTCACCATCGTTGCACATTAAGATTTATTGTTTTATTCGTTAGTTATTTCACAAAATTTACATATATAATTTTTCTTTCAATTTGCCGGAACGATATGCGATGATATTCTTTCAAATTATGTCTCCTGAAAAAATAGTTTCACTATCTCTTTTTCTCTCGCGGAGATGGGGTTTTGACAAATACCTCTCGCTCTCACGCTTTGTTGGTCTTTTGAACGTAGTGAAAAAATTTTAAGTCTATGGTCATAACTAAGAATAAACCGCAAAAAGTTTGTGCTATGTAGGGTTTGTTTTTAAAGGAGGCTTCAAACCAAGTAGTAAGTCGACCTTATTTACGACATAATCTGTCATTTTTGAATTTGAATGGATTGGAAAGAAAACTAGAGAGAATGACAGGAAAAACAGAAAAAGAAAACGGGACTTGACTTGAGAAGCTTGAAGAAGTCGGCTGAGTTTTTGATTTATGGAAGAAAAATGATATCAGTATGTTGAGATTGTCCTAGAAACTAATTGAATCTCGGAGTAGTAACGAGAGGGTCGAGCAAATTATGTAAAAGTATAATTTAAAATATTTCAGGAGAGCAGCATCATTTCAGCAAAGTACTATTCTGTTTATTTCTTACGCTCGTGCTTTCCCTTAACGAGTGTGTTTCGTAGATCCATAAAACAACAAATATGGCTAAGGGAATGGATGCCGCTGCTGATGGCGTCCAAGCCGATTTCGGCTACGGCGACTGTGTGCCTGGTCGGGCATTTTAACTGATGAGTATACCGCTAAATTGAACATGTGTCTTACTGATGGAATCATGATAACTGGTGGAGGTTTCTTGCTTGGTTCATTGGCATCTATCCTGTTCCTCATGCGGAGAAGATGGCCAGTGATAGCTGGTATGGGTATGGGCTGGGCATAGGCCTTTTATTGTTTTTTTTATTTTTACTACCGAATACCAAAAAGAGTTTAACGCCGACATTTTGACATGATACTATTTAAATGGTGAAGCGAATTGTTTAGTGAAATTCGGGCCCTGTATGATTTCTATTTTAGTAAAAAAATGACATTTGTATTTGAGTTCCTATTTCGAAAAATGTAGCCGCATCAAACAATGACTCCACGACAAAGTTACATATGCACCGAGTTCACAAGACGTATGCACAACAAGCAAACAGAGGCAAGTCGCGCAGAGCTCGGTTGAATCTAATTTCCTTTTCTGATGCAAGGGGTTGCAGCAAACGGGCAACTATGGTCCTAGCAAGAAAGTGGATCACTTGAACATTTTCTATGATAATTTTCTATAATGCGGGCGGCGAGAAGGGAAGGAAATACAACAAATGCTGGCGTTATTATTTTAAAGTCGTCAACTTACATACTTTGTATAATGAATGATGTGTATAGTATCAGGTATACTAGTACGGATTGCGGACATTTGTAATTAGCCATCATCGAATATGCATGAAAATAAAAGAACTTGCCTATCCAGGCATGTTCTTTTATTTTGATTGTATTATTCTAAACCTGCTTTAAGTTGTCCTAAATGTTGTAAATAGAAAAGGAAAAAAAATTCAAACACACGTAAAATATTTATGACAGTATATACATATTATTTAATTTGCTTTTACAGATTTGTTTGTTCCTAACGTTGACTCTACTACACAGTTGTAAATCTTCATGTCATCGGTTCTTGTGTAGTTATGTAAAAAATACATTTGAATTTACCATGAAAACTGAAGGAAAGAAACTCTCTTGGTACTTACATTCGTCAAAACTAACACCTAGTAATAATAAATTTAACTAATTATATACCTAACTAATATAATTATTTTATAACTAATTTGTCTTGTCAAGGCCTACCGCACTTAAGTAGCTTTTTTTGCTTCTCACTTGCTCCTATTCCTGAAAATAGCGATAGGAAATTTAAATTCAGTTGTAGGCAGCTGGTATTTTTTTCACGTATTAGCAATTTCATTAAACGTAATCAAATAAAAAAGGCTGATTAAAGTTTGCTGAATAAAATACCCATAAAAGTAACGGCAAATATAACCAACAATTTTGGATTAAAACAGATTTGATGACTTGAAAACGAATGACGTATTGGTTGGTTTTAATATTGGTTATTTTAAATAATAATAAATATTGTTGGACAATCCACACATTTGAACTGTACAATTGTACATGTCTATGAAGACGGGCTTATCATACCAAAAAATTTAATCAAAGCTTTTATGAGTCCATGTTTTCCTCATGATCTAAAATGATGTATCTAGGTACAATTATGTGAAGATTGTGAAGCTAGCCCGGAAAAAAATCTGTACAGTCAGCAAGGGTATGTTTTGCCTGTTTAACTGAAATTGTTAAAATGCCCTCTGGCCACATGGTCCTACTGCTTTTGTCCTACCGATCGGACCACATGAACTTTTTTTTCCAGTTGGTTCGATTAACTAATCGGACTATAGAAACAGACGTTTTCTTTGACCACGTAGTCCCACTAATCGGACCACATGAACTTGCGGTCTTAGGTACGTTTATATCTACAGTCACTGGCGTTTAAATCTAGTATTCAATAGCTACAGGTAATTTATAACCTCCAATTTTACATAACTGTTATTAATGAGATAGTTTGTTCGTAAGATAAACGAAGAGTGATTGAACGGCAAATAAAACCTAAAAGTATGATTCTTTCTGTGCCTAAAATACTCGGCAAGCTTCGAAAAATAAAAGAAAAGTGAATTTGCGTCTCTGTCACTATAAGTTGCCAGTTTGCACTACATTTATGCTCAACTTGAAGGCACTACAGTACATTTTGCTCTACATATGTTAATCGACTGGTTGAGTGCCTGCAATCCACATCATTTGCAGATTATTGCCATAAATGTCAAGTTTGACAGCTACAATGTCAATGTACAACGCAATGATGACGGTGTAGAACCGTTCCTAGGTGTTCCTAGTCAGGAGAACGTTTATAATGTTAAGATTTTTAACTATTAAAACTATAAGTTTTGAGTAGTACTTAAAATATCATTCCATTTTTGAGTAGTTGAATTCGTCTTAATGTGGATGTGAAACAAAAATGTATGTGAGGAGAATAAATTAATACTTTTTTTGGATTTAATATTTTTGTTTATAAGTAGTTTAAATTTGACTTTTCTTAGTGCTTATTTTGTAAGACTAAAGTTATTTTTAGTAACATACATATTTTCATTGCCATTAAATATGTTTTTAACTAAGGTTATTGAGCTTTGAGAGAATTCGAAGTTCTGTGACGCTATTTTGGCAAATGGCATTACATACCCCGTTGCGTTGGTGTAAGTATGCCAATAATAATTATATTATAACAGCGTGATATAATAATCTGACTTAGATCTACTTTGCGAAGCTGTATGCAAAGAGCTCAATCTTCAAATTATTTTTATTCTAATTAAACTACCGACATTTTAACTAACCCACAAATCTAAAAGATAGTGTTGATTTTTGCAGAAAAAAACAATGAAATTTATTGCTACGCGAAGTTTAGAATACTTTCCGGCCAGGTGGAATGACGATCTGCGAAAGACTGCTGGCCGATGCTTGATGTGACAAACTGAAGACAGGGCGCTATGGCGCTCTAGGGGAGGCCTATGTCCAGTAGTGGACTAGCACACTGATGATGATGATGTTTCCTGCTTATTATGCGGCTGTTATACAGTAATTACTGCGTTAACGCTAAACCCTAGGCCCAACATTAACTGGGTATATTAATTAGACATTAACCCAGTTCGCGCTTATGTTCTACCACTGCTTAAAAACTGGCTGATACTGTAATCCTAGTTTACCGAGCATTTAACGTGTCGGTCTTTCTTAGGTAACTTTTTTCGAAGAAATATATTGTGCAAAAGCTCCTTTTAAGTAAGCTCCGTAAGTTAAGTAAGTCTGTTCAATTGATTTTATTAGTAGTAAGACAGTAAATGTTTTTTCCAAAAAAAAGACGAAGCACCTTCTTAGGGCGCAACCAGGAGCTAAAAAGGCGCCACCACTTAAATAGTTACTTAATAGTGGATAAAATAAGTGGCACTACTTTAGCTCCTGTTTACGCCTTAATATGTCTTGCAGGGCTATGTCCAGCAGTGGACTAATATAGGCTGATGATGATGATGATGATGTCTTGCAGAAACGAGATAAGCTAAGGAACAAAAACGCTTGGGAAAAATTGTACTCACTCTTAGATTATTGTAAAATTTCATTGATTTTCTTTTTAAATTTCATTATTTAGGTATTAAAGCTTGTCAACTCAAAAATAAAATCAACAATAATTTATGTAACACAAATCAACATCTGAATGTATCCATATAGACTTATGTATATTCATATAGACTTCCGAATTAGTAAAAACTGTATTTCAGGCTTCTCACATGTACCTACTTAATTCAATTTACAAAAAAAATACTAAATACAGCTCGTCGAAGACATTCCAGACCTTATACGTCTGAGAATCGTCATGCAGTGTAAGACTTTGTGACTAGGGAATAACTATTTTGCCGGGGGCAAAAATGCTTAAAAATAAACTCAGTTTCAGAAAAAACATGCTAACTCGGTTTTCTTTGTCTGATCTAAAAAGAGCTAAGAAGAGTTATAATAAAAAACAATCGCTTATCGCTATGAGCGATTTCTTAAAGGCAACACCTGGAAGAAATCGTGATAACGCATTGTACAATTTCATCTATATTTGTTTTATTCCTGTACTGTTTTTATATATATATTGGTGTCCAATAAAGAGTTTTGGTATTGTATTTTAATATAATAACAAATAATAACCTAAAATAAACGATTCATGCACATTGCTACCAACATAATGATTGTGAAGTCACGAAACAGAACGTTCCAAGCCACGCGACTATCTCAAGTGGCGTCTTCCGATAGATTAACAACTTGTTTCTGATAGCGAAGTCTCGAGAAGACGCTTTGAATTATTATAAGTTATGTCGGAAGTTAGTTATAGTTGCCACGCTATCGAACACGCACGAATGGCACGAAATTACATTCTACCCGCAGCTTTGCTCGTGCGATAAATACGAGGTTTATAGCACTCAAGGTTTAGATAGACAATACTTTTATGTATTGCATCGCTTAAAAACAGGAAGTATTTAAATCACTACATAGTATAAAGCAAAGTCGCTTTTTCTGTCCCTATTTCCCTATGTCCCTTTGACTGCTTAAATCTTTAAAACCAAGCAACGGATTTTGATGTGGTTTTTTTTATAGATAGACTGATTCAAGAGGAAGGTTTATACGTATAATAAAACCCTGCGAAGCCGGGGCGGGTTGCTAGTAAACATTATAGAAGAGATAAGCAATGAAATTGGCGGCCTTATCGCCATAGACTAGATTTTATTTTATTTTTAAACTAAGCTTTTATCTCAATACCTAGTCATCGGAACTACCGTTAAAATTCTTAAGCTTCAATATAAAATTCACCTTTATTTCTTTGTTTCCTTAAGTATCTTCTATACTTATAATAAAACTGTAACAGGTCCAATTCTGTACATTGAAGATATTTTGAAATTTTTTTTTGGAGGGCACTCTGTTATCGATACTCAAGCCAAAACTGTATTTTTTTTTATTCATGTCTGTCTGTCTGTCTGTCTGTCTGTATCGTAAACGCGCATCACGCCGAAACTACTCGATGGATTGAAATGAAACTCGGCATGATTATAGGTCATACTACGAAGATGGACATAGGAAACTTTTTATCCTGGAATTCAGTAAGGTTCTCATGGGAGAGGGTATGAAAGTAAAAATCCTTTATCGCGCATCACGCCGAAACTGCTGAATGAGTTGGAATGAAACTCGGGACGATTTGAGTTCATACTACAAGGAAGGACATGGGATACTTTTTATCCCGGAATTCGGTAAGGTTCCCCTGGGAGAGAGGATGAAAGAAGAATTCTTTAACCACGCATCACGACGGAAGTGAATGAATTCGAATGGAACTCGGGACAATTGGACATGGGATTCATTTTATCCCGGAATTCAGTTTGGTTCCCCTGGGCTACCGGGTTTTCAAAAATTTCTTACAGCATCTGAACGACACGAAATTTTTGAAAACCCGTATAGCTCAGGGGAACCAAACTAAATTGAACTGATAAACGCGAAAGTTTGTAAGTATGAACGGATAGATTGATAGATGGATGGATGTTTGTTACTCTTTCACGCAAAAACTGCTCAACGGATCTGGATGAAATTTTGCCACAGAGATAGATTATAAGCTGGAATAACACATAGGCTTTATTTTATCCCGAAAATCTCACGGGAAAGGCAAGTAAAATCGCGAGTACTCGAAATACTAATCATGCGTAGACGAAGTCGCGGGCACCAGCTAGTATGAAATAAACACAATTGGGAATAAAATTCGACAGGAGGTTGTTGGGTTCGATTCCCGCCTTGGGACAAACTATTGTACGTTCTGCAAAAGTTTGTTCTGGGGTTCTGAGTGTCCTCTATGTATAGTAAAAAATATCTAACTATGTATTGTTTCTATTCCTTATTTTTATTTGTAGTTTTCGTTGTTAATAAAGATTTAAAAACCTATGTAATCTATTGTAATAATTATATCAGTCATCTAGTACCAACAACACAAGCGTAGCTTTGTTAGGAGATTATGCTGTGTGGATTGTCCAGCATTATTATCTCCCATGGAAATTGTTGGACCAGGACAAAAAGTAGCCTATGTTACTCTACATCCTTTCTCTACGACAAACATCAAGTCGGTTGGTTCATTGGTTGCTAAGTAAGGGAGTGAAGGAAGGACAAACAAACAAACATTCTTGCGCATTTATTAATTGGTTCAGATTATTTGGTTCCTCTAAGCCAGTTTCTTAATTAGTTGTCTAATTTTCTTGTAATCCTACTAATATCATAAACGCGCAAGTTTTAAGTATGGATGGATGTTTGTTACTCTTTCACGCAAAAACTACTGAAAGGATTTGGATGACATTTGGCACAGAGATAAATTAAAGTCTGGAATAACATAGGCTATATTTTATCTCGGATTTCCCACTAGGACGGGAATTACCGCGGGTGAAACTGCGAGGCGCTGCAAGTAAAAAATAATTTAATTACAGAACTACATGCTAGTTTTGTCTATGATTTCGCCCGCCATTTGCCAAAAGACACACAAAGCCAACCACAGCCTTAAAACATTTCCAACAAAAAGGACGTTAATTCAAAAGGGCAACAATCGCTCGTGGGAACAGGAAAATGAAGCGAATCCTCTCGAGCGAAGTAAAATCCACAAAACTCGTAATGGTGGACTCGAGTGACAGATCGTGATGCGGGTGAGAGCCAGTTTGTTTAGGTTTTATCTTGGCTTTACTGATGGAGACCGTGGAAACTCATGGATGATGTGGAGAGGTACTACTTTAGTACTTTACCTTAGATATGAAAACATTTATTTAACCTTAGCTCACTAACCATTCGTTAAACTGACGACGCGTAGCTTTCGAAGTGTAATCGTGTAAAATTTACGAAAGTTTAATTTCTACTTCGCAAGCAAAAGCTGCTAGCGATTTTCAGGGAGAATAATAATTCGATATGCAACCATTGTTCTCTCATGGATGATGTGAAGTGGCATATCTAGTAAAATATAAATAAAAAGAGAGTACGCCTAAGTTAACAATTATATAAGGACCAGAAAGTGCTCAAAACAAACTGATTTAAAGTTAATCATAAATTAATTCTTCAAATTTTACTATTTCGTCCTAAAAATAACAACAAATCACCTGTAATTTTGCTGAGTTTGCATTTAATTTTCCATTTAATCCTGAGTAATGGGTTAATATACTAATATGTGAATAGCTGATTAAATTCATTGTTTATGAAGCAATTATTCAAAATGGCAATTATTGTGACAGTATGCTTGTCTGTTAGTGCTTAAGTATGAGCTTTTGTAACTATAAAATATATTAATGTAATTAGGTTAGTATCAAATCACTACCCACTCTGGGTATAATATACCCATATAAAATTATATAATTTTAATATTTGGGTATTGCAAATTACATTAGTGGTTAGACAGAGAGTAATTTTTAACAGAATTCATAAAAGAGGAGATTTTCAATTCGACTATTTTTTGTGTGTTACTTCCAAATTTTTTCGTGGTATATCGATTTTGATTCCTATTTTTTATTTGTTTTCATGTGGTCCTGAAATTTATCAATATTTTTGGTTCGATCGATTTTCGTGTTACACTAGAGGCTAGATGATTCTGTGTCTCTATGTGTGGATTTTGTATCCAGTAATAATTATGTTACTTATACCTATTGCTTGATATGATGCGTATTTTATTGAATTCGAATTCATTGTAGATGTTCTCATTTTAGATTTAAACAATTCTATGCTGGTTGATAGTGTTTTTTAAAGACGTTAAATTATTCTACAGGCTGGGCTGGATGCGACGAGCTGAAGATAGGGCACTATGAAGGTAATAGGAGGCCGCTGTCCAGCTGTGGACTAATATAGGCTGATGAAATGTGGATTTACTCTAAATTATTATATGTACCTACATCGCGAACGAAGCCATTCGAATATAATTAGTCTTAAAATAAACTTACAAAATGTTGTGTGATGGCTTTATCTATTGATCAGTTTAATAGTTATTTGTTGAAATTATTTTGTTCAATTATTTGTTTTACAAACGATTGAATTTATTAACTAATCAAACAAATGGCAATAAGGGTATTACTAAAGTGAATAAAATCTAGAGTGGGTCAGCTAGTACCTAATACAAATACATTCCCTACAGATATAGCTTGTGGCTAGATGATGCTGAATGTAAGAAGAAAGAAAGAAACTTTTTTTTATTAGTTCACTTACATCAAAATAATGTATTATCCAGCATTATTTATTTTATAAATAATAAAACGTAGTAATTAAACGTAGTGTAGGACGCCCTCCGGCCAGGTGGGATGACGATCTGCGAAGGACTGCTGGCAGATGCTGGATGCGGCAAGCTGAAGACAGGGTGCTATGGCGCTCATTAGGGGAGGCCTATGTCCATCAGTGGACTAATATAAGCTGATGATGATGATGATTTATTTTATTATTAAACAAAGAAACACCCAGAACCACGAAACAAATATTTGACACCATCGCTTCCCGTACTTGAAGAGCGTTCCTTCCAGCTAACATTTCTTAAACAAAAGAACACGTGGGAATACCAAATTAACAGCCGTGTATTCTCCATTGTCTGGTGCTGATATACGAGGCATCGTGCGAATATATTACCGGGGAAGATATCTTCAAACGGAGAGTATAATTTATTCAAGCAAGCCGCTTATGAAACCTGGTACTGTCGGCTATCGATTGCTTGGAGAATAATCTACACTCATTCCGACTCTATTTGATACAATACAATACAAATATAATAAAAAATCTTTATTCATAAACTTAAAATACAAACATATAACAGTGTTTGAGACCCCATTTTAAGTAAAGTATTTTACCTGTGTTAGGGGAATCTCGCTCTGCCGAAAACAATAGAATGTGATAGTAAATAGGTATTATTTTATGAATATATTTTATGAATATATAAAGTACTATGTAAGATTTATATTATATATGAGCCGTAGTTTTTAAGTATCCTGTACTAGACTAACAGTGAATGAAATAAATGATTTGTTAGTAGTATACAATACAACATACCTAAGTACCTGTTATAGGTACTTAGGTATGATTGTGTCAAAGGCGACTTTCAAAAATATTCTTCTTATCTCATTTATTTGTTGCCTGAAACAATTTCTGTCAATGTAGGCTCTTTTTTAGTTAGAGGACGTAAGTTTTTATTTGTAAGCGCGACTTGAAACGTATGAAAATGTCAGTTGTGTTTGAGTCTGTCTTAGATTTTTTTAACATAGTTGATTTGAAGGGATATTAATAGCCCAAATAGGTACCAAATAGTTCTACGATAGCCATGGTGGAATATCTATAATACAAAACAGGAAATAAATCATTATAAACCTAAATATTCGAATCAAAAACATCAAAAATCTGAACAAAATCATTATCAAGTGAACAATTTGATAGGCTTTTAGGGATTTTATACAAATAGAGCCGCGTCATAGACAAAATACAAGACAGGAAATAAAATCATCATAAACCTAAATATTCGAATCAAAACCATCAAAAATCTGAACAAAATCATTATCATTTGATAGGCTTTTAGGGATTTTATACAAAAAGAGGCGCGTCATTTACAAAATACAAAACATGAAATAAAATCATCATAAACCTAAATATTCGAATAAAAAAAACACAAATCTGAACAAAATCATTATCAAGTGAGAGGTTTTTAGGGATTTTATACAAAAAGAGCCGCATCATCGACAAGGCACTTGTAAAATGGTTAAAGTTGCAATTTCACGTAAACAACGGGCTCGCCGCGAGTTGTTCACAATGTTCAACTTTTATTAGTATTGAAAAAGTTACAGCGGTTTTTTGCAACTTTTATTCGATGTGAAGTTGCCTGTTTACTGATGTATTTATGTACAACACAACACACATGGTAGCATATGTGAAACTCGCAAAATAAAAACGCTTTTATAACGGGTTTTTTATGAAAATCACATGAAGGATATGTGTCACACATCACTTAATAATAACAACCTAAACACATCTCATCACAACCTACACACACTCACACACAAACACATAAGCACACACTTACGATACGATTTTATACACAGATCGGTTTTATTAGCTCTCTTTTCTGTTGTGTTAGTATTGTCATTTGTTTTGAATATTTGGAGCATAACTAATCCAATGTTGGCTTAGTAGGCTTACCCTTTCACAACAGCCCGTTGAAATATCAAAATTTAACTATAATATATAATAAATAGACATAATTAACTCCAGAGACCGCGATTTGGCAAACGTAGTGTAGGACGCCCTCCGGCCAGATGGGATGACGATCTGCGAAAGACTGCTGGCAGATGCTGGATGCGTCAAGCTGAAGACAGGGCGCTATGGTGCTCATTAGGGGAGGCCTATGTCCAGCGGTGGACTAATATAGCCTGATGATGAACTCCAGAGTAGTATCTAACTCTGAATTAACCGTGTAATCCTAGCCTGACGCAAGTAGGTACGCCTTTCTTCTAATGCATAACGTCGACACACAAACCATTAAAAAAATCTATATAGGTACCTAGTATAATTTAAACGTGTTTGATGCTATATTATTTGTCGACAAAAGACATTGACGTTAAGCAACGCTCGGTACTTCCAAAAGGAGGCAAATAACAATACTAATATGTAGGTACAAACATCATTCAGTTACTCTAACAACTAAGATTTTTATAAGTAAATATGTAACTCACATTATTAAATCGTTCAGCAAACCCCGATAACATCTGTAAGCCCCAGACTTTCCAATTATTCATTCCAAGCTCTAATATAATCAAAAGCAAATAAGAAAAATCCAACAAGGACTTGGAATATCACTACTTTTTATTCGATTTTCCTCCTTTATCTTGATCTTAAGAATAACTTTTGTTCAAAAACTCTCGACTTCGACAAGAAACTTGAAGTATTTATCGAGGAGCTGAACGTATCTGATCATCTGTTCCAGTCACAGAAGATATTATATTAATTTAAAAAGTTTGAGTGTTATATTCTCTGGGAAAGTGTAGTGTTAGCTTAAATTATTGAAGACCGCTAAAACGGAGCCGCGTGCATCAACTGATATGCTCTATTTTTTTAACCGAAGAAAAACAAATGGCGATTCTTCTGTATGTTTTTTGTTTCTTAATATATTCGGCAATTTTTATCCAAATGAATGATTCCATTGCGACGATTGGGTAAAAATTCTGTAAACTCCGTTGAATGCTTTCATAAATATCCTAAAAATATTGTTCTGTTAATTTGCAGAATTTTTTTATGGCCAGTAAAAACCTGTATGCAAACAGATATAGTTTTTAATCTGCGACGCATTATAATGGCCCAAAAGTAATTCTAAAAGTTTCCGGGAACTCGAAAAAAATCCATCGCAGAATAGTCTATTAGAATAAAAACGGTAGAGCCTAGTGGGACGCCGCCACAATAGACTAGCAATAATTAAAACAGGAGACCGCATAAAAGCGAACAATCAAATAAAATTATGCATAACTGCCCCCAAACGCATAGATCACATTTGTTCTAATTTGACTATAGCCGTTGTTTGGTACATTCGGTGCAACTACGGTTAGTTGTTATTTATAGCTAAATATTAGGGGGCGCCACTTACACCGTAATGTTGCGAATTATGTGCATATGCTAATTCGCAACCAGCCGCGAACCTCGCGTTCATGCAACTTGCTTATGACGTTGTAAATGATAATCAGAATTGCAATAACGCGTCACACGTCAAGCCTCCTCTAATCATGCGGTCAGTTTTGCAAAAAATGTTTCTGTGGTTTTTCCTCTTGATTTACAAAATCATTACTTTAAATCACGCTCGCTATAAAAAAAATTACACTCTCCAAATTCTTAAAAATCTTCGTTGAGCAATATAGAGGAAAAAGACTTTGTCGTTTATTAAAAAACATCCTTATTTGATCCCAATATTCCTAATCCTAGGCTAACATAGAAATCAAATAAAGAGAACTTTTACAAATTCTATTTTAAATTTAGTTAGGATTCCTAAAACAACAGAATCGACACCAATTGACTGTTTTCAAATCAAAGGAAAAGTGCTTACTACAGCAGTGCAGTGCAGAGAATATACAGTAGGTAAAGTACCTATATCGTTTAAATTCCCATAAATGACATACTGTATTTTGTCACTATACTCTGCTTTGAATAGGGTTATTCTGGTTTCAATGCATGATACTCTTTGTTGGGATCTGTTTGGATAATAGCAAAGTGCAGCTTGTGCATTCTGCTAGTGTCGTGTTTATGGCAACACCCCTATTGTGGTGTTATTAGACGAGCTGCTTATCTCTTGGTAGTTTTTAGTAAACACGTGGTTTGTTTTATTATTTTAGAGGTTTTTCGCGTTTATTTTCATTCTTAGCCCCATTCGACAGCAGAGAAGAAAATAATTATTAGTAAGAAAGGAAACGCTTGAAATCTAAAGTTTTCTATCAGTGCGCCTACCCGTGATGACCTACGGAGCTAAGACGATTTCACGGTAGGGCTGGCCCACCAGTTCCAAGTCGCTCAGCGAGCTTTGGAAAGAGCTATGCTCGGAGTTTCTCTGAAGGATTCGTAACGAATACATCCGACAGAGAACAAAAGTTATCGATATATCTCTAAGAATTAGCAGGCTGAAGTTGCAATGGCCAATGTTGCTGGCCATATCTCGCGTAGAACCGACAACTGCTGGTGTTAACGTGTTCTTGAGTGGAGACAGCGTCTCGGCAAACGTTGGACGAGAGACTTCAGGCAGATGCAAGTAGTAATAACTCAATAAATTTATTAGGTATTATCTATTATTCCTCTATTGGTAACTTCTAGCGCCGGCCCACACGGCTGGAAACACCTATTATCTTATTATTAATTCAAGCTATTCAACTAGGATACCTAATATCAATGCGACCCAAT
The DNA here is from genome assembly GCA_944547425.1 of Eupithecia centaureata. NCBI lineage: Eukaryota > Metazoa > Arthropoda > Insecta > Lepidoptera > Geometridae > Eupithecia > Eupithecia centaureata. Next base: position 2,936,052 of record OX155693.1, on the reverse strand, counting down.
TTTCCACCCTAAAAATAATGGCCGAACTATTTTTTGCAGCCTAAGTGATTTCTCTAACGACAGCTTAATGGACCCAGAGAGCAATTTCTGGAGGAACATCGATATTGAATTTCAGATACATATTATTTCGGAAGCAATAAATACAGTAAGTAATAAAATAACTTTTATTTTGGGGAATAAATGCCGCCATATTGAAAACAAACATGGACGAAAGCGGAAAAGTGCCGAACTTAAGTTTTATTTGTGGAATAAATGTTATTTTGGGACGATAGAATGAAAGATGCAATTATATTATTCATGGAAATTATTTTGGAGCTATAAACGCTGTATAATATTCTATCTCTCGGTACATCGTGTCATTTGCCGATAATTGTATTACTTTGTAGATACCAAGAGCTCTTAAGTTTAAAGTTATGGATGTGTCTAGATAAACCAAATAGACATAGGAAACATATACATATCATTGATATTTATATTATCATAGATACGTACGCAGACGTGGTCGGGCAGGTGTAAAGATCGAAACTAAACTAAAATTTACGTCTGTATATGTCAGAGATCACAATGCGAAAAGGTACCTCTTAATTTTTTCTTTTCAATAGCTTTTGCGAGAATAAATAAAATACTTGTCATGGTAGGTTAGTAGGTACTTAAATAGGTAAAACTTAAATAGGTACCAAAAGTCAAAGGTTTATTCATCTATTGTCCATCTTATCGAATCTTATGAGATTTTTCTATAAATTTGACAACAAAAGCCTGTCCCGTTCACAAAGAAACTCCATCTTGGCGCTAACAATGCTAATATTGTCGAGTATTTTCATAACTTCACGAGGAGCGATAAAAAACCGCTTTGTCCGTCCGTCGGAGCGTTGAAATTTGGCACTTTCGAATTGTATGCGCCACGAAATATCGTTTGAAAGCTTGTCAGCTTACGTGCAACGGGAAAACTGGCTCCTGTTGTTTTTATTTCGTTCTTGTTTTATATTTCCCTATCTACCTTGTTGTGTTCCTTTCACATCCAATATTTTGATGCTTTTTTACCTACCTACTTTTGTGATGTATAACTACAACAATGTTGTGGTTTGTGTCTCTACCCTAGCTCCGAAAACAAAGGTAAAATTGGTAAAACCAACCAATTTGCCAACTAAGGCATTCCAAATCCGAAATAAAACGCATTCTTTATTCGAAACGTATCCCAATAAAGGCAGGTTCTCGTTTACAAAACATAAATCGTCGTTGATTAAACACTCGGCGAGCGTGACGTGGCGTGTCACGTTGCGTCAAGCGTCACGTCAGATAGCGGTGGTGGCGTGACGCTGTCTATGTCACGCCGCGGTATGATTTAGTGTTGTAATAGCTTTATAAGGTCGTTTTGAGAGGTCGTATAGAATTTAACCTTAGCATCATCGAAATTAATTCATTTTGGATCAAATATTTCAATGTCTCTTGTAACTACTTCGATCCATCTTCTGACTGTGAACAAATCTGGTGTCGGGAGAAAAGTTTCAAGGTCTAGCGATCATTTCCCCATTGTTTCTTTTGATCAAAAATAGTTCAACAAGAAGAATGAAAATATGGCGCTTTAAGTTGAAAAATAATATGACATAGACTCTTTGACTCTACGTACCTACCGTTATTCTTCTACTAGGTACTTACGCTTGTAGGTATCCCTGCCATGTATTGAGTTCTATGGTAAATAGAAGCTGTACTGTGGAAACCTTCTAATTCGAAATTTAAACAAACAAGTGACAAAATGAGACGAGAAATAAATATGTGCAAAAATATTTGGTACATTCTTCTAAAACAATAATTGCAACTGAGTGACATTTGAGAAAAATAAAAATCCCGCTTTAGGTAAGACAGATCCTTGGTTCATCGCCTGTACAGATTATTTATTTAGTAACAATATAAGCAAAACAATATTCTGTGAGTATAAATAATTAATATATAAATAATGCAGGACAATTCACAGACCATCATCTAGTCAAGCTAAGCAGATTTATGGGTACTAGATGGCTGATATAAGTGTACTAAAAGTACGATAATGTTAGATTATTTTACTACAGAAGGAAACAACCAGAACCCCCGTAAAAATATTTGCATTTCGTACAAAGATTTGTCCCAATACGGAAATGGAACCCGAAACCTCCTGCGTCGCAGGCGGACTTTCACCCGCCGCCGCTGAGGACGTTGACGATACATTATGCGATCAAGTATCCCTTTATTATTATAATTATTAAAATATTTTCCCCGTGGAATGTCATTCGACACGCATAGAGCGAAACTTTATGAGTTTTTTTTGGGTGTTACCCTGTATAAAACCATAAAAATATGGAATTCCGCTTTTGAGTTTCGCATTGCGTAATATTTTTATAACAGCTCATAAAATGTAAACGAAAACATACCTATTGCCTGTTCAAAACTCATTCGAATTAGTGACCTTATGTCGAGAGCGGGTTTTTGAAAGCTTCCAAACAAAAACTCAGGCAAGCAAAAATTATATTCAAAACTTTTTATAAAACTACTTTCCACCAAAAATACACCTTTTTGATTTGTTACGTTCGGTCATACAAAACAATAAAATATTCATGATTGCTTTTTATGTATGTTTTTTTAATCTTTACAAAGGCTTGGATTGCTCTTTTTATCAGCCTTTTTAATCTGTCGGCCAGCATCACTCGTCAATGAGGCAAAAAAGATTAAACCCCTGTTTACTTTAAAATAACTAGAGTAGATTTCTAAAGGAGTTTTCTTTCAGGAGGGTTTTCTTTGGCATGTCGATGCTACTTTAATTTGAAGTTCAACGTCAAAAGGGCCCATTTTTCAGTTAATTTGAACTACCTACTCCTATTTTTAACATTGAGATTATGCCTCATATCTCATAACATTACTTAAATACAAAGATGTCACCAGGCCTTACGTGAATTAAGTTATTAAGACGCTTCACTTCTTAGTAGAGTTAAGCTAAGAAAGCTTGGGACGGGATTTGTTCCTACTTGAAAACTAACAACCCAACAAGGTAAAGGTTTCTGATTGGCTTCTTTACTGAACAGTAAAAATATTGAAGTAAACAAAAAGGCGATAACTTGGTTTACCAGTTTTTTTAATTCTTACTATTTAGGGACTTATATAGGGTTTTTAATAGACTATGGCAGTCGCGTATTTTAACTACATTATCATTAACTAAATTAAACTTAACATAAATACTTATAAATTTGAATTATCTCACTTTTAAGAGTCCTATAAGGATGAAAGGAAATAAAGCACTTTGACTTTAATATTTACTCCGTGTTGCCAGTACACTAAATCAAATTTTCTACTAATTAAATATTTATTCAAACTTTATACGTTCTATAAAATAATCCTCTGGCATCTGGCGATATGGGTCACAGCTAGGACGTCCTGTCACGTACATAGTCACGTACGGAGTCACGTTAGATTTCATAGCACGGTTGCAGACATGCGAAATGCATTGCCTTAGCATATCCTCTTAGAAGGTAGTGTAGCTGACTAGAAAACGGACCGTAGTGTAATAGATTAAGTACTAACTTTTTCTTATAAGTGTGCGACCAATATTTTAATACTAGTTTCTGCCAGCGGCTTTGTAGGCTTTTTGTCTGTAGTTAAAAGTTTTCTTTATTAATCTAAGTACCTATTATGCAAAATTTCAGCGCTATCCGTAACCTATATCATAATAGTCAGCTCAATAGAGTGTAAGTAAAATACATAACATTTGAAAATAAGTAAAACACATTACATTACAGTTACAATTAGCCTGGTATGTCCCACTGCTGGTCAAGGACCTCCCCCTCATCGTCATCATCATCAGCCTATATTAGTTCACAGCTGGACATAGGCCTTCCCTAATTCAATTCAATTCACTTTATTAATCATATACATAACATTACAGATTACAATGAGCACCATAGCGCCCTGTCTTCAGCTTGCCGCATCCAGCATCTGCTAGCAGTCTTTCGCAGGTCATCCCACCTAGCCGGAGGGCGTCCTACACTACTTTTGCCAAGTCGCGTGCCAAGGCCTCCCCCTGGTCCCTTCCATCTCGGTCCTGAACCAGCTGGACCCAAGATTCGACATAGGTGTCCAGTTCGTCACGCCATCGCTTCCTCGGTCTGCCGCTAAGTAAAAACCCAAAAACTTTGTGTTACGAAGATATTATGGTATTACTGTATTTGTTTTCTTTTTCCTTGTCTAAATTTATGTAGATCTAGTGTAACTAACACCTACTATATTGTTTTTTCTATTAATGAATGTTACTTTTGGCTTCATGTTGTTGAATATTATGTATCTAATCGAATTCGTTACTGCAATTTTCATTAAATAAATAATAGTTTAATTATCACTTCTTTACAGCAGATATAGAAAATTATTTATTTGACGGTATAAATAAATTTAGTTTCCGTTATTCAGAAATAGAAACGATTTGTCATCATTATTAACAGCTATTGCGTATAATGATTCTTTATAAAATAGAACCACTTTTCCTTAAAATCCCTCATCCAAAGGCTTTTTCGCGTAAAAATCCCTTTTTACTCAAAATTGGGTAATCACTGCTCGACGGGCGGTGTATTATTTTTAATATCACCACTTTGGGAAACGTTGAACTGGAGTGTAATGTGAGCTTTAGGATGGCGGCATATTGAGAAACACTGGATTCTGGATTTATAATGATATTGGTTTTCTTCAGTTTATCCTAATGAATATAAATCGCGATAAAAAAGGTCACCTTCCAAACAAGAAAGGCCCTTTTTTGGCTAGCTTAGCTACCAATCGAAAGCCGCATTTTTTGTATTATTGACAGATTTTTTGATATATTATTGGTGGTTAAATATGACCATTTATATGACTATGACTATTATTTAGAGCCATTGTCCACTGCTGGTCTTCGTTTTCTCATTGTAATCCTCGCGATCTAACGCTGCTACAACAAAGTTAAAATACAGGGTGCCACATAAAATGTTTACTACGCCAAAAGGGGAGTGGTTCTGGACCCCGAGGGAATCCACTTCTGATATAATATTTATTAAATTACGAAGGTTTTTTTTAAATTTTTCCTGATAAAAAAAACGGGAAAATGGGTTTCCTCATCCTATTTGAGTTCTTTTACACGCATCATTTAACATTTATAATTTGTATTTTTTTCTTTGCAATATCCCTTTTTTTGTCTAAAATAAAAATTTGTCTGAAATTATTCCAATAAAATTATCCTTCCACAATTTTCATAATAACATCCTTTTAAAATTTTCAAACGCTTATAATAACACCTAAGGTGAGAATAAGCGTAAAAGAACACGAAAATAAAGAGATTATTTTGCTACGAAGCGCCGTAGCAAGCTACGTGAAACTACGGGGCGTTGTCTCGGAGATTTATAATTATCCAGGGAGCTCTATAATTAACTAACTTCTATACTGACGTGTCTGTCTGTGGAATCACATCTCCTCAACAGATGACCCGACTCATTTAGAGTTTTTAATATTTCAGCTATGAAATGAAATGAAAAATGAAATGAAATATTTTTATTTACTCTAAAAACTACCGCACACTTTTAAACAAAGTAAGCATATTTTATGCGCAGCAGAGTTCAGGGCAAACATGGCCTTCCCTCAGCATTGTCCTGGACGAACACTTGTGTGTCCACCCAGCGCTGGTTTTCAGTGAAGGCCACGAGCTTGGTACGTACGTCACGGCCGAATATATAATATTCTATGAAGAATATATAAGCTGTAGCTGTATTATGAAAATAAGTGATGAAGTGTAAAATTCGATCCTCTTTTCTTTCTTTAATTCTTCTTACCTTACCGACTTACCTATATCTTTTATCCTTAAATTATGAAATGGGAATAAAGGGTAATGTGTATTTTTTTAAGTATGTTCGTTGATTCCCCCTTGAATTTGAGACTATTTTGATGATTATTGTACCACACAGCATTATGTACCCAGCTCCAAGATAAGCAGACCTTGTGTTTTGGGTAGCTACTATAATATGACTGAAATACCAACTTAATATAATTAATTTTCAAGGTATTACACTATGTTACGATAAACTTAACAAACAGTATGAATATTCAGAAATTTGAAGTCAATTATTAGTTACTAGATGCGCCCCGCGTCTTCGCTCTCGAACCAGAGGTTTTTTTACGTACAAATTTGGAAATTTTAACAAACTGAGGATGGTAAAGTTTGTACTTATGGAAAAAAAAATTCCTTCACGGTCCTATGTCCTATTTTAGGTTCTAAACTATCTACATACCAAATTTCATTTAAATAACTTAAGTAGTTACAAAGATTACTTATAACAAATTTTCAAATAGACTTTCCCATTTATTATAATAGTAAGATAGTGAAAAAATTAAATATTCGAAAGCTTGGTGAGTCGAGGCTTTACCTCAAAAAGATGTACATTAAGTGTACGAATGTTGACTCTCGCTTGTCGTCCTTAATTTGGATTATGTGAGTACTTTTAAACGTACATTTATGTCGGCCTCGTTATCTTTAAAAGCTGTTTCGTTTAAAAGAACTGCCATCTTTACATTAGTGATTTCAGTACTTTAATTCAGATTCAGTTATCAGGGATTAGAGTTTATTAAAGTACATAAATTAGTTTTGTGGTATTTAGTGGGAAAGATATCGGATGCCTCATCATCATCAGCCGCAACCTGACTTCACCCACTGCTGGGCGGCCTCCAGGTCTCCAAGCTTGGCCGCCCGGCCTCCAAGCCTGGCCTCCAGGCCTACAAACTCTTGTGCCACTCCACACTGTCCTGCACCAGTCTCATCCAGGATCGCCCCGGATGTCTATTCGGTGCCAATTCCAAAGGTCACTTTTTCAGTTTTGTAGATCTTTTATTTTACCTAGGTATCTCTCTACCTATTTATACGGAAATAGCAGCGATACGACATTCGATTGACAAGTTAGATTCCTAAATATTTTTCCGCCCGACTCTGCACTGAAATATCTGTTAACGCTTTCTTTGAACCATAATATAATTTGAATATTATGATGGTTCCAAGAAAGCGTAGGCTTCAAGCGAAAGCTTCTCAGTCAAATACATAGAATGCTGCTATTTCCAAATGTAAAAAATACTTCGACCGTACTGAAAAGATGACGATTTACGTTTCAAAATTGAAATCGCATCACCCTGCGCAAGTTGAGTTCAACTTTCTTTCTTCCCTTACATTTCTAAGGTAAATGAGTTTATTCATTTTAGTAATACGCCTACAAAAGTATGTAATTACAAGATTTTTTATGTAGGTTTCATATCACCATGTTTCATTCTCTATTCACGATTATTCCGCATTCTAAATTTGAATTGCAGCGCTGTCAAAACTAAGTGACATGACATAATGTGTCAGAAGTCACGTCGTCGTGTAGCCCCAATGACAGATGCGCGATTATAAACATCAGAGCATCTGTTAGATAGGTACCTAAAATAAATATAGCTTGTTAATTTTAAAGGAAAAGAAATATAAAAATCCTACTTTTTATGACAATCTGTCAGAAAATGTGTTCGGAGTGAAAATTCAGATATCACCAATAACTCTAAGATCTAGCATTACACGCTAAACTGTTTTGACAGGAACAGAATTTTGCCCTCCTTTTATTTCGATCGTAATGATAGGGACACCACCATTTTTTGTTCCAGTCAAATTAGTTTAGTTTTAGTGACATCTGAATTGACAGTTTTGTACTGGGCTAGATGATGCTGTGTGGATTGTCCGGAATTACTTTTTTTATTTATTTATTATCTTTGTTGTTATTGATGTCGTTATTAAGCGCCTACTACAACATTTACTTTGACAACAGCAATGATGATGCTCGTCATGATTTCTGTTGTCTAATTACCTAAATCATTACAGCAAAACTAACAGAAAAGACTTGGTACGGGTTTTCAAAAGCCCGTGCTACACGAACTAAATGTAGGTAACTTTGTATTTCGCATCCGGGAATATCCAAGCAATTTTACTCAAACACACAAACGCATATTTTGTTGAAATAATGCAAAATAATGCAAACAATTTTGTTGTACTCGCGTTAAGTAAGCTCAAATTACTACTATGCTATGTCTGCTACAACGCTGGCAACACTGGAATTTAAATTAAAATAAGCACAAAACAGTAAGACTAGCTAAGTACTTAGAAGGGAATGTGGAAACACTACACTTATAAAGGTTCGTAAACTTGTAGTTTATGAAAAGAGAATTTTCTTGTGGAAAAGAAGTAAAGATGCACGTTGAATTTCGTTTTGTAACAACAAAACTCGAGGTATGGTTTAAAGTTACTGATGCTGTTATTCTATGTAGATATTACTACAGTATCTAAGTTTTGCATACTTGGAGTTATAATATTATGATAAACGAACCTACCAGTGGTCTTCAAATACATTATTGCTATACCGCTAAACTTAAATTACAGGGCGTCTACTTCGTAAAACAATATCGCTAGTAAATAAATACAAAATATATTTTTTGGCTTATTTTTGTACTATGAAATCGATATCATTATGAAGAAATGAAGATATTCAATTACAATAGCCCATTTTGTACAAAGAAAATAAAGCGGGTAAAAAATAAAACTGGAGTTAAAAAAAAAGTGAAACTTATTTTAGTTTTGTTTACCGTAACTAATTTCTCAGACTTAGCATAATAAAATGTATCCACTTATAGATAATAATTAAATTAGTAAATAATGCTTGGAATTGTAAAGAAAGTTGAGTTTTAATTATTCTTTGTAGATTTGTAGTGTCAGACTGATAGTTTAAATTGAAAGATTACATATAGTACTTACTATAATGACTACATAGTATAAAACAAAGACGCTTTTTCTGTCCCTATTTCCCTATGTCCCTTTGACTGCTTAAATCTTTTAAACAACGCAACGGATTTTGATGCGGTTTTTTTTAATAGATAGAGTGGTTCAAGAGGAAGGTTTATACGTATAATAAAACGATGCGAAGCCGGGGCGGATCGCTAGTAATATAATAAATAAGATTGGGTTAATCGAGGTGTGGCTAACAGTGACAATAATTTATTTTTAACCAGACTTAAAAAAAAGGAGGTACCAAATTCGATTGTATTTTTATTGCATAATTATGTGTCATAAATTTCTAAAAAAGTTCTGAGAAGTTCTCAGAACGTTTTGTTTGAACCGATCTTGATTTTATTTGACAGATTTTGCTTTTCATGTTTTTGATGTCACCAGTAATGTTTCAGTTATCTTTAATATTATGTTATGTTTAGTTATTTTTACTGTTTTTACTTCTATTATGTACATTGATGAATCTCTTTTTTGCTCAAAAGACGTTGAAGACGGTTTACAGTTTTTTAAATTATGCTATTTTCATCGGAGTTATAACACCAAACGTTATCAATAATGTCCTTACATTCTTTTTTGTTCTAAATCATAAACATTTTTGAATGACACTCATAGATACATCTGCTGTGTGAGCATTCTATTTTTTCTTTTAGACTGTTGTATAGTATGCAAATAAATGTTCCGATATTCTGGATGCTTTCTATGTATAATTAAAAATATCTAAGTAATTTTATTAAGTAAATCAGTCTTCTAGTACCTACTCATAAAATAAATAATTCCGGACAGTCCACACAGCATCATCTAGCCCCAAGCTAAGCAGAGCTTGTGTTATGGGTACTAGATGACTGATATATTAATACAATACATTACATTACATTATTTATTATACATAGAAAACACCCAGACCATCGGAACAAATTTCTGCAGTTCGTACACAAATTTGTTCCTAGGCGGGAATCGAACCCGCAACCTCCTGCGTCGCAGGCAGACCTTTGCCCACCGCGCCACATCGGTGGTCATAACACAAGCTCTGCTTAACTTGGGGCTTTAAGATGTTGTGTGGATTGTACAGCATTATTTATTTATTTAAGGTGATTTCGCGTCCAGGACTAAGCATAGCTCCGCTACTAGATGGCGATGATTTTCAATTTTGATGTTTTTCACTATTTTCTAATTAAATTGTTCATAATTGTTTAATGGTAATGTATTTGCCGCAAATGGTATGTTGTTTTTTATGTACCAAGCAATTTTTCAAGTGTTGAAAGCATTTAGGGAGCTTGTATTTGGGAAGAGCAAAAAAGATCTTGCCTGTGTGAGTGATCGGCCGCTACGAGTCACTCACACAAAAAAAGATCTTGCCTGTGTGAGTGATCGGCCGCTACGAGTCACTCACACAGGCAAACCCTATAAATTCAGTGGAACTAAAATAACTACTGTTCGAAAAATAACAGAGATAATTGGAGACGCCTTAGGACTAAATATTTTTCGGACCAATATTTCCGTTTTCGGGACATTACTAAATTACATCTAAAATTAATTCAATAAAACCACTAGTTAACGAACTAATTTTCGACTCTTGTTTTTTTTAAGAATAAAAACAGGCTCTATTTACATTAAAAAAAAAATTGGAGGTAATTTTCTTTTATCGTTTTGAACAATTTAAGTAAAAAGGCGCAGAGGGTAATGTTATTTACAAACTAGCTTATTAGCTAAAGAATATCTTACAAATCATAGGTAAAAAAAAATACTTTTCATGCTATTTATTAATTTCGTTAAATCATTGGAATTGACAAATAAATTGAATAAGTTCACAATAACAATCATTAATTTTAAATGTACTCACTGTGAAAGTTGTTCCATTTTTATAATAAAATTACATTAAAATTATTAGCATAAGGAAGTCTCCACTTTTTTTGATTCTGTTCTTTGTGTACTTAGGTATTTTAGCTCCGATTTTACGACCACTTATAAAAGATTAAAAGTAATACAAATTTTCACAGTATTTCAATAACTCGCTTTGGACTAGCGGTTTGAACAGTCGGGTGGGTGCGACGATGTATAGTCGTACCTGGGTTCGAAACCACCGAAAATTTAATTTACTTTTTGCTTTTTGAAAATGAAATATCCACAAAATTTTGATACATCCCGTTAGTACGGGCTCGAATCCCTTCAACACTACCAAAATTTTTGATTTTTATCATTTTTATTCTTTATATTTTGAACAATGTCATAGACCTAGTACAAACAAATTCATATTTGTCATAAATTACTTATTGTAAGCCTTCCTAAGTCTATTTGATTGTTATATAAAACTTTGGTAGACTGTTCTGCGTAGGTACATCCCACAAAGGGTCCTGACCTCGTTTCTAACGGTATGACAAAAATAAAAAGAAACAATTATGTACTATCAACACCAACTGATTTTTATTTTATTTTAGCTCTTACGCCAGCTAAGTTCAGGCATTTTTACAAATCGCTCATTGAATGCAAGACGGCCACATTTCAAAAATTTAGAAAATGGTTTTATTTCTGATAAAGTATATTTTCTCTTGAGAACATTTCATAAAGCTAGTTTAATTTAAATATTGATTTCTTTTTATTGGGATAATTATCTTAACTTTGCTTCAAAATTTTAATGCAAAATGGGCTTTTGTAGTTTTTATCAAGTTGGGTGATAGCTATAACACCGACCATTATTTTAAAAAATAGAGCAAAAAATTACGAAAACAATGATGTTTTAATATAAAAAAAGAAAAACTTTAACTTTTCAAAAAAATCATGTTCAAAATTTTGTTTTGGCTCTTTGTAAAAAGTTACGATTAGTCCAATAAAAAAAATATATATATAATTCCGGACAGTCCACACAGCATCATCTAGCCCCAAGGTGAGCAAAGCTCGTATTATGGGTACTAGTTGACTGATAAACTTAATACAATACATTAGTACATAGATAGATATTTTTTTTATAAATACATAGAAAACACCCAGACCAACGGAACAATTTCATGTTCAATTTCTGTAGATCGTACACAATTTTTTCCGACACGGGAATCGAACCCACAACCGGTCGCAGGCGGACCTTCGCCCACTGCGCCACATCGGTTGTCGCGGATGAATGATCGAAATGCTTTGCATACAATCTGACACGTCTGATGCTGGGGCCACACTACCGTGATATGCCGATAATTATTTTAATTATAACTTATACAACACCTAGGTGTAACCACGATTTATGGCCATAATTTTACAATGCCAATCAATATGGCAAATGGCGGTAGACAATAGCTCCGGCGGCGGTCTTTTTTCGCACATCAAAGAAGATTACCGCAGTAATTAATGCGTTTGTGGCCACTACCGTTTGTCCAGTGTGCAATATGAGCTCTCCGGCGACGCACGTGATATTTTTACCGCCTTATTTATTGACATATCTAGGTAAACTCTAGTGTAACCACACCAGGTCATAAAGTAATTTAAACGGTAATTTAATGTCATAATTATTGCGGTAACAGCCCGGTAGACGGTAAGGTAGTGTGGCCCCAGCGTAAAACTCTCTAAACTGGTATCTATAAGCAAACATTTTGTCTGTTTACATAGTGTCATTTATTGTTGTCATGGAAACGGAACGTACGCTTCCTAGATCTTATTTGACATGCAGCAAAAATAGATAGGAATAAATACTTGGACGATGGAAAAGCCCTTTGAGAACTGTAGACTATGGTATTATTAGATGATTCTTTAGATAGCACAGAGATGGCGATTCCGTCGCCGCCGTCACACTCACAAGTTCAAGTAAGCGGGCGTACAACATTATCCGTGTTCACTCACACATTGATAAAAATGGCCTAAAATTTTCACGTTATTTCTAATTATACCGAGTGTTTTCATGAATCAAACACAATTTGCCGCAAATAATGACCAATAACAAAGCCAAAAACAGTTATTTATTTGTTAAATTATGTCCACATCGCTCATATTTGGGAAAATACAAACGTATGACAATCGGATCACCTTAATCATCGCAACTGATTTGCAGAGTAGACGCCCATTACCTACTACCAAGTATTGTAGTAGGTGTGTGCCTGTGGTGTGTGCAAAACGATAGAGTAGGTACAATTAGAAGCGATGGTTGTGCTGAAGTTAGCCGCCCTCGCAGACTCGTGTATAGTTTGATACTGGCGCATCATCATTAGCAGCGGCAGAGGGCGCTGGCGTAGAACTGTGATGACCGTCCTTGAATAGAGCTGTAATTCCAAATTTAAATTTTTAAATTTATACTTTATACCAGAAGTTAAAAACGAGTCAGTAGAAAACGAGTCTCCTAGGTCTTGGCAAAAAGGTCAGACGTGATTAAGACTAATAGAATGTACTTTTTACGATATTCTCTATGGTCGATCAAGAATGATAATAACAATGAACAATCCACATAGCGTCGCGTCATCTAGCCCCGAGCTAAGCAGAGCTTGTGTTATGGGTACGAGATGACTGATATACTTACCTAATATAAAACGTTACCTACATAAAACAACATTTTTATTAGGGGCAAATAGAAACAGCCAGAATCGTTATTTAAAGATCGTACAAACATTTAATTTTTCCAATGGCGGGAATTGTACCTGCAACCTCCTACGCCACAGGCGAACCTTCGTCCACGGCGCCATAATATAAGTCGTCAAATATTTGTCACCCAAAATTAAAATTATTCGTCCCTTTGCACATTGGAATGTGAGCGTGTGGTGAAAACCGACAGAAATTTGTATTTGGAACTTCCAAGTCTAGGTGGAGCATAAGCTAACTGATCTATGTTACCAACTCTATCCGGGTCCGGGGCACAGTTCGCACCCTGCAACCTCATTATCGAACGAAACTCGACCTCGCCTGCAACTTTGTTTAGGTATACTACCTACTTGCTATTCAATAGTTGTCGGATGCGCGTGGTTTTCGAAGAATACCGTCTGTGTTTTAGTTTATCAGTCTCGGTGAAGTTAATCTAAACTCATAAGTCTAAAATTTCGAATGTTTATTCAAAGGAATTTGAAAAAGTATGCAATCTTGTTAGGAAAAGAAATAAAAACAAAAGTGTGCTTGTGCAGAATTCGAATGTAGAACACAAAGAGTGACACAGGTGAGACATCATAATTTAAAGGTGCCTAGTGCATTTCTCAAAATATTAAACAACAAAGACGAATCCAGAGATTCAAATTTGGAACAGCAAAGAGAAAAGTCGGGCAAATTACGAAATTGCCAACAGCAACTCCAGCATTCTCAAGCCTTTCGAATGAAAATAGTTTCGCCAAGAAGCGTTGATCCGAACATAGACACACGTCGGCAAACTGCACGAGGTGTCCGAAGTATTCCACGGGTGGTGTCGGACTGCAATAATGCGGACGTGACTGCGCTGTGCTGGCAACACTGAGTAAATTGATACTGCTTTTTGGTTTGAATTGAGAGTGAAGTGTTTTTTTAGATTGAGGTTTCAGATGTGGTTTGAGAGTAGTTTTGATTTATAAAGGATCGATCAAATAATTTAGATACATAATTTCTTTATTGCACCATCAAAATATGTAACAGAGAAGCTTAATAGTAATTACATCTAAAGTGGTACAATCGGCGGCCTTATCGCTAAAAACCATCTCTTCCAGGCAACCTTTGGGTGGACAGGATCGGTTAATTTATGAAATTGACGGTGGCAAATAAAAAGACCACGGTAAATAAAAACAAATATTATAGGTATTTAAGCTAACTTAACAAAAATTAATAACTCAGATAATTATAATTTGTCATGTTATTATGATTAACAACAAACTCACGTAGCTAAGTAGGTTACGATAAAATGACGAAGTCAAATAGGTTTCCAAATAACTTATTCTAAATTTAATTTAGGCGAATTTAAACTTTTTAGTTACAAAGCCTAACAAACATCAGTCTACCAAAAAGTTTGTATGTTTCTAACATTAGGTTATGCGTCACGATAACTTTATTCGTCTAATACCTACGCGGGCTCATGTTATTTCTAAATAATATGGAATTTTAGGAGCACTAGAGAGCCATGCCATAACATAATCCATAGTAGGGAATAAACAAACTAGTTTCAACTTACATATTATACTTACACATTTAGTATAAAGCACGCCACTCCATATTTTTTTGTGACCGGTTGGTTATTTTGAGTTATTTAAAAAAGATTCAACAAACTCACCTACTGAAAAATAGTAAAGGCTTACCTACTCCTTGAATACTCACTGTTATATGAATGTGGAGAGAGCTCAATTTACCAACGCAATTTCCCTATATCACGTGTCTACAACGTGAATAAACTATGTAGGTAAGTATTGCAAATGGAGGCACCTCTGTCCTCCGATGTCACACATGACATGATTGTAACCTAATCCTGTCCCCAGGCAGTAACTTTAAAATGAGCTATTTCGAAACAATTTCAAACAGAGATTTCCCTGAGGTCGCCACTCCATCTAGCCAAATACCTCGTGCAGGGCATGGAGATTGAAACCAAAGAGTTTATATGCATAGGTTAGCTGTCATTTTCATTAGAGGAAGTGGTCGATTCCAAAAAGGTTTGAAAAACTTCGCGCCTCTTTTATAAACTTTCTTAGTAAGTTAGGTACTAGTTTTTGTGAAACTGTGATGGATTTTATATGCGATTTTGTTCCAAGATTCTTTATTGCGACACAATATGGTGTAGGATAGTACATAATAGGTTGGTATTATTTTTTTTAGAAATAGTTTCTTAGAGGATTTGCCTAAAACATCGGGACTGCAACATTTTGTGGCAAAATTGGTGGCACAATGCTAAAAAAGACTGAAGTTCTATTATAACTAGTCTAAGCCTATAGTAGATTCAGCTAGAGTCACAAACAAAATTTATAAACGTAACCTTTGAGGCCTATTTTGCGTTTTGTTCTTTTTTCTGAATTTCTCCATTCTTTTCATTGCATTACAATATCTTTTTCAGAACATCCTTCGAATAACGAGGTACTTAAACAGCTTTAAATAAACAGAGTCTATATTTTTCCAGTGACATTGTAAGTGGGTTTGCCCGCCATATTTCTGGAGCTAAAGTTTCAGAATCGAATCTAAGTTTAAGCTTGTTACGGCCGTGCTTACTCCAGTCTCTACATTTTATCGAATCAAGCGTTCTTGAGTTATATTCTTTTACATATCTTTGCACGTCAACCTATAGGTTATTTGAGATAATAGCAATGAAATAATGCTGGACAATTCATACAGCATCATCTAGTCCCAAGCTAAGCAGAGCTTTTGTTATGGGATGACTTATTATACACTTGACACAATACATAACATAGACAGAGTTTAGATTAATAAAACACCCAATACTCAGTATGTTATTGCATTCATGTGTCACAAAAGATCTTAAAATAATAGAGGTCCAACATGAACCCTGCAAGGGCACAGCAATCTTATTATTTTATTAATCTTAAATCTAGATGTTATGTGTCTAATAAGTAGGTAGGTATGTACAATCACAAAGTAAAAACTTAAGATAAAACTAAAACATGGAAAAAAACAAGGAATATATATTACAAAATACCCTACACCCTGATCCCTGCTACAAATATTAACAGATTGTTCAAACATTTGTCCCAAAGTCCAAGTGCGGGAATTGAACCCGCAACCTCCTACATCGCAGGCGGACATAAAGAACAAATTAGAAATAGAATCTCCAGTCAAAATAGTTGATTAACCGCAACTTTATTCATGTTATTGCAGAAAAAAGAAATTAATAAAGTTTACACAATTTAGAGGTACCTACCACTTAGATTAATAATATTTTAAAATTGGTTGATCAATTTTCATATGTGAATAAACAGTTACTACCTATCTAAGCAAACAAAGATTTAGCTTAGAAGATTTTATATATTAATTTATTCAATTATTGTATTATTTGTTCCGTGCCGATATCCGGAATCCATATGGAGTCAAGCACCTGCCTTTCAGCGTTAGTTCACCGCGACTTCCTCCCTTCCGTTTTCCGGCGCCACTGTCGTTTTCGTTTTGGCGAGCAACATGGCGGCGACCGGGGTATGGTAGAGCTTTTTCCCCATTATAGCGTCGTCTTTCGTAGCGTTATCACGCGTCCGCGATAAAATCAATCTGAACAGTGTTCAATTTAAAATTACCGGTGTTATTTTTAAAAGTTCATTCCTCCCTTCGTAATGGAGGACGAAATAAACAACTGTGATGATGTGGAAGTGCAAAGAAGTGATAGTGAAGACCACGTGTCACGGAAAAGAAGTCGTTCTCCGAGTTCGCAGGAGGATTCGTCGGATGAGGATTTAGATGCAAGGAAAACGAAGAAAAAACGGGTGAGTGATTTGAAACTCGAATTCTTATCACAGCAAGTGTCCTTTTTGACAAATCTTATTTCTCAAAAACATTTCGAGCCCCAACCATCAAACGCTTCTCGTGTTGTGGGGCCCACTAAAGATCCAACCAAATCAACTGATAATGATCTAGATCTACGCCCGCCGCCTTGTGCTAGCGAGGCGAGCGAACAACAGCTCAAATTGTCAGATTTGTCAACTACCCTCAAAGATCCACCAATTCCCAGATCTAACGATAGGCATTTGGAGAAAATCACACAACTGCAAAGATTTAATTGTAACGATTGGTACGCTATTCGTTTTTCGGAATCACAAAAGAAATATGTAACCAGCCCTGGTTTTGTAGAGCTTGGTGTTAATGATGAGTTGCGGCGTTTTAGCACGTCCGGTTCTAATGACGATCGAACCTACCTACTTGAGCGTACTTATGCAGCATTAACAAGTGCAATACTAGTGCAGAAGGATGAATTGCGTACCGCGTTACAAAGCTTAGTAGACTGGTCAAATGATAAGGATACTGCACTTTCTCCTAAAACTCTATTCGATAAAATTGAGCAGACGTTTTCGAAAGATTCGAACTACAGCAAGGTAACTGATGACATTTTACAAATATCTTGCGGTAGGCGCACCGATTGTATTAACTCGCGAAGAGAGGCAATACTAAAGAAGATCCCCGAGGAGCATCATTACGGGGCCTTGCAGAAAATCCCACCTAGTGCTGAAAGTTTGTTTAATAATGATATGCTTGCCTCTTATCTTCAGAAAATTGGGGGGGCGGACAAACTAACAGCTTGTTTTCAGCCTGCACACCACTCAGCAGCAGCTTCGACCTCCGGGACAAGGCGTGCCTACGATGCTAAACCCAAGCCATCTACGAGCAAGCAGGCGAACGAGAATTTTCGACGCAACTACTCCAAGGATAAAGCCAAGGGTAACGCGAAAGGATCGAACAGTAACTACAGGAAGTCTAACGATGGAAAGAACAAGCAACAATATTCCAAAGGTAAGCGATCTCAATCTAATACGCAGAATAGAAACAATCGCTTATGACTCGAAACCATTTCGGGGGGGCTGTCTAAAGCAATATTTACATGTATGGGAAAATCTAGGAGCCCCCGACCATATTTGTAAACTATTGTCAAAAGGAGTACGCATTCCATTCGTCATGAAGCCACCCCTGATTTATCCGAATCGATTATTAATAAAAAATTATGCGACGAAGCAGAGTTCACACATGACACAACAGATAGAGAAGATGTTAGACACACATGTGTTAGAAAAAGCCGAAACGAACCCAGGCTATCTTTCGACCTTTTTTCTTGTAAAGAAAACAGATGGAACGTTTCGCCCAATCTTCAATTTGAAACGATTAAACAATTTCGTGAAGCTAAAAGGTTTTCAACTCTTCAGTCACTTTCGAATGCCAAGTTTTTTACAGAGCAAAGACTGGATGGTGAAGATGGATTTGAGCCAGGCGTACTTCCACCTACCTATAGCCGAGGAGCATCGAAGGTTCCTACGACTCAGTTACAAGGGCCAGCTCCTGCAGATGACCTGCCTCCCGTTCGGTCTGTCGTCAGCTCCGCGAACGTTTACATCAGTGACGAACTGGATAGCAGAATACCTGAGAAGCCGAAATATAAGGTGCGTGGTTTACCTAGACGATTTCTTACTAGTAAATCAATCCCGACAAGTCCTGCTCGATCACATAGCTTTCACAGTAACTCTTATGTGTCAACTCGGCTGGACTGTCAACCTGGACAAATCTGTGCTGGTTCCGACTCGCCGTCTCGAGTTCCTAGGCGTCACGTAGGACACACAACTCAACACGAAGTCCCTGTCGGAACCAAAGTGCTTAACGCTACGCAGAGCACTTGCACATCAAATGTCCAAAGGCTGTTGGTCCCTCAGACAGGCCCAGTCCCTTCTGGGGAGACTCAACTTTGCCTCGTTCGTGATACGCAGAGGAAGGTTACATTGTCGCACTCTACAATACCACAGTCGACTACTTCCCAAAGAACACCCTCACAGGCGTATGAAGTTGCCAGATCCTGTTGTGATGGAAATAAAGTGGTGGTTAAAAGCAGCCCAGGGCTCACTACCTATACATACAGGTCCGTTCTCTCACCTTCTAACCACAGATGCATCGGACTTCGGCTGGGGCGCGCAGCTGGGAGAGATGACAATGTCAGGGCGCTGGACACAACAACAACAGTCGTGGCATGTCAATCTCAAAGAGATGTTTGCAGTCTTCGCGGTGATTCAACAAGAGCACAGTCACTTACACAATGCGCACATCTTGATACAGACGGACAACCGCACAGTCGTCGCCTACATCAACAAGGAAGGCGGAACGAGATCGAAGAGACTGCTAAATCTAACACAGAAGCTGCTGGCAATTTCGGACAAAGTAAATATTCATTTTACAGCTCAATACTTCCCGGGTCGGTTCAACTGCGAGGTGGACGCTCTGTCGCGAGGCAAGACATCCCCGGAGTGGCATCTGACATCTGCAGCAACGAGGAACATCTTCGCGATGTGGGGCAAACCTCAGGTCGACCTATTTGCATCGAGAACAGCTCATGTGGTAAACAATTATGTTTCAGTGGACACGCAGGACACGGAGGCACTGTCGCACAACGCATTCCTTCACCAGTGGGACTACGAGCTGGCATGGCTGTTCCCGCCACCAAACCTCATGCCTCAGGTACTGACTCAACTGAACGCAGCCCAAGGTCAGTACATTCTGATAGCGCCGAAGTGGCACAGAGTATTTTGGAGAGCGGATCTACACGCTCGGTCCCTCCGGGAGCCGTTCCTCATTCCGGACCTTCCACAAGTACTGATCGACACGAGGACCGGGACACACCCGCCGGAGATCCAAGACATATGTTTGGAAGCATGGCTGATTTCGGGTGGACAGATTTCATCAATGACTGGTCAGTAGAAGAGAAATCACTCTTGTTATCTAGTTGGCGGAAATCTACTCTAAATACTTATAGACCAGCCTGGAATAAATGGAAAGCATGGTGTACCTCAACAAAGACTTCATACAAAAATCCGAGCCCGGAACAGGTAGCCCGATATCTAGCATACCTACACAACAGCGAAGGTTTAGCTTTCAGGACTATTTTAGTACATAAATCTGTAATAGCTACGTTTACAAATATATCGAGTAACTCAGATCTGTCGTCAAACTTTTTTATAAAACACATGATAAAAGCTATTTCGGTCTCTAAACACAAAAAAGTAAAACCACCTATTTGGAATGTAAAAAATGTTTTAGAATATCTAGAAAACAATACACCTGATGAAACTAATTTGTATCAAGTTTCCAGACGATCAGCTATACTTCTGTTGCTAGCATCGGGACGCAGAGTTCATGACTTGACGCTGCTGAGAATAGATGCTGAAGGGTTGATCGACGAGGGAGATGCGCTTGTCTTCTGGCCTTGTTTTGGATCCAAGACCGACGACAGTAACTACAGGCAATCCGGCTGGAGACTAAAAGCGCATCCGAAAAGGAACCTGGACTGTGTTTATTGGATTCGTCGGCTGATACAGGCTTCAGAGGATCGTCGAGAATCAGGTACTTTCACAGAATTGTTTATAACCGTCAGAGGAGATCCGAAGCCAGCGTCAAGAACCATCATAGGAGGCTGGATCAAGTCTGTGCTCAAGGACGCAGGCGTTGAGGCCTCGCCGGGCTCGGTACGCTCCGCAGTGGCGTCTCTAAACTGGCTAGAAAAATTTCCAATCGACCAAATTCTTGAAACAAGTAATTGGAAGCAAGAACATACTTTTAGAAAGTATTACCAGAGAGAAATCGATAATCAATCGAGTAGCAATAATTTATCTGATTCAGTTTCATTATCAAAATATTTTAAATCAGTGCGATAAACATTGAAATGATTTTCTGTATAATCTGTATATTTTCATTACCTAAAATAAAATAGTATTTTCTTTCAATCACATTGATTTTATATTTAATCACCTAACACATTATAGCGTCATCATTACCTACATGTTGGCTACCAGGAGATAACAAACACATCACTCAATATGGATTCCGGATATCGGCACGGAACAAATAATAGAGAGTTTTACCTACCAATAAAACTTACCTATTATTTTTCCAACGATATCCGGAATCCAGGTAAGATCTACCTGGTATCATGTATATCATATATACACCATATATCGTGAATATAATGAGGAAAAAGCTCTACCATACCCCGGTCGCCGCCATGTTGCCCGCCAAAACGAAAACGACAGTGGCGCCGGAAAACGGAAGGGAGGAAGTCGCGGTGAACTAACGCTGAAAGGCAGGTGCTTGACTCCATATGGATTCCGGATATCGTTGGAAAAATAATAGGTAAGTTTTATTGGTAGGTAAAACTCTCTATTTACGTCAAAAAGTAACAATTCATTCATTCTTTCATTCATTGAAAGATAGATATTGTTATAGCCAACAAATAAGTAAACCATTATTATATCTACCAAATACGTAAACCTGTGAGAAATAAAGCAAAATAATTATTTTTGTTTTCACCGACTAAATTTTGGGTTATAAAAAACGATATTAAAACGGTTTATTGTTGTAGAATAACCCTCAATCACCCGCAGATTAGTGGGCATTAGGACCGCGGGCATAACCTTTGCTCGCAATAAAAATGCCTTTATAACTTATGAATAAAACCAACTTCATTTAAACTTACTTGAGTACTGCAATTTCAGCAAAAAACAATCTTATATACAGAATGGTAGACTATAAAATAATACATAAATAAGATACATAATAAAAAAATATGCTTAACAATTCATACAGCATCATCTAACTAAATAAGCAGAGCTATAATATGGGTAGGTACTAGATGACTGATATACTTACCTACTTTTATAAAGATATTTTTTTTGAATGTCCATATGAGTAGTTGGTCCCTAAATAAAAACAAAACAAAAACATCCTAGAATCCTGGAACAAATAGATATTTGCAAACATTTGTATGGAATCGAACCTTTTAGTGGAAGTGATGAAATCACTACTGCTGTGCTAAAAGCATGTGCTAAGTGGATCAGTTGCCCTCTTTCTCATATCATTAATTTGTCTTTTTTGGAAGGTACTTTTCCAGAAAAACTTAAAAAGTCTATTGTTAAGCCTCTTTTCAAAAAGGGAGACAAAACAGACCCAGGCAATTACCGGCCCATAACAATCGTTCCTATTTTATCAAAAATACTTGAAAGGGCTATGGTCAACAGACTAAGTAACTTTGTTCATAAACACCAAATTCTTAACGAAGCTCAATTCGGCTTTCGAAAGGGAAGTTCCACATCTCTCGCTTGTTTTAATTTAATAAAGTTTGTAACAGAGAGTATCAACGAAGGTAGTAGTCCTGTCTTGTCACTTTTTATGGACCTTAGTAAGGCATTTGATTATGTAAATCATGATATACTCCTGGTAAAGCTAGATCATTATGGTATTCGCGGTAAAGCACTAGAATGGTTGACCAGCTACTTACACAATAGGCAACAATGCACAGAGATAACAAAGGTCACTCAAGACACCAAGGGCAGCTTTGTGAAGCAAGTGTTTAGATCTGATAACATTTTGAACAACAATGGTGTCCCTCAGGGTAGCATATTGGGACCTCTGTTATTTCTGTTGTATATAAACGATTTACCTAAATATATAACACATAAATGCGTTCTTTTTGCCGACGACACAACTCTTATTGTTAAAGTCGAAAGTAGAGATCTGGCTCAGCAATCTTTAAATAGTGCTCTCTCTGACATAGTTAAATGGACTGTTGACAACAATTTAATAATTAATATTAGCAAGACTAAAATAATGCAATTTAATTCTTATAATACAATTCCTATAAAACTAGACCTTAAATATAATATTGAAAAGGTGGGTGAGGGTTCTTCCTTTAAATTCCTTGGAGTGATTCTTGATAAACATTTGAATTGGAAAGACCATGTAAATCATGTGTGCCAACGACTGAGCAGATTTGTATTCGCTCTTAAGAAGGTTCGCCAGACCGTTTCTTTTGATGCCGCTCTAGCTGCTTACCATGGTCATGTCTCTTCAGTCCTTGGGTATGGGTTGTTACTGTGGGGAAACTCAGTGGACGTGGAAAGAATATTTAAAATTCAAAAAAGATGCCTAAGAGTGATAAACAGGTCTTGGTTCCTTGATAGTTGCAAGCCTCTCTTCAAGAACTGTAGGATTCTACCTCTCCCCTGTATGTACATTAGGGAAATTTGTCTTTTTGTAAAATCTCATCCGACCTACTTTCTAAAACGTGGCGATGTAATAACCCGGCAAAAAAGGCCTAAGTTTAACAATTTGCTCTACAAACATCAGTGCCATAAAGATATATATAAAAGAAATGTTTACAACATGTGCATCACTATTTACAATAAGCTACCGGAAGAATTAAAAGAACTGAATGGAAATATATTTAGAAAAAAGTTAAAAGAATGGCTACTTAGAAAATGTTTTTATACTGTAAAAGAATATTTAGAAATTTGAATTATACCTATGTACCATAATATATGACTAATATAATATATGACTAATATAATATTAATATGACTCGCATAACATTTGCACGCCTGCTTGCAGGCTGAATACAATTCCTATAATAATTATAAGATCTGACATAATGTATAATAATTTTGTATTCTTGCAAATAAATGATTTGATTTGATTTAGGTACCTACATCGCGGGAAAAGTTGGACGGTGCAAATTCTAAGCCGTACCAAATAATAAATAGAAACCTGACATGCATATGTATTCCTCAAACAAATAGCTTTTTTGAAGAAATTGCTTAAATCACTACACAGTATAAAACAAAGTCGCTTTATCTGTCCCTATGTCCCCTATATCCCTTTGAATGCTTAAATCTTTAAAACTACGTTACGGATTTTGATACGGTTTTTTTAAAGATAGAGTAATTAAAGAGGAAGGGTTGTACGTATAATAAAACCGTGCGAAGCCGGGGCGGGTCGCTAGTATTGTATATAATATATTGTTCACGATAAATAGTAAAGAAAAATGTAGGTACGTTTTGTAAGTTATGATAAATCACAAGTTTTATTCTACACGATTATTTTTTATTTCAAATATCCTATGAACAACATCTTACAAGTAATTTTTGAGTAATGCGTCAGTTTGTAGTCGATGGTTAGTTTTTATTGAAATATGATATGTTCGTACATAGAAGAAGGAAATATTTACCTACACGTTGTTCACACGTTCTTTAGATAAAAATATTTGAAATTTCTCGACAGCCTTATCATAAAACGTTAACGGCACCGCCTCGCCGGTGAGTTGATCACCATTAGTATAATATCTTTTTAATGGCTCTTTAATTCAACGAAAGCCAAAAATCATGTGTGGTTTCATTTACGCCATTATTAATTAGCGAATGAGCAATGACCGTGCGTTGAAATGTCATTAAAATGGCGTACAGTTTACGGTATTTACTCCAGTAAAAAATACATATATCGTCGTTTTAAAACGGGAAATAAAAACAAACGGTACCTGATAAATACTCGTTATTAGAATAGTATTTATTTCGACATATTTACACATATAAAGTACCTACATAAAAATAAACCGAAATTAATAAAGAACACTATTACCTAAATTACAGAAATGTTGGGTGTCTAATCGTAATCGTCTAATTTTGCCCTGATGATCACTCTTAATACTATGAATTTATTTTAATATTTCTTGAAAAAGAACACAAAAATGTATTGGAAAAATCGTAATAATAATTTCAAATGAGTACAGGAAATACTGTACGATAAACCATTATCGTTAAAGTCACTGTATAAAAAAATAAAAAAAAACTTTCTTTATTCAGACATTTTTGTCCATATAAAAATAAAAATCACAATTAAACACAAATATTGGTAACTAATTAAAAAACACTAATTAAAAAAACAAAAAAAAAAAAAAAACTATATAAAAACAACAAACAAACTGTATAACTTGATACTGGTGTTTCGAACTGATTTACAACTTATGTGCCAAATTACACGTCGCAAACCACACCACAGCTTTTGTAATTAAGTTAATGAGAACATTTTACGTGCGATTAATGATAACGATAGCAAAATCATTAATCATTTCTATCGATGCGTTGCTGTGGTAACAATGGTTTAGATCACGATATCCAATCTATAATGGAACGATCTATTATTTACATATTGAGAAGTACACTGTTATTGTTATAAACGCTTAATAAATATATACAAGCATATAGCTTATACGTTTCCATAGAAATAATGCGTGCAAAGCCACGGGCATATTCTAGTCTGACAGAGGTTTTCGTTATATATTTAATATTAAATAGAACCTTATAAATACTTATAAATTAATTAAAACCTAAAGTTTAATGACATGTGTTATGTTTAGTAGTAGTAGTGGCTTTTTTATTTATTAACCACTAGCGACCCGCCCCGGCTTCGCACGGTTTTATTATACGTATAAACCTTCCTCTTGAATCACTCTATCTATTAAAAAACCGCATCAAAATCCTTTGCGTAGTTTTAAAGATTTAAGCAGTCAAAGGGACATAGGGAAATAGGGACAGAAAAAGCGACTTTGTTTTATACTATGTAGTGATACTATTTCTCAACCAAGATACCGATCCAAAATACCAACATTCGTGCCGACTACCAAGCAAACGTAGATCTTCAAAACCATAGAATAACAATATCATCTCCTAGCGACAAACTACCATTTGTTATAGTTAATTACTAATCCCGCAATGAGTAATAGTCACAACCTGCCGTTAGTAATGGCCAAATTATTCAAATGATTAATGTCTGGCCCTACGCCCGTAAATCTGAATGTTGCTATTGTCTAATAAATAAACTATTTAGGTCTTCCTTTTGATACTGTACCTACCGTATACCGGCATTGAATTGATTATTGGTAAATGATTTGTGACTTGATATAGACCGGGCCCGAATTCCACTAAATAAATCGCTTCACCATTTCAATAGTATCGTGTCAAAATGACAGTGTTAAACTCTTTTTGGTATTCTGCTAGCACAGACTTTTTTAGGTTCATTCATAGCTGTGACGATTACGGTTATGACTACCAATTTGACATTCTAATTATGAAAGTATCTTCAAGCGCAAAAAATTTTAGAATACCAACTATTGTCAACTGGGATAAACGTGTTCTTGAGTGGAGACTCAGCATACGACGCCCTCCGGCCAGGTGGGATGACGATCTGTAAAAGACTGAAGGCAGATGTTGGATGCAGTAAGCTGGAGACGGCGCCATGGAACGCATTAGACATAATATAATGTTTATTTATATCTATAACTACGGGGGGGTTAATAATATAATATCCCATATACTCTGTATGTACTAAACTGACACCAAACGAAGTGCACTGGCGCACTGCTACAGTTAGTTACCAACTGTGGTGATAATCCACAACTCAATAATTAAACTAAACGCGAACACAGCAAACTAATTAGGAGTGTGAGTGTAGTTCGATCAGCTGATGAGACTGTATGGGTTTGGGAAATTGGTGGTTCCACGTTGCGGTTACAACTTAGCTACGTATCTTTGACAATGTTCTTGTTTATCCTCTGCATCCTTCTATAAATAAAAATCGCTTATTTCTTATTTCTGCTTATCATACAGGTAATTTATTTTTTATTTTAATTTGAAGTGACGCATGACCCGAGAGCTGGTGAGTATCTGGCTCAGCGCATCAGCATTGCCATACAGCGTGGTAATGCAGCCAGTGTCTTGGGGACGTTTCCAACTGTAACATGGATCAGTTGAGCTAGCTCTAGACTGTTTGCAGCTGTCTGCAGTTAGCTCAATTGTCCTTGATTGTAATTTAAATAAATACGCATTAACAAGGAAAACTTAAAAACTTCTGGACAGATCAAGATCTGTCTATCTGAAGACTTTAAATTGTACTGTCTGAAATACATTATATGATTTAATTTGATAAAGTTACAAAACAAACCAAACACATCTCTCAGCAAAACTCTGTAGACGTACCACATTGTGAGATGAAAATGCAGAACCCACGCAAGTAAAACTTAGTAAATACGTTGTGTCGTATGCACGAAGGTAATCTGATACATTTCGTACAGCGAATTGTGTTGATTCTCGAAGACATAGGACTTATCTTGGAAAATATTCTGACTCGTTTTGCATTGAATGAAAATACATAAATATGTCTATTTTATTATTTGACGACGCCTGTGGCGCAGCGGGCGAAGGTACGCCTGCGACGCTGGAGGTTTCGGTTTCGATTCCCGCCTCGGGACAAATATTTTTTCAGAGGGTTCCGATTTTTTTTCTATGCATAGTAAAATGATCTATGTATATAATTATTCAGTTATCTAGTACCGTAGTACCTACCTTATTATTTTAATATCACAAGCTCTACTTATCTTTGGGCTAAATTACGTTGTGTGTATTCTTTAGCAATTTTAGTATTTTTTTATTTTTTATTTACTGTAATATAGTTTATATTCAGTAAAAAGAGTTAGTCAATTGATTCTCAAACTTCGTTTTCAAACCAGATTCACAAATTAATAAGTCTTCTCCGCTTCCTACACACTCGCCCACTTATATTCCTTTTTCAAAATATTATAGAACATAACAAAATGATGACACTGGATAAACAACCTTCGGTCCAGTTTATATAAAACCATGTTTCTGATTTCAAAGTTACCGTCTAACTTATAAAACTCAATATTTCGAACTCTAGCTCAGTCCGTCTTTTCAAGCTGAGAATTTTAGAGGAACCGTAAAAATACTAAACAGGATTTCCGCTTGTGAAAAGCATTGCAAAGATGACTCGCGGTTTCCCGCCTCCAGGGAAGGAATTTGTAAGTTTGATTTGATTCTTGGATTTTGGCGCGCGGGAAAATAATGCAAATTCGGTTTGGGAGAATTGTGCCACTGTTGCCATATAGCCAGGATAGCGGCAGTTTTTATGATATGCGAAACTATAGGCTTCTTTGTTTTAAATTTTGGAGGACAAAATAGTTTTACACTGTAAACGAAGTGGGTTGTACGTTAAACATGGTACCTACTTCAATTCATGTACCCAAGCAATCCAAACATGAATAAAACGAATGAATGTTGAATACTTTTCAACTTAATGAATGTAGAAGGTAAAACGTATATCTAAAAAAATAGACATAGTACGAAAGACGGCCTTATCGCTGAGAATGATTCCCAGGCAACCTTTGGAACATGTTTCTGAGGTGCATTAATGATAAAGAAAGTTAAGCCTTTAATTAGTCAAACTAAACTTCTTAATATTTTTTTATATTTTGTGTTTACTTCTTGAATTCCTCGTGCTTTCAATTTCTTTTCTTTTTAAATAACCAACCGGTTTTACTATAAATAATTTCATTAAAAACTGGATAATCCACACAGCATCATCTATCCCCAAGCTAAATAAACCTTAGGTTATGGGTACTAGACGACTAATATACAATGTGATTTTTCGAACCTTGATCAAACGAAATGTGCGGATACACCACTCATATTTATCGATAAAAACCGAGATAAAAAAAATTTAATGTTATTTTTTTTAAACACAAGTCAAGTACAGATATCAACAGGAATCTCAACAACTGCTTTGTTTTTGAGATAAATAACATATAATATTTTTCATCCCGATTTTTAGCGATAAATATGTGTCGTGTATCCGCACATTTCTTTTGATCAAGGTTCGAAAAATCACATTGTATACTTAAGGTGCAAACTAGAGCCGATGCCCTTGAGAGAATGGGCGCGGCTACCATTTCGCCCCGCACCTTCCCCACATTCCGGGCAGACCCGCTGTCGTCGCGCTGAGAAATAGTCTTCGCGAGGAAAATATTCGTGACAGCGCGGGTGCGGCGGGCGGCGTGGTAAACGAATGGCAGGACGCAAGAAATGCGTATTCGATTCCCACTCCTAGATATTGTTTACAATATCTGCAAATATTTGTTTCTAGTCTTCTAGTCTAGTCTTGTCTTGTCCTAGTCTTCGGGTTTATTGGTATCACGAACCACGATGGTAAGTAACCTAATCTGGGAACAGAACTCGCTATACTTAGGTAGTTATGTAATGTGACTCTTGGGTTGAGGGTATTACTAGCTGCTATCCGCGTTGTAGCTAGATAGACCTCCATCAAAAGTAGTCTGTAGACTACCTAACTACTTGAAATGTTCATCCACCACTAAAATTAGTTGATGTGGATAATATATACTAAGTGGAATATTCCAATCATTCAATAGTTTATTCAAATCTATTTAGTAGTTACGAAGATAATGATA
The DNA here is from genome assembly GCA_944547425.1 of Eupithecia centaureata. Taxonomy (NCBI): domain Eukaryota; kingdom Metazoa; phylum Arthropoda; class Insecta; order Lepidoptera; family Geometridae; genus Eupithecia; species Eupithecia centaureata. The sequence continues at coordinate 2,906,536 of OX155693.1, read as the reverse complement.
GATAGATTACCTACCTACGTGGTAAAGCCAGGGTAAAGGTAACAAACATTCACACAAACTTCTCTTATCTAAAATGAATGTTAGTAGGATATCAACGAATAGATAGGTACTCATAATTCGGGTAGAATGATTTGATCCAATAAATTTCTGATCTACAGGAGAAAGGGCATAATGGAACAAGACAAAAAAATTACGAAAATTAGTAAATAATATCTTTATTTGTTTAGGTTTACAAAATAAGCACTAAGATAAGTCTTTATATTCTCTATTTACTACATTTCATTTATTTACATTACATTACAAATTTACATGTCAATATATGGAGGATCGTTATCGACATAAAATTTTGACCTGCACATTTTGCATCGCATTGTAAATTTGGATCGTTATCCTATCTGTTTTTACCAAGTACCTAACTCGATATCTACAACATGACAAAAAAGGCGATGCACCGTTACCCAGTTTCCTTTACATTTCGAACCCCATTCCCATTTCATTTCAGAAAGTACACGTTCACGTAAGAAACTATTACAGAATTCACATATCCATACTCTATCGATGTGAGATTGAGTGTGAACTTTTTTCGAACTTAGCTGCAGGCAGCGCAGTTCCTAAATATTCTTGGATCGGATCGGAGTAAATGAGTGGTGTACCTACTGTCTAGAGGATTCGATCCTGAAACCCGAGATTCCGGGATCCTGGTCGATTTTCGATCCCGAAAATTTCGGGATTATTTTTCAAATCCCGGGATTTTTGGGATTATTTTTTACAAATCCCGGGATTTTCGGGATTGAGAAAAATTGTTAAAAATAACAAAAAATTAGGCGCGTAAATGTATATGTATATGATCATAAATTATAAAATAAAAATTATATCAAGTTCTTTAAAAATAACAAAAAGGAACATCTGATCATTTCGGTTAACATCGGTTTAGTTTTCTTTTTAAATTATGATTTAAAAAAACTGTAATGATTATTCCTAATTTTTTTTATCAGTAAAAGCTCTTTTTATTACCAAATAATACAATTTATAATACCATGTACCAGTATACAAAAAAGCATTCTTTTAATAGGTAATCAACCGCATCTACGGTCACGTCGTGGTAAAATTGACGAAAAATTATTTTTTGTCAACAATCATGACATGCCTTTTTCATTGAAATAATACGTTTAACCATCATTTAATTTTGTTTTTATTGACTGATAAATTAGTGATCGGATATTTTTCAAATCCCTAAGTTGGGGCGAATAACTAGGAGCATTTAAAACCAACTTTTAAAGTAATCCCGAAGAGCACGAATTATAAAATTCAAGCAATTTCTATAAAAAAAATATATGTCACTTTAATTTGTTGTGTATTTTGTTAGTAAAAATATTTTTTTTTTATGGAAATATCGATTTTTGTGAAAAACAAGTTGGAATAAATGTGTTTTATATTTGATCTATAAATAAGATTACAACGAAATAAATAACATTCTAGAACATTTTGGAATTCTTCGGAATTTATATGAATTCCCGAATAATCATGTTGTGTCGTATAAAAGAACGTGTCGTTGTAAGTTCATATAAAAGAAAAGCTGCAATACGTGGTGGCTCTCTGATTTTAGTAAAAAAAGTCTTAAATGTAAAGAAAGAAAAGATATTGTAAAACTCACTATTGAGAGGACTATTGAACTTTCTTGTGAGGAACTGGAGCGACATATCATTGTGTGTGTATACCGCCCTCCTGACGCAGATCAGGTTGCTTTTGAATGTACTATGGAAGAAGTTTTGCTGAAGTATTTACTTGTAGGAAGGATCTTATTGTTTGTGGCGACTTTAATATAGATATTTTAGCAAATCCCCTCGCCGACAGATTGCTTAATTTATTCAAGTGCTTTAGTTTACAACATCTTTTTAATGATCCCACTAGGGTAACTCAAACATCTGCCACCTGTTTAGATAATATTTACTGCAGTCAAACTCCAACCAGCAAAGCAGTAATTAGGCATTTCCAATCAGACCATTATGGTCAAAGTGTTAATTTTAGCTATGATGATAGAAATATTGTAGAAAAATATACCTGCAGGCCAATAACAGAGAACCGTATTAAGAATTTTCAAAGTAGAGTGGAACTAACAGTATCAAATATACCTTGTTCTGATGACCCCAATGAATTATTTTCCAAACGTTTGAATGTCATACACAAGGAACACAGTGAAGTATTCAAACTTTAAACATGCACAGTGAGAGAAAGGGTCGAGTTTATTGATTGGGCCACTCCGGGTATTTATAGAAGTAGGAATAGACTATATGACCTTTATGCTTCTCGAGAAACTATGTTACTTGATCCTGCGTTTCTATTGTATGTAACCAACTATTCTAAAATATTTAAGAAAGTCTGCAACACAGCAAAATGCCTGTTTTTAAAGAATATTATAATAAAATCATCTAATAAAGTAAAAGCAATGGAGACTAATAAATAACGAGACAGGTAAATCAAAGCCACGTTATAAGGTTAAAAATTAATAATTAAATTCTTATACATGATAAAGATATTGCCAATGCTTTTGATGCATTCTTTTCTACTATTCCTAAAGTTGTTACCCAGTCTCTAGCATCAATGGCTGTTAAATTTTTAGAACCTTCAGTTGCTAAATATAATGAGAGCTTTAACTTTAGTTATGTAAATGCTGATTATGTAGTGAAAACCTTTAAGTCAATTAACATTGAAAATACTGAGGATCTCTGGGGTATATCCACCAAAGTATTAAGTTCAATTATTAAGGAAATGGCTCCTTGTTTGGCCTTTAAGAGGTTAATCATTAGATACCTATAACCCTGTATTTTCAACAGCTTTGTCGACGCAGGAATTTTTCCTGATCTCATGAAATATAGTAAGTTAGTTCCTCTTTATAAATCTGGTAGCCACACTGATCCGGCCAATTACAGACCGATTTCAATACTTCCTGCAATGAGTAAAGTTTTTTAAAAAAATATTCTTACCCAGTTAACCTCTCACTTCAATCTTAATAGGTTATTTCATGAAAACCAATTTGGCTTCTCCAAGGGTAGATCAACAACGGATGCTGGTACAGTTCTATTAAGGCAAATATTGGAGGCCTGGGATTAAGCCAAAAACGCTATTGGTGTATTCTGTGATCTTTCTTAGGCTTTTGACTGTGTGGATCATAGTACATTAATTGAGAAATGAAAACATTATGAAATTAAGAAAAAGGCTCTGGATCTTATGAAATCATATTTATCTGATAGAGTTCAAAAAGTAGATGTTGGTAAAGAAAGATCTACGGGTTCAAATATTGAATTAGGCGTACCCCAAGGTTCAATATTAGGTCCCTTTTTATTTTTAGTAAACGTAAATGATCTCCCCTTTCTAGCAAAAGATCTTTGTGATATAGTCTTATTTGCTGATGATACATCACTAATTTTTAAAGTAAACAGAAATAAATATAATTATGACGATGTAAATAATTCGCTTTCACAAATACTAAATTGGTTTACCGCCAATAACCTCTTACTTAATGCTAAAAAAACAAAATGTATAAAATTCATGTTACCAAATGTTAGAGAAATCCCAACTCAAATCATGTTAAATAATGAGATTGTTCACTTCGTAGACCCTACTGTGTTCTTGGGGTTGCATATTGATTCATCTCTTCAATGGCAACCGCAAATTGATGCTCTCGCGGGTAGGCTTAGTTCAGCAGCCTATGCAGTGAGAACAATTAGACATCTCACTGATCAGGAAAATTTAATGTATACACACAAAAACGAGAGTAACTTTTTGAAAAATTGTGATGTTTACAATAGAAATACAAGAAACAAGGACAAACTACACATCCCTTCATTTAGATTACGAAAACTGGGGAAATCATTTATGGGTAATTGTGTGCGCTTCTATAATAAGCATCCATCCATCTGAAGCAACTGAACTTTCTATTCGTAGATTTAAACAGTACATAAAACTAAATCTTATCAAGAAGGCATATTACTCCATAAATGATTACATCAATGACGTTAGTGCTTGGCCAGATGTCGCTCAGTTCCACATCGACAATAGTATGTAATTATTTATAAGGCAAACATGTATTAGACACATAAGTTATACACATGCTAGTGGTTTCTATTTCGCCTCCTCCACTAGTGGACAAAAAAGTGAGGCGAACTGAAAATCAATTATCACATTATTTTTTATATTATTTTGATAATTATGTACCTATAGTATTAAATTTGACTTGCCTAAGTGCTTATTTTGTAAGCCTAAAGAAATAAAGATATTGATTTCTGATTTCTGTCGTCACTCAAAGTTTAGGTAAATAAACGCCTGAATATCCGATCACTGCTGATGACGTTACCATCATGTGGTTATTTAAATTAGTATTTTATATCATCTACCGTAAAAAAGTAGAATAAAAAAAAATTATATTATAGTATTAATTATTTGAAAAAAGAAGTAATTGTGGTTTTAATTGATTTTTACTTTGTTTTTGAAAGTAAATAAAAGTTGATTTTCATATATTACTTCAATTTTATTTACCTGTCTACGATCCCGGGATAATCCCGGGATCCCGGGATCGCCTTTCACAAATCCCAAAATCCCGGGATTGAAAATAAAGACCGGGATCGAATCCTCTACTAGTGTCTCACTTCGGAGAGACATAAATCGTTGTGACAAGTATCTACAGGTATTTACTTAGTAGCTTTCAGTCTGCTCGGCTGCCTATTCACGAAGTGTAGGTACCATACTAGAATTCTGATGAAATTCATGAACATAATTGTCATACTTACATATTTTATTACATCCCAGCATACTACTAATATTAGCTAGGTCCTAAGTACTGGATATTTTACCTCTAGCATACTTGGCATTTCCTCTTCAGTTTCAAGTTGCTCAGTCACTGTACATCTGTAAATGAATAATAGTATAAGATATGTAATAAATGAGTAGTAGATAAATAAGAAGTAGGTATTTAGGTAGATACCTACTTACATCTTCGTTCATTTATTTTTACCTGGTACTACGCTGGACGATGGAAAGCGGACACCATAGACTTCCACTATACTATTATAAACTTTGTAGTTCCTTACTTGACATCATTTTCACCGTCCATTGTCTGAATATTTTCTTTCTGATGGATTAGCCTTTTCTTCGATCTCCTATAAAAATACATGATAAATCTATATAATATTGCTAATAGTAGCAATTGCACAAAATTAGGGAAATAAAATAAACGTAGGTAAGAAGGAAGTAGTTAGGTATACTTACATTATTTCCACCAACTTTTGGGCTTTCAGAGCTCTGGTCTTCTTGAGCTTACTGATTTTCTTTATAATTCACCAAACGTACACACAACAACACTGAGCAGTCAAAGTATATTTAGGGCGAGAGGGTATTATAAAAGTAACTTAGCACTAAAAGCGTCCTTGCGGGATAACAATAAATATTTATGTACAGGTGATGTACAGTCGGTTTTCTTATATATTTACAAACTATTTAAACTAAATAAATAAATAAATATAATGCTGGACAATCCACACAGCACCATCTAGCCCCAAAGTAAGCTACTCAAAGCTTGTGTTATGGGTACTAGATAACTGATATATTTTTAATACAATATATACATAGATAGATATATTTTTTTATTATACATATTAAACACCCAGACCAACGAAACAAATTTCTACAGATCGTGCACAAATTTGTTCCGAGGCGGGAATCGAACCCGCAACCTCCTGCGTCGCAGGCCGACCTTCGCCCACCGCGCCACATCGGTCGTCTAAAGCGTCCATGCGCGCACAACTTAGAACAAATAAAATCAATTATTATAAACATAAATTCGACGAGTAAGGTGTGCGAGCACTAGGCAGACAAGCACAACCTCCCCGTACAACAGCCAGCGAGGCACTGCCGCCCGTCGCCCGCGCGACTACTTACGCCCACTAATCCTACGGAAAACTAGAAAAATAACATTTACCAGGTGAAAAACCGTCGCATCGAAAAATCGTACGTACAACTTGAAGACAAAGTTCTTGCCGACATTTAGGTGAAGAAAAAAGTACAAAATTCTAAGTCGTTTAGAAGTAGATACAAATTTAAAGTCCGAAACAGCTGAACTTTGTGAATTTTTTCACAGGGAAAATGAACACGTAGAACATTTTTGTACGTTCACTTTATAGATAAAATGTCAATTAAAGCCATATATTTTTTTCAGCTCATAAAGTTGCCTCCTCTATGAGTAGATAGCATCCAAAAATGACCATTCAGCTACTGTTTGCGCCTTAATCCATTAAATCGTAAATACTATCGTAATTTGACAAATTCATTACGGTAGTACGCATTGTGGTACGCATGTTGAAAGAACACCCGTTTCTGGATAAAACGTTGTCAAACCCTGTTGTTGGCAAGCGAGCGAATGTTGTGGCCAATATTGGCGCGAATAAATATTGGCCCTGGGGGGATAGCCAAAGTGTAGTTAGCGCAAGCTAATATTGGCTCCTAGTGTGAAGCAGGATATGGCCAAACATTTCACTCAACGAAACACAATCACCGTGCTATCTCTCGTTGTAAGGTTGTCGCACACATATCAAATCGGATAGTGTAGAGTAGTGAAGTAAAAATAGTTTTTATCGACGTAATTTTTAGTTTTACAGACAGTAATGGCTCCTGAACTAGTTAAAAACTGTAATTCAGGAGCCAGTGAGTTCTCCAGTTATACCAGTTTATTATGTCAAACCAATAGAAACTCATTAACATTAATAATAGAAAAGAAAAAACATGCAAATAGAGGGTTTATACTTCCAAGGCGTATAGTTAGATAAAGTACATATTATTTGTAACTTGATTCTTGCTATTTATATGTAGATCGTATATGTAAATGATATGTTTAAAATAAATGATTTGAATATAAAATGATCATCATAAGGTAAGAAAACTTATTTAATAGCACCAGTATCATGAATCGACAACACCAGTAGACAAGGCTTGTAAAAGATTGCTGGTTCGATTCCCGCCACAGAACCAGTGTTTGTATGATCTGCAGGGTAACCAGCATTGTTTATTTAATAAATATCATCATCCATTGCTACAACACCGATGGACATTATACCCCCAACGTGGTTTATTCATAATCGAAAAGATATTTACTTCTTTTTTTCCTTCCATACCATAAATTTAAAGGCTGATGTGGCGCGGCGGGCAAAGATCCGCCTATGACGCAAGAGATTGTTGGGTTCGATTCCCGCTTTATTTGGACAAATCGCACATTGAAAACAAAAGTGACATTAAACGAAATTTGGCGGTATTGAGTTACAGCGACATCTGAAATCTACAAGAAAAACTACGTCATCTTCAAAGACCCGTTTGACAATAGTTCACTCATAGCTCGTACAGACGCTCCGATTTGGTTGGTGCCAGCCATATCGGAACCGACATAGCAACCATTCCAACATTGCTACAGATTGTCCGACGGTTGGCCTTCCAGCCGTCAGTTGACTTTGCTATGAAGTAGTGAATGGACGTCTTGCCACCTGATGCCATGATATTTTTCAACGTTTTTAAAGTAGCCGCACTGTCTATTTTTCTTAAAACGTCCAGCATAATCAAATACGCTTGATTTCTGGCATCTCTATTGGCGTAATCTTTGTGACTTAAGTCCCACAAACAGAGAAAGTCTTTATAAAGTTCAAGTAACTTTATTATTGACGACCTATGTGGCGCGGTGGGCGAAGGTCCGCCTGCGACGCAGGAGGTTGCGGGTTCGATTCCCGCCTCGGAACAAATTTGTGTATGTACGATCTGCAGAAATTTGTTCCGTTGGTCTGGGTGTTTTCTATGTATAATAAAAAAATATCTATCTATGTAATGTATTGTATTAAGTATATCAGTCATCTAGTACCCATAACACAAGCTCTGCTTGGCTTGGGGCTAGATGGTGCTGTGTGAATTGCCCAAGATATGTATTATTATTATTATGTCACGTTCGGTGACCGTAACTCCTTCGGCGTTCATGTTGACGTCCTACAACGGCGGCGTTGCGAATGCGACTGAGCCGATTTGGTCGGAACAAAGCCTCCATACGTTCCGATTTGGTTGGACCGACTAACGATTTGGTTTGGTCGGATCGCCGGCGCATCCGACTACCGTCCAACCAATGTTAATAATAATTATGTCGGACCGACCGCTCTCCTCACGTTCCGATTTGGTCGTGGTCGGATGGTTGGCTCCAACCGAATCGGAGCGTCTGTACCAGCTATTAGGTGTCGCTAGATGTCACCATGTGTCACTTCATACCTCTAAGTTTTGTGCTTGTTCGTTAAACAAAAACCGACACTTAACCAGTTCGCGCCCGGTCGTTGGCGAAAACTGTTCGTGGGATTAGTGAAAAAGTGAACTATTTTGTTTAGTGTCAGTTATGTTGTAACTTTTCTTGAAATATTTATTGACAATTTTAGGGCAAAAGTGGCACTATGCTGAACTTTTTTTATAATTTAAAGCACTAAGTAAAATTATACTTCAAAGTGTAAGAACTAAATAGGCACTATACTGAACTTTTTTTATAAAAAATTGTTTGCCTTATCTGTATGTTATAATCTAAAAAGAAACAAGCAGATTCTATTAGAATAATACCCGAACTGTTTTATAAAGTATCAACAACGTATCTATTTCAAATCTTGGTCAAGTTATTGAATAAATAAATATCACAAAAACTTTAAACGACTGGTACTGAAAATTGGGTTTTTCGTTTAATGTCATTTTTGTTTTCAATGTGCGAAATGTTTGATCCGGGGTTCTGGGTGCTACGTATAACGAATAAAAAGTATCTATCTATGTTAGGTTTGTATTAAATGTATCAGTCACATGGTTCCCATGTGACACACACAAGTTCTGCTTAGCTTGGGGTAAGATGATGCTGTGTGGATTGTCCAGCATTATAATTATTATTTATACCTGACTATGATAACACGGGCCGGTCCGTTACCAGGGTGATTAGTGTGCGACTACCTTTTGTCTTGCAAATTCTCCAGAGTCTCTAGAAGTTTCCAAATGGTCTCATTCAAAGGCGTTTTTCTTTCTCTACAGTGCCCATGGGTCCGATAATCGTAAAACACTTGGAAGATAATTAAAAAGACCATCTATTGAGGGCACCTTTTAATTACAATAGCCTCAAGAATCTGTTTGCATTTGAACTCTATTTTAACTGCTTTGTAAAACATGCTGATGTGTGTTGTAATATGGAAATACTTTGCTATTGACATTTTGGTTTAAGTAAATTTTTGATTCCATGCATCGAAATAAAAATATATGTTTCAACCATCTACAGTTAGCTCAATCGATTCAATTGTAAGTAAGCTTTTTATATGTATTTTCTTTTTAGTACAATAAAGTGTTCATTCATTCATTCATTCATTCATTGTATATAGGTAGGTTAGTACTCGTTGTAATTTTTTATATTCCTTGATTGTAATTTTCGTTGTTAATCAAGTTTTTAAGGATTTATTATATACTAGCGACCCACCCCGGCTTCGCACGTTTTTATTATACGTATAAACCTATACGTATAAACTTTGTTCTTAAATCACTCTATCTATTAATAAATCCGCACCAAAATCCGTTGCGTAGTTTAAAAGGTGTAAGCATACAAAGTCCGATTTGATGAATCTTTTGCTTCATCAAAATTAGTCGCATAAAAATTTCCCTAGGTTAGGATTACTATTTATACCGCAAAATTTAAAAAACAGTATATATAAATGTAAATGTTCAGAAATGTTCAGTTCCAGTAGTTTTTTAGATTTAATTTAATCATATTATTTTTTACCTGGTACCTAAACCAAGACGAGGAATGTTACGCTCCATATAGAGTGCTGTCGCATGAAATGAATAGAAGAAACTTCTAAACTTCTTTATAAATGGCTCATTCACAATTTTCTTCATTTTGAAACCGTAAACGAATCTACGTATGAGTGACAAATAACTTCAGTGCTTTTAAACACAAGCAAGTGAAGTTTAAATTTGATTTTAAATTGATTTGGTGAGCGTTTTGTTACGCCGCAAACAGAAGCTAAGCCAGCACTTATTTTATCATATAATAATAAAATTCCGTTAAACAAAGGAATTTCCAAAATTCACACGTACAGTTTGTTACACCTACCATAAGCTTTTTTAAATGCATCTGTAGAAGTTTTATTTCTATTTTAGGAAGAGATACGAAGTTGCCTTTGGTGGCCACTAAACTCTATTTTCGTATTTCTTCCTAAAATAGACAAAATGACACAACTACAGATGCATTAAAAAAAAGCTTATGATAGGTTTAACAAACTGTACTTACTTGTGAATTTTGGAAATTCCTTTGTTTAACGGAATTATATGATAAAATAAGTGGGGGCGCCACTTTAGCTCCTGTTTGCGCCCTAAGATCGTATCCACTATCAAAAGTTACTTACTAATTAACATTTAAAAACTATTTTTCCATTTCGGTCATTTTAATTTGAACTGTAATTTATCAAAAGCTCTTTTGAGGTAGATCAGGACCACAAAACAGAATAAATTAACTTATTTGTATGTTAAAGGTAAGCTCTAACAAAAACATGTACCTAATTAGGTCAGCTGCGATGTTCCAAAAGAACGTGTGTATTTAATGTAATTAACTGTTTGCAAGTCTTTGCGTATTCAGTTCCTTCTTGTGGATTTTAACAATTACCGTTCATTACGATGCGCGGGAGCTTTTGTAATGCAAATCCATTGTTTTTGCCAGCAAACTACACTACTTTACGTAGTTTTACAATAATTTGAATAGTTTTATGAGGGCTGTGTAGTGTTGTTAGGGAAGATAGTGCTAATGTTGGATATTAACAGACCTCTGGGCTATTTATGTTTATATTGTGTGCAAACCTACGTCGTTTTTATTCTATTTCCTCAGGGATGTTGCTCTAAAATAGTGTGAAGTGATAGGTTCTAGCGATATTTCATTTACATGGTGTGACTGTACCCTATTAGGTGCCTAGATACATATATATAGATACTTGTTATTTTATTAATTGTACGTATTTACGAATTTAAATTAAAATAACGCCAACGTAAATCATTCTGAAAGTTAACTTAAATATGCTAGCACAATATTGTTCAAAAATATAATTATAACCTACCTTTCTATATAAAACAAATAATCATTGTTAACTATCTTTTCAAATATACAGTAAACAGTATAAGATAGGTATATCAGCATTGCCATACAGCGTGGTAATGCAGCCAGTGTCTTGGGGACGCTTCCGACTGGTATTGACATGGATCAATTGAGCTACCTTTAGACTGTTTGCAACCGTCTGCATTTAGCTCAATGGTTTCAATTGTAAATACTAGTTGTAATTTTTCTATTCCTTGCTTGTAATTTTCGTTGTTAATAAAGATAGGTATATATAAAATAGGGTTATTATTATTATAAAAAATAATATAAGAAAATTATGTTCTGTGTCATGGGTACATCGCTGGAATTGTCCCAGCAGCACTTTGAATTTATTGAGGTTAACATATTACTGAATTTATCCGTATCACGAAGTTTATTAATAGACTAAACTCAATAGTTTTTGTCGTATACAAATCTGAGCTCCTGGCGCCTTTCTATAGTCTTTTTGAGAACCGCAGAAAAAAATAAAACAATAATAATGCTTGTGATGTAAAATACCTTGGACAAGCATTTTTTAGTACTAGTACTTAGTATCTTTTTCTACCACACTATCAAACTTTCTTTGACAAATATTGTTTCTAATTCATCATCCCTACATAGTACATATAAAACAAAGTCGCTTTTTCTGTCCCTATGTCCCTTTGAATGCTTAAATCTTTAAAACTACGCAACGGATTTTGATGCAATTTTTTTAATTGATAGCGTGATTCAAGAGGAAGGTTTATATACTTAAAATACAACCGTGCGAAGCCGGGGCGGGTCGCTAGTTGGATATAATCGGAAGAAGCCTTTCTCTGCTAGAACGAGACAAAGTTATACAAACCCACATTCCAGTGCACTACAAGGCAGACTTGCATATGCATGTGTCAGAGACTGATGCCTAAATCCCGTGGGACAGACAAAAGCGGCCAATTTGCCCGTGGGTCACGATTAGTCGTTATTAAACCTGAATATAACATCTCAAGCACTGTGCGGGATGCAGTACCACAACTTGTATCTAAGTAATGAAAAACGTTACTCGTATTTTTTTTGGGGAGTCCTGTAAAAAGTGACACCTAAGCTAATGATTAGGTATATGTATGCACTATGCAATAAATAAATGGCAGTATTTTAACACTTTCACTGCCATGCTTTAGTATAAGTAGCAGGGCGTCATGTCACTGGCACTCAAAGTGATTAAGAAGGGGATTTTTTTCTTAATACCCATTAAGAGACTTTAATACACTCTCTTAAACTTTTATACCGATAGAGATACTAATACAGACTTATAAACAAGGTACTACTACTAAAATAATAATTGACATAAAATACCATATAAATAATGGCATAATAAAAGAAAAACAAAACATATCATTAAAAGGCTGCCTCAGTGTGTGACAATTGTGACAAGAAACGTGCAATGGTCTTTCGACCGCCAGTTGATGTATATCGTGTTATACTCAGATTGTTAAAACAAGCGCTTGCAATCTAGAAATTTTCTCAATTCTTCGATACGATTAATAAAAAACATTCTTATCTCGCCTACTGTTTTAATTCACTATGTCGGCTACTGCCCAAACCATACAGCAGCCAGCCAGGCATAAGGCTTATGCTAGCAGCATGGAAGCGTCTTTTCAACCGAAATCGTCTTCTCTTCCAGTATTTGTTCACTATATACTATACTGGCTTCTAGCAGGAATCTATGCCGACATTCGATAGAGTATCAATAAACTCCTGATCTAAACTGTTATATTCAGAATACTCACTGCAGCTAAATTATAAATAAATAAATCGGTAAAATTCACGCAATACAATCTAGCCCCAAGCTAAGCTGAGCTTGTGTTATGGGTACCTAATAGAAAACTGGAAAGTAAATCTTTACTAACGAAAATTACATTCAAGGAATAGATAAAAAAAAATATTAAAACTAACTGAAAGAAAACTTAAATACTAAATTTTTAGATATTTTGTATATAGCAAAGACGCAGAATACACCGAACAAATATCTGTCGATCGAACAAACATTTTGGCCGTGGCAGGAATCAACCAGCAACATCATACAATACAACCCATGCATGCGTTGCATTACAAAGGTCGTCAACTTTCACAGATCTCAATTCCTCAACCCTTACACTGCTCGCATACCTTTCATTCATATGAGAAGCCTAGAGTTCAAAGGCTTGATACCTACTGTAAAATCCTTTGCTCCATCTATAGAGGTATGTACTATACCGGTTATGTCTAGTTTAGTCCTGTTTCCCGACGTCCGGTGTCCGGCATGCAAGTGTCACTCACCGGTGTGTAATTACGTTCTGTTCGTTCTGATGAAGCTTCCAGAATTAGCTTTGTGTCAATTGGAACGTCAAATCCGCGAGTACCAATAAGTGACAACATTAAGTGCTTGTTTCACCATCGAAAAGTAAGTTCCTATTAATTTACTTGATAGATAACAATATTGTCGTCGCCTACTGACAACTTTAATACGAAAGAGATAGCACCATAGATACCTGTCAGTTAATTTAACGGGAACTTACTTGAATATTGTGAAACAGGCCCTGAGTTGTAAAAATACATATAGGGTACTTACACTTGTTTGGATAGAATTTACTACACTAAGATACCAGTGCATCTTTAGAACGTTGTAAAACTAAAAACCACTATATTGGTTTTCTCATCGCCCAAAAGCTAATCGCAATCAATAACTTTATTTCCTTCATCATCATCAGCCTATAACTAGTCCACTGCTGGACATAGGCCTCCCCTAATGAGCGGCAAAGCGCCCTGTCTTTAGCTTGCCGCATCCAGCATCTGCCAGCAGTATTTTTATTTCTTAAGGCTTACAATTTTAAACTATAAATGTTAACTAAGTATAATAATAATGTTACCAAAATAATAGAAGAAAGAAAAAAAAATGTGTTAAGTTATTGATTTTCTCTTCGCTTAAATTTTTTGTCCCCTTGCGGAAGAATATTCCAGCAAAAGAAAAAACTTACTGACCAATTTCGCAGCTTTACGAAAAATTAATGCACTGAAACTATTGAGGCTGACTGCAGACGGTTGCAAAAGTCAAGAGGTAGCTAACTGATTTTGATTTATTTTGACCTTTTCAATAGCAGTCACGTCTCTAGGAAGCTGTCTGTATTGCCACGCTTTATGACAAAGCTGATGCGCTGCGCCAGATACTGACCTGCCTTCGGGTCACGCGTTGCATCGACCAGACGCTCAGACCCATTTTTAAAAACCCGAAGAATCTCAGTACCCCATGACCTAGGATCTCGATTTTAAGGGGGCAAATGCGTAGGCTCTGAGACCTGCATATTTGCGCCTATTAAGATCCTCAGCCAAATCTTCCGCCACACCAACCCTCGCGGTTGTCCTTGGAAGATGGGAAGGCGCAAGTGTATTGACGCATGCTGTGACCCACCCTCCCCTTTAAATTTGTAGATTTTAGTTCCACGTCTATATCAACACATCTACCAGTATCTACCGTTTCAAGATAGCCTCAAAACACTCACAAGCAACAATAAGCCGTTCAGATCAAGCAGAGGCCTTCCGTGGAGTCCTAAAGACGACCGCGCAACAGGCCTCTAGCGTAGGCCTACCACGGAGTAAACAGCTAGATGACCTTCGTCCATCTCAACTGACCTCACAATATTCTAACATAAAGGCAGTCTAGACAGACACGTATAAAACCTAGTTCCAAAAATATGGAAATTCAAAACAAAATGTCATAATTCTTAACCCTAGATAGCAGAATATTTTGCAAATATGGCAGGTCTTTACAATATCTCAGCTTATAATGGACCGTGAGATAGGCGGTATTTATAGGGCAGTCTACAGTAATGGTACCTAAAGGTAACAAAAGGTATTGTACTAGTAAGTCTCGTGAATGTGAGCCTCCACGATTGTTTTCAGAGTTGAGACAAATTTGTATTATGACATGTTTTATAAAAACTTGTTCAGTCATATCTTCATATTATTACAATTTATAGCTTGAGTAACTTTTATGCCATAAAAACCGATACTCAGACAGATATCAATGATTGAGCAATATTTTATCCGACTGACCGACTTTTGACCGAATCTTTTTTATTTTAAAACTGTGGTTCTTTTCATGTGGTCCTAATTTGATCAAGATCTGACCAGTAGTTTTTGGAATATCCTTACCTATTTTACTTCGACCTTATTTTAATTTTGTTAACAAAATATTTATTTAAATATTATTCGAAGAAGCCTTGGGTCCTGAAATACAGCTTATGCGGACTCAATATAACTACAGTGTAAACATTTACATTGTGTCAGAAATATACGATTAGTATTTCTCAGAATAAATCTTACAAATATTAGTTAAGTTTGCAAACATATTTTAATTACTCATACTCGGAAAGTAGGTCTAAACATGCCTGAAGAGCGGGTTGAAAGTGATACTTTTCCGCCCTAGGGAGAATCGTTTTCAACTGGCAGCTATAACGTTACCATTGAATCACGATAGTGGCAGAATAAAAGCTGAAGATAAAAAAAATCACCTTAGCGACAATTCACTGAATTCAAAAAATGCGAAAGACAAGGCAGTATGGCTTTATGGCTTTTGCCTGTTATAGATGAACTAATATTAAAAAAAAAAGAAATTAGCGGGAGTTCGATTCATTTGTTTAATTTTGTTTTCTCAAGTTTTTATTTATATTTCCTTGTATTCGTAATGAAAAGCACAGTGTTTACCTCGGGTGAAAGTAACTTTATTTAGCCCCTTGAACTATTGACGACCAAACCCCGTCTCGGGACTAAATAAGTCACTTTCGACCCTTGGGTAAGAATGTACTATTGTTACAAAAGATCCCACTGTGAAGCTTCATGAATTTGACGAGCAGAAACTAATCTATATCCTACCAAATAAACGCGAAAGTTTGTAAGTATAGATGGATGGATGTTTGTTACTCTTTCACGCAAAAACTACTGAACGGATATGGATCAAATTTGGCGCAGAGATAGATTATAGTCTGGAATAACACATAGGCTATTTTTTTTACCGGAATTCCCACGGGAACGGGAATTACGCCGGTGCAACCGCGAGACGCTGCTAGTATCTAAATAACAAAGTCGGATTGGTTGAAACGAATTGAATGATCTTTGATTTGCTGAATTTGTCGCCGTTCCGAATAGAAGAAAATTAATCACAATTACGCAAAAACTAGTAATATTACTTAGTAATATTATAAAGGCTTGTTTTGTGTTTGCAAATAACGACAAACTTCTGAAAAGAGAATTTTGCACCGATGTGAATACGTAGGTATGGATTCAGAATAACTTTTAATTACAGAAAAAACATGCAAAAACTGGTTGCAGCGAAAACTATTCAGTCATCACATCACACTACGTGAAGTTATTTTAGTTTAGATTTAAAACTCGTGTCTCATTATATTAGAATGTTTGTTATCTGCGTTTTTATGTGGTTTTAGTGTGTGTTTGGTTTTTACTTACCCAGTTATGAGTTCTTTCTATGAACACTAAAAATAATCTTAAAATTCTTAAAAGCACTTAGATAAACCTAAAACTAGATAGTATTAACAGCATCATGCAAATGTTATATAAACCGTAACATATCAGAACATAAGTTCATAATACGTTTTCTACGAGAAACTTAGCGTAACAACCGTGTTAACCGTGTCACGAGCAGTTTCAGAGTTTCGCTGAAATTCACTTTGCATTGTAGGTAAGTATACTATAATGTATAATCATTATTATAATAATCGCGAAGTTGGTAACACCACTTGGCTTTAGTCCTTTAACAGTAGTGCTCTTATAAAATATATTAAGAACAAAGATTATGAGTATTTATTCAAAAATTACAAGAATAAATCAACTTCAACTTCTTGCAACGCTTACTTGGATCAGTGGCGCACCTCTAGATTGTTTACAACAATCTGCAAATCGTACAACTGTTTTATGTGTACTTATATGCAAATATTTGCATCTGAGTGTCTGGTCGATGCGACGCGTGTCCCGAGAGCTGGTGAGTATCAAGCGCAGTGCATCAGCATTGCCATACGGTGTGGTAATGCAGCCAGTGTCTTGAGGACGCTAAGACTGGTGTTGAAACGGATCAGTTGAGCTACCTTTAGATTTTTGACAACCGTCTATATATAAATAAATATTATTTATTTATTAATGGCTCTACGTCTAGTACGATAATTAAAGTAACGTATTTAATTGTTGTTTTTAACAGAAGTTTTTATTAATTTAACGGTAAAACAGCCCTACATACGAATTTTCATGTATAATATGTTCCTAGTTATCACTACATAGTATAAAATAAAGTCGCTTTTTCTGTCCCTATGTCATCGTGTCCCTTTGACTGCTTAAATCTTTAAAACAACTTACCTTACGAATTTTGATGCGGTTTTTTTTAATAGATAGAGTGATTCAAGAGGAAGGTTTATAGGTAAAATAAAACCGTGCGAAGCCGGAGCGGGTCACTAATTTATATATCCAAAAAATACTTAAAATAATAAAATCCAAAAAATACTGGAGAAATACTGTTATTTTTGAGGTTTCTAATGTAATGTCGTAAATAGTTAGATTTTGCCCGCTTACATTGCAAACGCAGGCTGAACCCTACGAGATTTATCAAAATTATGTACTTAGTATTGTACGTACATTAAAAAGTTCTACAGAAAACTCCGCGATGGTATATGTATGACTATCTCTTATGGATATCCCACAATAAATTTTTTTGTCATTTTCTTTTTACGACAAATAAAGGCTAATTTTCGAAGCGATTTTAACCAATACAGCATTAATCCTTATCCAATCAAATACATTAAATAAATTGTTGATTTAATATAGATCTATATGGCCTTATACAGCATATGATTTAAATGAATATTTTCGAAGATATTACAGATTTAAATTTGCGGGGCGTAGTGTTTGCGGCGGTACCGGCCGGCCGCCGGGGCGGCGGCGCGCACTATGGAACATCGTAGAACAAGCGGATAGTCATATTATGTTATTTAATACTTAGGATTTTGTAACTTAATATATAAAATTATATTATTTTTCATAGTCAGAAGTATGTTGAAGATGGTGTGCAAGTTTTTCTGATCGACTTAACAATTTCTTTGTATGCTTACATCTTTAAAACTACGCGACGAATTTTGATGC
This sequence comes from Eupithecia centaureata, assembly GCA_944547425.1. Taxonomy (NCBI): domain Eukaryota; kingdom Metazoa; phylum Arthropoda; class Insecta; order Lepidoptera; family Geometridae; genus Eupithecia; species Eupithecia centaureata. The sequence continues at coordinate 2,888,220 of OX155693.1, read as the reverse complement.
GATTTTTTAATAGATAGAGTGATTCAAGAGGAAGTAAATATGTATAATAAAGCCGTGCGAAGCCGGGGAGGGTCGCTAGTTATAGATATTTTATTGATTAAATTACATAGACACAAAGATCTCCTTTCACCTATACTATTCAATGATTCAATCATTCCACCTATTTCTATTTTTATTTAAGTGTAGGTATCTAAAGCATTGTCTATACCAATTATCGGATTATATTTTGGTGTTTACTCACCTAGGATGGTGCTTAAGTGGGTGGACACAAGAATCCTAATTATGATTCTGCTGGCTTTTAGTGAGCGAAACCATAAGTAGCTATTCTACTTTTATTATACCGTCCCCGGTAACGACAGAAACTGCCAAATGGTACAGTCAACTTCAAAAAACACTGGACAGTCTAAAATATTCCTAATGCGATTACCTACTACTTTGTAGGTACTTACTATTTTGGTCCTCAGGCACCGGTTAATTCCAGGGTCTTTGCTTGTGCCGTCACCTACCTACAATACGGCAAATAATGAAGATGAAGGCAGTATGTGACCGGTGACGCGGCTTGGCTGACCGCTGGCCGAGCCATCATCGCCGCTGCCATGCCTCCGTACGAATCGGCAGGCGACTACCATTGCATGCATATCCCTTCGCTAATACGCCGGCAGTGCTTAAAATGTATGCCTGGTAGTCAATATGACATGTTTTTGTTCTCTGTGCACATATGTGCAAAATTAAGTAAATAATGATTGCCAATCCACACACTAAATTTACTTTAATTACTACAAAATAAGCAGAGCTTGTGGGGTACCTACCTACTAGATAAATGATATACATAATACATTTCGTACGGAGGGCAGTATTTACCACATAAGGGCATGTGTTAACCTCTTAAACAATAAATATTTCTACTAATGTACAGAGATCTTCATCAACCCTGAAGCGGTAGATAGGGTTACCAGTTGATGATACTCTCTGTACAATGTAAATTGGTGGATATTTTTATATACTATTTTCAGCCACTTATGTCATAGGCTGTACATTAAAAGTGGTAGATAGGGTAGGCTTTGATTATATACTTGTCTAGATGGAGTGTTGCGCTGCAATCGCAACAAAAACAATAGGCCAGACTTGAAGCGCTTGTGTGCGAATTACGCACACAAGTATGTGTAACTACAAGCGTGCTACGTCACATGTGGCTGTACTGAGTGATACCAGCTCTTGAATATTTCCCATAATAATAGGGAAAAAATGTTTAGATTTTGAATCATCTATAATTATTTGATTTTAAATTTTAATTTACTTTTTAGAATGTTGTACATATGGATTACTAAGTAAAATATATGTGGAAGGAAAAGTAAAAATATTACTGAAAATTAAAGTTTATTTATAATATTGTAGTTCTTAATTATATTTATACAAGTCATAAAATCATGCTTACAATTGGATTATTTACATATAGATATATTTGACGACCGTTGTGGCGTGGGGCGTTGGGGTAAACATGTTCTTGAGTGGAGACCGCCACTCGGCAAACATAGACATAGACACAGACATAGACATAGACATGTAGTGTAGTAGGACGCCCTCCGGCCTGGTGGGATGACGATCTGCGAAGGACTGCTGGCAGATGCTGGATGCGGCAAGCTGAAGACAGGGCGCTATGGCGCTCATTGGGGGAGGCCTATGTCCAGCAGTGGACTAATATAGGCTGATCATGATTATGATGACGATGAATAAGAAACGAAAACGGGTTCGTATAAAAGCGATCCCGCAATCAGAAACGCCCTATCTCTATGGCATGTACCTAGTAGCAACCTCAATAGGGGCAGTCTTATGGGGGGCAGGGGGTATTTAGCAGTTTCGACTCAATCTACGGCGCCGGCAAAATCTCGAAAAACATTTGTTGGGTCGTGATTAAATACCTACTTTTTTCATATTAGCTATTATTCACTATGGAAATGTTGTATTCATAGAGCAGGCAACCCAGTTAACATGGCATCGTATTTAAGGACAACATTTAAACTTTATTATTAAATTGTTTCGTTAACTTACAGTGATTCAAAGTGTACTTACCGATGATAAGTAATTTCTTTAGTTGTTTTCAATCGTCCTTTGTGATTCCTGCACACTTTTATAGCGCAAATCGTCATTTTTATTTGTCACGAAACGCGTGTGCGCCGCACAAAGTCAGAGTCGCCACTGACGAGGCGGGATCAGCTTATGAGCCAACAGTTGGCTGATATATTTTTTGGCGTTTTGACGCTCGAACTATCTATCTAGACAAGTATATAATCAAAGAGGGTAGGCTTACTAGTTGATGATGCTCTCTGTACATTCGTAAAAATTTTTTTTAAATGTACAATGTTCAGCCATTTTTGTCGTAGGCTGTACATTAAAATCTAAGCCGTGCTGCCCCCGGGAAATCAAACCGTAGCTCAAAATGTTGACGGGCGCGCGCGGGACAAACTACGCCATGTTGTACATTTAAGGATTTATGGAAAGTAAAATAAACTCATTTTCAAAGGCACTGATAAGGGTACTTGATAACAACCTTTATTAACAACGATGAAATTAAAATAAAGAAATAGAAAAAAATTAAAACTAGTATAAACAATTAAAGCCATTGAGCTAACTGCAGACGGTTGCAAACAGTCTAAAGGTAGCTCAATCGATTCATGTCAATACCAGTCGGAAGCGTCATCCCCAAGACAAAGGCACTTAAATTTAACGTCTAAAATAAGCTTTACTTTAATAAATATGAAGTATTTCTATGGCAGAATGTGTTACGAGCATTCATTTCTGGACTCAGGGTATTTTCTATATGAAGCACATCATTTATCTAGTACCACACAAGCTCTGCTTTACTGGTATTGACATGGATCATTTGAGCTACGTTTAGACTATTTGCAACCGTCTGCAGTTAGCTCAGTGGTTTCAATAATATATACTAGTTTTGTTTTTTATATTGCTTGATATTAATTTTCGTTGTTAATAAAGCTCTGCTTAGCTTGAGCCAGTTGATTTTGTGTGGATTGTCCAGCATTATTTTTATTATTGTATTGTTTGTTGACTATAAAACCCATAACCTTACTATAGGTACTTAAATATTATAAACGCGAAAGTTTGTATGAATTCCATACAAAACGCCTGCGAAGCCGCGAGCATAAGATACTAGTATTAATATCACTACATAGTATAAAACAAAGTCGCTTTTTCTTTCCCTATATCCCTCCCAGCAGTTTTAAATATTTAAGCGTTCAAAGGGACATACCTTTGAACGCTTAAATATTTAAAACTGCGCAACGGATTTTGATGCGGTTTTTTAATAGATAATGTGATTCAAGAGGAAGATTTATATACTTATAATAAAACCGTGCGAAGCCGGGGCGGGTCGCTAGTAAGGATAGAAAGTACTATAAGCCCATCAATATTAAAGTCCATTACCCAAATAGTAACAATTACCAACCAACACCAAGACGTAGGAGTAATTGATTGCGGATTAGGAAAGGTTCTCTTTCTCTGTCACTCTGATTACTTGATCTCCCTGACTGGGAGATCACCTGTCACACGGTAATTACCCGTAAGTGGCGTTTGCCTCGTGCTGTGCTTACTGCACTAATCTACCAAATAGTAAATAAATAATGCTTTAACAATCCACACAGCATCATCTAGCCCCAAGCTAAGTGCTATGACTATGACTGTTATGAGTACTAAACTTAATGACTGTACTAGATACTAGCGGATATTATAGGAGCGAGGAGTTGAAACTTTAAATAGTGAACTACATAGGTCTAAAACTATATTAAAATGTAACTAAGTATATAATCTACTATATAATATGTAAGATCTTCAGAAATAAACGATATTTTTTATACCATTACATAGATAGATATATTTTATTTTACATAGAAAACACCCAAAACCCCAGAACAAACATTTGACGATCGTACAATCATGCTGACTGTACGTGAACCTGCCGATGGCTAATCACTACGCGAAAAACAATATTTTATTTGACGATGGCGAATCAAAACTCAAAGTATGGAACTAAAAAGTAGCAGAAAAAAGGGTCCGATGGCGAATCGCCACTAACTCCCTTTGTTCCAAGGCGGGAATCGAACTCACAACCCCTGCGTCGCAGGCGGACATTCGCCCGCCGCGTCACATCGGTCGTCATACAAGGATAGCAGCTTTGGGGCGTGTTCATAAGTGGACGAACGTTTACTGAGGAGGACTAAATACTAGGCTGCATTCGGTTACGAATATAATATCGATGTTATTCGAAGTCGATAAGTCGTCCGAAACCTTTACAACACGGACAGACCAATGTAATCCATTTTATAAATTAATTTTTAGTAAGTTTAAAGTAAGTTAAATCAATAAGAGATTTTGTCCCAATCAAGCTATGTCCGTCATAGTGCGATCATTTACCCAGTATTAAGCAGACATAAAATTTACATGATATAAACTGACTTTAAATCCCGTAAAGCTAAAATAAATATTATTAATTTACTTTATTTATACTTTTACCTTATTAGTTCGACTAATTTAAATTTTCGAGTGGTTGGTTTTGAGAGATTTGTAGCCTATTTTCACGGAATATTTTATTTATCTGATTATTTCTTGACGAGATAGATGTAAAACTTTTTGGTGATCGATCAATCTGTGGACACTGGTATGTTTACTAAGCGTGACATGTAAAAGCTAGAAGTAGGGTCCGGTAGTTAGGGCGATTAGGGAGCAAGGCTTACCAGGTCCGTCCCTTAGGGACCCTAATCGGACGAGATGTACCCTAACCCAATCTTATTACACCACTCTTAGTTAGGGTTAGGGTGCCTGAATAATGTGTATGTAGTGTAATACCTACCCCTTTAAGGTGCATTTCAAATATTTCCCTCGCGACATCCCTGATTGACACGGGACAATCCAACTGCTCATACACAAACCTTGATTTACATATTATTATTGAAATAACACCCGCCATTTTATTTGGGAGATTTGAGAGCAAATGGAAAACGTAGACCTCGGATTCACGGTAAGCTGGAGTGTAAACAATGCGAAAATAAGAGATATTTTATTCAAATTTTGAGATAACTTGTTAGTTCTTCGAAATCCTGAGAATATTGATTACTGAGTTCATAACTAGCAGCGCCCCGCGGCTTCACCTCCGTAAAAATTGATGAAAAGTAGCCTATGTTTTTTCAAGGCCATAGGGACAGACTGACAGCGGGAAGCAACTTTGTTTTATACTAGGTAGTGATGGCTTCTGAGATACCTACCAGATTTCTACTCACTTCATTATCGAAAAACATAGGTACTAGGTACATTATAATATCGTGTAGCTAAATCTACCGATAGCAAGATTTATATCAAAGAGCTAGAAATTAGTCCCCTTAGATTAGAGCCATAATGGCGTAAAGAGGTTTTATCAAAATCAAACAAATCGAATGAGATTCTGTAGTACGATTCTCCTTGGTTGGTTATATTCATATTTCGAGGTTCAAATTCAAAACTTTCGGAATATCTAATGACATTGAATTTGGAACATCAAACTTTGTGTGATTTTTTACCAAGGAGATCCTTACATTTTCTTCGAAGTTCGAAGTACATCTGTTCAGAAGGTAAAAGTATTGCCACAAAACACGTTTCCAAACAAAAAAGGAAGAAAATATGAAAAGTAGAGTATTCTCCTAGTGCATAAAAAATATAAATTATTTATTTCAGACCATATCATCCATAGAAAATGATGACCTACACAATCAAATAATAAATCAAAAAATAATTGAATTAAAACGAAGGACTTTGTATGTGGCTGGCCTTTACAGATCATTATGTTTCATGATTTGTTGCATTTAGGCAAAGGGTACAAGTACAACTAAGCGGTAGATGAAAACTTTTACAACAACCGCTTTTGTAGTACAAACTCTTACTGCTCTTACTAGCTACTAGGGCCATGGAAAAGCTTCCGAAATCATTGAAAACAGTAAGGAAAGTGTATTGGATAGATAATAATGAAAATAATAATAATAAACGGCTCTATTTTCTCAACTATTGTATTGTCTGAATCAAAAGCAAAAAAATATGTTTCACAGTGTTTACACCACATGAAGTTGAAAGTTGCTAGCAATAATGTTATTATTTATGTCATAGACAAATGTTACCAACGAAAAGATCTCAAAGTCTCAAATAAACCATCCCACACAATTGTTGCTTGCGTACAAACAAGCCAAACATGTCGCTTTCGTCTGACATTAAAGAGTCTTTGAGTATAAAATTAGGTACATCATTTCTACGAAATCCTAGATGTTGACGAAATATCAAAGGATCCTGAATAACAAGGTATTATGTTCTGTAGGAACCTGAAATAGCCTATATCCCTCCCACCCTCTACCTTAATAAAATAATTAGTGAGATAGAACGAAGATGTTTCAATGTGACATTTCTACGCGGTAACCTCAAAAAATATCAAAGTTCAGATCCGACGGTGGACAGAGGTGTAAAGTAGCGGCTCTCCAGTTCGCGCAGAAACTAATAATTTATTATTTTTAAAAACAATTAACGATACTGCAACGAGTACCATGTCATTTAGAGCAGTAAATTACCTCATTTCAAAAATCCGAAGGAATATCACGATAAAGTATATATAGGCAAATCTTGTTTATAATATTAGTAAGGATAAACCTGACGACCGATGTGACGCAGGAGGTCAAGTAAGTTAAGTAAGGTTAAGGGTTTTATAGTCAACAAACTATACAATAGTAATAAGATTGCTAGACAATCCACAAAAAATCATCTAGCTCAAGCAACGCAGAGCTTTATTATCAACGAAAATTACAATCAAGGAATAGAATATTAAAACTAGTGGTACCTATATACAATTGAAATCATTGAGCTAACCACAGACGGTTGCAAAAAGTCTAAAGGTAGATCAATTGATCCATGTCAATACCAGTCAAGCAGAGCTTGTGTTATGGGTAGGTAGGTACTAGATAAATCATCTAGTACCCATAACACAAGCTCTACTTAGCTTGTGATGTTGTGCAGACTGTCCGGAAAAATTGGAAACAAACCTTAGGACTTAGACTAACATACATAATCTAAAGCTATTTATTTACTACTGTAATGCTGAATAGTGCCCGATTAAAGCAGCGTGGTGTATTCCAATCAAAAACTTAAATTGATTACATTCCACATGCTGAAGCTACGCCAGGCAAGCTCAATGAATAAAAATGTTTTTGAGGCCAGCCCAATCAGTGAGCGTTTTATTTTTGGTCTGTACACTCTTATTTGGGGTAGGAATTATTTATTTCGTAAACTATAGCGTTATTTTTATCCGACTTTATTAATTAAACATTTTCGTTTTATCGAATTAAAGAGAATGATCAGCAAATCCGACCGACAACCGTGGGGGTAGACGTGGTGTTAATTGGAGACCGCGACTTGGCAAACGTAGTGAAGGACGCCCTCCGGCCAGGTGGGATGATGATTTGCGAAAGACTGCTGGCAGATGGATAAGTCAAGCTGAAGAGAGGGCGCTATGGCGGTCATTAGGGGAGGCCTATGTCCAGCTGTGGACTAATATGGGCTGATGATGATGATGGTGATGATCAACAAATGCATCACAGCAGAGAGAGAGAACATCATAATCATCATCATCGGATGTTTACCAACTCCAATTTTCGAGTAGGTGGTTATGTATGACGACCGGTCTACGATGTTTTTATTATCACTTTTTAAATCTCTTAGATTGGTCAACTATTGAACTATGAATTATCAAAATAAAATAAGAACTACCTACGGTACTATAAGGTAAAAATTGATTTTCTCTTCACTTTAATCTTTTGTAAGTAAACCTCTAGTACATTTATGTATAATTTGTGTTCACACCACTACGTAGGTTAGATACCCAAAACATTTAAGTGTGGGATTAAAAAGCGTGGTATTAAAATGTGTGATTGAAAAGTGGGATTAAAGTGTTTAATTAAAGTGTGAGATAAAAGTGTGGGATTAAAGTGTTTGATTAATTTCATACTATTGTTGAATGTTGTGTGATCTTTCAAAACGTTTGTAAACAGTTCTCGTGATATTACATCCCCCTGTCTAAATCTCTAAATATGTTATTTTCTCAACGACCGAAATATAATATTCAGAAAACCCAATCTTCGTTTTTGGCAACTCAACATTTTATTCTTCCCTCAGGAAAAGTTTAGATAGATTCAAACCTAATTTCATTGCCTAAATCTTCCCTTTAGGGTTCCGTAATCAATACCTACACGAACTACAAGTTGTTGGATACACACTGTTTTCTAAAAGTTTTTTTCATTACTCATACTCGGAAAGTTGGTCTGAAGTTGCCTGAAGAGCCGGTTGAAAGTGATACTTATCAGCCCTATGGAGAATCGTTTTCAACTGCTATCACTTTACTATCGAACTATGATAAAGGCAGAAGGAGAAAAATAAATGCTGAAGCTATAAAAAAATCGGGTTAATCACTGAAGTCATTAAATAAGAAAGACAAGACATTATGGCTTTATGGCTTTCGCCTCTCCTAGATGAACCAATATATAAAAAAAAATTGCGACAATTCGATTCATAATTTGTTTTCTCATGTTTTTATATTTTCTTGTATTTGTAATGAAAAGCACAGTTTACCTCGAGTAGTCCCTCGAACTATCGGCGCCCGAGTCTCGGGACTAAATAAGTTACTTTCAACCCTTAGGTAACAATGTACGAGTACCTACTAATAAAACACAATTATATGTAGGTATTATTTTACTATTTTAATCTTTTAATACAGTCTGCATAATTATGGTATTTGGAATAGATATTTTGAGGGGTTGGTTAGCAATATATGTTGACTTTCATTTAAGTTTTTTGTTAAACTAACCAACAAGTAAAAGACCTGCTACTTCGTAGATATTGTATACCTTGTATCTAAATACATAGGTAATTGACCGATCTACTAGATTACGTTTTATTATACCTAATTTATGAAATATTCCTTAGGGCTACAGACATATTCAATAAGATCACCAATTTCAATATTCAAGAGATACCCCTCGAAAACCTTTAATTTTACTAAGTCGCAATATGGCTAGATAGCCCTCAGCAATGTTTTTGATTGGATCAGATAGGAAGGTTATTCGGTGACACGAATATTGGTATTATATTTTAGAGAATTCACAGATACTTTTTACAGGAATTAGCTGGCTGAAGTGGCAGTGAGCCGGCTATTTTTCGCCAACCGTGGGGGTAAACGAGTTGGTGTTCTTAATTGGAGACCACAACTCGGCAGACGTAGTGTAGGACGCCTTCGAACCATGTGCGATGATAATCTGCATAAGACTGCAGGTAGATGCTGAATGTAGCAAGCAGAAGACAGGGCGCTACGGTGCAAGCTCTGCTTAGCTTGGGGTTAGGTGACGCTGTGTGGATTGTCCAGCAAATTAGCAATCAGCGTTTGATAAAACAGTAGCTGACAATTAATCTACCTGCATAAAGAAAAGCAATTTTAGGCAATAAACAAAAATAAACCAACTTATTCTATTGCTCGAAATGCTAAAACAAAACAAAAACAAATGAAATGCTAAACAAAACAAAAACAATCGTTGCACAATCGCACATGGAACAGAGCGGCTGAATAAAGCAGCCTTTTCCAATAATAATTGCAGCATGAAAAACAAAAACAAACCTCGCAGGCGACCGTTTTAACACAAAAGATTTTGCTAAATGTTTACGAAAGGACACAATTGTCCACGGTAATTGCTTACGGGTGTGGAATGTCCCGTGGAGTCCCGTGGACGCACGTAGGGTTGCCAGTAACAGTTTGTTTTTATTGCCGGATGAAACGACTAATTAAAAGAAAGACAACAGCTCTAGAGTAGGTAAACAGTTCTAAAGAAAAAACAGAAAGAACATACGAGCGACCTTTTCTAGACAATCGAAATCAAGTAATATGATGTTGAACCAGAACAATCTGCAAATATGTATTTTTCGTTTATATGTTTGCTACAGTCTGCAGTTTTTATTTGTTTCTTACTATTATTTAATGTCAATTTTCTCCGTTTATTTTAACAATATTTGTTGTTTTTGTCCTATGACTTATTTTTAAGATAGCGTAATTAGAGTCTAGATTGTTCAACATTACGTACCTATTTACGTGCAAAAAAATCTTTTTTATATTTATGAATTTATATTTATTCAAAGCGCTCGTGAGTATCTGGCTCAGCGCATCAGCGTTGCCATACAGCGTGGTATAATGGTATTGAATGGTAATGCAGCCAGTGTCTTGGGGATGCTTCCGACTGGTATTGACATGGATCAATTGAGCTACCTTTAGACTGTTTGCAACCGTCTGCAGTTAGCTCAATGGTTTCAATTGTATACTAGTCAATTATATACTAGTTGTAATTTTTTCTATTCCTTGATTGTAATTTTCGTTGTTAATAATAATAAATAAGTAAATTTATTCAAAAGATTGCATATTATTACAAAATATATAAGATCTTATACAATAGAGAAGTCATCAATACCTAAATGAAATACAAATTTCAAACGACAATAATACGTGCAAAGTCGAAAAAATTCAAAGTTAAATTAAATAATATAAAATTTAATAGAAACAAATGAACATAATTTATGAATGTACATAAAATTTACAGTCCGGTAAAGACATAACAAAAAAAGAAAATAACATATTAGAAACTGTCACAGAGTTTTGTTTCCCAATGATGCATTCCCATCCCACGATGCATAAACGTCCAATACAACAGTACCTAAGCATCCGGTTATATTTTATCCGGATTTCCACCCCTAGACAAGGGCATGCCGGGTACAACTGTCACTATCAACCGGACAAGTGTAAGCACTGGTGCATTTTATAACCTAGTCCTGTGATAAATGTAGACACCCGTTATTTTCCCTAATAATAGGGAGAATATTTTATGACAACTCTTGGATATCATTGCGTGTTTTTAGTGTTGGGGCAATTCGGTCGTCGAGAATTTGTGAAATCGGAAGCTGTAGAAATGTAGAGCAACTTTAAGTCACTATAAAATACCTACAGGTTCAAAGCGATGGTGTCAGATATCTATGTATTATTGACCTAACATTTAGAAGGAAAAAAAACTTACATACCTACATTTATGTACTATACAACCTACAAATGAGTCTCGTTGTTATAGAATACAATGTCATAAATATGGTAGTTTTTTATTTGTTTTCGTGAGGAGTGTCAGTGTGGCCATGATAGGCCTTTTGTGATCACCACTTTAAGTGTTCACCCTGAAAGACTCGACGTTCATAATTCGCCACTAACCCTTGCAGCTGTTATGAACCGTAGGATTAACGGGGTTCTTTGGGGTGATGTCTCTTAGCTCTTTAGCACTGAATAGAATAGGTGCTTGCCTAGATGATGATGATTTTGAATGCCACATTTCAAAAGAGTTTTTGCTATTTGAAATTTTTTGCAGATTTATAATTGGCAAAATTTTGAAAAGCACGGTGCTCGAATTCACTCACACTTGACAGATTTTGTTTGAAAACCACTTATTTTTGTCGTTAATTGTTTTTCTAAACCTTCTATTTATTATTATCATACAATTGTGCCAATTTTTTTTTGCATAAATCCCTAATCATGACAGATATTTTAGGTATTCTGAATGTCCTTAGTTTAACATTTACGTCCGTCGGTCGACATCCGAACTACAAACAAAACTCTGATTGTGTGTTTGTGTTGACTTTCGTTTCGCCACAGTATACATTTGTCTAGCCTTCAGAATAAGCCTTACCACAGCATTAGTATCAGAAATCAAATGCTTCTAAGTCTATAAATAATGCTAGACAATCCACACAGCAACATCTAGCCCCAAACAAAGCAGAGCTTGTGTTATGGGTACAAGATAACTGATATACATCACACAGTATATTAAATACAAGGATATTTTTTATTATACATAACTAGATAACAAATTGAACAAATATATGCAAATCGTACAAACATGGGACAACCCAAGGCGGGAATCGAAACCGCAACCTCCTTCGCCCGCCGCGCCGTTCCACATCATCGGTCGTCAATAAAAACATAATAATATGTAATTACACCTGCTGGCACGCATCCAAATTCATAATTTTACAAAGCTCTTGATCAGACCTCTGAGTCCGATCAACGATAATATCGAGACGTGATCGCAACGTCTCTTTTTGGGTTAAGGTACATCTCGTCTGAATGAAAACTTGTCCGAGGACGAGTTGTCCTCTTCAGTTTTAGATTGGGGTACAACCCGTCCGAGTCCCAAAATTGCTGATTTTTATGGGATTTCAATCAATCAATTGTCACTTTGAATGGTAATGCTAATTCGCTGTACGAAATAGAAGCCAGCATTCCGATCACCTGTGGACTATAAGAAGCTAAGATTTTTATAAATTGAGAGGACCCCAAGGACCAAGGGTTTCCGCCCCAAATAGCTCAAATAGGTAACCTCGGTCAAGATTAGCGTATTTTCGCCGTTTGAAGGACGCTGATGATGCCGCTGTTATATAGGTAATCAATCAACAGTAGAAAAGAGCACGAGTGAAATGGCAAGAGATGTAGTTAATCTTATCTAATCCGTGGCACAATGCCCCACGCGCCATTTGTCGTAATGTTTCGTGTCAACAGAAACTTGTATGATTTTGTTAGAATTAATTAATGTTTGGGGCCCTAATAAGTTGGCAGGTGAACTTATAATGAGCAAAGAAGTTTGTGCTGTAATTAAATTGGAAAACTTGGGGCGTACTTTTCATTTATTTTATCGCTGTAGTTGTATACAAAACTTGTTTTATTACGGGACTCATGTACTTTTAGAAAAGGGTGACAATCATTATTTTACCGGGAGGGTATAATGTTTTTCACGCGTTTCTATGTTGGTTGTGACGTATGTTCGAAACCTTTATTCAAATCAACAAATAATTTTGTTGGGTAAGTACATAATGGCGGTCATAAGGGGAGGCCTATATCCAGCAGTGGACTAATATAGGCTGATGATGATGATGAGGTAGATAATAAATGAATTCTGAACTACATTACAAGACTAATTAAAGTTGGTAGAGTCGTTGTAGGTTTTTTTAATAATAATTTCGAAAACAAATCTTAATGTTATAAAAATATTATCTATGAATTACTGGTTAACTTTGAATTGAAAGGATAAACCACAACACACACTACGACGACGCTACGAATTGTCGTAGCGACAGTTTCCCAGCTTGAGTCTACGCCGTAGCACTGCTACACCATCTAGTCGCTCTTGCTACGCCGCCGTAGCCACATAAAAAGCCGTGCCAACGAATCAAAAACTTTTGAAATATACAGTCATGTCCAGACGAATGGTGAAACACGTTTCACATAGCTGTGCCATTATCTAACAAGGCTTAAATACCGTTGCGAAACTAATAAAACAAACACCAAGCCAAACAATACAACTTTGCGGGGATACTCACTTGTACACAGCTAGGAGCACAGGCAAAGTTTGTTTGTTTAAATCTCCTTTTTACCATGAGAATCAGCTAACATATCATATCGCAAAATGAGCAGAAAGCATCACGAGCCAAATTATTATATCCGGAAACAGTAACAACTGGAGTGTTGCCAACAAAAAGGGCATTACCAACCGCTTCTACGATGGGACGCAAAAAATACTTAGGTATAAATCTACACAGAAATTGGTAGAGACAGACATGCGACGGTTCAATTGAAACTAGATTGGTCGAAGGCAGAGGCGGCGGGAGGGTAGAAATGGGGTCTAAGCCTCAGACATTAGAAGGTTCATTTGAAATTCGATCTCTCTCTGTATCGACGTAACGGGAGATTAGACATATGTATGCCTTTTCAAATTACAGAATTTAGGAATTTTAGGTATCTTTATTTTTTATGTTTTCAAGAGTTTTTGCGTGAAAGAGGAACAAACACTCATCCATCCATACACCTATACAAACTTTCACGTTTATATTAGTAAGGAATAATTTATAAATTGCGCATTTAAAGTACTACCAAGGATAATAACGATAATATCTGTGGCACAGATTATGTTGTTACTTCGTCTAGTGGATTTAAATGGCGCATATCTTAGCTTAAAGCGATAATCCTCATGTTACGGTATCAGAGCCATATTGAGGCAGATACCCAAGTAATTAATGACCGAGTCCGGCCCTGTCCAACGCAGATGTGCCAATCGGTGCCTTGACTCGATGCAGATGAGATTTCACGTGTCCGATTGCATATCACTTAACGGATAGCAACGAAGCGGGAGATACCCCCTGACCACTTTGCTGATTGCATCGGAATTTCAGGGGATTCAATGAATTACGGGATTGTATCTCAGAACTTCATACGTACCTACGAAAATTCAGCACCATTCGTACAGTAAGTAGCTTTAGCATTGGTTTCGTGTAAAATCACATAGCAGCTTAAACTCTTGCCTTCTATAAACCTAGATATGTCTTATGGAGACGAAAGTTTAAGCCGCTATGTGATTTTAGACGGAACCAATGCTAAAGCTACTTACTGTACAAACCCCGTTCTGAATTTTCGTACGCATGAAGTTCTGAGACACAATTTGATGCTTTTATCCTTTTTGCATGTGGTAGGTGAAACATACCAAGTTTTTAAATATAATGTTTAATATGACAAAAAAAAATATTTTACATTTTATAGTATTTTCTTTTGAAAAGGGAAAAAATGTTTTATAATTTCACGATCTTAAGAAGAAATGGCGGGTACCATGGACCTAGTTTTTTTCGCTATAAGCCTATGGGTGGCACAACACACATTCAAACAATTGAGACTAAAATACATAATATACCTAATAAAATATATAGGTACTTTAATAAGGTTCCAGCCAATACTGACATAGGGTGGCTTGTATCTAGAATGGGAATAAGAATCATGTCATCTCTGATACTGTAATGCTAGTTTAAGTAGTTTTATATTAACTATGTATTTTAGGAAGAGATTTCAAGAGATATGAAGTTGCTCTTAGTGGCCACCAAACTCTGTTTTGGTATCTCTTCCAATACAATATACAATAGGCAAAATAAAACAAGAGATGTATTATATTAAAAAAAGCTTACGATAGGTATAAACTAAAAACAAACAAACTGCATAAACAAACTGAAGGTTGATTTTTGGATATTCCTTTGTTAACGTACCTAATAAAAATATAGAGCCTTTAGCTTATTATCTTTTATTTAAAAAAATATTTCGCTTTTGATGTACTAGCAACCCGCCCCGGCTTCGCACGGTTTTATTATACGTATAAACCTTCCACTTGAATCACTCTATCTATTAAAAAAACCGCGTCAAAATCCGTTGCGTAGTTTTAAAGATTTAAGTATTCATAGGTACCTACATAAGGACAGAAAAGCGTCTTTGTTTTATATTATGTAGTGAGTGATTATGTTGACTACTCTATAGTATTAAGTCATAACTGTAAGAATACATAGGTACATGTGATGGTTATAAATAACTGAATACAAAATACAAAGTCCCAATCTGATGTTGCGCGGATGGTACCACACCTACAGTTTCATATCTCTGCTTCTAACTGGGTAAAACACATAAGAGCTAAATGAAATGAAATCCTCTGCCCCTTGAGGAAAGCTTCAAGTTGTTCAATGGAGATCACGTACGTCCACTGCTCGGATGTATTGATACAATGTGGAAGTGGATGGAAGATTTGACCGTTGGACCAACTAGCGTCTGACTACAAAAAATGGTTCATTTCTATTAACCAACTTCGAATAACGAGGATCTATGTAACCTTATGAACAATAAATGGATTCGAAGTCTCAGTCAAACGAAAACAATTTTTTAAGTTTTTGTAGTTACAAACATCAAATTATTTGCAGATGCAAGATAAATCAATTATTTAAAAACTGAGAGAATAACAATGTTTTTGTTTCACGATGATGTTCATAATTCGTTTGTTAACAGAAAGATCTGAGATAATACCATAAAAAAACGACCGTTACTTTTCCCGCAAACCTTAAAAACAGTTTAAAAAGGAGTTTTTCAAAACAACCAAATTACCTACTATGTTTAAACTTCATAATCAAAAAGCAATATTAGAATCCATGTTTATTTAAATTTCCCAGCATCAGCTTAATTTAGGTAGGTACCTACCTAACTTGAAACTTGTGTTAAATTCATATCACCAAAATAACTTCACCCATTTATCCTCTTAAATATGAAATAAGCAGACGCAAATTAAGATACAACACGGCTCAAACTTTATTGGTCAGCTCGAAAAAGAAAGCTGATTTAGCGAAATTAACAATTTCACCATTAAAGCGTCAATTTCTATTGTTTTAGATAAGCCCTTATTATCTCGATAAAAGATTAATGGCTAATAACTTTTAAGGTATTTCTACAACAAAATCTGACTTAATTTTTTTGAACATTTTTTTACTTTTACGTACAATAGAAATCTCACGGGATTATTTTTATTTCAGGCCGAGATCATTCTCTATAACTATGCAAAAGTATCGTAAAAATTGATCAATATTGCCCAAGATATCGAGTAGGTAACATACACACAACGAACATACCACTGAATTGTGAATCGATCATTTTTTTCGTCGCATGAAAAGCAACTTCCTTACCGCTCTATATTTTAAAAGTTTGTGAAATAAAGCCTACACAAGGCTACAAACTAAAACTGTCATAAACAGAAATGGTACGCTGGTAAGCTAACGTTAAAACGACTAAAAAGCTTCTAAAATATGGCCGTCCTTTTATGAAATGTCCGGCAACAAGAAAAATCGGCCAGTGATTCAATGGGATAAATAAAATAGCTAGCAATTACGAAAATGGATTGTACTATTTATATTTACAGAGGGATTTATTTAACGCGTTTAATCAGAGGTTTATCTTGATTTCGCCATCTATTTTGCGTTTGTAATAATTCCACCTGTCGACTGGTTGGAATGGCGTATCGTGGGGAAACACTACGAATTTTTCAGTTAGGTATTCGGTGTTAAAAGTAAGCTCAGATATACCTACGCAAATGAATTGACAGGTAGGTATTTTAGTTCTAATTACAATGTTTTGTTTGATGATTGATAAAATTGACGATCGATGAGCTTATTAGGTATTTACCTAAGGATTTTGTGTCTGAGAACCAAAGTTATCGACATAGCTCAAAGAATCAGCAAGCTGAAGTGGCAGTGGGCCGGCCATATCTCGCGAAGAACTGGTAGCCGTTGGGGTAAACGTGTTCTTGAGTGGTGACCGCGACTTGGCAAACGTAGTGTAGGACGGCCTCCAGCCAAGTGGGATGACGTATTGACTATTGTTGCAGAACGTTAAAATACCTACTCTAAGATACCTAAGGTACCAAAATCGTTCAATGCAACGGAATTTTAGGTAGGATGTTGGAACCTACTTGGTTGTAAAATAGAGAGTCGTAAATCCAGAGCGATTCCCATTTCTGTTCGCTTAGTATCAGTGTATACAGTTTGATTTCAAAAAGTTTTCGAGAGCCCTTAGAAGAAGAAGAAGAGACCTTAACTTCTATCTAGCTTAGGTACTTACACGTAAAAATATCTAATGAAACAAATACCATTCGAAAACTGATAGGTATCAAGTTTGTAGAAACATAAATTCTAGTAGCCTACGAGCATTTAACTTTTGTACCGCTGCTATTAAAATACGAAAATTATTTCCTCTCCTATAGAGGCTTGGCAATTCGCTCAGTGTAGGGAAACCCGGCAAAAATGGCCTATGTTAAATAATGAGCCCTACAAACACCAGTGCCAGATATCTGTAATAGTACATTGTTACCCTGGGGTTAAAAGTAACTTATTTAGTCCCGAGACCACGAGGGACTACATAAGTTACTTTCACCCGAGGTAAACACTGTGCTTTTCATTACAAATACAAGAAAAGTATAAATAAAATACACGAGAAAACAAATTAATCAAATTGCCACATTTTTTTTTTATAAATTAGTCCATTTAGGATAGGCGAAAGCCATAAAGCCATACTGCCTTGTCTTTCGTATTTTTTGAATTCACTGAATTGTCGCTAAGGAGAATTTTTTTTTAGCTTCAGTATTTATTCTGCCACTATCATGGTTCAATAGAAATGTTATAGCTGTCAGTTGAAAATGATTCTCCCTAGGGCGGAAAAGTATCACATTCAACCCGCTCTTCAGGCATGTTCAGACCTACTTTCCGAGTATGAGTAATGAAAATGTTTTTAACATGTGCACCGCTTTGTACTTATCTACCATAAATTACCGGAAGAATTAAAATAGTTATGAAATGTAATTTAATGAAAATATATAAGAATTAGTAAACAATCGAGTATTCTTGCAAATAACATACCTCAGTATTTGATTTGATATGGAAAGAAACGATAACTTTTATCGTCATCGTACTTAAACTATGTACAACGATGCTAAGTACTCTGGTAGTAAGTCACATCTCAAAAACTGCTCCGATACATTTAGCGATAGTTGATTTACCGCTCGTAAATAACTTCACTTCACACTATTTCGGTCAAAGCTTTATCAGAGACATTTTGATTTACAAAGTCAGTGGTTTCTATTCAATTCTCACTAGGCACTTTATCCTACCTAATCCTAACTACCTAACTAATATTGTAAATGCGAAAATGTGTTTGTTTGTCCATCCTTCATGCCCTAACTAGCAACCATAGATAACAGAAACACAGCTAGCAACAGAGCTAGCAAGCAACCGATCGACTTGATTTTTGTCATAGAGTTATTTGTAAGGATGGAGAGTAGATAGGCTACTTTTTGTCCTAGTAAAACCAAAAATCAAATATTATGAAATTCTTATTTAACGCGGGTGAAAGCTAGGTACCTACCTACTCACCCATCTAACTTATCTAAGGTAGGTGTGTATTTCGACGCTGATGTAAAAATAAATTCAAAAACCGACCGAAAAGTAGAGAAGATTAATTGACTCCATACATTATCTTAACCTACCCTCAATCTAGAACCATCAGGCGCATTAAAAAATCGATTAGCGGCCAAAACTGGACCAATTCATCGGTCATCATTGAATTATGATTTATAGGCCGGAAATAACGTAGAGATACATCACATACGCTGGCACAAGTCCAAAAACCGAATATTCCATAAAGACTAGATGAAATATGCCACGAAGACACAATAATAGTGGCTTAATCACGCCCATGAGTCGAGCAAACGGACCGGAAATATGATAACTGAGTTCATGTCTTGTTATGTAAAACGAGGACGATGATGAAGAAAGGGCGACCACTTTCTGGATGGAGAAAACTTTTATCTTCTGTTTATGTCAACAAAATGTAGCAGACCCACTGTTTTCATAATAGGTTCTATTTATGTAGGTACCTATGTATTAAATGTTATTAGTTATTTAGTAGGTAAGTACCTACCTAGTTTAACACAAGCTCTGTTATGCTTAGGGCTAAAATAGGTAGGCTGTGTAAATTTTCCAGCATTATTTATATATACATACCGTAAAGTCCCCTTACTTCGCCTAGTTTTTGACAAAATTTGCGTTCTTGTGCTTTATTTAAACATCTATTTATGGATTAAAAAAAAGAAAATGGCACATTTAATTGTTGCCGTTCGATTAAGACCATAGACATATAGATTAGGAAGCATTTAAACTACGTAAAATAATCCCAAAGCTAGTAGGCGAAGTTCTGGTGTTGTTCCGTAACTTCGCCTACCAGCACAAAGTACGTATACAAGATAGGTAGGTATACACTTTGTTCGGCAAAATTAATGTCGAACTCCTTTGGAAAAAAATGCTATAATCTTATAAGACATAAGGTCCATTTTTGTGTTAATATCTATAGTAGGCGAAGTTAGGCACCGATATCCACCTGTTTCCATACATTGCTTACGGAACAGCTAGGGTTGTCAAAAATGCAATGAATGGGTGTGTTGAATTTTATGATTAGAAAGATAAGTGTGTACCTATTAAGTAGCAAATACAATTTTATTAAAGGAATTAACAAATGTTAAACGTACTTACTAAAAACACCAAAATCAACAATAATGATTAAAAATAGGCAAGTCAGTATAGGGACCTATTTTCCATGGTACCTAAAGGAAATTTAATTCTAATATAATTAAAGAATATTTGATAAGACCAAACATATCGATAAATATAAAAAAGTATGCTTAAATATCTGACCTTACATATTACAAAACGAGAAAAACATTAAACTCCTTTTTGTAAGTCGGGCAAAATTATTTAGTGGCAGCCCTATAGGCAGGCGAAGTTTGGCAACAGCCTGACCAGCATTGACCATTCATCGATACAAATTGAATTTTCTCTTTAAGTAAGTTGTTAATTTACAAGACAATTCGTTTTGATTAAAGAATAATAGTATGTGATTTTATTTTACGAACTCATTTTGACTTACCTGCGGTGGTTTCTCGTAGGGAACCAAAGTTATTCGGATCAAAAAAAAATTTGGCCCTAGTTTGTGCGGGAAAATTGATAATCCCTCGTCAATGACGTGAACTTGGCTACAAATGGTGTGCAAATTGTTACCATGTTGAAAAAATGCTTCGTATTTGGTACTTTCTTATAGGGGTTTCTAATGAAATTCTTAGTTTATGGGAAAAAAATTAAATTAGGCGAAGATAGGTTTCTTAGGCGAAGTTTTGGGACTTTACGGTACCTAAAGGTAGATCAGGTACCTACGCACTTCAACGATTGATTGCTTTGCTCCCTAAATGAGCGCTTGTCGGTTTTGACCGGCTAGCAATTTGGCGGGCAATCCACAATCCACTGTTTGTTGTCCTGATTCGCAAAAAGCGTAACGTGACATGAGTGCTGATTCACCAATCTAGTTCACATATTTTTCGAAACAATTTGCTCTATACGCTGTGAGCATTCGAAATTGAGAAGGCAGAATAAAAATAGAGATGCCTACCTACCTACCTACATACTTAGACAAAACCAATTAGAATGTACGACTCTACCACGGACTCTACCTACAGTGTTATCATCATCATCAACCCATATTAGTCCACAACTGGACATAGGCCTCTCCTAATTCTCTCCTAAGTCTTCAGCTTGACACATCCAACATCTCTGCACAGTGTTATACAAGATTATAATAAATAAAAATATGTTGGACAATCCACATAGCACCATCTAGCCCCAAAGTAAGCTACTCAAAGCTTGTGTTATGGGTACTAGATAATTGATATATTTAATACATTATATAGGTACATAGATAGATATTTTTTTATACGTAGAAAACACCCAGACCAATGGAACAAATTTCTGCAGATCGTGCACAAATTTGTTCCGAGGCGGGAATCGAACCAGCAACCTCCTGCGTCGCAGGCGGACTTTCGCCCACCGCGACACATCGGTTGTCATTTAGACATTAAGATGATGAGTTTGGTTTGTTTGACTGATTTGAGAAAATGTAAGGTATATAGGTATATCACAGATATCAGTGAGTGACACACTCTTCAGAAGCGAAGTTTCGAATTTGTATTTCATTTGTCCATGGAGTTAATGTCCATAAAATTGATTTGCCATTGTCATCTAGGATGCGTTGCGGTATGTCAATGTCAATGTCAATGTTTTACGTGAGTTACTATGTCAAACTGTAATAAATTCCTGTGAAAATAAAAAATTACATGGGTTGTTTTCAGTGATAGATTCTATTATTGAAAATTTTCTGTGATTTTGTTCATAATTAGTGGTTTTATGAGGCCTGATGCGACAAGAATAATGGCACTAACCTTGAAACCAAACTGTTACTATCGGCCGTTCATTACGTTGGCTCGAAATTATTGTGAAAAGTCTATTTACCAACGAAATGAGGAAGGAACTCCTGCAAGAACTGCCCAGGGAAAGTTGTATCCTGAATGGCGTAAGCCTTGGCTTCAAAGAGATGGAGAATGGAAGAGTAAACTGTCGATTTTCATTGAAAAGAATCCTAGCCCTGATATCATGAATGCTTTGTCCCAAGTGCCTGATCTAACATTTTTAAAATTAAAGCAATGGTGGAATTCAATGAAAACTCTTCAAGAAATACATAATCAAAAGTTTTTACCTGAACGAATGTCCATGTTAGGATCTAATTTAGCTGCATTACATTTCTTTACATACCGACATGCTGCAGTTAGGTAAGTAAAGAAGTAGGTACACTGACATAAACTATCTTTCAATCTGGTAGAGTGTATACCTGCTTACCAAGATGGCTTAATATTTGGTACCTACTATTAATTCATAAAACTAGAAAAAAAGGCAAATACAATTTCATAATTGATATAGGTAGAATGTTTAATCACAAACTGGGCATAATAGGTAAATAAACAAAAAATAGTTTATTGCTAGGCTCATCATGTTCTACCAGCACGTAAGGTGAAACATTATAATGAGACAACCATAAATATCAGCTGTTTCTTTTTTTGAAAAACATTCCATATCAAACTTGGCAATAGTAAAACACCTATTTTAGGAATATAATTGTATTCACAATATAATTCACTTGTTTTAGACTGAAAGATGACCCAACCTGGATATCCGGTGATGCAACAACAATGAAACTACCTTCTGTATTTGAGGAAGGCTACTATGTGGAAGCCGTTGACTGCACCAACTTCCACTACCATGGCATCCGCTATGAAGGAGTGGAAAACCTCGCAGGGCTGACCTTCCTAAAATGGCTATCGTTGAAGAACTCCAAATTTGTGGATGTCTGGTGTCTTGACAGAATAGCTGGCCAAAATGGCAAATCCTTAGAGTACTTAGATATAAGTGGCTGCAATTTATGTGTTGGTGGAGTTTTTGCACTTTCAAGAATGTCTGCTTTGAAGTTTTTAGTAGTTACCGAACCTGGTGATAATGTGGAGTTGCAAACTGCTCTTTCTCTTTTAGAACAAGAGAAACCAGGTTTATTGATCAAAACTGTAGACAAAGATTAGTATACATTATAGTATTTATTTGAACTGTTAAAAGTTTTTAATTTATGTGTCATGTTTTGTTTATTGTTTTACTGCAACAAGTGATTAGTGACGATGTTAAAATAAAATTCCAAAATGTTTTTGAGGTTTTATTGTTACAATAACATATGGTCAAACTAGACATTATCCAAAAGATTAACAGTCAGCCCATATGTTGCTATTATTGAATATATCCTGCACACAAAGAAACTAACACCACTCTTGGTCGTAAATGTTTTAGAAAATTGATAAAAATTTAATGATTTTTGATGAAACGAATGTGTTCATTTCTTTGTCTAATACAATCTAGTATACATCAAATTGAACACTTAAGCTAAATAAATCATCTAAACAAGTTATTTACAATTAAGACATTGACTAAGTAAATAATTATTTAATGCCATAGAAGAAATAAATAACGAATATGAAATGCTTCATTTAAAATGTTTTGAGAATAACTGCTAGAACTCTTAAATTATATAATTGTTATTTATGAAACAAAGTCAGTCTAATAGATAAATACTACCTATTTCTGTTGATTATAACATTTTAATGTATTCATCATGAAAGTTTTGGAAATTGTGGTTTTGTAATCAATAAATAAGGCACTAGTAATATGCAAAATATTAATAATTCATATTCATAAAAAACCAAATAAATTGTAAAACTGAATTAATAAATACTGACTTTTTCAAAGTTCATTGACAACTTGTCTTGTACAGAAATTGTCACTGAAGCACAAAATAGAAACAGAACAAACATCACAATATTAAAACTTATGACAAGCATTCAGTACATATTATTCCTTTAAAATATTGCAACAAAATTGTATAGGATCCATACAAATATGTGTTCATATAAAAATAACCTCTAAAAAATAGCTCCTTCAGGCAGGAGATTCTACAATAGCCAATCAATAAAAATAATTACAATGAAACCTGCCATAAGAGACAACTTTAGAATAATATGAAAACACAAGTACTTTAAAAATGTGTATTTATCAAACTTCGTGATCGATTAAATAATTTCGCGAATTCACTTCCTAAAGATAATTTCGTTTATAAAGTCAAACATCAAAACTATCATAATTTAACTATTTTTAAAATAAGTGTTTCGATCGAAATTTCAAAACTCGTGCATCGGTAAAAGTATTCTTATAATTATTCGGTTATTGATAGGTATTTTTGTTATTACTGGGTGCATTATAAATAATTATCAGGAAATAAAGTGATAATGATGGTTACATTTAATGATTATAAAAATACACTTTCAGATAATTTCCTTACTTTGAATTAATTACGACAAAATCATTGAACAAAAAGCTATATTAATTAGGCCAATGCAGAGCTGTACCTACCTAAAATACATAACGTTGTATTTTAGGGTATAACAACGTATAAAAATATAATTAATTCAAATTATGGACGTACTTGCTAGATTCTTTTATAGTATTTCTAACTGGTAACAACGGTACTATTTATGTATTTATATGATTTAAAATGTGCTGTGACTTCATTGTTCTAGGCAAGGCTTTAGTAAGACAACACAATTGCCTGCTAGAACAACTGAAGCCGCATGAAAAATTGACTATTACAACAAATGTACTAAACCCGAATTTGTACATTTAGTTTGCCTTTTATCTCTTGTAGTAAAACACCGCGGGTTTAGGTACATATCGCTCTACTAATAATATTAAAACAGTGCGAAAATATCTCATATATTTTATACTTTCTTATAAATTCTTTATCAGTTCCAGACTCCTAAAGCAATTATCTCTAAATACTATTAACGCCGAAGAGATCATTCAAAAATACAATTTTGATATACATAACATTTGTTGGCCGAAACACGTAAAAATTATACAATTTTCATCTAGTCACTTTAGAATTTATCTAAATAAAAACTTAATTACTTTGAGAGCCGGGAATCCTTACTCTAATCGAAATAAAACTAGTATTTACATTGAGATTATAATGTATTTTTATTGATTTAACTAGTGTCGTTAGATTTGAGCTGTTAATTTGTCAATCAATTAAAACCTTGCTACGTACAGCAATTAATATTTCCCTACGGAATTAAAACTATTAGATTTATCTCAATATTGGTCATTCAAACATGGCATCAAAAACATCAAATCACCACATCCTTATAAACCATACTTCAATAAAAATAAATAAGTAGATAATCGTATTATAATAAAAGAAAATCATTCATTGGAAGACTAACATCACAACATAAATATTTAAAAACGACAAAAAATTAATCAAAGACGCATTTGCACCAAATTTTGTATTTAAAAGGTTGTAAGTATACCTGCTGTATATCAATGAATCAACATTACCTAATACACCCAACACTAAAGGCTCTTAATTTGAAATCATAGTTTAATTATGTAATCATTCTTGCGTTCACACGGTGTTGGATATTCATGTATACTTGCCACAAACCTCTTTCACACAATCCTATACTTACGTTGTAACAGTTATCCATAAATACATAAAAAAGCGTGATATACTTTCGATATGAGCGAATAAAATTGCATTAAGCCTAAAAAAACTATCCGTAATAATTTCTTGAAAGTACACAACCATATCTCAAAATGACAAAGAGAAAATAATTACGTTACATATCTATAAATGCAACTCAAAATCCTCTTAGCTCTCTTTCATAAAAATGAACAATGATTCGGCATATTCTTAATTAATTTAAGCTACCAAGTAAACTATGTATTTAAAACCTACATTTTCGATAAAAAAAATATCGTTTTAAACAATCCTATTGATTAAAAATATCACCAACTGCACTGCATTCTCGAATAAAGTGATAATTGCTTAAAGTCTAGAATAGAAGTGTCCAGAATAATATATATAATTTCTAATCTAACGAGTAAATTGTGCGTTATCTATCAAAACGTGAATATTTTTGCTTGCTAGAATAAGTTGACAAGTAATATTTACTTACGAAATATTTAGGCTATTTTAAGAACATTTAATTTTTTTATTATTCAACAATACAGTGCAGCAAGTATTTACAACTACACCTGTCTCTTTTTGGCTTTGTGAAGAGAGACATTCTCGTATACGCGAAAACAAGATTATATATACGACATGATGCACTAAAAACTTACTCGATTAGTTAAATGAAACTAAACACACTTGAGATCGCGCCCTTAATGACGATGTGTCAGTTAAAATGCCACCAACTTACTTGGTATCCAAGAGACTGCTTAATATTTCTAGACCAATAAATATGTCACTTGTTTCAACCGAATATAAAGCAAACAAATGAAATGCGAATCGCGAAATATTATTCGAAATATTTTGGATTGTTACACTGAACTCTATATTAATATAAAAATACGCAGTCGTACGCATAATCGATGACAGATTAAAGCTTTTAATTCAATCGTTTCTAAGGTGCAAAGTAATGTATGTGGTCGTGAAATCACCGACTCGGCGCAATAAACTGTCATTGCGTATAGAAATATAGCTCACCGGAGGTTTGTAGGCGATTCGGGTGAACAAATTTGGAACTAAGGCGCGATTGAATTAAGCCTTCTTCACTCTGAATCCATAAGTTGGCGGCACTGTAATACTCTACCAATGGAGACGGAAATCTACAACATTTCAATTGAGAAGATCCAAGTTTCCATTAACAATGTACATTTGCGGTTTAAACGAGTTATTTCAGTTTATTTTGTTATATAAATACGTATTTATTTTATGTATATTTAAGCTATAAATATATCATCTGAATACATTCATCTACTAATGCACACATCGCCAACCCTTGCGGACTTATTGCTACTGATTAGTTTTTTATAAGATTTTTGTTGTTTTATTAATAATTATTACCTATTTAAGAATATTAATTAAATACTTTCAAAATTTAGATGTATCGTTCACAACGTTGAAATGACTTATAATCTCAAGATTGTCTGTTGATTCTTCATTTTATACGCAATAGACTTGTTGGCATTGCTAGCCGTTGCTAGCCATTGCTGTTGATTCTTCATTTTATACACAGAGTCGTTGGCATTGCTAGTCGTTGCTAGCTACTTCTACGCGGGAGCTATTGCACATTTATCTAAACCTAATCAATAACATCTTAACATTTAGAAATAACATTTAAAAAATGATTTATAACAATGAGAAAGCTTTGAACTCGTGCATTCGATCGCGCCTGCGCATCCTTGCGGCTATAAGGTAAAAATAATTACCTCTCGCTTCACATATAAACTTTAAAAACACGTATACATCACTTTTGTACAAAATAAATCTGTACACAAGAATAGAATAGAATCGCTAGTTGTTATTGCTTTACTTTCAATCAGAATCGAATGATATATAAACTATTTAACTGCTCCATAGAATATGGTGGTACTCTATAGCAAGATTGTGGCTATGTATCGAGTAGGTTAGCTTGTATGCGTGTAGGTTATGTTTCTAGTGTACCCGCCTTGTTAACTAGCTGTTGAAGATGGCTGGAGGGCTGCCGATACAGCGGGGGAGTTCACATCTGGAAATAGAAGACAGTTTCATTATTTTTTTAATCCAAAAACATTCATCACATTTTTTTAAATTCTGCACTGATTAGACTTTTTTGTTGTTGTTTAGTTTGCATCCGCAATCAGTCTTTCAGACTATAGGCGAATGTGTTGAGTGCGCTTCTGTTTAGGATTAGGACTCATTAGTCCTTCTTCCTTCTAGTAGTAGGTTGCCGAGAACATGGCTCCTTTTCAACCGCTTCGTTTTGATTGGGTTGTCTACAAGAGCTCTTTCTAGTGGATTGGAGTGGTGCTTCAGGCGATCGCAGTATCGACTGCTTAGCGATTTTATTTCTTCTTCAACCGTAGGGACCTCCAGGTAGTCATGTACCTCCTTGTTAGTAGTGAACCAGGTGGAGTTGGTTAGGGAACGTAGAATTTTGTTTTGTTTTCGCTGGATGATGGCGAGGTTTGATTTGCTGGTTGTACTCCAGATCTGCGCACCGTGACTGATTAGATATAGCTAGGAATACTTTTGATCTAGTCACAGTCAAGTTAAAAAACAATAGAAATTCGTTTAAGCTTCTAGCTGGGCATTTTCGTAGAAATTTGTCCCGGTTACAAAATGGAGTGAAAAAAATAAAGATCATTTTAGGAATATCTAAATGATTTAAAATGATTCGCCTTTCCTTAGAGATTTATGTGATAGCAGCAAAATAACAAACAAATAGCATTTTCAAAGGATATTTAACTTTTAAGAGATCAAGAGGTACACCAGGTTTCCATTTGGTTACTTTTTTTAAAATCAAATAAAATAATACCACAATAATCCTCTATGAATTTAATATGTTTAATTGCTTTAAAAACATGATATTTAATAGAAAATAAAACCTAACGATGAAGAAAAGCATTAGTTATTTTTATTTAAGCCGGAACATATCCACTTTGTTACTTTTGGGAAACTTTGCAATGAAAACATTGTGTTTTAAGCATGATAAAGCGGTCTCTGGGACCGCATTTTTTTTCATCGAATAGCTCTTGTAATACTACAACAAAAATAAAAAAAATATCAGCGAGTGCCCTGTAAAAAAATCGAGAAAAAAATTATTTTCCCAATTAAAAATATGAGACAGTTACAAAATGTAAAGGAGCAGTTACGTAATGGAAGACGTAAAGCTGGCTTTACAATGTTCGAAATTTTTCTCCTGCCCCTTTGAAACTCTATTATTCTTGTAGTTTTACTTTTTTCGGTATTTATTATTCCTAACACATTAATCAGAGAAATGTTGTGTCGTGGTTTATTTGTCGCGGGTTCTTCATCTTTATCAAGTGCTTCATCACCACAAAATCGTAATTTAAACATCAATAAAACTTCTAGATTTAAATTTAAATTAACTTTTTTTAGCTTATATACGATTTCATTTTTGAAACCATGATTTAATCAAAAATTTAAAAATAATATCTTTGGATTTAATACGCTAGAACTCTTTGATGCTTTGTCAACAATTACTGGGTGAACTTGCCTTTATATTTCCATTTCGTAACTTTATCATTCCACATATACGTAACCAAACAAAATGGAAGTAACGTTCCCACGTCACCCGATCTAAAATTGCGTCTATTTTTATTTTCAAACAGTTGAGACCTTTGGAGACTCAATAATTCATTTAATACATTATACAGTAATCATTTCGTTACTTTTATTTTACATAAACTCAAGCCTTATCAGTCTAAATCGCAGTTACAAACTGGAAGAAAAAAACGCTACGGTAACGCTCTCCAAGTTCAGACACGAATAATGACAGAACGCTCTTTGACAACCAATTTTAAACTGGTGGTATCGATGAGTCATGTTACCAGGAATAATAAATTCTGTGATTACAGTAGTTTTTTCAAAATAATACGGAGATATTGCAGTTACAAAATGGAATTCCACTTATGTCCAAAATCATGGGACACAATTTAATTGATAAAAAGTTATTATTTTTGTATGAAAAGTCCCGCATTTTACGTTTAAATATGATGGCCTTCATATATTTAAACATAAATAATCCAGTTTTAGCCTTCATCCAAACCGAGTTAAAAAATAATCTAGAGTCAAAAGTCGGTCCACCGCTGTAGGACAACCATTTTTAAGGGGTCTCTGAAGCTATTTTACTCTTATTTTACATTTTTTTGTATTAAAAAAGTTCTAATAATATGTTTTTTTATCGCAAATAAAACTATAAAACATAAAATAAGTATTTTAATATCTAGCAATGAACTAGTTTTTATGAAAAGTGTTAATGAACTTGTAGGACACCTAAAAAAACGCAGGGACGTTTTTTAAAAAAAATGCCCAGTTAGGTTTTTGTTTTGAATTTTTTTTTACGTTGGTCTAAACTAAAAATAACATGCAATGAGTAAACATCTTAATGAACAACCCTCTTGACTATCGAGATGCTATGGAGGAAATGGATGTTGTCTTGCAATGTACTCACTAGTAGGTGTATTGGCTTCGGAGTGCGGAGTCAAATTAGACTGAGCCATCAGTTTCTGGCGCACTTCTCGGATCTTTAGCTGCAGCGACATCTTTGTCGGAAATATGTCCATGTGGGTAGCCTGGAAAAAATTAAAAAATTAGTTCTACTCAACTTAAATGTGGTTTGAATTTGAATGTTTCAAATCACCTAGATGACTCATTCAAACTTATGGAAAAAAGAAATCTGAATTCAGGTCAGTTGGGAATTTGTAAGATATAGTTTTTGTTCGGTTTTTCTTGGGTAATCTATAAAGCTTCGGGAGATCGACGAAAAGACGGCACTTGGTGCCTTGCGTTGAAAGAACGTGGCGTTCGAGAGATGTCACAGCGGGCGTGTACTGCCCTGAAACTGTTGTTCAGTTAGACTTTTATAGTCATTCACACAGTCAACTGGTACCCATAACACAAGCTCTGCTTAGCTTGGGGCTAGATGATGCTGTGTCGATATTACAGCTTTCTTCATTTATTATTTAATAGTCCAGAAACTACCCTAGGCGAAATAAAGACTGCTCTGACCATATACCGAGACATCACGAGACGTTTGTAGATATATCTCGGCGAGTGTGAACTTGTATTGTTGAATAGTGATGGAACTACCCTTGAAGAAGACCGCTGTGCCGTGACCCTTGGCGTACATACCTGGAAGTGCGTGGTCGCCTGCGTGGTGGGGAACATCCCGTGCTCCTGGAACAGCTTTAGCACCAGGTGGCGCCTCTGCTCTAACACCCGCCTGTGGCCCGCCTCGCCGCGCGCGCCCGCGCTTGCGCTCGTCGCGCTGTGGGGCGTGCGGGGGGACATGTCCTCTAGACCTTCCGTAGCTGGAAATAAGGGTCACTTTAGTACTTTGTCAACATGATCAGGTCTAGACCTTCCGTAGCTGGAGACAAGGGTCACTTTAGTACTGTGTCAACATGATCAAGTCAAGACCTTCCGTAGCTGGAAATAATGGTCACTTTAGTACTTTGCCAACATGATCAAGTCTGGAGTATAGTTAAGCTGCATAAATCTAAAAACTAAAGTAAATCGGGTGCGTGGAGACATTTCTCTAGACCTTCCATAGCTGGAAATAAGGGTCACTTTAGTACTTTGTCAACATGACCAGGTCAAGTCAGGATTATCGTTAAGCTGCACAGTTAAGAAGCGTACGAGTTAAGTTAAGTATCATCGACTTTTATGGAACATGTCAAACCTTACGTTGCTGGCGATAAGAGTAAGATAAAATTGTTCAACGTGAAAGTTTGTATGAATGTATGGATGTTTGTTACTCTTGCAAAAACTACTGAACGGATCAGACTGAAATTTTCAATAACCTACAATTTATCCCATAAATCAATTTCCATGGGACAGAAATATCCGTTAACCGTTTCCACAGAAACGCAGAAGTCTTGGGCAGATCATCATTATCCTCTATTAGTCCACCGCTGGACATAGGCCCTAATAAGCGCCATAGCGCCCTGTCTTGAACAGATTATTGAATATACCTCTAAAAGTGTCCAGATTGAAGTCAGGTCCGAAGAAGGTGTTTCCCACCAGCTTATTGGTGGTGGTGGTATGCGGAGTGCCGTACGATATCGGAGTGGGGATGCCGTTGCCGTTGATCGTCTCTGTTTCTAGCGGCGTCACGATTGTGCTTTCTTCTTCTGCGGAGGGAGATATATTGTTAGATGGTGGAAACATTTCACTGAAATATATTTGAATATACATATTATGAAGATAAGTATTCATCATAGTTTCAGTCTGTTGATTCCCACAACTGGGCAAAGTCCTCATCTTAAATGTACTGTTTGGATGTTCAGAAAACCGTGGTTGCAAGAAAACTGGTTGTAGATATCAGTTTTCTTGCAACCAGGGTTAAATATACATTTGTTTATTTGTATATAGGCTTTACCTTATTTGGCAGACTGATCGGAGCTGACTTTATGTTCTTATTTATCTTTATAGGCATTTGTTTATGTTTAGTTTTTTATAATTTTATGGTATTTTGTTTGGTTTTTTTTTATTTATTTAGAGCGAAATAATCAGAGAGTGATAAAGCTCGTTCATAAGGTTTGAATACAATAAGAGTCATACCTTTCCCAATGACATTATGCTTCTTCCTCATGTTGTAGAGCTGGGGACTCCTCGGCACCACCATGCCGCTGGGGCTGCAGGCCTCGGGTTTGAATCTCGGGAGCGTGCTGAATTTCTGCTGGAAGTTCACAGTCTCTAGGACCCTGGAGAAAGAGATCATAGAGGTTAATATATATATAACTAGCGACCCGCCCCGGGTTCGCACGGTTTTATTATACGTATAAACCTTCCTCTTGAATCACTCTATCTATTAAAAAAACGCATCAAAATCCGTTGCGTAGTTTTAAAGATTTAAGCAGTCAAAGGGACATAGGGAAATAGGGACAGAAAAAGCGACTTTGTTTTATACTATGTAGTGATTCTGGACAATCACACAGCATCATCTAGCCCCAAGATAAGCAGAGCTTGTGTTATGGGTATTAGATACCTAATAGATATTTTTTTATTATTATACCTAGAAAACACCCAGAACCCCGGTACAAATATATGTAGATCGTACAAACATTTGTCCCAAAGCGGGAATCGAATCCGCAACCTGACACCCATGACCATCCAACTGAGAGGGGTAAATTTAAAAACAGCGCTGCATGCATATGAATATACTGCATGCAGCAAAGGCTAAATTTACTCCTTGTCTTAGTTTTTATTTTATTTAAGTTAGTATGCTAAGTTTCTTTTGTTTGTTTTTAACTATGTAATTAGAATCTAAGAAAATAAATACTTTTTCTTTCTTTTGTTCTTTAACCTCCTGCGTCGCGGGTAGACCTTCGCCCACCGCACCATATCAGTAGTATAGATCTATATACTCAAGTAATCTTTATACTCAAACTAGCTGCGTCCAGCGGGAAAATTCTCCCGCATGAAAATTGACGAAAGTATGCCTATGTTTTGTTCTGGGCATATATCTACGTCTATTCGAAATTGTATCCTAATCCATTCAGTAGTTTTGGCTTGAAAAGGTGTCAAGCATGGATCTATCGTAACTTTTGATGATATTTATTTATTTGTTTTATTTAGGAAAATTTAGTTTATTCGTAAGAAGTTTTTAATTTTTCTTAAGTTAAAAATGGAAATAGTTATTATGTGTTACGTAGTTTAAAATATTATAGTGATCACTTATATATAATTAAATAAATAATTATAAATTAATTATATTATAATTAAATAACGTTTAAATATTAAATAGAAAACTTTATATAAGGAAGGCCAATTACAAGTTTTCACAGATATTAAGTTCCTCTAACAAGAGCCAGGCTGCAAGTGTAAAACTTACTTGTCTCTGCCGTCCTCGTTGCCTCTCTTGAAGAGGCTCTTCTTGTGGGTGGGGCTGGGCAGGTCCGCGTGCCTGGGCGAGGGCAGCTCCTCCTGGGCGTGCGGGGGGAGGATATAATAACTTACTTGTCTCTGCCGTCCTCGTTGCCTCTCTTGAAGAGGCTCTTCTTGTGGGTGGGGCTGAGCAGGTCCGCGTGCTTGGGCGAGGGCAGCTCCTCCTGGGCGTGCGGCGGAAGGATATAATAACTTACTTGTCTCTGCCGTCCTCGTTGCCTCTCTTGAAGAGGCTCTTCTTGTGGGTGGGGCTGAGCAGGTCCGCGTGCTTGGGCAAGGGCAGCTCCTCCTGGGCGTGCGGGGGGAGGATATAATAACTTACTTGTCTCTGCCGTCCTCGTTGCCTCTCTTGAAGAGGCTCTTCTTGTGGGTGGGGCTGGGCAGGTCTGCGTGCTTGGGCGAGGGCAGCTCCTCCTGGGCGTGCGGGGGCAGGATATAATAACTTACTTGTCTCTGCCGTCCTCGTTGCCTCTCTTGAAGAGGCTCTTCTTGTGGGTGGGGCTGGGCAGGTCCGCGTGCTTGGGCGAGGGCAGCTCCTCCTGGGCGTGCGGGGGGAGGGGCGTGGCGGGGGCGGGGCCGCCCTCCGACCGGGGCTGCTCGCCGCTGCTGTTTGAACCCGTCGATGTTGCTGAGGATATTTATTATTATTGATTATACATTCTTCTCGATAATTTGGTTAAAGGGAAGGGTCTTTGCTGAGCAGTAGGATTTAACATAGAAACACTTTACACTAATCATATATGTATTTCATAACGATTATTTATCGAGTATTTTGTCACAGACCTATACAATCGATATCTTAATATAACGTGAAAAATAAAAACAACGTAACGTTGGTTATATTTTTGAAAATGTCCGGGGTCGATTCCCGAGCTGAATGCAAGGTTTTTTTAAGTATGAAGGAGTTTTTCTCTTTAAAATCGATCACATGGTTCCTTTGAAGAAATCTTCGTATGTTTTACAGTTTCAGACTATCCCATACTGACGGATCTAAATGTACCATCCTGTATATAAAGTTTTAAATTTTTATTGATTTTTTTAAAAACCACTTGGACGATGAACTTGAACATTTAAATGGTAGTCCCACCTAGGAAGTATAACCCTATGAAACAAAAATTAAATTTCCAAATCGGTTCAAGGGTCTTCGAGGGATTGGTGAACATACTTAAAAAAAGATTCCGACTAATTAAGAATCTCTCCTTTATTGAAGGCGCATCAAAACACAAGTTACTGGATAAATAGTCGTTATTATATGCTTACAATAAATAATTAAAAATAAATCATTAATAAGTTAACATATCACGAGAGTCTATAAAGTTGATAGCACTTACTTCGTCCAGTCAAGAGTCTCTTCTGCAAGGGCGCCTTCCCGAGTTGAGCCGGCGTGGGGGCCAGGGGGAATGGACGAGTTTCTTCGACTGGGGTCTCCCATTGTCTGTAATCGTTTAATTTTAACATTTTTTCTTTTGTCAAGAGTTAAAGCCGCCACATCTGCTGGCAGATGCTGGATGCGTCAAGCTGAAGACAGGGCGCTATGGCGCTCATTGGGGGAGGCCTATGTCCAGCAGTGGACTAATATAGGTTGATGATGATGATGATGAAAGCCGCCACATACAAAAGCCGGCCCGGAGGCGTGCGGGTTGTATGTATCCTATTGTTACCGCACCGCCACCGTCTCCGGTGTTTGTGTAGTATTTCATATGGTCTCCGCGATACGGGCTTTGCCTAGTGCGGAAACCGCAGGTAAACTGTGCATTAATTGAATTGTGTTATACAATGTGATTTTTCATACCTTGATCAAACGAAATGGGCCGATACACGACACATATTTATCGATATAATGATAAATATGTGTCGTGTATCCGCACATTTCGTTTGATCAAGGTTCGAAAAATCACATTGTATAATAAATTAGCAGCGCCTCGCGTTTTCACCCGCAGTAATTCCCGTTCCCGTGGGAATTCCGGGATAAAATATAGCCTATGTGTTATTCCAGACTATAATCTATCTCTGTGCCAAATTTAATCCATATCCGTTCAGTAGTTTATGCGTGAAAGAGTTACAACCATATTTTTTTATAAATCTATCTATTAATAAGAATGCAACTTACGGCGAAGGTTTAGGCACAGTATGGTTGCTTTGGGATACTATCACAGATTGGCCGCTTTGTACGTTGCATTGGTTCGGAGTCTTATTTGGTTCTATTTCTGAAACAAAATACAAAAATTAGCTTCACAAAGGCTCGAAGGTGGAGGCTCCATGCATGCGACGGGTTAATACAAAAGACATTGTCAGTCAACATCTAATGTGCTAAATGGTCTTATCTAATTACTTTGTGGGGGTCTCCGAAGGATGAATTTCCCGAGCCAACGTAATACCAAAATTATTATAATGTCGAAAATATTTCCACCATATTATGCTGTTTTTTCTAAATAGATTTTTTGTAAAAATACTTTTCTTAAATTAAATGTAAGCGAATCGAATTCTGCATCTATTTATGACAAAAGTGATGTTTTCTTCCTATTTATTAAGATGACCTAAAGAACTTACTTCATAGGACCATTTCTATAGTAAGTCCTCAGTTTTCCTATTTGATTCGCGCGTCCACTGATAGAGTTAGTGGACCCCACATACCTGGCCAGTAAACGCGTTAGTTTACCTGCACTGAAGGCCGGTACATAGAGCCGCTGCAGCTGCACGTAATGCAGCGAGGAGTCTTGCACCGGCTCCACGGCGCTCGGCTTCAGCATGAGGTTCACTGACAGAGTTAGTGGACCCCACATACCTGGCCAGTAAACGCGTTAGTTTACCTGCACTGAAGGCCGGTACATAGAGCCGCTGCAGCTGCACGTAATGCAGCGAGGAGTCTTGCACCGGCTCCACGGCGCTCGGCTTCAGCATGAGGTTCACTGACAGAGTTAGTGGACCCCACATACCTGGCCAGTAAACGCGTTAGTTTACCTGCACTGAAGGCCGGTACATAGAGCCGCTGCAGCTGCACGTAATGCAGCAAGGAGTCTTGCACCGGCTCCACGGCGCTCGGCTTCAGCATGAGGTTCACTGACAGAGTTAGTGGACCCCACATACCTGGCCAGTAAACGCGTTAGTTTACCTGCACTGAAGGCCGGTACATAGAGCCGCTGCAGCTGCACGTAATGCAGCGAGGAGTCTTGCACCGGCTCCACGGCACTCGGCTTCAGCATGAGGTTCCCCCGCGCGTCCACTGACAGAGTTAGTGGACCCGACATACCTGGCAACAGATACATAAATAAATCCACTCACCTACACTACAATACTTTCATTATCTAAAATTACATACCATGCATAAATTCTCATAATTTAAACATTAAATTTTTACTTGATGATCGTTTGAAAATTGTGTACGACACGACACGGGCCTTGAGCCTAGTGTGGGGCCGTAGCCAATCAATTAGACATCCTTAATTTTAAAATATTTTAACTGTAGAATAGTCTTATATAAATTGTTAACCTTTCTTTTGAATAAATATTTCTTTATCTTTATCTTATCTTAAATAATGCTGGAAAATATACAATGCTTCATCCAGCTTAGTAGATTTTGGGTTTTGGGCACTAGGTAACTGATATACTTACATTATTTATAGAGCAAAAACAACAAGAGAACAAAGAGAAATTATAGGAGTATTTCAACTTATAGCTTAACAGTCATGAGAAGGTATGTAGATTGATCAGAATGCTGGTATTGCCACGTCGAATGCCAATGCTAATAAACTAGTTATATAGAAGTAAATACAGAACAACCCTGAACGAACATATGTACAGATTGTATACATATTTAAAGCACAATAAAATTTATTTATTAGCGAAGCTTTACCTTTACTAATAGATTGATTACTTTAATTTAAATATATTAAATGTTTTAGATTTAAGGTTCTTGAATAAAGAATTGTCACATCACGCATCACTTATTTTTAATCCTAGAGAAAGGTAACATAACTGACGGCCTTATCGCATAAAGCTTTCTTCCAGTCAACCGAATTATTATTCATACACGACATAAAAACACAAACAAAATGAACCGATCAACTCACCCGAAGAAGTATCACCAGCACGCTTCACAATAGTAACACTCTTGACCAGCGCGTTACTCGCCTGCCCGGTCGACTGCGACATAGACACCATCGGCATAGACACCATTGGCATAGACATCGTAGACATAGACATAGAGTGCGGCATAGAAACGCCACTCGAGATCACTTGCACGCCGCTTCCCGTGGGAGAATTCATTATGGAAGCTATAGCACTGTCTAGAGCAGCTTGGGTGGATAGGCTGGGCGTGCTCAGGGATATCCCTTGGACGCTGCTGGTTATGCTCTGGGTTGACATCGGGGAGCTGGGGATTTGGGGTTTGTTGATGGATGTGAATGCCCATTGTCTGTGATCGCCTGCGGAAAGAGGACACTGGTTATTGTTTGTATTAGCTTCTGTTTTGGTTTATGTGTTTCAGTATGGAAGACTGTTTAGACAGTCTTCTGAATGTATGTTTCTCAGTTAGAATGCATGAATTAACACTTTATTGTACCTTTTGAAATATAAAAGTACTTAAATTAACTTATATCTAAATATCATCAAATAATAAAAAAGTACGACAGGCGGCTTTATTGCGGAAAGCAATTTCTTCCAGGCTTCTCAGTTTTGACGACCTCTGTGACACCCTAGGCAAAGGTCTGTCTGCGAAGCAGAAGGTTCGATTCCCACCCGGTAAAAGGTTTGGACCATCTGGAGATTTTTGTTCAGGGTATTCTGGGTTTTTTCTTTGTATAGTAATAATATACCTATACATGCAATGTATTGTATAGGGTATATCAGTTATCTAGTACCTATAACAAAAGCTCTGCTTAGCTTGGAGCTAGATGATGCTGTGTGGATTGTCCAGCACTATTTATTATCACTACCTCTACATAGTATAAAACAAAGTCGCTTTTTCTGTCCCTATTTCCCTGTCCCTATGACTGCTTAAATATTTAAACTACACAACGGATTTTGATGCGGTTTTTTTTAATAGATAGAGTGATTCAAGAGGAAGGTATATACGTATAATAAAACCGTGCGAAGCGGGGGTGGGTCGCTAGTTTAGTATAATATATTAAGTATATCAGTTATCAAGTTCCCCATAGCACAAGCTCTGCTTAGCTTGGGGCTAGATGATGCTGTGTGGATTGTCCTTATTGTTTTTTAATGGTCTTAATAATTAACATACCGGTGTCAGCATGCGTAGACTTGAAAGCACCTCCAGTGGGCTGGAACACTTTGGACCCGCCGGGGCTCGAAGCAGTGATTCCGCCGAGTAAATTGTCGGAAGAGCCAGCTCTGTCAAAATACAAATGAATTCATCCAATAAATTAAATTATAAATACCACACAAACTATTGTTTGAAATTAATGGTTTGGCTCCGTAGTGAAATTTGTGTAACTTTCGAAGTAGGATTCCTATGACCTAAAATTAACAGTATGTACTGATTTCAGGAATGTTCAAAAAACCCATAAGAGTGAAATAGGGACTATAAGAATAGGGACTTTCTACACGAGCGGAAAACTAGTCTTTTATAACTAAACTAGCAACCCGCACCGGCTTCACCCGGATTTATTAAAGACAAACTTTCCCCTTGAAATATTTTATCTATAAAAAACCTCGCATCAAAATCCATTGCGTAGTTTTGAAGATCTAAGCATACATAGGGACAGACAGACAGAAAGACAGCGGGAAGCGACTATGTTTTATACTATGTAGTGATAGCCTAACTGTACTTTCGAACGGCGACACGCATATTCCCTGCAGTTCAGGGGAAAGGGGGCGCGCATTTCCTATGCTGAGACATTACCTAGCTAGGTTTGCTGCATAGCTTGTTATTATTTTATTTTATTTTAAGTACCTAAATTATGATGTTATTAACAGTCTCAAGTACAGTAAGGACAAAGTTTCTTGGCAGTTCTGAACATAGGCTCTGCGAACTTTTGCGCATGCACAG
The DNA here is from genome assembly GCA_944547425.1 of Eupithecia centaureata. Classification (NCBI taxonomy): domain Eukaryota; kingdom Metazoa; phylum Arthropoda; class Insecta; order Lepidoptera; family Geometridae; genus Eupithecia; species Eupithecia centaureata. Next base: position 2,848,843 of record OX155693.1, on the reverse strand, counting down.
TTGCAAAGAAAACTGTTATTGCCATATAAACAAATATACGATCAGAAAATATCTATTACAGGGAGAAAATACTGATTAATAATAATAATGGCATTAAGCCATTATTATTATTCAGTGTTTGTTTTTTTTAATCTTTAAATTGTATCATATCTCAATATTTATCCTATAACTTTGTTTTATTATTTGAAAAAATGAACAAAAACACAACAAACACTTTTGTACGCAACTGTGGTCAAGACAGAGATAGCGTCACAAACACCAAACCAATGCTGACGTGTGACAGAGACAAAAACCTCGTACCGAGTATTGCCGATAAAGATCGAAGTTAACAAAAGTCAAGATAAAAGAGATGTGCAATGTGCGTACTCGTGGGTGTTGTTTAATCGATTTTTATTTAAATCGATTGAAATTAAGTGATAAAAAAAATTTATATTTGATTTTATAATGAGGTTTTAAATGTTCTTAAACAGTCGTTACTCAAATAGTATTTAATAGATTTCTAAAATTTAAATAAATCATGTCTTTTAAAATAGAAAACATAGTTTTACCAAACATTTTTTTTAATCCTTTATAAATAATAATTAATTAATTAATTAATGAGTAAATTCACTTTATTAGTAAATTTAGCTACTTAAATAATCTTAAATGAGTTCAAAATGAAACTAATCGATTATGAAATTCGATCGATTATAGGATTGATTGTTTTTCTGTAAGGTGCGTCTCTAGCCTAGACCACCGCCCCGCGCACCCTACTCATGCCACCTTTTGGTTCCTAAAAAGTGTTGCTGCGCAGCCTTCCGCGCGTAGTTCAGAACTGCCAAGAAACTTTGTCCTTACTGTAGGTATATAGTGAACTAATGAACATATTTAATTTTTCTTTCTACCGCTTCTCTCCAACACCTAAATAAGCTTGTCATTACCTGGCTTTGATAGGCTTCGGTCGTCGCGTGTGGTCGTGATGCGTGAGGTACTCCCTCGCCTCCATGCCTTCCGAGTCCGAGTCAGTCACCTTCTCTCCGCACTTCAGATCGATGTCGGGGTTGGGCGGCGCTTGGGGGGGCTCCTCCACTGCTTGGTTTATTTGTAGGGGCTGGAACATTTTAAGAAAAGGAAAATGGAAATGGTTTATTAGACAATACGTGACACTAAACATATTTTTTTTTAAGGTACTATAACTCGGACGACCTATGTGGCGCGATAAGCGAAGGTCCGTCTGTGACGCAGAAGGTTGCGGGTTCGATTCCCGCCTCGGAAAAAAATTGTGCACAATCTGCACAAAACACAAATTACTTCCCATGCCATAATCCAATGGGATCGAAATAGCCTTGAAACGTTTCCATGGAAAAATCGCGATACTTGTCCTTAATGCGCTAACAAGAGAAAGAAATACGAAGTTGCTTTTGGTGGCCACCAAACTTCGTATTTCCTCAAGACAGAATAATACAAATACAAATGCATTAAAAAAAGCTTATGCTAGGTACAACAAACTGAACGTTTGATTCTTGGGAATTCCTTTGTTTAACGTAATAATACAATTAAATAATCGGCGGCGCTAGTGTACCTGTAGTTAGCACATTAATAAGGCACATATTTTGTTTATAAACAAAATCTCCAACTTAACGCGGTAGAAACCGCCGGGAACACCTTGTTTCAAATAATTCCTCTTTCACGCAAAAACTACTGAAAGGATCAAGCTGAATCGTATTTAATCATAAAGTCACCACACGAGAAAAATATATTTAATCACTAGTATCTACCCGCGGCTTCGCTCGCGTTGTTTCTATGGAAACATCTCAAGGCTATTTCTATCCCATGGGATAGTTCCGGTTCATATTTTACATCCCATAAATCAGTATTAACATGGATGGGATGGGGGATGTTAAACAGCCTATTTGTTATTCCAGGGCAAGAAGTAATTATAATCAAAATTTCGATCATTTTTTTTATTCGAAATGGTCGAGCATTTGGCCAATATCTCAGGTGAAGATGTAGCTTAAGATGCCATCATCCAATTTCAGGCAGTTTATAGATCTCACCATCTGTTCGTCGTCGCTAAGCGCGGGAGAGCCGATGTGGTTGTAAGCCGCTGGGACCGGTGCATCCGTGTTGATTGTCAGAGCACTGCTGATCGGTACCTCTGATGGCGTTCGCGGACTCTGTATAAAGATATAACAGTTGATTACTTAGTTATTAATGGTAATTTATTTATTAAGGAATAACGAACGACTACATTAAAATTATTACACATGTAAGTTAGTACTTTACTATGTAATCTTAAAAAAAAGTAATAGAAACAGAAGGCGGTGATTCAAGAGGTCAGTATGTCAGTGAGTACATTTATATTTCGAAATGAATAGAAAAAACACTTTCCTATTGTACCTAACGAGATGTGTGAATACGCGACATATTTTTATCGAAAAAACTAGAAAAGAAATTAATAATTTTTAATATATTAGCTAACACAAAAATAAAGCCAATTTCATATTTTTCCCTTAGCCCTTGGCTTGAAAACTACTTCATCTGCTTTGAAAACTGCCTAGACAAGAAAATAAATAGAATATCGATACATAAGCCAAATGAGGTATTGGTGGTGGTAAAGGTTATTTAAATTACAAAAGCGTGGTGAAGGTGAAGGCAATAATAATAAGAAACAATAATGTCTTACCTGTGGCATAGAGCCTGTAGGATCGCGACTGCTGGAAGACTTCCTGCGATCCTTGTTGCACCACTTCCACTCCGGGTGCGCCTTGAAATGAGCTTCCTTCACCTACAAACAAACGATGCTGTTTAACTGTTTTCCTAGATAAGATAATTTTATTACATACTGTACCTGCAACTTCGTCCGCATCGACAAGTTACTTAGAGCAGTCACATAAACCTTACAAAAATGACGAAACATCCATACAAACTTTCATCGCCTATTTTTTTTTATTTACAAACATAAAATGTCATTTTAATTTATATATCTGTATATCTAATCAAAAACCTTTAAAATAGGTTTCAACTCAAAAATTCCGGCTTCAAAAATTATGAAACTTCCATACAAACTTTCACCCTCTATTTCTAGTTGTTACAACATTTTTTCGTATTAAAAAGTAACCTTTGTCCTTGCTCTAGACCAAATTTCATTTAAATCGGTTCGGTAGTTTAAGTAAACTCAAACTGCTTTATTTCCTTTGGACCTTAAAGGAGTCTTGGACACGTTATAAAATTCATCTTATACAGGGTTATAGGTGTTTAATGATTAACCTCGAAAATTCGACTTGGGTAAATCAAGACTAACAACTTTTGTTCTACGATTTTTTCTAATTCAATGATTTTTTTTACCACAAAAAAAAATATACTATAAGCAAATTTCCAGTTCTAATCTTCTTAGCTCTGTCTAGGCGTCACAGATTGAGACATGTCGGTTCGGTACATGACCTATATGTCGTATACATATATCTAGCAAAGAAAGAAAGGGGTTGCGGTGAGGCGAGCGGGGGTTGATAGAAATGCCCGCGAAAACTAAAAAAAATTAAAACTGGAGATGTATTACGTTTTGGCAAAAGTCATAGAACAAAAGTTGTTAGTCTTGATTCACACAAGTCGCCTTTAAAAGGTTAATCATTAGATACCTATAACCCTGTATATAAATAATTAAAACTAAGAAATAAAGTGCTTTTTGTTCACTTCAATATTTTTAAGATAAAGTAAAAAAGCAAACAAGAAACCTTTACCTGGTTAGGTTCTTAGTTATCGAGTTGGAGCAAAACTCGTCCCAAGCTTTTTTATCATCTAATTAATCAGATGTTGTATAGTAAGCCTTTTTTAAATAGTAAAGTAAAGGTACTAACCTCACTGGCAAGTTCGTTATACTTCTGCTTCTCCTCTGGTTTGAGGGAGTACCACCACTCCCCAAGGATCTTGCTGACAGTCCTATTGTCTTGGTTGGGGTGCATTTGGTGCACGATCTGCCGGTGCCGCTTGGAGAATATCATGAACGCGTTCATCGGGCGCCGGATGCGGCTGCGTTCCTTCTGTAAAGATTGACGAGTTATAAGTAAACCAGTAAATCAATATCTTTATTTCTTTAGGCCTAAGCCGCGTACAGACTGCTGTAACGTAACATGCAATGTAACACGCAATGAAAGAATTTGCCGTCCACACTGTCGCAACGTATCATGCAATGTAACATAAATCCTATAGTGTGGACGCCTCGCGCGCACGAACCGCGCACACTACGCGCACGAATAGAGCATTTCAACTCGTGCGCGCCGCGATCCGCCATTTGTCGGTTTTTTCGCCGAACACAAAGGGGCGCGCACTGTGCGCGGAGCGCCAGTGTGACCAGTGTGCGCGAGTTGATTGACGGGTTGTTTACTCGAACGCGCGCGAATGTTGGAAGAATGGAAGAAAACACAGCTACAGCAGAGCCGTTTACGTTACGTTTTTTTTTTTCACATGATTGATGATAATCATTGAAACATCGACAATCATCGTAGCCAGTAATAATTGTATAATAAATTCTCTCCGCGTGTTCTCGGTAGACTTGATGTTCGCCGCGCGCATGCCGGAAAAGATGCGAACACGTACGTGCTCAGTTCGTGCGCGCGCTGCGTCCACACTTATGAAATGCTCCTTTCATGTTACATTGCATGTTACGTTACAGCAGTCTGTACGCGGCTTTACAAAATAAGTACTTAGTTTATTTTAAACTATAGGTACATAATTATTAAAATAATATAAGAAATAAAGTGTTAATTGATTTCCTCTTTGCTTCATCTTTTGTCAACAAGTGGAAGAAGCGAAAAAGTGTAATTTGCACTCACAAGTTGTCTTAAAGGCTCAATTTCCATTAGCGTGTTATAGACAGAAGCTAATTTCGCTCGTATTTAGTATATATGTTGTAGCGACCTCGCTACATCATATATAACATACATATATAGAGACGTGAAGTTCAGCTCACGTCATGCTAGAGGTCGCTACAACAAATGAAACAACAAAAATTCTGAGTTCTAGAAATAATAAAGAAATAAAATTCGTTTATTTGGCCCTTTCTAATAAATAACAATTACTATAATATAAATACCATCAAATAATATAAGTTCCATCAAACTAATAAACATCAGAGCATCTTAATACTAATCAAAACTAAAGTGCCACAGTCGGCGGCCTTATCGCTAACAGCGATCTCATCCAGGCAAATTTTGGATGGACAGGATCGGTTTTTACTGAGTGGAATTCGGTCCCAGTATGTATGTAATACCTTTTCAGTGGCGCTGGCGGGTGAGTTGAGCGCGGAGGGGTGCGCGAGTCGCTTCGGCTCGTCGCCGGCGCCGGGGGACTCCCCGCACTCGAACACTTCGTCGTCTTCGTCTTAAGTACACATTATATTAGATGTTGTAATACCTTTTCAGTGGCGCTGGCGGGTGAGTTGAGAGCGGAGGGGTGCGCGAGTCTCTTCGGCTCGTCGCCGGCGCCGGGGGACTCCTCGCATTCGAACACTTCGTCGTCTTCGTCTTAAGTACACATTATATTTGATGTTGTAATACCTTTTCAGTGGCGCTGGCGGGTGAGTTGAGAGCGGAGGGGTGCGCGAGTCTCTTCGGCTCGTCGCCGGCGCCGGGGGACTCCTCGCATTCGAACACTTCGTCGTCTTCGTCTTAAGTACACATTATATTTGATGTTGTAATACCTTTTCAGTGGCGCTGGCGGGTGAGTTGAGAGCGGAGGGGTGCGCGAGTCTCTTCGGCTCGTCGCCGGCGCCGGGGGACTCCCCGCACTCGAACACTTCGTCGTCTTCGTCTTAAGCACACATTATATTTGATGTTGTAATACCTTTTCAGTGGCGCTGGCGGGTGAGTTGAGAGCGGAGGGGTGCGCGAGTCTCTTCGGCTCGTCGCCGGCGCCGGGGGACTCCCCGCACTCGAACACTTCGTCGTCTTCGTCTTAAGCACACATTATATTTGATGTTGTGATACCTTTTCAGTGGCGCTGGCGGGTGAGTTGAGAGCGGAGGGGTGCGCGAGTCTCTTCGGCTCGTCGCCGGCGCCGGGGGACTCCTCGCACTCGAACACTTCGTCGTCTTCGTCCGTGCACATCGACGTCACGGGGTCTGGGACAAAACACGTTATTTAGTTCCCATTCTCGTAGGATGGTTCATCATCAGCCTATATTAGTCCACAGCTGGACATAGGCTTCCCCTAATGAGCGCCATAGGATGGTTAGCTAATTCAAATTAAATAACTCTTTTTTAGACCGTGAGCATTACTAGATGCAGTCTCTTACAGCGTGGTGAAGCGAGCCGCATATAATCATAAGCTTTCAATTATTTGACGACCGATGTGGCGCGGTGGGCGAAGGTCCGCCTGCGACGCAGGAGGTTGCGGGTTCGATTCCCGCCTCGGAACAAATTTGTGTACGATCTGCAGAAATTTGTTCCGTTGGTCTGGGTGTATTCTATGTATAATAAAAAATATCTATCTATGTAATGTATTGTATTAAGTATATCAGTCATCTAGTACCCATAACACAAGCTCTGCTTAGCTTGGGGCTAGATGATGCTGTGTGGACTGTCCGGAATTATTTATTTATTTATACTAGCAGCGCCTCGCGGGAACGGGAACGCGGGTAAAACCACCCGCGACATTCCCGTTCTAAAATCCGTAAAATCTACCATTCACTCTTTACTTTAGTTTCCATTCTCGTAGGATGGTTAACTTATTCTAATTAAATAACTCTTTTAGACCGTCAGCGTAGCGAGCTAAAGTCTCGAAAGCGTGGTGAGCAAAGCGAGCCGCATACAGTCATAAGCTTTCGGTTATTTATAAATATTTGTTAGGCTGTAATTAACATAGTAAATGGCGGGGAGGGCACCGCCAGAAGCGGCAATAGCGAATGCCACGGGAACGCGCCCGCTGCGTTACGTAACTACGGCTGCGTCTCTTTCTAATATATAGTCTACTAGCGATCCGCCCGGCTTCGCACGGCTTTATTATACGTATAAACCTTCCTCTTGAATCACTCTATCTATTAAAAAACCGCATCAAAATCCGTTGCGTAGTTTTAAAGATTTAAGCGTTCAAAGGGACATAATGACATAGGGACAGAGAAAGCGACTTTATTTTATACTATGTAGTGATGACTCACCGGAGCTCTCAGTCTTGATATCCTCCGCCTTGATGTGGTGCGGCGTGTGCGGGGTGTGCGGGGTGTGCGGCGTGTGCGGCGTGCTGGGGGTGCGCGGGGAGGGCAGCGCGGGCGCGGGCGCGGGCGGCGGGGAGGGCGCCGCCAGTAGCGGCAGGAGGGAGTGCCAGGGGAACGCTCCCGGAGCGCTGCCCGATACTGGAACAAACATGTCTGTCATGGGGATATTAGTGTTAGGAAAAATAAACAAAATTATATAAACATGACGACTGATGGGTGAAAGACCGCCTGTGATGCTGGAGGTTGCGGGTTCGATCGTTTGGATAAATGTTTGTATGATTTGCTTATAATTGTTTCGGGGTTTGGGTGTTTTCTATGTATAATAAATGGCGTTGTTGTGGCGCGGGCAAATGTCCTTCTGCACGCAGGCGCGGGTTCGACTCCCGATTGGATAAATGTTTGTACGATCTGAAAATGTTTATTCCAGGGTTCTGCGGGTTCGATTCCCGCTTTAGGACAAATGTTTTTTCGATCTGCATATATTTATCGGGGTTCTGGGTGTTTTCAATTTAAAATAAAACTAGCGACCCGCCCCGGCTTCGCACGGTTTTATTATACGTATAAACCTTCCTCTTGAATCACTCTATCTATTAAAAAAAACCGCATCAAAATCCGTCAAATCAAAAGCGTAGTTTTAAAGATTTAAGCAGTAAAAGGGTAGTTAATAGGGACGGAAAAGGCTATCTTATTTATTCATTGAAATAAGTATGTATATAAAATTGATAAATAAACAAAAAGAGGATAAATAACGTACCAATGATAGCAGTGTGCGATGTAGGCGGCGGCAGCACTGGCAACAACTGATTGGGGTGCACTATAACAGCACTGCTGTTCACATTATTTACCTGAAACAAAAGATATATGTTTTATTAGTTTGTTGACATTAATTAATTACATTTAACTACCTTAAAATTATTGAATGTCTTCTGAAATGTGAAATGAATGTTAATTTTGAAATCTATTTGCATTTTGGTGATTAATAACATAGTATAGGTATTACTAAAATTATGGTGAATAACAGAAATAAATAAATTGAATTGAATTAGATGCGCCCCGCGGCTTCGCCCGCGAACCAGAGCTTTTTTTTTCATACAAATTTCAGAAGTTTATTATACAACCCCTAGGGGATTAAACACGTGTTTAATTATTTATTTCATACATTACTTACTCCGAGTTTTGAGTAAATCGAACCAAGGAAAAATAATTTTCCATACTAACTTTTACCATCCTATTTAACCCCCTCAGAGGTAATTTTTTGAAGTTTTTATTAGCCTATGTCTTATAAGGTCCTAAAGTATCTATGTACCAAATTTCATCTGAATAACTTAATTAATTACGGAGATTATATAACAAACATTCACACAGACTTTCCCATTTATTATAATAGTAAGATCAACAACTTCTTTCTGGACTGGTATCTCCAACTAGGCCACAAGTGGGCCCTTTTGACGACAAAAGGGCCAAGAACGAAAGGGCCCACTACTCTATCCACCCGATTAAAGATTTAACCAGACGCAGACCCATAATAAAAAAGTCGAAGCCGATTAAAGGCTTATAAAACTTGGTACCCGCCCCGGTTTCGCATGGTTGAATATACATATAAACAACATAACATTAGTCTTGAATCATTCTATAGATTAAAAAAATCCTCTTCAAAATTCGTTGCGTAGTTTTAAAGATCTAAATAGGGACATACAGACATACAGCGACTTTGTTTTATGCTACAAATAATAATTAGAAATCATACCTTCATCATAGAAAACAATTAGTAACTGTAGATATTACGGGACTTAATTATAACAATTAATTTCTTTTAAAAAACAAACAGAAAATTTGACAAATATTAGAAACCAAAAATTTACATTCAATTAAATTCTTGGTGTAATAACTATTTACTGTGTATTTTCTACTTACATTGACATGTTCGCCATTATCCATGCCCCTATGGTCCATTTCCGGTTCGTTATTATTCATATGCTGCGCGAATTGATTTAGTTTCTGCTCGATCTGGAAAATAAATAACATTTTAATCAAACATTTCGTTAAACAAAGCGTATCAGCAATGCCATTCGGTGAGGCATTGCCGCTAGCGTCTTGAGAAGCTTTAAGTATGGATTTTCAGTTGAGCTATCTTTACATTGTTTGTCTATGTACTTGTCTACGAAAAGCTCAACTGTTTTAATTGTATTTTGTGAATACTGGTATATACTATTATCTATATATCTTAATATATAGAGAAACAAGAGATTTTTGGAGACAACGCACAGCCCAAACCGCTAAATCTGGAAAGCTGAAATTTAGGGTAGATTTAGTATATTAGAATAACCCCTTATTCTAATATACTAAATTAATATAATTAATATTAATATGCCATTAAGGGTGGTAAGGGTGGTATTTCCAAAAAACCCCCGCTTTTTGGAAATACCACCCTTAATGGCGTGAAAAGGGTGGTGAAGTTTTTATGGTGTTTTTTGGTTACTTGGTTACTCCTTAACCAGTGGCCCAATTTGTGTGAAACTTACACAGATTTGTAGTTCTATTATATTGAAGGGCAGGACAAATCGTATAGTCTACGCGAGCAAAACCGCGAGCGGAAAGCTAGTCCTTTATAAACAAATTTTAGCATTTAAAACTACAGACTGTTTGCAACCGTCTGCAGTTAGTTCAATTGTTTCAATTGTATTTACTAATTTTATTATTTTCTATTCCTTGATTGTAATTTTCGTCAACCGTCCCACTTAAAAGTACACACTGGCTTTCGAAATGCTTTCAAACTATGAAGGTACACTCCAACTAAAACTCCCGTACAAGCTATTGTTCCTCAGCTAAGGACCCTTCTCATTCTTTTGTGCGTAAAATGCTTTGTTAACAGCACCCTAAGTCATTGTTACAACTAGAATTCTTTCTAGGAATTGGAATCAACTTGGGAGGCAACTAGTAATCTCAAGGATTTTGTTCTATGCGAATAGTTGAGTAAATTCTAAGATAACATTTATTGAAGTGATAAGTCATTACTCAGAATTCCAAATGATAGACTATCTGTCGTGCCTACGTGATGTAGTCTAGAAAACTAGAATGATACGTTCAGTTACTAATCATATCGTAATGTTATAAAGGCGAAAATGAATGCAGAAGTAAATTGTTTGGACTAAGGTAACGCCAAAAATATCCGACTGACCTAGAAATAAGACAAAGGTAAGTTATTTTTTTATCCCTCAAAATATGTGCAAAGCAGCTGATGGTAAATATGCGAAAATACCAAAACAAGAGTAAAAAATAATGAAATTATAACTACCCTTTAGCATTAAAATAAATATATCTCGTAGTTAAATAATAAATATTCGAAGTTATTTTAAATTGATAATTTCATTTTTATTTATAAACTAGCGACCGGCCCCTGCTTCGCACGTTACGTACGTAATTATACGTATAAACCTTCCTCTTGGAACACTATCTATTAAAAAAACCGCTTCAAAATCCGTTGCGTAGTTTTTAAGATTTAAGCATACAAAGGGATATAGGGACAGAGAAAGCGACTTTGTTTTATACTATGTAGTGATATTGCGACACTAATGTACGTAGGTACCTATTTGTTTGAGAATAAATACACTGAAATGAGAACACCTAGAGTCCGTTTCACGGAAAAAGTCCCACGGCAACTGGTGGAACTAAATTTGACAGATTGCCATATGCTTGCTGGCTTCATTCGGTCGCACTACTACAGCGCCGCGTCTAGGGGACTTCTTTCGTGAAAAGGACTCTACTGGTGATATAGACCATTCAAACGTCAAAGTAAATTCAACTTACTTGAATAGTTTCCGTAGGTTCGTTCTTGATGACCACAAACTTCTTCTCGGGAATGACATAGAACTTCTTTATCAAATCCTTCGCATCTCCATCCACCACCGACAGCAAACGATTCGCTTGCAATGGCGCTGGTTTTACTATCCTGTTAAAATAAATAATAATAATTATGCATGTATAATCATATAGGGGAGGCCTATGTCCAGCAGTGGACTAATATAGGCTGATGATGATGATGATGATGATACATATAAACCATTCTCTTGGATCACTCCATTTATGAAATAAAACAGCTTCAAAATCCGTTGCATTCTTTTAAAGATTTAGTAAGGATAAACAAGCACCCATCGAAGTTAAAGTCCTGCGTTCTACATGGCCTGCCCATGGCCACTTCAGCCTGCTAATTCTAAGAGCTTTGTCGGTTACTTAGGTTATTCTACGAATTTGCGTATTCCGGTTTTAATCGTGTTAAGAAACTCCGAGCATAGCCCTCTGCATAGCTCGCTTGAGTTTATTGAAGAGACCTATTAGCCTTTAATTATTATATAAGTGTTAAAGATCTGAAATCAAATTATATACAACTAGCGACCCGCCCCGGCTTCGCACGGTTTTATTATACGTAAAAACCTTCCTCTTGAATCACTCTATCTATTAAAAAAAACCGCATCAAAATCCGTTGCGTAGTTTTAAAGATTTAAGCGTTTAAAGGGACATAATGACATAGGGACAGAGAAAGCGACTTTATTTTATACTATGTAGTGATATCAGATCAGATATCAGACAGTTGGGGCGGGTCGTTAGAAAAGTTTTTATGTATAGATGTTTATTACTCTTTCACGCAAAAACTTGTGATCGGGCTGAATTTTACAAATAGTTCTAGCCCTGGAATAAAAAATAGGCTACTTTTCATCTCACAAATCAGTTCACATGTGATATAAATAGGCTTGAAACGTTCTTATACAAACGCGTACAAAGCCGCGGGTGTATCATCATCATCAGCCTATATTAGTCCACTGCTGGACATAGGCCTCCCCTAATGAGCACCATAGCGCCCTGTCTTCAGCTTGACGCATCTAGCATCTGCCAGCAGTCTTTCGCAGATCGTCATCCCACCTGGCCGGAGGGCGTCCTACACTACGGTTGCCAAGTCGCGGTCTCCACTCAAGATGACGTTTACCCAACTGTTTTCGGTTCTTCGCGAGATATGGCTATCATCATAATCAGCCTATATTAGTCCACTGCTGGACATAGGCCTCCCCCAATGAGCATCAAAACGGGTATAGACTAATATAAATAAAAGGGTAATCTGTACCTTTTGTCTTCAAGCGGCCGGTTCTCAGTAATCTCCGGCGGCCGATCAATCATATTCCTCAACACATTCTGCGGCACAGAATGATCCTCTTCATCGTAATCACGCTGTAGAAAGTTCGTATTAATCGGAGACAATTCCTCTCTTCTGTATTCATGTCCATTCCTCATCGGTCGATACAAGTCTTCGATACCGTTTGGAATGTTACGGTTTAGTACGAGATTGTGCGCGAAGTCGTTTTGGATGGATGTTTGTATGTTTGTGTTGAGGGAGATGCTGGTGGGAAGCAGGTTGGTGCTGGTGGGAAGCAGGTTGGTGCTGGTTTGGATCGCGCTTTGGAGCGTGAGGCCGATGACGTTTGATTGGGAGACGTTGTTTATGTGGTTGCTTTGAAGGATGGTCGAGCCGTTCCGGTTTTGATTGTCCACCTGTGGACAGATAATACAACAATTTATAATGATCGGTATTCTCATTCGACTTTAAATAATTTATATAAAAGGTTGCCTGGAAGAAATCGCTCATAGGGATAAAGCAAATGTGCAATTGAATCTATTTTTTTTCCAATCTTTTTAAACTTGGTTTAAGTAAAGAAGGGAACAAACAACCTTTACCTTGTTAGGTAACCTTGTTAGTTTTCAATTTGGAACAAAGATTTGGTCCAACTCGAAAACTAACTTTGCTCCATCTCGAAAATGCGTAAAACTCGTAGTTGGTTGTTAATTTTTTAAATACATAAAAGAATTACAATAATACAGACCTTAACTAAAAGCACCATATTTGGAGTCTGGTGGATGTTAATTACCTGATAATGATAGTTAGGTCCGGGCGACACCCGGATGACGCTGGTGGCGACGCCCACGCCTCCGCTGGGAGAGCTCACGCGGCCGGGCCGCACCAGCTCAGGGCTATGGAACAGACAGACAAACTTATATTAAATGTTGAGTAGTATCTCTAAAAATAAAGACTCAAGAGCCGGGGAGTATCAGCGCTTCAGCATTGCCATACGGACAACGATACAATAAAGGTTTTATTCATTGTTCAATAGTGTCTCAAGAAACAAGTGACCTGATAAGTATATATAATATTTTGACTTGTAACTTGGTGTTATAAATAAAAAATTGTACTGTATTGTATCAGCAGATCAGCATTGCCATACAAAGGGGTAATGCTGCCAGCTTGAAGATGCGACGACTGGTATTGATGTGGATCTGTTAAGCTATCTCTAGGCTGCAACCGTCTACAGTTAGCTCAATTGATTCAATTTTATATACTAGTGAGTTAGTTATAATTTGTTTCTATTTTTTTTTTCTTAAGTTGTCTGTTGTAAAGAAGTAAAAGGATTCATTTTAAATAGATTGTAACAAAAGCCTATAAAGTAAAAACTATGCTACAAATTTAAGGATTTTTATCATAATATCCAGATATGATTCAAAAGTAGTAAGTACGTACGCTAACATATAAACTATAAAGTGGTTTAGGTACGTAAAAAATACGAACAAACAAACAATAATTTATTTTCAAAATTGAAACACCAACAAAAATAACTTCCACTGAATCCTACTAAATATTATAAACGCAACAGTTCGTATGGATGTCTGATACTCTTTTTCGTAAAAACTACTGAACGGATCGTCCTAAAATATTGAATAGACTTAGTTCTAGCCCTGGAATAACAAACTAAACATTCACGTTTATTACATACTAGCGACCCGCCCCGGCTTCGCACGGTTTTATTATAAGTATATAAACCTTCCTCTTGAATCACTTTATCTATTAAAAAAACCGCATCAAAATCCGTTGCGTAGTTTTAAAGATTTAAGCATTCAAAGGGACATAAAGACAGGGACATAGAGACAGAAAAAGCGACTTTGTTTTATACTACATATGTAGTGAAGTAAGGATAAGCCGTTCCAAACATAACTGTGTATGTAACATACCGTATAAGATGATGGTGGCTGGTGTACGAAGGCTGGGAATGCGGCGGCTGCGGCGAGGATATCGGCACGAAGACGTTACTCCTCAGCGCGCTGTGCGGGCTGTGGCCGCCCACGGGGGAAGCGCCAGGGCTCCCGGACCGAGAGCTCCCGAGTGACACTGGAACAACGACATGTGATAAACATTTGTGGATGGATATTCAACAATATGAAAGTATAAAGAAAAATTATTTATTGTCTTAGAACTACTAACTACACAAAAACTAAATAGACTTAAGATACTAACATAAATAAACATAAAACTAAGACAATATGTTCTTCTCGAAATTGTTTCCGAATACTCTTACCTTGGGCAGGTTGTGCAGTTAGGTAAAAACAATTTTGAGGAGGCCAAGAGGAGGATCCAGCTGGGCTGGGCAGCGTTTGGAAAACTATGTCGAGTCTTCTCGTCATCCATACCGCAATGTTTGAAAACTAAAGTTTTCAATTTAGGCTGATGATGTTGAAACAATATTTTTGGCATTGTACAGAAGTGACCAAAATCAATCTGTTTTTATTTTTTCATGCCAATCGATCCGGTTTCCTATAAGAAGTTTTTAGGACTACCTGAGGTTTAAGTACTAGAAATATCTAGCATTATAAAATTGTTTTTGTGAAAAATTACCATTTTCTTGGTGGTGGTGGTTTTTACCAAAATCTGTGAGTAAAGTTCAGAATATCTCAAAGTTATGGCAGGTCTCCTAGGAACGTTTTTCTTCCGCTGGATGATAGGGACTTACTGCTGCTTCTGTCGAGTTATGTACATACCTAGCATGTTAGCAGCCTCGTCGGAGTCGAACCTGCCCGTGACGCGGTAGTTAGGGGGCGTGGTGTCGCTCTCACGGGACGTCTCGTCGCCTTCCACCCCGGTGCCGCTGGATGATAGGGACTTACTGCTGCTTCTGTCGAGTTATGTACATACCTAGCATGTTAGCAGCCTCAGTCTCGTCGGAGTCGAACCTGCCCGTGACGCGGTAGTTAGGGGGCGTGGTGTCGCTCTCACGGGACGTCTCGTCGCCTTCCACCCCGGTGCCGCTGGATGATAGGGACTTACTGCTGCTTCTGTCGAGTTATGTACATACCTAGCATGTTAGCAGCCTCAGTCTCGTCGGAGTCGAACCTGCCCGTGACGCGGTAGTTAGGGGGCGTGGTGTCGCTCTCACGGGACGTCTCGTCGCCTTCCACCCCGGTGCCGCTGGATGATAGGGACTTACTGCTGCTTCTGTCGAGTTATGTACATACCTAGCATGTTAGCAGCCTCAGTCTCGTCGGAGTCGAACCTGCCCGTGACGCGGTAGTTAGGGGGCGTGGTGTCGCTCTCACGGGACGTCTCGTCGCCTTCCACCCCGGTGCCGCTGGATGATAGGGACTTACTGCTGCTTCTGTCGAGTTATGTACATACCTAGCATGTTAGCAGCCTCAGTCTCGTCGGAGTCGAACCTGCCCGTGACGCGGTAGTTAGGGGGCGTGGTGTCGCTCTCACGGGACGTCTCGTCGCCTTCCACCCCGGTGCCGCTGGATGATAGGGACTTACTGCTGCTTCTGTCGAGTTATGTACATACCTAGCATGTTAGCAGCCTCAGTCTCGTCGGAGTCGAACCTGCCCGTGACGCGGTAGTTAGGGGGCGTGGTGTCGCTCTCACGGGACGTCTCGTCGCCTTCCACCCCGGTGCCGCTGGATGATAGGGACTTACTGCTGCTTCTGTCGAGTTATGTACATACCTAGCATGTTAGCAGCCTCAGTCTCGTCGGAGTCGAACCTGCCCGTGACGCGGTAGTTAGGGGGCGTGGTGTCGCTCTCACGGGACGTCTCGTCGCCTTCCACCCCGGTGCCGCTGGATGATAGGGACTTACTGCTGCTTCTGTCGAGTTATGTACATACCTAGCATGTTAGCAGCCTCAGTCTCGTCGGAGTCGAACCTGCCCGTGACGCGGTAGTTAGGGGGCGTGGTGTCGCTCTCACGGGACGTCTCGTCGCCTTCCACCCCGGTGCCGCTGGATGATAGGGACTTACTGCTGCTTCTGTCGACATCATTATAATAATTATTTTAAAAGCGATTCTTTAAAGAAAGATCCAAACATCTTGCAGATTTCTCAACTGAACTGAACGACTTTAACTCTTTATATTTAGATGCATTTCATACTATTTACGTAACCAGACAAACAACTTGCGCGGACTAATCGGGTGGCCATTGGGTAAGCCATTTTGTCACTGAAAATGTATTGAAAGGAAACAAGGCTTAAAGCTAATATTTGAGTTTTGCCGAGTTTTTGCCGTCCTTGGAGCACAGCCGCCGCCTCTGCTTGCCGTTGAACTTCTTACCTCTGTTGCGGGGTGTGAGCGGACCCCTGAGCCAGAGGCGTGTTGGAGGACCTGGTGACCCCCCGGAGCGAGAGGTGCCGGGAGCAGAACCCGCGGCGCTGGCTCTCCTTGGTGCAGCCGTCCTTGGAGCACAGCCGCTGCCACTGCTTGCCGTTGAACTCCTTACCTCTGTTGCGGGGTGTGAGCGGACCCCTGAGCCAGAGGCGTGTTGGAGGACCTGGTGACCCCCCGGAGCGAGAGGTGCCGGGAGCAGAACCCGCGGCGCTGGCTCTCCTTGGTGCAGCCGTCCTTGGAGCACAGCCGCCGCCACTGCTTGCCGTTGAACTCCTTACCTCTGTTGCGGGGTGTGAGCGGACCCCTGAGCCAGAGGCGTGTTGGAGGACCTGGTGACCCCCCGGAGCGAGAGGTGCCGGGAGCAGAACCCGCGGCGCTGGCTCTCCTTGGTGCAGCCGTCCTTGGAGCACAGCCGCCGCCACTGCTTGCCGTTGAACTCCTTACCTCTGTTGCGGGGTGTGAGCGGACCCCTGAGCCAGAGGCGTGTTGGAGGACCTGGTGACCCCCCGGAGCGAGAGGTGCCGGGAGCAGAACCCGCGGCGCTGGCTCTCCTTGGTGCAGCCGTCCTTGGAGCACAGCCGCCGCCACTGTTTGCCGTTGAACTTCTTGCGGATGCCGGTAGGTGTGGACACTACGTCACCCTTCTTGTATTTGTGCGGGGTTGCCGCTTGAGATCTGTGTACAGAAACAATGGAATTTAAAAGCTGGTGATAATCATTGGTGCTAGCATTCCTTCTTTTCTTATAGTTAGTTATTCTTGCACTATCAACCCTTTTTTTCTTTAGTTTTTTGTTCTTCCCACACCACGCTTTAAGCTCACTGTGGGGTTCACGATAAGGCCGCCTATTATAATATAGTACTATATTTTACTGGTATGTGCCCGCAGCTAAGCACGACTATGCTGTAACCTTGAGACATTTCCATAAAAACGTCTCAAGGCTATTTCTATCCCTTGGGAACTGATTTATGGGTTGAAAAGTAGCTTATGTGTTATTCAAGGTTTATTCAATGATTGAATGCAAATTTCAGCTCGATTCGTTTAGTAGTTTTTGCTTGAAAGAGGGACAAACATCCATACCAACCTTATGAATTGTATGTTACTTTCTACTACAATAAATTGTTCATTGATTCGTTCTCCGTTGTAAGACGAATATACAGCAGGAGCTTTCGGAGTAATATTACATTACAAATGGAACAGGTAAGTCAACTTGTGTTCTATTTGCATCATCATAGGGGTGAACTTTGTTAAGCGTAGCCATTTGTGATCATCACTTCAGAGCGTATCTTATGTCATAGAGAATAAAGCTGAAAATCCCTCACCTAGGAGTAGGCGGTTGAGATCTAGGCGTGAGACAGCGTTCCAGTAAACTGGAGGTGCTGCCGCGACTTTGTAGACTGCTGCGTTTGCTGTTGCTGCAGTCTGGAATTAAAATAGACTTTGTGACTAAAGTTCTAAGGTTCATTTTACATTTCCCAAAAGTAGTTTATCAATTTATCTTCTTTGGTTCTTGTACATTCACACAGGGTTACAGGTTCCTGATAATGGAATGCAAAAACCAAAAACAGACATCAGTGTAGTGTGTCGTGATCGAGTTGCGGTCGATATCGAAACCGGTGGTAGTGGTAACGTTCGTAGCAAAAGACAAAAAATAAGGGTAGATCGATATATCTGCCAATTATAACTCACTCGCAGTGACCGCAGTTCTTTCGTGATCATGGCGTTACAAACTGTGCCGAAATATCGGCAAACTCAAAAGAAATCATTGTAAATATCCAGCGTTCAATGACTTCAGTTTTAATCTTACTAACTCAAACTCACCCATATGAGAAACATCATTCGGAAACATGATGTCCTCCCTCCGCAGGTCGTCATCGCTCTCCCCGTAGTCATCGAAGGCTCTCTTCCTCAGATCATCCATGGACCCGTTGGAGAGAGCTCCTACGTTGACGACGCCGGGCCCGGCGCCGGGCATCGGCGATGATGTGTAGAAGTTATCGCCACCCATCTGAACATATAGATAGATAGAAAATTCTTTATTGCACACTTAAAACTAAGAAACAATTCACAGAAAAAATTATACAAACTTAAGCTACAAATGGCGGTCTTATCGCTCAAGAGCGATCTCTGCCAGACAACCTGGTATGGATAGGATCGTCGGATTGTACATGAGGTAAGATGTGTGTGCGTCTAATACGAATATAACTATATATAATATAACTATTTATATAAAGATATAATGCTGGTGAGTATACTCGTATGGTGCAGCCACAGAAATCTAAATAAGGCACCTAAGGCGGCAAAAACTTCGGTGCCCATGCCCACATAAATCTAAATAGATATCGATTTAAATTTTTAGATTCTTTTAAATAGTTTTCGTCGCCCATCTGAAAATATAATGCTGGTGAATATATGGCGCAACCACAGAAATCTAAATAAGAAACTTATGGCGGGGCGAAAACTTCTGTGCCCACAGAAATCAGATTTAGATACAAGTTAATTTAATTATTGTTTTAAAAAGGTACAATAGTGTTAATTTATTCAATTTATTCATTCATTCCAATCTAAATAGGTTTCTGTGCATAGAAGTTATCGCCGCCCATCTGAAGATATAAGGCGCAGCCACAGAAATATAAATAAGTCACTTATTATTTAAAGTGTCTGACCGACGGTTCCGTTTCGATTACAGTTTAATTCGGTTTCCAAAAAAATTAAAAAATTAGGAGATTCGGCAATCATGTTGATGAAATCTGACTGATTCTCGAAACCGCTGAATTTAGAAAGTTCAAAGTTGAACAGTGCATCCTTTTCTTGCAAATTTCCAACTCAGGTGGGATTTTACAAAATTTGACAATTACAACTTTTTAATGCCTTGTTCGATTTTATTGAAACTTAGTCAGAATACTACGATAACAAAATAAATGAAGACGTATTTAAGGATTTTCCGAAACTAACCTTAAAATCGGTTAAGATGGGGTCTCAGAGTTTGTATGGGAACGCGCGAATTCATAACGCGTTGAACTACAACGGCAATAGGTAATAGATTATTGAAACAACGTAAATACAAGTACTTAGGTACACTTGTTTAAGGAATTTTCGAAACTACACTAATAAGGGGTAAAATAGGGTGTGTTAATATAATCTAATTCTACGCGGACGTATTCGCGGGCGGGGTCACTTGTAAATTTTAAGTGTTGTCAAAGAAAAATGCGCCATAAAGCCTTGAGTGGCTAATCGACATAAAACAATGCAATGTTCAATGGAATTCCCACGGAAAACCCCGAAGCTTAGTAGGTTTATTTTAGTATTGCAATAAGCAGGATTCAAAATAAATACAATAAACTGTTGTGCTATAATAGGCATTAGTGGCCAACGGAGCGTAACGATCGTGAGCTGTTTATTATTATTTACAAGTCTTTGCGGAAGTAAACACCAAGACAAAACAAAAGAAATGTTTTTTGACAAATACAATTCACTACTGAAGGGTGTAATTACGCTTACGTTGTCAATTGGAACTATCACCTTCTCGTATGTTAGGCAAAGCAAAGATTCCTTCACTTTGCTTACATAATAACGTACTTGAATGACAATCGAATGACCCTATTTGGACTACTCACTCATAGAAATATTAATCAGTTCCCTAAAAATAGCGAAAAACATATTTTAAACACTAGAAATGAAAATGAACTCGCTTTACCCACAAATAAAACTGCTAGTGAGTTGCACTTCTCTGACAACTCGAATTTTAATAGGTAGGTACATAATTATCATTATGTGTGTATAAAATATCTTTACTAATATTATAAACGCGAAAATATGTATGGATGGATGTTTGTTTCTCTTTCACGCAAAACCCACTGAACGGATCGGGATGAAATTTAGAATAGACGTAGTTCTAGCCCTGGAAAAGACATAGGCTTTTCATCCCATAAATAAGATCCCATGGGATATAAATAGCATTGAAACCTTCCTTATAAATAACGGCTGCGAAGCCGCGGACATATACCTAGTATTTAGAAATTAAGTTTTTCTCTTCCCTGCAATCATTTTGTTCAATGCGACTGGTCGATGCGACGCGTGACCCGAGAGCTGGTGAGTACCTGGCTCAGCGCATCAGCATTGCCATACAGCGTGGTAATGCAGCCAGTGTCTTGGAGACGCGACGACTGGTATTGACGTGGATCAATTGAGCTACCTTTAGACTGTTTGCAACCGTCTGCAGTTAGCTCAATGGTTTCAACTGTATATACTAACTAGTTGTCATTTTTTCTATTCCTTGATTGTAATTTTCGTTGTTTATAAAGAATCATCTAGTACCTACCCATCATAACACAAGCCCTGCTTAGCTTGGGGCTAGATGATGCTGTGTGGACTTGTTTATTTGAAATTATTTATTTTATTATTTACTAGCTGCGCCCCGCAGCGTCGCCCGCGGAGAAAATTATTTATTTGTCAAATATCATATTTTTATACATAATATGCTATTCCCGACGAAGACAAATCCAAAAACACAAAAATCATAAAAATCGGTCCAGCCGTTCTCGAGTTATAAGTGTTGTAACAAACACGATTTTCTTTTATATATAGATTTTGTTAAATCTTCAATGTTACCTGCATAGGTGCCTGATGAAGCCTCAACTGCTGGGAATGCAAGGTCGAGGAGTGGGAGCCGGCTTCCTCCAGCTCGTCGGCCCACGGCGGCTGGAGCAGCCGGATATCAGCTCGCTTCACCTCCATGTCCAGACTGTCCTTTTGCATGTCGCCGATCTGTTTGCGAAGGTGACTTTTAGAGTTGGTAGCTTCAGTATTATCCTAATCTTAAAGTTAAAATCAAATAAACAATTTAAATAGTTTTCTTGTACCCATAACACAAGTTCATATTTCATTTATTAAAACCTAACCTAACCTAACCTTTAATAACGAATTGTGTTACAGGTCACTTATTCAATATCTATTTAAACGATTCTGTATTACATAAAATATTACTACTAAGTAGAGCTAATAAGCTCGTAGTAAGCTTTAAGTAGCTTACTTTGGGGCTAGATAGATGTTGCTGTGTGTATTGTCCAGTATTATTTATATTTATTTATTTATTTTGAGGCTGGACAATCATCTAGTCCCAAGCTAAGTAGAGCTTGTGTCATTGATCCTTGGTACTAGATAAATTATCTACTTGGGACGAGAATCCGAAATTACACTTTTTTACAAATAAATGGGATTCTCATCAGAACCCAAAAATGGATATGATAAGTACTTCATATAAGTAAACAGTTTCTAACTTATATTAACGTAATAAAAGTACATTTCATGATTCGACATATCATGTCGATAAACATCATCATCATCAACATCTCGGGATTATAGAGGAGGTATTTTCAACTCTGTATTACTACCACATTCGACCTTTAAGTTGTGTGTTAATGCTCATGTAATTCCGATCACTGAAAACGCGAAAGTTTGGATAGATGCTCCATGATCTAGCATTGTTTAAAAGTGTTAACGAAATCACTGTGCAAATCACGGTGCGAAATGCAAGGCCGCGCTTATTTAATTTTACTCGTATTTAAAGTATGAGTAAAAGATTTATTGATAATAGCTAGGTACTGTATTAAAATTTTTAATCAATATTTTACTTGGTTGGTTAGCTGTTATCTCGATTGCGTTTTTTCTTTGAGCTGCTATAATTCGAGCACTACTTGTCAAAATACAATTATATTTTTAGTTTGGGCACAAAAATTGTAATACATACACAGATTGCATACATGTTCGTACTTAATACATGAACGCGACATCTTTTAATTGCATAGGCTATTCGCACAAATAGCTTCAACACGCCCTCAAATACAGGGTAAAGTGAAGAGGGTACACATATGAAACTGGTTAGGTTTTTAAAATGTTTTATATTATTGGTTGACTGACATTAAAACCAGTGGATCGAAAAAGTCAAATCTGGTTATTTGAGCTATTGTATTGTTCTCCAAAATTCACACTAAATATAAATCCAAGGTCTTTCAATAATCCTTGATAACTCTTTACTTGGTTCAAGTATTATCTCCAGGACAGTAAAGTAAAGCCACCGATTTAATTAGGTTTTGCGATGGCCTATCTGTTCTTGGAAAGTAATAGAGAAAACAGATGACGCAACAAATCGAACAAATAACTCAAACAACAGGAAATAGAAACCACAATGATTAATAACTGGTATTTAATTTAGGCTACTTTTAGACGAGGAAAACTCACCCGAACTGTGATCTTCCTGACTGGAGCGTTGATGACGTGAACCACGAAACCTTTCACAAACACATTTTGCACTCCGTCTCTATTCGGATCGCAAGTCCGGACCACGCAGGCTGAGCCAGACAGGAGATGGCTCATCTGCGGACACGCATCACTTATCACGTCGTTCTTGTTCAATCCAAACACGTCACAGTACTCCACTGACTCGTTCTCGTACCCGTCTAGTTCCACGATCACTTTGCAGCCGTCAGCCTGTCGGATCACCCCTGGGATATAGATCCCTCTGTGCTTGGCTAAGACCCTATGGTTCTGCCATTCGGAGAGATCGATATTCGGGTATAGGGAGAACGGCTTGATGTCTTGCGGAGGTGATGGATGCTGGATTATTGGAGAAGGCTGGAGGACGGTGCGTTGATAGGTCTGCTGAGGGTGGTATTCGACCGGCGGCGGTATGACAATGTTGTTCGCGCAAGAGGTTTGCACCATCTCTTCTAAGACGGAAGGGTCAAATTTCCGTTTTTTGGGCAGGTTTCTGACTGGGGCTTGAGTCGGCGTCTGCTGGGCAGGCTGTTGCGGCGCATTGCCGCTGCTGGCGTTCCCTGGGTTCGTAGGATTCGCCATTGTTATGTTTGGAGTCGGGTGTGAAGTAGATTGTGAGAGGCTCACTGTGCCAACACTGCTTATCACTGAGGCAGGAATCTGCAAATAAACATGGATTGACATATTGTAATTGTGCGAAGCTGAAACTACGAAGTACCATTTGTGGATGAGAAACGGAAAAGGTTATGAATCTCTTGAACAGTAAAAGGTAGAAAGTAGATTTTTATAGGGGTTGTATTTCTATCACCGCCGCTACGTCGAGCACATAGTTTGGATGGATGCCTCATTTTGGCTTTTATTTATCTATTACTACATGCGCCCCGCGGCCTCACCCGCGAACCAGATTTTTTTTTTCATACAATTTTCAGAAATGAATTGCAGAACCCCTAGGGGTAAGGGATGATTTATATTAGACCGGGCCGAGTCCGGGCCGGGGCGGGGCCGGAGCGATGCCCATCCGTTCTACACGTTTAAACTACGGACGGGACACGGATCATGCATGGTGTAATATAAACTGGTTCATATTAAATGTATGTAACGTTTCCAATCCGTGCCCCGTCCGGGCCACGTATACGGCCCGGCCCGGTCTAATATAAATCATGCCTTATTGTGTAAAAATAAAAAATAGGTGTTTAATTATTTACTTAATAGTTTATTTATACCGAGTTTTGAGTGAGTCGAACCAAGGAATAATTGTTTTCCATACAAACTTTACCACCCCTTTTAACCCCTTCAGGCGTAAATTTTTCGAAATTTTACTATCCTATATGTTATTCTATTTACATACCAAATTTAATCTAAATAACTAAGTAGTTACGGAGATTACCTTTAACAAACATTCACACAGACTTCCATCACTACATAGTATAAAACAAAGTCGCTTTTTCTGTCCCTATATCCCAATGTCCCTTTGTATGCTTAAATCTTTAAAACTACGCAACGGATTTTGATGCAGTTTTTCTAATAGATAAAGTGATTCAAGAGGAAGGTTTATGCATAATAATATAATAAAACAGTGCAAAGCCGTGGCAGGTCGCTAGTTTATTATAATAGTAAGATTAGTAAGTACCATGATACACCAATTACAATTACATAAATATACAATTAGCATTGCCATTCAACGTGGCAATGCTGCCAGCATTCTGGGTACTCTGCCTTCTGGTGACGGCTTAGATTTTTAAGAGTTTGTTACAATTGTATGTAAGTACCTGATCATCAATATCGTAGATGGAGGGGGTGCGGTAGTGGGGAGCGGGCGCGGCGACGGAGGCCTGCGGCTGCGGGGCGCCGCCCGCGTGGCGCTGCATCACCGCCCCGCTACCACTGATCACTCATTGCCTGTCGCTGACACCTGGAACAATGCATTCATTCATTTATCTTTTGACACTCAAAAGGGGTATTACACTACACACTATTCAGGGACCCTTAGGCTGTGTCCCCAGTAGGCAAACGGTGAGCAGCCGACTGAGTTTGCGGCGTATCAGTTCAGTACGCCCTTCCATATATTTCAAACTGATCTGAGTTTGTAGCTGTTCGCCACAAATATGCGGCTCACTCAGTCGGCCGCTCACAGTTTGCCCACTGGGGACACAGCCTTACCCTAACTAAGAGAGGTGTATAAGATTTAGAGCGGCGACCGGACGGACCCGGCAAGCCTTGCTTTATCGCCCTAACTACCGGGCCCTGAATATCGTCTAGTTTAATACCGCTTTAAGAACACGTACTTAGATAAGGCAACGCTTTTCTTTATTAACAACTAAAATTACAATCAAGGAATAGAAACATAATATTAGAACTAATATTTACAATTGTTTTATTCTTCGACGGAAATCTATAACATTATAAAATAGAACAAAGAATTCGTTGTAATGTAAACAACAACCTGAATAGTAAGAATGTAATGAATGGCATGGACCACGCCCTGAATACACGTAATTTGAGCCACAGTAAAAAACTAGCTTGAGTTCCTCTTTAAGTACCTATAATGATGTCAAACAAACTTTTTGTGCTAACCATGTTGCTATGCTGCGATACCGAGCGTAATAAGCTAAAAGCTACGAGCATTTATTCGTAAATCAGGTAACTTGACGCAACGAAACTTTCCGAGAGGTTAATGAACAAAAAAGCAAATTTTATTCCCGTCAGAACTAACCTGAGGTAAAATTCTATCCGCAAATTCGCGTGGATAAAGGCTAATTTATAAAACATGGAGAGCAAAAATCCGCAGCAGACAATCAGACATTCGTAAATGTAGCCGAAGCCTCCGCCCGGCTTATGCTAATTCTAATTCCCCTTTAATTCTTAATGAGACAGATCCAGAGAGTAACTGAATTATAAATTCTTGCTAGACAGGTGCTCAAGAGCATCCTCCGCATAGTAACATCTATTCAAATATCCCGTTTATGGGTAGGTATAGGTACTTTAGTTTTTACTTAGCGTAAGCAATTACTTATCACGTGTTCGAGTCGAGTTTTGAAACGTGAGCTATCAGAATATCGGATAAGACGCGAATAGGCGGTAAAATAAAACAGTTTTTCACCACTTTCGTCTGGCCAAGATGCAAAACGTTGCAGTCCATTTCAATTTAACTTTTTATTCCTTTTTTGCGACCAATTTGCAGAGGCAAAACCTCGGAGTTTTAGTCTCTCGACTGAATCGGTTCAGCTGTTTCTACTAATTAATTCCAGAGGCAACGAACCGCGAATTCAGGTGGACCTTTATAGCATCAGTCAGAGCGAGCACCATAATGATGTCACTCTGAATCGATCCCAGAGTAATCCTCTATCGTTTTAATTCGATAGTTTTTGTGGGACTAGAATTTAGACTGGTTGACTCATTGATTAAGCAAGAAAAAATATATCTTCCTAGGCTATGTCTATAAAAGAAATAGAATCAGAATAATTAGAATGGGTAACTGCCTATATTTTGATCAACTCTAGTATTTAAACACTGAAAATTAAGACAATAATACTTTGAATTTTTTTTGGACTTAATGGAATACATGATTACATATGTTTTCCATTTGAAGTTTACACATTGCGAATTTTAAAAGTTACATTTTGCAGTGAAAGAGTAGTTGCAAAAACCTCTCTAAAATGAGATTGTATTCAAAATTCCATAAAAGTAATTTCCATAGGATACCTCAGTTATTTTTAAATTCTCTCTCTAAAACGAGATTGTATTCTAAAATTCCACAAATGACATTTCCATAGGATACCCCAGTTATTTTCAAATGCATTCACATTCGCATATGGTTATTTTAAGTGTAATCAAAATAGATTCAGCTCGGATCAATAACCTGGAGCTAGAGATCTTCACCTTAATATGCAACCCGGAATGGACATCGCTTATCTGCGTTATTAATAAACGAGATATCTACTAATATAATTTCAACGCATTGCGGTGTCCACCACTTGATGCTTGATTATGGGTCGATATTTTGCTACCTTTGTGTGCCTATCTCCAACTCTCCTTTTTACCTTTTGTTGGCGAACAAGGAAATTATTACTCTCTAGCGTTGTCGAATCTTCAGTTTTATTATTCATATGAGATTAGTTTTTTGTTTGTGGCCATTAGTTTTTTTTGTGACCAGTATTTTTTGGGTATTGATCCTACCTACTAAAAACAAAAGGGAAAAAACAAACAATATAACAATATTTGTCTTTAACCCGTGAGAAGGCGCGCTATGAGCAATTTGCTCACACTAAAATTGATTGCGGGAGTTTTTGGTGATTTTGACTTCATAGAACCCTGAGTGCCTAGGTACCTTCCTAAATATTCAACCCCTCTCCCCTCGCGTAATTCAAACACTGCTCAGGTCCACTGCGACCACGCAGTGAAGCATTTGTGGAGGCCCCGCACCGCCGCGCGACAATTTGCTCATCGCGCGCCAATCCACGTATGTGTTTTTTTTTGAACCAAAAAAATATTATTATGTTTTTCTTGTGTTTTATTCTATTAAATCGATCATTAATTACGTAAGTACTTTGAAACCATTATTTTAATGCCATTTTATTTAGTTTTCAGTTACAACGCACATAAAAAATATTGTGCTATATGTCGTAAATGTATGAACAGTCGATAAAAAAAAGCATGCACTTCAAGCAAGCAATTACTCTACACCGAGCACATAACGTATATGTGTACAACATCTTTCGGGAGGCACACTTGTCCTTTTCTCATGGAAGAGTGAAATTTTTAAGTATTTATAATATTAAATTTTTTATGGTGATTTTTTGAAGACTTCTAAAGACAGTAGATCCAAAATAAGTTAATTTGTTATTTGCGGTAAAAGTTGTATTTAATATTATGTTTCATTGTTTTAATTAAAACTCTTGTTAACGTGTTTAATAAATGCTGTTTTATTTATTATTAACCCATTTATAGCCAAAAAATAATTATTTTGTAGAAATATAAGCATTTAAAGTCGTGTGAGCAATTTGCTCGCGCGCGCCTATCCGTGTAACAACATTAGGCGCGCCTTCTCACGGGTTAAAAAGGTACTGGCCACTACTAAATTTATAAGTTTAAAGGCTGAAAAGGGGATTAAAAACCCAATTCAGTCGTTTAAATAAAAAAAAAAATAACAAAACAAAAAAGCTTGTCAAAATATGGAGAGAAACCCTAACTTGCTAGCAGAGTAAGATATTTGAAAGAAGAAAAGTGTTGTGATTTTTGTCATCCAAGGACTTTTCTCCTAGTGAAAAATTTTACAGCCAACTTTTCAAGAATTTTAAGACTAAGCATAAAGTAAACTATGTACTTACCATAAGTTTTCCCTAGTTAAGTAAATAATTGTTGTATTTGTTGTTATCAAACCAATAGGCATTCGCCTTTCTCGACGATTACAATGTTTTGTTTGTTTTAGGTACCTACTTAATCTGTTTGCAAAATGTAGTACACTTTCTACATTTATTAAAGGGTCAATTTTAAATCGCTTTCCGTTCTTGATTCCTAACTTGGCAAATTAAATTATTATTGTGCAATGTTTTTATACTGAGCTAACAATGAACTTGTTTTAACAAGTTGTGAATTCGCGATGGCTTGCGGTCTACAATATCCGGCCAGTCTTTATCTCTGAATCTTACTGGATAGCTAAGTTAGGTAGCTAAAACCAGGAGGTAGGGTGATTCATTCTCATGCATGATTGTCACAGAGTTTACTTTAAAAGCTGTTGAAATGTTATCGATATTAATTCCGTTCCGATAGGAGTGAGACGTAGCCGATTTGTTAATCTAACTAGACCAGATAATACCTAGACTTGATACCTAGTTCGATAATCAATCAATGGGGCGATTCATGTAGGGGCGTGGGGGCGTGGGGATCAGAGCCCCCCCAGAGGGATCTGGGGTCAGCGAGGGGTCAAAGCGCGTCATCCTGCGGAACAGGAAGTATTCAAACCAGTTCAGTCATTGGTTTTGACCAATGGGAACCCAGGATCTTACTATTATAATAAATGGGAAAGTCTATGTGTATGTTTGTTATAGGTAATCTCCGTGAGTCCTTAAGTTGTTTAGATGAAATTTGGTATGTGAATAGATTAGAATAAAATATAAAAAAAAGTAAAAGTAGGTAAAATTTTGAAAAATTAACCTCTGAAGGGGTTAAATGGGGTGGTAAAGTTTGTGGGAAATAATAATTCCTTGGTCCGATTCACTCAGAACTCGGTATAAATAAACTATGGAGTGAATAATTAAACACGTATTTTTTATTTTTACACAATAACCCCTAGGGGGTGTGCAATAAATTTCTGAAATTTGTATGAAAAAAACTCTGGTTCGCGGGCGAACCCGCGGGGCGCAGCTAATAATAAATAAATTATAAAAATAAAATTAATAGTTTATTCCTTTAACTTAATCTATAAGTACAAATCTTTTGATAAATTGGAAATCCCCTTTCTGCTCTTGCCTTATGAATAATCTCTTACAGACTAAAATAAAACATAAGTACCTAGATATCTTATATTCTAGGGAACCCAGGAAAAAACTAGAACTACACAAAATACGACATTTCTTTTTTGGGTAAGAAAATAAGAATGAGAAGACACTATTGAGAAAACAAAACAAGAAGTTTCAGAAATAAATTGGTCAAGGTCACAGGGACCTTACTCGGGGTTCTCTAGACAAATTAAATTTTGTTTTGTAGCAGTGAGAATTAAGTTGTGATTCGTAGAATATTACTAATTATTTGGTTCCTTTAAGCCAGTTTCTTAATAAGGTTTATAGTTTTCCTTTCGATTACGTCTTTCCAAAAATGTCCTATGAACGTAAATCCTTTTCGCACGTCGTTATTGATTTGAATCAGTTGAGCTACCTCCAAATTATTACAGTAGTATGCTGTTAGTTAGGTTAGGAATTGGAAATCTAAACTTAGGTATACTTAGTAATTATAGTAAGATTGTAATTTGATACCAATCCTATGATGATAACAAAACCGCAGGCTAATGTTAAGTATTACATTAGTGGTAGGTACCTTGTGGGATTGCCTCTTTTATCTTACTATTATAATAAGCTAGCGACCCGCCCCACCTTCGCACGGTTTTATTATACGTATAAAATAAACCTTCCTTTTGAATCACTCTATCGCAAACCGCTTCAAAATCCACAAAAGGGACATAGGGACATGGGGACAGAGAGAGCGACTTTGTTTTATACTATGTAGTGATTATAAAAACTAGCGACCCACCCCGGCTTCGCAAGGTTTTATTATACTTACGTATAAACCTTCCTCTTGAATCACTCTATCTATTAAAAAAACGCATCAAAATTCGTTGCGTAGTTTTAAAGATTTAAGCAGTCAAAGGGACATAGGGAAAAAGGGACAGAAAAAGCGACTTTGTTGTTTACTATGTAGTATGTAGTGATGGGAAAGTCTGTGTGAATGTGTAAAATTTGGTAGGTATGTAAATAGATTAAGACCTAGAATAACATATAGGATAGTAAAATTTTGAAAAATTATCCTTTGAAGGGGTTAAATAGGTTGGTAAAATATGTATAGAAAATTATTAATCTTTGGCTTGATTGACTCAAAACTCGGTATAAATAAACTGCAAAGTAAATAAGTTATTTAAAAAGTATTTTTTATTTTTACGAAAATGCTCCTAGGAGGCGTACAATAAATTTCTAAAATTTGACAAATAAATTTCGATGCGGGCGAAGCCACGGGCCCAGCTAGTATAAGATAATAGATGTAATATCATAAGAATAAATAATAACTGTAAACGTTAATTTACTAACGATTTTTTAATCGAGTACTTGCTTTACGCTCGCGGCTTCGATTGCGTAGATTCTACGATTTGTCCTCCTCTTCAATGTAATAAAACTACAAATCTGTGTAAAGGCTACCACTAGCCACTGGATAAAGGGCTAGATAAACCTGAATTACATTGAACCCCCCTTTTAACGTGTTGTAATTTAATGTTTGAATAAGAAAATAAAAATCAAGGAATAGAAACAAATTAAAACTAAGTAGTATAGGTATATCCAATTGAAACAACTGACCAAACTGCAGACGGTTGCAAACAGTCTAGAGGTAGGTCAATTGATCCATATCGATACCAGTAGGAAGCTTTTCCAAGACACTGGCTGCATTACCACATTGTATGGCAATGCTGCTGCGGTAGGTACGTCTGATAAACTATTAGGTTATTAATTTAAAACAAAGAAAATTACAATAAAATTAAAAGTAGCATTTACAGATACATCGATTGAGCTGGCTGCTGACTGTTGCAAACTATCTAGAGGTGGCTCAAATTATATCACTACATACTTAGTATAAAACAAAGTCGTCGCAAGTCGACTCTGTCCCTATATCCCTGTGTCCCTTTGTATGCTAAAATCTTTAAAACTACGCAACGGATTTTGACGCGATTTTTTTAATAGATAGAGTGATTCAAGATGATGGTTTATACGTATAATAAAACCGTGCGAAGCCGGGGAGCGTCGCTAGTATATAATAAATACTTGGAAAGCCCGAGTTCAAGATGTCCCTAAGTCCCCTTTTATGCACTGCTGGTATAACTGGTCATTCCCTACGGCTTTGTTTACTTATAAGACGTTTCTAAATTTGTTAAGAAGACACCTAGCTGTTTTAAAGTAACTGTGGCAGAATACAAAGCCCATTCCGAGTGAGTCATGGTTATTGTAACTAGTGTGAAATCTGTAACAGGTTTCGAAACCGCGACGATCCTTTCGTGTTGATTGAAGCGGGAATGTATTTATATTGACTAAAAGTTCTCATTTTAAATAGGTACGTGATAGAAGAGCGATGGAAGTTCTCGGTTATCTGAGTTATCATAGAAGTAGGTAGGTAGGTTTAACATAATGAAAAGAAAAAAGAAATCCTACTATTATTATAAACGCGAAAGTTTGTAAGTATGGATGGATGGGTAGATGGATGGATGGATTTAAAACATAATTAAATATGAGGAATGATAACAAAGCAATGATTATACTTCTACATATAGTGGTTTATGAGACATGAACCAAACAACATGGAAGTTATTAACTAGCTTTTCGCGCACGGTTTCGCTCGCGTAGACATAGTATTCTGTGTGTCCAGCTCATCAATCTAATAGAACAGAGTCTTTGTATATATTTTTCAGGTCATTAGCAAAGTACTTTAATAAGTTACAGATTAAATACAGACCCAAAGTATGAATTAAATCTTAATAACCCGTATAATGCCCTATTCAGGAGAAACACATTTTCAGTAATTTTATATTTTTAGTACTCTCCGTAAGTTTCAAAAAGAGTAAGTAAGAGTTGCAAAAACTACCAAAAAAAGGGACGGAAGGCTACCTTTAGGGGTAGAATTTCCAAAAATCCCTTCTTATCTGGTGTTTGTGTAACTATAAGTAATCTACCCTCTAATTAATCTAATGCTAGATCCAGCGGTTTGGGTTGGGTATTGTCCCAAGAAAAATCATCAAATCCAAGATTCAAACATTAAATAAATAAGATAGATAGATAAGAATTTTATTTGGGCTACAGACACACACATACAAAATACAACAAAAAACATTACAATAGTAGAAATAGACAATAGTTAATAGATTTAATTTTAATAATAACAACAAACAAAAATTCAAAACAAGGTATATAATGTGTATGTATGCTGCAGTATGTCAAAAAGGCCTTGCAGTACGTCAAATAAGATAAATAACAAGAAAAATCATCAAATCCAAGATTCAAACATTAAATAAGATAAATAACATTGGTTCAGCCATTCTTCAGTCAAGTTATAAATGATGTAACTAACCAATTTTTTTAAATTATAAACATTAATAGGTAGGTTTCAGTAATACCTGGCTTTAGGTATATAAAGCCTAGGGCCACTACTGCAACTAGCAAGGTGCTAGGCAGCTGTAAGTGGACAGACATGTTACGGAAATAACATCATAGGTGTAATTATATGTTATGTTATTACCTTACATTAAAGTTACACCTTTAAATAGCTAATGATACCTTGGAAATAGAAAAATTCATTTAGTTATTGATCGGAACTGATCATCAGTGATGTACAGTGATCGGAATTACCTGAACATATTTACTTAAAGTTCGAGTGTGGTGTAACATAGAGTTGTTAATACCTCCTCTATAATCCTTGATGATGTTTAAATCCTGAGACGTGAAGCATGAAATGGACTTTTACTATGTAAATTTATGTTAGATGCTATATTTGAAGTATCATAGTCTGTTGTTTCTGAAGAGGATCCCATTTATGCAATTTTGGATTATTATCTGACAAATTCTTAACCCTATAAAATAAAGTGGACAACCAAAACACTAAATATGTTTAGACTATGATCAGCTGTTAACGTACAATATTGAAAGCAATAGTCATTAGTCTAGACCTGTTATGTTAGTTCTGGTGATATTTAAACCTATATATCTGAGCTATTGCTCAGATATATAGGTTTAAAAGTATCACGCAAGTGAAAATATTTAAATAAATGTTTGAGTTATAAAGTGCTAGTATTACTTTAATTTTGTTCAATCACAGCACATATCTTTCAAAGATATTATGGAGCGTTTCATTATTTTCATTCCTCTGACACAAGATAATTATAGTCAAGAGTTATCCAGTAGTTTGACAATCCAATATCTCCAATTTGGGTGTAACCAACATACCAGTATGCACAGTAGTGTTATTTTTGAAATGAAAGTTTATTTTATCACCACAATCACTTCAAACCCCGGGAGAGTCTATGTAGAGCAAAAACCTTGCCTTTTTGGTTTATAATTTGTAAAGGTTTGTATCAAACAGAAAATAGTACAGATGGCAGTAGGTAACAGCTGATAAAGGGAAAACGCAAGTGTCCTTCCCGTACTCACGCACGGCGGCGCATGCCTACTCGAACTAAAATCAATGTACAATTTGTGGACGATCAACATAAACTTGCCGCAGACAAAGTGCGCTTATAATAGGTATGCTTTAGGAGCTACATTATACGAACTGTAATTATAACTACGGGGACAACTGCGCTTCGCGATGAACGAAACCGAAGGCCTAGCTTTACTGGTTGCATGTTTATTGTGATGTGCGGCCTACATGCGCAGACATCATTCCTCCTAGGCCTGCCTATATTACAACTTTGCGGGCAGTGGATGGATAGGTACTTACCGTCGCTTTCCATTGTCCCAATCGCGAAGCACTGTGTAAACAACCAAACCACATAATAAAACAAAATGGAAGTCCGACTCGCCCGCACCGAGATGAGTTTTATGATCGTCTCGAGTTGTAAAACGTTATACTATCCTGTCGTCGTAGTATTCAGCCCCCCACCAGTAGGTAGGTATAATATCACCGTCACTTAAATCAAATGACCCACGCACTAAACAATAGGTAAATCCATTAGTTCACAGTTTAAACCACTAATATACTATCAAAATAAAACACAATCTACAAAATCAGAGGTATCACTTGAAAATTAACAATATTGAAGCGTTTGACGTCCCGAAACACAAGCACACAACACCCACATCAAAAAAATCTACATGGCTGGCGGGTCGACGACGACGACTGGGCCAGGCGCGCAGGCTTTCAATAATTTCCACTCGAACCTATCCTCGTTTCACTTGCTCACCATTCATTTAATTATTTCTCAATACGTGAGAAAGAGATGGAGCTATAAAAATATTTCCAAGTATGAATAGAATCGACGGTGTTGTGAAGTATCCTCTCCCTCCGCTCTCCGGCGATGATGGCCGAGCCGAGTTGAATGGACCCGAGAAGTGCTCAACCATTGGATCGATGAAGGTCACGTGACACAAAAATGTCGCACTCTGTCGATGCCCGCGAATATTCGAACGTTCTTGCCTTACGAATTCTCTTTCATGATGTTATAGGTACCTATTCTGAGCTATTCCAGCTCATACCCAAGGATTTTATAGGTACTCATCTCATACTTCTAAATTTGTACTAATATAGGTACGTAATGTAACATTTTCGATCCCCACATTATAACAGAATAGAAAATAAAAAAACAGATTTGAAACATAGTTAATTAAAACCAACGCAATTGTCAAATAACTTCACATAAAAATTCTTCAATCTATAAATTTTAATTAGGTACCTAATACATAATGTCAAACCATATATACAATTCGCCAGTCTACGTACAATAAATTTATTGTATATAGGTACGTAGACTGGATAATTAATACACAATGTCAAATATAGTTAGAATAACATAGAATACCTAAGTAACAGTCCTATGACTCGCTCAGGGATCAGAAAGAAAAGATCGACTTTCTCGGCTACTATAGTAGATTGAACGTGTGCCGAGGTTGTTCCTTCCCAGTCCTTCCTTTTAGCCAATAGGGCGGGCCACCTTCGTCGGTGCACAAACTAATCAGGCACATTTAGCCGCATTTCCTCTAAAATATCTGGGTTGGTGATCATCCCGCGAAATATCCTAACCAGGTACCTATAGGTACTTAGAGCAAGCGCTACATCTCTCCTCACCTCCTCCAGCTTGTTGTTTGGTTACTACAAGGTTGGATACCTACCTACATCAACGGGAAGAATGGATAGACGCCGTAGATTTTTGAGTAGGTACAGAATTCTAGTGTTTTTTTTTTTATTTGGATAATAATGAGCGCCTAGCGCCTAGGTTATTACTCCTAGCGGAGGCCACTGCTAGGTAGGTAGTAAGTAGTAGGACGGACAACGACGACGACGCCTCTCTTCGGTGCCCTGCAGGTTCAGGTGGCGAGCGAATCCCTTTGAGACGTCCCTGATCTACCCTACCTACTACTGTATGTATAAAACTTTATTTTAAATTATTTATCTACTCTAATTACTTAAGTAATAATGTATGTAGTTGTACATAATTATATAACTAATTATTTAATTTTTTACTTGTACATAACAAATTTAAATCCTTTAGACTGTTTGCAACCGTCTGCAGTTAGCTCAATGGTTTCAATTGTAAATACTAGTTGTAATTTTTCTATTTCTTTGCTTGTAATTTTCGTTGTTAATAAAGACTGTTATTTAGTTATTAATAAATTAACTATGAACTAGTAAAATTAGAATCACACTATCATAGCAATACACACGTTTAATGCTTTATCTATACTAATGTTATAAATACGAAAGTTTGAATGGATGTATGTTTACTTCTTCACGCTAAAAATACTGAACAGACTGGGTTGAAAATTTTAATGGGAGTAAATTTATTGGCAGTTATTTTATAGAAACTTATAGAATCTTATCTTATAGAATCTTATATTATAGAAACTTATAGAATCTTATCTTATAGAATCTTATCTTATAGAAACTTATAGAATCTTATCTTATAGAATCTTATCTAATATAAACCTATAGAATCTTATCTTATAGAAACTTATAGAATCTTATCTTATAGAACTTATAGAAACTTATCTTATAGAATCTTATCTTATAGAATCTTATCTTATAGAAACTTATAGAATCTTTTCTTATAGAATCTTAGAAACTTAAAGAATCTTATATTATAGAATCTTATCTTATAGAAACTTATATAATCTTATCTTATAGAAACTAATAGAATCTTATCTTATAGAAACTTAAAGAATCTTATCTAATATAAACTTATCTTCTAGAAACTTATAGAAACTTATCTTATAGAGTCTTATCTTATAGAATCTTATCTTATAGAAACTTTTCTAATAGAATCTTATCTTATAGAAACTTATCTTATAGAATCTTATCTTATAGAATCTTATCTTCACCCGCGCTATTTCCCGTTCTCGTTGGAATTCCGGGATAAAATATAGCCAATGTGTTATTCCAGACTATAATCTATCTTTGTGCCAAATTTCATCCATATCCGTTCAGTAGTTTTTGAGTAAAAGAGTAACAAAAATCCATCCATCCGTCCTTATAATTACAAACTTTCGCGTTAATAATATTAGTAGGATAACGCATTCATGACACGGGGTTTTTAATTTCGGTTCATTCCTGCTTTTCCCTGGTAGTCAAATTAAAGAACATGGATGTAGGTTGTATGCCAAATTAATTGTAGATTATATAAATACCTACCCTTAGGTGGGAATCAAACCCGCAACCCGCTGCCCCGCCACGCCACGCGCGCCGCCACATCGATCGTCAAATTAGCAAACCAAAACTAATTAGTGAGCTTCCAAACACTGAATTAAATCCGATCCACGATCTGCTGATCATTTCTGATAGTATGGATATGGAGCAACCAGCTCCATTTTTAGTTTTACAGCATACAAAAATTTCAATAAATGCTAATCATGATTTGCTGATGCATAAAAAATAATTTACTGCACAAATATTTTTTAAATAGCCCGTTGTTATTTTTTCTTGATACCCAATTTTTATTTTTGCCGGCCCTTTGTTGCAGCCCAGTTTTATTTATTCAGATTACCGAATTGATTTTTTTGTTCACCAAAATCTGTTTAATTCACTGACCGATTAAATGATACCTACCCAATTTTAATTGACATTACCTAGTAATTCTAGATGTGGAATAAATTAAAATATCTATAGGATTTAACTTTTTATAAATTTTTACAAGGGTGGATAACTAGTCTCTACTTAATGTTATAAATGCAAAAGTATCTACCTGTTTGTTCCGCTTTCAAGTCTTAACTAGGTACCTAGGTACTGAACCGATTTCAATGAAATTTGGTTATAAGCTTAGTAGTCTTAGCCTGAAAACAGACATAGGCCTACCGCTCAGACGATAGATTCTATCGTCTGAGGCCTGCTGTATATAAAGTACCTAAGGTACTTTTTAATGCGAAAAAAGGAATATGTATTTAACTTTCGTCATTTTTGTTGCTATAAGGTTGAAACTAACTTTTTTAAGGCTTTTTATTACATACTAGCGTCCCGCCCCGGCTTCGCACGGTTTTATTATAAGTATATAAATCTTCCTCTTGAATCACTCTATCTATTAAAAAAAACCGCATCAAAAGTTTTTAAGATTTAGCATTCAAAGGGACATAAGGACATAGGGACAGAAAAAGCGACTTTGTTTTATACTATGTACCTAGTGATAAATGACTTTCAAGGACTGCAAAAATTTTAACAGGGAGAAAATTTAAAAATATAAGGAGATGAAAGTTTGTATGGAAATATGTAAGGGACTGCCCAAAGTCACTAATCCATGTGGATCCACAAAGTCACGGGCACAGATAGTAGTCAATATGTATGGGCCATTGTTTTACTTTATTTTCTTGTAGTCCAGTCATTACGTCGGAAAAATCGGCTTCAAAAAGAAAGTGAACCGAGAAAGCCAAATTTTTGATATTACGTGGGGGGTGGCTAGAAAAGCTTAAGTTCAAATTGTCGACCAAAATAACCTTGTGCAATTTCCGCCATCTTGAAAAAACCCTTAAATTCAGTTTTTTCATCATAACTCGGTTCCCAGTTAAGATACGAAAATTTTTATAGAATCCTTTTTTGTAGCTTTTTTCACGATCTACAATTAAGGTCCTTTACATTTTTCACGTATCGATCGTCGTTTTCGAGATATCGATCAAAAATATCGAAAATTTTTGGAGAATTTTTTTTATTTCGCTATTAACTTTTTTTATGGAAGATATCAAAAAATGTTTGAAATAAGAGTTGTAGAGCGTGTCCAGACCTACAAATTCGTTTTTTTATTTTTCATTTCTGACAAAAATTACGACCTCCAGCGCGCCACAAAGTCAGTAAAACTGTGCCCGGTTTTCATTTAGCCGCTCGCTCGGTTGTATCCACACGTCGAAATGGATGGAGAATGGTTCAGGGAATTATTGCAATACAAAAAAAAATCATAAACCAGCCGAATTATAAATCAAATACATGAAATTTATTGATAAAATAATTTTACATGAATAATTTTACATGAAATTTATTAATAATATAATTTTTATGCAGCAAAAATAATGATTACAGGTGGTAATTTTTTTCATTTTTTTTCATTTTCACGTTCACACGTTTCACTTTCACACATTTTCACACGTTTTTCGTCGTTTGGACGGTCCTGGCTGTTCAAGTTCCTCCTCGGTAGATTCTTCGAGTCGTGAAGCCTCTTCAATCGCAGGAAATGATGTTGTGAGGGTCGAAAAATTATAATCATCGTCATCGTCGTGATCGTCGTTGAATAAAATCTCGACTCTGGCGACATTGTCACATGTTTGTCCACTGCAGTGCAGGCAAATAACGGAGCAATGAATTCCTGCTTTCCTGCAGCCACAAGCAGCTCCACACTTTCCTTTGCATTTGCACGAAATTAGTTTTAAAAGTTCAGGTGGAGCGGGTGCGGCTGTGGTGCAAATTGGTTCGAGCCCGTAATTTGTTTGTCGCCAACCCCATTCCTGTGGATCTTTGTAAATTCCGAGCCATGTTTGGACTTGTAGATATGTCCGGAAGACGTGTTGGCGGACTGCACTTTCCGTTGGTGGGAGCAGTGAAAGATTATTCGTTTTGTTTGTTGTCATTGATTTTGCGAATCGATGGAATCGCAAAATATCCATCGTCGTGTCCTCTTTACGACCACCATAAAGAGCGATAAGGAACAGCCTTCCCGCGCAAGCTAGCATCTCCGGATCGACCTTTTCCTGCTTGAATAATTCTACCGATGACCGAAGGTTCGGATTCTTCTCCAGGGTAAAAAAAGTTAATAGCGAAATAAAAAAAATTCTCCAAAAATTTTCGATATTTTTGATCGATATCTCGAAAACGACGATCGATACGTGAAAAATGTAAAGGACCTTAATTGTAGATCGTGAAAAAAGCTACAAAAAAGGATTCTATAAAAATTTTCGTATCTCAACGGGGAACCGAGTTATGATGAAAAAACTGAATTTAAGGGTTTTTTCAAGATTGCTGAAATTGCACAAGGTTATTTTGGTCGACAATTTGAACTTAAGCTTTTCTAGCCACCCCCCACGTAATATCAAAAATTTGGCTTTCTCGGTTCACTTTCTTTTCCAAATGTATATAATGACTGGACTATTGAGACTTGTCAAAGAGAAGGATCTTTTTATGTTTTAGAAAGGTAGGATTGTAAATAATACAAATTTTTTATAATTATTATTTATTGCATACGAAAAGTATAACCTACTTTAAATCATGATAAAGTCAGTTACAACTTAATATGGTATTTTGTATTTTTATAAAATTATATGCTGCATATAATCAAGGAATGAGGCCTCACAACACACTCATATTGCTAAGTTAAGTGATGAAAACTCTAAAACTTAAGCCATCTTAACATACTATAATTTTCCACACTGAGATTTAAAATAATGCATTCACCAAATCCTTACAGAGCAAAGCTAAAACATCAGGTCTCAATGGTGCTTATAACAGTAGAACTAAAATATCAGTACTTCTAGTCTAAGCAGCATTACAATATTGATCTGTCTTACAATTTGCACAACTACCAAAGGATTTTTTTTCCATGTTGATTAACAGTTAGTGTTGTAAGCATTTTACTATTAATGTTTTATATAATACTAATTTTAGATTCCAAGACCAAAGACAGAGACAATGCAATACATGGTCTTGTTTTCCCAGCGCACAGTGCAGGAGCCATCAGTGTTGTTGTCCCAGAAGCATGAAGAAGCCGTATGTAGTCCAGCACCGTTTTTCTGCATGATTGTGCATGTCACTAAAACAAAAGTTAAAAAATAAGGAAAATAGAAAAGAAACAAGGTGAAACAAGACATGTGTGAGCAAGGAATAAAGAGAAGGGAAAAAAAAAGAATATAACTTAAGAAAACTTGTTTATAATTATTAATTGTTGCATTATAAGCACACTAAATTAATATTTAAGGGAGATCTACTGTATTATCAATAGAAATAAAAGTACAAATTTCCAAAACTGCATTGATACTGCTGATTCTGTGATGTGTGAAAATGTGCGTAATCACACACAAGTCAACATGTCAATACCCATAGTAAAACGGGAACTACAAGCTGTTATGTTTACTTGCATGTGATGTGTATGACCTGAGTTGAAATCAATCACAGGATATTCCCATATCATTACAAATTTAATGAATTATATAATTTTTTTTAGGTATACATTTAAATATGAAAATAAGACCACAGGTAGCAACAGTATTTTAATGTTGTCATATATCTAGCGTAGTCCTATTCACTATTTTCTTTGATATTTTTAAAAGCGCTTTTGTAAAGCTGTAGAAATAATAGTGTATCTGAATATTTATAATTTAAACATACCAATGTATTTGTAGGGTTTTTGCAGCTTAGTCAGTTGTCCCAGGCAGGATTCCACCACAGAAGAGGTCCATTGATTCACTTTGTTGTGCTGATAGGCAGTCCCTCCGATGGAGTTCTCGATAGCTTCCTTGATAATTTTGCTCACGTCGTCCACAACGAATTGGTTCTGAAAACATGCCACAGTAGGTGTACCGCAAGCATTTTATTTGATAGATACCGCAAACTACACATCCATTTTGAAAGACAAGTTTTCCTAACTTACTTCTTCGACTAAGTCGTTACATTCTTTCACCTCCATGATTTAGAACTCTAATATTAGACGGAATTATATCGGATTATTGGCAAACTTTACCAATACAATGAAATTTTTGAAGCTACGCAAACAAAGCGAAAATCTACTCAAAATTTGACATTTGTTTTTTTGTGTTGGCATAACTGACAGAGTCTTGTTCTCAGGGTGACCGTTTTAAAAATGGCAAATCTGCCAGATTCTAGCTAAAAACCTGCCAAAATCTGCCAAACTCGTCTCAGATCAGAAAATGCCAAAATATGCCATCATAATTTGCTTTTATGGGGGCGGGAATTATAAATAAAATACGTTTATTGAGGTATTTTAATGAGATTTTAATTTAAAATTTCAAAACACTTTATTCAGTAGGAATCATTAGATCAGTTTTGAATTTTTGCGTGGGTAAGCTTTGGATAGTGTCGGGGACCTTATTGTAGAAGCGTATACATTGGCTGATGATGAGTGCTGAAAGATTTGGGAACTTTGTGGAGTCACTAGCGTGACTTGACAGTTTGTTCTTAATTCTAGTATTGAAGCTAAATTTTTGTTAAACTGTTGTTTTTCTAGGAATCTTTAAAATCTGCCAGAATCTGCCACATTTTTAATTCGTCAGCACTTTCTGCCAGAGTCAAAATTTGTGAGTAAAATCTGCCCAAATGGCAGAAATCGGCCTCAAATGGTCACCCTGCTTGTTCTTCTGGCCATTAATCTATGGATTAGAGATGGGCACATTGGGTTTTGGGTACAAAGCATAGACCATTTGGGACTCCATTTTCTAGCTCTATGGTGACAAGATGACAATGATCGACGACCGAGCTTTATGAACGTCAGATAGATTTGCTGTCATTGTCTCCTAGAAAAGAGGACAGTAGGTACAATACGTCAAATCAAAAAATTTATTGTCGTTCTGCGAAATGAACATGGATATTTTCAATAACGAGAGAAAATAATTAACTATGGCTTCTTCTGTGCAAAATAGTAGAGTTTCGCGTTCAGGATTTGGTGGATGTTGTAGATCATGTAAGCATTGGTGTTGGAGAATCTTCAAATGGTTTCCAGTCCTACTGATAGCTTCCATCATTATCTGGTCCTACTATGCCTACATTATTCAGCTCTGCGTTTGTGAGTATTACCCACTGTTTAATTTGTTTAATTACATGACATTCAAGTCTACTACAGCTAGATCCTGGGTGAAAATTTGCTGTGCAACAACCACCCGCACTTCCTTACTAAAATCGTAAAATTAATGCTGCAATTCTATCTTGCATCAACTTGTGCATAAAGTAATCAAGTATTGTTTTTCAGTTACTATAGAGAACACAATCCAACAGTGTGTGTATATGGTAATATATCACATTCTCCTGATTATGTTTGCATGGTCATACTGGAAAACTATCTTTGCTGAGATCAAACCAGTCCCGGACAAGGTATGTTAGCTAGTCTAATTATCCTAAATTTAACACATCCTTCAATGGGCAGTTAATTCTGACAATTATATGTTCCCTAAACAAGCTATTTATTTGATATAATTGACTGAAAAACTGAATAAAAAGAATAGGAATACAATTAGATTAGTTTTGGCCTTACTATTTTTAGAAAGTGTGCAAGGAAATGAAAGTTAGCAAGGTTTTGGTATTGTTTCTATGAGTAGTTCACTTGATCCAACATTTGAATTTTCTTAGTATATTAGTTTCTGACAGCAGTTTTGTATGCATTGTTTTTTTTTGGAGACATTTAATAATTGTTTATTTCTGTCCTAAAAAATATAAAAATGTTTTTTATGTGCATATTATCATACAAATGATTAATAATGTTACATGCTTATGTCTGTCAGACCTGGAATTAGCTCTGCACAATTTTAACCCAGTACTTAGACTAGTTTTTAAATTAGGTAATAAACATCCAAACTTTCCTATTAAAATATTTGTGTTATTTAATAACAATCCATGTAAGTAGGTATTAATTCCAGAATATACAATTCTTGACTTTGATAACAACCAATAATATTTATGGACTTTATCTGCCATAATATATATATATATTTTTGACCATATGGACCTGTTCTCGAATAAATGTATATTATTATTTCACTTTATTTATTTTAATACTCGTTAAAAAATACATTTTTTACTTTAGAAAATACAAAAACATTATAAAACTAATCTACAGTAAAAAATATATCAAAACGGTGGATCAGCAGCTGGTGACTAGGGTTGCAGACAGAGGAACTTCCTGACGATACGCGCCGAATCCAGGAAAACTGCTAATTATTATTATAAATAAGTGAACCTAACCTGCTAGTTTATTGTAAACATTATTATTTCCTGTTGCACAAAATTTACATTTGATAAATTCATGCATCAACATCTACTTGAAGCAATATTTGATATCATTATTATCAACCTATATCAGTCCACTGCTGGAGATAGGCCTCTCCTAATGAGCACCATATAAATTAGACATAGACATATCATTTATTTGCTACTATACATACACACAATTATTTTAATATTCACAGAAGGATACAATTAGGTACTGAAATAAATTATTCTCAAATTACACTAAAAAAATTACAACTAGAGACAATATCTTGTTATGTTGAACTAAAAAATAGAAATGAAAATAAGTAGGTACCTAAACTATTAATGTGTGCTGCAGTAGCAAATGGGTCTAGGCTCAGCATAATGTCAACTGTTCTGAACAGAAGACTCTGTTATTCTGCCTAAATTTGATATGAATGGACAAAATTTACAACTAATGTAGCTCTGTATTTTGGTAAGTTTTATTTTGTATGAGCTTCTGCTAAAGCCATGATTATAATATGTTTTCCCATTAGTTTTCTCACTGTTTCTATGTTGTTTTAGTATAAGCTGCCAGAATCGGAGCTTGAAAAACTTTTGAACGCAGAATCTGAAGATACTCAACGAGGCATCTTGGAAGGTTTTGCTAAAGACCTACCTTTAGCCACTCGGTGTGTTTACTTATTTTATTACTTAGTTTATTAATTTAAATGATGAAAAATGCCTTTTAATGATTAATACATGTATTATTTACTGTGAAAGATTTATGTTGACAATGATCATTGTTTTTTGATGGCAAACTTTGGTCATCCTGAGTAACTTACTCCACCATGTATGTCCCACTAGTTATGCTAAGACTTTTCACAGCCACGCTATCATCGGTTTTTATTTTTAAGCTTGCTGTGTAAAATGCTTTTGAGTTGACATCAATACCGAGTCTCTGCTGTTAGTGAGTAATGCAGTGTTACGCTGATAGAAATACAAATATAGAGATGTGTGACACTGGTGACTTGTAGTGTGACTGTATAAGTATAAACTGTAAACTGAAAGCCAGTTTGGCTAGCTCTGTATCAAGGCTTTTGTCTGGCAGTGAGTCCCACAAAGCTCTAATTACAATTGCCATGATTAATTTTTACATGGA
Organism: Eupithecia centaureata; assembly: GCA_944547425.1. Lineage (NCBI taxonomy): Eukaryota > Metazoa > Arthropoda > Insecta > Lepidoptera > Geometridae > Eupithecia > Eupithecia centaureata. Next base: position 2,803,936 of record OX155693.1, on the reverse strand, counting down.
TATTAAATCATAAAGCATCTAAATAATATTAAACAATTTTTTCTCAATTCTAGACTCATAATGTCCATAAGAAAGTTCAGCAACATCATTTTCAGACAAGAAACTCAAAAAGAAATCTTAGGAAACTTTGTGGAAACTTTACCTGTTTTAACAAGGTTTGCATATCTATTTGATTAGCCTAGAATTGAGAAATTATTGTAATCCAGGATTACCTATTGATAGTGGTTAAGATCATTCAAGTACCCTTATTTTCACTAGAGATCAACTTCCTTAGAAATTTGTGTTTGAATAGTAGCATAGAAAAGCTTGTGGTTGTTTATTGCACCCATTACCCCATTATACCTACTGAAAAGTAACCTTATACAAGTAGTGTGTACATTGTGGTTAATGTAATGTGGTTAAATGATAACAATAATTTTGTTGCAAATTCAGAACAAAATGTAAATTATTGGATTAGTCATTGGACATTTTAGAAAACGGCGAGACTGTTCGAAGGATATACATACAGTTTACAGTTACAGTTTGTACTTTTGTGTTTGATGTGTATTAAATTTATTCTTATTAATAAACTAGCTGACCCGACAGACGTTGTCCTGTCTTAAATTATGAATATTGAATTTGAATTCTTCGCATAATTTTCTTAATTTTTTCTTTCATAAGAACCTTCTCCTGATAATAACGAACAGAACAAAAAAAGAATTAGCGAAATCGGTCCAGCCGTTCAGGCGTGATGCCGTGACCAAGGGAAATAGGGATTCATTTTTATATATATAGATAGATAACTGAAACTGATGTAAAATAGCGCCTAAGGCACCACCAAGAGTGAAGGACCTACACTCTTGGTGGTGCCTGGTGCTGGCTGGTGCATAATCTTGATTATGATACCATTGATATTTCCTTCCAGAACAATGTCCGGTTCCGTCCGCTACTGCAACCGATGCGTGGTCGTCAAGCCCGATCGCGCGCACCATTGCTCAATCTGCCAGAAATGCGTTCTAAAGATGGACCACCACTGCCCTTGGGTCAACAACTGTGTCTGCTTTTACAACTACAAGTTCTTCATGCTCTTCCTCGGATATGCATTTGTGTATTGTATCTTCATTATGGCAACGTGCCTGCCATATTTTATAAGGTTTTGGAAGGTATGTTTAGAATTAAGTTTCTTTGATTTTTAGAATGCGTTTGATAAGGTAGCCATTTAATGTTATTTGATAGGGAAGACATTTGATATGTGCAAATTGTAAGGAGTTTTGTAAGTCTTAAGTTGTTCTTCGGATCAACTATCATAGATTTGTGTGCTTGCACACAAATATCTTAAAGACACAAATATAATGGTAGTGTGCCTCAAGGCTGTCTATTGACACTTTTCGTATCCTTAGCTTCATATCGATGGGAAGTTAGTTTGTCGAAACCTATGAAACATTATTTGAAATTTCCAGATGTATCAGAAATACAAGCAAGCCCACTGCGATCGCTTGATAGACAATGGAAAAGAAATGTCTAAATTGTGCATGGATATGATTGATGTAATATTATTTCTTTAATTTATTACATTTAGCTAGATTTCGATTCAGCCGGAAAAAAAAATCATTTGCTTAATTAAAACAGCGTAATAAACTGATTCATTTTAAAACTGCTTTCACAATGCATCAAATAGTATATAGAGAAAATAAAATGGTGAATAATTATACAGCAAATAGTCAATAGTGTACCTACTCATTTTGAAACTTAAAATAGTACAAGCTTGTAATAAAAGATAGCCCTAGCATAGGTCAATTGGTTTATTGGCCATTAGTAGAGATATCTAGTTTCACAACAACAATTCAAAGTTCAATCACATACTTAAATTTTAGCTGTATCTATCCCACTTCTGGGCGCAGGCTTTCTACTTGCACTCCTCGCGATCAATGCATATGCTTATGCTTTTCGATAGGTATGCAAATGAATAACATCTGTTTAACGTTAATATGCGAAGCAGAATAGTATTCAGTTTCTGATTGAAAGAATGGTATAATAAATCTGAGGAAGTAGTTTAGTTAGGTAGTATCTTATTGTTGGAATATCAAATATCTACTGCTTCTTATTAAAAAATACTTCAACACAATAGGTATTGTTAACTATATTGGAAAATTTCAGAAAACATGACATAGGTAAACCATTAACCACAATAACTAAGCATTGTAATTTATGACTAATAGTTCACATTATATAGGTTTACAAGTGACGAAATATCGTAGATTAGATAATTAGACCTACATTATCGCTTTGACTCATGAATTAGTTATTTTCGTAGCGAGTTCCACATTGTTTAATATCAGGCAGCATCGCGGTGGGCATGCTTTTTTAAATTATTATTTTTATCCTAATTTAAACAGTGTGGAACCACAGTCGTGTCCACTATAAGCCAAGCTAATTTGTTATCCATTACACAGTTTTTTCTGATAGCAAGAACGACGTGTATTTTGTAAATCCAACTAGCACACTAGCACACGCTGACCTCTTATTGCAAAAATTTGTTTTTTTTTTAAATATTTTGTTCATCTGGTGTTTACAGCCGGTACTTCGTAGGCTGATCATCTTAATAATTATTTACCTATCCAGAAAAAAATCGGGAATCCGAAAATAACTTAATAAATATTTCTTAGTGTGGCGAAATCATTTTTAATTTAAGGGTTCTTCCAACATATACTAGGTTCGTAGTTAACCCGCTTACAGTCATAAAAGATCAAAATTATTAATAGGTCCCCGAAACGATCAAGTGCACTTGACAAGTCTACGTGCTTGACGATTTCACTTGACGAGGGACAAGACGCGACTTGAAGGTGCCGTCAGGTCCTCGGGCCGCAGTCGTTTCCCGCCCTGTGCCCAGGAAAGTGGTCGGCGCAAACATAATAATGGTTTCCAACGCGGACAAGACATTCCTTGCTATAACTCTAGCGGTATCTATCACAGAAAAAGAGAAAAGAAAGAGGCCATGGTGTAAAGAATGGTATAAAATGAGATATCGATTCACGCATGAACATTTGCAAAGAACTCTTCAAGCAACTGAGCCGGACGATTATAAAAAAATTCTACGATTCTTTTGAAACATTGTTGGAGCCCGCCATCTTCGATGTTCCGGCCGCAAGTGAATAAAAACTTGTCAAGTCGCATCAAGCGCAAGGTGGTTCAAGTGCCGTCAATCAAATTTTTTGTCAAGTATAGTCCAGTCAAGTCCCGTCAAGTATCTACGGGCTGGACTAAACTTGACAAAAATTTTGATTGACAGCACTTGAACCACCTTGCGCTTGATGCGACTTGACAAGTTTTTATTCATTTGCGGCCGGAACATCGAAGATGGCGGACGACGAACCTGACCGAGGCGTGGCTTTGGCGGCAAGCGCCGACCTAATTACTCAGTTGCTTGAAGAGTTCTTTGCAAATGTTCATGCGTGAATCGATATCTCATTTTGAACCATTCTTTACATCATCGCCTCTTTCTTTTCTCTCTTTCTGTGATAGATACCGCTAGAGTTATAGCAAGGAAAGCCTTGTCCGCGTTGGAAACTATTATTAATCTTTGCGCCGACCACTTTCCTGGGCAAAGGGCGGGAAACGACTGCGGCCCGAGGACTTGACGGCACCTTCAAGTCGCGTCATGTCCCTCGTCAAGTGAAATCGTCAAGCACGTAGACTTGTCCAGTGCACTTGATCGTTTCGGGGACCCATAAGGATAATAAAAAAATTCAAGTCAAACTTGATGCACTGTACAATTTATCGCATTATAGGCATTATGTATAATGCATCTTATCATGCCTGATAAATTACATGATTGCCTTTAAGCTAGTGGATTTCTAAAACAATCGTATTTTTACATGCATTAATTGCCAAAAATTCATCGGGTAACAGCCGGGGTCTACAGTTAGCTTAATTATTTCTATTATAAATACAATTTTAATTGGTTTATATTTTTTTATTGTAATTTTCTTTGTTATTGAAGTTAAATGTAAATGAGTTAAATGTAATGTAAGTTAAATGTAATGTAAATGACATAAGGTCTGCTGTTTTGGGATCAGATGAAGTGGATAGTGCAGCAATATTTATTAACTAGCTGTGCTTGCGACTTCGTCCACGTTGAATAGTGACTTTGGGCAGTCGCATAAACCTTAGTATTTCCATTCATCCCCTATTTTAATTCACACCTTTAATGGTAAAATTTTTACAATCTTTGAATGTCATATTTATTGATAACTAGCTGCGCCCCGCAGCGTCGCCCGCGGGGAAATTTATTTATTTGTCAAATATCATATTTTTCTCGCCGTAAAAACCATCCTTGAACTTCAACGAACATTTTAAAAAAAGATTTGGCCAAATTGGTCCAGGCGTTGTTGAGTTATGCGCTTACCAACACATTTTGCGATTCATTTTTATATTATAGATTATGTATTCAACACGCTCACACCTATATTAAGCAACTAAAATGACGAAACTCCCATAAAAACTTATTTCAACCCCTGACAACCCTTTTATCTCAATAGATTAGTTTTATTTAAATGTTATAATAAGTTTGGTTTTTGTTGTGTTAAATGTTATTTTGTGCCTATGGGAGTGACATAGTCAATTTGACTAAACTCCTTCATAATAAATAAAGGAAAAAAAAAATGTAGCTTATGTCCTTTCTAGACTGTATAAAATTTAATTAAAATCGGTTCAGTAGTTTGTTTTAAAAGCATAACAGACAGAGTTCATATAGAGGAAATCCCTATAATATTATAGCGATTTCCTCTATATGAATTCCCCAAACTATAAATATTCCCCATAAAAAAAGTGACGAACCGATTTTCATAATTTTATCGTCGTATCGCGATATCTTTGTATAAGCATTCAGTTCAGCCGTTTAAAAAATTATCACACAAGCGTAGCGTTTGAGTAGCTTACTTTGGGGCTTGATGATGCTGTGTGGATTGTCCAGCATTATTTATTTATTATTATTTATCACTGTGGGTCTGACTTAATTTTATTGCCCCTGAGTGCATGCTTTTTATTTATATTAATTGAGTATTTAATGGTATTTCAGGGTGATTTCGGCACAGCGGCGAGCATTGGCCGCTACCACATCGTGTTTGCGTTTTTTGTCTCTCTCATGTTTGCCATCTCGCTCGGATCGCTCTTCGGGTACCATTGTTACTTAGTACTGAACAATAGGACTACCTTAGGTGTGTATTTTATATATTTTTGTTGTAACTTCTATTTCTGTAAAATTTGTAGCATGGATGTATTAGACATACATAGAGACTATCCAGACTGACAATGTTCAAAGTTTTATCTTCAAAATAGAGTAGAAAGTAAAGTTGCGAATCTTCTTAAATTATTGTTAATCTGTTAAGAACGATGAAGAGGGACTAGGAACGCTTCTGCGATTATATATTTATTTTTATTGATTCTTCTAAAATTTTATTAGACAACTTAAATTTTTATGTTAAAAATATACGCCTCAATATGTTTGTTTTTATATTATTTCAGCCCTTTATAGAATAACACTTACGCTAATGCGATTAATAAAAACAACATTCAAAAAAACCGTGTCAAATTTTGAAACAAATATTTGATAGTGGCTCGCTCACAAATAACAGGAAATAAAAGCGATTTTTATTTCAGATATGATTATAAACTACCGCCGATTGGGCAGCCCTACCGGTCAGATTATAAACTCAATGCTTAAAAGCATGATCAACGGTAAATTGCAGTCCTATTACAAGTAGATAAAGTCGTAGATAGATGAAGCGTTCCGTAGCATTCAGATCGTTCTTAACAGATTAAAAATAGTTTGGGTTAAGTTATAGCTGTATAACTAACAATAAGTTTCATCATTATCATCATCAGTCTGTATTTGTCCACTGCTGGACGTAGGTCTCCCCTGAAGAGCGCTATAGCGCCCTGTCTTTAGCTTGCCGCATCCAGCATCTATCTTTCACAGGTCGCCACCACCTGGCCGGAGGGCTTCTACACTATGTTTGCCAACAATATTTTTATTCGTAATTTAATAGTCTTAGGGTCATACTACACAAGCGATTCTCCTGCCACGGGAATCCGCTCGACAAAGCTCCCGCAGACCATCAAACTATACGGGACGCGGTTTATCGCTGTCTTTTGTTTCGAAGTGAACTATTTCAACATGGATCCGCCATGTTGTACGACATCGCGTGGATGGTTCAGCGTTATTTATTTATTCTAAGATCTATTTTAATTTAAAATAAGTGGTGATTTTAAAAGGCGGATTGACGACCCTTTAAAAGTCTTAAGAAACCCTTTTTGAAGAACCTTTTTAGAAAACGAAACGAAAAAGGGGGTTCATTCCACAACCTGAGTGTTCACGTTAATAAATAATGAATTAAAACTATAAACAGTGCTTTGGTTTTGCTAAAGTACCTCCAACTTAACTATAACTTTACGGGTTCTAACGGAAGACCAGCGCTGGCTAGGTCTCCTACGAGTCCTCAGCCAGTTATTTTCCATTATGCTGAGTTAGGACCCTTGTATAACAACTTATTTATGTTTCTTAAATGTATGTCATGATCAATGTTTGTATTGTTGTTATAAATAAATGTACAATACAATACAATACATACAATAAATGTACTTCTATTCTATTCTAACTAGAGTGTCTTCAACAAGGAGAAAGTCCCAACAAGGAGAAAGTCCCAACATTATTCGAACAGGTATTCATTATTTTGAACAATTTCAGAGGCGTTCCGCGCCCCCATGTTCCGCGGCGGAACCGACAAGAACGGCTTCTCTCTGGGCCGCTACAATAACTTCAAGGAAGTCTTCGGAAACAGTCCGAATCTGTGGCTGGTACCGGTTTTTACCAGGTAAGACCTTGTCATTTTTGGCGATCTTGGCAATACTGGCAACTACACAATGAAAAGAAAATTATTCCAAAGCTTAACTCAAAGTCTACGTTGGTGTCGATTCGTTGGCATAAAAAAAACTATGTACTATCAACAAATTTTGGAAAAATTTTAAATGACTCCGCCCCTTTTTCACATGTATGTAGTTTGTTTTGATCTAACCAAATTGACACCTCTCATTCAGGAAAACCTATGGATAGGCCCTATCCCCAAAATTTGTGTGTTGTAGTTTGGAACATAAAATGGCGGCGGCACAAAACGTGGTTGATAATGGCCTCTCTAAATACTATAGAGATTTTCCCGTTTCTGTACCATTGACTTATGCTTTAGTTCAGTTTTGGAACACACCTCAGTAAACGACAGTGATTTTTACCATTGTACTTTGTTAATGTTTGGTGGGAATTTGCATGTTTTGTGTACAGTCCGAATTAAAACATTCCTGTTTGTTTGTGTGTGTGCATGTATTACTATGTGTAAATAGAAGTGAATGACTTTAACAATTTCAACGAGCCGTAAAAAACAGGTTATAGATCTAAGAGAATAATGTATGTCTACTACTAAGCTCCTCTATAAGATTTGCGTGCAATGTTGTATTTTACTCATGTCCAAGTCAAGCTTTCGGTATTGGGAAACATATATTTAACCAAATGAAAACTTTTAAAAGGCAGTGCGTTTTTTGTGACATAACAAAGTTTACACGAACACAAATCATCCACCCAAAATTGCTTCATTTCACTATTACACTATACAGGCAGAGCAATAAAAAAAATATTTGCATAAGGTACACAAGCTTTTAAGCTATTTTAAAAGCACCACGCCTTAACCACTCTAAAAATCATTATCAACAGCTTCACACCGTCACATTTTCAGTTTTAAGTAATAAAATTTCTAAACATATAAAAATACATAATCTATGGAGTGGACGAATTTTGAGGAATTTAACATTGTTTGTCGAGCATGTGATAGTTGGGGCATTTTGAAATGAATAAACAAATAAAAGCATGGGACGCTGTATAGAACTAATCTATATGATAAATTTAAGTTGTTATCTCATCTAGAAACCAAAATTTCCCGCATTTCAAGGAAATATAAAATTATAGACTTTTACACAGCGCCACGTACCCATATAAGCAAAGCTGTCATATGGGAACTAGATATCTTATAATTTTATACCCCTTTTTTGTTTCCTATATGGAAAAACATGTTGTCAACAAACTTCACAATCATTTTCAATATCAACTTTTTGGCTGAGTCAAACCAAGAGGTCAAGTGATTAGCATAAACACAAGTTCCCCCTAAATTTTGTTTCATTAGAGAGGAAACATTTGATGAATAAATGATGCCTTTACCGTTTTCAAAGTGCTGAGTCAAGACTTTTTGTCTAGGAAGTTTTATATCTAGCACCAGTAAAATCATAAATTCGTTCACACCACTCACATTGAGCGTAATTTTACTAGCCTCGGTGACGGCTGCGAATACCCGGTGCGAATGGAGCACCAACTGCAGTCGTTCTCGACCCCGCAGGAGGCCTATAGCGGGTACGAATCCATGGGCACCACGCGATCCAGGTCAGAATCTGAGTTCGATTCCAAGAACTCCCCAGCCGTCGCTCGACACATACCTTGAGAATATTCCACTCTGCTTTCAGGGGTTAGATTGCCTATCCTCTTTTTGAGATTTTTTACAGGACCTTTCTCAGCTAGTCCTGTTTAAAATTACCTTTACTGTACGTCTTAAACTATTGAACAGTTCATATTTGGCACAATGACTCGCTGAAGCTGATAAGTCTAGCATTTTATGAAATTTTTTACAGGACTGTCTTAGAAAGGTCTCCTTAGTGATTGTATTGTAGGTACGCATACCTATACGCCAAATGTTAAATGAATTTATACAATAAGTAGAAAGGCCTCTTAAAGTATCAGTATATTTCTCCAGTCCATTTAAAGGTCTCACGGCCCTAAAATTACTCGTTGAGATACATAACATCAATCCAAGTGGCTTTGATTTTATATACACATAGATTAACTAGATAGTATTAAAGTTTAATTAAAGTGGCCTTGATAATCAAATTGTACCGAAAATTAGATTAGTATTAGTCCAGTTACATATTTTATTTGTTTTGCATGAATATTCTTATATTGATATAAGAATGACATAGATGTTGATTCACTTATCGCATTAACATCAACTAACATGACGTTCTTCCAATTAGACGACAAAGCTTTAAAAACTTATCGATAAACATGTAATAAACATGAATTTTCTGTACAATTAAGAACTTATATTTAACAAAATATACTCAAGTTATGTGAGAAAGTTTTGGCTGACGTGTGTTTGTAATGAAATTTTTCATTTGCTAGAATTATTGAAATAATATTGAGATATTTAAATAATGCAAAAGCTTTTTATGCATTTATTATTTCTGTGCTATATACAACACACAAGACTGATAAAATGTTAGAGAATGTTCATATTTTGTAAGTATTTTGTGTGCACAATAAAAAGTCTTGGTCTTTTATTTTGTATTTTTATTTTTTATACTTGCCTCGTCTTATAACATGCTATGCTTTATTAGAACTAGAGCAAATTAGCAAGCAAATGGATACAACTGTACATTTTCAGTAAATATATATTTTCAGTTATAAATCGTCTCGTGTGGTGTATATTCGTGAACCGAGTATCTATACATCTGCGTTTCCTGGTCTCTATCTTTATATTTATTTATTCTATCTTATTATTTATTGTTTGTCCTGTCTTATCCTACGTCTTATTCATCAAATTGATCTTCACCATAACATTATATATCTTTCTTCTTAATAATTTCTTTGTGTATGGTTGCTTATTAACTTTATGTTGCACCCTCGCTCTCTGTTCTGTGTAGGATTCTTCAGAATTGAAATTTCCTCTTTACCAGTCCCAATAGCAATAAGTTTTTGTTATTTTAGCACCGAGATGGCGCGGGAGAGTGAGAGCTGGCGACTTTGTCCCTCCGGGCGCACCGTCTCCCAGATAGTATAAGGAAAAATGCATTTTACTATTATATTTTAACGTATATTACGTTAATTTTTTATATTTAATAAAATTGTTCGATTGAAACATGCTTTTCATTCATTGGCAGTTCATAGCAGTCGAAATTGTGGTCATTCACTTCTTTTTTTCTGAATTTAAAAGGTTTTAAGTCGGTGTCCTTTTGCATGCTAATTGTTGTAGTAGCTAGTAGGTCACTAGAGCAAACGCCAGGTAAAATACACTACTCAGTTAAAATTACTGGAAAGTGCGTCAGTGCGTCTACATGCAGCTATGGAAATGAATATTATTTGTAAATTTACTACAAAAGGTAATCAGCTACCTGAAGTGTGTCTTTGCCTCCGAAGAAAAACCAAACGTACTAGTATCAAACTGTTTCGACTCATAAAAGTCATGGTAATAATATTCAATTTCACAGCACAATCTGGACAGAGACAATGAGCCAATTTCTACCGAAAATATTTGATTCAAATTAAATTATACATTCGTAGACAGTGTGCTGTGTAAGTCATGAAGTGTATTATAATTAATTATTTTTGATTGATGCACATTATGAAAACTCGCACCACACTGTCAATTACGACTGAATTATTTGATATCATTATTTTTTTTACTGTTTTAGTTTTTACTGGCTCTTTAGGCTACTAGATAAAGTTTATTTTTGAGTAAATACCTGGCCTGTATTAAGAGCTTATTGCCGAAAGCACAGCTAAATAGGTAGCACCGGCTAGAAATTTCACACTACACTAACTAGGCACATCATGATTGTGCTCCCTCTTAACATTCTGCTTTTATAAACTCCATCACATATGAATGATAACAGGTAAGTCAATACGAGTCAAACATGAAAAGTACCTACCCTAAATCTGATCCACAAAATTAGTACCTTAGCTTATAAATTGGTACTGTGAACACAACACATCAAGATACATAATTATACTGTACAAAATCTACCACACATGTGCGATTCTAAAATGGTGTGCTCAAACGAAGGTGTATTGTTGATAAAAAAGGGGTAACCCTATAAATAGGCTAAATCACCGTCTCGCACCTGTGTGGTACATTTGTACAAACGAACTAACAAAACGTATGGTTCAGTTTTGGCGACGGAATCGTCTACCCCTCGAGGCTGCCAGAGGAAGAGTCGGAATCCCTGCTGAACGCGGAACAGTGGGAGCGCTGGGGCGAGCAGCCGCGCCCTTTCGACGAGCACGAGGCGTCCTCCTTCGATGAACTCTGAGTGTAGGACCCTCCGCAGCGCCGGGGGGCAAGACGCTGCTCGCACGGACTTCAGTGCGGCAAGTGTACTAACGACAGTGCTGGGGATAACAGTGATCAGAATTGTGCTAAGAACCTCGGTGATGCGAACAAACTGCTTGGTAATGACGTTTTAACTTCGCGTGATGTAAATGACTATCTCGACGCTGATACGCTTGATATAAAAAGTACAAATGGACATAATAATACAGATAACTGTTATATTCCCGAACAAAGGATTCGCAATAATTTTGAAAATCGGTCTCACTTCCGTAGTAGCATCAGCCCTTTAGGTCTAGCGATGTCCTCGTTCTATTATATGTATGCTCTCGAATTCTTTTTCATCCTGAAATATCATAAAAACTTGCTAACTATATTCAAACTTAATGTTTTTGACCTCGATAAAATATATGGTATTAACCACAAATCGAATTGTACGCTTTCTGAGTACTGTACCGCTGTAGCGTGTATGAACATTTGTGGAGGCATGGTTCCGGCCACTCCGTCTCCGTATTCACCGCCATTTCCTGCACCTAACAACACAAAGCCTTCCGCGAATCTAGCTGAGCAGTATAACTCCCTGTACCGTGACTTCAACCACGCCAGCCAGGTTGAACTAAGGGATAAAATGACATCAAAAGAGCTAATCCATCTGAACGACTCGGTAGAAGAAAGATTCCGTCAGATCATCTATCCATTCACGAGAAGTGTTTACAGTGTCTTTACAAAACTGGTGGATGATTTTTTGAAACTGTTTGAGGAGATGGTCAAAGGTCTTATCTTGTTGAAGGAAACTGGTATAACTATGGAAGACATATGTTCTATAGACGAGCACAATCAAACCTATTATAGCCAGCAGACTACTTTGACTATGAGAATGGATCATAAATTGTCTTCCGGCCAACCATACAATATTACAGAACTTGAAAAATTACTGGAACAAGAACTGAAAATCCAACTCGAAAATAGTCTACGAAATAAACCTGATGTTGTTGAACAAAATAGTCAACAATTTCATAGAAATTGTCAGCCTTATGAACACGAAGAGACAAGAAACAACAATCCATATCTAACATTCCTCACTGAAATCAACTGCCATATGCTACACAGTTGCGATACGACAGAATTTGATCCTATATTAGTATCAGAAAAGAAAATGTATCTGAAAAATTGCTTGAAACTGCTACGTGAAAATGAATACTTTTACGTGCATAGTCAGTCGTCATCAGATTCAGAAAATTGCCCGCAGTTTGTAGCTCAAACTGGTGCGGCTCAGACACATACCTTTGATGAAGAAATGTACAATATGTCTCTGAGAATATATAACCAAACAGTATGCCATGTACAAGCGGCCATTTTAGCTATTTTCAGATCTATGAAATATGGAGCGCAAGAGAAAGATAGATTGTTCTCTCAAACTTCTGAAGAAACTGAATTTCACAGAATAGATGAGTCTAAAAATCAAATTAGAAAAACACTGTCCCAATATATGAATCCAAACAGAGATAATTCACTTGATTTTCAGATGACGCCTTCGATTAAATATGAAAATGAAAGATTTTGCGTTCGACCAAATAAATCACATTTAAGCTGTGAACCATTGAAAACAAGTTATTCAAAAAATGAGCCAGAAGACAAAGGATTTACACGTGAAGTAACACAACAGCATCCTAATTTAGGATACTCTATAGATGGTAGATACAACACGTCTAAACCACAAGTACAAAATGTTCTTACACAAACAAATCAGAAATGTGTTTCAGAAAAAGTTGCAATACATGGCTTGTTAGACGAAACATATGTGAGTCCTATTTGCAATCTAGGAAATATTCTATTCAAAGGTAAAAAGAGAGATGTGCGATTCATGTGTACGCTGAATTACATGAATCCTGAAGTATCGCACGTCGAGGCCATGAAATTTCTCAAACATATGGAAGAAATTGGAGCAGCTCTTCACCGCTCCTATTGCAGCGAGAATCCTTTTCTAACTAAAGTAGAAGGTCCTTCTTTCTATTTCACGGTAGCATGTGCTGATTGCCGTCAAGAACTAGCTCCGCCACAAAAACTGGAAGCATTCAAATCCAAAGCAAAAAAGGCTAACCGCTCTAAATTCATGGCCTACATTCTACGAAAGAGTCACGATACCATTTACTTCCCTGTGAAATGTGGAAGCTGCGGTTTATTTCTATGCGACCCTAAAGAAGACAAAAAACATCTTTTACGTGTTCCTTTTCATTCGCCTGAAAGGGGCTTTTCTATTTCTGTATCACGATTAAAAGCGCATAAATGTCAAGCCGATACATTTGAGACAGATTATAAGGGATGTATAACTGATTCAATGAGTGGGACTGCTCGCACGCAGGTTACACAGAAATCGTACGAGAATGCAAGACGAGGTAACTCTAATAAACTAATGATTCCACCTAAGCGGAACTTTTTGGTTAGAAGCAGATCTGTACCAGCATTTATACTGGACAAAAATGATGGACACGTCACTGAAAATAGTTGTTACAGGTCGGAAACGGCGCGGATTACCCAGTTTCTTAAATTTGAGGATGCTGTAACAAACATACTAAATATTTGGACATATGAAATGATCAATTATGAGAAAGGAGCAAATTCTCCTCACTCGAGAGCTCAAATACTTAACTACAGGAAAAGTTTATCAGTATTCATCAAAAATGATATAAAAGAAAAATTATATCAACGAGAAACACCTTCCTTATCTAAACCTCTCATCTCTCATGCCACTATAAATGGACAGGCTATTAAAAGATCTCAATCTTGTTATTCAAAAGTCAGATATGAAACTTCAGCTTCATATCGATCTAGATCTGAATCATTAATCCAAGATCGTTCACCCCAAATAAACACCTTCCAATATGAATTGACAGAACTTGAGAATGATGCTAAATCATTTTATTACAAAAACGTAGGAAGTGAATGTTTCGAATATGATAAAGGATATAATTTTAAGTCTGAGTCTCTGGAACATAACAATAACACGATATCAATCTCGAACAACGTGCAGAAGAGGAAGGAACGCACATATTTACAATCGAATACTACACAACACAAAAATATCGCAAGACCTCATTCTCTACACTCAGAACTAAAAGAAAAGTCTGTTAGTATTTATCCTCGCCGAAGTAGTTCGTTTGATACGCAAATAATGCACACAAATGATTTTTCAAAACAAATAAATGCGTGGCAAAAAGAACTGCAAGACCTTGAGAAGAGTTTTGGAAGTCCAAATCTGAAATCTGATAATCTGATTCGTAAAAGCATGACAAGACCACTTTCTTTAGATATTGAACGTCTAAAACAGATAACACCGACTACAAACAGACGCCGCAGTATCTCGTTTGGAAATGATGCGAATATTAGAGATGAATTTTCAAATCATATACATTCATGGAAAAAAGAATTGAAAGAACTCCAAAAAAGTGTTGTCAGCCCTCATGTTCAGCGCGAATACGGCGATAATTTGATGCGACAACGTAAACTTACATTGCATTCGGAAGTCGGAATCAAATCCATGGATTCTCATCGCCGGCGCCGTAGTAGTGCTTCATTTGCAACTGAATCCAGTAGAAATTTATCCTCTGAAATAAGTCACTGGAAACATGAAATGCTTAAACGCCCAAAAAGCGATCTAAATCCACCTATATTTAAGAATCGCCAAAATATAGCAAGACCCAGACCACATTCTTTGCACTCGGAATTGACACCAGAAACACCGGCTACTCATCACCGCCGCCGAAGCTGTTCGTTTGCGACAAGCACTTACAATAAAGAGGATTTGTTGACTCAAGTAAAAGAATGGAAAAATGATTTGATAGCACTCCAAAAAAGTGTTCAGACTCCATCTGATGTAGTGACGCCCAAAGTTACAGTTGGACCCTGGTCAGCTCAGAATTCTATATCAAAATCCGTCACTAAAGATAACGTTGCGAGGAAAAATAAAGTATTACAGTTTTCGGACCTGCACAATGATAACTCGGAGGCAGTCGATCGCAAACCTATTACCAAAGCCAACTCCATACAAACAGAACCAAAACAGGCTACACCTGGAACATATCGCCGTCGATATAAATCAGATTCCGATTACCAAGCCGATCAATTTTCGTCAAAAATTAAAGCTAAAGATGAATTGGTGCTAGTCAAGAAAAGTTCCAGTGGTCCTCATGTGGGTATCGTCAAACCCAATCGGATAAACCATCCAGATCCTCGTCGCATAGACTCTACGATAATAAGCCGCCGCCAACCTAAAGCAATTAAAGAAGATTTTTCTGCTGAACTAACCGTTTGGGAACATGAACTGCTAGAACTGCAGAATAGTGTCAAAAGCCCTCATACAAATACCGAGATACTGATACGTAAAAATAAAGGCAGATCAATATCTTTAGATTCAGAACCGAAAAATGACACAACAGCGCACTATCGACTATATTCGAAGGACGATGAGTTAGATGAACTAAAAACTTGGAATTACACTCTACGAGAACTAGAGAAAAACGCTTCAAGCCCCTACTTGAGATCTGAATCACGAAACTACAAAATCAAAACCAGAACTGTCTCATTACATGCAGAACCTAAACCAGTCCTTTCATCTAGCAACCGTCCAAAATCTGAATCTGTTTTAGATTTTTCAATGGAATTGAACCGCTGGAAACATCAATTGCAAACTCTCGAAGAAGATGCGAAGAGCCCACAATCTGTAACAACGACCCTTAAAGACTTGGTGAAATCGCGCTCCCTGAACTCACAACCCAAATACAAAACGCCGACGAAGGCACGCTCGGATAAATTCGAAACTCACATTGAACCTATAAAAGATACATGGATTAATACCCCTGTATCACCACCTAGTCCTGAAAGCGCTAGCATAACTCAACAAAAACCTTCGGGACGCCGATTCGGTGCATCACCTCGCCAGTTGCCAGCAGTTCCAATTCCAACTGCAATTAACAGACGTCATTCACACTACGAAATAACGGGAGATTTTGTCCCTTTACTGCAGGATAAAAGGGCAACACGTTTGAGTACAAATCCACAAAAAAGTACAAATTCCACAGTTTTCATCAGTAATAAAGACAGAAAAAGTTCGGTAGAACCTGTTATCGAGGCTCTAGATGAGTCTTTTTTGACATAATTCACTTTATATTCAGTCATATTTGAGGCTCAATACCGAAAATTTATGAAATTATGGTTTGAGTGTAGATTTTTGGAAGATTCTTCCTGTCAAGATGTAATTTTCATAATTAAGACAAGAGGAAAATTTATATTACGTAAATAATAGGAACGTTATAGAAGTTAGGCTCTTCTGTAAATATGAATACAAATATTTGGTCAATTGATCTCGTACCTATTTAAAATAATAACTTTGGTCACAAAGAAGGAATCATAATATTTTAAATGTAGAGAACTCTAGTTTGAGAATCTACTTTTAGCTAGTTGTATAAAATTTACTTCGCCACATTTGCTTTGAATAACATGTATGTATCACAGAATATTGAATAATGTTTGAATATAATATAAGGTATTGGCTAAATGTTTGTAAAATGTTCTAGAAAAGATTGATGAAAGCTGATTTCAGCCGCGTTGTAGTAAAAGTGTAGGCAAAGTCCTGAAGAAAAAAGGGGTATTAACTGGTGCTGATTAGGAAAGGTTTACAGCTTGACAGGAGCATGGATGTTGTGATATATTAGACTTTATTTTATTCTCGTAGGCTGTGTGTGTACCAGTATATATTGCCTTAAAGAACCGTCTTTGCTTTTTGTGTTTTAGATTGCAGAATCAACTGTTATTAAGTATAGGTAATTCAATATTACATCACAAAACTCCGTCTCTATTCTAGAAGCATTTAGGTCTGTCGATTTCCAGAATGTGGTCTTTTTCACCATCATCGTCTAAAAGTAATCTAATAGAAGAATAACTATGTAACTGACTAATGCTAGGAAGCTTTTTTACCCGCCAAAATGTGTGACTTGACAAGTATGGTACTCGTACGCTATAACTTAATTTTTTTTAAATTCTAATCGATGTGCTTGGCAAGTATGTTTAATCATACTTGCCTCGCTATTGATGATACCTCAGTAAAGCACTGTTATTTCTCTGACTTCAATAGAGCAAACCGAAGTCAAAGTGAAAATAAACACTGCTAAGCAGTAACTGTTTTACCGTATGAATAATGCCAGAAACATACTTGCGTGTCGCGGTGTGTCGGGGCGCGCCAGAAGCATATCGGTTTCATACATTTAGTATGGTTAGGGACATACTTGTATGGCGTGTCGTGTCGCGACACGGTCTATCGTGTCGCAGAATGCTAGCCGCCGATTCGCCGATTGCGCCAGAGCGGTGGTGGGGGTTATGTCGCGACACGTAAATATGTTTCCGGCTTAAAGCTACTGCTGCGAGAATATAAAAACGTAATTAGCTGTATTGACTAAAGTCCTATGTCAATTTGTTATAACTCGAAGGCGTTTGTTGTCTATAATAGAATAGACATAATGACATCACACCATGCGTAATATTGAAGTTTTGCTTGGCGTACAGATGGTGAAATAGTCACATTCACTAGTGCATTGTAAATAAGCTTTTGAAGTAAAGACTGTTAATATCTATGTACCTTTATTTTAAAACTTCTATCGTGAAAAAGAACTGATCTTATGGTATTTATGTATACTTACTTATGTATTGAATAATTAGGCCCTTTTCTGATCCTATCGCACATTTCCGTCATTTTAACAAAATACGCATAGTCAATGTACCTATCAATTCATTCAATTTTGCGATACCAACCTAAAGGTTTGTGTTGTGGTATGTAAATGAATTTAAGGAATATTAAATTCGTAATACACTAAATTCATCCGAGGATACATAAATCACTGTACATATTTAAAGCTTAATTGTGTAGATGAATTGTATAAGTGTCTTAGATCTACTGGACATGTGTGGATATGAAATCAATAAAAATAACCACTTAGAACTTGATAATAGAAGTTAGCCTTGTCAGGAAACAATTTTAATATTTAATTAATTTCATAAATATTTTATTTTTCGTTTATTGTACATTCCATTTACTTTTATATTTTTGAGCGAATTTATTTTGGATTTAGTTGTGTAGTATGTAATTAACTTATAATTATATTATAATGGATTTGAACTTATTAAATGTATGAACAAAAAATACATGTTTTATTTGGATATTAAGATTTTATTCAATAAATTGGTGGGAGTAGAGATTTATAATCATCTTGATCAATCACAGGGCTGCCTACATATAGAATACATACTAAACGAATGACATGTTAAGTCCACAAAATCATGAAAATCTAACCTTACACTCGAGTAACGAGATTCATATCACAACAATAAGTAATTTAATTGGTAAAACTTAAAATCAACAATACAAAAATAACTTGAACAAACTTCACATAACAGTGAATTAGACACAAACGTTATTACGCTTTTGAGTTATTCGTTTAGAACTTACAGTGCTTAAAAAGACTCCAATGTAATGCTGTGTTCCAAAAAGTTTTATCACACCTTTTCATTATATAACTGAAAAGCTGGTAACATCTTTGTATACATGTATTTTTATTTCAAATTACGAACAAGCAACTTTACTTTTTCTATCTGGTAGTAAATAACGAACAAAAAGTTTCAAATGCTCAAAGCTGCCAGCATTTTCCTCAGGCTTCCAGCGTCTTCTAATTTCAAAATGTCTCTAAAGGCGCGCACACACGTGGCCTCCTTTTCGAGTTTCATAGATATCTGGTGCGCCCGCTTGGTGATTTCTTTGGGTATTCCGGCTAAACGGGCGGCGTTGAAGCCGTAGGATTTGGGACACGCGCCCGGACTGAGTTTGTAGAGGAATGTTATTGTTTCTTCTGGGATGTGGTCTTCGTTGTCTGCTGTTGCTTCGTCCGTTTCTACCATGCACGCCTGTTGAGAAAAGAACAGGGTATGTAATGAAGAAACCATACATAGGTTTAATGTATTACAAGTACAAATTTATTTTGCTGAGTAAACCTTACTATTAATAATCAGTATAATCCTAACGATCTCCTATAATCTATCTACACGATAGTATCGAATCGATTCCCGCACTGGGACAAATACGATCTCCTATAATCTATCTACACGATAGTATCGAATCGATTCCCGCACTGGGACAAATTTTGGACGATCTGCAGATATCTATAGGTATCTAGAACCCATAAGCCCTTCTTAGCTTAGGCTAGATATTACTGTGTTGATTTCTACATAAAACGCTCCGTATCGAACATTTTGACGCGACACTAGCCACGAACGACGAGCGAGCGCCAAGGTCCCGCGCAGAATGACGTAATACCGGGAAACCGCCCGTGTAGAAATAGTAGTAAATCTGTATTTTGAACATGACGTTGCGTGTATTTCTCCCGCCTGTGAACCACGACGGAAAACCGCCCAGTGCAGTATGCAACTTTCATATTCAATTGTGACTAGTAAGATTCAGAATCGGATTCCCGCGGCGGGAGAACCGCCTGTGTAGAATGACCCTTACAGTGTTAACTTACCATTGTCCCAGTATAACTCCGGGTCTGTCCGCGAGATGGCGCACCAGCGAGTGGTAGTGCGTAGAGAAGATGACGCGACACCCTCGCGCCGCCAGCTCCACGCACACTCCGGACGCTATGTGCATACTAAGACTAAGTACAAAGTGTTAACTTACCATATGTCCCAGTATAACTCCGGGTCTGTCCGCGAGATGGCGCACCAGCGAGTGGTAGTGCGTAGAGAAGATGACGCGACACCCTCGCGCCGCCAGCTCCACGCACACTCCGGACGCTATGTGCATACTAAGACTAAGTACAAAGTGTTAACTTACCATATGTCCCAGTATAACTCCGGGTCTGTCCGCGAGATGGCGCACCAGCGAGTGGTAGTGCGTAGAGAAGATGACGCGACACCCTCGCGCCGCCAGCTCCACGCACACTCCGGACGCTATGTGCATACTAAGACTAAGTACAAAGTGTTAACTTGCCATATGTCCCAGTATAACTCCGGGTCTGTCCGCGAGATGGCGCACCAGCGAGTGGTAGTGCGTAGAGAAGATGACGCGACACCCTCGCGCCGCCAGCTCCACGCACACTCCGGACGCTATGTGCATACTAAGACTAAGTACAAAGTGTTAACTTACCATATGTCCCAGTATAACTCCGGGTCTGTCCGCGAGATGGCGCACCAGCGAGTGGTAGTGCGTAGAGAAGATGACGCGACACCCTCGCGCCGCCAGCTCCACGCACACTCCGGACGCTATGTGCATACTAAGACTAAGTACAAAGTGTTAACTTGCCATATGTCCCAGTATAACTCCGGGTCTGTCCGCGAGATGGCGCACCAGCGAGTGGTAGTGCGTAGAGAAGATGACGCGACACCCTCGCGCCGCCAGCTCCACGCACACTCCGGACGCTATGTGCATACTAAGACTAAGTACAAAGTGTTAACTTACCATATGTCCCAGTATAACTCCGGGTCTGTCCGCGAGATGGCGCACCAGCGAGTGGTAGTGCGTAGAGAAGATGACGCGACACCCTCGCGCCGCCAGCTCCACGCACACTCCGGACGCTATGGCGGTGCCGTCGTACGTTGAAGTGCCCCGACCTGGAGTATTAGTAGGTTTTATATAGCGCCAGGTGGGATGACGATCTGCGAAAGACTGCTGGCAGAAGCTGAAGACAGGGCGCTATAGCGCTCATTAGGGGCGGCCTATGTACTTGTACGTACAACAGTGGACTGATATAGGCTGATGATATGATATAGCGATAAGGCCGCCCATTGTACTTGTCTTATGTAATGTTCTTGTTCTGGTGTACAATAAAGGATTTTTGTATTGTATAGCGCCAGTTAACTTTAAGCTGAGAAAACCTTGTTCTGAGTCATTAAGTCGACTCTTACGACATGGTTATTGAGATGAAAGCTACAAGTTCATTGAATGGGTCGATGACATGTACGAAATGAGTTGAAGGGTATGTCATCGACCAATTCAATTAATCTATGGATTAATTGAATGGGTCGATGGCATGAACTGATTAATTAAATGAGTCGATGACATCTACGGTTTGAGTTGAACCGGTCATTGTCATCTACGGCTTGAGTTGATGGGAACGATGACATCTACTGAATGAGTTGAAGGGGTCGATTCTAACAACCGCCTTCGTTTACATTCTAACAACCGGCACGGCGGCAGCATATACATTTGTAGATTTTTTTACACACTAGGTGTGTAAAAAAAATGTACAAATGAAGATATTCTTACCCAACTCATCAAGCAGTACGAGCGAGTGCAGTGTAGCGTGCGACACTATAGCTGCCGTCTCGTTCATTTCCACGAGGAACGTCGACTGGCCCGACAGGATGTCGTCCGACGCGCCGAGCCGCGTGAAGATCCGATCTATTAGGGACAGGCTGCACTTTTGAGCCGGTACGTAGCTACCCTGGAATACCAAAAGACATCAGGGCCCGAATTCCACTAAATAAATCGCTTCACCATTACAATAAGACGTAGGCCTCCCCTAATGAGCGCCATAGCACCTTAGCTATTGAAAAATGTTTATCTGTTTAAATATATTACACTCTACACTCTACATGCTAAACTGTTAAGACATCCTTTTAAGCATGAAAAAAATACTTGTGCCAGGATGTCCTGCTCTTCCATATACATTACATTATACATTTACTTAATTAACAAAAAAACTAAATTCATCATCAGCCCATATTAGTCCACTGCTGGACATAGGTCTCCCCTAATGAGCGCCATAGCGCCTTGTCTTCAGCTTAACGCATCCAGCATCTACCAGCACCCTTTCGCAGATCGTCATCCCACCTGGCCGGAGGGCGTCCTACACTACGTTTGACAAGTCGCGGTCTCCACTCAAGAACACGTTTACCCCAACGGTTATCGGTTCTTCGGGAGATATGGCAGGCCCACTGCCACTTCAGCTTGCTAATTCTTTGGGATTTTTTTTAAACCAAATTAATTTATCTAATTAAATAAAAAAACAAAAGACACCGGTTTTTTAAAGAGTCCGGACAGGAGCTACGAAGAGGGGTATATTACCAAATGCGCCAGCAGTCGTTGGGGATGAACTCGTGAGCGAGCGGGATACACGGGTACTAACCAAATGCGCCAACACAGCCAGCAGCCCCGCCTGGCGCATGAGCGTGGACTTGCCGCCCATGTTGGGCCCCGAGAGCAGCAGCAGCGACTGAGCCCCGCCCAGCCGAGTGTCGTTGGGGATGAACTCGTGAGCGAGCGGGATACACGGGTGTCTGCCTTCTACTATGTTGATGTAGGGCTGTGAAGAAAACAATTTTAGTAATACGACGACCTCAGTGGCGCAGCGGGCGAGAGGCCTGCGACACAAAAGGTTGCGGGTTCGATTCTCGCCTCGGAACAAATTTGTGTACGATGTGCAGAAATTAGTTACGTCGGTCTGGGTATTTTCTATGTATAATAAAAATATCTATCTATGTCGGTGGCATCATCATCATCAGCCCATATTAGTTCACTGCTGGACATAGGCCTCCCCTAATGAGCGCCTAGTATGCCTATCTAGGCATATAATGTATTAAATATATCAATAATCTAGTAACCATAACACAAGCTTTGAGTTTACTTAGGTGCTAGATGGTGCTGTGTGCATTGTCCAGCATTGTTATTATTGTAAATAGAGCCTATCTTCACCTTTTCATCATCATCATAAGTGATATCCGGTAAGCATATATCCCCAGTCTGCTGGTTGGCGAACTCAGCCATCGCCAGCAGTATATCGAGCGTGGCGACGCAATGCACGGCCGCCTCCCAGTCGCTGTAAGCTGCCGAGAACTTCTCGAATATTCGACGGTTGATGTCTTTTAGGACGGCTCTCTTCTGCTCTTCCGCTGATATCATTCGAGATAGGAGCTCCTGGAATTAGCAAGTTTAGATAGGAAATATATTTATTTCAATTATTTATTGGAATAAAACGATATATTGGATACATGGTAGATACAAGAAACATACTGAATAACCTGGAATGAAGGCAAGTTTAGATAGAAAATATATTTATTTGATAATAATTACACGATACATGGTAGTAAAAGAAACATACAGATTTAACTTTCTATGAATTTCGGTCAAGGAACAGTAATAGTTATTTTTTACAGCACGAGTTAAAAAATCTTTGCACACGTAACTTTTCATTCCACCTCAGCGAGGAAATTACTAAATACGCGCGCAAAACAAAATTTAAGAAATTACCTATACCAAGAAGGTTCCGAGTCTGAGTTTATAACAGATTCAAAAAGGTTCTATGATAAATTCGGCCCCATGGAGGTAGAAGTAAATAGGTTTAATGATGTTTTGAATTCACAAAGTTAGTGCACACCATGTTCTAAATTCAATTTACTTTTATCTTATAAAGGACTAGCCTTCCTCTTGAATAACTCTATCAATTAAAAAAACCGCATCAAAATCCGTTGCGTAGTTTTAAAGATTTAAGCATGCAAAGGGACATAAGGACATAGAAAGCGACTTTGTTTATACTATGTAGTGATAAAAACGGCTTTTGAACTCAAATATCGAATAGCAACAATACTCTTTCCGAGATGGGGGATACAAAATAACAAATGAAGCAACTCAAAGCCTACCTTAGTCTCGTCAGTAGAGAACCTCTTGAATCCTTTCCTGGCGCCTTCCAAGTGGTAGTCAGCGCCCGCCTTCGCCGCGGCGCTCTGAGACACTTCCAGCTGGTAGCGCTTCTTGTCAGACCCCACGAAGTTAACCTGAAAGAAATGAAATTTGTTTATTAGAATACTAGCGATCCGCCCCGGCTTCACACGGTTTTATTATAAGTATAAACCTTCCTCTTGAATCATTCTATCTATTAAAAAAAACCGCATCAAAATCCGTTGCGTAGTTTTAAAGATTTATGCATTCAAAGGGACATAAGGATATAGGGACATAGGGACAGAAAAAGCGACTTTGTTTTATACTATGTAGTGAAATGAAACGAAATTATTTATTAGACGATAAGACACAATACACATATTATACAAATGTAAAAAGAGTAAACTATAGCGCTTCTTGTCTGATCCTACGAAGTTAAACTGAAATTTAAAGACGTTTTGCTCTAACACGTAAACTAACAACCTAACAAGGTTTCATGTTAGCTTCTTTACTTTACCTTAAAAAGATTAAAGTGAACAAATGAAAGTGAGCACTTTGTTTCCTAGTTTTAATTATTTATAACATAAATGATTAAAACTAGGAAATAAAGTGAATTATGATGACATGATGTGACCAAGTGATGTGATCATCATCATTATCATGATGATGATGATGACATGATGTGACCAAGTATACATGATAACTGACTGACTGTCATTTGGTAAACACTGCTCTAAGAGGCTTTCAGACAAACCGAATTACGGTATTAGATAAGCATCTAAAAAAAAGCCAAAGCCAGTCAAAGCCTCTTATAGCAGTGTTATTAATATAAGCTAGGTACTTTTTTATGTTTTGTCCCTCACCCTGCACTTGAAGTATTTCTCCTGCTCCTTCAGATACTCCTGCAGCTCCTCCTCCACCTCCTGTATGGCTCGCAGAGCGTCGTCGTACTCCTCGTCTACTCCCCTCCCGGGCACGATGCGCCCTTCCTTTTCCGCCTCCTTCATGTTAAACGCTTCCTGAGGTGGAAATGTATGAATTAATACAAAAAAATATACAAACTAATAAATAAATATATTTATAAAATAGCCCGTATAATATGTATATTATGGTGCCCGCGACTTCGTCTGCGCAGGATTAGTATTTTTAGGTTTAAAGATCTTTATTCTCATAAAAAAACACATAGTTCTTTTATAATGAGATACAATAGGTAGGTTCTTATAGATTAATTCTTAAAATTATTATCGCCTCCAGGGCCGAACAATTAAATCGTGAGATAGGTATCTATGCTATACATGTACGTTAGATTGTTAGATTACATTCGCTTAGCAATAAAGCGTTTCACAAGAAATATACTAAGGTAAGTCTATTTAAGTTTAGGTAATGTAACTATACTAATGTAGGTACATAGGTAGGTACTAATTATAGATTAGAACGGTTTACATTGCAGAAGGTAAAGACTAATTGTACATTGTTGCTATATAGGTAGGTATTTACTTAAGGTATGCTATAAACGTATTTTTTTAATTTTGTTTTGAACATGCTTAAACTAACACATTCCTTTATTTCATTAGGTAAGCCGTTAAACAATTGCACTCCCTCGAAAATTATTGTTTTTTTGCCGTAGATAGTGCGTGCGTTAGTTAATTCTAGTTTAAATTTATTTCTTAGATGATACGGATTATCTTTCTTGCGTAATTGTACATTTGATTTTATTGAGTTAGAAATAATATTTCTTATCAAGACACATGTGGAGTAAGTATAGATTTGTTTGAGATTTAGTAATTTAGACTTTTTAAAGATTTCTTTCGTGGGTGTTAGATATTTGTAATGATATAGTGTTTTAATAATTTTGTTTTGTGTTCTTTGGAGAGGGTTTATATTTGTATTAGCGGCAGATCCCCAAACTTCAATAAGATAGTCTAAATGCGATTTTATCAAGGAATTATAAATAATTGTCCGTGCTTTTACTGGAATAAAGTGTGCTATTTTGCGTAATGAAATTAATAAAGCCGTTAACTTTGACTTAACGTGATTTATGTGATATTTCCATGTTAGTTTATCATCTAACCATAAACCGAGGTATTTTTCTTTGTCGCTCTGAATAATGAAATCGTTGTTTATGGCAAGGGGGGTAAAACTGGAAATAGGTTTGTTTGTTGCAGCAAAAATCATGTATGAAGTTTTTTTTGTATTAATTGTTAGAAGATTAAATTTTAACCATTCATTTAAAATATTTAGGTCCCTTTGAGCGTCAGTCATAATTTTCTCAATAGATTCATCAAAATAAAATAGGCAAGTATCGTCGGCGTAAAGAGTTAGGCGTCCTGTTAAACCTATTTTATTTATATTATTTAAGTATATTAAAAAAATTAAGGGGCCGATTATGGACCCCTGCGGAATTCCAAAGGTCACTTTTTGCGGCCTACTTTCGAAATTATTTATCTTGACTACTTGGCGTCTATTTTCTAGATATGATTCAAACATTTTAAGCGCATTTCCAGTGACTCCTATATTATTTAATTTTTGTAATAGCTTTTTATGACATACTGTATCGAATGCTTTTTTTAAGTCAATAAATATTCCTACTGCAATATTCTTTTTATCTATGTTTGTTTTTATTTTAGTGATTAAGTCTATTGTGGCTGATAAGGTGCTTGATTTGGCGCGAAAACCATATTGTTCGCTAATAAAGAAATCCTTCTGAACAAGATATTCATTTAAACGATTATAAAGTATACGTTCAAAGATTTTTGATAAGACCGGCAAAACTGAGACTGGCCTATAATTCCCAGGGTCAGTCCTACTCCCTGACTTGTAGATTGGGCTGACCTTGGCAATTTTAAGCGAGTCGGGAAAGGTGCCTTGTACTAGGCACTTATTTATACAGATTGCTAAATGAGGCGCGATTATATTTTTAATGCATTTAATAGCTTTCGTACTCAATCCGTCTATTCCTGTACTAGTGTTTGAATCAAGTTTATCAATAATTTTTATAATTTCGTCCGTACTACATGATCTGAATTCATTTAACGTTGAGTTATGGTGGTAGTTTTCGTCATACATTAGTATATTACCAGTTTCTTCATGGTACATTTTTGGGATTTTGTTAGCTAACTCATTTCCTATTGACGCGAAGTATGAATTAAATAAGTCACAAACTAAATTCCCATCCGTAACTGGAACTGAATTTAACAGAAGTTTTGGGAGGTCATTATTTTCTTTTATTTTATTTTGTGCTAGCTCATTTATGATTTCCTAAAAATAAAACAACGTTTCGATTGAGGTCCGAACAGGAAGTAACTTTATTATAGATCTTGTACATGAACATAGACAGCGCTAGAGTAGAAGTGTTGCCACTATATTTTGATTTATTACTAACACCCCCACTATCAAAATATTACACAGTTTCAACACCCAACATATACATAAACTTATAATGTTTAGCAGGACATAAGCTTTTTGTAAAAAGGTCAGCGGGCATATCAGCTGTTGGCATATACTGCATCATAACTATTTTATTTGAAATCACTTCTCTGCAATAATGATATTTAACATCTATATGTTTAGTTCGATTGTGAAATACAGGATTTACCGATAGCTTCAATGCACTCTGATTATCGTTACATAAATTAAAGGTATACATTCTTCCAGTAATCTCATATTGCAAATTTCTCAGATATACAGCTTCCTTGCAAGCTTCTGAAATTGCAGTATATTCTGCCTCCGTACTGGAGAGGGTTACACACCTCTGTTTTTTACAACCCCAAGATATTACAGAACCCATCAACATAAAGCAATAACCTGAATATGATTTCCTATCATTAGGATCATTTGCCCAGTCGGCATCAACATAACCTGTAATATCTGCATTTCCAGTTTTACAATATTTTAAACCAACATTTTTCGTTTTCTTTAAATATTTTAGTATTCTTTTGGCATATGACCAGTGTTCATTACTATGACAGTTATTGAATTGACTGAGATACCCTACAGCATAAGCTATATCTGGTCTGGTAAGGACAGCTAGATACATCAAGCTTCCTATAAGCTGTTGGTATGGATTTCTACTTTTTGTATCAATACATTTATCAACATTTAATTTAATGTCCATTGGTGTGTTAACAACTTTACATTCTGTCATATTAAACTTAGATAACAGTTGATCTATATAATTTTCTTGACTTAAAGAAATAACATTTTTATCTTTATCTATTTTAACAGATATTCCTAGACACTGTTTTATTGAACCCAGGTCTTTTATTTTAAACTGAGAACTTAAAATTTCTTTTAACTGTTTCATTTCACTTTTATCATTTGAAAAAACAAAGAAGTCGTCGACATACAATGTGACTATAGTCCTTTTACCATTAACTATTTTTGTGTACAAACAAGGTTCCAGTTTAGACTTTTTATAACCATTCTCTATCATACAATTATCAACTTTCTTATGCCAAGCTCTGGAGGACTGTTTGAGACCATATATAGCCTTCTTTAGTAAAAGAACTTTGTTTTTATCATTATCAGAACATGCAAAACAATCTGGCTTTTGCATATATATGGTTTCCTCCAGTTCTCCGTTGAGGAAAGCTGTCTTAACATCTAAATGAGCTGTATCTAGATTAAGTTGAGAACACAAAGCGAACAATAATCTTAAAGTTGTGTGTCTCACCACTGGAGAAAAAGTTTCATTATAGTCAATACCACATTTTTGGCTAAAACCTTTTGCTACAAGTCTTGCACGATATCTAATTTTATTATCACTATCGTTTTTCTTTTTTAGAACCCATTTGCACTTCACAATAGTTGCATTATCTGGCGCATCAGCCAGCTCCCAAGCATGATTGTCCTCAAAGCACTGTAACTCATCTTTAACAGCCTGCAACCAATGCTCTTTTTCAGATCCCTGCAATGCTTCCTCTAGTGATATTTCACTCATATCTAATTGATTGTTGTCCACACATATTTGAGAAACCATATCTATCTGGTATTCTTCTCTGTCTTTTATGTGCTACAGTTTCTGCAGATTCATCATCGTCGAAGTCTTCATTTTCGCTGGGCATGTATGTACTATCGTTCTGATCACCAACAGAGTTATATGAACTGTCATCTGATAGACTGTCATCCCCCACTGAATCTGGACTTGCCTTTTCAATATCTGACTTCAAATGATTTTGATCTTGAACTATAATTATATCTTGTGGCTGAGGATCTTTTTCTATTATGATCACATCTCGACTAGTGGTTATTTTTTGTGTTTTAGGGTTAAACACTCTGTATCCTTTTGTGTCTTCAGAATAACCCATTAATATACATTTTTCTGATTTTTTATCCCACTTGAGACGCTTCTCTTTTGGCACATGAACCATCACAGTGCTGCCAAAAATTCTGAGGTGACTAATATCAGGCTTGGTCTGCGTCCATAATTCAAATGGAGTTTTGTCTTGCAATGCGGGTGCTACTATTCTATTCTGCAAATAAACAGCAGTATTAGTTGCTTCTGCCCAAAATTGCTTCTCCAAACCTGCTTCAAATAAAAGACATCTTGCCTTTTCAACAAGCGTTCGGTTCATTCGCTCGCACAAACCATTTTGTTCTGGCGTGTATGGGTTAGTTTTCTGATGAGTTATTCCCATATTCTGTAGAAATTTATCAAATTCATTATTGCAGAATTCTCTACCATTATCTGTACGCAGAACTTTGATTTTTCTGTCGAGATAGTTCTCAACCTTAGCTTTGTAGTTTTTGAAACATTGAAAGGCTTCACTTTTATTTTTCATGAAGTAAATAAAGGTCATTCTACTGTAATCATCTACAAAAAGAATGAAGTACCTTGATCCTCCAATGGAAACATTCTCCATTGGTCCACAGACGTCTGCATGAACTATACGTAGCAGTTCAGCACTTCTGTTGCCTTCACTCGAGAATGGCAGTCGGCTCTGCTTGCCCTCGCAACATACTGTACAGGTATTCTTACTAATTTCTGTCTTCTTGTCAATTGATAAACCATTAACTGCATTCACCATTTTATCCAGGTACGTACCATTCACGTGTCCTAATCTACGATGCCATGTTTCACTGGTTACCACTGCAGCAGCCGTGAATTCAACTGGTGTGTTCAGTTTGTACACTCCATTCACAAGTATAGCTGTCGCCACCAGGTTTCCAACTCTGTTGTATATCTCACAACCATCGTTTGTAAAAGACACTCTGTTGCCATTGCTTATCAATCTACTCACTGACAAGAGATTCGTCGTAAGACTCGGTACACATAAAACTCCCTCAATTGTCACATCATAATTGCATTCTTCCGTGCATGTCGTGATCTGCACATCACCGCAACACAAAACAGAAACTTTGTTGTCATTCGCAACAATTATTTCCTTTGGAAAAAAAGTCATCTGACATATTTTTTATCCAATGTTTATTGGTTGTCAAGTGGACACTCGCTCCGGAGTCTATATACCAGTCAGTTTTGCTATAAATGCCACTCAAAAACACTGCACTAAATGCATTCGTTTGCTTCGGTGAATTTTCTTTAGGTTTTGATTCGATTTTATCTGTTTTTGTGCATTGATTCCGATAATGTCCAACTTGTTTACATTTGTAACATTTTATCTGCTTGTTGACACTGACGTTTGCGTTTGCATTCGATCTTGACATCTGTCCGCCATCATGATTTCCTCTGACCATAGACTTGCCATTTCTTTTATGTTGGTATTTCTGAAATGCTGCAAAGGCACCATCTACTTCCTTGCTCACCGGTTCCATGTCCAATAATTTGGATTTAATGGCGTCTGTTGTGATGGACATACCAGAATGTTCTATGGCCATTATCATTGGCGCAAATTTTTCAGTCAATCCTGCAAGTAACAATGAGCCGATCCACTCATCACTTATGCTGAATCCAGTTCCCGCCAGCTTTTGACCAGTTTCGACAATTTGCGTAACATAAGACGACATCGTGTCACAATTTTCAAGTCGAATTGAAATGAGATTTCTCAGGAGACTGATTTTTCTCGTGAATCCAGAATCATCATACAATGACTTCAGCTTATCCCATAGATCTTTAGTTGACTTCACATTCTTAATATGCACGTAGATAGATGGATCAATCATTAAAATCAATTTGGCCTTTGTCTTGGCATCCTCGTCGGCTCCAATAGGTTTGGCGGCATCCTCTGGCTTAATACATTTCACCATGCCCTCCAACACTAGGACGTTTTCTACTGCAAAACACCATTCATTATAGTTTTCGCGGCCTTTTAGCTTAGGCACATTCACCATGTAGTTCTGGCTTGAGGCGGCCATTATGTTTAGTCCACGAAACACTATAGGTACACTGAGTCTTTTGGTAAAACTTTATTGTCTTCGAACTTTATCGATATTACAATCGATCGAATTGTCCACACTGAAAACAATATAACAGTAATGCTGAAAACTAACTGCCGCGAGAGGTTAAATGGGTCTGGGCCCATAACCTAAAAATAAAACAACGTTTCGATTGAGGTCCGAACAGGAAGTAACTTTATTATAGATCTTGTACATGAACATAGACAGCGCTAGAGTAGAAGTGTTGCCACTATATTTTGATTTATTACTAACATTTCCCACATTCGTTTCGGATTATCAAAACTTTCGTGAAACATTTTAAAATAATACTGTTTTTTGTGTTCTTTTATCATTGATTTAACGTTTTTTTGCGCACTATTTAATTTTTTAATTAAAGTTTTATCATTTGTGTTAGTTTTACTCTGTTTCCAAAGAATGTTTCGTAGGTTTATAGAATTAGTTATATTTTTATTTATCCAGTCGCTTTGAGGTCTATTTAGGTATTTTATTTTACTAACTTTACTTCTATTGACAATGTCTATAATGAATTTTTCAAAATAATTATAATCATTTTCGTAATTAAGGTATTCTGAGTTTATTGTATTCAAAGTTAAACTTTTATAATCAACTGCTTTGTAATGCACTTTTTTGTTTATTTGTGGCCTTAAACTACCTATTTCAAGAAAAATGTTTTTGTGGTCAGACAAACAAGTCTCAATCACTGAAATACTAAAAGAATGATTTTTTAAATTAGTACATACATGGTCAAGGAGCGTATTTGTAGTTTTAGTTTGGCGCGTGCTGTGCATTCCGTCAATCTTGTTTACAATCTCATAACCAGCTTCTTGTAATTCCTGTAGGTATCGTGTGACGTCAGCCGAATTACTTAACAAATCAATGTTGAAGTCGCCAAAGATAACACTCCTTTTTCGTTGTTCCAATTGCGATGTATATATATCCAAAAATCTTCCTAAGTTTGTTTCTCCTGGTTTGTATATTGCTCCAATGTTCAAAGAAAGTTTATCAATATAGACCCACAAGTAGTGATTTCCATTTTCACAAAATTCTTCCGTTACTTCATGCTTAATACTTTTGTGGATAAATAAAGACACACCCCCGCCTCTGCTATTTTGTCTATAGTTGTAAATATGTTTGTAGTTGGGTAGCTGGTATGATTTAGCATCGTTCTCAGAGGTTAACCATGTTTCCGTCAATATGATTATATGTGTAGTTTTCGGTATGGATCTTATAATGCATTTTAGCTCGTCAAACTTCCCCGTTGCCCGAATACTTCTCGTATTAGCATAGAAAAATCTTAAGCTTGATGAGTGCAGTGGTATATCTTCGTATTTTTCTCTGACATGGTGCTGGTATTTTTCTGTGATATTTTTATTTTGTCTTGGGTCATTTATAAGTTTTTTTGATCAGTACTTACAATTATTCGTGGCACACCCCGTAGAAATCGTATTACGAGATCCTTCTCGCCAGCTTCCAGGCGATTTTTTAACTCTTCTTTCAAAGATCTTAGATACTGTTTCTGTGTCGGAGTCTGATCACTATAGATTTGTACATTTGGAGGCAGCTTCGCCTTATTACGCAATAGCATTTTAGGCGTATCATTGCTGATAAAGCTAACTTTTAGAGGTCGATTTTTGTCGGGTATATATTTACCTAATCGTAGCGTTTTTGTAGGCTTTGGACAGTTTTCATTTAAGGATATCAGCATTCTTGTAACCTCTTCAATGTCATGTCTTTGTCTTTCTCGAAAGTTTTTATCATTTTTTTCGGCGATACCTGCAACTATTAAGTTTTTTTCGCGGTCGCATCGATCCTTTAGCTCAAGGATGAGGTGTTCGTGATCGGCGGGAAGCGGTGGCGGCAGCGGACGAGGATAGATCGGATCCGATCCATCTGAATATTGTTGGTTTTTTATTTTGTTTATTTCCTCTTCAATCTCTCTAATTTTTTCATGTGTTTGTGTATTATTTGTTTTTATATTATCTAATTCTGTATTTATTTGTAGAAACTGCTGAGAGTATGCTTCCGTGACTGATTTTATTGTTTGAATTTCAGCTTTCACTTCCGATATTTCTTCTCTGATCTGGTGTAATGTTTCGTTTTGGGTCTTGCCGAAACCTTCCAAAAAGCTCATTATTTTATTCTCAAATATTTTAAAATCTTTTTTGTATTCTTGTTCCTCAGTGCGTTCTTTTCTCTTCCTTTCCCTTAGATTCATCTGTCGTGGGACATCTTCATCATTGCATGTTGACAAATCTGGTGCAGAGCCAAACTCGCTTCCGCTTATGGATGGTGGAGGCCATATTTTCTGTGAGTCCATTGTGTATGCGCAGGTTACTCGGTGCTTGTGCGAGCGCGATAGCAATATAATTCTGCTATGGTTACTCACAGAGGTCACGTACGCAGTGAGCTTGCTCGGATCCGTAAGGTCTTTTGTTCTAATTAGCGTCAATAAGCAAAATGAAACTTAACACAGTTGTTTGAAGGATCACTTTTGTTCGTTGCACTTTTCTAATATTTGCGAGAGTTTTTAATATTTTGCGTACACGTCTGCCGTTAACGAGCCCCGGCAGGCATTTCGAGTATATACTCCCGGTTTCACCCGCGTAATTCCCGTTCTCGTGGGAATTCCGGGACTCCTAAAAAAATAAAATATAGCGTATGTGTTATTCCAGACTTTAATCTATATCTGTGCCAAATTTAGGATATATTTTTCGAAATCCATCTGTGTACATACACTGGCAAATCATCATCATTATCATGATGGCACATATTTTTTACTAAACTTTCACAAAGCTACCAACCTTAAAGTACTTCAGCGTTTCCCTATAATCTGGATACATGCCCTCCGGTCGAAACTGCGTTATTTTCCTCAACAGAACCGACTCGGTATCACTGAAGAGTTCCATCAGCTTGAGAGCGGAATCGAACCCGTTGATAACAGCGATGAAGTCTAGAACCTTCCGCTTGGAGTAAGTCTTCTCTTCGTAGAATATGGCGCGTGCGTCCGGGTGTGTTTCAGACCGTTTCAAATTGCCGAGAGCGTGTACTCTGAAATGTTTAATGTGGACATAAATAAATAATGCTTGGCAATTCACAGAGCATCATCTACGACGACCGATGTGGCGCGTTGGCGAAGGTCCGCCTGCGAACAAATTTGTGCACGATCCGCAGAAATTTGTTACGTTGGTCTGGGTGTTTAATATGTATAATAAAAAAATATCTATCTATGTATATAATGTTTTAAATATATCAGTTATCTAGTACCCCAACCAAGCCAAGCAGGGCTTGTGTTATGGGCACTAGATAACTGATACTTAATGCAATACATTAGACGGTTGGATTTGTTGTCTAATGATTTAAAAGGCTTAAAAAAAGACAATTGAATTGAGAACCTCCTTTAAGGTCTGCACACACTGAAGCCGGAGGCGGAGCGGAGGCGAAGGCGTGCGAGTTGTATTCTATTGAATCCTATGAAAGCCTACACACACACCGCAAGCGGTGGTGGCGCGGTGCCATAGGAAAAACCGGCACGCCTTCGCCTCCGCTCCGCCTGCGGCTTCAGTGAGTGGAGACTTTTATAGCGGCTATGTTGTATAGCACTATGTTGTATAGCACTATGTTGTATAGCACTATGTTGTATAGCACTATGTTGTACAGCACTTTGTTGTATTGCACTATGTTGTATAGCACTATGTTGTATAGCACTATGTTGTATAGCACTATGTTGTATAGCACTATGTTGTATAGCACTATGTTGTATAGCACTATGTTGTATAGCACTATGTTGTATAGCACTATGTTGTATAGCACTACGTTGTATAGCACTATGTTGTACAGCACTTTGTTGTATTGCACTATGTTGTATAGCACTATGTTGTATAGCACTATGTTGTATAGCACTACGTTGTATAGCACTATGTTGTATAGCACTATGTTGTATAGCACTATGTTGTATAGCACTATGTTGTACAGCACTATGTTGTATAGCACTATGTTGTATTGCACTCACTTGGCCAGCAGTCGCTCCAGGTCCGGCGTCGCAGTGAGGATGCTCTTAGCACTCTGTCTGAGCTCCTGGTCCGTCAACAAC
Organism: Eupithecia centaureata; assembly: GCA_944547425.1. Classification (NCBI taxonomy): domain Eukaryota; kingdom Metazoa; phylum Arthropoda; class Insecta; order Lepidoptera; family Geometridae; genus Eupithecia; species Eupithecia centaureata. Next base: position 2,768,622 of record OX155693.1, on the reverse strand, counting down.
GCGCGCACAGCCTCCTGCCGCGCCTTTATAGCGGCTATGTTGTATAGCACTATGTTGTATAGCACTATGTTGTATAGCACTATGTTGTATAGCACTATGTTGTATAGCACTATGTTGTATAGCACTATGTTGTATAGCACTATGTTGTATAGCACTATGTTGTATAGCACTATGTTGTATAGCACTACGTTGTATAGCACTATGTTGTATAGCACTATGTTGTATAGCACTATGTTGTATAGCACTATGTTGTATAGCACTATGTTGTATTGCACTCACTTGGCCAGCAGTCGCTCCAGGTCCGGCGTCGCAGTGAGGATGCTCTTAGCACTCTGTCTGAGCTCCTGGTCCGTCAACAACGCGCGCACAGCCTCCTGCCGCGCCTTTATAGCGGCTATGTTGTATAGCACTATGTTGTATAGCACTATGTTGTATAGCACTATGTTGTATAGCACTATGTTGTATAGCACTATGTTGTATAGCACTATGTTGTATAGCACTATGTTGTATAGCACTATGTTGTATAGCACTATGTTGTATAGCACTATGTTGTATAGCACTATGTTGTATAGCACTATGTTGTATAGCACTATGTTGTATAGCACTACGTTGTATAGCACTATGTTGTATAGCACTATGTTGTATAGCACTATGTTGTATAGCACTATGTTGTATAGCACTATGTTGTATAGCACTATGTTGTATAGCACTATGTTGTACAGCACTTTGTTGTATTGCACTATGTTGTATAGCACTATGTTGTATAGCACTATGTTGTATAGCACTACGTTGTATAGCACTATGTTGTATAGCACTATGTTGTATAGCACTATGTTGTATAGCACTATGTTGTACAGCACTATGTTGTATAGCACTATGTTGTATTGCACTCACTTGGCCAGCAGTCGCTCCAGGTCCGGCGTCGCAGTGAGGATGCTCTTAGCACTCTGTCTGAGCTCCTGGTCCGTCAACAACGCGCGCACAGCCTCCTGCCGCGCCTTTATAGCGGCTATGTTGTATAGCACTATGTTGTATAGCACTATGTTGTATAGCACTATGTTGTATAGCACTATGTTGTATAGCACTATGTTGTATTGCACTCACTTGGCCAGCAGTCGCTCCAGGTCCGGCGTCGCAGTGAGGATGCTCTTAGCACTCTGTCTGAGCTCCTGGTCCGTCGTCAACGCGCGCACAGCCTCCTGACGCGCCTTTATAGCGGCTATGTTGTATAGCACTATGTTGTATAGCACTATGTTGTACAGCACTATGTTGTATAGCACTATGTTGTATTGCACTCACTTGGCCAGCAGTCGCTCCAGGTCCGGCGTCGCAGTGAGGATGCTCTTAGCACTCTGTCTGAGCTCCTGGTCCGTCGTCAACGCGCGCACAGCCTCCTGCCGCGCCTTTATAGCGGCTATGTTGTATAGCACTATGTTGTATAGCACTATGTTGTATAGCACTATGTTGTATTGCACTCACTTGGCCAGCAGTCGCTCCAGGTCCGGCGTCGCAGTGAGGATGCTCTTAGCACTCTGTCTGAGCTCCTGGTCCGTCGTCAACGCGCGCACAGCCTCCTGCCGCGCCTTTATAGCGGCTATGTTGTATAGCACTATGTTGTATAGCACTATGTTGTATAGCACTATGTTGTATTGCACTCACTTGGCCAGCAGTCGCTCCAGGTCCGGCGTCGCAGTGAGGATGCTCTTAGCACTCTGTCTGAGCTCCTGGTCCGTCGTCAACGCGCGCACAGCCTCCTGCCGCGCCTTTATAGCGGCTATGTTGTATAGCACTATGTTGTATAGCACTATGTTGTATTGCACTCACTTGGCCAGCAGTCGCTCCAGGTCCGGCGTCGCAGTGAGGATGCTCTTAGCACTCTGTCTGAGCTCCTGGTCCGTCAACAACGCGCGCACAGCCTCCTGCCGCGCCTTTATAGCGGCTATGTTGTATAGCACTATGTTGTACAGCACTATGTTGTATAGCACTATGTTGTATTGCACTCACTTGGCCAGCAGTCGCTCCAGGTCCGGCGTCGCAGTGAGGATGCTCTTAGCACTCTGTCTGAGCTCCTGGTCCGTCAACAACGCGCGCACAGCCTCCTGACGCGCCTTTATAGCGGCTATGTTGTATAGCACTATGTTGTACAGCACTATGTTGTATAGCACTATGTTGTATTGCACTCACTTGGCCAGCAGTCGCTCCAGGTCCGGCGTCGCAGTGAGGATGCTCTTAGCACTCTGTCTGAGCTCCTGGTCCGTCAACAACGCGCGCACAGCCTCCTGCCGCGCCTTTATAGCGGCTATGTTGTATAGCACTATGTTGTATAGCACTATGTTGTACAGCACTATGTTGTATAGCACTATGTTGTATTGCACTCACTTGGCCAGCAGTCGCTCCAGGTCCGGCGTCGCAGTGAGGATGCTCTTAGCACTCTGTCTGAGCTCCTGGTCCGTCAACAACGCGCGCACAGCCTCCTGACGCGCCTTTATAGCGGCTATGTTGCAGCTCGGGGCACACACCCACTGGTATAGTAACCTGTAATTATTAAACACCATCTAAATTATTTCCGAGATTGTCAATTTTGAAACACCTAATAGATATTTCGGGAGGCAGTGGTGAGATATAGTAACTATTATGTAATCATCGTATAGAGTATAAGTGTAATATGGTATCCTAATAAACAGTAGTCACCATAAAGATCTCTTTGATTTCACTCGCCTCCGAGTCCATCCTTACATGGCGACCCGTGCCATATTTGGAGCGCGTGACGCGAATTCCTAGGCGCGCACGCCACAAGCGTCCCTTCAATAAAAGTATAAATTAATTGAAATAAAAATACAAACCAACTCCTAAATCAATAATATGGAAAATTCGGAAAACGTGTCGTTCAAATATCGGAAAAGAAACCGTGTTCCTAAATCAAAAAGCGTAAAGTTCTAACTATGGACACCTGGAAGAAATAAAATTCAACTTCGATGATGTGTTTGGCGATGATGGAGGTTTACATTCTACGCACTCTACAATAACGCACTGAACATCAAAATCGGTGCATATTCTTCACGAAAATGTCACGTGAAATGGGCATAAAAAATAGTAGCAGTTCAACGTATCTACTAGAATAGAGGATCACTCTGCAGCGCCGTCATCAACAGCACCAGCACCTGCACACCTGCACCTGCAGGTAACTTTTATATTATAAGAGGTATGTGTCTTTTTTTATTTAATTTAAAATTGTATTAATTAATGGCAGATTATTTGATAGAACTTTATAATGAACTTTTAGCGATTAGAACATATTTAATTAAAATAGGACCTATTCGTAGAGAAGGCACTATTTCAGAGAAAAAATGTATTGAATGTAAAGTGATTATTGGTCGGTTTAATACGTATTTAGAAAATATAAGTAAAATTAAAAGAAGTAAAGAAGAAGACTATTATATTTTGAGACATTGTGAGAATATAAAATCTTTGTATTCAGAGATTAAATTATTGACAGAAAAGATTAAAAATACTTGTGTTAAAATGGAATTTGACCTGAAAATTGCTTTGAACTTATTACCTGTTATGTCGGATGAAATTTGTGACACACAAAAATTGATCGATGGTATTAATTATTACAGCTCAGTTATTAAAACTGAATCGCATTGTAATTTAATAAATTTTGTCCTGAGAACTAGGTTGTCTCAAGGAGCTAAATTAAAGCTAGCATCTAAGTATGACAGTATCGAGTTACTTTTGAGTGATATGCGACGAATCTTATTACCACAAAAATCGGCAAGTGCTTTGCAAAAACAAATGCTCAGTTATCGGCAGAATGATTTATCGGTTGATGATTTTGGTAAGAAACTTTCAGAAATGTGTGTTAGTTTGACAATTGCTCAGTCTGGAGGTGATTCGACGAAATATGATGTGTTAAAATCTATAAACGAAAAACAGGCTATAAGACAGTTTAGTGAGGGATTACGAAACCGTAGAATCAGTACAATCATTTCAGCTCAGAGATTCGATTGTCTGAAAGACGCAGTTCAAGCAGCGATAGATGAGGATACTTCATCAATGACGTCATCTGGAGAAATTTTATCATATTCTCGGTACGGTAATAACGCGAATTACAAAAACAATTCCAGGCACCCAGCGTACAACGGTCATAGAGGCTACAACCGAGGTGCGTATAGAGGTGGTTTTCGAGGCTACAGAGGTGGTTTTCGAGGCCACTACCGAGGTGGTTTTCAGCAGCGCGGCCCGGGGGTATCACGTGAATATCAGCCCCGCGGCAGAGGTTCGCAGCAATCGCAGACAAATGTAGAAGCTACATCGAGAGGTGGTTTCACGACAGCATACAGGGGTAAGTCCTTTCAAACCAATTATAGAGGTAATAAACAGCCCAGAGGACAAGTTCGCTTTGCAGCAGAACAACAAGAGCAGCAGCCCAGTACAGCATCAGCGTCAGAAAAGATACTTTCTATCGAAAATGAGTTTTTTCGAGCCTAAAGAATATAATATTTTGGCTAGTGACAGTAGTTATTGCATTAAATTATTTGTGAACAATTATGAATCATTCAGTTGGTTATTAGATACAGGCGCATCAATTTCAGCTCTAAAACATAAGTATGTGCAAGAGTTCGACATTCCAATCTGTAAGGAGAGCATAATCATAAATGGAATAGGAGGTAGAATTCAAGCAATTGGATATGTTGACTTGCAATTACAGACTCATAACCAAACAATTGTTCATAGGTTTTATGTTTTTGACTCACTACCTTGTAAGTCACATGGAATATTAGGACAAGACTTTTTAAGTAAGTTTAGATCAGTCATTGACTTTAACAAAAACATTTTGTCTTTATGGTTGAATGGAAATGAGATTGTTTTAAACATTTACAATTCTAAACAATTAATGCAATTACCTGCTAGATCTGAATCTATTCACTATGTTAGTACGGATTTGACAGAGGAATGTGTGGTATGTACAAAAGAGATTTCTGAAGGTATTTTTGTAGCAAGTACATTAGTATCTCGAATTAACGATAAGATACCTATACGTATTTTAAACACAACAGCTAACGACATAGAATTATCACATATAAAGCTTAATATTCAAAGCTCTAAAGATTTTGATATTTGTGTTTTTGATACAAAAATTAAAAATGCCGAACGTGTTAAATCTTTATTTTCTAAATTAAATTTAAATCATTTAAATAGAGAAGAGAAAATTAACATCGAAAATTTATGTGCGAAATATTCAGATATTTTTTATTTAGATGGTGATACTTAGTTATGGCATCTGGGTCCGTATTCAGCGTCCCATAAGATCACATATCGCTTGTTTGATAACATACTCCTACGCAATGTTCTCACGATAGATTTCGCTGAGCTAGCGTCTGAGTGTTCTTATCAACGTCCTGTGATGCTAGAACTCTAGACTCGAGACCCCAGTCGTAATTAAGTCACCATTGTATTAACATTGAAATATTAAATTCAAATTCAATTTAAATATTTTAATTGTTTTTAAAAATACTTTCCACGCTTTCCCATACAAGTCTGGCGCAGCCGGTAGGATCTTGTTTAAAAAAAAGGAATAAAATTGATTGCACAAAAAGGGAATATATCGACGCATTTGAAAAGTGTAAAGAGCTTTTAACAAACGCGCCGCTCTTACAATTTCCCGACTTTTCTAAGTCATTCGTCCTTACGACGGATGCATCCAACTTTGCAGTAGGAGCTGTCCTGTCACAAGGACCTAAAGGAAATGATAAGCCAATAGCTTACGCGAGTAGAACTTTGAATGACGCCGAGACGAGATACAGTACCATTGAAAAAGAACTTCTGGCAATAGTATGGGCTGTCAAACACTTTCGTCCCTATTTATATGGGCGAAAATTCATGATTTACACTGACCATAGACCCTTAACCTGGCTTAAATCCCTGAAAGAACCTAATAGTAAATTAACAAGATGGAAATTAAGATTATCGGAATTTGATTACGATATTCAACACAAAGAAGGCCGACTAAATTTAAATGCAGATGCTTTATCTCGAATTAGGCTTAACGTGCTTGGAGAAAATGATGACGTTTCGATGAAGGTGAATGTTGACAGCAAAGAGCAAAAGCTCCAACGTCACATAATTGATTTGACTGAAGAAATAGCTCGGTTAGGTAAAGATCAAGGGGACAATTCTCGAGCCTCTACCCCTCGACAAAGAACACCATCCCCAATAACAATATCGTCTGGATCAGATAAAAGCAAAAATGGCGGAAGGCGGTCTCCTTATTCAATTCCATCCTTGGGTAGTAGTACTACCACTGCCTCTGAAGGTCGTGCGGAAAGCATAGGCACGATACATTCAGCGCGTGACTTAGATACAGATGGTATTCTTATCCTACAAGAGGCTATAGACGCAAAACCTAACCAGATTCTGGTTTATACCTGGAATAGAAATGAGTTGTCGGTTAAAGACATATCTAGGCCAAAACAAAAGGTGTTGGAAGTTCACTTACCAACAAATAACCCGGAATTGATTAAAAGATTTCTGAAAGGCTATATTCGACCTAAAATAAAATATTTCTTTTATTTTGAAGACGCATTACACCGCAAACAGTTTTCAGAAGTCACCTTATTGCTCTTTCAAAAAGGCACAGTTAAATTTTATGAGTGTACTAAGAGAGTAGTGTATGTCAATAGCGAAGAAGAACAGCGAAATATTGTACTCAAGTATCACGAGGGTAAAAATAGTCATAGGGGCATAAAAGAGACGTTAGTACATCTTAGACGTACCTTTTACTGGAATAACATGGACCAGACGGTAGCCAGCATCATCAATGCTTGCGAACTTTGTAAAAAAATGAAATACGATCGAAAGCCCTTAAAACCTGAATTACAACTTTCACAGACTCAGGTAAAACCCTTTCAGGAATTGTTTATCGACACATTTTCAATTGAAGGAAAACATTACCTGACAATAGTAGATGCCTTCAGCAAACTTGGTCAAGCATTTGAAATCAGTACTAAATCTACCCCTGAAGCAATAAGAGCACTTATCAAATACTTCTCTCTATACGGAACACCTAGCAGAATAAGCTCAGATCCTGGAACTGAGTTTAATAATACGCTCATGAAAGAAATGATGTCATTTTATAAGATAAACCTACACATAGGCACTCCTCATAATCCTAATTCTATGGGGATAGTTGAGAGATTCCATTCAACCCTTATAGAGATTTACCGTATAGCAAAGTACGAACAAAAGATCACTGACGCAGCATCTATTATGGCATATGCTATAATGTCGTATAACCACTCTATTCACTCTACCACCGGTCTTACACCGTTTGAAGTAGTTTTTGGTCACACTGAAACTAACAGCGCATTCTATGTGGATTTTAATAAACAGTTTACGCAACAATTGGTTAGAGAACACGCTAAGCGAACAAAGTTTTTATATGAATATCTAACGGATAAAATTACTGACAAAAAGATAGCTGCGATAGAGAAACGTGGTGGAGAAAAGAATTTTGACATAGATGTAGGTGATACGGTTTTTATCAAAGGAGTAAATACTAGGCGTAGTAAAGATAAACCTCGCTATCAGAAAGCTCAGGTCATCGGAGCCATTCAACGAAATATAGTACCGGTAACAACTCATAATCGGAATACTAAAGTTCCCATTAAAGACATAAAACGTCCTCCGCAGGTTGGTCCTTCTGGTGGTCCTAGTGATCCGCAGCCAGGCCCTTCATCTGCAGCTGATTGACAAGAACCCGGGGCTGTTACCTGTAAAGGAAGGTCAAGCAGTTGTTAGCCACGATACATGGATTGTTATAAAAATCTTAGATTTAAAACATATTCATGAGCAATTAGAATTAAACATTGATAGTTACGTAAAATTAAAGATACATGTTCAAAGCTGTTTCGATACCAAAGCCTTTGACTATGATTTTACCGAAGTTGAATTGGAAACTGATTTTAACATGAATATAACTATAGAAAAGTACGAGCAATTGATTCCATCGGTAAGATCTAAGCGCGGTCTTATAAATCCTCTTGGTACTTTTATCAAGACGATTACAGGTAATCTGGATAATGACGACGCTGTGTTGTATGAAAGGTTAATTCGTGAAGTAAAATCCAAGCAAGATGCGGTTGATAAGAAAATGACAATTGTCGCCGAAATGATGGGTAAATTTACAAAAATAGCAAACTCTACCGAAATCAATTTCATTCAAATTGAAAATAGCACCCAAGATCTTATTCGTGAGTTAAACAATTCAAAATTAGCCCAAGTTGGTAACAAAATTATACACATTTACAATGTGTTTTTACATAACTTTCAAACCCTCTACATGCGATTGAATGAGATTGAAACGGCTATTACTTTTGCTAGAAATAAAATATTACATCAATCTATTTTAGACACTAATGAATTAATAGCATTGTTAAAAGAAATAGAAAAAACTGATAATTTGGTGTATCCTGTAAATCAGGAAAATATTGTAAAAATAGAACAGTGTATAGAGATAAAAGCGTATATAAAACAAAATCAGATAAAGTTAATTATGCAAATTCCTTTGATACGAAATGAAACATTTAACTATTTTAAATTAACTCCTTTGCCCGTTAACGATAAAGTAACCCACCAGACAGTCCTTATCCTACCTAAATATCCTTACATCCTTATGAAAGGGTTGAAAGCTAAGCCGCTCTCCCAGTCATGCCGAGAAATAGACGAAGCTCGTTTCCTGTGCTTTGAGAGCGATGACCCGCCTCTGGCAGAAGACGAATGTGTTACAGAGCTCATGACATTCTCTACCAATATCTCTACATGTCATCCGGTTCCTGTAAAAATCAATGAAATCAAGGTTTTTCTCATACAACCTAATCGATGGATAATTTACACCAAAACTGATACGTCACTTACTAAGTACTGCGAGAACGAGATAACGCAGGAAAACATCTGTGGAACGTATCTTATAACATTAGACGATGATTGTCAAGTCAAGATTAAGAACTTGAATCTCAAAAGACATCTAACTCATGGAAAAGACATCATCTTTACAAAGATTCCCGTAATCAACTTACCTAGAATATTGTCCAGTTCATCGGATACCCAGAGGAAACCCGTCAATCTTAACGGGATCGATCTTGCCGACATTCAGTTCTTGAATTACTTATTGCAGAAAAGTGGAAGTGAAATTTATAGTGATAGTGAAATTAATCATAGTGCTCTAGATTATAAAGGTGTTAGTTTAGGAAACTTAGCGTTCTGCTTTATATTAACTTTTTGCCTCGTATTGTTAGCATTTAAGCATAGAGTTAAGCAATTATTTTGTAAAACGGGGAAAATTCGAGATAATCCTGAGGATAATCTCGAACTACAGGAGGGAGGAGTTATGGCATCTGGGTCCGTATTCAGCGTCCCATAAGATCACATATCGCTTGTTTGATAACATACTCCTACGCAATGTTCTCACGATAGATTTCGCTGAGCTAGCGTCTGAGTGTTCTTATCAACGTCCTGTGATGCTAGAACTCTAGACTCGAGACCCCAGTCGTAATTAAGTCACCATTGTATTAACATTGAAATATTAAATTCAAATTCAATTTAAATATTTTAATTGTTTTTAAAAATACTTTCCACGCTTTCCCATACAAGTCTACTTTAACAACTACAGATATTTATCAACATTCGATTAAAGTAAAACAAGGAACTCAACCAATATATTCCAAACCTTATAGATTACCTCATTCTTTGAAAAATGAAATTAAAAATCAAATAGATTATTTATTGAAAGATGGAATCATAGAACCATGTCAAAGTGAATGGTCTAGCCCAATCTTACTTGTTCCCAAAAAATCGGATAGTAATGGAAATAAGAAATGGCGTTTAGTTATTGATTATAGAAAACTCAACAACATCATTCAGAATGATAAATTTCCACTTCCAAATATTACGGAAATATTAGACTCTTTATCGGGTTGTATGTATTTCTCGCATTTAGATTTACATCAAGGATACTACAACGTTAGCTTACATCCAGACAGTCGTAAGTACACAGCGTTCGATTCAGGGAGGTATCAAATGACACGCCTTCCTCAAGGTTTAAAGACTAGTCCAAGTTCTTTTTCACGTATGATGACAATGGCTATGACAGGTTTAACATATGAAAAATGCTTAGTTTACCAAGATGATATAGTTTGTTTCAGCCGTGATTTACCGTCACATATAAAAAATTTACAAGACATAGGGCTCCCACACAAAACTGCGATTTGGTGCGATGCGATGCGATGCGATGCGATGTGATGCGATGTCACACGAACTTGATTTGCGAATTTCTGCGATGCGAATTTGTGCGGCGAACCGTTTTGTAGGGTAACCATACCTTCAAGTTTAGTCAGCCGTATTGGATGTGTTTTTAGGAAGCGTAAGATGGATCCCAAAAAGATAATTGAACCGATTTAAGCAAAAATGATCCAACCCACACAAACCTCATTTCGAGATAATCGATATTTAAGTTTGTGGCGGTATTTCTCTAGCTTTGTAATGCAAAATGTTGTTATTTTAATTTAATTTAATGCTTAATAAATTTAATAAATAATATAAAGAATAAATTGTAATAGTTTAGTAGATAATTGGGAAAACTTGCGCCTGGATCATTATTACAAAATTAATTTTGTATGGAAAGAACTATGTAGGGTGCAAATATTAAAATGCAAAAATGATTCAAAGTGTGATAAAAATTAGTAATCATTTTTGTGTTTTAAAAGACAAAACAAACAAAATTGGCCCTACCCCTCGTCCAAATCAGAATAAGGTTCATCACATAAACCATTTACATCATCTATTATTGCAGCTTCCCTTCGGTTTCTTAAATTAATCAATGCAATCATCTGGTATCTAATATTAGATCTGCTGGCCCTGTACTTATTTTATTATATTTATTTATTTTTCGTTAAAGTACGAAACACACAGAAGCCGGAGGCGTGGCGGAGGCGAAGGCGTGCGAGTTGTAATCTATGGAATCCTATGAAAGCCTACACACATACCGCAGGCCGTGGCGAACGCGGTGCCATAGGAAAAACCGGCACGCCTTCGCCTCCGCCACGCCTCCGGCTTCTGTGTGTTTTGAACTTTATGGTTTATTTCGTTTACGTACTTAGATGTAATAGTAATTTCAAATATTAACTTGTCAAAGCTTAACTTGTTTTATATCATCATCATCATAATCAACCTATATTAGTCCACTGCTGGACATAGGCCTCCCTTAATGAGCGCCATAGCTCTCTGTCTTCAGCTTGACGCATCCAGCATCTGCCAGCAGTCTTTCGCAGATCGTCATCTCACCTGGCCGGAGGGCGTCCTATACTACGTTTGCCAAGTCTCGGTCTCCACTTAAGAACACGTTTACCCCAACGGTTGTCGATTCTTCGCGAGATATAGCCGGCCCACTGCCACCACTTCAGCTTATTTGAGCTATGTCGATAACTTTGGTTCTCTTTCGGATGTATTCTTTACGAATCCTATCCTTCAGAGAAACTCAGAGCATAGCTCTTTCTATAGCTTTCTGAGCTCTTTGAACTGATGGACCAGCTTAATATTATAGTTTGAATCATTGTAGCAAAATAGAACGGTGAAATGTTAGGGTAACCAAAGCAACACAAAAATGATTCAAGTGGCATGAAACACTTATACATTTTAAAAAATGGTCTTCGACATGACAGTTGTGGGTTGGATCATATGGATTTTCCATATTTGTGAACATAGAGGTGTGAGTCTTTGATATGTTAAAATATACCTTATACTGATTACATAGGTTAAAAAAACTCGATATTGACTAGGTTGTGGGTTGGATCATTTTTGCATAAATCGGTCCAATTGCACTGCTGTTATTGTTTAATAGATATAAAAGAAAAAGAAGATTCTGGATTCATCCATTTAATACAATTATGAACTCTGAAGGGAACTATTTTACTCGAAATTACTATGAGTTGGGATCTGAAGCAGTTTTTTTTTACAACACAAAGAAGGCGGCTCAGGCGCCGCGCATCTTTCGCTAAGTTGTCTCAGAGCGGACTAAAAGGGGGGTCACCAAGTATGACGTAATATGACAGGAATGCGCGATGCAAATGAGATCGGACGTTATCGTGCGAGCTCGCAGATATTTGCGATGCGATGCGAGCTCGCAGTTTTGTGTTTGAGCCCATATTTGAAAGGTTAAAGAAAGTCAATCTTAAATTAAATCCCAGTAAATGCAATTTTTTGCAAAAGGAATTACTTTTCTTAGGGCATGTGGTTACGTCCGAAGGAGTAATACCTGACCCTAATAAAATAAATGTAGTTAAAAATTACCCAATCCCAACAAATTCAGATGAGGTTAAACGATTTGTTGCCTTTGTAAACTACTATAGAAAGTTCATCTCAAATTTCGCAGAAAAGGCATATCCATTAAATAACTTAGCAAGGAAAAACATTAAATTCGATTGGAATAACGAATGTCAAAAATCATTTGAGTTACTCAAACAATGTGTTATCTCTCATCCTGTGCTTCAATATCCTAATTTTTCAGAGAAAAATGAATTTATTTTGCAAACCGATCCTTCTGGATTTGCTATTGGTTCAGTATTGTGTAATGGAGATGGTAAACCAGTAGCATTTGCCAGTAGAAGTTTAAATAAAGCAGAAAAAAAATACCCAACAAAAATACCCGAAAATAAGATATGATCAGAATATTAATCCAATAACATATAAGCCAAACGATTTAATTCTAATAAGAAATGAGACTGGAAATAAATTCAAAAGCATTTATTCAGGACCATATTTGGTTATTAGAGATTGTTCACCAAATGTTGAAATTATGAAAGATAATAAAATGTATTTAATACATAAGAACAGGACTAAGCGTTATATACCGCCTGATTCTTGATTTATTACTATTAAAAATTATGTAATTAGGTACGTAGATATATTATTAATAAGTAAGATATTTCATAAGTTTATTGTAAACAAACAATAACATTAACTATATTTAATCAAATCAAATGTATTCCTAAAAAGTATATTAATTCATGTATGTTTAATTAAGAGTTTTCGTTTTTTTTAAGAAAATGTAATTAGTTTTAAAATAAAATAAACTTTCATTTATTTTATTTCCTTATTGCGGTGGAAATGAGATATAGTAACTATTATGTAATCATCGTATAGAGTATAAGTGTAATATGGTATCCTAATAAACAGTAGTCACCATAAAGATCTCTTTGATTTCACTCGCCTCCGAGTCCATCCTTACAGTGGAAGGGTACCCAAGAGTCAAGACATAGATGTTTCGGGAGGCAGTGGATAGGTACCCAAGACAGATGTTTCGGGAGGTAGTGGAAAGGTCCCTAATACAATGATGTTTCGGGAGGCAGTGGAAAGGTACCCAAGACAGATGTTTCGGGAGGCAGTGGAAAGGTCCCCAAGACAGATGTTTCGGGAGGCAGTGGAAAGGTCCCTAATACAACGATGTTTCGGGAGGCAGTGGATGGGTCCCCGAGACAGATGTTTCGGGAGGTAGTGGAAAGGTCCCTAATACAAAGATGTTTCGGGAGGCAGTGGATGGGTCCCCAGGACAGTGATGTTTTGGGAGGCAGTAGAATGGTCCCCAGTCCCCTAGACATAGAGGTTTTGTGAGGCAGTGGAAGAGTCCCCAACACACAGATGTATTTTGAGGCAGTGGAAGGGACCCTAAGACACTAATATTTCGGGAGGCAGTACCATAAGCTCTGCTCTCTCTTCGGGGTCAGATAATGCTGCGAAAGTAATATGCAGCATTATTTAACACTTTGACGGCCTCCAACGCACATAGGTTTCTTTGGTTGCTACTTATGGATATCAGAAGCTTGACAGTGAAAGCAGTTGACTGTAACAGACTGTAACTAACCGTTTCCCAAAAGCAGTGGAGCAGAAGTTCAGCCTCTCATACAAGCAGCCATCATCCTGTACTATCCGTAGATTCTTCAGCGTTATCGCATCTAGCACCATCGTGCCGCCGCCTGCCCACCGAGACTCGACCTTCCCCTCTTGCGATAAGGTCTTGTTTAGCACGTCCGGCGGCGAGTATGAGGTGAACTGGGACATGCCCAGTGTTTGTACGTCGAGTAGACAGTCGGTTAGGAAGGAAACGCAGCCGCCTAGGGATTGTATGGCTAGGTGGCTTTGAGCCGCGGGCGTTAGGCCTAAGGCGTCTCCTGGAAGGTAAGAAATCATGATTTGGCGAGGTACAAGTTTATGAAGACAGGTCGCTATGGCGCTCATTAGGAGGCCTATGTCCAGCAGTGGACTAATATAGGCTGATGATGATAAAGTTTATGAAACGGCACTATCCTATCACTACATAGTATAAAATAAAGTCGCTTTCTCTGTCCCTTTATCCGCTCGTCCCTTTGTATGCTTAAATCTTTAAAACTACGCAACAGATTTTGATGCGGTTTCTTTTAATAGATAGAGTGATTCAAGAGGAAGGTTTATACGTATAATAAAACCGTGCGAAGCCGGGGCGGGTCGCTAGTAATTTATAATTTCGTTGATATTTACCTTCATGTAGAAACTCTTTGATTCCCTCCGGCCATTCCCCCTCAGCATCAGTCCTGTAGTACTTCTCGGCGAGTATCTTCAACGTTTTCTCCGGAGTCCACAGAGTCGTGGGTTCACGTCTCGCGCTGTGACAATGCGTGCTCACCAGCTTTCTGGTGCGGGGCGATGTGTTCTTGCGGTCGAATATCACCTGGAGATATTATTTCTAGTAAAAGTCAAGTCATAATTTCAAGTCCAGCAGTGGACTGATATAGGCTGAAGATAATAAACAAAGTCGCTTTTACTGTCCCTTTGTCCCTATATCCCTTTGAATGATTAAATCTTTAAAACTACGCAACGGATTTTGATGCGGTTTTTTTTATTAGAGTTTAGTTTTTTAAATAGATAGAGTGATTTAAGAGAAAGGTTTATAGGTATAATAAAACCGTGCGAAGCCGGGGGGGTCGCTAGTTATACATAGAAAACAACCAGCCTACACAAATATCAGCAGATCGTACACAAATTTGTTCCGAGGCGGGAAACGAAACCGCAACCTCCTATGTCGCAGGCGGACCTTCGCCCACCGCGCCACATCGGTCTTCAAATAAATGGAAAGATGTTGATGAGCCGCGATGTAAATGTGGACTGGCGCGGCTTACCGCATGTTGCGCCTCGGTCGGTCCCACGGTACTAGGTTAAGGCTGTGTCCCCAGTAGGCAAACTGTGAACGGCCGACTGAGTGAGCCGCAAATTTGTGGCGAACAGCTACAAACTCAGATCAGTTTGCGTGCGTATCCGTATCGCAAACACTGGAACCTGCGAGTCGGCCGCTAACTGAGACAGTCGGCGCACGTATCGCTGCAAACTGCGTATAGTGAGTGCAAACTAGCAAACTGTGGACACTCAATTTAAAATATATGGGCGTACTGAAGTGATACGCCGCAAACTCAGTCGGCTGCTCACAGTTTGCCTACTGGGGACACAGCCTTATGCTGAGTTGCATATTACTTAATGTACGAACCGTACATATTCCGGGGCGCGAGATGAAGTGCGTGAGCTGAGATGTTCGGATTAATTAGCGAACATGTGCCGTGAGATACACATAATCTGTCATATACAAACTCTTTTGTGTTAAACTAGTGTTGGACTCACCAAAGCAGGTGGGAAATGCGCCAAGGTGGTAAGCAGCCGGGAGGAATGCTTGTCGTCTTGGAACTGTCCGAGGTGGAACAACCCTATCGACGTGTCCACGAAACAGACGCCGTAGGTGCTGCATCCCTGCACCTCCTGTGTTAAGAAAAATAAAATGTTCGTAATCTTACTATTTTAATAAAATTAAAAAAAAATTGGAAAGTCTGTGTGAATGTTTGTTATAAGTAATCTTTGTAACTACTAATGTTATTTAAATGAAATTTGGTATGCAGATAGTTTAGGACCTAGAATAGGACATAGGCTATTAAGGCCTCTGAGGGGGCTATTAGGCCTCTGAGGGGGTTCAGTTATAAGGTGGTAAAGTTTGTATGGAAAATATTTTTTCCTTGGTTCGATTCACTCAAAACTTGGTATAAAATAAACTATGGAATGAATAATTAAACACGTATTTTTTATTTTTACAAAATATCCCCTGGGGGTTGCGTAATAAATTTCTGAAATTTGTATGAAAAAAAAATCTGGTTCGCGGGAGAAGCCGCAAGGCGCATCTAGTTTAAAAAAAAAAAATACACTGTGGACTAATTTTAGGTAGTCTTAGGTTTTCACACGATTTTGAAAGAGAGATAAAGGTCCTGTATCTTTTTGTATATAATTTTAACGTCAGTACTCTTTTCTACGTTAAACGTTTTATAAATCTTTTTTTATTTCAAAGCTGGAGCTTTTCATATGGCCCCATATAAATTTGATCAAGATCTCATCCGTAGTTTGAGTTATCCGTAATAATCCATTAAATTTGAGATTGGTAGTTAGTTTTTGTAATAAACCTTTTAAATATTTTTTTTAATAATTCTTCAACTTTTTTATATTTCCACTGTAGGTATACAATTTTATGATTTTATATGGAAAATAAACGGTTTATCTATGGCCTCGCCGGGGCCCGCGTCCTGCAGCCCGCACACTTGCGTCCCCTGCAGCGTCCCCTGACAGATCTCTATCCTGCTCCTAACATATTAAAGACACGCTATGTATCTATGTCCGTACCTCTTCAGCGATGGCCATCATATAAGCAGCGCTGGCCTCGCCGGGGCCCGCGTCCTGCAGCCCGCACACTTGCGTCCCCTGCAGCGTCACCTGACAGATCTCTATCCTGCTCCTAACATATTAAAGACACGCTATGTATCTATGTCCGTACCTCTTCAGCGATGGCCATCATATAAGCAGCGCTGGCCTCGCCGGGGCCCGCGTCCTGCAGCCCGCACACTTGCGTCCCCTGCAGCGTCACCTGACAGATCTCTATCCTGCTCCTAACATATTAAAGACACGCTATGTATCTATGTTCGTACCTCTTCAGCGATGGCCATCGTATAAGCAGCGCTGGCCTCGCCGGGGCCCGCGTCCTGCAGCCCGCACACTTGCGTCCCCTGCAGCGTCACCTGACAGATCTCTATCCTGCTCCTAACATATTAAAGACACGCTATGTATCTATGTTCGTACCTCTTCAGCGATGGCCATCATATAAGCAGCGCTGGCCTCGCCGGGGCCCGCGTCCTGCAGCCCGCACACTTGCGTCCCCTGCAGCGTCACCTGACAGATCTCGCGGCGGACCACCTTATCGAACTTGCTGTTTTTGTTCGCTGGAAGTTAATGTGATTGTGTAAGAGACTGTTGTTCGATACCATAAGATGGATGACAGTTAAAAGTATAGTTAGGTTTTTTTAATCACCATCATAATTCGATGATTATATGCAAAAATAAAAACTGAGTTCAAAATACTAAAAATGTAAGCTATTTTTCAAGTTTTGAGGGTAAATTGGACTTGGAAATATAATTGAAATGAAACCACATTGAATATAAAAACTTAAACCTTTTTCAATTTCGGTTAAAACACGGGTAGTGTTATAATATAGATAGTGTATTTATCGTAGTATCTGAGTGCCTGTCTATTACATCGTAGCTCTAGAAAATTGCAGTCTTTCAAAAGTTATAATAAGTCAAAGTAACTCTCTGTAGAGGTCGCTGATTGACTTGAAGCTTCTTAATAATATTTGTGCAAGTTAAGGTCTAGATTATAGAAGCATTGACCTGTCTTGTGAGGGCTGGACCTTGATATTGGACAAAATTCGTGTTTGACATTAATCCTAGTAAGAAATTTTGTATTTTGGACATTAGTCGCGCAAAGGATAAAAACTTGGATTACAATACAATACACCCCGATTCGCATGTATTACAAGAATGTATCAAGTAGTAAAGTAACAGGATAGTAGCAAGAACTTACTGATCCTACACCTCTCCTGCATCATATCCGGTGTTTCCGTTTGCTCCACTCTGGCCACTTTGTATCCTTTCGCCACTAAAGTAGCCGCCATTCGACCGTACGCGCTTTCAGGGAACCCAGAATGCGCGAATTCTCCCTAAAATAAACATAGTCTAAAGCTAACTCTAAACCAAAATATATGATAAAAGTTACAACACAATTAAAGATTTTACTTATAGGTACACAAATTACCATTTTTCATTAATTTATCAACATATTTTTAAATGAGCTGAACCTTTTTCCCTAACTATACTAATTTGCATTCCTTTTAATAATAGACATTGACTCAAACCTTTTTTCAGATATAAGTATTTTTTATACACCCACTGTTGTTTTTAAGAACTCATTGCACACCTATAAAAGACAAATTAAACTTATATTTATTTTTCAGTGCTTTCATTTATCTATTTGTATGTTTTTTTATATGGTGACTAAATAGCTCTCAGCAGATTTATTTTTGCTGACTTAATTATTATTTTATAATTTGTCCTGCTACTGAGCAAAAAAATTATATAAATAAATAGGGTTTTAGTTTATATAGTGCGTCACCCTCCACACTCAGGGTGGAATTTTAGGGATGTTGGTTATTTATCTTTGAGTAAATACCTTCATGTATGAAAATCCGAGTTCGTTCACCCCGACAGCCGCGTCCATGTGGTAAAGCTCATAGAATTTCCCCACTTTGAAGAAGAGGACACAATCGAAGTGAGTTGATTTCATCTCCCACCATTGGCGATGTGCCTGGAAAGAAAGAAACATAAATATTTACGTTAAATCAATTTTAACACTCAGTTTCAACACAGTACAATTTCATTATCTAATAGAAAGTCTCCTTTAAAATTTTAGACCTCTGCTTCTGTTCTTGTTCAGTTCCAACTTCTTTGGCGTAGTAGGCGAAAGTCTGCCTGCGAGGCCGACTTTCGGTTGTGCGTTTGATTCCTGCCACCATAATGAAATCTACCTAGTTTAATGAATTCATTATCGTGGCAAGAATCAAATGCAAAACCTGTTGTGTCAGAGGCAGACATTTTCTTCATCATCATCAGCCTATATTAGTCCACTTTTGGACATAGGCCTCCCCTAATGAGCGCCAAAGCGCCCTGTCTTCACTTTCTTGACTTTTTCTTAAGTTTCTTAAATATTAAAGAATGAAACTCACTGGAGTCTGTGCCTTATAAAACTCGGGCGGTACGTAAACAGTTCTCGGATCATAGTCAGGGTCGTCAGGCCTCCGTTTCTGCGCGTCCCTGATCTTATGCGGCTTCAGCCATTCCAGCTTGCAGTGCGTCCAGTTGCCATCATCGGCCGTGGTTTGCTGGACTTCCTCTGAGGGTTTCTCTTTAGAAGGTGTTGCTTTTGGGGTTCTGAGGACAAGTCATAAGTTACTAAACAAACAAATTAAAATTTATTTAAACTAATTCATACATATACAAAACATGAGTGCACTAAAAATAAATAAATATAGCTAAGTAGGTATAACAGTTTAGCCTCAACTCCCTCAAACCCCTTACTGCGCCTATCGAATCCTTATCAGAAATAGTGGTTCAATGTTGGAACCTATAACAGAAGACATTATATCAGCAACATCAATAAATGCCTTCAAAAATAAGCTCTGCAACTAGTTACATGACAACAATATCAAACTAAAAATAAGTGATGCAGTGACTAAATTCAACACTGTGTGATTTATTTATTTATTTATTTACACAAGAACATAACATTACAGATGAATCTAAATCGTTATGCCTAGTACACTGAGTAATTTACAAATTAAAAATAAAAACAAATAGCAATTTACACACGAAAAATAATTACAACTAAAAATAAAAATCATAATAATCATGTAGGTAACAAAAAAAACATAATCTTCAAATAGGTACATAAATCAACACATAAATGAAATTTAAAACAACACAAACTAAAATAAAATATAAGTTGAAAAACATGACAACAAGACATACATTTATATGCTCTCACAAAACTCCAGGCACACTCTTTCGATCACCTTCCAGCCATCCGCAAACACATCAAACTGAGGGTGGTTGGTGATGAGCGCGTTAAGATTGCGCTGAGCGCGGGAGATGGGAGACTGCTGACGATGCATAGTGCGGGCACGAAGGGGCTCGAAAAGACGAACACGACCTGGACGAAATCGTACGCGATTTTGTGGGACACAGAGCCTGCTTCCTTCAGTTAATAGAGTAGGGCAATCAGTGATACCCCGCAAGATACGGCAGAGGTTAAGAAGCTGGTCATTAAGGCGCCTAGTTTCTAAGGAGTTGAAGCCTAGTGTTCCCTGTAGATACTTGGTAGGATACATGAATGGATGATAACCATGACATTTTTTGTACAAGAATCTAAGAAACCTCTTTTGTACTTTTTCTATCATAAGCGAATATGTTACTTCGTACGGGTTCCACACACACGCACTAGCCTCAACCTTTGAACGAATCAGTGATGTATATAATGTTTTTATGGCGTTTATATTCGAGAAATCCTTACATGTGCGTGAAACAAAACCTAGTCTTTTGAAACAAGAAACAGTAAGTGAACGAATATGGTTATGGAAATTAAGTTGTGGGTCAAATTCCACACCAAGATCTTTTACTGAGGAACATCTAGGGATAGTTTCGTTGCATAGCTGGTAGTCGGTGATTAGAGTTTGAGATGACCGAGTAAAAGTCATCACTTGACACTTAGAAATGTTGAAGCGAAGATGATTTGAGTCACTCCATGCTTGTATAGTATTGAGATCATTTTGCAATTCATCACAATCTTGTTGAGACTTGATCTCAGCAAAGATCTTAACATCATCAGCATAGACAAGGCAACTCGCTTTATTAAGACCGTTGGCTAAGTCATCTATCATGATTGTAAAGAGAAGGGGGCCTAGCGATGATCCTTGATTCACACCAGATTTGGTGTGATAGGTGGGTGAATCAAAGCAACCAAGACGCACAAATTGTTTTCGGTCGCTCAGATAGTTAGCGAAAAATCGTAACAAGCCTGGCGCTACTCCGTAGGAGCTCATCTTTGCAAGTAGAACATTATTGTCCACCTGGTCAAACGCTTTTTTGAAATCAAGATAGATGACATCCACCTGTGAACTTTCATCAAGCTTTTTCGAAACGAAATTTACGAGCGTTAAGAGGTTCGTGTTTACAGATCTACCCTTTCGGAAAGCATGCTGAGTATCACTTAGAAAAGGTGATATTTGATTATATATCCTAGTATGTATAATGCTCTCAAATAGTTTAGCTAAGGAAGGCAGTATGGCTATGGGACGGTAACTTTCTACGAGAGATTTATCAGGCGATTTTGGAATAGGTGTTACGCGTGATATCTTCCACTTTGTTGGTGATATAGACATATCAGTCACAGCTGAATTATAAAGTATACAGGGTGTAAGTGTGAACAGCGTTATCCTTGAAACCAGAGGTTCAGCATCATGAATAGAGTCCAAAACCGGTGAAAATAAAATTTTATATTTTTTACTGATTTTTGAAAGCAAAATCCTCTAAATCATATGATCATGGCTAGCGGCCGCGGGCGGCGGCACAGAATAGATAGGTAGATACCACAATACACAGAATAATGGCGGCGCGGCCGCCGCCGGGCGCAAAGGTCAAAGGACGCCGACGAATCGCACGCCCGCGCACCGCGCACCATTCAGTCGCTCGCAGCGAGCCAACGAAACAACACGTCACGTCCGTCACACTAACACCCTGTATATTATGAAGAAAATGAAAAGTTTTGTGATGTTAATTTTCAATAAGGGTTTAGGGCTCCCACACAAAACTGCGATTTGATGCGATGTGATGCGATGTCACACGAACTTGAGATGCGAATTTCTGCGATGCGATTTTGTGCGGCGAACCATTTGGTAGGGTAACCATACCTTCAAGTTTAGTCAGCCGTATTGGACGTGTTTTTAGGAAGCGTAAGATGGATCGCAAAAAGATAATTGCACTGCTGTTATTGTTAAATAGATATAAAAGAAAAAGACTATTTTACTCGAAAGTACTATGGGTTGATAACTGAAGCATATTTTTTTTTTACAAAACAAATAAGGCGGCTCAGGCGGCGCCGCGCGTCTTTCTCTAAAGTTGTCTCAGAGCAGACTAAAAGGGGGGTCACCAAGTATGACGTAATATGGCAGGAATGCGCGATGCAAATGAGATCGGACGTTATCGTGCGAGCTCGAGGATATTTGCGATGCGATGCGAGTTCGCAGTTTTGTGTGGGAGCCCTTATAGATCATTATTTAGGAAAAGCTATGATACTGTTAGACAATATCCTTGTTTAGGAGACAGACACAAAAAAAATATTAAAATAAATTAAATTATTCTTAGTTACTTTCTCCCACAGTTGGGCAAAGACCTCTTCTTTTTCCGTAAATAATTATTAACATAATAAAGATTGAAATTACTTACCCATTAGTGATAGAACTCTTAGCTGGTTTGCTCTTTGGGGATTGGTTAGCTTCATACTTAAAGCTGTCCTGTAGTTTCTTCTCAATTGAGACCTTTTCCTTTTCTTTTGGTGTTTCAAGTTTGTTATCTGCTAAAAAATGTCAGTTCTAGGCATTCATTATTTGATAATGGGCCATCCCTTTTTAATTGGTCATAATCATAGCTGTATTTATCAAAAAAACTAACAAATAAATTTAAATTCCACACATTATTAAGAACTAGAAGCGCCCCAGAGATTACTTATAACAAACATTCACACAGACTTTCCCATTTATTATAATAGTATGATAAGACAAACTACTGGTCAAGTCTTCATAATTTTATATGTAAGTATCAGCTTTTAAAATAAAAAAAAGAATCATCAAAAGAAAAACAATTGAAAATAAAAAGTTCACCCAAGAAAAAGTATACACACATTTAATAAAAAAATCCAGTTTTAAGTAATAAGAAAGCTCCCATATATCTACAGGTATTCGTTGGTTAGGAAGGTCATTCAATTATTATAAGTCATGAACGAGCAGCCTTCTAAAAATATCCAATTCAATAAGTCGACGGTTAGTTTCTCCACTCACCCACCAAGAGGTAAAATGTTAAAAAGGATGTATCATAGCTGTTAATTCTTACGTTATTCCTTTTCCAGCTCTTCAATCTCAAAGCAGAGCTTTTAAAAAAGCAAGAGGAAGTATTTGAGAAGAAAAAACTTCCTCAGAATAAAGTAGAAAATTTTAAACCACCTGCACAAAAGCCAGAAAATGAGAAGACTGAAAAGGTCCCAAAAAAAGTTTCAGAGATGGATTGAAGCAGGTTGACTTGGAGGAATTAGAAGCCAGTAGGAAATCCAAGTGAGGCATTATTAATCATTACTTTAAATGGTACCAATCTGAACCTAGTTCTAAATTATATAAAGCTGAGAAGATAAAAATCTCATCATTTATTTCAGACAATGATAAAGAACCTCTTTTTTTGTGAAGTTTGTTCAAAATGCATCAAATGTGTGGGGGACATTGCTATTCAGGAGATGGGGCTGAGAACCTGATAGCTTCTACTGGTGGTCATAGGTTGTTGGCATATACATCCTATGACTTCCCTATAGTCAATGAATAATGCTGAACAATTCAAAAACCATCATCTAACCCCAAGGTGAGTTTGTGTTATGAGTACTAGAAAACTGATATAATCTGGTTGGTATCCTAATTAAAAAGCATGTTTGAAATGCACACAAAATGTTTTTATATCATTACACTTATTACAATTGTGGTTTGAATGGATGGATGGATGAATGTTTGTTATCTCTTCACACCAAAACTACTGAACAGATCAGGCTAAAATTTTGAATACACATAGCTTAGTGCTGTTTTAAAAAATACCTATAATACAAACCTTTGTTTTCAACATCGGAGTCATCAGAATCTACTAAATTAAGTCGAATTCTCTTCCTCTTTTTGGTAGGGACTATTGGCACATCATCATCACTGTCATTGCCCTTTACTTCTGGGGAGGGTGTGGGTTGCCTCTCTCTTTTTTTATCTATAACATAGTAAAAATTATTAACTTTAGGCTCATGCAAACCGAGGGGTTAGATATCAAAATAACCATAACAAGACACAAGTAAAAACATTGTGTACCTAACCTACTAAAGGATGAAAGAAATGTACATACATATCACTCACTGTTATGCTCACAAGACGAGAAACGACAACTATTTTTCTCTCATGGAAAATAAGCCTACAGATAGCCAATCAAGGAAACCTTATAAAACTGTTCAAAAATTGTGGAATGACCTTAAATTCACTTGATACTGGAGAGAATCCGCATACTTACTTTCAATTTTCGATTCCTTTTGAATACTTGAAGGATTCAATTTGGGGCTGTTTTCTGAATCAACACCGTTCTTTACTTTTTTATTAGCCGGAGGTGTTTTAGAAAAGTAATTGAAAAGGGTGTTTGACGCACCCGTGCTATTTCTTTTCGACATTTTATTACTTATTTTGTATTTATTTCAGCTACAGACAGACAGATACAGGTTTTTATTCAGGAAAATAAATAGATCGCTAAAAAAAAGCCGAATTCGGCGCACTTTTTGACGTCTACGAAATAAATAAACGTCACATGGCTTGACTGACAGCTGATAAAAAACAGTGATGTGCCGAATTAAAAATTTTGTACCTATAGCAGCGTTTCGATATATCGACTAAGATAGGTACCTACTTAGTCGATTATGTGAAAGTACAATCTTACGCCAGAAATATACTTGCGTGTCGCAGTGTGTCGGGGCGCGCCACAAGCATATCGGTTTCATACATTTAATTTTAGTATGGTTAGGGACATACTTGTAGGGCGTGTCGTGTCGCGACACGGTCTGTCGTGTCGCAGACTGCTAGCCACCGATTGCGCCAGAGCGGTGGTGGGGGTTATGTCGCGACAAGCAAATGTGTTTCTATACTGGCGCGTGGCTCATGGCGCGAACATTTTTTAATTTAGTATTATTTGCAGCAAAATGACAACACATGACGTTGACAACACAAACAGGTTCCTGAAATACAATAATATTAGTAGGTTGGCAAGAAATCTTAGCGCAAAAACAAAAATAAACTAAAGTATTCAATTATTTCATCATAGACTATGTGATCTGTATTAATCTGAATAAAAGTTTTACAGATTTGGCTTAATCTGTAATCTGTATTTGTGGTCAAAATTCTCTACAGATATAGATAAATCTGTATATATGGCAACACTGGGCCATGATACCTCGTGTCGCGACACGTTAGTGTGCACACTCACCGCCGCGACAGTAAGCATCGCGACACGCCGGGACACGTAAATATGTTTCCGGCCTTACTCTGAAGTACTAAAAAATACCTACGCAATAACTCCTTACCTTCGAACGCGCAACATTGGCAAAACAGTGCCTATTATGAATTTAAGCACTGTTTTGTTTATTTTTACTTTTAGCGTACTTACGCTGAATCTAGCTAGGGTATTATAACACAAGGTCTGCTTAGCTTGGGGCTAGAAGATGTGTGGATTGTCCAGCATTATTTATTTATTAATATCATTTGATCGAAGATCCTTACAAATAGACTGACTCTGTAAAGCTTCGGATTTTCTTTACTCATTGATAAATTATGCCAGAAACATACTTGCGTGTCGCGGTGTGTCGGGGCGCGCCAGAAGCATATCGGTTTCATACATTTAGTATGGTTAGGGACATACTAGTATGGCGTGTCGTGTCGCGACACGGTCTATCGTGTCGCAGACTGCTAGCCGCCGATTGCGCCAGAGCGGTGGTGGGGGTTATGTCGCGAGCGACACGTAAATATGTTTCCGCCCTTACGCATTGAATCTCCAAAGTTTAGGCCTTCACTTCACCACTATTCAGTAATTTTCGAGGACCTATTTCATGATTCCTACTATGATTTTGATGACACCGATTCAATGCTTATTCAAGGTTGCTTATTAAAAACAACACAAAACTGCGATTTAAACACACTTTTTAGGTACCTACTTAACTCAGAAGTTCTTCTACTAAAATTATGTACAATTGTGGATTAATGAATACAAAAACAATATTTTTAAAAATTATATTGTACACATTAAAAATAACCTGTTTATATTTAAAAGTAGGTACCTACCTAGGTACTTTATCAGTAATTTTGGTTTAAAAATGGCAGTTTCAGTTACCTAAGAAGGTACAATATGCTGCTGAATGCCCTTTTACACTTTACAAAATAGAGTAATATAGTAAGTAACATCTGGAATGTCTTTAGTAAATTAAATAATTCATTTAAGTAACAAATGTAACATTAAAAATAATAAAAGATGCTGAATATTATTAACATAAAAAAATAAACTCTTCAAAAAATGTTGTTTGTTACTCTGAAACATTAAAACTTACCTAAAATATACTAAAATGTATTTCTAAAATTATTATAAAATAAGCACCTGTAAGTACAAAAATTATACAAGTGTAGTGTAGAGTATATATTGGCCAATTTAAAGACAAACATCCAATTTAAAAACTCTACTTACATAGGTTCAATAATGTGGGTTGTGTTTTGTAGTATTTCCAAAATTCTTATTTGTGATGCAATCATCTAAAAATTATACAATTATGTTTTTATTAGGCCTATAAGTAATGCAACACAAGTGGCAATATTTTAGAGTGGCAACACCCTAATTATGTACTACTTTATAAGCACAAAGAAAAAAAAGAAAAATCATAGAATACTTATGTATCTTTGGATTATCTACATAGAGAAACACTATACTAGTATTATCCACTATCACTGTATATATCAGTCAATGAATGGCATGCAAATAAAAAATATTACATAACAGTTTTCCAATTTGTATGTATTACGTTAGAAGTAATAACGTTTTTATCCTGTTTAAATTTAATTTGTTAACCGCGACGGGCAAACGCGCAGTGTAGTATTACACAAACACACATACACATACAAATTTCATATGAAATTGTGACTAGTGCTGTTCAGAAGCGGATTCCCGCGGCGGGAGAACCGCCCGTGTAGTATGACCCTTAGAATCATCCCATTATCAAACAAAATTGCTTAGAGTATACATTAGCCATTGAACGCCCACTTTGGCAACACTTCAAATGCATTGTGTTTCATTGCTCTACAGGGGTAGTTCAATAATCAGTTTAAAAAAAAAATTCAAAGGAGCATAATGTTTGTGAAGGTAGGTATTCTAATTAAGCACTGTGATAAAATAAATACAATTGATACTTTAGTCCTCTCCTTCCTCTCCTTGTGTTTAGTATTATTTCGTGATGTTTTCTTACTCCAATTTCTAATCACTAGTCAGTCACCCACTGCTGAGGTGTTAGAAATACATTCATCAATTCCATTCACAGCATCTTTACCTACAAAGTATAAAACAAAAGTAGCTTCCCGCGGTCTGTACTACTTTCATATTTCCATACAAACTTGCATCCCCTATTTAATATAAGAATTTTATATAGGATAATTTTTTACAAACTTTGAATGTCATACTTATTAACATTTAATCAACAACTAAAAATAAATTTCAAGGTTCTGGCTTCAAAAATGACCAATCCAACAGACTTTCATCCCTTACTTCCAAACCAGCTAATCATTTTTCGCATCAAAAAATTAGCCTATGCCCTTTCTAAGGCTCTAGACTATCTCTGTACCAAATTTCGTTTAAATCGGTTCAGTACCTTAGCCGTGAAAGCGCAACAAACACAAGCTTTGAGTAGCTTACTTCGGGGCTAGATGGTGCTGTGTGGATTGTCCAACATATTTATAAAGACAGACAGACAGAGTAACATTCGTATTTATAATATTAATTAGGGATTAGAATCCATCCACGTTAAATTGGTGTGAAGCCTTGGCGAGTTACATAATAATTTTGGGCTCAGGAACAGATTTCGCTATAGACTTGTGTGGAAGCACTTGTCCGCCATTAATGTATAGCTCATCCTTGACGATGACGTTTTCGCCGAGCACAGTGCAGTTCTCCATCCGCACCCAGCGTCCCACGACTGACCGCCAGCCGACAATGCAGCCGTTCAGCCAAGCGTGTTGACGCACTGTCGCGCCGCCGAGGATTGTGCTGCGCTTTATGCAGGCGCCTGGAATTAATAAATAAAATAAATAAATAAATAATTCCGGACAGTCCACACAGCATCATCTAGCCCCAAGCTAAGCAGAGCTTGTGTTATGTTATATTATTGTGAATGAATGAACGAATTAATGAATGAACACTTTATTGTACAAAAACAGTACAGTTAATAACTTATATCTAATTAAAAATGGAATGTAATACATGCATATGAAACTGCTGCCAGATGCTGGATGCAGCAAGCTGAAGACAGCGTGCTATGGCGCTCATAGGGGGAGGCCTATGTCCAGCAGTGGACTAATATAGGCTGATGATGGATGATGTGTTTACCCTGCGTACACGGTTGTGCCTAATTCAACGAATAAAATTATAAAAAAATAATTCTATACAACCTACACAGCATTATCAAGCCCCAAAGTGGTATGTGGTATGGTATGGGTAACATCATCATCATCATCAGCATCATAGACAGCAACATAGACAACATCATAGAGATGGCGCTGCTGTCTATGTAAACATCGACTCTTCACAATTTAATGTTTTATAAATAGTTAAAGTGAAATATTCCTGAAAACAAGTTTTAAAATCCATCAAGTGTCTTCTAACTCCTATCATACATTGTTTGCTAACAAATCAGTGCACAACTACTAGTCTGAATTCATCGAAAACACAAGAGATGAACATCACCAGTTTTTGGATACAATTTGGACAAAACCCTGTGTAACAACCAACAAACAATGAATGCTGAACTAAATAAACCATAATAACTCAGAAAAAACGGATTTTGCAGCTAAATGTGAGTACAATTTCAAATATTCTCATAATTGCAACCGTTAGAACATAAAAGGCAAACGCTTTGTCCATTGACAGCGAAAGTGAACTTTGGACTCAAGTTCATTGCACTTAGCACCTCACCCCTTAGCATAGAGGCACAACAAGAGTCTGTTGGTTAAATTTCGACATCTTGACAACAGCTCGACTGGCAGAGCGGATAGAACGTCCGACTGAATCTTCAATCAACTCAGGTGTAGTAGGTTCGAAACCACTACATAACTGTGTAATTTTTGCACTTATATTGTAAGCTTACTTATCGAATAAGCAACCTAGAGTAAAATAACTCCACCACTAGACGCTAGAGGGAGTTAAATTACTATAAATTATGGATCCTCTAGAAAACGTCACCATTAGGCGTGCTCGTACGCAATTAGACTTTGAAATCACTAAGAATGATTCGGACATGAGCATTGATGATACCGTAGATGGCAGCACTGGTAGCTTACCGGACCTATCTACTGATAAATGCAGTGAAGAAATACAGAAACTCCTTCAAAAAATAGAACAATTAAAAATTGAGTTAAAAAGTGCTCATTCAGAAATTGAACAGTTATCGCTAGATAATAGAGAACTTAGAAAAAATAATCAAGAACTAGCCAAGAAAAACGTACTCTACAGAAAAATCGGGAACAGTCCGAAGCATACAAAATCCCCGACAACTTCAACTCCAACTAGAAAGACCTTAGCATCACAAACGGAAAATATGAGCCCTAAAAGTAGAGTATTGAAAAAATCAACAGAAAACAAGCAAATACAAACTGAAAATCAGGAAAATAGAACTTTAAATCAACAAAATACCTATACTTACCATAAACAAACTCAGACTGAAGCCCGAGAGCCAACAAAACAGCAAAATGCACAGACACAAACTAGTAAAAACACAGAAAATACACAACCAGAGATCATTTATCAAATACGCAACATTGTAAAATCACAGACAAAAGAGGCAAAATATACCAATTATAAACCAAATATATGCATAATTAGTAATAATAAACATAACAATGTAATATCGACCGCACAAGATCTTTTGAATAAAAACTCAAAGGTATGCCACTATGTAACACCGCGCGCATGCACTCAACAACTTTTACACGGGATCCTTAAGAAATTGGAAGACTTCACAATGAAAGATTTTTGTATATTGCTACTTGGGGACGAAGATTTTGTAGTAGAAAAAACATCAAGTAACTTAGTAGAGTACATAAGAGAAACCTTACAAAAGATAACGCACACAAATGTCATCATATACGCACCAAATTATCAGTATGGATTTGGCAAAGATAATATAAACCGAAAAATTCACCAATTTAATAATCTTCTCTATAATGACGTAAAACAATGGAATTATGCTTACCTAATCGACACGAATAGACATCTAACTTACAACTATACAATGTTCCATAAGCCTTCTGGAAAAATAAACAACGCTGGATTTCGGACGGTTTTCCAGTATGTGGCCACCGCCATCGAAATAATTGAAAGAACGGAAACACATAGAAACTCAACAATTACAAGCATCGAATATGCAAATGATGATATTGAGCTTAGGAACCAGTTTTTTCTCTAATAAACAGCTACTTGTTTTCCATCAAAATATCGCAGGTTTACTGAACAAAAGCGACTTACTAACCGTAAGCTTGGATGACCTGAAAGAACGAAAAAATGAAAAAAGAGTAGACGTCTTATGTATCACGGAGCATTTTATGATGGAAGGGCAGGAAGAGTTTCTAGTTATACCTAACTATAGCCTGGCAGCGTGTTTCAGTCGCAGGGAGAGCAAGAGAGGAGGAGCCTGCATTCTAATTCACAATGAACATAATAAGTGGGTAGAGCTAAAAAAGATATCGGACTTTTCAATTACGGGCGTATTTGAATGTTGCGCAGTGGAATTACCTAACTATAATATTGCAATTTTGTGTATGTATAGAGTACCGAAATTTAATAACATCAGTATTTTTATGGATTGTGTACATAAAGTTTTACTAGAACTGACAAAGAAACGATATGAAAATATATTAATAGCTGGAGACTTTAATATCGACATTATGAAAAGTAACAACATAACACTTGACTTTGAATGTTTATTCTTGAATTTTAATTTGAGATTAGCACTGAAACAACCAACAAGACTAGCAAGTAAAACCTGTATTGATAACTTTGCTCATAATTTTAAGAAAGGGTGCTCTACCGAAGTATTAGAACTAGCTTTATCGGACCACACTGCACAGCTCATCAAATGTCCAATAAAAAATCTAGATCTCCTTAAGTACTGGCACATCAAAAGACGCGATTATTCAGTAGAAAATATTAATAAGTTTATAAATTCAATTAAAAACATATCCTTTTCGAATATATATGGCACGGATGACCCTAATATTGCTTACGACCTTTTTATCGATACTTTTAAAATGTTTTATGATCTTTGTTTTCCTCTTAGAATTATAACTAAAAGAACAACTAGAAATGCTCCATGGGTATCGCGTGGTATAAAACTATGCTGTAAAAATAAAAGAAATCTTCTATGGCAATCTCGTAAAAAACCCTCTGTTTCTAATAAAATAAAATATAAAAACTATTCGAGAACCCTTAAAAAAATAATAAAACTAACACAAAAAACACAAAATAACTATAAAATTAATTCATCCAAAAATAAGTCAAAAGCTACTTGGCAAATCATAAATAGTACTAGAAGAAATCTGCCTAGAAGTCAGATACTAAAACTTGACATAAATAATAAGATAATTACAAATCCTCCCGACATAGCAAATGCCTTTAATGATTTTTTTATTGACAAAATTGTACCTATTAATAACTCAGGTTTACATAGTACCACACTTATTACGAGTCAGATAGACTCTATGTTTCTTAAACCATGTGTTACAGATGATATTCTTAGGATTATAGCTTCTCTAAAAAATACAAATAGTGTTGGCTATGATGAAATTTCCACGAAAATATTGAAAATGTCAGCTAGATTTATATCCGAACCTATAAGTCATATTATGAACTTATGTATCAGCGCCGGTCAATTTCCTAATGCACTAAAGCTCTCAGTCATAAAGCCCCTTTATAAAAAACAAAATAAGGAGAGCATGGAAAATTATAGACCGATATCCCTTATACCTATTATGTCAAAAATACTTGAACGATATATTTATATGGAAATTAATAGCTACTTTGAAAGAAACAACATATTTTGTAGAGAACAGAAGGGTTTTAGAATAAATAAATCATTAAATATGGCCCTATATGATTTTCTACATAGAGTAACATACAGCGTTGATATAAGACAACCTATATGCTCAATATTCTGCGATATGACGCAGGCATTTGATTATGTGCGTCATGACATACTCATAAATAAACTAGAGGCTTACGGAGTTAGAGGAAATGTATTGGAACTTGTCAAATCATATCTTCATAATAGGAAACAAGTTACTGAAATAAGTAAGATTAATTTCAAAACTAAACATGAAGAAGTCCATAGGTCAAAAGAACGTAGCGTAACATATGGTGTACCACAAGGTAGTGTACTGGGTCCTTTACTCTTCATAATATATATTAATGATCTGCCAAATTCGACAACCCAACCTATGTCGCTCTTTGCAGACGACAGTGTCGTAACTATTCAATGTATCAATAAAATGACATATGAAAATGATATCAATTCTGCCTTGACATCAATTATTGCTTGGTTGGATAATAATAACTTAAAAATAAATCTATCTAAGACTAAAATGATAAGCTTTAGACAACGCGACACAGCTGCTCTACATTCACTTGACATTAAATATGGTAATTACAAAATTAATGAAGTTGACATTGCAAAATTCTTAGGACTTACGATTGACAAAAAACTGAACTGGAAATATCATTTGGAAAATTTGTGTAAGAAAATTAATAGCTTAGCTTACGTCCTATTCAAAATATCTAAAATTGTAAATTTGGAAACCCTGTTAACAGCGTACCATGGGTTAATCGCATCTAATATTCGTTATGGTATACTTTTTTGGGGAAACTCTACTGATGTTGAAAAAATTTTTAAATATCAAAAGCGATGCATAAGGGCCATGTTTAGTCTGAAAGTAACGGACTCGTGTAAACCATTTTTCTCTCAGCATAATATTTTGACGATTCCTGCGCTATATATATTTGAAACGGTGATGTTTGTAAAAAATAACCCGGATTTGTTTGAACAACTCTCTGATGCCGTGGTTCGCAATAGGCGTGACAAACATAGAATTGTTACTCGCAACTCCAAAACGACCTTAATGCGTAAAAGCATATTCTGCTCAGCACCTTTCGCATATAATAAACTGCCAGAGTCTATACGGGAGCTACCTTGTACGTTGTTTCGGAGGAAAGTGACTGAATTATTGACAAAAAAATGTTATTACTCTTTTAATGAATATATGACCGATAAATTGTAGCTTAATATTGACTTCTTTTTTTTTTTTTTTTTATGAATGACTGTATTATTTTTATTATTTCTTCAATTGTTTAGAATTAGTTATATTAGTTATGATGTAAACTTTAAAACATTGCACGCCCAATAGGGCAGAATACATTGAGACATTCCAGTACATTATAACAACTTTTATAACATGTATTACATGCAATAAATGAATTTGAATTTGAATTTGAATCATCCATATTAGCCCATAGGTGACATAAAATCGATAAAAAATTTAAATGTGTTTTAACATTTGTTATTGTTAATGAATAACGAGTTACTGTCAGAAAACATCTATTTAGTTTTTACCCTGCAGAGAGCATATTATATAATTAATTTTGTATTAGTTAGGTACTTTAATTTGTATACTATATAGGTACAATAATGTAAATTATACATGCAGTATAATTTGCATGCATTTTGAGGCAGAACATAGTGATAAAATTTCTTAGATAAAGACCTACTGTACCGTGTTCAGCAAATAACGTAATATGATTATGAAGATACACACATGCACAAAACACACACATACAGGCACACACTACACAATCACATGCTAGCAAACTTTCGTGAAGCATTATAGATATAATGCTTCACGAAAGTTTGCTATCATGTGATTGTTTAATTTTAATCATTCAAATACACACCTTACAATATTATATAAATGTATTTACGAAACAGCGGAACCCTCTAACACATGTACGTACATCGCGCATCTCTATAAAAGAGGATTCCCAACAATGGAAAAAATGAAA
Source organism: Eupithecia centaureata (assembly GCA_944547425.1). Taxonomy (NCBI): domain Eukaryota; kingdom Metazoa; phylum Arthropoda; class Insecta; order Lepidoptera; family Geometridae; genus Eupithecia; species Eupithecia centaureata. Next base: position 2,734,488 of record OX155693.1, on the reverse strand, counting down.
ATTAATTAAGTTTTATCATCAACCAATATTAGTCCACTGCTGGACATAGGCCTCCCACAATGAGCGCCAACTGACTGTTTCATTTAGGGATAATGCCTATAAGTTAAGTTGAGTTGAATAAATATTTTATACTAGATGCGCCCCGCGGCTTCGCCCGTCAACCAGAGGTTTTTTTACACAAATTTCAGAAATTTAATGCACACCCCCTAGGGGTTTTCAAGTAAAAATAAAAAAAAGATGTGTTTAATTATTCACACCATAGTTTATTTATTTATACCGAGTTTTGAGTGAATCGAAGCAAGAAAAGGTCCTAATTCAATCTATTTAGGTACATACCAAATTTCATGTAAATAACTTAAGTAGTTACGGAGATTATCTATAGCAAACATTCACACAGACTTTCCCATTTATTATAATAGTAAGATTTTTTATGAAGAACTAAAGTTTAAACTTACCATCTTCAACTACAACATGTGGTCCGATGGTGACATTGGGCCCTATCCGGCAATCCTTTCCGATCGTAGCTGTGGAGTCAATGATCACATTGCCCACGATATAGGAGCTCTCATGTAGTTTGTCAGAGTTCTTCTGCCGTAAGTTTGTTAGGTAGAGGCACATTCCTACGGATTAAAACTATATTTTAATACAAAGTTTAGTTTTTTTTAGTCTGGAATTGTTATATTTTTTTCAGGCTCATCATTCAATTTTAGTGTCTAAAACTATATTAGTTTAGAACACATCTCAAAATATAAAAACAGATCGAAATTTTACAAGAGGTACATGTAACATCCTAACATGAAACAACTAAACTTTTACATTCAAAACGTAAGTGTGATTATTATTATAAAATAGTCTTGATATTACATTTTCATGACCCAAATGATAAACTAAAATAGTTAAATTTCTAAAATTTCAACCTCATTATGAACACCTGATGGTTATTTCTACACAATATCTAATCTAATCTAAAATCGGCCCGTGATTCTTTCTGCGGCGCACCATTTCGTTAGTTTAGCGTCGTTAGTTGACTATTTACTATTACTATTATAGTTGTTGATATAAAGATGTCATATCAACAAAATCGATAAATGCAAGACATGAATTAAAAAAGCCCATAAAAGTAATCCAAAGACCACAAACTCAACACTGTGACAAACTGTTACACAGTTTGGTAGAAAGTTTATATGTATAGTAATGTATATACTTGAAAATAAATAAATATAAAATAAAATATTATTTTCTGTAAATTAGTATAGCAATATTGATAATATTTGATGTATAGAATAGTCCACAGGTGTTGCCATTTGTCGCATTGGGCTTACTAAATAACAAAACTCATTTTTTGTTACTTTACCTGTTAAAAAGTCTTTTGGCTGTCCCACATCCATCCAAAACCCTTGCAACTCCATGGCATTGAGCTGGCCATCTCTTGCCATGAATGGGAACACTTCCTTCTCAATGGACATTGGTCTCAGCTGTATTCTGTCGAGGACTGATGGGTTGAGAATATACATTCCTAAAAACATTGAATTTATATAAAAACACTGATTTCAAAGATCTGAGATATATTTGAAAGACTTTTGAAAACTTGTATAATAATGTAACCAAAAGCTATGCTTTCCTGAGTTTGAAAAGTGATGAAGTTACCATAATTTTATTAGCCATTGCTGCATGCATTGGTTTGCAATCATGCAATTTGCTTTTATTACCTGCATTGATTTTATTTGAAATGAATTCTTGTGGTTTTTCAACAAAGCTCTCAATCTGTCCATCTTCCTTGTAAACTACCACACCATACTTTGAAGGTTCTTCCACTTTTGTAACCACTATAGTGCCTTCCTATAACAAATTCAAAAATATTAGTTACATACTAGCGCTTCGCGGTTTCACCCGCGTAATTCCCGTTCCCGTGGGAATTCCGGGAACGGGACTTCTACTATTCTTACTTACTTCGACTATTAAACTATAATCTACTATGTATCTATCTATTTCATCCAGATCTGTTCATTAGTTTTTGTGTGAAAGAGTAACAAACATCCATCCATCTATCCATCCATACAAACTTTCGCGTTTATAATATTAGTATCATGTAGATGCATATGGAAATAATAACATGGTTGTAATTTACATTATATTCATATACATAGGGTGCCACATAACATATGTACTAAGCCAAAAGGTACTATAAAAAATCCTAGAACAAAAGTATCACCCAGTTTTGTTATGGGATTTTTTGATTTGCAAATATTTTTACTCTTCTTTGGAAATGGTCTTAAAGTACTTACAAGAGACTTTAAACAAGTATCATGAACAGTGAATATTTACTGATACACATAACTGTTACATTTTATACACTGTTGCTTATTAGTTTCATGTTATCATGTTTATAAGGTACTTGATAAGTAATTTGTTATCATCTCACTTATAACAGTTAATTTAAACCCTATGTAGTATCTGATAGTAAATGAATGGTTTGATCATTATCTGATACTAGCGACCCGCCCGGCTTCGCACAGTTATTACATGTATAAACCTTCCATCTATTAAAAAATACCACATCAAAATCCGTTGCGTAATTTTAAAGATTTAAGCAGTCACAGGGAAATAGGGACAGAAAAAGCAGCTTTGTTTTATACTATGTAGTGAAGCCATTTCTACAGAGCATTATGAAATGACATTACATACATTTTTAAAGTCTATAAATAACTATCATCTATGTTAATCTAGGTCTAGAACTACATTTCAAGTCATCATCATCATCAACCTATATTATTCCACATCTGGACATATGTCTCCCTATGAGCGCCGAAGCACCCTGTGTACAGCTTGATGCTGACATTTCAAGTATGATTTGTTAAATAGTTTGTGTAAAGGGGTGCACGTTACATCCAAACATCTAAACTTTAGCATTTATAATATTAATGTGAATAATATTTAAAAAAAAAGAGTTTAATCTTACCTTTCCATGACTTCTATGATACTTGGCAAGTTCTTTAAAAGGAAAGTCGCAGATCACATCAGAATTGAGTACAAAGAATGGCTCTGGACTTGTGTTTAGGAGATTCCGAGCTAATGCTAGTGGTCCTGCAGTGCCCAGAGGTTCCGTCTCATGTGAAAATGAAATTGAAATTCCGAGTTTTGTCACCTGCTCTGTCAGTTCCTTTTCCATGTCATCAGCTCTGTACGACACAGCTAGGATTACCTAACAAATAAATACTTAATCATTTTGATACTATATGTAAAAGTGAAATGGGTAGGTATGATTTATTATTATCAAAAACTGCTTGAACCTTGACATATCATAGATAAATTTAGAATGAGCGTGAATAAAAAGTAGTACCTAGTAAGAAAAAGACTAACGTGAATCTGCTAAGAAGACATAACAGAACAAGGGCTAGGTAAATTTTATATTTGTATACTGTTTTTCTCTATAGCTTAAACGGTATAAAAATAGTGTAGGAAATTACCTGTGTGACTCCAGCTTCTACCAAGGCCTCGATCTGATGCATAAGAATAGGTTTGTTGGCGAATTCAACCAGAGGCTTCGGCCTACTCAAGGTTAGAGGACGCAATCGCGTCCCATAACCACCAACCAGGATCAACGCTCTTATTTCACCTAGCTTTTTATCCACGCCACACATTTTGGACACAAGTGGTTCAAATTCTATAAAGACCAACCGGAAAACCACGTTATGTGGTGTAATTGATAGAAACTAGCCTATTCAATCTTTGTAAAATAATGTGTACGTTCTGTATTAATCAATTCCGGTATCTCTATGTATCTATCACTTTCTATTTTATAGTTAATCTATTTTTCTAAGAAATTCTACGTGTATGTAAACACGTCAGAACACTAAAATAAATTGATTGATTGAATGCAGTGTTGCCAGCACCGTTGAGTCGTAAATTACGTTTCATTTCCTGAAATGTTACATTTTAGCTGGAAATGTATTTTTTTTATTTAAGTGTTTTGGTCTTATATCCTACATTGATGAAGGAATCCTTATATGTATTTAATGGTATGATAAAATGGATTCGTTTAATTTGTTCGCAACTTTTGCTATTGTTATGAACCAAAGAAAGTATTATGTATTTATGTAGGTACTAGTATTAAGTTAGTAAGTTAAGTATTGTTTTATATTTGAAAAGGTACAATAAAGTGTTCATTCATTCATTCATTCAAAATTACGATGTGGCGCATTAGTTACTTTTCCACTTCATTTTATAATATCTCATGGCGCATTCTCGTTGTTCTGAAAGTTACGTAAAATGCCTATTATGGTATAAAAATTACATGTTCCGCGAAGGGGACAAAAGTTACGAAAAATGTAACATTTTGGCAGCACAGAAAGAGTGAGTCATTGAATGAGTGGATTGAAGAGAGCTAGTGAGTCAGAGACAAAATTGTCAGAGAAGTGACTTAGACTTCTTGATTATGGCTCTGCGTCTGGTTTGACGCAATTTTGACAATGACCGTTTTTGGAAAGCATCACAAGCTACGGAACGTAGTAATTGATCTTAGATCACAAGGTTTTTAGAAATTTAGGCCAGTATTTAGAGGGTTTGCTTTGAAAATTATTATTTAACTAAATAAATTACATACAGAAACAGAGAAGTAAACATTGGCGAACAAAATTAACCTCCAGATAGAGTAAAAATATACACATTGTAGATGAAACAAGATGTATTTTTTGTATATAAGCTTTGTAAATAATATCTTTAGTGCTAACAGTATAACACAGACATGAACATGGGCCTCCCCTAAAGAGCGCTCAGATTAGAATAAGTAACCTAGCCCATGGTCTGGCAGTGAAATGATTTTCTTCTTTCATTGATTGAATAGAGCGGATTTACCTGTTTCATGATTATTTATCATTTAGATCTCCACACACTGAAGCCGGAGGCGGAGCGGAGGCGAAGGCGTGCGAGTTGTATTCTATTGAATCATATGAAAGCCTATACAATGTGATTCTTCGAACCTTGATCAAAAGAAATGTGCGGATACACGACACATATTTATCGGTAAAAATCAAGATAAAAAAAAATTATATGTTATTTATCTCAAAAACAAAGCAGTTTTAATAATTTTTAAAATGAAGACTACTTCTTCTGGTTTTTTCTTCGTTTCTTTTTGAGTAAATGGTGTATTTTATTCGAAGTAGTCTCATTTGAAAGCTAGATAGTTTACCTAATAAATACAAATAACGATACATAAGCCTAGTAAAAACAGTATTTTTTTAGAAATAAGACAAAAAAAACGATTTTTATTTTATTTTTTCTCTGTAACTTTAAAACTGGGTAATTAAGGTGTACTTTTTTGCATGTTGTATTAAACTTCATAATTTATTCTACAAATCCTTCAAAAACTGGGGGTCTATCTCTTTCCGTTGTCATGTTATTCACCATTTAAATTAGGTACGTTCTGCCATTTAGATTAAATCAGTTGAGATTCCTGTTGATATCTGTACTTGACTTGTGTATAAAAAAAATAACATTAAATTTTTATTATCTCGGTTTTTATCGAAAAATATGTGTCGTGTATCCGCACATTTCGTTTGATCAAGGTTCGAAAAATCACATTGTATACATACAAACCGCAGGCGGTGGCGGCGCGGTGCCATAGGAAAAACCGGCACGCCTTCGCCTCCTCTCCGCCTCCGGCTTCTGTGTGTGGAGACTTTTTCAAATTATAATCGACTAATATGATTTCTAACCTTTGTTTACCACATCCCTAGTTTTTCTTTGATATGTTGGCAGCATTGATTTTGGGGCTGCCACATGAACAGATTTTTCGACAGATCCAGCGTAACAACACGACGACGACGACGCTGCATAACTAGGGAAATGGCAAAACACTAATACTCAATAGTACTCAGAGGTGTCATGTTTGTCTCAGACAAATTGAGCTTCGATTTTATGGTCACGTAGTTACAGTAGGGTAATTAAAATAAAAAAGACAATAAAAAAAAAATACGTGGTTGTAAAATACACATAAATTAAATAATACAAAGCAATTAAATTATAACAAAATTGGTGGGTAAATAATTTAATTTCAATATTTTTCCGTTCAACTTTTTGTAATGTTAACAGGGATTTATTATAACAACTATATAACAACAGTTCAGGATTTAAGTTTTATCTAACACAACCGTAAACTTAAAAAAATGCTTTAATAACAAAACAAATTATAAAAATTCATTTTATTTACTTTCAGTAACAAAATACCTAGTTATTCATCAGACCAAATTAATTGTAAACCAATCACACGACAAAATAGTAGAGGAAAATTGGTTGTCCTCCTCTATAATTTGTAATGAACAACTTTTGGATATCTAAAATATCATGTAAATATTATATCATACATTACTTATTTGCATGATACGATATTCCTATTATGTACAATAGATTTTTTTTGTTAAAAGTTTAGGTGATCAGTATAACTTAAGTATGTAAAATTAAAATATATGAATATTAACTGTAGTGACATTAATACTTGATCTGAGATTAGTTTCTATATTATTATTTCAATTTGAACTTATACGACTTAGGTATAGTGTACCTAGAAATTATTATTATTAACATTGTGTCAATACCTGTGTGGATAATTTTACCTAATTAGATATATATAGGTATAAATTACTTATTTAGCAAGAAAGCTATGTATGCTTTGAACTTTTAAACCACTTAACGCGGTTTTTTTAATAGATTAAGAGTAAAGTTATTAGGTACCTACCTAATGGTTTATAATATTATACACCCGTTATAATATTATACCCCATTATACCCGTTTATAATATTATACACCCAAGGTCTATATTATTAAACATCCGTGCGAAGCTGGGCGTGTTGAGAGTTTCCTAATAAAATATTACAATTTGACATACCTATGGATATTTTGCTGATTGTTTTAACGGCGCTTGTTTAGTTATTGTGCTAGCAGCACTGATCTGTTATGTAATTATTATTTGATGGGTTGATGGCTGGTGAATGAAGAAGTAGGGTAGCCAGGGTAGGTTAGGCTGTCAGTGTCACAAAATTATCTTATTTGCTTTTAGAATTCCAATTTTACGTAAAATGGCAGGCTCTTCTTGGATTTTCCCACGGTTGAAAGGTAAATACATGTGTATTATTAAATTCTAGAGCATAGAAAACATACACGTCCATGTTACAACTTTGGTTGTATTTTCATCTCGATAACCTAGACCAGCTTTACCTATTTTACTATTGTCTTCTGACTAGACTGAATTATCGTATACACTTAATAAACAATCTATTGATCATAGCAAATCTAATAACATTGCATCGTTATGTAGTTCAAAGTCGTCTCCGCTAGATCGAGAGTAACCAAGACCTTCAAGCTAAAAATACTTTTCTACTTTTCCTAATCATTATTTTCAGTGCTTTGATATTACATTAGCTTGGTATATTTAAAGTAAAACGACTGTTATGTTTTAATTAAACAACAATAGAAGTAACAACCATTTGAGTGAACACAAACAAATCTATTTGCCACAATGAATTTGAACTTTGGCACTTAGGTACCTACCTACCTATCTCTAGGGTAGAGGTAGGTACAGTGGTGAATAATTATCTGAACAAGGCAACACTATAATTAATGTTTATATTCATGTTTATGTGAACAACACTGAAAGCACATTAATCTCTGTTCATATGCATTTTCATCCATCACCAATACAATACCTAATTATTTTAATATGTTCTTATTTCAGCTTTGTTTCCAGTTTCTGTTTTTTTTTTAAAGAAAGTAATACTTACAATCCATACATGATCAAGAGCTTGAATGTACCCATTAAGGGGACTATATAACTTATGTTATTCTAAGTAACTAATAAGTCTATGTATAGTAAATATACATAATACATTACTCTCCTATATGCTTAACAAATCTGCAGATTGTAGGTATATTTGTCCTGAGGCAGGAAACAAACCCACAACCTCCTGTGTCACAGAAGGACTTTCGCCTGATGTGCCACAGAGATAGAATTTAAATAATAATAATACTAAGAGATAGAATTTAAATAATAATAATACTAAAGCTACCTAATGTATGATAGATAACCCTGTTTGAAAATTAACAGAAGAATAAAAACAAACTAAAACTAGTACCTATTTACAATAGAAATAGTTGAGCTTACTACAGTAGTTTCAATATGATGGATGAGACATTTATTTCTCATAGAATATATTAAATATTCATTCACTTAACTTTTAAAACTGATCTATTCTACATTTGCTATGATTTCTTTAATGATATGACTCTTGCACATGTTATTTGTTTTCCAGAATAATGTGTGCAGCATAACTAACAGTATATAGAAATTTTGTCTTTTCCACCACAATAATCATTCCTATCTATACTCATAAAAATGAAAATTATTCCAAACTTATTCGTTTTGGTGCAAACACTATCTGTGTATTATCCCATTAATTTGTCCTAAATACCATCCCCAATAATGCTGATTCTGGTAAGCTGGTAAATAAAATAAAATTTTATTTATTATTTCAATATCCTTTCCTAACTAATATTATAAATGTGAATGTTTGTTAAGTTGTATGAATGTTTGGATTTTTGTCCCTCTTTCATGCAAAAAATACTGAAGGGATCGGTCTGAAATTTTGAATAGACACAGTTCTAGCCCTGGAATAACCCTTAGCTACTTTTTATTGCATAAATCAGTTCCTGTGGGATAGAAATAGCCTTGAAACATTTCCATAGCGTCTAAAATAAAGCGTGCGGGTAGATGCTAGTAAATAGTAGGTAAGGTATATATCAGAAACTTTGATTCATGTTTTTTGAGCCCCATTCTTTTTGCCCTAATATTTGTTTTTTTTTTATATACCACCAAGGTGGCAAACAAGCATGCAACCTGATGGAAAACGGCTACCGCAGCCTATGGACGCCTGCAACATCAGAGTCATTACACGCGCGTTGCCGACCCTTTAAATGTCTTAAAAGACCATTTCTGAAGAACCCCATGTCATTTATAATAACTATTGTTTTAGATGGACTCAAACTCGCCGGTGTTAGATACCAAAGTAATCCGTGCGGCGGTGGTGGGGGCGGGGGCGGAGGCTACGCGGCTACTCGTCCAAACCTAGCACTTACAAAGGAAACCAAGTTAATAGTCCAAGGGTTCACCGGCAAGACTGCGACTTTCCACAGCCAGCAGGCTATTGAATACGGCACCAAAGTGGTTGGTGGCGTGTCTCCTAAGAAGGCAGGGACACAACATCTGAATCTTCCAGTGTTCAAGGTATTTATCTGACATTATGATTAGTCAAACCATAAGAATGCAGATAGATACAAGTTATATTATTTGTCTGCATGATGGATGACATAATAAGCCATAGCATATCTAGCTAAGTTCAAAGTAGAAAGAATGAAACAGTACCTTATTATTTCTGTTAGAATACCTAAGTAAGTATAATAAGTTTTTGGCTCAGCGCATCAGCATTGCCATACAGCGTGGTAATGCAGCCAGTGTCTTGGGGACGCTTCCGACTGGTATTGACATGGATCAATTGAGCTACCTTTAGACTGTTTGCAACCATCTGCAGTTAGCTCAATGGTTTCAATTGTAAATACTAGTTGTAATTTTCCTATTCCTTTGCTTGTTCCTTTCGTTGTTAATAAAAGTTTTTGTGATATATTGTATGCAACCTGAAGTATCTTACCGCTGATAACAGAATTCACCATATTGGTCAGTTCTGACAAGTTTCCTGCTGGAATACATACCTGAGTAACTCCCGGGTCCTCAAACGCAAATCTGATGAAACCCACAGAATCCAAACATGTCTACACAAAAAATATCAGGGCTTAACACTTGTTTGATGATTGAAAGTTTTAATTGGAAACCATCAAAATCTCACTTCTTGTGAGATTTAAATATAAAAGGCCTAAGTTTACACAAAAAAATATCAGGGCTTGACACTTGTATGATGATTAAAAGATTTAAATTGGAAACCATCAAAAATTTGCTACTTGATAGATCTACAGGGTGATTGGAAGCTGTGTGCAAAGCTAGTGGGCGAAGGTAGTGTGGACTATTTGGAACCATTTAAGCCATATTTGTCTAAGACGAAGTCTGACCGTTTCTTTTTTACCAATTTTTTATTGGTGGCAAGGAAAATACCCGAAATTTTACAGTTAGTTGCTAATCTTTGCCAGTTTAAAAGGCCAATGATTTTTTTTTTGTTTAATTTGAGTTTAACTAATGTGTAAGCAATCTAACAAAACATGTTCTTAGGTATCTGAGTCATTAGCTATTTTTTTACAGACATTTAAAACTTACAAAAATTTTCAGCGATTTTCGAAAACCATTTTCAAAGTTATTTAAAAAAAAACGGTCGGTGTTTTTTTTGTTCAAACCTTTTTTAAAACATGTTTGATTATTACTCTTTCTTTTGAGGTATTAATTAAGCGGATATCTCAAATTATTGAAATAAGGATCTACAAACCAAATTGAGAGAGAAAATTTGAAGCAACTTTCATACAAAAAAAATGGTTTTGGCCGTCATACCACGCGCGGTGGCAATTGTTTTGGTCAGTGGAATTCCTCAGAAATTTTTAGAATTAAACTTTGAACACAAAACGTTTTTTTTGTGTTAAAGTTGCTTCTAATTTTTTCTCTCAATTTGGTTTGTTGATCTTAATTTCAATAATTTGTGAGATATCCGCTTAAATGATACCTAAAAAGGAAGAGTAATAACCAAACATGTTTTAAAAAGGTTTGAACAAAAAACCCCGATGGTTTTTTTTAATAACGCCAAAAGTTTTCTTAAATTGCTGAAAATTTTCGTAAGTTTTAAATGTCTTTAAAAAATGACTAATGATTCAGATACCTAAGAACATGTTTGTTAGATTGCTTACACATTAGCTTTACTAAAATTAAACAAAAAAAAATTCATTGGTCTTTTAAACTGGCAATGATTAGCAACTAACTGTAAAATTTTGGGTATTTTCCTAGCCTCCCATAAAAAATTGGTAAAAAAAATGTTTTGAGTTCAAAGTTTATTTCTAAGAATTTCTGAGGAATTCCATTGACCAAAACAAAGCCCACCGCGCGCGGTATGACGGCCAAAACCATTTTTTTTTTGTATGAAAGTTGCTTCAAATTTTCTCTCCATTTGGTTTGTAGATCCTTATTTCAATAATTTATGAGATATCCGCTTAATTGATACCTCAAAAGAAAGAGTAATAACCAAACATGTTTTTTAAAAGGTTTGAACAAAAAAAACAACGACCGTTTTTTTTTTAAATAACTTTGAAAATGGTTTTCAAAAATCGCTGAAAATTTTTGTAAGTTTTAAATGTCTGTAAAAAAATAACTAAAGACTCAGATACCTAAGAACATGTTTTTTTAGATTGCTTACACATTAGTTTAACTTAAATTAAATTAAAAAAAATCCTTGGCTTTTTAAACTGACAAAGATTAGCAACTAACTGTACAATTTCGGGTATTTTCCTTGCCACCAATAAAATTTTTTTAAAAAATAAACAGTCAGACTTCGTCTTAGACAAATATGGCTTAAATGGTTCCAAATAGTCCACACTACCTTCGCCCACCAGCTTTGCACCCAGCTTCCAATCACCCTGTATATCTATAAGGCCTAATGAAATTAATAACCATTATATATTTTGCTTATAGACTGTTCGGGAAGCAAAGGAAAAAACGGGCGCGGACGCAACAGTCATCTACGTGCCGCCCCCGGCAGCCGCCAAGGCTATTATCGAGGCAATCGAGGCCGAAGTTCCCTTGATCGTGGCCATCACTGAAGGCGTGCCTCAGCATGTAAGTCTTTCGTAACTTGTCAGCTGCTAAGGCGATCCTTGAGGCAATCGAGGCCGAAGTTCCCTTGATCGTGGCAATCACTGAAGGCGTGCCTCAGCATGTAAGTCTTTCGTAACTTGTCAGCCGCTAAGGCGATCATTTAGGCAATCGAGGCCGAAGTTCCCTTGATCGTGGCCATCACTGAAGGCGTGCCTCAGCATGTATTACATAACGTGTCAGTAGCCAAGGAGATACTCCAGGAAATAGTTCCCATTAATCGTGGCCAACACTGAAGGCGTGCATGTAAGTGTTTCGTCAGTCGCCAAGGCGATCCTCGAGGCAATTAGGGCCGAAATTCCCTTGATTATGGCCATCGATGGCTTCCCTTACCAAGGGCTTTTAGGGCATTAGACATGTATGTGTTTTGCTGGACGTTTTAGGGCATTAATGTGTTATTCACAGACCTTCGCTTCGCTACAAAGGTCGACTTTGATGCTTGTCAGTTGCGCATCTAAATCAATTGGTAGGTGACCTAGTTGTTCTTAGCAGTTATAGCTACCATTTGTCGAATGTTTAAATGTTTATCAATTAAAAAACACAATAGGTTGTAGATAAGGTGATTAATTGTTAGTATGTGAACCTAATGGTATGTCTATGTCAATAAGATGGGTGTTTTAATATTAGTGGATACCTAAAACAAAGCGAGGTATTTGGGGTTTTTCACCCAAGTCAAGAAGAAAGCCACGACAGAGATACACATTGGGCGATTGTGCACTACAGGGAATTTTACTGTCAGAACATCCGATTTTTTACGGTCCGAAGTGGCATGAAAAAAACGGATGATTGGCTTGTGCACTTGTCCGTCTTTACTCGGATGATACGCCTCAGTTTGAGGGAAGGGCCAACGAAACGCACATCATTCATTTCGGACCGGAAAAACCGTTCCGGAATGGGGAAAAGTAAAATATCGGACGGTAAAATTACGTATAGTGCACAAACTAGTATATACATTATATGGCGTTCCATATCGGACCGTAAAAACTCAGACTGCCGGACAGTAAAATTCCTTGTAGTGCACAATCGCCCGTGTATCTTTGTGCCGGCGTCGTCGGAGCTTCCAAACGGATAAACATTATGTATTCTGATTACGTTTTTCTTATTTGAAAGGTGTAAATGTTCGATTGAGTGCAGCTGTTTAAATATTCTGTTCTGATGTTTCAAAGTAATTCAAAGTAAAATTTTCTTCAGCGTTTTGAATTTTAGAGCATTAGATTTTTTGAGGCAGTTACATAACTTGCTTCAGTATAGTTTTTTTGTATCGTATTTCTGACTTTAACCAATGAAGAAGATTGCAATAAAAGGAGAAAAACAAATTACATTTACAACGGTATTTACTATTGCGACAGTAGAGCCAACTGCAGACTGTTCAAACAATCTAGAGCTCAACTGATTCATAAAGCGTCAAGGTTCTTTGACATATGTTTTTTTCTTTAGTTCTATTCTGTTTTATTCTATTTGTTTTGTTTAACGACCGGTGAAGCGCGATGGTGGATAAAGTTTAAAAGACATAGCTTTAGCCCTGGAATAACCCGTAGGCTACTTTTAATTTAATAAATCAGTTCTATGGAATAGAAATATCCGTGAATAGTTTCCATATAAACAACGCGTGCGAAGCCGAGCAGATACTGTTCTGTGTAAAATACAGTATAAAAACTTTGAAAAAGATATATCACATTGTCCAGCTCTACTTAATTTTTAATAATATATTCCAGGACATGGTGCGAGTAAAGCACGCCCTAACGCGCCAGAGCAAGAGCCGCCTCCTGGGTCCCAACTGCCCCGGTATCATCGCCCCCGGGAAGTGTAAGATCGGCATAATGCCTGCGTCCGTGCACAAGCCGGGCTGCATCGGCGTCGTGTCTCGCTCCGGCACCCTCACCTACGAAGCCGTCTTCCAAACTACCGTCGTAAGTTTATTGAACCTTAGCCATTCATTTATTACGTAAGACTATTTTGGCTAGTTTTTGAAACCTTATAATAAAAAATCTTTTGTGTTCGAAAAAGAGATCTTTGTCGAAAGACAAGCTGTTTAGAGGGGGACATCAACCACATGCCGAGAATACGATTTGAGTTTTAAGTATCAGCAATAAAGGCTTTTTATATTTTTATTTATTTTAAATTAAAATAAGAATAGACCGATCCCAACTCTGTTTAATATTTATTACGTTAGTTTATCAGTGCTTTAAAGCCTATCTGGGTTCTCGTCCATCATGCTTTACTATATATACTAGAAGCGCTCCGCGGCTTCGCCCGCGAACCAGAGTTTTTCGTACAAATTACAGAAATTTATTGCACACTCCCTAGGGGTTATTATGTAAAAATAAAAAATACGTGTTAAGTTATTCAGTCCATAGTTTATTTATACCGAGTTTTGAATGAATCGAACGAAGGAAAAATTATTTTCCATACAAACTTACCATCCTATTTAACCCCCTCAGAGGTTAAAATTTCCAAATTAAATGTTCCTTCCTATTCGAGGTTCTAAAGTATCTACATACCAAATTTCATTTAAATAACTTAAGTAGTTACAAAGATTACTGATAACAAACATTCACACAGACTTTCCCATTTATTATATGTAATTACTATTACTATATAAGCCTACTAACTGTAGTTAACATAACTGTGCAATTCTATATCTGTACTTAACTAAAAGTCATGCTAACTATTCTAAAAGTTGTAAATAATAAATTGCTTAAATCAGTCAAGAAGGTTGTCTAGAAAAAATCGCGCATACAATCCGCCCTTTTTACTTCCTCGGTTCCTCCCTTTCTGGTCCTATTGTATTTGGTATATGTGTGGTTTCATAAATAGTTGTCAATCTGAAAAAAAAGCAGTTGAAATGTGACAGTCCATCTTTTTTTGTCGGTTGATAAATATTTCTTACATAGATGTAGGCATGCAAGTCCTGATTAGATTAGAACTTAACCTTCACGATCTACAAACATAACAACGTAACAAATGACGCGGAAAGTTAACATATTTTACGTAAATAAATCCGACCTTGACACTGTATGACCACTAGCCACCGATTCAATCATAATATCACTACATAGTATAAAACAAAGTCGCTTTCTCTGTCCCTATTTCCCTATGTCCCTTTGTACGCTTAAATCTTTAAAACTACGCAACGGATTTTGATGCGGTTCTTTTTGATAGATAAAGTGATTCAAGAGGAAGGTTTAAACGTATAATAAAACCGTACGAAGCCGGGGCGGGTCGCTAGTATAATAATAAATGAGAAAGTTTGGATGGATGCACGTTACTCTTAGGTAAATCAGTAAATCAATATCTTTATTTCTTTAGGCTTACAAAATAAGCACTTAGGTCAAATTTAAACTATAGGTACTATGTTAGACTTGGATATATGCTACTTTTTATCCTATAAATTAGTTCCCATACGATAGAAAGCGAATTGCGAAGCCGCGGTCAAATACTAGTGATATTATGAATGTGAAAGTTTGGATGTATGGATGTTTGTTACTTCACGTCAAAACTACTGAACAGATCAGGCTGAAATTTTGCATATCTTAGATAGTTCTTGATACAGTGTACTTCGCTACCCAAGATGTGCTACTTAAAGCCGCGTACAGACTGTTGTAACGTAACATGCAATGTAACATGAAAGGAGCATTTCATAAGTGTTGACGTAGCGCGCGCACGAACCGAGCACGTACGTGTTTGCATCTTTTCCGGCATGCGCGCGGCGAATATAGATCAGTCTGCTGAGAACACGCGGAGAGAATGGATCGTGACGACCAATTATTACTGGCTACGATGATTGTCGGTGCTTCATTAATTATCATCAATCAGTGAAAAAAAAACGCCGAACACTGGCGCTCCGTGCACACTCCGCGCCCCTTTGTGTTCGGCGAAAAAACCGACAAATGGCGGATCGCGGCGCGCACGAGTTGAAATGCTCTGTTCGTGCGCGTAGTGTGCGCGGTTCGTGCGCGCAAGGCGTCCACACTGTGTGATTTCTGTTACATTGCATGATACATTGCGACAGTGTGGACGGCAAATTCTTTCATTGCGTGTTACATTGCATGTTACGTTACTACAGCAGTCTGTACGCGGCTTTACAACCTTAGCGGCGCGCCGAGCGAAGGTCCGTATGCGACGCGGGTTCGATTATATCTATCAAAAGGGCTAGATTTAACCGAACGTTTCTCTAGTAACAAGGAGAGCGAACCGCGGGCAGAAACAAGTAAAACAATAATGACCTTCGGTACCGTTAACTCGATGACCGCGTCATTTTATAGCATTGATTGGATGATTGTAATACTTTGATCTGTTACGTACCTATACGTGTATATCAGCTTCGTTTATAGAAATAATGATGTAATTCTCAAGTCTGATAGGAATGGATGAACGAAAGTGAAATTATTATTGACTCTTACTTATCTTATTGGTGCTTTCAACTCCTACAAAAACCAATTTTAATAGTTACCTACCTACTTTTTTTATTTACGTAATTTTCCGAAAATTGTTACGAAAAAATCAGATAGCAAAACTATTTCTACGTAGGCGATTCTGTGACGGACGATGCATATATATGACTAATATTTTGCGAAAGTTTGGATGGATGAATTTATGTTTGTTACCTCTTTTCGCCAAAACTTTGGGATGTATCGGGCTGATTTTGAATGGACGTAGTTCTAAGCCAGAAAATTGATGAAAAGCCAGGAATAAATGCCTGGCTTTTCATAAATTTTCAAACTGATGAAGGCGCGTGGCGCAGCTTTGTCACTAGGTACTTAATATAAAACAAAGTCCCTTCCGTCTGTCGTCCCTATGTATGCTTAGATCTTTTAAAACTACGCAACTGATTTTGATACGGTTTTTTAGGTTTATTTATAATTTACCCCCTTGCAAAACCGGGACAGGTTGCTAGTATTGTAACGAATAAAATACTTCTAACAAACTCATGCAACAAAATGTTTCTAAATACATAAATTGATGCATCTACCTGTAATGTTCCAGACAAAAATGTTTTTATTGATGCATCTACCAGTAATGTTCCAGACAGAAATGTTTTTATTGATGCATCTACCTGTAATGTTCCAGACAAAAATGTTTTTATTGATGCATCTACCTGTGATGTTCCAGACAGGCCTAGGCCAGACGCTGTGCGTGGGTATCGGCGGCGACCCCTTCAACGGGACAGACTTCATCGACTGCCTGGAGGTGTTCCTCAAGGACCCGGAGACCAAGGGGATCATCATGATCGGAGAGATCGGGGGGAATGCTGAGGAGCTGGCTTCTGAGTATCTGATACAGAACAACTCTGTAAGTTTAATTATTATTTTATTTTGGGAAAACTGTTCAGTTAGAAAATTACAAAACAATAATTTTATTTAAAAAACTAGTGAACGTAGGTAAGTTTATCCAAAAATCTCTGAAACATAAATCAATTAAAAATAGTTGCAGCCAAATTCTGATAGGCAACCTAGCATACATAGGTATATGTATATTCTCCTAATTACAAAGATTCATAAAAACTTGGTTTAAAGCAAAAAACGATGAGCGGGCTAATCTTGCAGTCAGATCTCATACTATTGGGGCTAGATGATGCTGTGTGGATTGTCCAGCATTATTTATTTATTATTAATTTTTTTTATTAGTTTCCATAGTTCAAGTAGAAATAGGAACTATTATTCAAAGATCGGGATTATGACATTAGTTACCTACTACTACGACGACCGATGTGGCGCGGTGGGCGAAGGTTCGCCTGCCACGCAGGAGGTTGCGGGTTCGATTCCCATCTCGGAACAAATTTGTGTATGATCTGCAGAAATTTGTTTCGTTGGGCTGTGTGTTTTCTATGTACAATAAAAAAATATCTATGTATAAAATGTATTAAATATATCAGTTATCTAGTATAACACATGCTTTGAGTAGCTTACTTTCGGGCTGTGTGGATTGTCCAGCTACAAAAAAAATAAGATTAAAGTTATTAAAGCGCGTACTTTAAGCAGTGAATTGAACTCTGAACTTATCTTTACATTTAAAAAATAAGCTCTTACACAAGTCGAGTTTAACACTATAAATAATTAACAAAAAAAATAGTGGTACTTGATTTTCTCTCCACTTAATTTTTTTTGTACTAGTGGAAAAACAAAAAGGAATCCACAAGCATACATTTTTGAATTACTTACATGTTTGTTTTCTCTGGTATACAAATCAAAAGTGGTATCACTACATAGTATAAAACAAAGTTGCTTTCTCTGTCCCTATGTATGCTTAAATCTTTAAAACTATACGCAACGAATTTTGATGCGGTTTTTTTAATAGATAGAGTGATTCAAGAGGATGGTTTATTTATATGTATAATAAAAACCGTGCGAAGCCGGGGCGGGTCGCTAGTAAAGTATAAACTGCAGATGTTGATAACATGAAAACCATAGCTTCAAATAACAGCTAAGAGATGTTTGGATTCTTCAGTTAATATGTCAGAGGAGAGAAAACTGATATGCATTGTTTAAAATTCACAGAAATGAAGGTTTAAGAAATCAAGTTCTTGATACCAAAGACGTACTTCTTTGACGACATGGTCAAGACAAGGTCCGTCTGCGACGCAGGAGATGTGGGTTCGATTCCCGCATTGGAACAAATGTTTTTATATTCTATGCATTTAAGAAATATATCTCTATTAAGTATATCATTTATCAAGTCCATAACACAAGCTTGGGGCTAGATGGTGGTGTTGATTGTCCAGCATTTTTTTATTCTTAGGGTCACTAAAAGCCAGCTTGCCTTTAAAACACTCTCAGCCTTACCACAAAATCACGAGTTAGACACGTGTTTAACTATTGTTTAGAAAAATTCATCCTACAAAACCATGTTAAACAACTGTTAAACATGTGTCTAAGTAGTAACATTTTTTTGTGGTAAGGCTACTCAAGTTTTAAAAGCAGTAAATGTTTGGCGAATTATGTCTTATCTTAGTAAAGCTTGGTGCTATCCTTACCTATATTTAGGAAATTTTCCGTTTCAATTATCTATAATAATACAGTTTTTGTTTTGTTGAACAGAACAAAAAGGTATCTTCCATCTTCCTCGTCGCCAAAGGAAATCATAAGTTTATTTTATTGACTTTTGCATTAGAATTCTTTTGATCACCAGTTATTATAGGTAGTAAATTTATAGATTACATTTTATTTCATTACCTAGTTTGCATTTTGTTTTGTAAAACGTTATAGAAAGGTATTTTACCTAAATTATTGATGTATGCCATCTCGGATTTTCACAAAAGAAACATTACTCTTATGGTATTTAATTTACTTAATTATTGACATAGCACTACTATTGTATGTACCTACGAGTATATTACCTGTTTATTTTGTGTCATAAATTTATAGAAGTTGCTATTTCTAAGAAAACTCATTCAACAATAAGCACATAACAACGCGGTATCTAATTTACGCGCAGAATCGTAACAGCGGTTCCGCTATTGTTTCCTGCCTGTTTTAACGCATGTAGATTTACTGATAGTATCTCTTTTTCACTCATAAGGCGCGGGAAAGAGAGAATCATAGTTAAATCTATATGCGTTAGAACAGGTAGGAAATATCAGCGGAACCAACCACTGCTATGGTTTTGTAGCGGACGGAGGCGTGCTACCGGCGACATGAATTATAATTACAATTTTTCACTAATGATATCAATCCGAAAATATTCATAGAATTAAATCTTCACTGTCGCATTTTTTCGAAAACAAACTCATTTGTATTCTAAAGTCATTTCCCATGATTTGGTTATTTTTTTGAGTATTCCGATAGATATTTCGGCACAGTTTCATGCGCTATGATCACGAAAGAAGTTCTTTCTTTTTTTAAATCATCAGCCTATTGTTTTAAATATCCCGTGTTAAATGACTTTAGTGTTAGTAACAATGATAGTTTTCTCATTTGTATTCTCCTATAAATCAATTTATTTGTTTCCCAGGGACGAAACGCGAAGCCTGTGGTATCATTCATCGCTGGACTGACGGCGCCTCCCGGCCGAAGAATGGGCCACGCTGGAGCCATCATCTCGGGAGGAAAGGGAGGTGCTATGGACAAGATCAAAGCCCTAGAGAAGGCCAACGTAATTGTCACCCGCTCCCCTGCAAGGATGGGCGTAGAACTCTTCAAAGAAATGAAAAGATTAGAGCTTGCCTAAATAGTGCTTTTTTAACTTATATACAAATTATGTTGAATGTGTACTCTGTTATTAGTCCTTTAAAGTAATTATATTACTATTTTATTTATACTGGTTTCAGTTCAAGTACATTTCGAAGATATACCTATTAGGTCGTTTATATGTTTCAGAGATGTAAGATTTCGAGACAGAGATTTGTTTTAAACAAATTATTCTATACACATAGCAATTCGAATTGTAATATAATCCCAAATTTTGCACATAATTGTTAGCAGTGCACGCTTGTAGATAATAAGTATGTATTTATAAAATGTTATATACTTTATGTAAGTGTTACCTACACATATTTATGATCAAATTTGCTGTCTAATTTAGAAAGTAACTTGATAAAATTTTAACTTTGAAATGTTAGTGCTTTGCAGTGAATCGTTATAGGTAATGTGAACATTAAATGAATATACATAAATCAATAACGAAATATTGTTTTATTTTTTATATTTCCGTTTAGATACTGGTTACATCAATTAAATACTCAGTACAGAGCCATAAGACACCTACATTAGAATACTTTCGAGTATGTATATAAAATAATCCAGATCTTTTGTTACAAAATCTTAAATCTACCATAATAGGAAACGAGTAACAAAAAAGGAAGTTATGCAAAACAAATCACAGTCAAGCAATTTTTTTCTTGCAAGGGACAAAATTAGATTGTCCCAAGCAACCAATGTATTTTGGTCCCTTGCAATTTAGGCGGGTTTATCATTATCTCACCTACCTAACCTAACAAGTCTATATGTTTACATCCAAAAACTCAAACGCATCACAGATTTAAGGATGTCTCAACAAAGAGAATTAAACCACACTTTTGACAGTTCAGTTTAATAAAAATCTGTCATTGAATTCAAATTAGACTAAAATTTCCTAAGTGGGAAACCATAGGATGTTATCAACAGTCAAGTCATATCGGACTTGCGTTTGAGTGTTCGGCCATTTCAAGCACCCTATACTCAGCAACTCTGATTTAAACTCGTCTCAAGCGACGAATTCTTTACAGATATCAATGAAAACTGTCAAAAAATCGCTACTTGATGACATGTTCAAATGTGAACCGTTAAGTATCCGAGCGTTAGTCTTTATGGACAAACCAACATACAGACTGATCAAAATTTTAAGGCCTTAATTTAGTCAATGCTAACATTTAAAAATAAAAGTAACTTATAACTAAACTGCATACCAGATTTATTACCTAGGGTAATTAAAAGTACTCCGAGGAATATAAAAAATTCTTTGCAGAGCTTAAAACTTCAGCAAGGGAGCTTTTACCACCGGTCCCGTCTGCCGCCGCCACCGCCGCCACCTCCAAAGCCGCGGCCCCCACCACCGCGGCCGCCGCCCCTCCCGCCTCTACCACCACCGCCGCCCTCGCGGTCCCGGCGCACCTTCATAGCTTCAAACCTTTCAGCCATGTTTTCCAGCTCACCAGGAATCTCCTGATTAGCCTCTTCAAGAATCTTTATCAACTCTCTTGCATGTGCCCAATCCTGTCTTGACACAAATGATAAGGATATGCCAGTTTTCCCAGCTCGTCCGGTCCTGCCCACTCTGTGGACGTACTCCTCGATGTGTCTTGGAAAGTCGAAATTTATCACATGTGTGAGATCCTTGATGTCTATGCCTCTAGAAGCTACATCAGTTGCAACTAAAATATTGACAGTACCATCTACCATTTCTTCCAATGCTGCTTCTCTGTCGCTCTGGTCTCGGTCCCCATGCAAAGATTGACATTCTATCCCCTTCATTGCCAGTTCAGTGCTAATGTGAGAAGCAGTGGCCTTTTTGCCACAGAAAATTATGACTTTGTCACTTTGTTCCATGTTGTTTATGAATTCAAAGAGAGCTGCTTCTTTATCATCCTCTTCCACAAACTGAATTTTTTGTGTGACTGTATGCACCGCGGCCAGATCTAGTGATCCCACATTAACCTGGATGGGATCCTGCATATAGGACTCAGCAAGCCTACGCACTCCACTCGGCCACGTAGCAGAGGTCATGACTGTTTGGCGGTCAGGTCTTACATCATAAAGAGACTTGCGAATCTGAGGCTCAAAGCCCATGTCCAACATCCTGTCTGCTTCATCCAAGACAATGTAGGAGAAGTTGATGATGTTAAGATGTCTTGCCATGACAAGATCATTCAGACGGCCCGGTGTAGCAATAACTATATCAACTCCCTTTGCCACTACTTTGATCTGCTCTTTCCTGTCTCCACCTCCGTACAAGCACACAGACTTGATACCTTTATACTGGTATTTAGAGACCTCTTTGTCGATTTGCAATGCCAATTCTCTTGTTGGTGCCATGATGAGCACCGTTGGGCCCTCACGCTCCTCCCGGGGTATAGTCTGGCCATCAATATGGATGAGAGCAGGCAGGAGGAAAGCCAAAGTCTTTCCAGTCCCAGTCTGAGCAATACCTATCAAGTCATCACCTCTCAACAAGATAGGCCAAGCTTGACTTTGAATAGGTGAAGGCGTCTTGAAGTCCTGCTTATAGATTTCCTGGAGTATTTCAGGGTAATGCTGGAATGCCTGTTCAAATGTGAGCACCGGATTGGGAACCGGTCTCATTCCTGGTTTTTCATCAAAGGTTCTCTTCACCTGAATATCATTGTTAGCTTTTCTCCAGCGCGCAACATCAGCTGAATTCATCCTTGTTATTGCTGGATCTTCTTGATAAAAATCTTTTATGATAGGAGGTAAGTTCTTCCACCTTTCTTGTTGATGATTTTCATGATGAGCATTAAGCTTAGTCCAATCAATGACTTGCACTCCAGCTTCATTTTTCTTAAAGAAATCTGACCCATTAATATCATGGCCGGTGTTGAATTCTTCTTTGGGTGGAGCTGGAGCTCTGTCTTCAATGAGGCTGAAAATCAAATTCTGCACCTTGGCGATAGCGTCCTCAGATCCAGTTAGAGTAAGTTCAGTCTCAGAACCACTGGAATCACCGATTTTAATTTTAGCTTCGGATTCAAATTCCAGATCGCGTATTTTGGAACCTCCTTTGCCGATGATACGACCAACTTTTTGAGATGGAACTGACATAGTTTTCTGAGGTCCATTAGAAGCTCTAAAACCGGATCTGTTGTCGTCACCTCGGTTATTGCGGGAGTCGCGATAGTTATCGCGATTATCACGGTTGCCACGATTATCACGATTGTCTCTATTATCCCGGCGAAACGAATCAGTAGGCCCATCCCGAGCTCTCCAGTTGCTTTCATTGCTGCGGCCTCTGTTTCCGCCTGACGGTGGTCCGCCGCCGGTCCCGTGACTTGGTCGAAAAACTCGCGCATTGTAATTCAATCTTGGGACCGATGCTGACTGGACTACAGTGGGTCCTGCATCGGAGTCGCTTTGCCAATCATCATCACAATCCCCCATAACGCAATTTGCAGTTCTAGAAGATTTGTTACCAGATTATTATTTTTTGATTCGACGAAAACATACGTCGCGTAGAGGAGGAAAGAATGATATTATGTGCAAAGAGTATGTAAATAATATGAGGTTATGTGCTCTGCTCTTTGGTTTGGTTATGTGCCGCCCGCCGCCGCCGCACCGGGCGAAAACACATCAATCAAGTCATTTGCTTTGCTTCACTCAATGTCATTCGTGACAATATCGTTATACCAAGTAAAAGCCACCACACACAGCAGCCGCAGCCGGGCCGCCCGCGCCCGCCCGCCCGTAGGCGAATGTGTGCAATTAGTATCAGACATATCCTACTAGGCTACTATTATAAAAATTAATGGCACGCCCCAGCTTTGCACGTGTGTTTATGAAAATTCCAAAAATTATAAATTCATTCGCACACCACCCTTATTTTTGCGACGGGCTTCTAAATACTTGCACACAAAAAAGTTTGCGTACTGTGATTTAGAAGTCCGACGATTTCAAGCATTGACCCCAGTATCCCAGACTGGGATAGGACTGGGATAGGATATTCCCAGTGTCGGATACATCTACATCGCCTATGTAACCGAGCGGAGTGAAAAACATGAGTTTTTTCCAATACTTATACATTTTAATATCTTTCGAATGGAATGTTCTAATAAAATTGAATATTACAAATCTTATATAGAAGTAGTATTTAATTTAGAGCAATTTATTTTGATATTGTTTAATACCAAGGTACAAATAAAGAGCCTTTTCTAGCGGCCGGTGCAGCGGTGGTAGTAGTAGTACAATTTTATTTTTTAAAATAAAAGAACAGAACTGTGTGACATCAAGCAAACGAGACAACTAACTTGTCTTCTTTGTTTGATGCTTTGCTTGATCAAGCACTAACAAAAGTCAGACATGAAATCCATTTTAGTCTGTGGTAAAGTCCGACCGACAGCGGGTGGGCGTTTGCGTCTGTCTGTCTGCGCTCCTCTGCTCGAAATCAAATCAATCAAGAGAAAAAAAATAAAATTCATCAACCAATTACAAACTAATCGAAATAATCATAAAAGTTTTTTACTGTTTTTATACTATTTGAAAATAATCTACAAAAAATAACAGACACTATACATAGCACCAACAAGATGAGTCTGGTCATTCCAACCATCTGAAAAACACAAATTAGATCGTTGTCTTGGTGAACTGTGATAATTTTACAAAATGAGTGGCTGGGCAAGAAGAATGCATCGACGAGCAGCTACTTTGAGCAATGTGGTCACGTCCTGCGGTCATCCCAGTTCTCTTCCGTACCCGAGAAGGCTGGAAAAAGTGAAGTTCGGTGCACCCTTGCTCGAAGTGTGCAAGGATGACATTCCAGGACCTTTGCTTGTTAGTATTGTGATACCGTGGTTACTATGAGATACAAGATACTCCTTGGTTGGAAATTGCGAGTATAAAACAGTGATGAGTAACTTTGTATGCAGGTGCTGATTTTGAAGCTAAACAAAGAGGCGCCTTTGCGGCGCGATGTGTTCCGCGCCCCGGGCCATCAGGGCGCTATGAAGAAGCTCATTCACTTCTTGCAGACAGGCCGTCTGGTTAATGTTGATAATTACTCAGTGTACACCATTGCTAGTGTCCTCAAAAAGTTTCTTCGGTGAGTTTACCCCACTATATTGTCACATTATAATTGCTAGATCAACTGAATCTTATTAAAATTAGCAACACCATAATAATTTTATTATTGTAACATACAACAATACCAGACTGTAAAAGTCCACTGGTGGACCTAGGCCTCCCGAATTGTACACCTTTTTGGTTGATAATATGGTTTACCTCTAAGGTGTGCTCATTGATTTATGAAACATGACAATAAGTTATTGTTAAGTTAGTTATTGTCAATAACTAAGAGGTTTGTTGTGATTATTTTTATCCACAGTCATTGATTGATAATGATTTGTAATCATCTAATTGGGAATCTCTTTTGGCTTGATAGATATCTTTATTGATAAAACTACATGATAACACAGATATAACTTTATAGTATATCCATACTATTACTCTTGATATGAGTAATCTTAGGATCTCTTTTCATAAATAATCAATTAAGATAAAGTTTGTAAGTTGGATTTTTGATCAAATATTCAGCATAATGCAGATGGTACCTGTACAATGAGAGCAAAACCACTAGTTAATAATAAAACCTTTGGAAATTGTGTCGCGTAACTTCAAACTCAGATAAATCCATTTCTGACATTTTTTAAGGTTTTGGTATCAAAAAAAAGAGAAAAAAAAATGTTTTCGAACTATTTTATCAGTTGAGTATAAATCCGCCTGGATCATGAGAAATTAACCGTCAAAATCATAATATTTTATCAAAGTCAGATAGATCCATAAGACAGGTTTTTTCAAATGTAGTTAAGTCCATGCGAGCCAATCCGCGACCTGCATTTGTTCAACATGGCCTCCCGTCGACGTAAACACTGCGACAGTAGCATCGTACACTCCAGCTTTTTATCGTTTCTTTTTAATATTTAGACAGTTCCCATGGATAACTCAATTAAAATTGTGTCACCAAGCAAAGCCCGCAAGCGGCCTAATATAAAAGTTCGCCGTAAGAAAGAGGAAAGAGCGAAAATTCTTTAAGTTTGAAATACCTGTACCTTTGCATTGTTTGGAATCCTGAGTTGGCACTAGTGTTGTGCTTACCGTTATCGAAAAGTATTATATTTTTTGTTCTACTGTCACTGAATAATTTTGGATATCTTTATGTATTTACATCCATTAGGATTTATTACTACATATAACATGAACTATCCGATCAAAAGAGTGAGGCGAACTGAAAATCAATTATCACTTTATTTCTTATATTATTCTGATAATTATGTACCTATAGTATTAAATTTGACTTGTCTAAGTGCTTATTTTGTAAGCCTAAAGAAATAAAGATATTGATTTACTGATTATCAGATGTGGATCAGTTTAGGTGAACAGGATCATGGATATTGAAGATGACTCAGAAAAAGTATTGAATTTTACTTAAAATAATTAAATTAGGTACCTACCTAGGTACTCTTTTCAATCTAGTATTATCGTATGTCTTTTTAATTTCTTATTAAACTAGATTCCTTTATTTTGTTTGTATTATTTTATTCAGTAAGCTCCACAAATTTGACTGTAGATAGTGTACCTTGATTTCGCCACTACCAGTTGCTATCGTATTTTTTCAAATCTAGATAAATCCAGATATGTTAAATCAAAATTCAATAAATCCACTCTGAATTTTTTCAAAGATAGATAAAATGCATTCCATTATATCAAATGAAGGTAAATCCAATCTAAATATTCAATTTTTGAAAGAATTAATGGTTTAAATAATGTTTTTGCAAAACAGGATCGTTTTCTACAATACTGTTAATATAATAAAAAAAAACTGCGTCTTAAATCATCGAAATGAGATTATTAACACTTTTTTTTATATATCTCACAAGAAGGTAGAGTGGATTTATCTGAGTTTGAAGTTAAGCGACACAATTAAGAAAATTATATTTAGCCGTCATACAAACAAAACAAATTAGATATACATAAATAAAAAATAAGGGTGTAACTACTCTGTACTAGTTAACATGTCAACATAGTCAAAGCACCAATTAACATTAAATAATAATTAAACTAGTGTGCATCTTTTTTTTTTTTTTTTTTTTTTTAACATCTTTATTAACAACGAAAATTACAAGCAAAGGAATAAAAAATTACAACTAGTATTTACAATTGAAACCATTGAGCTAACTGCAGACGGTTGCAAACAGTCTGCATCTTTTAGGTTCAGGTATAAGTAGCTTTAGCAGCTTCACTCTAACAGTACTCATATATCTCATATCATTTATTTCCACTACAGGTATTACAGTACACTTGATGTAGTTATTTACTGAATTTACAGTATAATAACTAACTTATTATAACAAAAATAAAGAGACGGATGCTCGATAAGAGAATGTACACAGAAAATAAAACTGACATTAGTGATCCCTGAACATTAGAAAATAAGAAAATATATGGGATAGCTGTAAAAGGGCCTAAAAGTATAAAAAATAGGATTTAAATAAAGACACAACCTAAATAAAATTAAGATTAAATAAATATATTCATTACAAATGTAACCAAAACCTCTTTGTAATGTAGAAAGATTTATCTGATTCTTTTTTTTAACAGGAAAATACCAGGTGGAGTATTTGGGCGGGATGGAGAGATGCACCTGTTTGCGGCCGTGGAACTGCCTGATGAGGAGCAGGTTGATGAAATACGCAAGTAAGTAGTTTTTACTCTTAAGGTCTCCACTCCACACACTGAAGCCGGAGGCGGAGCGGACGCAAAGGCGTGCGAGTTGTATTCTATGGAATCCTATGAAAGCCTACACACACACCGCAGGCAGTGGCGGCGCGGTGCCATAGGAAAAACCGCCACGCCTTCGCCTCCGCTCCGCCTCCGGCTTCAGTGTGTGGACAGTTTTATAGTTCATGCTGTGTGATTTGCTAAAAACAATAAACTAAATCATAAATACTAATTTACATTATATTGCAATCTATATCTTATATGATCTTCAAATATATGTTCTGTGGTGCTGGATGTTTTCTATGTATGATAAAAAATATCTATAATGTAATTAATGTATTAAGTATATCAGTCATCCTAGTAACTGTAGCATAAGCTCTGCTTAGCTTGGGCTAGATGATGCTGAGTGGGTTGTTCAGCATTATTTATTAAGTTTAATAAGAGGTATCAGATAAATTGGCACACCTTTGGTCTAGTTGCAGAGAAGTGTCAGGAAAATAGGTCATAGCAGGGCTATTTAATGATTTCAAAAAGTATATAATAATGGGTGTCTTTATTTATTTTGTCAAAGCTGTAATCTTAAACTTTTTTTGAACACTTTCTGATGTGTAATTTTTGTCTGCAAAGTCCATTTTTATTTCAGGGACATTGGTTCTCACGTTTTCAGCTCACAAAAAGCCAAATTGCTGAATAGCTCATTATTGTATCATTGTGGTTTAATGCCAATTAAATTGAGTTTCATTGTTAGTTTTTGTTTGTCTGATAAAAATTGGACATATATATTCTTATCACTGCTTGCATAAAGATATTTGACTTGCTAAACTGTGATTAATGTCGAGTGGTCAAAACAGACTTAAATATTAAATTAAAATAGGATTAGTTTAAATATCTTTGTGCAACACTGGTTTCGAACAATTTTTATTAACATTTGATGATAGTATTTTTTTATATTTTATTTAGTAGTTAAACAACTGCTAAATAATAAAAAAATCTCTACAAAACTACCTTGGGTCATGAAAGTACCTTTACAACCTACTTGCCATAAATACCTTAACACTGTATTTTTTCTTACAATGGAAACCATATAACGGGAATGATATGGTTGGGCTAGCAGAAGGCTTTACGTAAAAAAAATGTTTTAAATATTAAATAAATCTAAATAATCTTCGCTCAGCTACAGTTACTACTAGGGGAAAGGCGTACAAAATGACATACCCTCTGCTAAATCAGTCATAAATCGTGTTTTATTAATTGTTTCCAACATTATTATCACCTTTTTTAAACCTTGGTTCAGTACTTTATCGAAATTAAAGAGATCGATCAACTCAATACTAAAACAAAGAAGTTAAAGAACATTTAAAAAAAGATTGACAAAATCCGTTTTGTCCACCCTGTGCGGGTAAAATGACATACATCATGCGGACAAAATGGTATACCAAAATATTAATTTTTCCTTTATGTAAAATATTTTTAGTTCGCAAATGAAAGACATCATCTTCTTTTGAAAGTTTGTACATGATGCATGAGCCCATTTCTTGCAGCTTATGCACTTTAATCAAAGTTCCCTTGGCTTAGACCTGGAGTACAGGTCATTGTAGATGCAACGGCAATCATCGTCATCGTCGGTCACAGTGTAAATTTGAATGGACGAGAAATCTTCTTCGCTGCCCTTTTTGTCTCTCGGTTGAAATTCCAGAACTTCCTTGAGAGTGAAACTGAACAGTCTGGTTTCCAAAACTTTACATACATATATATAACTTGTTCCATTTCACAGGTGAAGATACTTTTGTATCTTCTCATATCCCTTTGTAGTTTGAGCTAAGCTTCTTTTCTCGCCTAATACGTATCTTTTAGTGTTGTTTTAATAATATGATTATAATCTGAAAGAAGAAAAAAATAGGAGGGTCAAACAACATAGTATGCCATTTTACCCTCACAAGGGGTATGTCATTATGTACACTTTCAAAATTTATAATCTTAGAAACAAAAACAAATAATGCATTAATTTTTATGAGCTTTCAACATATCACCAAGCTTTAATAGTTCAATGACAACAAACAAACATCACCAAAGACAAATAAAAGTAAAAAATAACTTACTTTTACAGCGAAACAAAATCCATCGGAACAAAACTCGAGGTGGTTTATAATTAGCAAACTGCCGTCCACGTCAAACGGCCGAGCCGGCGTGACTGGCGTTGCGACAGGTTGCTGCCTGTTACTAGGCGACATCTGTGTGTCGATACGGGAACTAAATAGTCTTTAGTTTCGGAGAAAAGACCACTATGTCGTTTTGTCCACCTATGTCATTTTGTACGCCTTTCCCCTACTACTACAAAAAAAGGGTGTCTCAAAAAACTATTATCAAAAAAATACTTTCTGGTATCTTCGAATGTTATTATAATGGCAATGTTCAACCTCAATGTATTAGATTCCTGTAAACCTTTTTTCATAGAACACAATATTCTTACCGTTCCTTCGTTGTATATTCTGGAAACTGCTATGTTTGTGAAAAATAATGCTGACTTATTTAGTAGATTGTCCGATGTTGTCGTACGAAATAGACGAGACAATAATAAAGTTTGTGCTCCTAACTGTAAGACCACGTTCATGCGCAAAAGTGTCTTTTATATGGCTCCTTATATCTATAATAAACTGCCAGAGCCACTGCGAAAACTGTCTTGTTCGTTGTTTCATAGGAAGTTAAGATTATACCTATCAAAAACCGCTTATTACACCATAAATGAATTTATAAATGATAAAAATGTTAAAATTCATTTCACTTAACTCAGTTTTATTGTATTTTAATTTGACATGATTTTATAATCCAAGTTATTGACATTTTGAATTTCATTTTATTATTTAGTTTGAGTTTCTTTTAATTTTTATGTTTACTCCATGAATTGTATAAAACAATTGCATGCCGGAAGGTAGCAAACAATGACTCTATTTTATCTAAAATTAAGATCTTTATAACATTGTATTTCAAGCAATAAATGAACTTTTACTTTACTTTTACTTTTTACTTTTATAATTTCATGTTATAACTGTCAGAAACAATGAATGTTTATAGTATGGAAATGGAGATGCGACTTGAATTTCGATGCCTCTGCCTCTTGTACGTCATAACGGCACCATTCAAATTATGGGTTATTAGAATTTGCGTGACCTTTTGGCGCAAAATATGTGATTTGAATTGAAAAGCAAAGGCAAGCCAACACTGCAAAGTCAATGCCCGATCTGGCATCGGCAGTCTGCCTGTAATGAAACTCTAGTAGGTGCTTACTTAATGTACATTATGAATCAACAGTTCCTTCGTTTCAAAAGGACCATTCTCTATGCGTTTTTGAACTTTATTGTAAAAAATTGTTTTATGAATGTTTCGTACAATATGGTATTTCCGCACGCTGCCTACATTGAAAACCCAAAGTGCTTTTGGCTGAAATAGTTACAGATTAATGGTTTCGAGTTATTGGTCTCTTTCCGCCATCTTTCGGTTACTAAAATGTGTACCTACTTATTGCACAAAGCGCATTAACCCATATCGGAAAATGCGCTGTATCCAAGTAAAACTCGCATACCATAGTTGTGTCATAAATTGGCTGTATTTTGATTCATATTACTCAATATAACTCCATTATTGTAAATAATAAATAAATAGCTAGGCAATTTACTCGGCATCATCGAGCCCCAAGCTAAGCAGAATTTTTGTTATGGGTAGGTACTAGATGACTGATAGATTTCGGCTTTTAATTCCGGAAAAAACGCGTGCGATGCCGCGTAAGTAATAAGCTAATAAGATCCAACTACGCTCCCATCCACTTAAAATGTAGTAAGGGTCATAGCCTAGGCAACAACACTCATACAAATCACACGACCGTCGCAAGAAGCCCATTGTAAATAGCCGCATTCAACCGGGCTAAGCAATGCTCGCTCAAGCGTTACAAGCAGTTTATTCAATCTTGTTTACTACTTATAGGCATGCCAATGTAATTATTTCAATGTAAACATTTTCATTCATTGTTTTACGTAAGCGCGACTTTGCACGCGTTTTCCGGGATAAAGCGTAGCCGATTCGTACTAATATTATAAACGCGAAAGTTGATATGGATTTAGCGATGATTTTTACTCTTTCACGCAAAAACAACTGAAAAGATGGGTTTAAAATTTTGAATAGACGTCCCATAAATAAGTTCACATGGGAAAAAATTAAATGAAATGTTTCCATAGAAACATCGCGTGTGAAGCCGCGAGCAGATACTAGTTTTTTTAATTTGTGTGTTAAATGTGTTAGTATGTCAAAATTTAAGCCAATGTTTTCGTAATTATGGCGTCTTTGCCTAAACACCTCTTGACTTTCACCTTTGTAATAGCTAATTATGATATGATATGTAATGTATAGCTTATTTTGCCTCAGAAGCTTTCGTTTGTGCGCATAACATACTGAATTCGAGCTATGAAATACGATAGCATTTGAATGACCTCTTCTATTTTCCTCATATTACCGCAAACCACATAATGTTTATCGTCCAACGATGCAGTTATGAGCATCTAATAGCTAAACTATTCGTAGGTTCCTATTCTCGATTTTCAAGAATATTTAGGCCACATTTCCGCGTCTATAAATAAGTTTCCAGGTCAAAGCTAAGTTACATTTAAATATCCAAGAATTCAGCTGAATTCATACACATTACACACTCAGTCGTTATGTTATCAAGCAGGTGTTGCATTCAGGGAAGGGTCGATAACCTTTGCTCGCATTATGTTAATTTTCCTGTACAAAGTGGATCATTGATAAAGGCATTGTTGTAATTATTTTAATCGCTGCAATTTCTGCTGTTACGTTATATAATGTTTTGAAATATATCTGCTCTATTAATTTCTTTAAATTATAGAAACCGTTTTATTTTTTCATATCTATGCGATTCTTGCAACAACGATTACATAGTTGACCTATAATAACCTACTTGTCTTAGATTGTAGTTTCATTCTTAGTAACCAGAGTACTAAATAAACAAATAAAATTATGAATTTTTTGTTTACCTCCATTTTCACACATAAAATAAGAATTTGAATTTAATTAATAGACACAATGTGTAAAAACTACACAAAACACACATATTTCGTTTCGTTTATGCAGCCATTCAACAGTCTCTCTTTTAGGCTTTAAATAGCATGATTTTAACTTTCCCACTGCATCGTAAGTATTGTACCAACTCGTTACCTCCTATACAGGTATCCTATACTTAAAAGGAGGTTCCGAGCACATTACAAAACACTGTAACTTTCTGAAAATGAAATAAACATTTTGTAACTATCTTTACTAAGACACTAATCTGTCCACAGAATTCTGATGGCCCTGCCGGTGTGCACACAGCGGCTGTTGGTGCTTCTCTTCGGCACATTCAGAGTGATGGCGTCCAACGCTGATAAAGCAGGTATGTGCATCAACTAACGCACCTTCAGCTGTATAGCAGTAGGTTTAGGGTTCTATTCCCTCGGGGAATAATGTTCGTACGATCTGCTGATATTTGTTTGTTTTGGTTTGGTTTTGGTTATTTTCTATATATAGTAAAAATTCTATCTATGAAGTAAAATGTAAAGAATTAGTTATCTATAAAAATGGCAAAAAAACATGTCTGTTGTATGAAATGAAAAAATGAAACGAAAATTATTTATTTCATAATATCCACAAAAACTATAACTAATCTAACATTAATAATTAAAACTATCTTAACAAAATAATGAAACAAACAGAAAATTAATAAACTAGGTTAATCTTTGTGTATTAAATTATTTATTTCATAATATCCACAAAAACTATAACTAATCTAACATTAATAATTAAAACTATCTTAACAAAATAATGAAACAAACAGAAAATTAATAAACTAGGTTAATCTTTGTGTATTAAATTATTTATTTCATAATATCCACAAAAACTATAACTAATCTAACATTAATAATTAAAACTATCTTAACAAAATAATGAAACAAACAGAAAATTAATAAACTAGGTTAATCTTTGTGTATTAAATTATTTATTTCATAATATCCACAAAAACTATAACTAATCTAACATTAATAATTAAAACTATCTTAACAAAATAATGAAACAAACAGAAAATTAATAAACTAGGTTAATCTTTGTGTATTAAATTATTTATTTCATAATATCCACAAAAACTATAACTAATCTAACATTAATAATTAAAACTATCTTAACAAAACAATGAAACAAAAAGAAAATTTATAAACTAGGTTAATCTTTGTGGCAGAGAAACGGCCCATAGCTCAGCTTAATACTAGAGCATGTTGCCATGCTGTAGCGCTGGTATTCTGCTAAGGGCTGCATTTAGGTCACAGTAACCTTGATAGAATGAAAAAAAAAACTATAACAAAATGTGTACTAAAATAAACTAAACTAAACACATAACATAATTATAAAACTGTTTATAGTTTAAATTAAAAATTAGTAGGTGCATTATGCCACCAATCTAAGTTAGTTGTCACACACCATGATATGAAAGACACAATAGACAGATGAGTATTTACCCACCAATAAAAGTAAAAGTAAAGTATGGGAGCCCTCTTAAATATTATTTTATTCTGTTTTTAGTACCTGTTTGTTGTTTAGAGGCAACAGTGTGGAAATTTCTACTGTCTATCATGATTCATGAGATACAGCTTGGTAACAGACGTACGGACAGTGGGTCTTAGTAATAGGGTTACCTTACCCCTTACCTTACCCTTTGGGTATACGGAACCCTAAAAATGTCTTATTGTATCTGTTCTGTATTGAAGATAGCTTCATTCCAATTCAGGAAATGCCAGTTTCTTGTGTTCTGCGCAATGTTTACACGTTCCGATAAATACAGCTCGACACATCGCTTTATCTGAGAAATGTGAAAAATATTTATACACGGATCAAGTTAATGACGTACTTTCTTGGACCATAAGAGGATGTGCAATGACGTCATTTAAATTCCCACATTTCTTCAAGTGATTCTCTATTTGGTTTAAACATATGCCTTCGGTTACGATATCTGATAAACATATGCTCCCGTTTAGCTTTACGTCTAGTTACATCTATGTGCATTGTATGATGGTACGTTACAAAGAACAACGATACTCCTGGACTTCGATGTAAAGCTATCGCAAACCAAAACTATGGCATTGAAAGTATACATTGTATGAAACTTATAATTTTATTTAATCTAAGTTTTGTATAAATTAAAGCCATAATCAACTCGTAATTCTTTAACAAATAAATAAAAATAAGATCAAGTATACTATCTGAGATACCGCGGGTAGGTAGTTAACAAAAAATAATTACAGGGAATTGTAAACTAGCCTTTCATGTTGAATGCACCATTATAGCGACTGTTACGAAAACAATTCGCCGTAATGCATGATGGCCGCTGAAATAATCCGCGTCAATCCTTTCATATTTGTTGTAATGCGTGCTTCCTGACATTGTGTTTTGTCACTCATTGTGTCCAACCCATCGATACTGTAATAATGTAGAAAACATTTGCCTGTTACATACATTATGATGATGTAGGTAAACCATCGATAAAACTCAATTCATTATGCACTTATATCATATTATTGTGATTTTCTACATACAGTGCATACACAATACCGATGTATTGGGTGTAGGCAGTTTTATTATGTTCAACACTACTGGGCCGCGCGGTTTCATCCGCGTGAAAATTGATGAAAAGTTACCTATGTTCCCTCTATTCCAAGCGTTGTTCTATTCAAAATTTCAACTTCGCCACTCATTGGTTCATCGTTTTTGTTTTTATTCGTAATCAAAATGCAGCCAAAGAACGGCGAAAATAGTGTGTTTCTCTATCGTATACATCTGTATTACTATCAGATGATTATAAAACTAAGGAACTCATTACATATGCATCTTAAAAGTTGAATGGAGAATAAAGACGCTTACAGATTAAACAATCGCTCGATTAATGTACTTACACTTGCATCACGCGCGTCGCCCACGCAAGCTCGCGTGTCTTTCCACTAATTAGACTCATTTTCGGTTGGATACAGATAAATGTCAAGTGTATGGTACGCTTAGGTTTCCTACTTAGTCTTTTTAGGGTTCCGTATTTCGTAATTTAGAATAAGCACCGCCATTCTATGATTTTTACTTACACCTTGGTTGCATGGAATCGCTTTAAGCGATAAGGCCGCCAATTCCATTGCCTCTCTTTAGGATAAGTTTATAAAGGACAAAATGTTTAATAAGGCTTTGAAATAAAGGATTATCTATCTATCTTTTCATAACAGTCGCTCTAATTGTGCATTCAACATGCTAGGCTAGCTTCGAATTCGCTGTATTCTTTTCTTTGTTAAAATAAAGTTTTTTTAACATTCACTTTTTAGTGTTCCGTACCCCAACTGTAAAAGGGGAAACCCTATTACTGAAAATACTAAGACGCTGTCCGTCTGTCTGTCCGTTACTAGGCTGTATCTCATGAAGCTTGATAGTTAGATGGTTGAAATTTTACATTAATGTATTTATGTTGCCTTTATAACAACAAATACTAAAAAATAGAATAAATATTTAAGAGGCCTTCCATACATACAACAGACATGATTTTTTTGACGTGTTAGAAATTTGTGGGCGCTCTCGCCCACAAATTTCTCGCCCTTGGCCGGTCTTTAGTCATGTTTAATTTATCTGCAGAATTTGAAGGTTAAATGTCTGACTGGGTAGCCAGATATCAATCACCGATCTCAACAAAACTTGACTTACAATGCCTAACCACTTTCATACTATACTGAAGACAGATATTATCGCTGGGCGAAGCACGTTTGTCAAACAGCACTATTGAAATGACTCTAACGCTCAATTTTCCATATCAGCATGGTTAACATAAGCTGTTTTGTGATTGAGGCCAGTCCTAACAGAGACGACATGTTTTGAATTCCGTAAGAGTAGTAAAAGTTGACTTATGGAAAGGAAAAGGTTTTTGTCGTGCTCCAGCTAATCCATTTATGGCTTGTATCCTGTCATTACTAAACTGCACTTGATCTTGAGCTTTGGACCTATTTGTTTCTTTTCTCCTGTTCTACTGGCTGCCATATCTAGTTGGTATTTCAAAAGTAACAGAGCTCTTTATAGTACCTAATCTTCTAGAAATTACATGAAACAAACTGACACTTGTACTAAGTACATGAATGAACGCGTAAAACCAAATTTTTTGTGTGATCGAAATCTTGATAGGGATTAAATTGCCACTCGTGTCAATGGAACATTAAGTGTTGAGCTTTTTGTGTTTCGAATATTAGTACAATGTGTACTATTTCTTTGTTGTATTTGTATAGTTTTTGTATTATTATAAATATTCACGCGCCTTTATTGCGTTTATTTAGCTATTATACCCGACGTTTCAACAGTTTTACACTACTTTACACACTGTCGTGACATGCCGTGAATATTTTATAATAACGTGTTCTGATCGCGTAAGATTAAAAAACTTTAAATTTGAAACGCGAAGATATATATTTCTATTCTATCCTAAATTGATTCAAATATAAACGATTTGAGGGAAGCAGTCAGTAAAGTTCCTCCGCGTCATTAAATCGATTAAACCTAAGATCGTCATATCCGTCTATTAGACAGTCACACACTTGGCAGTCAGACATGTCGACATTTCCGCTCGCTTTGTAGGGATGATGTCGACTGGCCCAAGACGACATATAAGTACCGATGCGATTGTGAGAGCGTAAAAGGAACACCCGTATTCGTTCTGAGCTTGTGTAGCGTACGTCAATCATTCGTAAAGTGGCTCACAAAGGCCGAAATGTACAGACGATGACTACACTTCAAACGCTCTCATGACGGTCCCTTTCCCGATTTGGAATTTCAAAATAATTTAGAGTACAGAATCCATCACTGACCTATATAATTATAGATCCTTACCGAGAAAGGCCTGAAGTTAACCCAGTTATACAAATCTTTCACTGGCCTTAAAAATTACAACACAACTTCATAAAAATATCTCATTTAACGTTCAATTTCGCATTTATTCATCAATTGCTTAACTACCGCGTTCTTAATGTAAATTTAACCTCGCGTGGACTACGCAAACAGAAATTTCTGTTTTTATTCACTTTCATTCTGAAGGAAAACAACATTGATAATGATTGAAACCAGTTTTAATTGAGGATGGTAATTCTTGTTTTTAGGGCACTTAAATTGGATATGTTATAGCTCAATTTGTTTTTAAATTAATTATACCTACTACAGTTAATATAAGTGCTAATTGAATATCAACCATACCTATGGCCAAGAACTAAGGTGTCTCAATAACCTCTGAAGGAGAGGTAGGTCGATAATTCTTTCTTAAATACTTAATTTAAAACACTTTGCGCATACCTTTAGTTAAACCTAGAGAAGGTTAAAGAATTGTCAACTTTATCGCTTGAAGCTATTTCTTCCAGGCAACCAAAGTACTTATAACTAAATGTAGGATGTCTTAATTTCGGGAGGCTTATGTCCAGCAGTACTCCTTATAGTGATAAAAATTTCGCAGTTATCAGAGAGGCCTAAGCCCAGTTTGGGATAAGTATTGGCTGATGATGTTATGTCCTGATGATGTGATGTCCTGAAGTAGATCATCATCAACCTATATTAGTCCACTGTTGGACATAGACCTCCCCTAATAAACGCCATAGTTCTGAAGTAATAATATAGTTCTGTTAGATAATGACACGTGATTTTCCAGGTACTGGTATGACATCCGAAGCCCTGGGGGTATCAGTAGCGCCATCGTTCTTCCACTCTTGCGTGTCGGACGGCAAAACTGCTACCATGGAGGATGTCCAGAGGTTCAAGGTAAGACTACATACTGTTTGTCATTTGATATGGGTTTGAGAGCTAATGGTGGGTCTTCGACGTCAAGTTATTGAAGTCTACAAACCAAAGCGCTTAAACGTGGCGGGATTGTGCGTCATTGCAGTTCATGAATATTATAAGAAGCGGGTATTGTTTTGTCAACTTTTGTGTGTCAATTCTTTCAAGCCGTCACACTCAGAAGCCGTGCCCGGCTGGAAGCGAAGTCGTGCGAGTTGTATCCTATTGAATCATATGAAAGACTTTAGGCGGTGGCAGTGCGGTACCAATAGGATACAATACAACCCGCACGCCTTCGCCTCCGGCCTGACCACGGCTTGCGGTGTGTGGCGGCTTTTAAGGCTGGTGGTGATAATTACCTACAGTAAAAACTGTTGCTAAATTACGAAGTGATAAAAGTGACGTAAATTACCTTTAGTTGCTCAGCCTTTTAACGGCCAGTGTCATTACATTACTAACACTTGCAACAATAAATGTTTGTGTTTTCACGACCATTCGTTCTTGACAGTTACCCTGCTATTAAACAGCTATTCCTGAAACCACAGTATGACGTAGGAAAACCACGGCAGTCTCCTGCTCCAATAGGCTAGTTATGACTAAATGAGCCGTGTATAGGCCGCGAGGTAATGCGAGGGCCGCGTTTCCACTTCGATTTCACGCACTACATATTACGGTTATGCAGTCGTACGAATATAGGTGACTTTTGTTTTGAGTCTTTGTTTGTTATGGGTTATATTTTGCTGAACAGTTGTTACTAGATTATAATTAAATAAGCAGTAAAACGTACGTATAATCTTGAAAAAAAAACATCAGATAATTTTTTTAAAGATATATTTTAAAGCTCAGTAATTTTTATCATAAACACGCTATCTGTTCTATCTTTGTGTGAAGCTATGTCAAGTGTTCAGTAGTTTTTGCTTCTTTAGTTGCTCATCGTTTTATGATATTTACTACTATGTACGTGTAAATAATATGTTTGTTAGTCATCTGTCATCACAATGTAACGCAAATTATGCGTTTATGGCAGCAGGTGTGATGAGAATTTTAATTATTTCTCGGTTATGATGATCATTGATCATTCGATCAAATTCCTTGCTAATTGAATTCTCGATCAACAATGAAATGCTCTTGGATTATTATCATTTACTCTATACTCACTTTATTGTCCCATAAACCAAATAAAAATCTTACAGCAATTTCCAATTGAAATTCAATACTTATAGTTTTAAAATTAGATATTTTGTGGAAGGTTGTTATTAATGTACCTACAAAGATACAATAGTTGGCTTTCCAACTTCTGACCTAAAAACGTTACGGTCATTGATTTCAAAGTTCAATGCATGTCTAAACGATTTGGTTTTTATACGCGGATAGATAAAACATTTGTTCACTTCCGTGAGCTTTACTATTTAAATTGCCTGTCTATCGAAGTGGAAACGCGTCTCGGTAGTTTAGATAATGTTTTAAGTGTACATATTCGCCAGATAATTTAGTAGCATTTGGTTTTTCACTCCAACACTCCATACCAGAATAACAATAATAGCTTTTATTTGACACAACTTAAATACTAAAAATATTATATTTAACTATATCTATATAAGTGCGTACCGCTTCGGCGGTAAAAGCCTCCTCCAACTCCTTCCATTATCCTCGGTTTCTAGCAACAAACAGAGAATATACAGAGATTGCAAAACGAAAGTCGGTCTAAAACATTAATGAATTGGTACCCTATTAACAAAAAAGGAGAAAAAGAAGACCCACAAAAAGATGGAACATGGTATCGTAAAAATACCCGGGAAGTCCTGGAATAGAGTTGCTAGAGACCATGACTTACATTAACTACAAACATGTACTTACAATAAACTGTTGTGAGGAAGCCTGTAACAAATTAATATATAATAAACAACACTAGAAAGGGTAAACTTTAGGGTACAAGGTGTTTCGAAAATGATTATGATCAGCCTATTTCCCTTCTATAAAATACCAGTCTAACCTAACTGAATGACTCATGCATGAATAAGCCAAAACTTGCAATCGTAATTTGAAACTGATAACCGAGTTGTAATTCTTATCATAAGCATAAATATTCTATTAAAAAAGGAAAATGGTTATGATCACTTATGAACCTAATATCCCTAGGTACTCGTAACCTGTCAGTGTAACCTAACAAAATGACTCATGAGTAACCCAAAATTCGCAATCGTAATTTGTAACTGATAAAGAAGTTGTAATTCTTATCCTAAACATAAATATTCTATTTAAAGATTGCAATCATGAAACTATTAATGTAGCAATGTTATCTTATCTTAAGTCAACAAGCGCGTCTTATGTCTTATCACTTATCAGTTATCTGTACACTTTATGAGAGGTTTCTAATAGCGTTTCTTTATCTGATTACAAGCTCATTTAACAAAAAAAATACTTTGGTCAAAATTTTACTTTGTTCCCTCATAACATTTATAAAACTTTAACTATACTAATTTTATTCATTTAAAGCTGAAAATAGTGCACAGTGCAAAATAATAAAAAAAGTTGGATAATTTACACAGCACAATCTAGCCCCAAGCTAATCAGAGCTAGTGTTAGGTACTTGATAACGTATTTAATTTTCAGTATACTTACTAATAAGATAGATTTTAGTAGTATACTACTAAGAAAAACCGCTGAACGAATATGCAGATTGCAAAACATTTGCAACGAAGCGGGAATCGAACCTGAAACCTCCTGCGTCGCAGGCGGACCTTCGCCCGCTCCACCACAGAGGTCGTTGAACACAATAATTACCTATTTTCGGTCCGTATACCCCCCCCCCCACACACAGAAACATTCGTCCCTCTTATTAAAACACCCTGTATCTTTTGATATCATCACCAATGACCATGATTTTGTACTAGGTAAAAACTTAAAAATAATTCATGATTTTATTAATAAAACACAATTCATGTAGTTTTCCTGAGAATAGGTAAATACTTATACCTATTATCATACATCTTAGAAAATTACAGTCAAGGAATAGAAACAAATTTGAACTAGTCTAAACAATTGAAACAATTGAGCTAACTGCAGACGGTTGCAAACAGTTTAGAGCTAGCTCAACTGATCCATGTCAATATACAATAGGTAAATGTAATCTTCATTTCTAAATCTCTACTTAAACTTCTCTGTAATTATGTATGAAAAGGTGATAACACCAACCACGTAGTTATAAGAACCACTGCCATAGTTTGTAAATAGCTTATGGAAATGTTCACTAAACTTGTCTAAAACATGCGGCAAAGGCGGAAGTAAGCGTAAGTATTTCAGTGTATACATTTATTACTGTCTAGTCTTAAATAATTATAAAAGTGCTGGTGTTATAGCATTGTATTGTTTATTTAATAGTACGAATGCACAATGCACTAGAGACGTAGAACATCCCGTAGATTTACGACTGGTGTGAACCTTAGAATGTTGAGGCCTTTTCGTAAATTTTTGATTATAAAAAAAACGATTTATCCATACCTAAAGTATATATTGCTCATCTTTGTAGAAAAGAATTAGGTTTATGTAGTTACGCTTCTTAGGTTTACACGTTGCATAACTAGTATTTCAGTAGAATGCTATCTAGAATAGAGATGAGACCTCGACTGTTTAATGGTGTGAAACGTTGCTTAACCCCAATTTATTTAGCCTTGCCTAAATTAGGTATTGCTGTAGAGTAGTGCTCTGTTTCGACGCGATAAGAATCGGACTGGTTAATTTAAACTGTGTTATTCAGACTTGAACACTTGGAAGTTAATATTATTTATCTTTCGAGGGTATTATATTAGTTTCTAATTCTAAGTTACTTATTTCGCTTTTACTAATTGTAGCATATAATTATTTGCCTTTTGTACTATGTTCATTTTCTTTAATAAGAAATAAGTTTTTTAACTGTATGTGTGTATATGTCTAAATTATAGTTCATTCTTTCATTATTTAAGTACCTAAGTAGGAAAGCGCGTTTTTACAAATTTCTTTAACTTTCATCTGTAATTATTTATTTAGTCTATTCATTCTACTGCTGTTCAAAGTCCCGAACCTTTGAACTCTGTGCGGTCTTTCGCGATTAATAATTAATATTTTTAAATGCTCTTGTACGTAGTAATAATTCATTAATAAAATTATCACTAACACTAAACTAAATAAACGTATAATGCTGGACAATTCTCACGTCATCATCTAGCCCCAAGCTTAGAAGAGCTTGTGTTATGGATTGAGAGTTGAGACTGATTACATTGATTTTCCTATTAACGTATAACATTGATCCTAGCATTCTATAGGTAGGTCTTCAACAGGTCTACCTTTTGAACTCCGTAGTTTCACCACTAAGCACATAATAACTTAACTCTGAAGGATTTTACTCCTTCTCAGTAGGCTTATCTATTTAATATTTAACTAACCGCTGAGTATGATGATTTGCGACCCACCGTTGCTGATAAGAGCTTGATTCATGAATTTGTTTGTTACTCACATCCGCTTGCTGACTAATGTTAGCTTAATTCGAATTATGAAAGCCGACACTGTTTAGGCACTGATGGCTCAGGTGCCCAATTCTGTTAACCGATCGCTTTAATGTGACAGTGGTGTCGTTGCAGAATCACTTGGAAGCTTTAGATGAAAGAAACTAGATATTACGTGTGGATATTGTCGTATCAGAGCTATTTGCGCTGAGAGATTTGTATAATGGTTTCAACTTTGATACATTTGACGCGCTTCCCTCTACCTGTGGTTTCTTTCAGCGAAGTAAAATGTTAGATGAGTGTTCTTCTTTAATGATAACATTGTCATAGTGAAGCGATCCGTTTAGCAGAAAAGGGCTCCACGTGTTTCATCTATCTATAATCAACTTAGGTGACTTTCTGTCAAAACGATTCAAAATAAATATAAGTAATGGAAGTATAGGTAAATCCAACTCAAATCTTATCACGGTAGTTTTTTTAGAACATTGTTTAGTAGTTTTTAGTTTTAATTTTGAATCTTTATATTCACATTATGCTTGACTTCTAACTCTTCTGCGAAATCTGTCATCTTACTGTAAGTAAACTAAAGAGGACACTCCCACCAGGTGGCGACCCGGATAATGCGCCAGATGATAGAACAGTTCAGCGCTGGCGATCTGTTCGGTCGTGACAACTACGAGTACTACGCGCGGGTCACGGGTCGCATCCTGCGCGTCAAGGACGAGTGGATCTGCTCCTTCCGCGACCCGCCGCCGCCGAGGCACCATAGAGACCAGGAGGCCTATGCCAGTAAGTACCTATCATCAGCACCATTCTCCCCTTTTAAGGCGTAAACGGCAGGTACATTAACGCCACCAGTTATCCTACTAATATTATAAACGCGAAAGTTTGTAAGTATTGAATGGATGGTTGTTTGTTACTCTTTCACGTAAAAACTACTGAACGGATATGGGTGAAATTTGACACAGAGATTGATGATAGGCTGGAATAACACATAGACTAAATTTTATCCCGGGATTCCCACGGGAACGGGAATTACGCGGGTGAAATCGCGAGGCGGTGATAGTTTTATCATATAATTACGTTAAACAAAGGAAGAGATACGAAAACAGAGTTTTTGGTGGAACAAACGCAACTTCGTATCTCTTCCTAAACTAGACAAAATAAAACTACTACAGGTGCATTAAAAAAAAGCTTATGTTAGTAACAAACTGAACGTGTGGATTTAGGAAATATCTTTGTATAACGTAATAATATGATAAAAGAAGTGGTGGCGCCACTTTAGCTCCTGCCACTTTAGCTCCTGCCACTTTAGCTCCTGTTTGCGCCTTAACAAAAAGGCCACATGTCATGTTCCAGCTTGCTGAGCCAACTTATTTATTATTTATTTATTTTTTACTTTAAATAACACGGACAGGTCCAATTACATTATTTAAAGGTCACACGTCATATTATTATCATCTTAAAATTCAATTAGAAAAACAAAAAGAAAAGAACCACACAATTACTATAAAATATTTAAAAAAAAAATTAAATAATTTATAATTACAAATTAAATTAAATAACACATGTCAAAAAAGAATAATATTCTTATAATATTTCGGCGAAGG
The DNA here is from genome assembly GCA_944547425.1 of Eupithecia centaureata. Classification (NCBI taxonomy): domain Eukaryota; kingdom Metazoa; phylum Arthropoda; class Insecta; order Lepidoptera; family Geometridae; genus Eupithecia; species Eupithecia centaureata. The sequence continues at coordinate 2,689,759 of OX155693.1, read as the reverse complement.
GTCATGAACGCAGAGACACCATTTATTTATTTTGAACTAACTACCACCATTTTGTGTATTTTATACTGTTTCTTATTGTATGTACCTTTGCCTAAGTAAATGTTTATTCTTTATTCTACTATTCTTTACAAAAAAATCCTGTTATCAAAATAATTTCAAGAAACCGGAACACTACAATAACACGTCTATAGGTTTGAATTACATTCATTTGATCGGAGCACTTTTTACTAAACAGTAAAAAGATTGTAAAACAATGAGTGATTGTGACTCTGTTTTCTCATAACATAAGACATTCAAATTCCATGTTTGGTTTTACAAGAGACAGGAATGGAGAGATTTTCACATAGGATTGTTGACTTAATTGGGTCTAATTTGTAGTTGCAATGCGGATGGATACTATAATTAATCATAGTTTGAGTCTTGTTGGGAAAATACGAGCAATTAAAAGGGGCATGGTAAATCTAGATATCTGTTCAAATAAGATTTTTAATTAATATAGTGATGGTTTTTTAACCTTTTTACCCTTTGGTGTCCCTAACCAAATCACTTGTATTATTTTATACGATACATAGCAAAAAAAACCTGATTTTTCTCTCTGTTAAATCACTACATAGTATAAAATAAAGTCGTTTTCTCTGTCCCTATGTCCTCTGATTATTCTCATTGTTATATCACTACATAGTATGTATAAAATAAAGTCCCTATCTCCATATGGGTTTATACGTATAATAAAACCATGCAAAGCCGGGGCGGGTCGCTAGCGTATTATAAATTGAATGAGCAATCGCGCTTTTATGAACTAAAATACACGTGATACAAAATAAAGCAAGGAGGTATAGCAAGAGTCTATTATTCGTGATTTTTCCGACCCCTCCTCCTTTCGAGCCTCGTGTCGTGACTAATGAGCGACCCCTTACAGCAATTATTTGTTACAATTATTGGTAATTTTGTTTTTCAGGGCAACTATCGTTGGAGGCTGAAAAGACGTGGCTGCAATGCGAATGTGATCGCTGGGGAAATAAATTAGCACTTGCAGGTATGAAAACTTTACTTCCAAATCATCATTATTTCAATAGATATAAGGTTTTATTTTAAATATACTACTCTGTCAAGAAAGTACCGGGAAAAGATCAATAATACACAAAATGTTTGTTATTCATCCAAATTTATTTTATCACCTTCAAAGTATGCTCCTTCAGAAACGATACACTTACGCCAACGAATTATCCAATCATCAAAACATTTTTTAAACGCTGTTTCCGGAATTGAGTTCAGTTCTCGCCGCGAATTCTCCTTTATGTCTTGTACCGATTGAAAACGGGTGCCACGAAGTGGTAATTTGAGTTTAGGAAAAAGAAAGAAGTCGGCCGGAGCCATATCTGGTGAATATGGTGGTTGCTCGATGGTATTTGTTGAGTGTTTGGTCAAAAATTCGGTCACAATGATGGCCTTGTGCGAAGGCGCATTATCAAATTCAGGTCTTTTGGGACTAGTCGAGCGGCAACATGTTTCATACCCAAGTGATTATTTAAAATGGTACGGATCGACTCGTGAGATACAGAAAGTTCGGCGGCTATCTCTCGCAAAGTTGAATGAGGATTTTCAGTCACTGTTTCCTTCACTTTTGCGATGTTAACTTCAATTGCAGACGTTGATGGCCTACCAGAGCGAGGCAAATCTTCCATCACATCTCGACCGCTTTTGAACGCTTTGTACCACTCATAAGCACGTGTTTTTGATAAAGTCGATTCACCGAAAGCCTTCTGTAACATTTTCAGTGACTCCGAACACGAAATTCCATTGGCGATGCAAAACTTAAGACAAACTCTTTGTTCGATGTTTTTGTCCATTGTGAAATTCGCAATACACACTAGATATGATGTAACTAAAAACAGCACTGTATTTAATATAAATAACAGATGCAACTCAAACTCCGCGCCAAAATGGCAAACAGTTGTGCCAACCTAACAACAACAAAAAAAACAAAAATTTTAATTTGGAACCATAAACAAATCATCCATTCCCGATACTTTTTTGACTGAATGTACATGCACAAAGAATAAGGTTAAGTTCTCCCTTAGTTATTTTAACTGTTAAATTATTATTTTTTGATCAGTGCTTTTCCGCCAAACAATGATATGCCTTTTCATTATTTAAAAATAGCGATAGATTTCTGTGATCAGTCTTGGAGTAGAGCCTACCTCTATATTGTTTGCAACAATCTGCAGTTAGCTTAATGTTTCTATTGTAAATATTAGGTCCTTACATATGAAATTGGCGTTTTTCGTACTGGCCACTTTAATCACAAATTTCTCCTCTTTGGTAAGGAATTCCAAATTCAAATTTGTACAGCTATAGACTCATGTATTTGTGCTTCGATGATCGTCATTCATTTGTTTTTTTTCTTTTGTTTTTTCTGTTTGCGTCACTCATTTTACAAAATGGAAAACTTAAAATATCGCATTATTTACGAGTACGAGTTCCGCCGTGGCACTAGTGCTGCGGAAACAACTCGAAGGGTGAATGATGTGTATGGCGGTCGTGTTGCAAAAGAAAACACAGTTCGTTTTTGGTTCCAACGTTTTCGTTCTGGAAATCTCGACTTGCAGAACAAGCCCCGTGGACGGCCTGAGACTCAAGTTGATAATGAAGAGTTGAAGGCTATTGTGGAAGCGGATCCATCGCAAACCACGTCCGAGTTAGCTGCAGGCTGCGGTGTTAGTGATAAAACTGTTTTAATTCACTTGAAGCAAATTGGGAAGATTAAAAAGCTTGAAAGGTGGGTACCTCACGAATTGACTGAAGCAAACCGGCAAACGCGCGTCGACTACTAAATTAGAAGAGCTTCAATTGGAAAGTCTAAGACATCCTCCGTACTCCCCGGACCTTGCTCCAACAGATTACCATTTTTTTCGAAATTTGGATAACTTCTTGCAAGGAAAAATACAACTCCGATGGGGCAGTCCAAATCGCCTTCAAAGATTTTATTGATTCCCGTCCGACTGGTTTTTTTAGTAAAGGGATCAATGAACTACCTATAAGATGGCAAAAGTGCATAGAAAATAATGGTTCATACTTTGATTAATTAAATATATTTTATTAAAAAATATTCGACTTTTTGTTCCTCCCATACAAAACGCCAATTTCATATGTAAGGACCTAATATTACTTCTAATTTTTGTGATTCTTTGATTGTAATTTACACTAACATTCATATACAATGAAAAATAATAAAATTCATTGCTAGAGAACAAAAATTGTTGACATATTTTTGTAAGAAATCTTGAATACATAACCCATACATACACAAAATTATTTTGTGACGTAAACGTCACAAAATAATTTTTACCTCAGCATGGGTTGGGTGAGTATAGTTTGACGCAATAAAGAAATTTGCGAGAATAGTATATTTTACCATCGACCAAATTGTTTCTTGGTCTACTAACCCAATAATTCGCTCGACATTGAATTCTTGACAGATAAACTGCAATGATAGGTGTTTTCCGCAGGTCTACAAAAAGAAAATCGTTTAAATTACTAATAATCAAGTTACAATAAAAATAGTACAATTTGTATATTTGGTGAGTCAATGTGGATTCTTTCTTAACTTATCTAAAAAAAGGTTGAGGTAGCACTGTTGTTAGAATTAAATATATAAACAGAGTCACTAGTCGTTCATATTTTGTACAAATGTTTACTTTTTGATTATGTAACAACACCTGTAGCATAAATTAAATTCTAACAAATAATAGCATGGAAATTAAATACGATGATGGTAATCTGATAGTTTTCAAAGTAACAATAATAAAGCTGTATGATTGACACAGCATCATCTAGCCCCAAGCTAAGCAGAGCTCGTGTTATATTATTACTAACGAGCCGAACCGGCTTCGCACGGGTGTATTATACTTACATATAAGCCTTCCTCTTGATTCACTCTATCTATCGATGCGGTTTCTTTATTTCTATATTATATAAAAACCGTATCGAAATCCGTTGAGTAGTTTTAAAGATCTAAGCATACATAGGGACAGACGGACAGCGATAAACGACTTTGTTTTATACTATGTAGTTATGTCACCAAAGATTTTTGTTTTGCATTATTTTAAAGTCCCTATAATTTTCTCAACTTTGTGTATTATGATTATTCTGAACCTGTATAGTTTAAACGGACCACCACTGAGGTGTGCAATAATAAAGGATTTAATGGGTACCACATAACTGATATACTTAAGGCCCTGTATGTCGACAATTGGTCATTTTTAAGTAGAAATAGGAAATGTTTCTGAGCAAGTTACATTTCAAATTTATAAATACATATTACTTCACGTTCATACATAGATTAACAGCTAAGCTGAAAACATAACAGCAGAAACTTTTCTCAATAAATATATGTTTTCAAAATGGCACGTTTCAGAATTTAATATAAAAATATATTGATAGCTACGATAAACATCAACTAGGGAGTTATTGTTAAAGTTAGGTAACATTTTTATCTAGAATCTGGTTAGCTTAGTCTTTTGATGAAGATTCTCAATAAAGTTAAATATTAATTTATTCGATTAACAGCAGGCGCTGAGCCCGCCACCCATGCCTCAGTACCACCGTGACCGCTGTCAAGGCTGGACGTGTGCTTGATGTCGTCTCAGACTTCAATGACAATCCATACGTAATATTTATCGTGAATATTCGAATAGAGCCTGTCCAGATGGCGCGTTTTACGTGCGCTCCTATGCGCGTTACGTTAGGGGGACTCGGAGACAGATAAAAACATGGAACCAAATAAAATAGTTCTGGAAACGTCGGAAGCAAAAATAACTTCAAAGATGTAACATACATTCAATTCTACTAATTCTTCTTAACGTTTCATGGTTCTATTGAATTATCTCTGATTGATTCAATTTTCCCATATTGCTACTCTTTTTTCAATTTTGTCTATAAAAAGTACGGTAACGAAGATATCTTTCTCCAATTTCGATCGAAATACGTCCACTCGCATTGCGCGTTCCACTATATAGACGAGGAATCGCGCACCAGCATCTGGACGGGATGTAGTTAAAGTGCTCTAGTATCTGGAGAACGCGCGAATGTTTAAACGCGAGAGCACTCGCGTAGGAACGCTCCATCTGGACAAGCTCTTAGCTAACGTTCCCTGACAGATTGACTATTACTCGATATTTCATTTCGATTGACAACTAGGATTTAGGAAAATCAAATTTTTGAATATAGAATACCAGTACGCTACACAAATTATCAGAACTAAATTTCATTTAGCATCCAGAGATATCATATCGTTTTGCGTAGAGTGGAACTGGAACATAATAGAGATGGCACAAACAAATAGGTATTTTGATGGAAATCTATATATTAGGATTTGGTCCCGTGGATTCCAGGTTCTAAATTTCCCAGGATTTCCCGAAATTTCTGGATGATTTCAAAACCTGGTTATTGTAAATAATTTCTCGGAAAATTTCGGGTCTTTCGGGAAAATCATTTTAGCATTTAGAACAGTACCGAAATAACTAAACTTTATCCATTCCATCATCTTGTAGCATTTCGGATTTATTCATACCTTCGCGGTATAAGGTATGTTAGTTGGAGCTTTATCTCTTACTTACTAGCGACCCGCCCGGCTTCGCACGGTTTTATTATACGTATAAACTTTCCTTTTGAATCACTCTATCTCTTAAAATAACCGCATCAAAATCAGTTGCGTAGTTTTAAATATTTAAGCAGTCAAAGGGAAATAGGGACAGAAAAAGCGACTTTGTTTTATACAATGTAGTGATGATTTGTAAAAATTAATAGGTATGAAATTTTTAGGGTTATATCAGTGTTTTGTGTTTGTGTTAATGCCTTATGGTTTTTAATGCTTTATTGAGCGATGCCAGTTTCACACACTCAAAACAAAGTATCAGCATTATTCTGAGCAACAACATAATGAGTGTAATATAACTATTGTTGCCTTTAGTTCAAACTGACTTTAGTTCATAAAATTATCAGTACCCAAATACAAATACAATCATTTATTTGCAAACAAGGGTCACAAAGGTGGTGGTTAGAAAATAGTAAGTACCATACATGTTTTGCCTTAGTCATAGGGCATGCAAATTTAGGTTTTTTAGGACTAAAACCCAAAATTTAATAACAAATAAAAGATTGGAAATAAAAAGAGATAAAAATTAAAAATATAAACATCAAGTCAACATGAACTTAACATAAAATTAAAATTTAGAATAAAAAGGTTTCTATTAGTTATTCAGTTAGTTAATGTCCTTCATCTATCAAAAATTCATTTATATTATAATAGCATTTAGATGTCAAAATTTTATTTAGTTTATTCTTAAACATTGTCAAAGGTAGTGTCTTGTAAGTTATTCGGCAACTAGTTACCCACTGCAGAATATAAGAGCATTTTTGTTAAAACATGGGTAAAGAATTTTGAATAATGCTCTAATCACGAGATATTATTTTTTTATAAATTAAATGAATAATATAATATTTCACACCGGCAGATATACCTACCAAAACTGACAGTGTTCAAACTACGGAACCAATTAATGGAAATTAACATTCATATTTCGCATTCGCATTTTTGTTTTGCAGCTGACAGTTAGCTTTGATCGAATTTGAAAATAAGGAATAAACGAATTTGAATTTTGAGTACATAATTTTTTCTAATTATTAAAAATAGAGAATCCTGGGATCACGGGATCATACCTCCTATTTCTTATATTTCGCAATATGTTTTATTTTACCTGAATTTACCTAAATGGCAAATGAGGTTTCCTTTAGACTGTTTGTAATCGTCTGCAGTTAGCTCAATGGTTTCAATTGTATATTATCATATTTAACTAGTTGTAATTATTTCTATTCCTTGATTGTAATTTTCGTTGTTTATTTCCTTATTTTATTTCTTTATCTATATCTGCAGGTAGACTCATTCTGTAAAATCTTAAATTTGAACTCGAATCCACTCTAGTGACCGAGCTACGTCATTCTTTAGCATAGGCTCTATGCTAAAGAATGACGGGCATAGGGGAACGTAGGTCGAAAGCGGTCGGGCAATGAGTGATAAGGTAAAATTGAATTGATGGTAGCCTAGCTAATATTTTGAAGAAGATAAATTTATGTGCATTTTTTTTATATACTGAAACAAGTAGAGATACGTGGTACCGATGATGAAAAAGTGTTCTGGCAGTGATAGTCCAGATTCGAGAGATATTTTGTACATTTTTTTTGGATCCAAAAAGTCTGGATCTTTTGTTTTCCATCAATAATTTTATATTTATTTTCTCTTTTTTTGTATAATTGAATTGATGGTAGCCTAGCTAATATTTTGAAGAAGATAAATTTATGTGCAATTTTTTTACCTCACTGAAACAAGTAGAGATAAGTGGTACCGATGATGCAAAAGTGTTCTGGCAGTGATAGTCCAGATTCGAGAGATATTTTGTACATTTTGTTTGGATCCATAAATTCTGGATCTTTTGTTTTCCATCAATAATTTTATATTTATTTTCTCCATTTTGTTTGCAAAATTAATTGATTAATTTTGATTGTAAAAATGTTATGTTTGGTGTTACTGTTAGAGTTTTGCAATTTTTTTGATATAAAATTAATTATATTTTCTCTAGCATTAAATGGGCACTCATTCAATGCAATTGACAGGCAACAGGAGCGACTGACTTGTTAAACTGTAAATTGTACCTTAATACATATCTATAGTTGAGTACTATTTTATAATAAAGAAAAGTTTTTTTTTAATTCTTCATATTTCGAGACTCTTGTATGCCAGTCCCGTATTTTAACTATAGGTATTCTATACAAATATATGAAATTGATAATAATAATAGGAAGAATTTTGACAAGTTTGTCAAATTTTTATTAAAACTTTCCTGGAGTAGGCTCCTGTTGCCCTGTTCTCCCCTAATTGTCAAAATCTCAGCATTTTAAACTGACAGCGGATTTCTAAGGTTCATACCACACGGGAAGTTCTCCCGCTGCGGGAATACGCTTCTGGACCGCACTAATCACATTTTAATATGAAATATGAAAGATATGCCTATATAAAGATAGGCCTATGTCCAGCAGTGGACTAATATAGGTTGATGATGATGATGATGATGATGAAAGATATGATTTTCCTTCGCGGTTCACAGCTAGGCGGGAGCAATACGAGCGCCGCAAGTAGCTTCAAACCACCGCTGATAACCGGTTCTTACTACATGGACGCTTTCGCGCTATACGTCATTCTGCGCGGGTTTATCATCCCCGCGTATCCCTTGTAGTTTGATGGTCTACGGCAGCTTTGTCGAGCGGATACCCGCGACGGGAGAACCGCCCGTGTAGTATGACCCTAAGTGATATTCGAAATGAATTTATAAAATGCATAGGCTGATATATGAAACACTGCTGATAGATGCTGAACCGTTGGGGTAAACGTGTTCTTGAGTGGAGACCGCGACGTAGCAATCTGAAAAATGGGAAAATGGGATGACGATCTGCGAAAGACTGCGAAAGACATCAGCCTATATTAGTCCACTGCCGGACATAGGCCTCCCCTAATGAGCGCCATAGTGCCCTGTCTTCAGCTTGACGCATCCAGCATCTGCCAGCAGTCTTTCGCAGATCATCATCCCACTTTGCCGGAGGGCGTCCTACACTACGTTTGCTACGTCGCGGTCTCCACTCAAGAACACGTTCACCCCAACGGTTGTCGTTTCTTCGCGATTATAGTATTATATTTTACAATGATAAAGATGAAATGTAGTATAGGTATGCCTAACCATACATATTATTAATTTACTTATGCATTACCTAGGAACTTGGGGAGGTCGTTACATCAGGTACAAAACAGGGTAAAGTTACCCATAGTAAAGCATTATTACCTACCTACGCAGGTACCAGCAACGCGATCTTATAAAAACTAATATACTCATTAACGGTAGACATGCGCCATCTATGAGGTAGCCCTTGTCAACTCTCCTGGTTTTTCTGCCGCATTTTTAGCCGCTGTGAGCGCCTTAAAACATTACAATAGGTATTTCAAGTTATTGCGTGACTTCAATATATATTACCTATTCATACCATTGTTCGATAGATCCAATGCGTAGAAATAACAATGGAATAGAAAGCAGTTTCATCGAGTCACTTCTATATTACAGGAAATGGTAAAGTTATAATAAGGTGTAAAACATATCCTATGCTATGAATGGATATATGAAAAAAAAATATGGTAACCGTAATTTATTAACATAAAGGGAAGGAAATGCAGCTGCGAAATAAAGCTCGTTAATATAGCATTTCCTTTCCATTTCATTAGCATTTGTATTTATTTTAGAAAATCGTACGTGGGAGTTCAGGCCTATTATTGTAGAGGTATAGCCATTCTCTCCCTCTCTTCCCTGACTCTATGTTTAAAGTTTTTACAGTACCTATAATACACGATCTGCTTAGCTTTGGGCTAGATGATGCCGTGTAAATGGTCCAGCATTATTTATTTATTATTTGGTATATCGTATGAGTATTTCATTGTGCCTTAGACACAGTCCGTCTTCGTAGCTCTCAGTAGTTAAAACTATGTACTAGGAGCTACATTACTGTTAGAGTTCCATTCCACCACTAGCCACCACCACTTAATCGATGATTTTTAGCAATACTTTGATCTTATTTATGTTGATTCTCACTGTTCCTCTTATGTTGTGTTCCTCTAGGTCTATCTAAGTCAGAAGAATGTCAGTCGATGCCGGCCCTAGTCGGCGTAGTCGGCAGCGGCGGCGCAGGCGGCGTGCTCGGTCTCGGCATCATTCCCGAGCACAGCCTGCTCGACTCCTGCACGCGCCTGTCTATATCGCTCGAGGAAAGCGTCTTTAAGGTAAGTCATACGCCATCTACACCTGTCAATGTCAGTCGATGCCGGTCCTAGTCGGCGTAGTCGGCAGCGGCGGCGCAGGCGGCGTGCTCGGTCTCGGCATCATTCCCGAGCACAGCCTGCTCGACTCCTGCACGCGCCTGTCTATATCGCTCGAGGAAAGCGTCTTTAAGGTAAGTCATACGCCATCTACACCTGTCAATGTCAGTCGATGCCGGTCCTAGTCGGCGTAGTCGGCAGCGGCGGCGCAGGCGGCGTGCTCGGTCTCGGCATCATTCCCGAGCACAGCCTGCTCGACTCCTGCACGCGCCTGTCCATATCGCTCGAGGAGAGCGTCTTTAAGGTAAGTCATGCGCCATCTACACCTGTCAATGTCAGTCGATGCCGGACCTAGTCGGCGTAGTGGTGGCGGCGTAATTACGCGGTCTCGTAATAATTTTAAGTGTTTGTTTGTAGAGTAGAATTATTTTCAAAATGCCAGTTGAAAAAGATACAGTAAGGTTATATTTTATTTGTATTAAAACGAAACATACTGGTCTCGGTGCAAAAAAATGTAGCAAAGAAATGCATGATGAAATCTCATATATCAAAAAATTTCTTTCACTGATGATAATTATCCGATAATTCTCAAAAGCGTAATTGTCTTGATAATTTCGAACCCTTATTATTATATAAAAGTATCGTCGTCATCATCCTATACTATTCCACTGGACTTAGGCCTTCCCTAATAAGCATTTATAAAAGTAAACAAAAACTTGTAACGAAGAGAAAATCAATTAACACTTTATTTCTTATATTCTTTTGATAATTATGTACCTATAGTTTAAAATTTGTCTAAGTGCTTATTCTGTAAGCCTTAAGACATAAAGATATTGATTTCTGATTTCTTATACGCAGTTAATATTCCAGGTTTCAGTGAGCTCCTCATCGCAGTCTTCCCGCAGTAACTCCAGCCCGCATATGACGTTGGAGGAGCTACGAGCCATCAACAAATACGCAGAGAGCACTAAAAGCCTCTCCTACCTACCACAGGTAAGAACCATACCATCTGTCTACCCTATATCTATTATGTTACCCGGGTAACACCTTGACAGCCCTCGACGCAATACGTTATTTGCGCTATTCGAAAACCCTTGAGGTCGATTTTATTTTGAACCTACATAGTATTTGTATGGCTGCTCTGATTTTCATCAAAGAATAAAGAACGCAGATAATACTAATAGTCTCTCCTACCTACCCCAGGTAAGAACCACACTATCTGTCTACCCTTTATCTCTTATGTTACCCGGGTAACACCTTGACAGCCCTCGACGCAATACGTTAGTTGAACTATTCAAAAAACCTTGTCGAAAAACCTTGTAAAATATTTATAACCAAAGCGTATCTAGTGTTTATCTGTGGCATTTTAACTCAAACGTATGAAAAGATTTTGAATTACATTGAAACATTTTAGCTTTTGTTGAATATAAATCAGTGCAGGCATACTAGTGCTATGATGGTGCAAAATAAAATAGTCGAAAGAGTTTAAATTGTATTTTCTTTAGTATCTCTGGCTGTGGCGAATTAATTTTATGCTGGGTTTTCTATAAACCACAACGGGTCGTCTTTTGCGAAAGTGACTTGAATATTTTATCCAAATTATCAATAAATTTATTGTCTTGACACTGTTTGAATTCGTACACTATTCGTCCTTTTGGAGGTAACTACAAATTTCTTAGCATTGATTTCTCGATAGGCAAAACTACCCGTATTGGTTACAGGAAGCCGGTATAGGTTACGGGTTATACACGAACATAAACTATTTAAGTTAATAGTTTGTGGAAATATTGCTCTCCTATAGTGACCCTTTCGTTTGAACTCTGTCCTGTCCACTATTGTAGTTTCATGACGATCTGGCATAAAGTATTCTCGGTTGGGGGTCGATTCTAAAGGTGCTTGTCCACCAGAGATGTTTTACGTTGCAAAGCGGCGGAGTATATATAAACAATTAAGTTGACTGATTTTCCTAGATCGTGTAGGTTAGGTTCCCCCTAATACTCAAACGCTACTCAGATTTGAGCTGGTTATAAGTTATGTCTAGGATTGAAAGAAAAACATACATAGCAATCAGGTAAGTACCTGATTTACGTTTGAGTATTCGCTGTGCTTGGCTTACAGCTCAAATAACTATTCTTTTATTCGGGGGGTTGAACATTCATTGTTACAAAGCACATCTCTAGTGGATAGGTACCTAATGCTTGCCACAGGTAATCTGTCAGCAGACGCGTACTTTTATAGATTCAATATAAATGTTGATAATAGTAAAAAGTTCAACAGTTACAGATGTTCTAAGTCTTCCTGAGCTACACAGAAACCGTCTTTGTTTATTTTTGGATGAGGAAAAAGACGCTGCTTTTTAATAATTACTAAATTAATCCATCTATCGCAGCAGTGAATCTGTAGTAGTTTCCTACCTATTATAACGCAAATATATTTCACGTTGATTCTATCTCTTTCCCTCTCGAAATGCGAGGAAAAGAGATAATATCATAGTCACAGCCAAAAAAGTCCGACCGAAGATTGCCTGTGGCTGGTTTTGATTTCCTTTACATCACACAATCCCTTAATCTTCCAAGTCCTTCCTGAATTGGCCGTAAAGAACATAATCCTTTCAAAATTATCTTTTAAAAATATTGGATTCTTTTATTTTTATACAGATCAATGAACTTGAAACTTACCTTCAAAAATGTCTAAATTTGTAGTAGGGCACTGGCATTGTCCGAATAATTGATTTCAATATTTTTTTCTTCAAATTCTAGCGCACACTAAAGGGGATACTTAAAAAGTGGTGATATCGTTTTATATTCACCTGTAGCAAACATCCCGTTGTCGATATTAACAAAACGGCCATTGACAAATCCACACGTACATAACGTGTATTCGAAAATAAATAAAAAAATAGCAGAAAAAAATAATATAAAAATGTTGTGATTCAATAACGCACAAGATAACAGTTCCTTTTTGCCAGTGGCCCGTTTTTGCATGGCCAAAATGTACTACGATGTGATTCCACTAAACACCTGTCGGCTTTTCTGTTAGATACTCCTTTCTATGTCTTCAAACGTCTCTGATCATGACAAAGATCTGCAACATCACTGAACACTTTTTCGGGCGTTTCTTAGCTTTTTAAGTAATTTGCTAGTCAATATTATTTTCATTGCATTTTGAGAAGTACCTAATACAAAAAAAGGAGATGAACCAATAAGCGTGAAAAAAGTTATACACTGACAAATAGACTGATTTGTAATAGACCAGCTTTAAAAATTCTTTATTCAATTTTCTGATAAAAAATCGCTAAGAAACGCCTCTAATCAGAAACCGTCATAACAAGTTTCCAACAAGCTAATTCTTTGATACTCTAGCAGAGCTAAGATATCTTAGTAATTATTTGATGAGTAATCAATAATCTATAATTTCTTAACCTACTTTCGATTAATAATTTGACGCTTTTAAAAAACAATTAGACTTAAAATAGTTTAAGGCAAAAATTAGAACCTCATAATCATCATCAATGTTCTCGAAGTCAGTACTATTATTAAACATGACTCTAAAACTACTCGTCAGATCGTGATGGTGCAAATTATAAGGGGCCATGTAAAGCAACGAAAGCTTTCAAATAAAAAAATAATCATAATGGGTTCTCCTACAAAAAAATCTAAGGTACAAGAACCCACAAAAGAAACGAAACCTACAGTCTGTTGTATATTATAATAATAAATAAATAATTGGCTTGTTCAAAACTTGTAATGCGCTTCAGTTCTATATGACTTGTTTCACCCCTGACCGCTTGTAGGCACTTTGGGTGCATTTCCTTCTCTTAGCTTTAAGGTGTGTACGTTGTATTTAATAATTATATACCTACATATTAAGAAGTTCCAAATGTCTGAAATGGTGGTGGGATTGACACAAAATCGTCTGTATTTATTGAATGGTTGTTTAAGTAAAGCAGGCATAGTATTTATTTAGGGAAAACTTTTGATTGTTCCGTCTAAAGTTTTATATTCAAGTTTTAAGCAAGATTTTGAATATATTATATGATTTAAATTTACTTAGGAATAGGAATTAGGTAGGTATGTATTTCTAGAAATGGTTGTGTTTGCTCTTATGATAATATGTATATTTATGCAGTAGATATTCCAATAGTAACTAACATTGAAAATGTAGTTATTAATGAACTAATGTTCTCGTTTCATGTTAACTTATTAACAGTTTTAACTTGGTGGGTAGATTTAACATTCATCATCTTCATAATAATCAATGTAACATTTTAATGTAAGCACAATGATATCAAAATTGTTCAGAATAAAAGCTTGCGTAAGCAGACTTGATCAGGTTTTTATTTCCGGGACGCACGATCATTTTTGACACCCTCTAATTTCCAATGAAGGTAGGTAAACTAGATTAGATCTATAAATTTTTTGATAAATACGTATGAAAATATTTACAACTATTCATTGTAGACTGATCTACGTAACTAGAACTACACTGGCCCACAAAAACTAAGCATCACAATGTAAAATTTCATTTTTTCTAAATTATAGAAGTTAAGAAACTTAAAAAGAAAACGTTTTATAGCTATCTTTGAAACTCTAGT